>CM066033.1:1239643522-1242043522 GCA_033557465.1 Ichthyophis bannanicus
TCCTGCACCACCACCAGCACAGTGGTTGTGCAGAAGAAGAGGGTCGTGGCCTGTGGAGGGGGGAGGGTGCCCCGACGTGTCAGTTGGCGTGGCCGGGACCCCCGTCGGCCAACAATGAAACATGATAATTATGCAAGAACATGGATAATCCTAGTTTTTGTTGATCTTACAATGCTCAGTTAGAGCAAATTATGTATCCAGTACAAACATGTTTTTGGGGGGGGGAGGTTTGGTGTAGGTGTGGTCATTTCCGTTGATAGCTTACCGGGTAAGTGGCAGATCATATGTTGTGTGGCTCTGGTCAGTAAACACTTTATATTTGTAACAGGGCACACACATTTATGAATATCCAGGTGGATTAACTGGAAACTAATGTAAATGAGACTTACCTCTGTGACCATAAACAGCTGTATTGACTATACATACAGGGTTTGGTGTCCAATGACGTTTGTCCATGTTGTCCCATGTGTTGATCAGGGAGGCGGTGGGTGTTTGTGAAACCACCTAAATGAGCTTGCGCCCAGGTCATTCTATGTGATGGGTACAGTATGCGAACCCACACACAGGTTCCCTGCTGCAAAGTGACCTCAACAGAGTCAGCTTACCAGTTGTCATGCTGCACAGACATGTGATGTGTCCACTGCACCTTGTTTCCCAACGATCCTGTTGGGGATGCCAGCAGGCACAGTGTGCACAGACCATCCAATATTGGTTCCACAGGGGAACTATGTTCCCAATTCGCGTGTTTACGTTCACATCCTCATCGCCGTGTGAAACCCTCATAGAACCTCATTGGTGGCATAGTAGCGGTGGCTTTTTTTTTACCCTTGACCATCAATCAATGCATCTTCCCTCGGCCCGGGCTTTTCCCAAACAACACCATAGGTACGTCTGTGAGAGAGCGCAGATATGGGTTGGTCTGCCCTATGTTTGGGACTTCAGATATGTGAAGACCTGTGTGGTTCCACATAGGACCATTCCGTGGCCCTGGTACATCATTGAGACAGCTGCTACGGGGTGCAATGGTTACTGTAGACCCCTAATTAGTGAACATCTACCACCTGATTTGGTGGGTGCTGTTGGTTTCACTACACATGTTTGCACCACAGAAACATATGTGGCAACCCCCCACATATCACATGCTGACCTCACGCACACTGTTTGCCTAGGTCAAACTACGTGAAGCCAAATCACAGGTTTTTACAAAACTATAGTGTTTATTTATGATGGAAAACAGAACTGGGATAAACTTTACAGACGTGGAGCCATGGTAAAATACACCATCAACGCCTCCCCCCCTCCCCAAACATCCCTCCTCCCTCCCCGGCAAACGCCACCACACGCTAAATATATAAACACCACCACACCACTCAAAACAGACACACAGGTGACACCCCACGCCTCCCCCAGCATAGCCCACTGCTATGGAAGACAGGGCATCACAGGGCACATGTGGAGACGTCACTAGCACAATCACTCAGCACTGTGACGCCCTAGTGACGGCCGCGTTGAGGGGGTGCTTGCCGACATGGCAAGACGGTACCACCTCATGCAACCACCCTCTCAATCACTTCCCCGCCAGACCACGCTGAGAGTGACCACACTCCATCATGCCAATGGCCCGTTTCTAGTCCATCCCATCCATGCCACAGACAGGTGTTCCACGCAGTATGCCAGGACCACACCACACCACTTGTCCAATGCATGTCGACATACGTGTCGTGGCATCTACGCATAGGGCCTGTCTGTGTCCCTGGATGGTGAAGGCAACTGCATTGGCTGGGGTGGAGGGCCCAACAGTTGCCAACTGTTAGGGCCCTGTCTCAACATCACTTTCCGGGCAAAACCCCTTCTGTGAAAATCCTCCACCCCTTATCCCCTCCCGAACATCCCCCACCCCCTCCACATCCACCGGCAGCACACACCCTCCAACCCATGCTCCCCCACATACCACTCCCCTTCAGAATGTCCTTCTTCTTGGCCCTCCGTTGTGTCCTTTGCTTCAGGTGCTGCCTGTGTTTGCGCCTCCACCACCGTCCACCTCATCATCCTCGTCCACCCTCGGCTTCCTCCCCTCCTCCTCCCTCCTCCTCCCCCCCTCGGTGGTGTCCAGGGACCCACCACCTCTGCATCCTGTTGTTGTTGGTGGTCCCTTTCTGAAGAGGTGTGCAGAGGTGGTGGGCCTCATCCGCGGTGTCCCATCAGCCATCTGTGTGAACATGACAGCCATTCAGCACAACGTTTCTCTGTCAGAAATATAGCACATCTACATAGGCAGGTAACACAAAGGCATCTCTGATAATGGGACATAAGTTACAAATACGTGACATTCTCATTATTATACATCATCACCCTTTTGTGAGTTCTCACCCTGGAGGCGCTGAAGGTATGCAGCATGGTGGAGGCGCAGCTCCCTGCCCTTCTTCCGGAGATCCTCGATCTGTGGATATGCAAAGGAAAGGTGAGGGCATTAGTGACTGGTCACCTTCTGCTGGTTTGCCCACACACACACACACACACACATCACTGTGCACAGGGTCTTGCTGGCTTCAGCGACAGTGCTGTGTGTGTGTGTGTCATGTACTGCATAGTTTGTCACCTGTCAGCATGCAGTTCCATGGGCAACACCATATGTCATGCCATGGGTTCTCCGCTGGTGACAAGGGAGCCTGTGTGTCACAGCTGACCCTCATCCCTTGTGACGGTGTGTGTCAGCACCCCACTGTGTGAATGCACTGCCCCTCCCCTGTCCAACTTGTCTCTCTCCGGTGAGTTATACCGCTTACACTGGTATCAAAATTGAGAAAAACGTGTGTGAGTGACACGGACTGGTATTGGGCCCCCCCCCCCGGGGAGTGGGGGGGCTGTTATGTACACATGCTGCGGTTACGCCAGGTAAAAACAGACAGGGGGTTGGCTATGCTGTCACCAGATACACACATAACATGGTCTATCCCATGGCTGCAAAGTATATGTACATGCTAGTTTGTTTTCACAGGTGTGCTGATGGACTGTGGGTGGCCTTCTTATTCCCCACCTCTTTCTATAGCATCCTGTGTGAGTGTCAGATAAAGTGGGTGACAATCATTTGGGTGTGGCCCAGGGCAGTCAGCCCAACCGGCCATGCCTGGAAGGGCCTTCAGGAAGCTTACATGGTTTCGTGGGGGGTGGCCAGCAAGGCGTCGTAAGTATTCATATTTCATTACGGCCTATTGGCAAACGGGGGGAAACCTACAAAGTGACATACTCCTGTTATCTCATGGCTCACGTGTGTGTGGGGGGTTATGGAACCTCCATTTGTGTACATTGTGACATATAGGTCAGATGACACACAAACTAAACATACACTGCCACACGTGTTTCACTACAATAACTAGTGTCATGCAATGACAGACACAGTGACCTGCTTGATGTTTGGCAATCCATGACCTAGGAAGAGCCATATTGCACGGCCAACATCACAACACACATACACATTAGTTTGCTTATGATGTCATTTTGAAAATGGGACACTGGGGTGTGTGCTCATGCATCCTGGGTTTCATCAATATAGATACACATGGAAGGCCTACCTCCTGTTGTTCACAGAACATTCGGGGGTCACAGTACCACCTGCATTAGTTGCTTTGTCTGTGCACATGTGTGCAGTGACACCTGTGGCCAGTGTACATGGCTCCCTCAGCACATCCCTGTACATACCCTATCGCACCCTTGCATGACCTTGTAGCAACATTGCACAGTTTGGTGGCCAATGATGTTGTCCATGCTAGTCACAGTGACACTGCATGTGCTGTGTTACACACATCTATGTTGAGATTCTCTTTAGACATCCTGGTACTCAACCCCACTGGCAAACTGATATGCAACCAATCATTGGCGGAGTGTGGTGAGAGGAGTCATTGTGTGGGTGGCCCTATTGACTGTGGACAGGGGACACTAACTAAACTTTCACCTTTGACAGGGCCAACAATATCAATGCTTGCACCACTGGCTGCATTGTGGGAGGTGTGTCATATGGGCAAGCTGCTGGCTATGTGCAACCTACGTTGCACACAGTTGATGTCAGCGTAATGTAGGGGTAGGGGTGGGTATTGTTCCTGTATGGCCTAGGTTATGTTGTTATGTTCATATTCACTGGTTCAGCTGGGCTGACAGAAGGTGTTTTGTGGAAGCAATATCGACAGGGGCCAAACCAACATAACGGCTCTTTGCACCAGTGCTCATGTGTGGGTTTATGTATGTGTTATCCAGCAACATCAGTTGCATGTGTCACTGAAACACCATCAGTGATGTCCATGTGTCTGATGTTGTTGGATTTATCTTAGGTGTTAAGGTTTTGGACCACATTCTGCATGGTGGTATGGGGACATGTCTCTGCTACAGGTTTCTGATAACACATATAATGGCTAAGGGGGATGGGGTGCTGTTACACACATTAACCTCTGCAGCTAGCATATCATCTGGAGACATCAGAGACATGTGTGATGAGATATTCACTTCACAAACTATGGTATAGGTCCAACCTACCTGCCATGAACATACACATAATCTTACTGACATACCCACCATAGCTATTGCTGATCTGTCCCCCTGTGGGCTGGTTGTCCTACCACAATTCATCAGCTGACTAACACGACGCATTGCGCAGCTCACAGGAATCCTGGGGATAGGGAGAATGCATATAACCTGTTAGGCACACACAAGCATATCCCCATGGTGCCAGATTAGACACTGGGATGGTCTTCCTGGCCTCCAGGGGATAGGGAGCATAGAGCAAAACTGTTAGAGCACACACAAGCATATCTCCATGGTGCCAGATGAGCCACTGTAGTGGCATACCTGGCCTCCAGGGCATAGGGAGCATAGAGCAAAACTGTTAGTGCACACACAACCATATCTCCATGGTGCCAGATGAGCCACTGTAGTGGCATACCTGGCCTCCAGGGGATAGGGAGCATACAGCAAAACTGTTAGAGCACACACAACCATATCTCCATGGTGCCAGATGAGCCACTGTAGTGGCATACCTGGCCTCCAGGGCATAGGGAGCATAGAGCAAAACTGTTAGTGCACACACAACCATATCTCCATGGTGCCAGATGAGCCACTGTAGTGGCATACCTGGCCTCCAGGGGATAGGGAGCATACAGCAAAACTGTTAGAGCACACACAAGCATATCTCCATGGTGCCAGATGAGCCACTGTAGTGGCATACCTGGCCTCCAGGGCATAGGGAGCATAGAGCAAAACTGTTAGTGCACACACAACCATATCTCCATGGTGCCAGATGAGCCACTGTAGTGGCATACCTGGCCTCCAGGGGATAGGGAGCATACAGCAAAACTGTTAGAGCACACACAACCATATCTCCATGGTGCCAGATGAGCCACTGTAGTGGCATACCTGGCCTCCAGGGCATAGGGAGCATAGAGCAAAACTGTTAGTGCACACACAACCATATCTCCATGGTGCCAGATGAGCCACTGTAGTGGCATACCTGGCCTCCAGGGGATAGGGAGCATACAGCAAAACTGTTAGAGCACACACAAGCATATCTCCATGGTGCCAGATGAGCCACTGTAGTGGCATACCTGGCCTCCAGGGCATAGGGAGCATAGAGCAAAACTGTTAGTGCACACACAACCATATCTCCATGGTGCCAGATGAGCCACTGTAGTGGCATACCTGGCCTCCAGGGGATAGGGAGCATACAGCACAACTGTTAGTGCACACACAACCATATCTCCATGGTGCCAGATGAGCCACTGTAGTGGCATACCTGGCCTCCAGGGGATAGGGAGCATACAGCACAACTGTTAGAGCACACACAAGCATATCTCCATGGTGCCAGATGAGCCCTTGCGATTGTCCACATGGAATCCAGGGGATAGGGTGTATGTGTTAACCTGCCCATGCACAGACAAGCATATTCCATGGGTTCTTAGAGCCTACTGGGATGAGCTCTATGGACCTCTGCAGTTAGGGGAAGTGTTTGGGGCTCTGACAGCACACAGACCAATATCACAGGGCTGACAGCAAACACACTGTGATGGGCTCTCTGTCCTCCTTGTGATAGGGGGGATGCCTGAATTGGATGGGCACGCACACGCATTTCTCCAGGGTGATTGCTAGCCCACTGTGATGGGCGCTGTGGACCCATGCAGATAGGCGTGTGTATTGAACAACATGGCCAACACTGCCCATCTCATCTGGGTGTGTGACATACCATCAATGCTACGTTTCACTTATCCTTGTGCTTGTCCCAGGGTGCTTTGTTACAGGTACTGATCCCACCATATCCATATGTTGTTGTTTCTATTTACATCTGCTGATCTAGGGTCTAGCATAATTACAGTATGTTGTGGCACAGCCATGGCAGCAGCTGACATGCCACAAGGGTAGCATGGACACCTCTATGACCATGTCCATCACCACCTGGGTGCAGGTCACCACACTCACAAATGACACAGATACATTTCGCTATGTCTTCTCATCTTGTGCACATTACTGACTCACAGTAACTCATGACAACAGCATGGATATTTGCAATTAGCACAGGCTACAGATCTCATTTTTGAGGTACAGGCGCCATACACTTACCTCACGTGGGTAGTCTGCTTCACTATTGAAGCGTCTTTGCAGACGTTGCCACGCCCTTAGGACCCTGGAGCTGTCCCTGTGCCCGGTGGCCCCTGGGAAGAGCTTGTGCTGGCGTGGTGCGATCAGCCGGGACAGGTGCCTGAGCTCTCGGAGGTTGAAGGAGGGCTTCCTTACTCTGGGCGCCATTTTCAGATATTATCACCTGATTGGACGCAGCGTGCATCACGCCCATGCGTAGGGCACCTGACGCGCAAATTTACGTGCACCTGCGCCACGCATATGGCGCAGTTCAGGAACGTATGGCGTCCATGTGCGCACCGAACGCAGTACGTGCATGTGGCCTACGCAGCTGGCGCATGTTTGCAATATATCACGTGCAACTGCGTCACGCAAATGCGCACAGAAAAGTTTATCGCTAGAACCTGTGCGACACACATTACATATACACTGTTGTGTGTCATTTATCTTATGGAACTGAACACCATTTGCGAATGTTGATGTGTATACACATTTGGGTCTTGAACCTATCAACACATACACAATGGTTCTTTGGCTTCTGTATGATGTGATGTGCTATAGCTTTCACATTGCAATGACTGCCAATATTAAGGGCGATGTTAATTAAAGTAGGTTGCTGTGTGGGTACCCGTTAGTGTACTGGTGCCATATACGGAGTGGCCGTTTCAGGGCGGACATGGACAGACACCAGAGCAAACCTGTGCGTGTCGCAGTAATGTGCGGGGCCCACATTGGCGCGTGGGAAGGCTACGTGGGCCGCTGCTGCATAAACATACAGCAGAGCCGTAGTACAATGGTGATGACACTGACCCATGGTGCAGGGGCCATGGGTTCAACACCCCATTGTGCTCAATGGAAGAGGCCAGCTGCGGCATCAAATGTAGTGGGAAAAAGTGTTGTGGGAGGTATAGTAATTTTGGGCGGCAGAGAGCGGCGCACGGTTTTATTTTTAACGGCATGAGTCGGCGCACCGTTCATTGGGGGCGGCAGGGGGCGGCGCACTGTTAGGTTTGGGGGGCAGAGGGCGGCGCGCTGATGTATGAGGGGGCAGTCCGATAGTGGGCGGCATAGGTGGCGCACTGATGTGCACAGCAAACAGTAACAGAGCCTTAGCACAATGGTTGGGATACTGACCAATGGTGCAGAGGTCAGGGGTTCAACCCCTCACAGTGCCCAGTGAGCAAGGTTGGCTGGGGCAGTAAGTATTATGGTGAGGTGTGCTGTAGGAGGCCTTATAGTTTATTTTTATTACCCACTACCAGTATACCCGCTCTAACAGCGTGTTAATATATGGAGGCCCGTAAGGCACATGTTACAGTGCACAGTCCGCAAAGGCACCCTAGCAAGTCCCCTATAGGGCACCATGTATGCTGCGCCACAGGATAATGTATAGTGCACGCAATATGGATGGCAACCATAAGGTGGCCTATAGGGCGCCCTATAATGCACCCTCAGAGGCACCCTTATGGGTACAGTATGGCAAGGGTGTGTTTGATGCCATAAACATATGTCCAGTAAAATGTACAATGCTCTGGACAACCCTATCACAGAACCCCTCTGTGGACTTGAACCCATGACCTCCTGCTATAAAGGCAGTGACGGAACCATTGGGCTACGGCACTATAGCTCTGAGTAAGCGCCTGTGTGGCTGCAGAGAGCCTGCACGTCACCCCACAGACAGTCTGCTGCTGTAGACAGGACGGGGTAGGCCACCCGTACCCATGATGCAATGCACATGCAAATCAGCTGCCCACAGATGCACACAAGATGGGGACTGCACCCCAAAAGCTACACGGCATGGTAGGGGGAACTGTCCGTGTCCACCCACACAGAGCCTCGGCCTGGTGGGGGGCCTGAGCGTGAGGACTGCCGGTGAGGGGTAGCTACACACCGTCACATTGTGCAGGTAATGTGCTCACCCTGAGGGTGGGTGGTGGTGCCCAGGACCAGGTCCACATCAACGGCCATGCCAGAGCTCAACATCAGTATTAACCTGTGTGATAAGAAGGTGTTGCAAACTCATCATGGATACCCCTTCTGTCTTAGTTGGTGGTTCTCCCCCCCCCCATAGGTGGGCAACATACCTATACCCCCCCCCATGACAAACAGGGTCTCCCATCAACACATCCCCATCCTTTCCCCCCCCCCCCCCTTGCACTAATGGCAGTAGAGTGGGCCATCAACCCCTGTCCTGCTGGGGGACAGACACCCTACAGGGCAGTCCAAGCAGCTCCACACACATCCAAAACACACTATCAGACAGACAGTAGGCCTGGATATTCAGGGGTGCACCCCAGCACTATCTGATATTCTCCTGCAGCAGGCCACCAGCTGCTGCACCCTGCAAGGAGCTCCATCAGGACACATACCAGCTGTGCAGAGTCTGCTGGATAGTCCTGATAGGATTGCATGCACCCCAAACTGGGGTGGCAGCACACACAGGGAGATCAGTCCATGAAGAGGCCCCAACAGGACACCCATATATATCACAGGAGAGAAATGCTATACAGCACTATGGGGGTGCCTAGCCATGCTGTCATCACTGCACGCTCAGGGTGAGAGTGATCCACCAGCAGCAGATACAGAGGTCAGCCTGTCTGTGTAGGTGGTGGCTGGGCATTACAATGTCCCAGCCAGTGCCCCATGCCCTGTGCAGATGCATCCTGGCCAGCACACCCTGTCTGAGCTATACCCATGGTACCTTGATGCTCATTATGCACATTGTCAGGCCAATACTGGCAACAGTGCTGGCAGTGTGGCCTGTGGAGGGTGTTTGTAGCCAACACACACTGTATAGACAGACACCCCCCCCCCCCTCACCTATGCCAGCATTGTGCTACTATTGGGGGAGTCATTCGACGTGCCCACCACACCAGTCCTGGGAAGGGTACAGGCATGGATATGGTACACAGTACTGCTGCATGTCACTCCCCAGGGTGGTAAATACTGTCAGGGGCCAGACCTGGGGCACGCACCACAGACAGCCGACAGCTTGTTCTGCTGCAGCACAAGGAGCAAACAGTGCTGAGTGTAGGACTGTCTACCTGCCAGTACCCACATCAAACGTTTGTGGTCTGTGTACCGTGTACCCAGGTATAGGGTGGCATTGCTAGGGTACGCAGGAGCTAGATCTGGGAGATGCCCCCCCAGGGGGCTTTTCCAATGTGGCCTGTGGGTGTGGGTGCGTCTGGACCTTTGCCTCTTGCTTTACGGCAGAGTGTCCCTACTCCAGTCCTGGTGTTCCAGACACTGTTCGGGCCTTCATGCTGTCCCCTATGAATATGCATGGGCTACAGTTGCATAGCATGGGGGTGGTGCAGACATCTGCAGCACAGGCATCTGTCTTAGGGGAAGCATGGAACCTGAATGGTGTTTGGCCCTCCAGGACTGCATTTGGGAGACTCTGCTGGAGATAATGTGCCTGTTTATGGTGTCTGTGTTTGGTGTGGTAAAAGATAGGCGTATTGACCATGCCTATGTTCTCAGCAATAAAGGTTTGTCCTTACTACCACGGTGTAGCTGTGGGGTGAATATGTGGACAGGGTTGGCGGTAGCTGCAGCTGGGCTCAGAACCTGTGACCCTCTGTTCTTGCACACACTGTCTGTGTGCACTGCACCACCGTGTAGCCACTGATTGGCTGCAATCCCTGGGTGGTCCATGACTGTACATCCGACAGGGCCTGTCTGTTGCAGTGGACGGTGCCAGCCTGCACATGGCCTGGCCACTGTCCTCTGTGGCTAGCAGCCACTGCCCCCTCCACCATCTGAACCCTTCCGCCAACATGCTGGCATGTCCTTATCCTTGCAAAGGGATATGACCTGATTGCGTAGTGTAACCCCAGGACTGTATTTGGCTCACATGGTATAGCGGTCTAGCTGTTGTTCTTTAGCAAGGTTTTTGTGGAACGTGGGCCACCCATTACGTGATCATGACCAGGGACACACTTGGCCCTTGGCACGTGGGGTGAAGGCATGTACAGGCACATCTGTCGTACATAACCTCTACCTACTTAACCTCTACCTACGTGTCCTTGGCCCCTACAGTTGTGGCACTACAGGACTGCATTTGGGGGACGCGGCTGTTGGTGATGCACATTGTGCTGGTGTGTGTGTGGTGTAGGGTAAAATATGGGTGTTTGCAACATGCTTTTGTTCTGTGCAATAAAGGGGTGTCTCTGCTATCTGTGTTTAGTGGTGGGTTAAATATTGGGATTGTGCTGGCATGTGCCTTAGCTGGAATTTGAACGTGTGACCCTCTGGTCCTAGAGGTACCGGCTCTGTCCACTGCACCACACTGTGGCCACAGAGACAGTGCAGTCCCTGGAGATAGTAGACCTGGCAGGGTGGGGTTCCAAGACCTGCTCTGCACATTATTACTGTGAGCTCCTTCACCCTGTCTGGTGACAAACGTGCAAATATAACACGGGTATGACGTCCGAACAGAGGGGGATAGCATATTCCCATGCTGGGCAACAGTGCTATTGATGGTCAACCATAAGTAACACTCCCAGGAGGGGTCCAATACACGGAGACGTTTTTGGAGGTGTCTCCGCTCCGTGCCCCTTTCCAAACAACTGTTATTTTATTTTTTAGGAGCTCTGCTGGGTGTGTTTTTAACTTTTGCGCATTACTATACCTGTTCCCCAGCTGATTTACTATTTTAATGCTTTTGTTGTGGTCATTTCCTCTTTTTCATTGCAGTTTTGTGCTGTGCACATGTATCACACTGCTGACGTTTTGCATGTTTCCCCGGTTTTGCTGTACATTGCTGACGGAAATGGTTTCTCTTCCCTTTATATGCCCTCTACCGCGAGTGTTTCACTCGCGCTATTTTTTACATGTAGATTCGGGCCCGATACCGTGCGGGGAGACTCTCCCCTCCCACTCTCCACCCATTGACCCCGTCCCTCCGCCCCTCCGGAGCCTTCCTCCGCCCTCCTTTAGCCGTTCCACGCCTCTATCGGACATTTGCGGGCCCGCACTTGTACGGGGCCCGTTACTGAACCGCGTACCTGTGCGGGGGTGACACGCACGTGTGCGGGGCGTTTAAAACGTGTTTCTGCGCGTTTCAATGCCGCGTTACCGTGCGCTATTTTGCGCCGCGCAGATTTGCGGACTTTAGTAAACATGCCCCTTAGTTATCAAGCCAGTGCTCTGGCTACTGCACTACTCATCCATTCCACCTAGCAAAACTGTCTGGACTCAAACCCATGATCTTCTTGTAAGAAGAAAGGTGTCCTGCAGGGAGGAGCATTCTGCCTCCACAAAGATTGTCTCTAGCCAGCTATCTCTCAACTATGTACTGTATTCCAGATGCTATGCATTCCTGTTTCCCAATGATTGGACATCTAAGATCTATATCAGCCTTGGTATTGCTAAATATCTTTCATGGAATGCATATACATGGTTGCACAGAATAACTGGCACAGGAAAATGGCAAATTAAAAGTTCTCAGGGTATTTTGAAAGAGTAAGAGACTATACCTTCACATGACACAATAGCCAGAAAGGATTGTGCACCAGACTTCAGACCAGACAAACTTTGGCTAAGGAATCAGAAATGGGTTACCTTTACGATTACTTTTAAATGTTTGCACAAAATGCCTCCTATTAGTTTGTCATCTCTGCTTAAACCATACTGTCCTTCTTGCACTTTGTGCTTTCAGGAGATGCATTTACTAGATGTTCCTTCTTCTAAATCAATTCATCTTCATTCCATATGCAAGTGAATTTTCTCAATTTTATTTTATTTATTTATTTATTTAAAGCTTTTCTATACTGCACTCTTTAAAATCAGTGTGGTTTACAAGTAACATTTATTTGTACAAAGCAGGAAGTAACCTGCTTTGTACTTGCATTGAACGGGTATTGCAACTTGGATTTAGAACTGGGGTAACTAAATACAAGCTAAGCAATGTGTCACTAAGCTGTTGTAGCGACATGACGTGACGGCTCTATTTGGAACTCTTTGCCGATTGATTTGCATGCTGAAGTAGAACTGATGAGTTTTAAAAAAAAACTGAAATGCCATTTATTTAAACAGGCTTTTGCTGAATTTTTTCTGATGGGCAAGTGTGGTGTGTGGGCATTTATAACCTTTGTTGAGCCTCTGATGGCAATTATGATATAATATAGCAGTGTTTTTAATGGCTATTTTTAATTATAATGTTTGTATTTGTATTTGTCCTTGTTGTACATGATTATTTATTGTGTATATATTTCGTAACCCGCCTTGGCGATTGTGCGGGATATAAATCTTTTTAAATAAATAAATAAATGGATATCACCAGCAATACAGCACACAGTTGGGAGCAGGCTGACTAATGATAGCCTCTGTGGAGATAGGTTAGGTCTTCTTCACACAAAGATCACAGATTTGCGGTCAGCCTGTGAAAAGACCAGGGAAAAAGACAACAACATGCCTGTCCACATACATGCTAATTTGGATTGTTTCAAATTAGGTTTTGGTTTGGACCATAGCCACAGCTACTTGTTTACTCATCAAATTTGCAATTGTGTGGACATGAGGCAGCACAGAACTTAGGAACATATTTAGATGGCTTAATGCGGTCTACTTTAACGCATTTGTAAAAATACCATCTCTCAGTGATCAGTTTTACCAATCGAGCTGATTATTCTCCTATTCCTTCATCTTCCAAGGCTCCTTTGATTAGCTGGCGGGGGGGGGGGGGAGGAGAGGAGTCCGAAGCATCATCTACATTGAGGGTGGGATGCATATGAGCTATTCTTTCTAGAATTTGAGATATCTCCACTACCTGGAAGGAATCCTACCAAAGTTACGTAGATTGGAGCAGCGTTGGATATTCACTTTACGAACTGTTTCTCCTGAAGGTTTGAATCGAGAAGTTGATTGGTTAGGATTTTGACACTGATATCTTTCACTGCAGGGAACCCCGTGATGGGTGGGTATTCCCTTCATGTGATTGGTGTTCTCGGATGATGGACGGTTCTGCTAGTAGCCTATCTTGAGCAGGTATCCCTGATTTGACCAGCCAACTGTTCGGCGTTTTTTTGGCGGTTATGAGGAAAGGTGGACGCACTGAAGTTCATTGGGAGCACTTAAAGCAGGGGTTACAGCCTCAAAACATGCACATCGTGCGTTTGATCAGATAAGTGTGGTTTTTAGTTTGGTTTGTGAAGAACAGAATCATGAGAATATTTTGACGAATAAAAGGGGCATGTACTATGTGTGAGGGGGAGTGCAACTCTCTTCCTCTTGCGGTTTATGCCCGGCAAAAATATTTGGGGGACAAGAGGGGATCTACGGTATTTCACACAATCAGAAGTTCTTATAATTTGAATACCGGTTATTCTGGGATTTTAAAGTTTGGGAGACTATTAATTTGAGCAAAAAACAAACTTCGAAATACCTGTATGCAAATTCTAGAAGTCTAAACAACAAGATGGGAGAGTTAGAATATATAGCACTGAATAAAAGGTTAGGTATAATTGACATCTCAGAGACTTGGTGGAAGCAGGATAACCAATGGGACACTGTGATACCAGGCTACAAACTATATCGCAATGAGATGGTAGACCACATTGGTGGAGGGCTGGTTCTATATGTTAAAGAGGGCATTTAGTCAAACAGGATAAAGGTTTTGCAGGAAACAAAATATACTGTAGAATCTCTATGGATAGAAATTCCATCTAAAAAGGGGAAGGGAATGGCAGTGAAGGTGTACTACCATCTGCCTGGTAACAATGAACAGATGGATGATCATGTAATGGCTAACAGAAATTAGGAAAGATTATAACATGGTAATAATGGGAGATTTCAGTTGCTCCAGTCAATGTCACATCAGGACATGCAAGTGAGATAAAGTTTCTAGATGAAATACATTATTGCTTCATAGAGCAGCTGGTTCAGACACAAGGGGAAGCTATTCTAGACCTAGTTCTTAGTGGAATGCAGGATCTAATGTGAGGTGTAATGGTTTTGGGCTCACTTGGCAATAGTGATCATAACATGATTACATTTGATTTAATAAATTTTATTTATTTATTTATTTATTTATTTAACATTTCTTATATACCGCCTTTCATGATATCAAGGCGGTTTACATTGAACAAACTGAAATTACATTGAACAGGGCATTATAACTTGGAGATAACTATTTTACAGGGAACATGGGCTATGGAGGGTTAAGTGGCTTGCCCAAGACCACAAGGAGCACCTGTGGGACTAGAAACCCCAGTCCTTCCGGAAATGGAAAGAGGATAGCAAGAAAATTCACTGCACTAGCATTTAACTCTAAAAAAGGAGACTATGATAAAATGATGAAAATGGTTAAGAAAAAAACTAAACAGAACAGCTATAAATGTTAAGAATTATATCAGGCCTGGACATTTTTTTAAAAATACCAGGTATATTCCATGCTTTAAGAGGAGTGGAAGGAAGGGCAAATGACAGACAGCATGGCTGAAAGGTAAGGTCAGTAAGGTTCTTATAGCTAGAGAGAATCATTCAGAAAATGGAAAAAAGTCAAATGATGAAAACAGGAAACAGCATAAGTACTGGCAAGTCAAATGCAAGGTATTGATAAGCCAAGAAAAGAGAATTTGAAAAGAACATTGCAGTAGAAGCAAACATGCATAATAAAAACTTTTTCAAGTATATTCATAGCAAAACACCTATGAGAGTCAGCTGAACCATTAGAGTGGAGGAGTGGCCTAGTGGTTGGGGCAAAGTACTTCAGGCCAGAAGGTCAGGGGTTCAAATCCCACTAGAAGACAGCAACCTTGGGCCAGAAGGACTGGGGTTTCTAGTCCCCCTCAGGTGCTCCTTGTGGTCTTGGGCAAGCCACTTAACCCTCCATAGCCCATGTTCCCTGTAAAATAGTTATCTCCAAGTTATAATGCCCTGCTCAATGTATTTTCAGTTTGTTCAATGTAAACTGCACTAATGCAGAATAGCATGGTATATAAGAGAATGTAAATAAATAGATAATAGAGGGGAAAAAGGGGCTCTAAGAGAGGGCAAGGCCATAGTAGATTGAATGAGTTCTTTGCTTCGGTCTTTACTGAAGAAGATGTGGGAAACTTGCCCATGCCAGAAACAATATTTAAAGGTATGTATCAGAGGAATTGAAACAAATCTCCATAAATTGAGAAGATGTAATACAGCTATTTGATAAACTAATGAGTAAACAAATCACCTGGACTGGATGGCATACATTACAGGCTGCTGAAAGAATTGAAATATGATATTGCAGACCCTCTTTTAGTAATCTGTAAATTTTCATTAAAATCATCTGTAGTACCTGAAGGCTAAAGTAAACTTTGACTTTACTTTGGACACATCATGCAAAGAGAGAGATTAGAAAAAGATATCATACTTGGCAAGGCTGAAAGTAAATACAAAAGAGGAAGGTCATTAAGAATGTTCTCTGAGGCTTTTCCTTTTCATTTCAATCAGTGCTGCCAGCAGAAACACCCTCACAGTGCTGTAGCCTAAGGTGCCTCATAGGCGCCCTATAGGGTGCCCTGTAAAGCGCTCTATACAGTGCCCTATAGGGCACATTATAGGGTGCCTTGGCATACAGAGCACTTTATAATGTGACCTATGGGGCGCCTTATAGGGCGCCTTATGAAGCACCTTAGGTTATGGTACTGTGAGGGTGTTTTTGCTGGCAGCACTGATTTAAATGAAAAGAAAATGCCTCAGACAGCCTTTTTAGATTACACCACTGCGGGATCAAACCCATGACCTCTGCCTTCTCTATCATTGCAGCAATCAGTGGGCTACATCTTTATAGCTTCTAACACTGCGCTGGCATGTACTTAGAGTTAACGCGCGTTAATGTGCCACGGCGCCCACTATTGCGCGATACAGATTCTTGCTAACTTAGGACCGGAACACCCACTCCTTATATGGCATTCTTCACATTATCACTGCAACTAGCGCCGGTTAACATTAAGACGGTTTAGTAAAAATACCCCATAGTGTGTCTGGATTTTCATAAAGCCTTTGACAAGGTCCCTCATGAGAAACTCTTGAGGAAATTAAAAAGTCATGGGATAAGAGGCAGTGTACAATTGCGGATTAAGAACTGATTAAGATAGAAAACACAGAATGGGGCTTAATGGACAATTTTCTCAATGGAGAAAAATAAATAATGGAGTATCCTAGGGATCTGTGCTGGGCCCACTGCTTTTTAACATATATATAAATGACCTTCTAAATGGGAATAATAAGAGGTGAGCAAATTTGCAGATGACATACAATTATTTAAAGATGTTTAAAAAACAAGAGATTTGTGAAAAATTGCAAGAGGACCTTGAAAAATTAGGTGACTGGGCATCCAAATGGCAGGTAACATTTAATGTCGACAAGTGTAACGATATGCACCCAAATTATGGTTGCACGATGTAAGGTTCCACGTTAGGAATCACACTCAGGAAAAGGATCAGGGCATCATTGTAGATAATTTGTTAAAACCCTCTGCCCAGTGTGCAGCGGCGGCTAAGAAAGCAAACAGAATGCTAGGAATCATAAGGAACAAAATGGAGAATAAAATCAAGGATATTATAATGCCTCTGTATCGCCCCATGTACCTTGAATATTGTGTGCAATTCTAGTAAATAGGCTGTTGCGGAAATGTATAGCTCCGCGGGTGCAGATCTGGCCCGTCCAGATTGTGGACGTCCGGACAGGCCAGATGTTCCCCATTCAGAGTTGGCCTCCCTATGCCTAAATCAAATAGTCACTACCACCCCTGGACTCACAACTCTGACATCCCCCCTAGCTCCTACCATAGTCTACTCGAGAGTAGGAATGATCTTTATTTGTTCCTGCCTAGACAGAGTTCTTGGTACAAAATCAAAGCTCTGATTCCTAATGGCAATCTCATGGTACTGCTGCTAAGGTTCAAGCTTCAAAATAAGGGCAAAAGCTCAATTATTTGCCAGCTTGAATCATAGCTACAGTACCATGAGACTAGTAGTCAAAGCTTCATTTTGAACCTGGAACTCCAAAAGGAGAGGGCAACTGGGGATTATTCCTGCTTTCCACTAGACACTAGGAACTACTGATAGGAGCCAGGGGGATTTGGGGGTTGGGGAGAGATCCAGAGTGGTATGGACTGTTTGGTTTAGATGTTGGGGCTGTTTTGTGAGAGGATCAGGGTGTGTAGCTCTATCGACTAGATTGTAAACTCTGATGAGCTGGAACCATCTCTTACATGTCCCTGTACATCGTTGCATATGCCTTGTGGCACTATACAAATGATTATTATTATTAGTAGTAGTATTGACTACTGGGGGTGTCAGGTGGGGAGATCAACTGATTGGTGGGGTGGGGTTACCATATAGGGGTGGGTACTGGCTGATTGCTCCAAAATGTCCCTCCCAGACTTCCCGAAGGACAGTCTTGCATGTGAATACCGCCAATTTAAAATAATAATAATAATAACACTGACTATAAGCTAGATAAAGAAATGCACAGTTAACCAAAAGAACAAATCAAATGAAATGTGCATTAGTTCTATTAATTATGATTGACTTCCTTCCTAACAATTTCTCTGGATTAATAATGCAGGATTACATGGATCTGATTAAAATCTGTAAAGGTTTGCCAGAGTCTAATTTATAGCTCCTTTGTTTTGAGTAGAGCTTAGCCTTTGCTTTATGGTTTTGCAAAGCAACTAGATTATGTATGATTTGTAAAAGTGCCAAAAGCCAGGGTAATGGAAAGTTTGATAACATCTCAAACTGTGGTCTTTCCCTCTAACCATAGTGATATTTTCTGTGGACCCCTAGTGAATGACTCAATGTCCTTTGCAAATACTAAAATAAGAGAGATTAATACAGCTATGTAAATGAAATAACACGATTTTATGAAGCGCCCAATGAGAAACTAAAGTCAGCATCCATTAACTTGTAATTATGGCAAGCATATTTTTATCCCTATACTCTTTTATTTACCACAGTGACTATCAAAATGAAGAATGAATTTGATTCCATTTATAAAATATATTATAATGGAAAGTTTTAATTTGGAATATAAAGAAAGACATTTGCAATCCAAAAGGATAGAGGTATTGATGAAAGATAAGTACAGTAGGCATGTTCATTTTGGGCTTATTTGGGCACCTAAAAAATAAGAGAGCATGCAGATTGCTTGGGTGTGTGCATACTTACTAATTAATGCGTACATAATCGATTTGCAAGTGCAAAAAAGCTATAGCATGCATAATGGGCACAAAATTACAACAAATACAAAGAAACCTCCTCTGGTTCATTTTCATTTAAAACAAAGGGGTTTTTGGCATTGCACATGCATAACATCTAGGTGGAAATTTTCACACTATACCAATTGAGAGGAAATCTGCAGGTACCAATTCTCAAGGCAAAAGTATGTTTGTACGTTTGCTTTGAAACATGTCACTGATACAAAGCAGGGGCAGCCCAAGGGGGGTGCGCGGCCATGTGCGGAGACTCGGTGCCGGGCCTCATTTGCACAAGGGGCCTCATTTGCATAAATATTTGCATAATGTTACCATACACTAACTTTTAGTAAACATGCCTCTTAATGAGTGTATGGATAAAGAAAGACTAAAAGATTTCTACATTACTATAATCCAGTGCCAACCGCCAAGCACATTAGGAACTACTACAAACACTGCCCATTTAAAACCCATAGCAAACCCGCCGTATCCTAACAGCACCACCAGGACTCACAAAGCACCATACCCTACCTATCAAAAGGCAATACTGCAAATATTAAACCAATATATTTCAGAGAATAACAATGCATGACCTACTGGGGAAAGAGAACAAGTGGCAATGTCAAATAGGAATTACATAAACAGAATACCTCAGCTCAGTTACACATGCAGAACATAGACCATCACCAAACAAGGAATCATAATTTAGAAGCAGGAAGACCATAATTAACCTGGGAACCCCAAAAGCCAAACTTGGAATGTACAACACTGTAGAAATAAAACTATAAATTAATTTCCTCTTGTACTAAACAAAGCGCAGATGTTAATGATGCCCATTTCCCAGAGCTGACATATTCCAGTTAATAAATTCAAAATAAAGAGATATTTTTCTACCTTTTGTGCATTTTTATTTCAGTTGCAATTGCTCCAGCCACTTTCTTCTGGTTTCTTTGTGTCTTCTGCTAATTCTCCATCGTCTGCTGTCCATTTGTCCTTTCTTCTCACTTCTAGCTTGTTTTTCCATTCTCTCTCTACATCTGCTTTAACATAATAATCTTTCTCCTTTTGCTCTTTTCTCATTCCTATTACATTCACTCAAATTTTACCCCTCTATCCTCAATCCCCGCTTACTCTCCCAATACCCAGCCAATTGTAGATTTGTCTTCCCTCCCACACAAAATATTTTTCCCTCTCCATTTCACTATCCCAGCTCATCCCATTCTAATCCTCCCCCATCATCAGCTCCCTTCTAGTTCCAGCCCCACTCAGCATCTGCTCCCTTCTAGTCCCCGCATCAGCCCATATCTAGTCCTATCCCCCATCAGCCCATTTCCAATTTTATCCTAGCCCCACCATCAGCCCATTTCCAGTCCCAGCTCCCCCATTAATTTGCAGTCCTATCCGAGTCCCTCCATCAGCTCATTTCCAAACCCATCCCCCCATCAGCCCATTTCTAGTTCTTTCCTAGCCCCACCATCAGCCCATGTCAAATCCTAGCTCCCCTCCACTCAGCCCATTTCAAATCCAAGCCCCCATGAGCCTATTTCCAGTTCTAGCCCCTCCATGAGTCCATTTCAATCCAAGCCCCCACCACAGCCCATTTCCAAACTTAGCACCCCCCAGCAGCCCATTTCCAGTCCTATCCTAGCCCCTCCATCAGCCCATTTCCTGTCATAGCTCCCTCCCCTCACAGCCTATTTCCATTCCAAACCCCCCACCCCATCAGCTATTTGCAGTTCAAGCCCATCTTCCACTCAGCCCATTTCCAGTCCTAGCAACCCCCCTAGCCCATTACCAGTCCTAAGCCCCCCCATAACCCATTACCAGTCCTGTCCCCCATCAGCCCACTTCCAGTCCTAACCCCCCATCAGCCCATTTCCAGTCTTAGCCCCCCCATAGCCCATTACCAGTTCTAACCCCCCTATCAGCCCACCTCCAGTCCTAAACCACCCATCAGCCCATTTCCAGTCCTAGCCCCTCCCCCATAGCCCATTACTAGTCCTAACCCACCTCCATAGCTCATTACTAGTCCTAACCCCCCATCAGTCCACTTCCAGTCTTAGCCCCCCCCCCCCATAGCCCATTGCCAGTCCTAACCCCCCTCCCACCCCCATCAGCCCAGGTAGATTAAAAAACAAACAAACCAGCTGCTGCTGCCACTGCAACTGTCCCTGTGGCAGCAGCAGAATCAAGCGTCCCGTGGGCCCCCCCCCCCCCTGCCCGGCACAGCCCTCCCTGCAGCATCAGCTCCCAAAGCACGGGCTTTTCAGAGCCGTGAAGGGAGAATTTCCCTTTCTCATGGCTCTGTTAAGCCTGCCGGGTCTGATGGGAAACTTCCCATCGGCCCTGGTGGGCTTAAGAGAGCCGCGAGAGAGAAGCTCTCCCTTCATGGCTCTGAAAGCCGACGCTGAGGGAGCTGATGCTGCAGGGAGGGCTGTGCCGGGCAGGGGAAGCCTCGCGGGACGCTTGATTCTGCCGCTGTCACGGGTTTGTTTGTTTTTTAATCTACCTGGGCTGAAGCAGAATGATTTTTGTGCGGTGCCCCCTGAAACGTGGGGCCCTGTGCAAAAAAACATTCTTGCTCAAAGGATGGGCCGGCCCTGATACAAAGCATGTGTGTTCACTTGTACCTGCTTTTTCTGTGATTAGATTCTTGCTGAAAAAGAATTTCATGCTTCTTTTTTCTCCCTGACCGATACAGGACCTGAGAAAGCAACCTTTCAGTGTGGCTGAAAGTATGCATATTATAGAATATACAAACCTTTAGGAACATAGGAAACAATTTTTAAACAGCTCCTTACAAGGATAAAATAATTTCTACTTTAAATCACTTTGAAAGTTGACCTCCCTGTAACTTAGGGGTATGTTTACTAAACCGCGGTAATATTACCTGCGTTAGGTTCTGCGGTAATGGTACAGATGCCCATATAAAGGCGTGAGCGGTGCATAGTTACAGCAAGCCGTATCAGCTAGCGCGCGTTACAATGTGCCTTAGACTAGCGCGCGTTACAAGGTGCCTTATAAGGCGCCCTGTAAGGTGCCTTGTAAGTAAGGTGCCTTATAAGGTGCCTTGTTAGGCGCCTTGTAAGATGCCTTGTAAGGTGCCTTATAAGTAAGGTGCTCTCTAAGGTGCCTTGTTAGGTGGCCCATAAGGTGCCTTGTTAGGTGCCTTATAAGGTGCCCCATAAGGCGCTTTGTAATGTGCCCTATAGGGCTCCTTAGACTAAGCGCCGTATTAGGCACCCCTGGACAAGGCACCTTAGAAGGCAACCTGGGTTACAGAACCATAGGTTAAGGTGGCTTAACAAGGTTACGGTGCCCTAGGTCAGTGTGTCCTAAGGGCTGCAAGTTGCTTCAGGATGACATGCATGACCTGTGCGGAACAGAGACAGATGTAGCCCTAACACTAGATAGAGCACTCAGGAAAGGCAATGAACAGGTGAGTGAAGGAGGGAGAAGTGGGAGCCGCTGGACCTGCCATATCTGCGGGCATCCCATGTGGCTGCCAGTACTGATGACAAACATGGTGGGGCAGCTCTACCACAGCACAGGGTGTTGGCAATGTAAAGTACCAGAAAAACAGTTGGTGGCAGACGATGGGAATACGTGTCCCCCAGTGGAGGCGGAGGTGGCAGGATAGTTACAATGATGGGTGGACAGAGGAGTGGTGGTGCCATGCAGATCAGGCACAGGCGAGGCAAGCATGATGAGGCACAATGCAGGAAAGGGTAGCAGTGCAGGACATGGGCTGGCAGCCTGCACAGGCAGACAGGACTCTACACAGCTGACAGAAGCAGATAGACGGACCGAGAGAATGTTGGCAATTGTGGCGAGGGTATTATGGGCTGGAAGCGCAGATCTGCAAAAATATGACCTCTACAGACATGCACACTATTTGAGTAGGACAGGCATGAGAGGAGGGAACAATGAGGAACTGAACCAATGAACACTGCCAAGAATGGCAATGTATTAACCAGTAGGCTATACCTCCATGGTGTATGTCACAGCAATGTCTGGATACAGAAGGCCTGCAGGTCACCGCACAAATTGTCTGCTCTGAGTGCCAGGATAGGGTAACCCCACCATACCCATGATGCAATGCACATGCTGAATAACAGTCTACAGCTGATCACCAAATGGGGTCTGCACCTCTCTGGTACCTCAGCTGGGAAAGACCAACTGACAGTGTGTCATACTGGCACAGAGTAGCTACAGACCATGCCATTGTGCAGGTTCTGTGGTCACCCTGAGGGATAGGATTGGTGCCCAGCACTAGGTCCGCAGTACATGTGGTACTAGAGATAGGTCCTGATGTACATCCCCATCACTACCAGTGTGTGACAGGTGTTCCTTGCAGTGCAGCCAAAGGTAATTTGGTGTCCATCTGTATCCTGCAGTCACATGTGGCCCAGTGGGACCAGACACCAGCCAGATTAGTGTGTACCCCGTGTGAGGGTCTGGCTGACATGGGCAGCTGTTATCAGGGCAGAGGGGTTCCTAGAATTGCATGAGGTGGGTGTAGCAGTGGCTGTAGAGGTCACAGTGGTATACACTATATACCCCAAAGGGCCAACATCATCCTTTCATAAGTAAAGAACAGTGCCCCTGCCCCAGGAAAGCCACCCCCATCCTGTTTCTACAAGACAACCCTCCAGGGTTGGTGGATCAGAACCATACCTATGACTGGGACAGTAGCTGACCAGCAACAATGCTGTGAGGTTAGGTCTGCAAACCCCAAGTGCCTCCCACCACTGTCTGCCATTCACCAGCAAACAACAGTCAGACTGTACCTTAAAGGTGTTCTGACCATGCACAGTCTAACTGCAGACAGTCTACCAGGAACTACATGCAGCAAGCAGGCATCTCAGTGATTGGGACCCCAGCACTGGAGAACACAAACATATCACTAGAGATAACTAGTGTAAAGCGCTATATGGGAACCTAGACCTGCCATGGTCACTGCTCGTTCAGAATGAGTGCCCTCCCAGCATGCCATGCTGTGGCCACCCTGTCCATGCAGGCGGTGGTCAGGCACTACAGTGTCCTAGCCATTGCCCCACACCCTGTGAAGATGCATCCTGGCCAATCTGCCATGTCCGGGCCATACCCAGAATACCTTGCTCCTCATTATGCATCTAATCAAGCTAACGCTGGTAACAGTGGGACATTTTGGGCCCAGTGAAGTGTGGGCAGCCACAGAACAATGGATAGACATACAAACATGCTCACTCGTTTTGCAGTATTATACAAAGATAGGGGTGGTTGGCAGCCCTGCCTGCCGCACTAGTCCTGATCACAGTGCCGACATTGCTAAACTGTGCAGGGGGTAGTAGTAGTGCTCTGGTGATAACATCATCCCAATGCGGGGGCCAACAGCCTGCCACTCCATTGGATTGTGGAGCCTGTGTGAGTGGGTGTTTGCACCCCTGTTTGCCGCTACTTTGGGCTTTGCACATGTTGCTGTTGTATCTGCATTGTAGGGTAAAATATAGGGACATGCTCTGCAGGAACCACAGCTGGGACTTGCACCTGTGACCCTCTGCTCCTGGACACACTGACTGGGTGTAGTCCCTGGGGCTACCTGCACTATTCCTCAGCCAGACCTTTTATGTTGCACTGCACACTACGTACTGATGCAGAGCATGGCCTAGGTCCACTGCAGGGAGGTGGCACTGCCCCCTCCAGTACGGGCACACGCCCCCCTGCCAAGCTGACATGGCCATTTGCTGTCGGTAATGGTAGTGTGCAGTCCCAGGCCATCCACTGTGTAGGTAGGCGCCCTCCTAGGGAGCGGGTTCCGGGGTGGGGGGCATACATGGACATCCTCACATCCCCCCCCATCACTGCCTACCAATATTATGTCCCTTTCACATGGGGGCGGAATGGCTGGGGGATGTCAGGTCATTGCCCTAGCAACTATTGGCTAGTGTGAACCAGGTAGATATAGGTGGATTGTGTGTGGCCTTGGTCAGCTGCTGTTTTGCTGATTTCCGGTTTCTATGTTCCTATGTGCCACCTAGGCGCCCGTCTGGTACACCCTGTGACCCAGCTGCCCATGCTACATGTCCCGCCTGTGGCCCCCTATGCCGAATTTGTACCATCGCCATAGTGGCCATTCATACTGTGGCACTATGGTATTGCTGTACATGGAGCACTACTATCACAGTTTTTGGGCTCCCTGCATGGACTGTACATTGCTGACACGAAAATGGTTTCTCTCTCCTGCATATGTGCATCTAACGGCAGGTTTTCAATCGCGTTAGGATTCAGCTCTTCAGATCAGTGCGTTAGTGTGAATGGAGCCTCTCCCCGCCCACACTCTGCCCATTGACCCCTTCTCTCCGCCCTCGCTCCACCTTCTGCGGTGTTTACCGTGCCGCGGAACGTCAACGATCGTTAACGTTACGTAATGCGCGTTATGTAATGTTACCGCAGTTTAGTAAACATACACCTAAGAGGGTAAATTAATAAATGAGTGAATGTGTAAAAAATATGGGCAGGATATTCCAAGACATTTACACAGTTTGCAGACCTGCAAACCGTGTAAACGCCACTAGGTTGGAAATTTAGCAACACTATTACATAGTAACATAGCACATTTGAATGTCTGCGGGTACTGCCATCACATGCTAAATATCAGGGTGTTCCAGACTGGCACCCATTACTAACCGGGCAGTGATGGTATTGAGACACTGACCAGTTAGCATCACATAGTTAAAGTAAGTTGCAGCAAATGCTCGCCTTACTTTTGCCACTGAAGCTAACTGGGCAACAGCTCAGTATTGCAACTGCTTGGTTGGCTTCCGGGTTCTGCGGCCAACATGGATATTCAATACCAGTGATTGGATGTGGACCTGGCAATGAATATCTGTGCTTAAAGTTAAGCACCAGCAACTAGCCGTTTTAGTAGCACTAGCCGCCGGTGCTGAATATCAGGCCCTATGTATATAATTCGAAAATTACCCCAGGAAATGTATCGACTTATATGTATACCTGCTTGTTTGCTACACGTGTTTATGTGTTGATTTGCATGCATATGCACATATTTTTTAAAGTATGCACATGAATGCAAACCTCTTCCCAACCCCACCCCTGGGAATGCCTCTGCTCAGTTCATATACAGGCTGACTATATGCGTGCAATTTTACATGCATATCAGACATGCAATCTCACAAGCACCTATTTCTGCACATAAAACACAGCCTCATGCAGATAATTGGCTTTTAAAATGACCCTGCTACACTTTGAACATCAACTACAATTTATTTGAATCAAATACCTTTTATCTTGGAACAATTGCGGATGCAAAACCTATATTTGTCCCCTGGCATCCCACTCCTAACATGCACGCTCAAGAGAGGGGTAAAATCCAACATGGAGGTCTATCTTGCACTTCTCATAAATGTCACATAAACATATAGAAGCAGAACACAAAGCATTAGAGGGAAATTTTGAACAGCTCATGGTACTGCGAGATACAGGTACTTGAGACTAAAGCCTAGTTTATTCAGTTTCCCTGAGTTACATAGTCTTGCCTGCTTCCTTTTGCAAGCACAAGTTCTGAAGGAAGTAATGGAATAAGGACAGGGCAGAGCAAGGAGATGAGGAGCCCTAGGCAAACTTCATCCCTGGTGCCCCCTGAGGCGCCCATTGCTGTCACCCCTCTTCGGGACCTGCAGAGGCAGCAGTGACTGCAAACAGCCCCACGGTGCTTACCTTACAACTCCAGCACCATGGAGCTGTTTGCTTCCGCCCTCTCAGACTACTCGATGCCAACTTCCTCTTTGCAAAATGAGGAAATATTTATTGCATGGAAAGGATAGAAAAAATGTATAACTTCCTCTTGGGGTAGCTGATGGCTAGACGATAATGCACGTCAAAATTCAGATTTGCAGGTGATCATATTTTAAAACACTGGCTATGGCTTTTTTTACAAAACACCCACATACATTCAGTGCCGTTATACCAATATGCAGCAGTGCTGAATATACGTAAACAGTCGCATTGAATTTATGGATTAAATTAAATGCTGTGGCTGGCAGTTAACTTAAAATGGACAAGGGGAGAGGGCAGAATTGCAACGTACATATCTATTTTATAAAATATGCATGTACAGTACATGCATAGAGTACACACATACCACCTTCAGGGAAGGTGTAAATTTGTGCATGAGGATTTGCAAGCTACTGGGGATAGTTCTGGGTGCCTACTTTATAAAGGTACATAGTGCCTATTTTCTTTTTCTTTTTTAATCATTTTTATTGTAATCACCCACAAATGGGTAAACAAACCATTACAACAGGAACTGGCAGGGCAGTACCCCTGCACCGCTCTTCAGATTAGCACAGCACAGAACAGAATAGGAGGTTAGAAGCTCCTCACCGTCGTACGCATAACACATAAGATCAGGAGGCAACTCTTACATATACATATACCTCTGCATATACAATGGCATTTCCTCCCACACAGAATGCGGTCATTTTCCTTTTCATTTATTTATTAGATTCTTCGATAACGCCCCTTCCAAAGATCAGGGGCAGTTTACAAAGAACAGAACATTTTACATAGAACGGTGGTATAACTTTTTGCATAGTAAACGTTCTAATTACAGTTAACATAACAATTTACAATTTATATTTTGCTTAAAACAAGAAGCTAATAAACAATGATGATTTCTGATTATGATGATTTTCTTTGAGTTTGAGGGTGTGGAATGTGTGTGTCTCTCAGGGGACGTGTTGTGATGTAGCTTAACTGTCCTCCCCCCCCCCCCCGCCCTCCTTTCCCTTGCAAACCACTCCTCTCCCTTCTCGGGGTTCAGCTCAACTGGAAGTTCGAGGCACACTTTTCCCACAATCTTCAATAGTGCCACTGAGCCGTAGAGCCACTTGCACTTTGCTCACGGGAAACTCACTCAGCCATTTCCTGCATAGAGTTCACCCACTGGTTATGGATGGGGGCAGCCTCCGCAATTCCATTATTCACTTTCTGAGCAATCATCAGCGCCACCTGGGCAAACTTCTTCTCTGGGGGCCCACATCCACCCCTCATGCAGCAGCTCCTCCTTCCCCAACAGCAAGGCAGCATATGTTCACTCAAGAGGTGCCCTGAGTACATGGTGTATGCATTCCAAACCCCCCCCCCCCCACACTCACAATAAGCCTGTAACTTCGGACATTCTAGGAACATATGCACCCAAGTGCCCCTGCGCATTTTACAGCGAAGACAATCTGGGTTCTTCCATAAGTGCATCTGTTCACCCCTGTCCCATGTTATATACACCCTGTGTAATATCTTGTACGGCATTTCCTGGAGGGCCACATTGGGGGTATGAGTAGCCATAACAGCAAAAATCCTCCCCAAGACCTGTTCATCCACCACTTATCCCAGCTCCTTCGTCCATATCTCTCTCATCACCTTCCCCCCTCCCATGACCTTGTACCTCTCCCCCCCCCCATATCTATAAGCGATTTTATTTAGCTTAGGAGATGTGGTCAGGAAAATTCTGTCCAGGGTAGTGAAACCCTGATGATCAGCCACAGTTCTGTACCTGCAGTGACATAGGGGTATGTTTACTAAACTGCGTTAGTGCAATTCGCGTTAGGAGCCGCGTTAGTGAAAGGAAAGCCAAAAAAGGACATGGGCGGGACATCGTAACCAATAACGCGCAGTTACACGCGTTATTGCGTGCCGCGCAGCAACGATCGTTACAGTGCGCTACTGCGCGCATGCTTAAGACAGCACGCAGACACCCAAAGACAGAAACAGAGCTGTAGCACAATGGTTACTACACAGACTGATGGTACAGGAGTCATGGGTTTGATTCCCCAGTGTGCCCAATGAATAAGGCTGGCTGAAGCATCCTGTGTAACCCTTTGAAAGCTGACAATAAAATTTTAATCCACATTCTGCAGGCAGGTTACAGTTTGCATATGCCAGGAAAAGTGTGCCCTTCCTATGAAATATGTTCTAATAGTGACGTTCTCTCTGACAGGGTCATGTATTATATACCAGTTGATAGGAATATTTAGGTGCTCCCTATAAGGCGAAGTGTAAGGCGCGCCCTATCGGGAGCGCCTAAATATTCCTTTCAAATGGCATATAATACATATAATATAGGGTGAAGTGTAATGTGCGCCCTATAGGGCACCGTGTAATGTGCGCCCTATAGGGCGGTGCGTAAGACGTGCCCTATTGGGTGCCGCGTAAGGCGCGCCCTATAGGGCACCATATAGGGCACCTATTGAGTTACCCTAAGATGACAGTACCCTGAGGGTGGTTCTGCTGGCAGCACTAATATACAGTAAAAATAGACAATGCCTAAGACAGCCCTATCAATGAACCCCACTGTGGGTTGTGAACCTATGACCACTGGCTCCATGGGCAGTGAAGTAACCAGTGGGCTAGAGCTGCTAATAAACACATGGCTGGCTACAGGAGGACTGCACAGCACCACACCCACATTCTGCTGTGGTTACCAGGGAGAGTACATACCACCACCCAACACACCCTCTAGGGCTCAGGGTGGGGGACAGGATCTCCCACCCACAGATCCACTTCCAACCCTCTGCAATGGTGGCAGTAGAGGGGACCATCACCCCAGTCCCACTCGGGATCAAACACACTACAGGGCAGGCAATGCAGAGCAGTACACACCCGTACAGCAAGAGCAGACAGACGGCAGGTCTGGAAGTGCTCAGCTGCCCCCCACCATTATCTGACATTCCCCAGCAGAAAGCCTCCAGCCGCTGCACCCTGCACGGTGTTCCAGCAAGACACATACCAGCTGCAGACAGTCCGCCAACTAGTCCATAGTGCATGGTCCTGGAGGAGATGCATGTACCCAGAACGGGGATATCAGCATACACAACAAGCAGATAAGTCCGTGATTGGTCCCCAAAAGGAAACCCATATATATCACATAAAAAAAAATACTATATAGCACTATGGTGGAACCTAGCCATGCCATGGTCACTGCTCAGTCAGGGTGAGAGTGACCTCCCAGCAGGACATGCTATGGCCACCCTGTCCATGCAGGTGGTACCGGGCACTACAATGTCCAGCCATTGCCCTATGCCCTGTGCAGATGCAGACAGGCCAGGCCACCCTATCCAGGCTATTCCCACAGTACCTTGCTCCTCATTATGCACATTGGCAGGCCAATACTGGCAACAGTGCTAGCAGTGTGGGCTGTGGAGGGTGTTGGAAGACACCACACACTGGATAGACAGACAAGCACTCCCCACACCTATGCAAGCACTGTGCAACACTAGAGGTGTTGGGCAGCCCAGGCCACCACACCAGTCCTGGGCACAGTGCAGGCATGGCTATGGTATGCAATACTGTCGGAGCCACTCCCCAGGTTCATAAACACTGTTAGACACAGGACCTGTAGCACACTCCACAGACATCAGAAAGGTTGCTATGATGCAGCTCACTCAGGAAATTGTACTTAACCTAGGAATTGCTATCTGCCTGTGCTCATAGCAACCTTCTGATAGATGCGTAACATATTCCCAGGTTTCGGGTGGCATTAATACGGTATGCATGTGCTAGTATTGGGAGATGCACGCAGAGCCCAAAGTCCTGCCTCTCCAGGAGGCTTTGGATAATGGGGCCTGTGGGTGCGGGTGTGTCTGCCCCTGTTGGCTGCTGCTTTACGGCAGAGGTTCCCAACTCCAGTCCTGCGGTGCCAAACACTGTTCGGGTTTTCATGCTGTCCCTCATGAATATGCATGAGATATATCTGTATACCATGGGGGTGGCGCATAGAAATGCAGCACAGGCATCTTTATCAGAGGCAGCATGGAACCAGGATGGTGTTTGGCCCTCCAGGACTGCATTTGGGAGGCTCTGCTCTAGGTAATGTGCATGTTTATGGTGTCTGTGCTCTGTAGGGTAAAATGTGGGTGTTTTGGGCATGTTTACATCATCTGCAAGACCGGTTCTGTCTGTATTAGCCCGTTCTAGTAGTGGGTAAAATATGAGGACTGGGTTTATTTATTTATTTATTTATTTAGCATATATTTGTATGCCGCTACTTCCAGTGATCAGTAGCGGCTTGATTACAGGCGTGATATTGACAAATCATTACATAAATTTAAAGGAGGATACAATTGATTTGGAAGGGAAAGCACGGCACAGCACACAGTGTAGTGTCTTAAGGAGAGGGACAGATATTCACATATTCACATATTTACCTATAAACATAACTGCATCAATGATCTGTCTAGGTGATGCCGTAATGGGATTGGAAAAGATGGGTTTTAAGCTTCTTCCTGAAGTCCTTTAGGTCGGTGATCTGGCGTATCTCATAAGGCAGGTGGTTCCAGAGCATGGGAGCCGAGTATGTGAAAGCCCGGCTGCTTGTCCATGTGTTGACTGCTCTTATGCTACTTGGTACGCAGAGTGTTGGCGGAAACCACAGCTGGGACCTGAACCTGTGACCCTCTGCTTCTGAATACATTGGTTCTGTGCACTGCACCACCATGTTCTCACAGAGATGGTGCGTTCCCTGGTGATAACATGACTGTTGATCAGACAGGGCCTGTCTGTTGGAGTGCACTGCACCCACGTGAAGGGGGCTAGGCCACGGACTGCTCTGGGCAGCTGTCACTGCCCCATCCACCACCAGTATCCCTCAGCCACCATGCTGACATGCCCTTCTGCTGGTGGTGATGGTGGTGTGCGGTCTCAAGCCATCCAGTGTGCAGGTAGGCGGCTGCCTATGGTACGTGTTCTGGGGTGGGGGTGCCCGCACAGCTGCCCACGCTTTCCCCCAGCACCGCCTGCCAATGTTCCGTGCCATTGGGGGTACCTGCTGGGTACTATTCCCTGTGACACTGTGGGAAGCACACTCTTGCCCATGTTGGGCCCTCAGCAGTTGCTGTCTGGCTGCTGTACTGTTTCAGCATTCCTATGGGCCAGCTAGGCATCACCCTAGTCCCCACTGTGGCCCAGCTGCTCCACAGCATGTGCCGCCTGCAGCCCTCTGTATCCCCTTCTCCAGCATCTGACCGGTTGCCCGTTCCGACATGCCTGCCCTGATGTTGCGGGACATGTGCACGCCATAGGAACCCTGTCCAATGGTGGGGAAGTCCCTGAACAGTGCTATTTCACTGTGGGCCTGTGCACCTTGTATGGGGACGGGGTATGGACCCTTCCGCGGTTTATAAATACATAACTAACATGAAGAAATACATAAATATCTGTTCAATGGAGCTTACTCGGGGGGGGGGGGGGGTGATGTTTCTCATTGATACCACTTTTGGCCAGCTTGGTTGCTGTTTTTTTCCAGTTTGTTGGGGTCATTTTCAGTGTTTCTGTGCCCTTTTGTTTTGTGCACATGTATCACACTTATCACCTTTTTTTGGTTTCCCTTCCAAATGTACATTGCTGACATTTAAATGGTTTCTCTCCCCTTTAATATGCCTTTAACGGCAGGTTTTCATTCACGTTGGAATTCAGCTCTGAAATTCAGCGCGTTAGTGTAATGGGAGCCTCTCCCCGCCCACTCTTCACCTATTTACCCCTTCTCTCTGCCCTCTCTCCGCCTTCTGCATTGTTTTACCGCGCCGCAGAGAATCACGCACGTTAGCGCGTGATAACGCGCGCTATAGCGCGTTTACGATCGTTAATGTTCTACAGCGCGCGCTATAGCGTAATAACGATCATTAACATCATACAACGTGTGTTATTCACGTTTACTGCAGTTTAGTAAACATACCCCATAGTGTCTGCAATGCAAGTAAGGCATCAATTGCTTGTTAGGTACCTGCCATTTAGCCTTTAGCTGGTCAAATGTTGGAAAACCTCCCCCCTCCCCTCATTCCAAAAGGTGTCCCATATAGCAACAGCCTCTTGTCCCCTACCCTCAAAATACAGCATCCTCCAAGTCTGGATCAAATTCAGGATTTCCCATCAGTGTCCCAAAGGGTGACTTCCCCCTGGCCCCCACAGCTGGGTTTACCACTACTGCCAAGCTCAGCACATTGGTTCCAAGAAGCTGCCATTGCCCAAGGACACCTTCCTCCACCTCAGGCTAAGTTGCAGGAGACTGAAAAATACCAAGCCTCGCACCCTCTGTCCAAAAAACCCTACATGTCAAACTGACTTCCTCCAACATGCAGTTCACGGATCCAATGCAGCATAGCTGCCACAATATATAGCCACAAGTCTGGGAGACCTAACCCCACACTTTTGGTCAGTTTTGCAAAACCCCACCACAGAAAGGATCCGATCACACTGTGGTAGAGTTTCTTCTCCTTCCCCCTAACCCACAAAGACAGCATCTGCATTGGGAAAAGCAAGGTCACCCTTACCAGTAGGGAAAGTGGGAATCCCCTCCAGCGGTCGTACACATCCTGATTTAAAAGCGATATTGGCCTATAGGAGGCCACGAGGGTGTCATCGCGTCTGGGTTTGGGCAAGACCACTTTGGCAGCATGATTCTGCCTCCCCCCTAGGTCGCTTTCCCTACAGCAGCCTTACGTTGTGCCAAGAAGAGCCTTGAAAGCTGCCATAGCCTCAACATCCCTCCTCCCCTCCTGAGGTTTCGCTTAACCCTCTCTTCCTGTTTTGTTTCACACCTGTGATGATTTCTCTCTGCCTCAGCACCAAGAAGCTGCTTCCTTGCTTTTCTGCCAGTTTGGGCACATTTACTTGCCAGCCTGGGAGTCCTGTATGTCCATTGATATATTTATTTTATTATTGTTATCTGTATCATTGTTAGTGTGCTATTTATTTATCGGCATCATATGTAAGTTTGTTCAGTTTTCTCCATTTGTACCTGTCTCCTATATAGCCTCATAACTTTTGGCAATTTTCTAGTCTCTGTCTGTTGAGGCCTAGTTAACATTTAATCCATTACCTATTTCTTTTCAGTTCTGGTGTTTTATCCAGCATTTTCCATTTTCCTTCCCTTGCTTTAATCTCCCTGAGTGACTCATTCCTCTCCCCCCCCCCCAACTCTCCTGAAGCTTTGCTTAACTCTCTCTTCCTGTTTTGTTTCCCATGTGCGATTTATTTATTTTATTTTGCTTTGTTATATACTGCGTTTCCGAGAATCAATGCAGTTTACAGAGAACACAACTGAACAGTTTTACATGGAAAAGATATACAAAATTATTTATAGCACAGAACAGTGTAACTATATACATTTAGAGAGTTTGCTTATATCTGAGGGTTTATTGGTGGGGGGAGGGAAGTGAAAGGGTAAGAGTAGGAGGAATAAGGAGGTGAGAGACGGATCATGTGATGCCTTCGATATGTTCCTTAAATAGGAGGGTCTTAAGCACTTTCCGGAATGAAGCAAGGTCATGGATGTCTCTGATCTGGTGTAGTAATGCACTCCATAGACGAGGGGCATGCAGGGAGAATGCCCTAGTGCAGGTTGACTGGCTGCATTTGGTTAATGCTGGAGGAAAGGTTAGAAGGTTTGATGTGTTGCTTCTCCTTTGGCAATTTTATTTATTTATTTATTTTTATACTGCCATATCCTTTAATCAAAGCGGTTTACAGGAAACTTTAAACTCAAACTCAAACTGGGTACATTGAATTACTTAGGGTATTTAACAGGGTAGTAACTATTCACACATTGTTTAGCATATTTACAAGAGTACTACATCCCAGTAAGGTTATTGTGTTTTTTAGAATGTTTCAAGAGTCCTTTGTTGGATTTGGTGTGGTTGTTGTGCTATGTGATGTGTCCGTAGTGTTCTATGAACATAAATGTCTTGAGCTTTTCTGGGGTTTTGTTATAATTGACTGCAGGTATATAGGGGATAATTGATGGATTACTTTGAAGAGTGTTTTGTAGTTCCTTTAGGATGGGTGTGATGTGGTTTGTTCGAGGTTAGCATTTCAGAATTCATGCAGCAGTATGCTGAGAAAGCTGTAGAGGGTGTAGGGAACTTTTCAAAAGGCCTTGCAGAATGGTGTTTCAGAAATCGAAATGCGGTAGAATCATTGCTTTGAAGACCGTCCGAAAATCATGTGGCTCAAGTAGGGGTCATAAATGGTGGAGAAATCTCAGCTTGTTGTATATGCATTGGGTGACTTTGTTTATATATGATTGGAATGTGAGATGTTGGTCAATGATGATGACGAAGTATCTCACTTTGGATTTGACCTCTAGTTAGCGTTGTCAACCTTTAGAGACTTTGGGGGTACAAATGATTGATTTATGGTAAGGAATATGACCCCTGTCTTCTTGAAGTTGATGCTTAGGGGTATGTTTACTAAACCGTCTTAACGTAGCAGCGGCAAAGTTATCGCGTGATACGTGACATTATCGCGCGATAATGGTGCTTTACCGTGCGAAAACGTCACATATCGCACGATAATGTCTGCAGCAGCATTAAGGTGCACAGAGGGTGGAGTAAGCCTCCCCAGGGGCAGAGATGAGGGGTCAATGGGCGGAGAGTGGGCGGGGAGAGGCCCCATGCACACTAATGCCATGAAATGAAGGTCTGAAAATTAGCACCAGTGGAAACCTCGCGCTAGAGGCACATTTGCAGGAGAGAGAAACCATTTCAGTCAGCAATGTACAGCAAAGCCAGGGAAACCCAGAAAAGTGATAGTAGTGATACATGTGCAGGAACCAAAAAGGCAAATAAACATATTAAATGACCATAACCACATTTGAAATCCCCATAACCAAGCTGGCCAATAGTGCTACTAATGATAAACATAAAGCAACACTACTGACAAAGCGTAAAAAGGAAGATATCATGTTTGGAAGGGGCTATGCTCTGTCCCCCTACAAAGTGAATGATCCCACAGTGAAATAGCGGTGATCAGGGTTTTGTCGTTTATATTGGGCAGATTTGTTATGCTGTGGTACAGCTGGGGCACGGTGCGGACTAGGCAGATGCCTAGGTGGCACATAGGAATGCTGAAACTGTAAAGCAGCAAGACAGCAACTGACGAGGGTACAACATGGGCACGAGTGTGTGTCCCACAGTGTCACAGGAGATATTACCCAGCAGGTACCCCCAAGGGCACATAACATTGGCAGGTGGTACTGGGGGGAAGCGTGCATGTCCATGTAGGCACCCCTACCCAAGAAACCACACCATAGGCAGCTGCCTACCGGCACACTGGATGGCCTGGGACTGCACACCACCAGCACCATTGGCATAAGGGCATGTCAGCATGGTGGCGGAGGATTGCTGGTAGTGGACGGGGCAGTGGCATCTGCCCACAGCAGACCAAGGACAGACCTGTTTAGGTGGGTGCCGTGCGGTGAAACAGACATGGTCTGTCTAACGAACACTAATGGTAGCCCCAGGGAATGATCTGCCTCTGTGGCAGCAGTTTGGTGCAGTACACACAGCCAGTGTGTTCAGGGGCAGAAGGTCACAGATTCAAACCCCAGCTGTGGCTCTGCAGACCATGTCTCTATATTTTACCCAGTACTAAACCGTGGTAATAAAGACGGAACTGTTATTGCAGATTAAATAAACAAGCTATAAACGACTATATTTTACCCTACAGGGCACAGACACTATAAACATGTGCAATCTCTAGAGCAGAGTTTCCCAAATGCACTCCTGGAGGGCCAAACACCATTCAGGTGTCATGCTGTCCCTAATAAATATGCCTGTGCTGCAATTGTATGCAACTCCCCCATTGTATGCAAATGTATCTCATGCATATTCATTAGGGACAGCATGAAAACCTGAACCATGTTTGGCCCACCAGGACCACAGTTGAGAAACTCAGACCTAGATATAAGCTACTTAATCTTTGTATTAAAGCTACTTAATCTGTGAACCCACTGTTTTTTGTTGGATCAGTTTGGGTCTAGTAACAACAATTAAAATTTGCATTTAAAACACAGAGGAGAGCTTTCTGGTTACATTTCATACCCAGCAGAGAGCTTGTAGTTTAAATTTAATAGTCACTCAGGGCCAAGTAACAGCAAAGCACTTTTAGTTTAAATTTAACACACAGAAGAGAGCTTTCTGGTTAAATTTAGTACCCAGCAGAGAGCTTGTAGTTTAAATTTCATAAGAAGTTAGAGCCTAGCAGCAGCTAAGAGCTATAATTTAAATCAAATCAGAATTTAGCTTACCTCAGCAGCACAAGGCAGGGTACTGTGTAGCAGCCCTCTTTTAATAAGCGTTATTTATTGTTGCCATGGAGGAGAGAGGTCACGTGACAGGAGAGCATCACCCTGGTGTGGCAGGAAGTGATCCTGTAACTAGGACCTGTCCTCCAGGTGATGTAAAACCCTCTCGCACCGAGGAGGTTTCTCCAGGGCCATGTGCCCATGAGGGAAGGGCTAGGACAGCCGTTATAGTTGGTGATTCGATCATTAGGCATGTAGATAGCTGGGTGGCTGGTGGACGTGAGGATCGCTTGGTAACATGCCTGCCTGGTGCGAAGGTAGCGGACCTCACGCGCCAACTAGATAAGGTCTTAGATAGTGCTGGGGAGGAGTCTGCTGTCTTGGTACATGTCGGTACCAATGACATAGGAAAATGTGGTAGGGAGGTTCTGGAGGCAAAATTTAGGCTTTTAGGTAGGAAGTTGAAATCCAGAACTTCCAAGGTAGCATTCTCCAAAATACTTCCTGTTCCACGCGCAGGACCCAAAAGGCAGGCAGAGCTCCGGAGTCTCAATGCGTGGATGAGACAATGGTGCAGAGATGAGGGTTTTGGATTTGTTAGGAACTGGGGAACATTCTGGGGAAAGGAGGGGCTCTTCCGAAGGGATGGGCTTCACCTTAACCGGGATGGAACCAGGCTGCTGGCATTAACCTTTAAAAAGGAGATAGAGCAGCTTTTAATCTAGATATTAGGGGAAAGCCGACAGTCGCCCAAGAACGGATGGTTCGGAAGAATGTATCCTTGAAGGATACTACCAAAAGCAGAGAGGTTCCACAAAAGAGTAAAGTAGCCCAAATGCCCTCAAGTATGGAGCAGACAGAGCTTAAAGATCCCAATTTACCCATGTCTAACAATAACCAAATTAACATGAATAAAATACATTCTCTAAAATGCTTGTATGCAAATGCTAAAAGTCTAAAGAATAAGATGGGAGAGTTAGAATATATAGCACTAAATGAAAGGTTAGATATGATTGGAATATTAGAGACATGGTGGATGGAGGACACCCAGTGGGACACTGTGATACCTGGGTACAAACTATATCGTAATGATAGAGCTGATCAAATTGGTGGAGGGGTTGCGCTCTATGTTAGAGAGGGCATTGACACAGAAAGGATTAAAGTTTTGCAGGAAACAAAATCTGCTGTAGAATCTATATGGATTGAAATTCCATATAAAAGGGGGAAGTCAATGGCAGTGGGGGTGTACTATCGAGCACCTGGCCAGAATGACCAAATGGATGATGAAATGCTCAAAGAAATCAAGGAAGCTAACAAAGGTTAAAGCACAGTAATAATAATGGGTGATTTCAATTACCCCGGTATCGACTGGGTCAGTGTCACGTCAGGACATGCTAGGGAGATAAAGTTCCTAGATGAAATAAATGACTGCTTCTTGGAGCAGCTGGTTCATGAACCAACCAGAGGGGAAGCCATATTAGACCTAGTCCTTAGTGGAACACCAGATCTAGTGCAAGAGATAAGGGTGTTGGCGCCACTTGGCAATAGTGATCATAGCATGATCGCCTTTGATTTAATTAGTGGAGGAGGGATAGTAAGGAAATCCACAGTACTACCTTTTAACTTTCGAAAGGGAGACTATGATAAAATGAGGAAAACAGTTAAGAAAAAACTAAAAGGAGCAGTTGCGAAGGTTAAAGACGTACATCAAGCTTGGGTGTTGTTGAAAAATACTATCTTGGAAGTCCAGACCAGCTGTATCCCACTCTTTAAAAGAAGTGGAAGGAAGTCCAAAAAACTGCCAGCATGGTTTAAAGGTGAGGTCAGAGAGGCTGTTGTTGCCAAAAAAGCATCTTTCAGGAAGTGGAAAAAAGAGCCAAACGACGAAACCTGGAAACAGCACAAAACACTGGCAAGTCAAATGCAAAGCATTGATAAGGCAGGCAAAGAGAGAATTTGAGAAGAAGCTTGCTGCGGAAGCAAAAACGCGAAATAAAGACCTTTTCAAGTACATTCATAGCAAAAAACCTGTGAGAGAGTCAGTTGGTCCATTAGATGATAAAGGGGTTAAAGGAGCACTAAGAGGCGACAAGGCGATAGCGGAGAGACTGAATGAATTCTTTGCTTCGGTCTTTACTGAGGAAGATGTAGGGATGTTACCCATGACTGAAGTGGTATTTAAAGGTGCAGAAGAATTGAAGGAAATGTTGATACATCGCGAAGATGTCTTACAACTATTAGATAAACTGAAGAGTAGCAAATCACCTGGGCCGGAGTGTATACATACAAGGGTGTTGAAAGAACTGAAATATGAGATTGCAGAACTGCTATCAGTAATCTGTGAACTATCATTAAAATCATCTCTAATACCTGAAGATTGGAGGATCGCCAATGTAACACCAATTTTTAAAAAGGGTTCCAGGGGTGATCTGGGAAACTACAGACCGGTGAGCCTGACGTCAGTACCAGGAAAAATGGTAGAAACCATCATAAAGAATAAAATTACTCAGCATGTAGATAGTCACAACCTAATGAGAGACAGCCAACATGGCTTTAGACAAGGAAGATCTAGTCTTACTAATCTGTTATGTTTTCTTGAAGGAGTGAATAAACAGGTGGACAAAGGTGAGTCAGTTGATATTGTGTATCTGGACTTTCAGAAAGCCTTTGACAAGGTCCCTCATCAGAGACTTTTGGCAAAACTAAAGAGTCATGGGATAGGAGGCAGTGTACTATTGTGGATCGGGAACTGGTTAAAAGATAGAAAGCAGAGGGTAGGGCTAAATGGCCAATTTTCCCAATGGAGAAAGGTGAATAGTGGTGTACCCCAGGGATCTGTGCTGGGTCCGCTGCTTTTTGACATATTCATAAATGACCTGGAAAGTGGAATAACGAGTGAGGTTATCAAATTTGCAGATGACACAAAACTATTTAAAGTTGTTAAAACCCAAGAGGATTGTGAAAAATTGCAAGAGGATCTTGATAAATTGGAAGACTGGGCATCAAAATGGCAGATGAAATTTAATGTGGACAAATGCAAGGTTATGCACCTAGGGAAGAATAACCCAAACTATGGTTACACGATGCAAGGTTCCACATTAGGAACCACCACCCAGGAAAAAGATTTAGGCGTCATTGTGGATACCATGTTAAAACCCTCGGCCCAGTGTGCAGCGGCGGCCAAGAGAGCAAATAGAATGCTAGGTATGATAAGAAAAGGAATGGAAAATAAAACAAAAGATATTATAATGCCTCTATATCGTTCCATGGTGAGACCGCACCTTGAATATTGTGTGCAATTCTGGTCGCCATATCTTAAAAAGGATATAGCGATTTTAGAAAAGGTACAGAGAAGTGCCACCAAAATGGTAAAGGGGATGGAAGGATACTCCTATGAAGAAACGCTAAAAAGGTTAGGGCTCTTTAACCTGGAAAAGAGATGGCTGAGGGGAGATATGATAGAAGTCTATAAATTAATGAACAGAATGGAACGGATAAACATAGATCGATTGTTTACCTTAACAGAATATAGAAAGACTAGGGGACATGCAATGAAGCTACAGGGTAAACTATTTAAGACTAATAAAAGAAAATATTTTTTCACTCAACGTGTAATCAAACTCTGGAATTTGTTACCGGAGGATGTAGTAAAGGCTGTTAGTGTAGCTGGGTTTAAAAAAGGTTTGGACAAGTTCCTGGAGGAAAGGTCCATAAACCATTATTAAGAAGTGACCGAAGATATCAATGCTTGACCCAGTACAAGCATTATGGAACTTGTGTCTCTTGGGGAAACTGCTAGGTACTGTCAGACGGCCGCCTGGGTGAGAATCTTCACAGTCTTGGCAAGTGCATATATCTATGTGATTTGCAAGGTATTGTGGGCAATGTAGTTCATTCACACCAGACACAGCTGCTGACAATAATTTAGTTGTGCTCTTGGGTAAAGCCAATAAGATTTTTATTTATGGGGTTATTTCTCCCAACACAGATATGCTTGGTAGCACATAAATCAGGTTACTTGCTTTCAGTGTTAACTTGGAAAAAACAAAGTCAAAATCAGGAAAACAACAAATGAAAAGCCACAAAGCAAGAAACAAACTGTTCTTTTCAGGTTAACTACTGATTACTTCCCACATAGATTCAGAAGTGATTCTCTCCTAGCTCACAAGCAATTAGGTAAGGCTTAATTTCTAGCAGTCACCAGCTGAAACCCCTTAGCTGGCTTGCCTTCCACCGTGTGTGTCAAATCCTGCTTCAGGAGCTTTTCTGAGTAGATTAAAGAACAAATTTGTATTTCTTTGTGATGGTTGCTGTACTTTATAACAGAAAGTTACCAACGGAGTTTAGATAGAGAGCAATCCATATAAATACATTCTTCATCTGCAATCATTTCCCCATCTTCAACAAGCATAGGTTCAATATCATGGATTGGCACAGATGAATCTCTCAATGGAGCACTTTCAGGAGAATACTTGTTTCCCTGCTGTCTTTCAAGGTTATAGCTAGGGCATAGATCAGTGTTCATACCTGAGCTTCCATTGCTGCTAGAGTTCCTCTCTATATAGCCTGGCCAGTATGTAGTCCAGTTCTTATGTCCAGCCTTCCAATCCAGATCCCTGGACACTGGATCTCTCTTCACATACCTTCTGGCACGGGTCTTAGGGTCCCTTCCACGTGCAGCCGTTTCCCTCACAGGTAGCGTCTGGAGATTCCTAGCTCTGCAGCACCATTCCTCTGGCTTTCCCCACTCCAATGGTGTATGCTGGCCCATGGAATGCCTCCCAGTATACGTACTGCTTTGGACTCTTCTAGACCTCTCAAAGGCTTTTCTCCTCTTTCTTCCAGAGGGATTCTTTTTCTCTCTGTCCGTCCGGTTTGGCTTCTGCTTCTGATGATCCTTCAGATGAAACTGATGATCCTTCTCTGGATATCCAAGGTGATCATGAAGATGATCATCTGTAGAATAAACTATACCTTTATTCTGCCTAGATGAGTGCTCCTCCCTAACACAGCGCAGCTGTGCTGAATCAGGCCCTGCCCTTTGAGATGAGTGCTTAGGGATTACCTCATAGCCCTCCTGATTGAACACACGTTTCCCCACTTTAGCTCCTCTAATGGCTGTTGGAAACCTGGTGCATTCTGGGACTGGTAGTCTTTTATGGGAAAATTCTGTTTTCTTATTTCTACCAGAACTGACAGGTTGCTTGTTCAGAGTCACTTCACCTTTTCTATAGCTCCTTCCTGAGCTATGATAAGCTTCCTTATCACATACCCCCCTGCTTAAGTTATTACGGACTGGTGTAACTGGTGAAACTTCTTCTTTACAGTCCGTAATACGGGAAAGGGCATCCGCATTCTTGTGTAACTTCCCAGCACGATGTTCAACTTGAAAATCAAATGCCTGTAAGGCCATGTACCAGCGTGTCATCCTGGCATTGTGGTTCTTCATTTGCTGCAACCACTTAAGTGGGGCATGGTCCGTGACCAACTGGAACTTTCTCCCCGTAAGGTAAAACCTTAACGCCTCCACTGACCACTTGATAGCTAAACATTCTTTTTCTATTGTGGAATACTTTTGTTCAGCCGGTGACAACTTCCTGCTCAGGTACATCACAGGATGCTCCTCCCCTTCGTGACACTGGGATAGAACCGCTCCTAGCCCTACGTCCGATGCATCCGTTTGAACCATAAAAGGTTTCTTGAATTCCACCCCTTTCAGTACCGGTCCTGTACACAATTTTCCTTTTAAGACTGAAAACGCTTTTTCAGCTTCAGGTGTCCACTTTAGCTGGTTTGGACAATTCTTCCGCAGCATATCCGTGAAAATTGCACTTTTCTCTGCGAATTGCGGTATAAACCTGCGGTAGTATCCAATAAGTCCTAAGAAACTTCTTAGTTTCTTTGTTGTTGGAGGAGGAAAATTCCTGATGCTATCTACTTTACTCATTAGAGGTTTAATTTTTCCTCTTCCCACTAGGTGGCCCAGGTATTTTACCTCCCTATTTGCAAAGGCACACTTCTTCGGGTTTAAAGTGATTCCCGCTTGCTTCATGGAGCACAAGACTGCCCTGATCCTCTTTAGATGCTCCGCCCAGGTGTTACTATTGATTATGACATCATCCATATATGCAAAAGCATAATTTTGGTGGGGTCAAAGTACCTGATCCACTAACCTTTGGCAGGTAGCCGCTGCTCCATGCAGTCCGAAAGGCATCCTCTTGAACTGGAAAAGGCCAACGGGGGTGCTGAACGCAGTCTTCGGCTTCGACTCCCTGGTGAGAGGGATTTTCCAATATCCTTTTGTCATATCAAGGGTGGTTAAGTATTGAGCCTGTCCCAGCTGGTCCAACAGCTCTTCAATTCTTGGCATTGGATATGCATCAAAAACTGATATGGCGTTTACCTGCCGGAAGTCAATACAAAATCTTAAAGATCCATCAGGCTTCGGCACCAGAACTATGGGGCTATTCCAGGGACTCTTTGACTCCTCTATTACTCCCATGTCCAACATCTCCTGGACTTGTGCCACTACTTCCTGTCTCTTGGCTTCAGGCAAGCGGTATGACCTTTGACGAACTAATTTCCCAGGTGGAGTTATTATTTCATGGGCAACCAAATGTGTCTCCCCAGGTATGGGTGTCAACACATCTGGGAATTCTTTAAGCAACTTCCTAATTTCTTCCTGTTGTACCACTGTCAGGTCCTCACCTATTTGGGGCTCTGATTTTTCTTTACAATCAGATACCTGGGGTCCCAAATCTTCCTCTTCATTAACCTCCCTCTCTCGGGCACAGGTGGCAGCTAGGCTTTTAACCCCTTTGACATCAGTAGAACCAAAGCCTTTGGTTCCACGTTCAGAATTCTCCAGGGATGTGACCTCCTCCACAGGTGGAAAACCCAGCCTCTCACAGATCAATTGGGCAATTCTGTCTCCTGTCTTCACGTGATAATCATTCTGTCCAAAGTTAAATAACAGAACTTTAATATTGCCCCTGTAATCGGGATCAATTACTCCCGCACCCACATCGATGAAATATTTAAGGGCTAATCCGGACCTTGGGGCTACTCTCCCATAGCATCCAATAGGTATTTCCACTTGGAGACCAGTGTCAACCAGGGCTCTCCCTTGGCTAGGTACAGTCACATTTTCTATGCTGCACAGGTCAAACCCAGCAGCTTGAGGGGTTGCCCGCTTAGGAGCTTGGGCCTTCTCTGTGACCCTATGGTACTTTAGGACGAATATCTGCTTTGGGGTAGCTTGGTCTTCTGGACGCTTAACAATCTTTTTAGCTGGGGTCTGAGGACTTCCAAATAAAGGCCCGGGAGCTATTACCATTAAACCTTCTCCCTCCTTCTTTCCTAGTCCTTCCACTAGACCCTGCTTAAATCTTGGCCAGTCTCTTCCTAGAACCAAATCAAAGGGTAGCCTAGGCACCACTGCTAACAGGACTTCCTCTTGTCCCCCAGGCACTTAACCTTTAGCCTATAGGTGGGATATGATGTTGCAGCACCATGAATCCATCTGATGTGAACTTGGCTTTCAGGGGTTCTAGGCACAAATCCTTCTTGGGCCTCTATCCTCTTCCAAAGCCTTTTTGACATCATACTCTGGTCTGCCCCAGAGTCTAACAAAGCATTTGTGGTAATTCCTTGCACATCAACCATCAAAAGAAATCCTTCTTTGGGCTGTTTTAAATCCACACCCACTAAGCTAGTGTGTGTCTGTCATCTCTTTTCTAAATGTCCCCATTTTCCACACTTGAAACATTTCTTTCTATTCCACTCTGTCATCTGGTTTGATACAGTACATTCATTTTCAGAAACATTTTTAATTATTTTCTTTTCTGATACAGCACATCTTGCCTCAGTACCAATCTTCAGAGGGCCACCCATTCTATGGCAAGCCTGAGTGGCTTCCAAGAATCTCTCTGCTAGCATGGTTGCCTCTCCAAGATTTTGGCAATTTTGCTGTATAAGGAAAGTGTGCAAATCTTTAAGGACCGCAGACATAAATTGTTCGAGCATTATAATGTCTAATAACATTTCTACCGTCTTTTGCTCAGGCTCCAACCATTTTACAGCTAAACCTCTGATTCTCTGACTCAGAGCCCTGGGTGTCTCACCCACTCTCAATGTAGTAGCTCTAAACATTCGCCTATACTCTGAATTAGACAACCCTAGGCGATCTCTAATAGCAGCCTTTACATCCTTATAATTCAAAGCCTGGGCTGCTGGCATTGCTCTATAAGCTGCAAGCGCCTCTCCAGTTAATGAGGCTGCCAGCCTTACTGCCCACTGGGTCTCTGGCCATGCTAATGCTTGTGCCACTCTTTCAAAAGACTCTAGAAAATCATCAACATTATCATCTGGAGTTAGCTTCCCAAAACTAAATGCCCCAATCCCTTGATTGAGTCCCACACTGTCCACATGTGGTGTACCAGTATTTACTGCTGGTCTTGCATCTGTTCCACTTTGGATCTGCAGCTGAACTAGGGCTTGCACCAGATCAAGCACTGGCTTCTGCTGTTCCATTAAGGCTTTCATAGCAGTGTCCTGAGCCTGCTGTGCTAGCTCCTGTTGCCTGCTAAACTGGGCTGCCATCCAATCAGCTAGTTCCCTTGGATCCATCTTGATCCCTGCAAGAAACAAAGAAAAAAACCCAAAGTGCACCATCTTCCAAACAGGTGTGTTTTTTCTACTTTTTTTTTTTTCAATTACCCCTGTGCTTACTCCCATCCACCACTAGACATGCCCAGGTACTTATTACCTTGTGCTAGTGATGAATCCAGCTCTGCACAGGGTCTTTTCCTCCTGGGACATTCACTTCTCCTCCAAAGTGCAGTTGAGGGAAAATCTTTTTTTCCAGCTTTAAACTTGAACTTTAGTTGTAATCCTCAGCAAGTAAATCCCCTTTGTGCAAAAGCAATCCTGCCATACTACGCCATTTGTCAGACGGCCGCCTGGGTGAGAATCTTCACAGTCTTGGCAAGTGCATATATCTATGTGATTTGCAAGGTATTGTGGGCAATGTAGTTCATTCACACCAGACACAGCTGCTGACAATAATTTAGTTGTGCTCTTGGGTAAAGCCAATAAGATTTTTATTTATGGGGTTATTTCTCCCAACACAGATATGCTTGGTAGCACATAAATCAGGTTACTTGCTTTCAGTGTTAACTTGAAAAAAACAAAGTCAAAATCAGGAAAACAACAAATGAAAAGCCACAAAGCAAGAAACAAACTGTTCTTTTCAGGTTAACTACTGATTACTTCCCACATAGATTCAGAAGTGATTCTCTCCTAGCTCACAAGCAATTAGGTAAGGCTTAATTGCTAGCAGACACCAGCTGAAACCCCTTAGCTGGCTTACCTTCCACTGTGTGGGTCAAATCCTGCTTCAGGAGCTTTTCTGAGTAGATTAAAGAACAAATTTGTATTTCTTTGTGATGGTTGCTGTACTTTATAACAGAAAGTTACCAACGGAGTTTAGATAGAGAGCAATCTATATAAATACATTCTTCATCTGCAATCATTTCCCCATCTTCAACAAGCATAGGTTCAATATCATGGATTGGCACAGATGAATCTCTCAATGGAGCACTTTCAGGAGAATACTTGTTTCCCTGCTGTCTTTCAAGGTTATAGCTAGGGCATAGATCAGTGTTCATACCTGAGCTTCCATTGCTGCTAGAGTTCCTCTCTATATAGCCTGGCCAGTATGTAGTCCAGTTCTTATGTCCAGCCTTCCAATCCAGATCCCTGGACACTGGATCTCTCTTCACATACCTTCTGGCACGGGTCTTAGGGTCCCTTCCACGTGCAGCCATCTCCCTCACAGGTAGCGTCTGGAGATTCCTAGCTCTGCAGCACCATTCCTCTGGCTTTCCCCAGTCCAAAGGTGTATGCTGGCCCTTGGAATGCCTCCCAGTATACGTACTGCTTTGGACTCTTCTAGACCTCTCAAAGGCTTTTCTCCTCTTTCTTCCAGAGGGATTCTTTTTCTCTCTGTCCGTCCGGTTTGGCTTCTGCTTCTGATGATCCTTCAGATGAAACTGATGATCCTTCTCTGGATATCCAAGGTGATCATGAAGATGATCATCTGTAGAATAAACTATACCTTTATTCTGCCTAGATGAGTGCTCCTCCCTAACACAGCACAGCTGTGCTGAATCAGGCCCTGCCCTTTGAGATGAGTGCTTAGGGATTACCTCATAGCCCTCCTGATTGAACACACGTTTCCCCACTTCAGCTCCTCTAATGGCTGTTGGAAACCTGGTGCATTCTGGGACTGGTAGTCTTTTATGGGAAAATTCTGTTTTCTTATTTCTACCAGAACTGACAGGTTGCTTGTTCAGAGTCACTTCACCTTTTCTATAGCTCCTTCCTGAGCTATGATAAGCTTCCTTATCACAGTACATATGACCTAGATTGGCCACTGTTGGAAACAGAATACTGGCTTGATGGACCTTGGTCTGACCCAGTATGGCATATCTTATGTTCTTATGTTCTTAGAGCAGCGGCCAACAGGGGCATAAACACCCACACCCACAGGCTCCACTATCCAAAGCCTCATGGAGAGTCACGCTGTTGGTGCCTGCGCGGGGCAGCATCTCCCAATACTAGAATTTGCATACCTTAACAATGCCGCCCTAAACTTGGGAACATGTTACACATATATCAAAAGGTTGCTATGATTAATGGCAGCTAACAAATCCTAAGTTAAACACAATTTGTTGACAGAGCTGCATCATAGCAACCTTTCTGATATCTGTGGAGTGTGCCTCAGTTTTGGTTTCTGACAGTGTTTACCATACCAGGGAGTGACTCCAACAGTATTGCGTACTATAGCCATGCCTGCACTGTGCCCAGGACTGGTGTGGTGGCCAGGGCTGCCAAAAACCTCTATATTTGCACAATGCTGGCATAGGTGTGGGAGTGTGTGTCTGTCTATCCAGTGTGTTATGGCTGCCTACACCTTACTGAACCCACACTGCTTGCACTATTTCCAGTGTTAGCCTGCCAATGTGCATAATGAGGAACAAGGTAGTGTGGGTATGGCCCAGACAGGGCAGCCTGGGCAGGATGCATCTGCACAGGGCCTAGGGCAATGGCTGGGACATTGTAGTGCCTGACCACCACCTGCACGGACAGGGTGGCCAAAGCATGTCATGCTGGGAGGTCACTCTCACCCTGACTGAGCAGTGACCATGGCATGGCTAGGTTCCCCCATAGTGCTATACAGTATTTCTCTCGCGTGATACTTGTGGGTTCTTTTTTCTGGGGCCCAGTCACAGACATACCTGCTTGGCATTTGTGGGTGCATACAGTTCCTCCAGGAGCATGCACTATATACTTGATAGCAGGCTTTCTGCAGTTAGTATGTGTATGGCTGGGACACATTGCAGTGTGAAGCAGGTGGAGACTGATTGTGCTCTCTGCTGGTGAATGTCAGATAATGGTGGGGGACAGCTGAGCTGAGCTTTTCTAGTGTTCTGCCTGTCTGCCATTGCCTTATTGATGCGTACAGATCTGCATTGACTGCCCTGTAGGGTGCCTGTTCCCCAGCAGGACTGGAGTTGATGGTCCTCTCTACTGCCACCATTGCAGAGAGGTAGAATATGGAGCTGTTGGTGGGAGATCCTGTCCCCCATCCTGAGCCACAGAGGGCAGGTTGGGTGGCGCTACATAAGCTGCTTTTGGATCAAAACAACCCCCCCCCCAATCACTTATAACATGTGACCATGGCACCCACATAGGATATGCACTATTCTGGGTGCATCATAGTCCACAAGGGCTAGACAGGACTGGGAAATACAGATGGACACTGGTGTGTCTGCAAGGACTACCTATCACACACTGGCATTGATGGCAACCTGCAACATAGCCTATCTCAGCCAAGCCAGGTACTGTGGACCTGGTGCTGTGCGCCCCACCTCACCCTCAGGGTGAGCACAGGACCCGCACAATGTCACGGTCTGTAGCTACTCTGTGCCAGTAACACACACGGTCAGTTCCCCCTACCAGGCCGAGGTGCTGTGGGGGGTTCATACCCCATCTTGTGATCATCCTAGTAACCACAGCAGACAGTTTGTGTGGTGACCTGCAGTCTTTCTGTAGCCAGCCAGGGGTGGGGGAGTTGCTCTCAAGATGTAGCCCACTGGTTACTTCAATGACTGTGGAGGCAGAGGTCATGGGTTTGATCCCACAGTGGTGTTGTTTAATACAGTTCTCTGAGGCTTTTCCTTTTCATTTAAATCAGTGCTGCCATCAAAATGCACCCTCACAGTGCTGTAACCGTAAGGTGCCTCATAAGGCACCTTATACAGCGCCCTATAAGGCGCCCTATAGGGCACATAATAAGGTGCCTTGGCAGACAGTGCACTTTATAATGTGCCTTATGGAGTGCCTTATAAGGCGCCTTATACGGCACTGTGAGGGTGTTTTTGCTGGCAGCACTAATTTAAATTAAAAAAGGAAATGCCTCAGATGGCACTGATTTAAATTAAAGGGTAATACCTCAGACAGCCTTCTTACATAACACCACTGTGGGATCAAACCCACAACCTCTGCCTCCACAGTCCTTTCCCTACAGTAACGTGGCCTGGAAACTACCTTATCTGTGGGTCTCTGCTATCCCAGTAAGCACAGCAGAATCTATGTGCGTTGACGTGCAGTAGTTGTGTAGTCAGTCCTAGCTATGACAATGGCCATAGAGGCATTGCAGACTGGTTAGTACAGTGACTATACAGCCAGCCCTCATAGGTTCAAATCCCCAGTGCAACAACAACAGGAAGAGTGTCTGAAGTGGCACCTTTTTGCATGGGTGTAACAGACACATCTCTGTAGTGTGCGGGTGACGCCAACATACCCACTCACCCTAGTCCTGTATACTACGGTGGCGCTGAGCATGGGCCGTAGAAGGCACATTACAGGGTGACGCAAGCTAAGGAACCCTATAATGCACCCGCTGGCTAAATCCATTGAGCCTCACTGCCGTAACGTAAACACCAATTCACCAATTAAATTGATAAATGGTGGCGTGGCGGCGAGATCAGAAGTATGGGGACTGGAGAAGCGGCCCATACCGTTAGCGGTGAGTTTCACTGTTCCGATAAGAGTACCATGACGTGATCTGGCTGTCAAAATCCCACATGTGCTGTGAGCCATAATTGTGCCAGGTAGCGTGTAGTACCGTGAGATAGCGCGTGCACGTGCGTGACACGGCACATGCACCATGTGCGTCATTGAGCTGTCGCGCAAGTACACGCGCTATCTCGAGAGTGAAAAAATGGACAGGCATTCACGGAAGCCCGCATTTACCCGGGTGGCCACAGCATGTCATGCTGGGAGGTCACTCTCACCCTGACTGAGCAGTGACCATGGCATGGATAGGTTCCCCCATAGTGCTCTGAGTGGTATGGACGTTAGGTGTTTCAGGATGTATCCGTGTCAGCCAGATGTGTGTGGGGGCCCTCCGCTTTACAAGACACTGTGCAGTGTGGGTGGACAGCTATCCCATACTCCATGGGTTTGGTGGGGTGTCTGGGGGGATGGGTGGAGCACTGCTGGGTATGGGGTTCCCTTGCCTACACAAACCCCTCAACGTGTACCAGGTGTGCATGTATATTTATAGTTTTTTTTATGTTGCGCGCATTGCACATGTGCAGTGGCGCGAGCGTGTTAGCTGCGTGCATTGTATATGCGCCGCAGAGACACGGAAGATGCATGTGCGGGATACCATGTTACACATGTGCTGTGCATGAGCGTGAGGCTTGGCGCATGTGCGTCACGTCACACAGCACATGCGCATGTCTCACGCTCACACGCTGTACAGCCACAGGTAGTTAGTTTGAAACTTTGGGTGCAGCAAGGTGAAAGGTGTGTAGTATGGGGTCAACAGTATGAGAGCGGCCCATAGATTGGACCAGTTGCCTAGCTCTTTGTGTTTCACATTTTGTAATATGAGGTGATTGATTGGTTGGTATTCTCTGATGAGCAGGGACTGTGTGTTAGTTGTTTCAGTATAGCACTACATGTGATACATAGCACTATATACATGCTGAGTAGTAGTTGGATTACTGGTATTTGAGATCAGTAAGGGAAGTTACTGCAACACCACAGTGTGCCTGTATGTATAGGTCAGCACATAGCCTTGACATGGATGCGGAAACGGATAGAGAACCTGTGCGGTGTCCTGACAGGGAGAGTATTATTGCCATTATGTGTATGGCTGTAGAATAGCCATGCAGTGCAGTGTTGCATATTTTCAGGCAGACAGAGATGATATAAGGCCAGATCAGCAAGGTGTAGGTTACAGTAGGCAAGCTGGGAGCTGATTGGGTGGGGGGGGGGGATTTGGGTTTTAGTTGTGTTTTCATGGAGGACTGGGGAAATATAGCTGATGACATCTAGACATAAACCACAAGCCTCAACTACAAACTGGGTATCTGTGTAGAGGAGGAGAGTGCAGTCCAAGACAACACCAACATTGCGGACCGTAGAGAAAGGAAGTTATGGCCACACACACAAAGATGCTCTGATGGGATGGGAGGGTTTAGGTGTAGATATAGGATATCCATGCTTTGCCATTATCAATTTCACACAGTGGGATGACATGCAGCCATCAATGTCAGGTGGCAGGCAGACATCGGGGTGTGGTTTGGCAGACATAACTCAGGCATCGTGAGATATATTTGCAACTCATCAGTACACAGCTGGTAATGTAAGTCAAAGTATGAGATAGACACACCAAGGAAATGTATATCGAAAGAGGATAAGGAAGGAGCCCCTGGATATTTCTCTGTGTTACAGGTACTGACAGCGGGGTAGCAGAGGACATTGAGACACCAGAACACACACTGAAGGGGCAGTGGGAGCGATATGGAGGACACAGGATAGTACTTCGGCCTTAGAGCTGAGCAGGGACACGGTAGCAAAGAGACAGTTCTGTTCCACATTTTTTACAGCAGCGGAGAGGTGAGGAAGGGGACGGACAGAGTATGGACCCTTGTAGTTTGCCACACACACTTCAGTGATAACTTTAACATGAAACTAATATGTACAGTGTGATGGGGAACAGTCAGTCTGTAAAAGATCTTGGGGGGGGGGTCTGCGAGCTGAGGACGTGAAGGTGCAGTGTGTGTTGCACAGCTACAATATGACATATGCATGTTTCTCTTGTGTTTCTCAATCCACAGGACATACTTGGTGACCCTCCTGGTGCTGTGGTGCATTGGAAGGTGACTGTACATCATCCAACATGCAGTAGTCTGGGGTAGGTGGACCTACAGCTACTTTGTCTGTGACGACAGTCAGGGGGAGCACATGTCTGCAGTGTTCTGTCATATTGTACATATGTTGTTGTTCACCTCTTTGCCCTGCACCCCCATACCCCATATGTTGCTGTTGGCACACATATCCACATGTTGGCACACATATCCACATGCCAGATGCTCTCAAAACCACAATCATCCGCCCATCACTAAAAAAGCAAAACCTGGACCCACTAGACCCAGCATCTTACAGACCCATAGCAAGCCTGCCCTTCACTGCCAAGATAATCGAGAAGATCGTCCAGCAGCAGCTACAGGAACACCTTGATATCAACAACATATTGGATCCACAACAACACGGATTCCGCCCTCTGCATGGAGTTGAGACCCTTATGATCACACTGATGAACACTCTCCTCATAGGAACACAAGAAAAACACTCTGGATATACCATGATTTTCCTTGACATATCTGCAGCTTTTGACACCATCTCCCACAACATCCTCATACACAGACTACAGACAACTGGGATTAAAGACACTGTACTACAGTGGTTCCAGTCATACCTAACCAACAGAGAGCAATTAATCCGCACCAGCAACTCGACATCCCCCCCATTCCAGCAACACCAAGGTGTCCCCCAAGGATCCACACTATCAGCCATGCTATTCAACATATACCTTCAACCACTCTGCTCAGTCATACGCACTCACAACATCAGCTTTCACATCTACGCTGATGATATCATGCTCTACGCTCCCATAACAACCACAAACCCAACAAACACCCACCTATCAACATGCTTCATAGAGGTGTCCAACTGGTTGCAAGTAAACAACCTATCCATCAACATAAAGAAGACAGAAGCCCTCATAGTCACAAAGGACCCAGACTTTACGCCACCTACACACCTACACATAGGTACCACAAAAATTCAGATACAACCGCAAATAAGGTACCTGGGCATTATTATCGACCAAGCCCTTACCCTACAGCAACAAATCACCAAAACCGCCGGAACTATATTCCACAAAGCAAGGACAGTCCAACGCCTCAGACCCCTTCTCAAACATCAAGACTTCCGAACTGTAATGCAAGCCATGATGCTCCCACATCTGGATTATTGTAATATATTATACCATGGCCTTCCAGCCACACAGACGAACCCCCTCAAAACAGCATTGAACATCACAGCGAGAATCATTCAGGGAGCAAAGAAGACCGACCACATCACCCCGATTTTGAAAGACTTACACATACTACCCCTTGAGGCAAGGACTAAATACAAAGCCATCCTACTCACCCACAAAGCCATACATCAAACACCAAACTCCCAACTTCACACCCTACTGTCCCATCCAGCTCATGGCAGATCTACCAGACAGGCCTCTAGCAACTCCCTCACCATCCCTCACAAAAGAACCAAATGCTCTCAACGGACCTGCAATCGAGCCTTTGAACTGAATGCACCATCCCTATGGAACTCTCTACCAACCTGTCTCAGAAACAACACCGATCTACCATCCTTTCGAAAGCAGCTGAAAACCATCCTGTTTCAGGAATACCTCAACATGACACCCACCAGAAAGCGAAATAACAGCTGATCTCACCAACCATGACCAACTAACTCAAACTATACTAACCTGACCATGTCCAAATTCTGTCTAAGTCCAAAGTCTGTCCTATATCTGTCTAAACCCAAAGTCTGTCCTATATCTTATGTTAAAATCATCAATGTAGCCTCCCCGGTGATGGCCCCACCCTTATACGTAAATTCTCCCCCCCCTTTCTATGTGGCACCGCTTTGACCCAGTGAAAAGCGGGATACAAATGCAGCTAAATAAATAAATAAATAAATAAATAAATTCCTGGCCAGTTTGTCTTCTCCAACACTGTCTCTGGGACATGTAAAACAGAGCTGCGTGTATGTGCAGGTCCTAGGTGTTCGGGTGGTGGGCTGCACATACACCCTTCTTTGACATTGTAGCATCAGTCAACAGCAGTGTATCATTGCATTTGACAAGCCTTTATCTCCACTATTCTCCAATTATGCACATACAGGCCGTATGCTACTGCTGGCACGCTCACCTTAGCATACTGTGTGAGTGTGTGTTTTTGGGTTGGCTGTGTGATGATACAGCGTCAAGGAATTTTGCATTATCATGTGGTGTGAGGGGTCTGTACACCTGGGGAGAGGTGGTGACTGTGCTATCTCACCCTTACTGCTGTTCACCTTGTGAACATTGTGGACATGTGTTGTGTGTTGTGAGCTGACCTATCTCTTGTGTGCTGACAAACCACTGCACGCCAGCATTTTTGTATCACCGATATCGCCATAATGTGGACATGCATCAGCAGTGGCTGGACATGGGGACACGGTGATTCGACACATTTTGATGACATCTTTTCCCTTCACTGTGACGTGTTGTGGACTTTGAGAGCCTCAGGGGATACCAAAGAGACACTTGATGCAAACACATGGTAGGTTGCACCTTTGGTCTTTTGGGAATGACATCAGCCTTTACATGTTAATGATTTACTGTTTGTTTCATGGACATTTAATGTTGGGTCTCTGTACACGAATGCTGATGCACATCGGGTGGAGCTGTGAAACGCCTGTGTAACATGGGCATGGACATGACCATATCCATGTGACACCCTCGTCTGCGGTTCCAATTCCAAATGTCCACAACATGCACTGTGTTCTGTGTTGTGATCATGTTATGTTTGGTTGTGTGATGTTTCATTATGTGCATATTGATGTTTGACTCTCTGCAATTTGGACTGATGTTGCAAGCAGCATACCAATACATTGTTTATCCTCTACTGACACAGGGCAGAAGACACACAAAGCACATCTACTACAGTGCATCCAGTGTCACCATCACCCACCTGTTGGAGGACACAACAACACCATGGAACTCTCCCTGGGAAATGGTGTCATAGGATGTTTGACCTTTGCGAGTGGGACACATGCCTAGGATGAACAGTATTATTGTTGGACTACTACTTTGGGCATGGCAGGCCTGTCCAACACACCATTGCTGTTGTGCTCTGGCTGGGTGTCGTGTTCATCGCAAGAGACACACATGACCTTTCCAGTACTGTGGCATATTGGGATGTCACACTTGACTATCCCTGCCCAGGGTCTCAAGGACAGTCTTAACGTGACTTGTTAGATTGCAGACACCCTTTGCACTGTGGACACTGTGTACTGGTCCCCACGTGTGCAGCAGGGACTGACATTGTCGCTGTATGTTGTACATCCTTCTGACATTGTGTTGTTGTGTTTTGCCCATGTGTGTGACATGGAACACAGGATATGCTCATCTGTTTGGTTCAACACAAGCATACAGCCATGTGTGTGGCACAGGGGGAGCAATGGAGAGGTACTGTTGTCCATGTCCACCTACCCTCCACTTGAACATGACAAAGTATTTGCCACCACACCACTTTACTGCACACCAACATCTTGGATTGATGTTTGCACTCACCAAGGGTGTTACAGTGCATGCGTGGCATCACTGTATCATGTTTCAGCGTACACGGTGAATGTGGCAATATGGCTTCTGTGTGGGTTACTGTAACGTTTGACCTTTCTTTACATCTCTATATACAGGTTATTGTGTTTGTTTACTGTACAGACATGACGCTCTGCATTGATTTACAAACCTAGCATTGCATGTCTGCACAGTCCTAATAATCCCCTGAGGTAACGACACTCACATTGCCCCGTTATATTTGGAGTGTGGCAGTGTGAGTGTCCATTTTCTTCCTTCATTTGTGCATTCCATGTACCATGATATATGTGTAAGGACACTGTATCCACACCAACCAGTGCAGGGGGACCTTTTGCATAGTGTTATCTCTGCATGTTTCTGCGGTTTGTTTCATTTGAATTCTCTGTGTTCATGTGCCTCTGCTACCTGTTAGCATATCCTCATTGTGCATTTGACGATTGTTTTGGTTTATATTGTTGCTGCTTTGATTCCTATATCAGGCATTATGTGACAGCTGTAACATATTTTGATATTTTTGTTTACACTTTCTTACTTTTAACAACATATGCTGTTTCATTTGTGTGCCTCCTGTGTTGGCAGACAGATATGTTGTAAGGAACAGATCATGACTGATGTGTGTTGGGCCCTCATCATGCACCACCTACTGTCTACATGCACACATATGTAACTAACACATTTGGGGCATGCAGCAGCATGTGGGGGGTGGGGGCTTAATGCATACTGCACATCATGCACCTAATGCACATTATCTCTCCTGCCCATCATCTGTAGACGGGCCAGTGACTTTTCTGTAACATGTGGGTTGCTGACCTGCAAAATGTGTTTTCAACTTTTCCCCTGTTATCCACTCACCTTGATATTATGATAGGCGGTATCTACACTATCTGTGATGATTAACCAAAATAAAAATATGTGTTGGACATACATTTGTCTCTGCTGCTGCTTGATCACACTGACACACGTATTTATTGATTTCCTGGTCATGTATATGGCCCACCTGTGCTCACATCCTTGTATGGTGCCAGCTGTGTATCTGCCAGCTGTTTGCCACATCACTGGGTGTTACAGGTTCCCATACACACATTCCCTTTGAGGTAATATTTTTGCATTGTGCTTGCTGTGGTTGTTTGGGATAGTGATTTTGGATATGTGTTGTAACACCATAGGTTTGCAGGTTTGAACCCCACATGGGTTTTACTTATTTTTTTCTGTTGTGCTAACCTGACCATGAGCTACCTGCAGGTTCATCACCTATGCACACACTCTTCCTTCTCTTCACTGTACACCAAAGTGCGCCCTCTGTGCTGCCTATCCATCACATATTAGTTGTTACATATGTCTCTTTCTTTGTAGCATTTACATGGCAATCCACTTGGGGGATTGGCATTCCTGTGGTTCAGCTGGTCTGTTACACACCTGTTTGCAGGTTCAATTCTCACATGCTCCTGTTCTGTTCCATATTTTGTCCTGCTCCACAGAGCATCCCCTGCCACCCTTTGGGTTTAGGTTCTTTCCTCTTTTGCATGCTGTATCCACTGCATAACATTTCATTGTGTGTGTGCATGTAGTTATATGTGGCTCTGGTCCCAATTACAGACTGTGATCTGATCTGTACACACCAGATCTGTGTGTGCATTCCATCATGGTTACTGTTGGAGGTTTGCTATGTCCTGCACTGATACATGTTTCTGCATTGCAGCTCTTCCTGGTTGCCTCTTCTATGTGTGCTCTGTATGACACTGCTACTCCTCTGTCCTCCTGTCATTGCCACCTCTACCTCCTCTGCTGGACATGTCTTCCCATCCTCTGCCACACACTGTCATTGTTGCATGGTACATTACCATCATCCTGTGCATCGCTACAGCTGCCCCCAATATGATTGTCTATTTTTCCAACTGCCACATGGGCTGGACGCAGATTTGGCTGGTCCATCAGCTCAGATCTACTTCCTTCCATCACTTGTGCATTGTCTTTCCTTGGTGCTCTGTGCAGTGTTAGGGTTACATCTGTGTTTGGCCCATACCTTTCTTACTTTTCAACTTGGGGGACCTTACTGCCCTTGGCCAACATTTCTTGAGTCGCCTATACATCCTTGGGGCATCTTTAGCCACACATTAGATTCAGCCTACTATGGTGCCTTGGGAGTTGACAACCTTTCAACATACCCTTGGGGGCACATTATAACCCACCTTGGCTGACAAGGTGGTTTAGAATGTGCCTTCTGGTGTGCCCTAAAAGGTGCATTAGGTTATGGCACTGGGGTGCAGGTATTTTTAGCTGGCAGCACAGATTGCTGGACTGTTTCAAGCAGGAGAAGGATTTGCCTTGGCCACCCTTATTCATTAAGCCCACTGGGGGATTGAACTCATGACCCCTGTTTCAACAGTCATTGTATTAACCAGTGTACTATACCTCTGTTGCTGTGATTGCATGTCAGCACGCAAAGTTAAGGTTAACATGCAGTAACACGCACGGCTCCCTCTATCATGGGATAACGGACACGGCACACTTTATCACGCGATAACCCGCGATTGCTACCTTATGACCGGAACGCCCACTCCTTATATGGCACTCTTCACAGTAACGCTGCAACTAGTGCCGGTAACATTAGGACGGTTTAGTAAACATACCCCTTAGTTTGTGTTCTGATAGCCATTGATCTATGGCATTGAAATGGTTTGTAACAGATTTGTAGTTGTCGCATGTGGTGCTAAATGGAGCATAAATCATAATATCATCTGCATATAGGTGGTAGTAGACATTGAATGATTTTATGATGTCGCAGACTGACTGTATATATATGTTAAATAATAACGCAGAGAGGGCAGAGCACTGGAGGACCCCTTGTGTCTGAGAGAATGAGTTGGAGATTTTTTGGCCATTTTTCACATATTGGCTGCCATTTGTGAGGTATAAGTAAAGCCATGCATTGGTGTGTAGATAGGTAGCACTGCAGCTGCATGTACCTCAATGGCAGTTATGTTGCCAGTTGGAGCTCTGGAAGTAGCTTAGGGAGTGCTGCTGTTGGTTTAGTACTTGATCGGTTGAGCTACCTGGGTGTTTCTGGCCCTTTCCTATGGGCTTGCGCCTAAGGGCCAAGCCAAAAAGCCCTCTGTGAGGTCCTCAGGCATGGGCCATCAGGCATGGGCATGCCTGGAGGCGCTTTGAAATTTAAAGTTCTGTAGCGCTCCTCCAATTGGCCTGATTGGCCTCATAGGGGGTGATTGGGGAGGGGCTTGTCTTCCTGCTTTCCTCCCCAATGCTGATCAGGCTCTCCGTGGCTCTGTCTTCTTTCCCTCACACCTGGAGGCACTTTAAGATTTAAAGTTCTGCAGCACTCCTCCGACTGGCCCAATTGGCCTTGTGGGGGTGATCAGGGAGGGACTTGTCTTCCTGCTCACTTCCCCGATGCTGATCAGACTTTCTGTGGCTCTGTCTGCTTCCCCTTGCGCCCTGGAGGTGCTTTGAAATTTAAAGTTCTGCAGCACTCCTCTGATTGGCCCGATTGGCCTTGTGGGGGTGATCAGGCAGGGGCATGTCTTCCCGCTCACCTCTCCAATGCTGATCAGGCTCTCCGCGGCTCTGTTTGCTTCCCCTCGTGCCTGGAGGTGCTCTGAAATTTAAAGTTTTGCAGTGCTCCTCCAATTGGCCCGATTGGCCTTGTGGGGGTGATCAGGAAGGGGCTTCTCTTCTCACTCACCTCCCCAGTGCTGATCAGGTTCTCCATGGCTCTGTCTGCTTACCTACTTTGCTGCCAGTTTGGGCACATTTACCTTCCAGCCTGTGAGTCCTGTGTGTCCATTGATATATTTATTTTATTACTATTATTGTGCTATTTATTTATCTGTACCATTGTTAGTATGCTATTTATTTATCTGCATCATCTGTAAGTTTGTTCAGTTTTCTCCATTTGTACCTGCCTCCCTACATATCCTCGTAACTTTTATCCCCCCTACCCAACACTCTACCCAAACACCCACCCACCCCCTGACATTCAATCTCTTATAGTCATGATTATTCACAGTTGCACCTAATTCCCCTGTGATCTCTCTCCCACCTATCCTTTTTTTTTCTGACCTCTCTATCTCTCTCTCATCATGGTTTCTCATCACTTTGTCTTCCTATTGCTCATACTCCCTAATTGTCTCCCCTCCTACCAACAACCTTAAGCCCCTCCTCCTTATGATCCCCTCTTTACAATCCTCACTTCCCCCACCATCTTGTCATCTACCCTATTTATCAGCTGTTGAGCTTCACCACTTTCTCCCTCTCATTCAGTCATCTCCTCTCTCTCTGAAACAACCTCACCCTCCTTACCACCATGCTGTTTCCTCTCTGCCCTGCACTCCTCTACTCCTTCTCCTTCTTTTCTCTGGAAATATCAACCCCAACCCTGGCCCCCTAAGCTTTTGTCACACTCCCAGAATAGATCTTCATGCAAGTCCTCAAATCTTATTCATATCCCTCTCCTTTCTTCTTCCTCTCTCCCTTTTTCATGTGCCTTGTAGACTGCACAGTCCATCTCAAATAAACTTGCCTTTGCTAATGATCTCTTCACCTCTAATGCTCTCCATCTTCTTTCTCTAACTGAGACCTGGCTCCTCCAGAAGACTCAGCATCAACCCTGCTCTCTATCATGGTGGCTATCAGTTCTACCACATGCCTCGTCCCACTGGCCATGGTGGTGGTGTTGGGCTTCTACTCTCTCCGTCCTGCCAATTTCAACCCCTCATGCTGCCTCAGTCTCACTCCTTTCCCTCCCTTGAAGTCCATTCCATCCGCCTTTACTCCACTACCTCTCCGGTTAGCTGTTATTTATTGAGCTCTTGACCATTCCACCTCTACCTTTCTCACTGACTTTGACTCATGGCTTTACTTCTTTCTCTATTCATCTTCCCCCTCCCATAACCCCTCTGACCCTTATTCTTAAAAGCTCCTTTCCCTTATCTCTTTATTCGACCTCCAGCTTTACTCTACTGCCTCTACTTACCAGCATGGCCACTGCCTTGACCTTATATTCTACTCTAATTGCTTACTCTCAAACCTCTGTACTTCAGTTCTTCTCTTATCAGACCATCATCTGTTAAGCTTCACTCTTCATCACCCGCTACCTCAACCTCACCCTTTTTCCTCCAACCTCTTTAAAAATCTTCATGTTATTGACCCTTTGGCTCTCTCTCCTCCACTGTCTCATCACCTCTTTCCTCCACTATGTCCTCTGAGTCTGTTGATGAGGCAGTAGCTTCCTATAATGCTACATTCTCCTCTGCTATGAATGCTCTTGCTCTGCCCATGCCATGTCCTGTGAGGCATACTGTAACCCAGTCCTGACTGTCTTCCACTACCCGCTATCTATGTTCCTATGCCCATTCAGCTGAGCACGCTTGGCTCAAACCCCACACCTCTGTGGACTTTCTAGAAACATAGAAACATAGAAATATGACGACAGAAAAAGACCACATGGCCTATCTAGTCTGTCCTTCCATAACAACTACAACAGTCCCCTTTTTACCTTTATAGATCCTCTGTGTTTGTCCCATGCTTTTTTGAATTCAGTTACTGTCCTCATCTCTACCACTTCCACTGGGAGACTATTCCATGGATTCACTACTCTTTCCGTAAAGAAATATTTCTGCATATCACTCCTGAATCTATCTCCGTTCACCCTCATCCCATGTCCCCTCATAGCAGAACTTGCTTTCAATTGAAAGAGACTCTCTCCCTGAAAATTTATGCCATGGAGGTATTTAAACATCTCAATCATATCACCTCTATCCCGCCTTTCCTCTAAGATGTACATATTAAGATCCTTCAGTCTGTCCTCATATGCTTTATAATGAAGACCACTAATCATTTTAGTAGCCACCCTCTGCACCGACTCTATCCTGTTCACATCCTTTTGAAGGTGCGGTCTCCAGAATTGCACACTATACTCCAAATGAGGTCGCACCAAAGACTTATACAGAGGCATTATCACCTCCTTTTTTCTGCTAGCCATTCCTCTCCGTATGCACCCAAGCATCCTTCTAGCTTTTGCCATTGCCTTTTCTACCTGTTTAGCTACTTTAAGATCATCAGACACAACCACGCCTAGGTCCTGCTCATCTTTAGTGGACAAAAGTACTTCACCCCCTATACTATATTGCTCCCTTGGATTGCTGCAGCCCAAATGCATGACCTTATATTTTTTAACATTAAATCCCAGCTGCCAAATTCTAGACCATTCTTCAAGCTTAGCTAGATCCCTCTTCATGTTATCTACCCCTTCCTGGGTGTCTACTCTATTGCAGATTTTGGTATCATCCGCAAAGAGGCAAACCTTACCTGAAAGCCCTTCTGCTATATCACTAACAAAGATGTTAAAAAGAATCGGACCAAGGACAGATCCCTGGGGCACACCACTGATAACATCCTTCTCCTCAGAGTGAGCTCCATTTACTTGTACTCTTTGTCGCCTCCCACCCAACCAATTTCTAACCCAAGCATTAACTTTAGGGTCCATCCCTAGGGTGCTCAGTTTGTTTATAAGTCGCCTACACTTCAAATGCCTGCTTGTCTTTTTCCAGTCAGCCATCACACTCCCCAAGCAAGACTATTATGCCCATCTGACTAACTCTCTTGCCTCTGACCCTTGCCATCTCTTTACAGCTCTCAATACTCTCCTCAAGGTGCCTCCCCCTCAACCCCTCCTTCCCTTTCTGCCCAAACCCTAGCTGACTATTTCCATAACAAAATCCACAAGATCACACTCCAGTTCCCCATGAGGTCAGCTACTCCCCCCCCCCCCACCTCTGCTACCCTTTGTTCCTTTTCTGTGATCGCTGAAGAGGAAACCACTCACCTTCTTTCCTCATCCAAATTCACTATTTGCTCCTCTGATTCTATTCCCACCAGTCTCCTAAGCCCCATCTTCTCCACTGTTGTCCCTTCCATCTCTCTTATGCTCAACCTATTGCTATCCACTGCAACTGTTCCTGCAGCCTTCAAGCATGCGGTGGTTACACCTCTCCTCAAGAAACCCTCACTAGACACTACCTGTCCTTTGAACTATCAACTCGTCTCCCTCCCCTCTTCATTTCTAAACTACTTGAATGTGCGGTTCATCTCCATTGCCTCAATTTTGTCTCCTCTCAAGTCCTCCTGGGTCCTTTACAATCTGGCTTTCGTCCTTTACATTCTACTGAAATGGCTCTTGCCAAAGTCTCCAGTGACTTGTTCCTAGCAAAATCCAAGGGCTTTTACTCGATCCTCTTCCTTCTTGACCTTTATGCTGCTTTTGACACTGTTGACCACAACCTTCTCCTCAATACCTTGTCCTCACTTGGTTTTAAGGGTTCTGTGTTATTCTGGTTCTCTTCTTATTTCTCCCATAGCTTCTTTAGTGTTTGTTCTGGTGGATCCTCCTCTACTGCTATCCCACTCTCAGATGGTGTAGCTCAAGGATCTGTCCACTCCTTTTCTCTCTCTATACCTAGTCCCTTGGTGCACTCATCTCTTCCCATGCCTTTCAGTGCCATCTTTACACAGATGACTCCCACATTTACCTCTCTACACCTGAACTTTCTCTGGCAATCCAGGCTCAGATCTCTGCCTGCTTTTCTGATATTGCTGCTTCGATATCTCTCCACTGCTTGAAATTGAACACAAACAAATTGTTTCCTTAGCCCACAATCTTGGGGTCATCGTTGATTCCTCTCTCTTCTCCACACACATCCAACTGATAGCTAAAACCTGCTGTTTTTTTCTCTATAACATTAACAAAATCCGCCCATTTCTTTCTTAACACACTACTAAGACACTTATCCACTCCTTAGTCACCTCCCATCTAGACTATTGTAACCTATTCCTTGCTGGTCTCCCTCTGAATCATTTCTCTCCCCTTCAATCTGTTCAACATTCTGCTGCAGAGCTAATCTTCCGCCAGCCTCATCATGCTCATGCCCCTCTTCTCAAGTCACTTTTTTGGCTCCCTATCCATTTCTGCATCCAGTTCAAACTTCTCCTGCTGACCTATAAGTGCATTCACTCTGCAGCTCCTCACTACCTTTCCTTTCCTATTTCTCCCTACATCCCTCCTTGGGAACTCCATTCTTCTGGCAAATCACTTCTATCTATGCCCTTCTTTTCAATTGCTAACTCTAGACTTTGCTCCGTTCACCTTGCTGCTCCTTATGCCTTGAACAAACTATCTGAGTCTGTACATCAGGCACCTTCTCTGGCCCTTTTTAAATCCAGGCTCTTCGCTACTGCTTTTGGATCATGACTCACCTGATCTCTTTTGTGTTTCCTTACCATTCCCTATACATGTATCCCATGTTTTTTCTTGATTAGATTGTAAGTTCTGATGAGCAGGGACTGTCTTCTACATGTGCCTGTACAATGCTGCATATGTCTTGTAGCACTATACAAATGCTCAGTAGTAGTAGTAGCAGTAGTAGTAATAGTCAGTGCTTTTCCACAAAGTTTAAGATGTGAATTATTATGGGCCACGACCTCCTAGACATCTCACTCTGTGGCCCCATGTGATGGACACACTCCATCACCATCCCAGGGCTCGTCAGCTGCAGGCCCAATTACTGCAGCAATCATTCCTCGGTGATCTCCCACAAATCACTGTCCTTAATACTCTCAGACAACCCAATAAGCCGGAGGTTGTTTCTGAGCCTCCGGTTCTCCTAGTCATCGAGTTTCTCTAGGAACGCTTGCCGGCTCTGTTCCAGGAGTTGCATTCAGTTCTCCAGGGCCTCAGCACCCACTTCTTGCTGGTCTAGGTGGCCCTCTTCCTGCTCTATGCACTGGACTTGCTCCTCGAGGCCCCCCTTTAATTCCTTGAATTAAGCATGCAATCTCGAAAGCTTGTCATCTAAAACAGCTGTGAGGGGCTGTGTGAGCTCTTGTATGGATTCTTCCTACAATGTGAGAACAGGAGCAGGTTGGTCCAACACTATTTTAGAATTGTGTTCCAGCACCAGCTGTGGAGGTTTGAGCAGCATTCCTTCTGTCGATCATTCGCCGTCTCTGAGCACTACCGCTGCCCACCATACGGGTCCGTAGGGGGGGGGGGGGCTGCACTGCTGAATCAGACGTCCTGGAACACCCTGATTAAATTTTGCTGGCTTTTTACAGTAAAAACAGGGGAAGGAGAATGGAGCTCTGCCTAAAGGGGTCCATTCAGCTCCACGTCATCACATAACCCCCCACATAGTGCCTATTTTTAAGGACAACAGACAGCTTTCTCAATATTATACCAAGGCACCCTGTTATGAAATTATCCCTCATAGGGTGCTCTTGTCTACTCAAAAAGACTGTGTCCTAAATAAAAATAAATATTTGAGGTGGTCACACTGTATGGCTGGCAACTGGGAATGTATTCTTAGCAATGTGGATGGGATGCCTGGGAAGACTAAATGGGTCATTTACTCTTACTATGATCAATGTACTCATTTGACTTGCCAAATGATTTTTGACAAAAAAAATGTTTCAATGCCCTGAAGGAGTCAGTTTATCATGATGTTAGCTATACTTTCTTCTTCAAATGATGGTCTTCAGAAAGGCATCCTCAGAAGGACATTTTTTAAGGTCATTTATCAAGAAAATAGTTAGATTGTCTAAGCTGAAAGTCATCCTCCTCAGAAAAGCTAAAAATATATGCTGGTTTTCAAAGCATACGATGTACTTTCGGCCTTGTTAAAAAGAAGAGTGGTTAGGTCAGGGTAATAGGCAGCTCATGTATATTACAAAATTATTAAACTCTGTAATGTAACATGAAAGTTATAGGCGACTTCTATTGACATTAATTCTATGTCTTGTAAACTTAAATGGCTAACAGGTCTCAGATTATTCGGGCATTTATATGACCATTATGACTACGGTCAAGTAACCCTCCACACATCAACGACCTTCTCATAGCCACAGTTAACAGACCAAATTTATCTTTTTGTCTTTTTATCTTTTTATATCGTTTTTTTCTTTTAAATAAGTTTTTTATAAAAAATTGAATTTCTTGTAAACATTGAACTTAGCTTTCAAAAACAGCTTCAAAAACGTCCTTCTTCTTCTTCAAACAAGCGTTCCCGCTGGTAACATAATTATACCCAACGCTGAATGTGCGCTACAATGACGCGTTTCACCATGTATGGCTTCCTCAGGGGATGGCAGAAACACAGACGCTTCTTTTACTATAACACTAAAAACAAAAATGTCGAATTAGTGCATACTTTCAACAGGTGAATAAAAATATAACCAGGATACTGACACAAGGAAAACTATCAGAAGCAAAAAGACCAGATGGAATAGAGAAATAACCTGAAGCTTCTCAAATATGCGCTCAAAAGCTGTCACTCTTGTACTTCACATTTCAAACCGCTGTTAAACGCCGCGCATGCGAGTAAGCTAAATAGATTTAAAGCAGTCCGTCAGTATTTACGTCATGATCACATGCAGGCTTCCCATTCAATACGGGCATTCAATCCTGCTGGCTCCACGGTATTGAGTTTATGAATCCATTGTTGTTCTCTATATAACAAAGCATTCTCTCGAGATCTTCCATGTGATGATGTTAATAATTGATCAATGCAAAAACATTTCAAATCCTCATACCCGTGTTGTAACTTTATACAATGCTCCACTATTGGTGCCTCTCGTCGAATGCAATGTAGCCTGCTCTTGTGTTCATTCATACGGACTCGAAACTGTCGGATAGTTTTGCCGACATAGAGAAGGCCACACGGGCATTTAATGCAATATACAACATGCGTTGAGGAACATGTGGTAAAATTTTGAAGCTTATATTGTAAATCATGATATGAGAATTCTGTTGTTTCTTGAGTAATTGTGCAAACATTACACTCTCCACATTTAAAATGTCCTTTATGAGAGGAATCTACATTGGAAGATAAAGGTCTTAACATTGCTGGACTTAACAGTTCTTTAAAGTTTTGTTGCCTTTTCCAAACACAGCGAGTGTGAACTTTTTCCAAACCTGGCAAAGTATGCAACACATTTTGATGACGTTGTAAACTCTTTTTTAATGCATAACTATAAGGGGAAAAAGTAGTTACGAAATTAATCTGTTGATCTTCTTCCATTACCTCCTGTCGTGTGGGAGGATGCAGCAACCACTCACGATTCACAAACAAAGCTCGCTTATAAGCACGATGGATAATGGTTGAAGGGTAACCACGAGCCGCGAAATCATTCTTCAAAACCTTGGAGTGCTCTTTAAACTCTTGAATATGGGTACAGTTGCGACGAAAACGGATAAATTGGGAAATGGGCAAACTATCCTTCAATTGTAAAGGATGTGCACTAGTATAATGTAAATAGGTATTCCTGTCCGTCGATTTACGAAACACCGAGGTAACCCAACTATCAGAGATCTTTTTAACAACCACATCTAAAAAAGTGATTTGATGAGTATGATAATCCATAGTGAACTTTACATTACTATCAATGTTATTTAACCAGTTAAAAAAACTCTGCAGATCTTCCTCAGTTCCCTGCCATAAAAGAAAAATATCGTCAATGTACCGACGCCATAAGCGTATATGCTCACTGAAAGGGGAAATTTCTAAACTCTCATTCTCAAATTGCTGCATGAAGAGATTGGCAATAGAGGGGGCACACGTTGCCCCCATTGCCACACCAGAGATCTGTTGGAAAAATTCGTTCTCAAAACTAAAAAAGTTATTATACAACACTAATTTCGCTATTTCGGATAAAAAATCTAAGTGTTTTTGAGACAAATCATCTCTGTTCTGAAGTGCTGTCAATATCACTAGATGTGCTTGCGCCTGAGGAATAATCGTATACAACGATGTCACATCCAGTGTTACTAAGAGTAGATTTGAAATCTCAGCCAGCGGTGTGTTCTCCTCCAATATTTGTAGAAAATGAGAGGTGTCCCTCACATATGAAGGGATAGAGCCCATAAGTGGTCGTAAAAATGAATCTAAATAAACTGATAGCGGCTCAAGTACAGAACCGCGAGTGGAGACAATGGGCCTCCCTGGTGGACATTGAAGACTTTTATGGATTTTAGGAAGTAAGTAAAGTTTAGCTATACTTGGATCGAGTACAGTTAGAAAATGCTTTTCTTTTCGTGAAATGATCTTATCTTCTAAAGCTTTTTTGGTGAGGCATTTAACTTGTTCTTGAAGGCTGATAGTGGGGTCCTCTTTCAGAACTTTATATACTGTGCAATCCGATAACTGCCGATATGCTTCAGTACAATATTGTTGCCTACTCCAAACTACTATAGCACCACCTTTGTCTGCTCTTCGTATTACAATATCAGTACGAGAGCGAAGCTGTTTTAAAACCTGTTGTTCTCTGTAGTTTAAGTGGTGATGATAACTCTTACGCGATGTTTCAACTTGCATCATATCTTTCAAAATGAGGTCTCGATATACAGTTAATGTCGGCAAAACTATCCGACAGTTTCGAGTCCGTATGAATGAACACAAGAGCAGGCTACATTGCATTCGACGAGAGGCACCAATAGTGGAGCATTGTATAAAGTTACAACACGGGTATGAGGATTTGAAATGTTTTTGCATTGATCAATTATTAACATCATCACATGGAAGATCTCGAGAGAATGCTTTGTTATATAGAGAACAACAATGGATTCATAAACTCAATACCGTGGAGCCAGCAGGATTGAATGCCCGTATTGAATGGGAAGCCTGCATGTGATCATGACGTAAATACTGACGGACTGCTTTAAATCTATTTAGCTTACTCGCATGCGCGGCGTTTAACAGCGGTTTGAAATGTGAAGTACAAGAGTGACAGCTTTTGAGCGCATATTTGAGAAGCTTCAGGTTATTTCTCTATTCCATCTGGTCTTTTTGCTTCTGATAGTTTTCCTTGTGTCAGTATCCTGGTTATATTTTTATTCACCTGTTGAAAGTATGCACTAATTCGACATTTTTGTTTTTAGTGTTATAGTAAAAGAAGCGTCTGTGTTTCTGCCATCCCCTGAGGAAGCCATACATGGTGAAACGCGTCATTGTAGCGCACATTCAGCGTTGGGTATAATTATGTTACCAGCGGGAACGCTTGTTTGAAGAAGAAGAAGGACGTTTTTGAAGCTGTTTTTGAAAGCTAAGTTCAATGTTTACAAGAAATTCAATTTTTTATAAAAAACTTATTTAAAAGAAAAAAACGATATAAAAAGATAAAAAGACAAAAAGATAAATTTGGTCTGTTAACTGTGGCTATGAGAAGGTCGTTGATGTGTGGAGGGTTACTTGACCGTAGTCATAATGGTCATATAAATGCCCGAATAATCTGAGACCTGTTAGCCATTTAAGTTTACAAGACATAGAATTAATGTCAATAGAAGTCGCCTATAACTTTCATGTTACATTACAGAGTTTAATAATTTTGTAGTTTTAGCTGTGAATAAGAGGACCACAGTGATTGTTGTATTCTACAGCTCATGTATATTGACATTATCCATTGTAGGAATGCCGTTTTACCCTCAATCAGCCTCTCACAGAAATGGGAGATGCAAAGTCGACATGCAGTTTGAAAAGCAAACTGGCTGGGTAGTTTGTTTCCCCCTGAAAAGGTTCACAAGCATGTATGTATTTTGCTACAGGACAGGCCACACCAATTGCCTCTCAAAATGCATGCTGACATTCTAGGTATATCTTATTTTATCCACAAACTCCACTTACACACTCTCAAAACTATTCTGTATGGGTGGCTTACATATTTTCTTTCTTGCACATTTCTTTTTACCATAATCTTGCAAAAACAGAAAACGCCACAAGAGGATTGGGAAATGGAAGATTTAATTTACAGATGTATCCATATTTCATTTCATTCACCAAGAAATGAGAAATGTAGTGACAGAATTTACTATATTTAATTGGGGGAAAAAAAGCATGGAAGGAAATGGAGCTCTTTTAATGAGAAAACCCGGGGTTTCCTGAAGCAAATAATGGAAGGTCTTGGTAGCTGATTATTCCTTAGAGATTTTACAGACACAGCCTTCCAAAAAGCTATGTTTAAAAATGTTCCAAGGATTTATAAAAGTAAAAGCAACATGAGATTTAGCATTTAAACATCTGAAATGCATCAAGACCTCTATATGCATTAAAGTCTTGCAGTTACCATGCACTTATCCCAGGGCCGGCCCTAAAGTTGGTCCAAGGTGTTGGCGCCCTAGGTGAACCTCAGGCCTTACACCCCCTCTGGTTGTCAACATGTATTATTTAGCTTTGAATGCCCTGCTTTTGCTGCCCTGCAGAAGTTGCCACCCTAGGCGACCGTCTAGTTTGCCTAGTCATTGGCTAGCCCTAATTGATCCCCCAAATCGATGCGCAATAACTGCAAAGCCTCTGTTGGGGACAGGGCCAATAACTTCCCAAACAATTAATGCAGAGACGATGCACTTGCTGTACATTAACTGCATCCACGGGATCACTGCGTTTATAATTAATGCGTAGTGACTTCCTCCATGTTAACTGTGAAGTACATTCCTTGCCTATTCCCCTCCTCATTCCATATTTGGCAGTTAAGATGGGAATTGGTGTACAGTCCGCTATTAAGCTATTAACACAGGCCCATACTAACAGCACATACTAATTCCCATGTTAACTGCCTTGTGCATCTTAATAATGGGTCCTGGGGATGTGCATTTGGTTCGTTCAAGTCCCTTAAAAAATTTGGTGCTCACCAAATTCATTGAACACATGTTAACTTAGAGCATCTTAATTTGTCACTTAGTGCATGTTAAATCAATTTAGTGTGCACTAAAAAATCCCTATTAAAGTGAATGTATGAAACTAACCAAAAAGCACCTGAAAATCAGAGATACTTATAAAGAAACAAAATATAAGCACATTTTTCTGCCCCCTGCACAAACCTAATAGATCTCATAGTCTTTATCTGATGGATCCTTATATTTGAAGTTCCTTTATTCATAAACTGTGCTTTCTGCAGCAGATCACCAATACATTCCTAAAGACATTTGCTATTAAAATTTCAAACTCTAACATATAAATATTTTTTAGCAAGATTCAGCTTAATTGCCAGATGATTCCAAAGTCTAAAGGTCATGGAAACATGGGGACGCAAGCCTCAGTTATACAGTGTAACCTTAACATACTGTAGAACCAAATGAGCTTACTCAATATCTCATCACAAACTGAGATTTTTCTTGGGAAATCAAAGCTTTGTAGAGAATGTGAACCCCACTTGGTAGGAGCTTTAATTTACCATGCCTGAGATAGAGCAGGTTATTAGGAGCAGTCAAACTATCACAGCTTCCCATTGTAGGGAACATTATTTAGCACCCAATACAGTAAATCTCAATACATGTATTAAGGACCTCTTGTGCCTGATCAAAATAATGTGCTAAGCAATGAGACCTTAGAGAGTAATTTATGATAGGACATCTAACTTGTGAAACTAGTCTACACATAAGCTGCCCCAGTTTGCTCGAAAAATGATGTGCCTACTTTCCCTTTGAAAATTGACCAACGGAAAGCATCCACAGACATTTACACCTGAAAAGTATGCCCCAGCCCCACCTAGGGAAATGCCTCTGTTCCTCATGGGTAAAAATATGTGTGAACTGGTAATACATACATACTTTCATCTGCATGCGGACCTCATGATTTTAAACCTCTGTTTTGTGCACATATATGTCTTTTAAAAGTATCCTCTAGACATGCATGTTAAAGTGTTCTGGAGATGCTAACATAAAAACACTAAAATTAGCTCTTACTGTAGAGTTACTACTTTAATATCTGCCTTGTAACAGTTGATAACTTGCCACCGTGCACTCTATTGAGAAGGTTCAGTTAACCGCAAACAGAAGACCTGAAATCTGAGGGTCATATAAAGATAACACTGTAAGCATAGGCCACTGAGGATGAATATATATAACCACCCCTCTATTTAATATATAGTTTTGAGAGGATTATCATTCTCTCTCACACACTCATGCACACACACACACATCACATCACAAATGTATTTCTTAAAAGAAACTATTACATACCTCAGGAGCTCTCCAAGCATTTCTTCACACTTTACAGGACACAGAGGTTTCACAGTGGTGTGTATGCTAGATATTGCTGTGATTAATCTGGCCAGTGAATACTGCAGGTATACAAAGGCTTCACTACAATCCTCATTTTTTCTGAGGGGTCTGCTCCACCCCCTGGTAAGTCACAGAAGCAGAGGGCCTCCTTTCAGGGGATCCCTCCAGTGATAAGTAACTAGCAAGTGCCCTCCCCATCCTTTACTCTTCTTCAGTATGAGAAGAACGTTTTCACATGCACTGACATAACAGGAGAGATGTAGAAGAAGGGCAGAAAATGGCAAAGAGAGGAGGGTGCCAAGGACACACACTGACACATATTTTAACACTTCAAAATAAGGCTGCCTTTATTAAAATGAGGTAAATATTTTGCCAAGCATTAGGTTATCAGAGAACAAAAGTCTTTATTGTCATTAATTTTGTTAGTATTGCTAAAGAACACTATAGGCAATCTGAGGCATAATGACACACAACAAGTCTAAGGAGGCTGGTTACTAAGGTGAGCTAATGTTAGCATGCATTATTGGTAACTAGGTCCCATTGAATAACATGGGATTTGCTAAAACAATGAGTGTTAAAGGTGAATTAATGTCTGTTAGCGTTAGCACACCTTAGTAAGTAGCCCCTAAGTCTCAAACAACAAAGTGAATTGATTGGGGGGGGGGGGGGGTATGAGTGCAGAACTCATAATTCCAACCTTTTTCTGGGAGTGATAAAGATAAAGCGGAAGCAGATATGTGATGGAACAATGTTATGCACAATATCTTGGAATGTTAGTTGGCTTATAAATGTCAATATTCTGAACAGAATTTCTGTGCAGGATAATATTTTTTTCTGAACACCGATATTATTCTGAGCAGATCTTCTGCGGCAGACTAATATCACTGCTATTTGTATGTGTCAGATAGCATTTGCCCAAACTTTTCTTTTTATACACAAGTTCTAGGTGCTGCTAACGCAGATCCTTATGCGCATGCATCTGGCTTGCTGCCCTTATTTAGTGCAGGCTTTTTGTTACAGCTTATTTGTATGCTCTTTGCTGAAAGCATTAGTTAACAAAACCTCTGTAGATCATTAGCACAGGGCTCTAACGCAGGGATTCTGCATTGGCTTCTCAGATTGTAAGCCTTCTGGGGACAGGGACTGTACCTGAGCAGTTTGCAAAATTTCAAGTAATCTTGCAGTGCCACTGGAAAAGTATTCCACACTATCGGGATAATTTTAGAAAAATGGTTGTTGCATATATGCCAGTATATGTGAGTAAAAAGTATTTGCGTATTTTATGCAAAAGTATTTGCATAAAAAGTATTTGCTTATTTTATGCAAAAGTATTTGCGTATTTTATGTAAAAGTATTTGCGTATTTTATGCAACTTGGGTGTAGATGTGTACCGTGCATAAAAGCCATGTATTGCTTCTAAAATGACCTTCTATTTCTCCCCTGTTCCTGCTTTCCTCTAAGGTACATATATTTAGGCTCTCTTGGTACAGACAACACACCGTTTTAGCTGCTACAGTATTCTCTGGACTGCCCTTCTTTTATGGGGTAAAGTTATATGGATACAGTCTATGGGTATGCAGTCTTACCCATTTTTTTACAGATTCTTCAAAGGGTGGAGTTGGGATGATGCTTGCACTTAACACACATGCTTTTAAACTTCAATTGTGTGAATGTACTATAACTCAGAAAAATTGTGCACAGAAAATAGCAGACATAAATATGTGATCATAAATTTCCTGGGGTAATTTTCAGAGTAAAATTAAGCACACATTTTCAATTTGAAATCTGCCATTATCTGCATTGTGAAAAATGCATGTATATTTTTCAGTAATGCAGCCAGTTATAAAATTATCATTTCAGTAACTAACTAAGGACTTAATAAGAGCATAAGAACATAAGATATGCCATAGTGGGTAAGACCAAAGGTCCATCAAGTCCAATATCCTGTTTACAGCAGTGGTAATTTCTTGTTTTTTCAGAAAGAAAGAAAACGTTATAGAAATGCTATAAGTAACAATTAGGGGTATGTTTACTAAACGGCGCACTTGTGCGGGGCGCACTTGAGCGCCCTAAAATGATGCATTTAAGAGCTCTTAAGCGCCCCGTACGCGTGCGCGTCACATTAACGGGCCCCACACGTGTGCGCCGAAAACGCGCACGTTTGCGGGGCACTCATGTGCGATAGAGGCGTGGAAAGGCGAAATGAGGGCGGAGGAAGGCCCCCGAGGGGCGGAGAGACGGGGTCAATGGGTGGAATGTGGGAGGGGAGAGACTCCCCGCACAGGAGCGTGCCCGAATTTACAAGGAAAAAATACCGCGAGTGATAGAGCGGGCCGGAGCAACGCTCCAGAGACCTCCTCCTGCTCAGCAACCCAATCGGGGCACGAGGCACACTTGAAAAGGCAGCGCCGGTCGGGCGCGCGGCCTCTCCGTCCATCCTCCGGCCCTTCTCCAGAGCTCTCCCAATCGGGGATAGAGCGGGCCGGAGCAACGCTCCAGAGACCTCCTCCTGCTCAGCAACCCAATCGGGGCACGAGGCACACTTGAAAAAGCAGCGCAGGTCGGGCGCGCCTGCGCCTGGCGGGCCCGCGCCTGAGGGCCTCGCCAGAGGGCCCTTTGGCGTGGCCCTTAGGCGGGGAACGTCAAAAACAGAAGCAGCCAAATGCAACACAACTCTGGTAAGGGATCTCTCCACCTCTCCGAGAACGCAACCACAGGTCCCTCGGTGGTGGCACATCGATAAATCTCAGAACTACCGAAAACAGCAAGTAACCCATCCTAATCGGACCTATATCCGGAACTGCAAGTACCATCAAATACTACTAAACCTCTCTTTCACTCTGCCAAAGTTCTTTACTATTGCTAGTAAGCTAGTCTCAATCAACTGTATCAGCGTATTTATGTTACCAGTAATTTTTCCCCATTCACTGTGTTGCCTTCTACTGTTGCCAGTAATCATTGCCTTTCACTGTATTACCTTCTACTGTTGCCAGTAATCATTGCCACTCACTGTGTTACCTTCTACTGTTGCCAGTAATCATTGCCATTCACTGTGTTACCTTCTACTGTTGCCAGTAATCATTGCCATTCACTGTGTTACCTTCTACTGTTGCCAGTAATCATTGCCACTCACTGTGTTACCTTCTACTGTTGCCAGTAATTATTCCCATTCACTGTGATACGTACTACTGTTGTCAATCATTATACCCTCACTCAATTGCGTTACCTTATTACTATTGCCCCGCTGCTTAGTACTACTGCTGCCAGTCCAGAATGTACAAACTCCTGATATTATTCATCTCTCTCCTTACCCTTGGGCTCCCCAACCTCTCAATTGCGTTCAACCAGGGCACTAACCCCATTCCAATCTTACACCATGGAAGGAGACGGCCAGAACTCCCACACCATACCACAACAAAAACCAACCACACACCCCACACCCACCTACTTAACATCCCCCTCCAACTCCTCAAAAAGACACAAGCCAAGAAACAACGTCAGCAACGTCTACTGAAATGTGCTTTAATAAACGCCAGATCAGTACGCTCAAAATGGCCTGCAGCCATGGACCTGATACCTCTGCACAATCTCGACATCTTGATGATCACCGAGACATGGTTGTCCGCTTGCGACAATGTCCTCTTGAATCAGATGCTACCCCCAGGATTTTCCCTATTTACTTGCCACAGGTCCACGCAAAAAGGTGGTGGAACACTCATCCTTGCCAAAACCGACCTTCAATTCAAGTTGCGCAACACCTCCAGCTCAACTCATCTTGACGCCCTCACAATATCAAATGAACTATGTGCCATCAACCTCATATACCGGGCACCCACTCCATCACCAGATAACCTATCTACAATAATTGAGCTAGCATGTACCACTTCCACCCCGCACTCTCCAAATTGGTTAATTGGCGACTTTAACCTCCCATCTCTTCAAAGTAGCCACTCCACAGCATTCCTTGAGGCCCTGGAGAATCTAGGATACAATCAATGTGTTGACTCTTCCACCCACACTAAGGGAGGCAAGCTGGATCTTATATTCGCACCTCTATCTAACGCCTCATCTTCCCAAGACCTCGCACTATCCGTGACACCAGTGCCGTGGTCCGACCACCATCTCCTTAACTTCCACATACCCATAAGCTCTCCCAGTAATAATCAGACAACTACAAATACTTCCAGAACTCCAGCAACCCGCTTCCGCCCACTCAACAGGAGTGAAGTCCTAGAGAACCTCCAACCCCTCATGACTGACACATCCCTCAGCCTGGATGACCTCATATCTAAATGGGATGAAAACCTCAGAGCTGCATCCTGCCCATCTCACGCCGAAAAGACTACAAAACGACGAGAACATGCACCCTGGTTCTCCATGGACCTACGAACATCTCTACACCATCTACGCAAACTCGAGAGACAATGGCGCCGAACCCACTCCTCTGAAGCACACTCTGCTTATAACTCATACCTGCTAACCCACCGTGCGAAGATAACGCAGAAAAGGAAACTCTATCACACTGACATATTAAAACGCGCCATCAACAAACCACATGCCTTGTTCAATATAGTAAAATCCATAACAGGAGAACCAGTCTCAGCCCTCCACCCAATGCCTCAACCACAGGACTATGCAGACTATTTACAATCGAAGATGGTCAAGACTAACACAGACATACGCACTAATAATCTCTCCACACCATCCAAAGCATTTCAAGCAACTCCACTATGCAACTTCACCGCAGTATCCACTAAAGAGGTTGCGGACATTGTTGCTTCTGTTAACCCCAGCACAGCACCTAATGACCCCTGTCCAGCCAGCTGGATCAAAGAGCTTCGCCACGACATAAGCAACATCCTGGCCAACATACTGAACCAGTCCTTTATCACTGGATCATTCCCGCAGAGACTCAAAAACACCTCTATCAAGCCCCTACTAAAAAACAGCAAACTAGACCCTTCTAAAGTAGAATCCTTCAGACCAATATCGAGCATCCCTCAGCTTGCCAAGATCATCGAAAAAGCCGCTCAACAACAAATCCAGCAACATATCGACACCGAAGCACCGTTGGACCCAGCCCAACATGGATTCAGGGAAGCACACGGAGTAGACACTGTCCTCACTACCCTGTTCAACGATCTGATCACAGGAATCAACAGCATACAACAAGGCTTTGTCCTCATTTTTCTGGACATATCTGCCGCCTTTGATTCGGTGAGTCATGACATACTTATACAACGCCTGAAAGAAAAGGGGATCCAAAACACAGCGCTAAAATGGTGTGAATCCTACTTATCCAATAGGTGGCAACAAGTCAAGGCTGGCCAAACATCCTCCGAACCATTTCTGCAAACACAGGGAGTTCCCCAAGGGTCGTCCTTATCATCTCTGATGTTCAACATTTATATGCAGCCGATATGTAACTTAATTCGATCCTTCAACGTAAAATGCCTTGCATACGCTGATGACATCCTCCTTTACATGCCGTTCTTGATAGACCAACCAGTGCTCTCCCCAATAATTAATTGCTTCGAAGCAGTAGCCGATTGGTTATTATCACAAAACTTACGGATCAATCACAGCAAAACAGATGTCCTATTTGTCACGAGGAACCTCAAATTCATACCTCCTTCATCACTACGTGTCAACAATGTAGAGTTGAAGTCCAAATCCACTATCCGTTACCTTGGCATCACTCTGGACCAGCACCTGAACATGACAACGCATATAAAAAACATCACAAAGGCAATATACCATAAAATCAGAACTCTACGTCACCTCTGACACCTACTGGACTTCACAGACTATCGAACAACCTTCCAGGCACTAGTCCTTCCACATGTCGACTTCGCGAACATCATCCTTCATGGCCTCCCACAATCAACTTTAAACCCACTCCGCTTAGCCTTGAATGCAGCCGCAAGAGTCCTCTCCGGATCGTCAAGATCCGACCACATAACACCCATCATGAAGGAATTGCATTGGCTACCTCTACATGCCAGGCTCCAATACAAATCATTGATCCTCACTTTCAAAGCCCTAAATAACTACCACCCTACACCAATCAGCAAGCTAATTCATGGCACCCTGGAAAACAGAAACAGAAGATCTACTGCACGGAACACATTAGCAGTCCCCAAGCTAATGACTAAGTGCACAAAGGCTACCTCCAACAGAGCCTTCTCCTTATTTGCCCCTTTAAGCTGGAATGCACTCCCCCACGAAATCCGTGGAATAAAAAGCCTCATCCTATTCAGAAAGGCCTTAAAACTCCACCTATTCACAAAATACTACTCAGAAACCTCCAGCGATAGAAGCTCAACCAACAACCTGCAAACTTCCCCTACACACCAGTCACCCCTGCACATCAACACCACAGATAACAGGTAGTCCCCCCTCAAACCCTACCAACCTCACAAAACCAATGTAACACCCATTTACATTAAAGCATTGTACATAGTTCGAGTTAATACGTATTTAATTTCCCTGTTTTCTCTCCCATGTTCAATTCCCTGTTCTTTGTAAACTCAATGTTATTTGTATACATTGCAGTATTCTTGTTCGATGTACACCGCGCTGATTTTAATAGCGCGGTATAGAAGAGAATGTTAAATAAATAAATAAATAAATAAATAAATAAACACATGCCCCCCTCATTGGCACACCAGATTTTTGACGGTTTGCTGTTCTGTCTCCCACTGCAGGTGAACAGGGCTACTCCCTATGTGACTAGCTGTTGACCCTCATACTCTACCCTAGAAGCCCAGCACAGCACTGGTACAACCGTGGGCACCAGACCACATGGGGGATCATTGAGCGCACCTTTGGCCAGTTGAAGTGCAAAATAGCAAATATGATATGAAAATGACCACAACAAATTCTAAGAAAATTATAATCCAGCTGGGCAACAGTGATATTAATGGGCAACCATACAAAACACTCCCAGGAAAGCTCCAAAAAAAAGAAATGATTTTTGGAAGGGTCTACGCTCTGTAGACTCATTCAAAAGCACTGCATTTTAATGGAGCTTTCCTGGGAGTGTTTTCCAGGTTGCCCATTGATATCACTGTTGCGCAGCTTGGTTATGGTTTTCTTCCCCTTTTTTGGAGGGCATTTGTGAGGTTTATTTGCACCTTTGTCCCCATACAAGGTCAACGAGCCCACAGTAAAATTGTGAAGAGCAGGGTGTCTGACTCGTGCGGCCAGGTATCACATCTCCAGAGACTGCACTGTTTCTGTGGCCACAGTGTGGTGCAGAGGACACAGCCAGTACCTGTAGAACCAGAGGGCCACAGGTTCAAAGCCCAGCTGGAGCTACTGCCAATCCAGTCCACATATTTTTCCTACAACTAAACCATGATAGTAAGGACAAAACTGTATAGCTAGGAACATATGCATGATTAATACGCCTATATTTTACCACAGCACTCACAGACACCATAAACAGGCGCATTATCTGGAGCAGAGTCTCCCAAATGCAGTCCTGGAGGGCCCCACACCATTCAGGTTCCAAGCTGCCTCTAACAAAGATGCCTGTGCTGCATAGCTATGCACCACCCCCATGCTATGCAGATGTAGCTCATGCATATTTATGAGGGATAGCATGAAAACCAGAACAGTGTGTGGAACACCAGGACTGAATTTGTTGAACTCTGCCGTAAAGCAGCAGCCAACAGGGCCAGACACCCCCCCACAGGCCCCATTGGCCAATGCCTCCTGGAGAGGCAGGACTTTGGGCCCTGCCTGTATCTCCCAATACTAACAGTTGCATACCTCAGCACTGCCACCCTACACCTGGGTATACGGTACACAGCTATCAAGTGTTTCCCATTATAACTGGCAGATCTCCAGTCCTACGTAAAGCACAGTTTGCTCATTCAGCTCCACCATAACACTCAAACAGATGTCTGCGGTGTGTGCTGCAGGTCTGGTCTCTGACAGTGTTTACCACCCTGGGATGTGACCCCCAACAGTAATGCATACCATATCCATGCATGTACTGTGTCCAGGACTGGTGTGGTGGGTATGACTGCTGAACCCCTCTATAGTAGCACAATGCTGGCATAGGTGTGGGGGTGGCTGTCTGTCTATCCAGTGTGTGGTGGCTGCAAACACCTTCTACAGCCCACACTGCCAGCAATGTTGTCAGTATTGGGCTGGCAATGTGCATAATGAGGAGCAAGGTACCATGGGTATAGGCCGGACAGGGTGGCCTGGCCAGGGGGCATCTGCACAGGGCATAGGGCACTGACTGGGACATTGTAGTGCTCGGCCACCACCAACACAGACAGGGTGAACTCAGTATGTCCTGCTGAGAGATCACTCTCACCCTGACTGTGCAGTGACCACAGCATGGCTAGGCACCACCATAGTGCTATGTAGTATTTCTCTCATGTGATAGATATGGGTTTCCATTTGGGGCCCAGTCACTGATTCATCTGCTTGCTGTGTATGCTGACAGCCCAGTTCTGGGTGCATGCATCTCCACTGGGAACATGCACTATGGACTAATTAGTAGACTGTTTGTAGCTGGTATGTGTCTTGCTGGAGTGGTTTGCAGGGTGCAGTGGCTGTTGGCTTGCTGCAGGGGAATATCAGAGGGTGGTGGGGTGCAGCTTACCATATCCTGGTCTTATGTCTGTTTGCTATTGTGGTATGGCTGTGTATAGAGCTGCACTGACTGCCCTGTGGGGTGTGTGTTCCTCAGCAGGACTGGGGTTGATGTTGCCATCTACTGCCACCTTTGCAGGGAGGTAGAGTGTGGATCTATTGATGGGAGACCATGTTTGCTACCCTTGGCCCATGGGGGCTGCACCTGACTGAGGCAGACACTACCTATCTTATACATTAACACTGACTCTGGACCTCCTGCATGGCCTCCATCAGCCATGGAAGGTGTTGTGGACCTGGTCCTGGGCGCCTCATTGCACACTCAGGGTGAGCACAGTACCCGCACGATGTGATGGTGTGTAGCTACTCTGTGCCAGTAAAACACCCGGTCAGTACCCCCCTACCAGGCCGAGGTGCTGTGGGGGTGCACCCGGTCACTTCCCCCAACCAGGCCGAGGTGCTGTGGGGGTGCATTCCCCATCTCGTGTTCATCTGTGGACAGCTGATTTGCATGTGCAGTGCATCATGGGTACGGGTGGGCTAACCCTATCCTGGTGACCACAGCAGACTGTCTGTGTGGTGACGTGCAGGCTTTCTGCAGCCAGCCAGGTGCTTGCTAGGAGCTGTAGCCTAATGGTTACGTCCTTGCCTGTGAAGCCAGAGGTCATGGGTTCAAACCCATGTTGGGGTTATTTGTTAGGGTTGTCCAAAGCATTATTTGTCTTTAATGTACATATTTTGTTGCCAGCAAACAAACCCTCAGCGTACTGTACCCATAGGGTGCCGCTTTATATGGTGCCCTATCGGGCACCCTATGGTTTCCGTCCATATAAGGTGCACTATACATTATCCTGTGACACAACTTATAGGGTTCCCTATGGTGGACATATTAGGGTGCCGTGGCGGATAGTGCACTTTATAATGTGCCCTATGGAGTGCCGTATAGGGTGCCTTATACGGCACCTTCAATTACGGCACGTGAGGGCGTGTTTGCTGGCAGAAATTAATAAAATAAACATACGGTGCTGCAGGACAAAATATGTACATTTCAAACCTGCTGCCACAGCCAGCCTTCCGTATTAGGCACCATGGGGAGCAAACCCATGACCCCTGTATCAGCAGTCAGTGCCTTAACCATTGTGCTCCACTGCTGCTCTCCCTTGCATGTCAACGCACCTACCTATGCTTTTCATTCCTTAAACTGCACAGTGCTGCCATCGAAAACAGTACTCTGACCTTGTGGTACCTCATACGACACCCTCTACAGCGCCCTGTGAGCAACATTCTAGGGTGCCGTGGCAGACAGTGCACTTTACAATGTGCCTTATGGGGCGCATTATGTTCACACGCTTTAAGGGTGCGTTTGCTAGTACTGTAAATTAAAATAAACATAAATTGACTCCTTAAGCAACCTTCCCCATAATACATAACACTTCAGCTAGCCCTGTTTGGGATTGAACCCTTAGCTCCCTGCACAATTGGTCAGTGTCATAACCATTGTGCTGTGGTTCTATTCCTGTGTTTGCAAATCAGCGCGCCGCCTTATGCCTCCTATTATTAAATAGCCTCCCTAAGCAATAGCCTAATGCCCATCTGCGCACCGCCTTATGCCGCCCATTATTTGTATGCCTCCTAAAATATCACCTCACCAAGCCCTGTTCATTGAGCACAGTGGGGGATCGAACCCCTGATCCCTGCACCATTGGTAAGTGCCTTAACTATTGTGCTGTGGTTCTGTGTTTCTGTTTGCACATCAGCGCCCCACTTATACCTTCCAGTATGCGATTGCCACCGAAACCGGCACGCCGCCTTATGCCGCCCAGTAGTAATATGCCGCCAGAAACATCAGCGCGCCGCTTTATGCCGCCCAGTATTAATATGCCGCATAAAAACATCAGCGCGCTGCCTTATGCCATCCAGTATTGATGTGTCGCCAAAAAAAATTCAGCGCGCTGCTTTATTCGGCCCAGTATTTCTCTGCCTCATAAACTAACACCTCAGCAAGTCATTGAGCATTGTGGGGGTTTGAACCCCTGATCCCTGCACCATTTGTTAGTGCTTTAACCATTGTGCTGTGGCTCTGTTCTTCTGTTTGCAGATCAGCGCGACACATATGCCTCCTGTTCAGCTCTCAGTTGCGGTAAGGTGCGGGGCGCACACGGGCGCAGCGCACCTTAGCGCATCTGTCAATCACGGCTTTTCTTCTTCAGGACGGAACGCCCACTCCTTATACGGCACACGCACTCTACCGCGGCTCGCACTTTACCGGCCTTTTAGTAAACATACCCCTTAGTAACAATTTAACAGTTAAGTAACAATTTTAGGAGAATTATTGCATGAATATATGGCAGCACCCAGAAATTTAAAGGTGTGTTCTAGGCGTGGTTTGGATGGTCCTTCAAAGTATACATGTAGTCCATATTTTAGAATAGCAATGAAAATGCAATGATCTATAGCTTTTTTGAGCCAAGCATAAGACACAGTTTCCTTGTTCAGAATGGGGGATTGAAGGAATGCTTGGTGGGGGGGGGGGGACATTTTGCTTATCTCGTTGGTGTTCAAAACCACCTACCTTTGGAAAACGTTCGCTCTTCAGAAGACGACTCTTTCATCAGCAGGTTTTCAAGAAGGTACATTTTAAAAAGGGCATTTAGACAGTATTTGGGATGTGCAAGGGACAACATGCAAAATCCAATGGTGATTTTAATAGAGGATCTGTGCATGTGCATGGCCCTTCTTAAATCGATACATCCCGGTCCGCAAAAAAAAAAAATGTGGCAGACTTTCACATGCGTGCAATAGAAATGAGGTTGCCACATAAGTGCACAGGTCCACCAGGTGGCAATGACTGCACAGGTATCTGCACAATAAAATAAAGATTCATGTGCAGGCTTTCTCAATCTGCACATGAGCAGTTGCCTATCCCAGTACCATGAATGTCCAAGAAACACATTCATGCGCTTGTGGAACCTGTGTGCACAACATGTGTGCCTCCTGTGTGGAACATGTGAGTGTGTTTTCTGTCCCTGTGCAACCCCCCCCCAAAAGAGCAGGATGGCAGCCATACACTAGCCAAACCATTCCTGCACTATAACCCTCATGCTGTGCAGGCTTGTCATAACCAATGAGGCGGTGCTGTACCCAACAAGAAGGCAACAGCCACCACAGCCTGCAACATGGAAGGTCTGGGTGAAAATTTACATATCCCTAACCAGGTGAGTCAACCATTGTACACTAATAGGCACATCTCACAGCAGGACATCTAGCTGCTGGCAGAGGCCCAGCGTACAGGCAGGGAAGTATGGTAGGTAGGGCTGGTCCAAACATCAAACAAGATGTGAAAATCACCTAAGGCATCATCCTCTGAGGGTCCGTAAAGAGCGAGCAACAATAATCAAAATAACACATTAGATCTGTACAGCCATATACACTCAGAAATCCAAAGCACAATCTGAAGCTAACAGGGTGAGAGAGCACACACATAAAAAAAAAGCAAACACAGTAATGGCAAATTAATACATGCCATGAAACCCATAGACTGGATGGGAGTTGGAGGGATGGTGACCTGATAACTATGACCACTGAGTGTACCAAAATAGTCACAGGGAAAGGGGCACAAGACATGCAACCCTACCTGCCCCACTCATGAGGGTACTGATATGAAGAAATGTGTAGCCTGCAGAACAGCATCCCCCTACAATCCTACACATGCATATACATACACACACACCACCACTGGCTTGGGCCATGCCACGCAAGGATCAGCTAATGAGTGAGGGAGACCAACTGGACAGGGTTGACACATGGAAAATGCACAAGGATCTGCAGGTGGTAGCACATGGAGATGCATACAAATGCCATGAGCCATGGCTGCAAGGCCCAAACTCCCAGGTTAGGATACATGCAGATCACAATGATCACATAGGTGCAGGTAGTGCAGGCACACAGAAATATAGCCAAATGAACCCATCCATATACTGCCTGAATAGCACATAACCACAGATGACTGCCAACAACTAGGAGCACAGGTTGTGTAGGGCACCGGGATGTCACAAGTGAAGGGTAGCAGAGGTACCCAGAAACCATTAGCATGGCACCCCTAAAGTCCACATGATACAGTTCCCACATATTGGGCAAGGGCAGACTCTCAAAACAAAGTCCTGTCACTCAGGACCTCAATAGGAAGCTATGTTAGAATGATGGCAAGAGATGAACCAGTGAAATGAGTGGATCTTAAAGCATGTGTTCTCCACCTATCCCCTACAGAACATTCTGCTTACTCTGTGGCCTGGAGTCTCTGAAGATATGGTTAGGAGCCATGTGGTGAACCAGGCACAATTACTTGAGTGATTCTGCCATGAGCTGCAGCAGCAAGAAGGTAAGTCATGGCACATGCAGCATACATGTAAGACAAAAATAAGGTACCATGGATGGCAATATGCAAGGCCAGGAGATGCATTGCAATCTATGCATCCACAACATGGAGTGTCACATTGGAGTGCTATATGCACTAGCATAGAAGCCAAGGCATTGACTGTAATGGTGTCATGAAGCAGAGAGCCATGTATAGCTTTTGGAAAATGTGGAAGAGAGAGCCAAAGGTGTGCCCAATAGGACATGGTGTCAAAAACACAGAGCATGGTAGCAGGGGAAGGATATCAGCATGGACCTGGGACCCCCAGGATGGGACAGAGGGACATAGAGAAGCAGTGTCAGAGGAGTAGCAGATCAGCATGCACCTATATGGTAGATGGTGATGTTACGAGAAGGTGGAACACAGGAACACTGTACAGATGACACTGTGCACCCAGGTACTTGCGTAGGCTAAAACTCTATATGGGATACTGATGACAGGTGCCAACATACACTATGGATGCCTCATGTACCACCTCCCCAGATATCTTGAGGACAGCAGGTACAATAGCTCCCCTATGGAGGGAATCCTGCTCCATGAATCCTGATGATGTAAAACAGCCAAATATTGAAAAATGAGGCAGCAGGGATCACAATGCTGGCAGGATGTGCAAGGTCAAGGTGCCATTGAAAAGGACAGCATCATTCATGTAATGCTGTTGCAACCATAGGAACAACATACTAACATGAGGATGTTGCACTCTAAGTGGTCCAAACAAGGACCATAAGTGTTGCACTTCTGCAAAATACCACCTCCCCCCCCACCACCACCACCACACATTGTGTTGATTAGCAGAGGAACAGTATCCTGTAACACACTTGTTCATCTAAAGGCCATGTATGTAGAGGGCTGGGTCAGGAAGGACACAGGCAGTTTACTCAGAAGGGTGAGTGAACATACAACTGTAATGTGTATATTCCTGTAACACACCTGATTACATCATAGCATTAAAAATGACCCATCTGTTTTGTATCTGCAGAGGTAGCAGTGAATGCTGCCCCACCACTGCTACCTCCTCTGCAACTACCATTCATGCCATTATCACCACTACCACCCAGGTCTGAGCCAGAGAAAGATACCACCACCACAACTGAGGAGGCTGCAAGCAGCAGTGGCTCTTCATCAGGAGAGCTAACCACCTCAGGGGGGAGAGAGAGGAACAAGAAGCTCCATGCAATCATCACCCTTGATGAGGAGCCTTAACAAGATGGAGACCAGCTGGCCTACACCCCAATGCAGCTGGCCAGCACCCCAATGCAGCTCCCTTGACAGAAAGCACTAGCCCTGGCCCTCACCACAGCCTTGAGAGATGACTAGCCCTGTGGCTTCCATGCCATGCAGGAAGGGAAGGAGCTGGAGGTGGAGAGAGAGATGGAGGGAGAAGGGGGAGGGGGAGATAGTATGAGAGGTGGGAGGGAGGTTGGAGATAGTGTGGAGGAGGTATATGGACAGGCTGGGAATCCACTGGAGATACTGGGGACCTAACCTGTCCAGGCTGCCGCCCTGCTCCCTGGGGCCCCAAGTGATTTTGAGAACCCCCAGGTCCTGCTGTACCTCACATCTCTGTGATGGGATGTGTAGCATGGCTTTGATGTGGGCTTGAGATCTCAGAACATCTTGATAATGAATCTGGGAGGGCTGCAAGTGAAGATGCATGCTATAGTAGAGGTCCTTAACCAGCTCCTGGCACATATTTATGCTCCAGTTCTTCCAGACAGGAAGGGAGAGGGTAGGGAATAGGATAATGAGTCTATGTTAGAGAGTCTGTGGGCTTTGCAATATTCAGGGGATCAGTTTTGTTATACATTTTTCTTTGCATTTAGGTGGCCTAGGTGACCAAAAAAATAAAACACCTGTTTGTCTGCAATATCTGTACTCTGCTGTATGTTGATATGCATAACCACACTACTCTAGATACTGTATACAAGCTTCTACCATCCAGGGCAACCTCATGTGCCATAGGGCCCTGCCATCGGGCGTGTGAGAACCTCTATGTCGATAAGGGAGCCCAGTCTGTGAGTTCTGCCACCCCAGGGCACCATGGTGATGCCGAACCAAGCAAATATCTACTACAGGTATAAAAACCCCACCATTATCAATCTCCCTGTTTAATGTACATTACCAAATTTAAGTAATAATGTAAACCGCTTTGACTGAAGGACAAAGCAGTATAAAAACCTGTTAAATAAATAAATTATAGCCCTCACGCGCACTCAGCTTCCTGGTTCTTAAATGCAGCCCAAGTGATCAACCCATGCAAATCCTCTATTGCCAAAAACACACATTCTCTGGTGCACAAGGTGACTGCCGTCATCCACTGGATGGTCCAGGGGATGTGTTGACCCATGGGCACTGACACAAGTATGCAGACACAAGGCAAGGGGGAGATCTATCTACACGTATACCAGTATGACAACTGTGTCTGCTTTTGTTCATCATGTTCCCAGACAATAGATTGGCATGTGCCTTCAGAGGTCACAGAAAGATATGGAGTCAGGACCAGAGGTTGTCCATTCCTAAAAATGGCTGAATGTGTCCACAACTGATTTCACCAACATTTACACAGATGTCACCATTTGAGCAGGCTGCCTTTGCCATCACATCCATCCTCCCTGCAGTGGCCTGAGGATAATACTGCTGTATCTGATGTGTAGAGTAACCATCATGGCAGTATAATTCCAGCTTACTAGTCACCTCACATGCACACATGAAGAGGTTTGTCTGGTTTCCAGATGTTATCGTAGGAAACATATTTCTGAAGTGTGTTTTCATAGTAGAACCATACTGCAGTGGCAGCCATGTATACATTACAATGCCTAATATGAATGTGCAGAATGTATGGTAATGTTCAGTCAATCATGCAGAGACTTGGCCACTGCCCCTATGTGCATGTTAAAATGGGTAATGAGGGCCCTAGTGAGCACAGCTCTGCAATGATAAAACACACATAAAAGCTCTGGTCTCCTTGGGCTGTGGGGGGTCCTAATGAGCATTTGTACACAATGATAAAAACACATAAAACCCTTTTCTACCCTACCTCCACTCTTCAAGAGGCCCTCTCTGCTCAGTCAGTTCACAGCACCCACAACAGTTCAGTCTTGAACAGTTTAAGGATTAGTTTATGATCAGCCAACCATATGCCAATTGCAGCTAGAACATCAGAAGCTGGTCTGCAGAAAACAAGAGATGAACTAAAGGAATAAGTAGATGCTGAACAATAGTGATAATAATATCAACCTTGAAGTACCAAGGTTTTAGAGGTCTCCAAGTCGATTCATAGTTCCCATTTATGACCTTGAAAATTCTGTCACATACAAAAGACTGAAACCATTCTAATATGGGTCTAGACCAGGGGTCTCAAACACGCGGCCCGCGAGAGCATTTTGTGCGGCCCGCGGCCCGCGACCCGCGACGCCACGGAGTATCCTTTCTGCTATTTTTGCTATTTTTACTCACTGTTTTCCTTAGCGTGATTCCCGGGGCTGCATGGTGTTGGTCTCACATGACCGCGTCACGCGCCTGCCCTCCACCAATCAGGGACAGGCAGGAGGAGGAGAAAAAGGAGGAGGGGGGGGCCGGGCCCAGAAGCAGTCTGAGCAGCCACGAGGTTCCAGCGTTTGAAGCATCGCCTGCTTGGAGGAAGGATCGCCTGCTTGAGGATCGCCAGGGTGCACAGCTCTTCGCGGCAGGTAAGGAAGCAGTCTGCCCAGAATTAAGCCAGCCCTGCCTCCCTCAGTTCCTCTCCTCTTCGGCTTTCAGAGCCGCGAAGGGAGAGCTTCTCCCTCGCGACTCTATTAAGTTCGAGGGGGCAGAGGGGAAATTTCCCATAAGCCTCAGCCGGCTTAACAGAGTCCCGAGGGAGGAACTCTCCCTTCGCGGTTCTAATCTAAGCCGAAGAGGAGAGGGACTGAGGCAGGGAGGGAGGGAGGGAGGGATGGCTCTGCTGGGGGGGGGGCCTGTGATTTTTGCTGAGGGAGGCCTGTGATTTTTGCGGAGGGAGGATGGATGGATGGGGGGGGGAGGATGGATGGATGGGGGGGGCTGTGATTTTTGCTGAGGGAGGGTGGATGGATGGATGGTTGGGGGGATGTGATTTTTGCTCAGGGAGGGTGTATGTATGGATGGATGGGGGGGCTGTGATTTTTGCTGAGGGAGGGAGGATGGATGGATGGATGGGGGGGGCTGTGATTTTTTCTGAGGGAGGGAGGGAGGATGGATGGATGGATGGGGGGGGGCTGTGATTTTTGCTGAGGGAGGGAGGGAGGATGGATGGATGGATGGGGGGGGGCTGTGATTTTTGCTGAGGGAGGATGGATGGGGGGGGGGCTGTGATTTTTGCTGCTGCTGCTGCTGATGATGATGATGATGATGATGGATGGGGGGGGTCACAACTGGTAATGTGCTGTGGGCTGGGGGTCAGAACCATCACCATTTCTGAACCCCCCAGCCCCACAGCACATTACCAGTTCTAAACCCCCCAGCACATTACCAGTGTGCTGTGGGCTGGGGGGTCAGAACTGGTAATGTGCTGGGGGGTTTAGCACCCGGTAATGTGCTGTGGGCTGGGGGGCACATTGCTTCTAATATTATTTTAACACACGCCTCTTTTGGGAAATGTGCATCATTAATGTCTGTGCTTTAGTACAAGAAATTAATTTATAGTTTTATTTCTACAGTGCTGAGGTATTCTGTGTAATTCCTATTTGACATTGCTACTTGTTCTCTTTTCCCAGTAGGTCATGTATTGTTCTCTGAAATGTATTGATTTAATATTTGCAGTGTTGCCTTTTGATAGGTAGGGTCTGGTGCTTTGTGAGTCCTGGTAGTGCTGTTATGATACGGGGGGTTTGCTATGGGTTCTAAATGGGCAGTGTTAGTAGTAGTTCCTAATGTGCCTGGCGGTTGGCACTGGATTATAGTAATATAGCAATTTTCTAGTCCTTCTTTATCCATGCACTCATTATGCAAATATTTATGCAAATATTTATGCAAATGAGGCCCCTTATGCAAATGAGGCCCCATGTCTTATGCGGCCCCCGGGTTACTTTACAAGTCCTCATTCGGCCCTCAAAGCAATTTGAGTTTGAGACCCCTGGTCTAGACATACCAAGAGTTTCCAATTGTAAAAATAAAACATTTAATGGTCTAATGTGTCAAATACAACTATGACATCTTACAAATTAAGTACACCTTGATAGCTCTGATCTAAACATAATTTCAAAGAATTTAACAAATAAAAGGGTGAAGTCTCAGTGCTGTGACACTTTCTGAATCCTCATTGAAAGCTATCAAGAATGTTATTCTCTTGCACAAACTGCTCGAGCTGCTACAGTACACACTTTTATAATATCTTTGTCAAAGAAGACAAATTAGAGATCAGAAATGAATTTTCTACCTGCACTGAATCAGCATTTGAATTCTTCAAAGTAGGGCGCAAGGCTGCATGCTTAAGGTCTGAGTGCAGGAAAAAATTATCCTCGATGTTCTTTCATGCTGCAGGAGGAGTAAACCAGGGCACCTACTACCTGCTGGTGGCATTGTGTTCAGTTCTTGCAGGTAGTACCATTTGATTTAAGTGAATGTTGAAAGGAGGCAGCTCCTGTGGTAGAGGAGCGGAATGTTATTCTGTTCTGTAGGTTTCAACTTTGCTTTGAGGTTACTCCTATGCTACGGCATTCTCTAGACATGCATTTTCTTCTCTGGCACTTCTGCCCCTTAAGTGACTTCCAGGAAGACCCCTAATAGGTTCCAGGGGTCTGGGGGACTTGTATGGAAAAGAAATCATGGGGTGGGAGTGAGGTGAATTTGAGCATCAGGTGTAGTGGTTGATAGGGATCAGGGCATTGGAGTGGTTATATGGAAAGGGGATCAGGGTGAGGGTTAATTGTTTTCAGCATGGCCCCTTCAAGGTGTTGCCAGGGACCTTAGTCCCTTGCAAGTGGCATTATCTTTCCATGAATAACATAGTTTGCAAAGTTAAACATCAACTGCATTATTCATTGTGCACAATAATGAGATGTTTTGCCTGCTTTGCATATTTTATGTCATTATTATTTTCCATGTGTTGCATTAAAAAATCATATGTTAAGGGTAAATAACATACTTTGTTGCCAATTAATGTGTTATTTGGCAAATGCCGTGCATTATTCCCTTAACACATGGATAGAGGCTATAATTTATTTGCTATTAGTAAATTGTATTATTTGCCTGTGGCCTCAAACCAATGCACATCCATAATGCCTTTCCTGTCTAGACCCCCCAATATAAAATTAAACTTAGTTGAGAATTGTGACAGTAAAAATGGACTGTCCAGCATTCAAGTGGGAGACCTTTAAACACTATGTAAGGCAGTCAGCTACAGTAATTAAAGATCCGCCAGATATTCAGTAGTAGTATCCGAATAGCGGCACTGAATATTTCAATCAGTGCCCTTTATCCAGATAACCTCTAGTTATCTGGATAAAAGTTTCTAAATATAAAGGTGAGAATGACAGAGCCTCCTATATAGATTATTAGCCTGAGAAAATTACATGCACAATTCTACCATACTTCTAGGTTAAAAATAACAGAGGGATTCAAGAGGGCCAACGAAATAGATGAGGAAAACTGCATGTACTTTAAAGTTTGAAAAACGTATGCACAGAATAAACACACATACTTTTTGCTTCATTGCTTTAGATACTTTTAGTGTCTACACATATATTTAGGGGGGTCTTTTATGAAAGGGCGCTAGCTGACTGCGCGTGTTGTGGCTTGTGCTAAAGTCACACTGGGACACGTGTTGCCAGCTAGTGTGAAGTAATGAAAGCGCAGAAGAATCCTCGTGCTAACCATGCAACGTGTGCTGGAGTCACAAGTAGGCAGATTAGGGGTGGAGCGTGGTGGGTGTGGCGAGCTCAGAACGATTAGCATTGGGTTCACACTGCATGCTAATTACATTCGTACAGGTTCACCTAACATCACCTCAGTAAGTGGACTTTAGTACACCATGCTAATATGACCCATGTAGGGGAAAGTGCGCCACATCAACTGCCAGGAAAATGCTTTCCACGCTCCTGGCAATTAACACGGTGATGTTGCACCTAACGTGTCGTAGTTTCAGCCCTCTTGGTGTATTAGATGCAACATCCTAGTGCCCTTTAGAAAAAAAACCCCTTAGATATAACATGGGAATTCAACCACTATGTATGCACATTTCTTGTACGTGTTTGAATATCAGCTACATTACAGAGGCCTAACAAGTAGGAGCATTGAGTGTCAGATGGGTACCCGACGGAAAATGTATCTCAGTATGACAATTTAATACAACACAGGGGCTTAATAGATTTTATTCATGAGCATCTCAATGAATGGTAAAAGTTATAGAGATGGAGCCAACCAAAATATACCAATTCAACTTTGGTAAACTGAAATCCACAGTGTTTGAGACATTCGTTTTAATTCATAAAAGCAGCATTGATGGTTGATTAAAAATGACAGCTGAATGATTGAAAGAAATGTGCTGAAAAGAAAAAAAATATAAAGATTTTAACTGAGAGGCAGTATTATTTTATCTTTTGTTAGATTAGATTGAGGAAAGACTTTTGCTGGGAACTAGTTGGGTGGAAATCAAGAATAAAAATGTTTTTTTCCCTTCCAAGCAGCCAAACAGTATTGGGACTCTGGCCTACCTGACAGCTTGCAAAGTATGCCAACTGGCTCTGAAAGCTTACTGCAAACATTGGTATCCCTAAGATTTTTATGTCTCTTTTTGAAAAGTGAACTTACTATAATTAATAGATTCTACTAAGAACATATTTTGAACCAATTGAAGGACACTGAACATAGAGAAGCCAATACTGAAGGAGGCAGAGCAGTTAGCAGGTTAATTTCATCTGAATATTCAACTTTATTTAAGCAGTGAAGTGTGTGGCTGTATATCTGGTTATATCTAACCAGGACTTAGAGAGGCAGATTGCTGGAGACAGGATGGAACATGGGGGATCTGAGTCTTGTACCCCCATTCCCCAGATCCCATCCTCAACAGTCTCTTTTCCTCTCTTTCACTCCTCTTTGATCTTAGTCAGTCTCTTTGAAGCTATTTCCTGTCCCCAGCGCAGTCTCTCTCTTTTTTATCATGGGAAGAAGAAACAAAGAATTAGAATGCCGAAGAAAGGGGTTTATCAATAAAAGAGGAAGACCAATAATGAGATGAACTGATACAATAACAACAGCTATGGATGGCACTCTGGTAACAATAAACTGCCTGACTAAAGACCGAACACAGTTTAGGACAGCAGTCGCTATGAGTCGGCACCAACTGAATGGCACTTAACAACAAGAACATGCTCACATATGAATGTTTAGTGCTCACCCATGTAAACCTCAGATCGTATCAAAAATTAATTCTGTCTGCTCCAGTGCCACTAACACTATAAAGTTCCCCACCTTAAGACTTGGAATATTAGCCTCTTGCAACTTTGGTGGATCTAGTTTTACTAACTTGGTCATTTACTACTAAAGGGACACTTATGAAGTTACATCTCACAGTACTTATATTTCTATAGATGGCATTCATCTACTGTCTCCAGTCTATACATTTCAAGAAAGTTTTTCCATATGAATCTTCCAGTGCATTATTTTTGTCCAGCTTGAGAGGTTGAATTGATTTCCGTCTCTGTGTTGACTGCTGCTTCTAATGCATTCCTGACTCCACAACTCCTCTTTTTCACCTCTCTGTTATCACTCTCTGGGTCCTGCAACTATGGGTCTCCAGCACATAGAATATTTATTTATTTTATGTATTTACATTCTCTTATATACCGCGCTATTCTGCATCAGTGCGGTTTACATTGAACAAACTGAAATTACAATGAACAGGGCATTATAACTTGGAGATAACTATTTTACAGGGAACATGGGCTATGAAGGGTTAAGTGGCTTGCCCAAGACCACAAGGAGCACCTGTGGGACTAGAAACCCCAGTCCTTCCGGCCCAAGGTTGCTGTCCTCTAGTGGGATTTGAACCCCCCGACCTTCTGGCCTGACGTACCTTACCCCAACCACTAGGCCACTCCAAGAATATCCTAGAATAAACTGCAAGGGATCCTAATAGAGGGGTTCTCTTATACCACTGTGCAACCAAATTCTTTATGGCCAACAGAATTTATAGGTTATATAAATCTAAGCTCAGTACACAAAGAGGGCAGGTTTACTAAGCTGGGCTAATAGATAGCACATGCTATTTGTAACTAGGTCTCATTGAACTGTCAGCCCAGCATAGTAAGCATGCCCCAAATGACTTCAAGAAGCCATACCAATCAAGAACAAGATCTTGTGTCCAACCATCAATGTCGATGGTTAGACACAAGTCACCAGGGCCTGCAAAATCACCAATCCAACTTCTCCAGCCCTTGAATTGAAGAACCATTATGCAGCCCTGGAAGTGGAGGAGGTGAAAGCATCCCTGGAAAGGGAAGAACCAGAGTTCAAGGACCCCAAAGTTGCGGAATCAGTGACCAGAAGGAAACAAAGGGTAGTGGTGTTTGGAGACTCTCTTCTGAGGGGTACTGAGGCGTCCATCTGCTGACCAGACTTGATGTCCAGAGAGGTATGCTGTCTGCCTGGTGCCAAAATCCAAGATGTTACGGAGAGTTTGCCGAGACTCATCAAGCCCACTGACTATTACCCAATGTTGCTAATCCATGTTGGAACAAATGATACTGCCAGGTATACCTCAGAACATATCAAAAGTGACTTCATGGCTTTGGGACAGAGGGTGAAGCAGTTAGGTGCACTGGTGGTGTTCTCTTCAATCCTCCCTGTTGAGGGTAAAGGCCAAGGCAGAGAGGCTCGCAACCTGGAGATGAATGCATGGCTACGTGGATGGTGTCATCGAGAGCATTTTGGTTTCCTAGACCATGGGGTGCTGTTCCAAGGGTTGCAGAGCAGAGATGGCATCCATCTGTCCAAGAAAGGTCAACGCATCTTTGGTAGTAGACTGGCTAATCTACTGAAGAGGGCTTTAAACTAGATTCATTGGGGATGGGTGAAGAAAGCCCCCAGGTAAGTGAAAGCCCCCAGGTAGGTGATACATTAAATACTTTTATGGAAATGGGTAACAGGGGAAACATATGAAAAGCAGTGTGTATTAATGCCCGTAGCATGGGAAATAAGATCCCTGAAGTTGAAGCTTTGGTGGGAGTGGCTGACTTGGATTTAGTGGCAGATACAGAAACATGGTTCATAGAAAACCATGACTGGGATGTAACTATACCTGGCTATACTTTTTTCAGAAAGGACAGGGTAGGAAGAAGGGGAGGAGGAGTGGCACTATATGTAAAAACTACTATTAAAGCTTTGGAATTACAGAGCTTAAAAGGGAGAGAGGAGGCATTGTGGGTTAAACTAGAAAGAGGGAAAGAGAAATCTATTTGCATTGGTGTGATATACAGACCTCTCTCACAAAAGGAAGAGGTGGACAGAGAGTTAATTGAAGACATACGCAGCATTGCTAGGAAAGGGGAAGTGCTACTGATAGGAGATTTCAATATGCCAGATGTTGATTGGCACATTCCTGCTGCAGTATCATCTAGAAATAAGGAGATCCTGGATTCTCTACAGGGAGAACTATTCAGGCAATTGGTAACAGACCCCACATGTGAAGGGGCCATACTGGACTTGGTGCTTACCAATGGGGAAAGTGTTTCTGATGTTGTAGTGGGAGATCATTTTGCATCCAGTGATCACCAGATGGTGTGGTTCAGTATTAGGACTAGGGCTGTTAGAATCCATCCAAGGTGAGGATCTTAGACTTTAGGAAGACTAACTTTGCGAAGATGGGCCAATACCTCAGGGAGTCGTTAGTGGGATGGGAACAGCTGGGGTATGTAGGAAAACAGTGGGCAAAACTGAAAGGGGGTATTTTAAAGGCAACCAACCTTTTTGTTAAAATGGTAAATAAAGGCAAAAGGAACAGGAGACCGCTATGGTTTTCGAAGGAAGTAGCTGAAAAAGTGAAGAAAAAGAGGGAGGCCTTCATGAAATACAAGAGATCACAGAGAGAGGAAGACAGGCATCTGTATTTGGAAAAACTTAGAGAAGCTTGCAAAGTAGTCAAGAAGGCAAAGATTCAAAAGGAGGAAGAAATAGCCAATGCAATAAAATGGGGGGATAAGACATTTTTCAGATATATTAGTGAGAAGAGGAAGGGCAAAAGTGGTATTGTCAGACTCAAGGGTGCAGGGGGGGAATATGTAGAAGCTGATAAGGATAAAGCGGAATTGCTTAACAAATATTTTTGTTCTGTGTTCACAGATGAAGAACCAGGAGCAGGACCTCAGAAAACACCCACAAATAAGAACAGAAGCGAGGGACATCTTGAACAATTTTCAGAAGACTGTGTTCGTGAGAAACTAGTTCAACTTAAAGTAGACAAAGCGATGGGACCGGATGGGATACACCCTAGAATACTGAGGGAACTTGGGGACGTTCTAGCAACTCCACTGACTGACCTTTTCAATGCCTCGTTGGAGTCGGGAGTGGTGCCAAAGGACTGGAGAGAGGCTCATGTGGTGCCTCTACACAAAAGCGGAAGTAAGGATGTGGCTGAAAACTACAGGCCGGTTAGTTTAACTTCAGTGGTGAGTAAATTAATGGAAACGCTGTTGAAAGAGAAAATAGTGAGGTTTCTGGAGTCCAGCGGATTACAGGATCCGAGGCAGCATGGATTCACCAGAGGCAGGTCTTGTCAGACAATTCTGATTGATTTCTTTGACTGGGTGACCAGGAAGTTGGACCGAGGGAGAGCTCTAGATGTGGTGTATTTAGATTTCAGTAAAGCCTTTGACACTGTTCCTCACAGGCGACTTATAAACAAACTGAGCACCCTAGGGATGGACCCTAAAGTTACTGCTTGGGTTAGAAATTGGTTGGGTGGGAGGCGACAAAGAGTACAAGTAAATGGAGCTCACTCTGAGGAGAAGGATGTTACCAGTGGTGTGCCCCAGGGATCTGTCCTTGGTCCGATTCTTTTTAACATCTTTGTTAGTGATATAGCGGAAGGGCTGTCGGGTAAGGTTTGCCTCTTTGCGGATGATACCAAAATCTGCAATAGAGTAGACACCCAGGAAGGTGTAGATAACATGAGGAGGGATCTAGCTAAGCTTGAAGAATGGTCTAGAATTTGGCAGCTGGGATTTAATGTTAAAAAATGTAAGGTCATGCATTTGGGCTGCAGCAATCCAAGGGAGCAATACAGTATAAGAGGTGAAGTACTTTTGTCCACTAAAGAAGAGCGGGACCTAGGCGTGGTTGTGTCTGATTATCTTAAAGTAGCTAAACAGGTAGAAAAGGCGATGGCAAAAGCTAGAAGGATGCTTGGGTGCATACGGAGAGGAATGGCTAGCAGAAAAAAGGAGGTGATAATGCCTCTGTATAAGTCTTTGGTGCGACCTCATTTGGAGTATGGTGTGCAATTCTGGAGACCGCACCTTCAAAAGGATGTGAACAGGATGGAGTCGGTGCAGAGGGTTGCTACTAAAATGATTAATGGGCTTCATTATAAAGCATATGAGGACAGACTTAAGGATCTTAATATGTACACCTTAGAGGAAAGGCGGGATAGAGGTGATATGATTGAGATGTTTAAATACCTCCGTGGCATAAATGTTCAGGGAGAGAGCCTCTTTCAATTGAAAGCAAGTTCTGCTACGAGGGGACATGGGATGAGGGTGAAGGGAGATAGATTCAGGAGTGATATGCGGAAATATTTCTTTACCGAAAGAGTAGTGGATCCATGGAATAGTCTCCCAGTGGAGGTGGTAGAGATGAGGACAGTAATTGAATTCAAAAAAGCATGGGACCAACACAGAGGATCTCTAAAGGTAAAAAGTGGACTGTTGTAGTTATTGTTATGGAAGGACAGACTAGATAGGCCATGTGGTCTTTTTCTGTCATCATGTTTCTATGTTTCTATGTTTCTTTGACAGCTAGAATCTCTGTTAGAAATCTACAGAAGTATATATAATAAAAGGCATTCAACCTTTATTAGAAAAGTTGTCTGGTCTTCTCTTTTTCAAACTGCTATATTTATGGTTAATTATCTTAGAAAACTAATCATTCCAAATTAAGATTTTAGAATAGTGCAATGGTCTTATTTGGAAATTGTAAGCTACACTGGCCTTGTCAAGGATATTTGTAAGGAAATATCTCAGTGGGATTAGAACCAATGACCTTCTGGTCTAGAGACAGTGTTTCTGGTAATCACAAAAAGGATATCCACTAGGGATGTGCTTTTGTTCGATAGCATTCATTTTTCTATATAGTCTTTTAAAATACTCAGTGTATGCAAAATTGATTCAACACACATTAAACTAAGAATTAGCGCACACAAAATTGATTTGCATATGTTATAATGTTCTAATACTCATAAAATACGTTATCAATGTGAATGTATGAAACAAACTGAAAAAATAAATAGGGGGGGTGGGTCAAAAATCTGAAAAGAAAACTTGCCCCTATGCACATCCTTAGGGCCACCAATTGGTAGCACTGGAACCACATTATATGCTGTGGGGCACTGTGTCAGCCTTTACATGTGTATGTGGGCCATTTCACAAACCTGCACATATAGGAGGTTATTTTATATGCCCTGTCCATGCTTTGAATGCCTGAAAATGGGTGTGAAGGAGGCATAGGCAGGGCATTCCCAGGTACCAGGAGATCCCTGCCTGATCAAAGACACCACATAGACATTTGGAAACACGCCTAACTTTAGACCTGCTCCAAGCTCACACAGCGACAAACAAGCATCTGAAAAGTGCGTGTTTTAGCTGATAAAACATCCAGACTGTGTAGAGAAGAAAACACTGGATCATCCCCAGTACTTAGAACAATTTCAACCACAGCAGCAGTGGGATTTGAACCATGGCTGTGCTGCTTCTAGCCCATTGCTTTAAACATTATGCTATCCTACACATCAGTGATTGGAAACATGGCTCTGGGGATGTCTAAGCAGACCAGGCATGACCAGGTTTGTGAAATCACGACTGCACCTGGCCGTGTCTGCATTTTTTTCAGACATTCTGGCTTAGATGTCCTAGATTACACTTGGACAGATTTCCTAAAATTCCTCTCATAAGTGCTGCCAGTTAACTACTGTCACCCAGCAGACCCGGTTGAGAGAAAAGAAAATGCTTTAAACAGAGAAAAAGATACATACAAGCTGCAATATCTGGAGGAACCAGATAGAGGCAGCAGGAGTGAAGGCAGATGGAGAGGCAGCAGGAGTGGAGACAGATGGAGAAGCAGCGGGAGTGGAGGCAGCTGGAAAGCAGGCAGCTGGAGAGGCAGCTGGAAAGGACGCAGCAGGTGTGAAGGCAGCAGGAGTGATTGCAGCCGGACAGCGTGCAGCAGGAAGGAAGGCAAAACAGAGGAAAAGAGGTTAGAATGGAAACCTGAGTATTCCACTGCTAGAAAATCACCCAGAGTGAAAGGTGATTGCCTGGGAGCTAATGAAGAACCTGGGAAGGTCTCAGCTCAAAGAGGAGTAAGAACTGTTTGCCCAGAGAGGCAAAAGCATTGCTGCAACTATTGTCCAAACCCAAATGAGAAACAGCCTGAAGACCTAAGCCGTGCTGTACGGGCAAGCCAGGAGAGAAACTGGTGCAGGCCTCAACCTTCACTTGAAACAGAGAAGCCAAATTCACAAGGTAAAGCTTCTTATGATACAAGCTATAGAAAAAGTTTACCTGATAAGAGAGTTTTGAATAAGAAGTGTTTTTATAAAGCTGCTATAAAACCTCTAAGTAGAGAGTAATTTTCTCAATACAAAATAGCACAGAGCCAACGCCCTACGAGTCACCCAGAACATTGGGCAGTGCTAGAGGAGTTATATAAGAAGCCTGACTATAACCTACCTGAAACCAGGGACTCAGAGTCAGAGGCTTCGGCCTATGAGCCAATGCAAGTGGAACTGGTAGATGAGGTTTCAGATACAGAAATGGACTGTACGTACTGTACTACGGGAAGCCTAGAATCCCTGCCAGGCTTGTAAGCTATATGTATTGCTGCCTAGAACATTCTTGTTTGTGTGAATATCATCGCTACTGTGAAAGTAACAGTTTTTGCTTTAAACTTCTGTTTTACTTTTTCTTACCTGAAGTAAGGACATTTTGCGTTGTTGTTGTTGCCCAATCATTTGAACCCTTGCGAGAAAGGGAAATAAAAGCCTTTACTTTCCCACCACTTTGTGCAGTTGATTTCATTGGAGATTAGAATCCAGGAAACTAACAGGACCAAAAGCCAATTGGGCCTCTGGATTACTGGCCAATCTCCTTCCTATATAGTTGTGTCCGACCTACCCTGACCTCTACTTGTCGCCAGGGTAGTGCTCGTGACACTACAGATGCTAATATCTGTATTTAATTCCATTTTGGTGAGGGAAATAAACAACAGGAGGTTAATAATAATAAGCCCTTAATCCCTCCTATAAAGGGCTGACTGAAACGAGCACTTTTTCAGACCTACAGTACACATGCATGGGAGCAACTATAAGTAATGGTTTGGACAATTTTAAGTCCTACACACGCATTCTCCATATGAAATGGGGAAAACCTGTCAATTTTTGACGTGCCCGGACCACACCCTAACTATGCCTCTTTCAATATCTGCAGATCATGAATATACATGCGTAAATTTAGCTCTTTCTAAAATCATTTATGATGAGGCCACGGGGCAGGGTCCCGGCGGCCGGTGGTAACCGGGCGCAAGGCCCGGCGCGGGGACCCTGCTCTCTGCATTGCGTGGCGGCACTTTGGGAAGGCATCATTCAAAATCATTGGCTCGCCGAGGAGGGACAGCTCGGCGAGCCAATGAGAGGTGCCGGTTCGGGGGCGTTAGGGGTGAGATGCACGTTGCATCTCTCCTGATCGGGCTGGGGCAGCGAAAGGAGCAGGTCTGTTGCTGGGCTGCTCCGTGGAGTCCTCGTCGGCGTCGCGGGTTCAGTGCTGCAGGATTGATCGGCATTTCAGGTGCGGCGGCTGGTGCGGAGTCGAGGGTCCCGGAGCGGCAGCAAGTGAGGGGACAGTTGGGCCCGGTCGGGGTGAAGAGGAGGCTGGTGAAGGACTGCCGCAATTGATTCGGAGGTCTATTTTCAGTGAATTGTATGCTTCGGTTTGTGCCCTAGTGATAGTTAGGGGGGGGGGGCAGGCAGCTTTTGATAGAGCAGGGCAGGATAATTTAACTTATTGCTGTATTTGGGGGTTCTTTTAACAGCCGCTCGTCTTGTCACTTTTGCCCGGAAATCGGATCATGTTACTCCCCTTCTGCTTCACCTTCATTGGCTTCCACTGCACTTTCGGTTTAAATACAAAGTTCTTATTTTATTGCATAAAGTCATTCACACTTCTAATCCGCAGTATCTGGCAAATCTAGTTTCTCTTCACACCCCTTATCGGCAACTCCGGTCACTGCATGCTAACCGTATGTTTCTCCCCCCACCCTCACGAGCCCACCTTGAACAGAGACGTCACGCTGCTTTCTTTTTCTTGGGTCCCTCACTTTGGAACTCTCTTCCTGCCCTTCTTCGCCTAGAGCCTTCCTATCAACTCTTCAAAAGCTTACTAAAAACTCACTTGTTCAAACAGGCATTCGATCTCCCCTCCTAGTAGTCCTGTCTAATTGTTTTGTTTCGTTTGTCTTTGCTTACCCATGGTTTGTCTGATTGTTTATTGTTTGCTTTGTTCTGTGACCTCTTTGGTCTATCTTCTCTTTATTTTAATGGATTTCTTTTCCTTTTAACGCTTTTATTATATTATTTTATTGTAAACCGCCCTCACGTTTCGACAAGGGCGGTATATTAAATGTAAATAAAGATAAAGATAAAGATGGGGGCGGAAGGGAAAAGTCAGCGGGGTTGGCCAGGGGGGACGGGTTCCAGTGGGCAGGAGAGGGGGACAGGTAGCATTTTCTGCTGCGGAGCCTGAAGGGAGCATTAGGGGGGCGGCGGGGAGCGGCTCTGGGATAGGTGCAGTTCAGGGTATTAGGGGCAGGGGTATAGTCCGTGGTAGGGGGGCCAGAGGTGAAAGGGGGAAGGTGGGGGCCTCGGCCAGGAGGAGGACGGCTGGTCAATCTCAGCAGGGGGGTAGGGGGGATGGGCTTGGCGTGGTGGAGCGGCGTAGAGGGGGGAGAGATATTCCGTCACCGGAGATGGATAATTTTAGTGATGGTGTGGTTAGTGAAGGGGTTACTGGTGGGGGGTGCGGCTCAGGGGGATGCTGGGGCTGGTCGGGAGGGGATTGGTGTGCAAGGTTGGGGGGGGGCAGGGGTCAAGTGGGTGGGGGGGTTGGGGTGGAAGTGTGGACCGCGCCGTGGCGCAGGGGTTCTAACTTCTGTTATGGACCTCCGGTCCAGATGTGCTGGCCAGGTGGTTTGCCAGGGGTCGCAGGGCCTGGTGCTACGGCATCTTGGGACCACTGGCAGGGAGGGGGGCAGGGTTCTTCATGGGCCACATGGTTGGCAGCTTGGCAGCTGGCCGGTTCTCCTCTTGTCCCCCCCTTCTTTTCCTTCTTTTTCATCGCAGGCTACATCAATGTCGCAGGATGCTGGAGAGAGTGCGGCGGTGCAGCGGGTTGTCGTAGGTGGAAGGGATGGAGCGGCACCCGAAGGAACGCAGCGGCTCCAGGCCAGCATGGCGGATGGCAGTGGGATACAACAGGTGGATTTGACGAGTCGGCTGGTGGAGGCCCTGCGAGGGGAGGCGCAGGCAGGCGACGAGGCGATAGCAGGTGAGTCTCCTGTGGGCAGGGGGGAAGGGTCGAAGCAGCTTGGCGTGACAGATGGGGGTGGCATGAAGGCCAGGAAGAAGAGATGGCATGCTCGGAGGTGTCGGCACAGGTCTGAGTTGTCTTCCTCCTCTGTATCTTCATCGTCGTCTTCGTCATCTGTAACCTCGCGTACGGGACATGTGGTGGGACAGGCGCATACTGGCTCTTCCTCCGGGTTGGGCAAGCCTACATTGGTATCATTCACGGAGTTGTGGGAGGGGGTGCCCAGGAATTTACGCCGTAAGATTTTGAAGAGGCGGTATATTGACATTTTCAGACTGCTGGAAGGCAGGAAGCGCTTGGGCGAGAGTAGAAAGAAGAGAAAGGAGGATGAGAAGGCAGGACGGCTAAGGAAAGTATCGCGTAATGTCGTAAATTGGGTTAGAGCATTTCTGCGATTGGCAAGTGTCTGGGGCCATCAGTCTCCGGATGATTATGGAATGTTGTTGGTGTATGCGGATTCCATTTTGGAAGCGGCGCAGACGCATGAAGGCTTCGCCTGGTTGAACTATGATGAGAAGTTCAGGGACAAGATGGAGGAGAGTAGGTGGTTGACATGGGACACCCAAGATATTAATTTATGGCTGACGCAAATGTCGGTCCGTGTGGGGGCGAGAGCGTTGGTCGGTGGCGGTATGGGATCGGGTCGGCCCTTTCGTGCGGTGGGGGTTAACCCCCCGCAGAAGGTTGGGGTCAGGGGAATGGGGGACATCTGTTGGCGGTTCAACAGGTCCTTGTGCCCCTTTCCAGATTGTAAATTCCGCCATGCCTGCTCTTCCTGTGGGGGTGGACATTCAGTCAGTAAATGTGTTAGAAAAGGCGGTGCAGGTCCCCCTCCATCAGCTACCAAGTAATTTGGATGTTTCGAGTATGGCCCTTACTCTGATTCGGAGGGAGATTTTAGAGGAATGGTTGTGGCGGTACCCACGGGGGCGGGATAGGGATATGTTGGCGCGTGTATTTCAGGTCGGTTTCCGTATACCGGTGCATGGGACTTTGTCGTGCAGGCCGGCGCGCAACTCGCCTTCAGTAAGGCGTTTGAAGGTGATAGTCCGTGATAAATTAGCTGTTGAGCTCGGTTTGGGTAGAATTGCGGGTCCTTTTGTGGAGCAACCTTTGGTGAACCTTGTGGTGTCACCCCTTGGGGTGGTTCCTAAGAAGGAGCCGGGGAAGTTTCGACTGATCCACAACCTGTCATTTCCGATAGGTGATTCAGTCAATGATCATATCCCCAGAGAGTTGTGTGCGGTTCATTATGCTTCCTTTGATGAAGCGGTTACGTTGGTTAGACAGTGTGGCCCGGGAGCCTTGATGGCGAAGGTAGACGTGGAGGCGGCTTTTCGGCTGCTGCCAGTGCATCCGGAAGATTTTTATCTCTTAGGTTTCTGTTTCAACGATATGTTCTATATTGATGTGTATGCCTATGGGGTGTTCTGTATCTTGTTTATATTTTGAGATGTTCAGTTCATTTTTGCATTGGAATTTGGTGCAGAGGGTCGGCTGCAGTAATGTAGTCCATTATCTGGATGATTTCCTATTTGTGGGGGTGGCTTAGTCGGCGGAGTATCAACAGTTGTTGGGTGGTTTTGTGGATATGGCTAGTGCTTCCATTGGCTGTCGAGAAAACGGAAGGCCCGGCGACGTGTCTTACCTTTTTGGGGGTGGAGCTGAATTCTGTGGACATGGTGGCATGCCTCCCGATGGACAAAGTGGTCCGGTTGCGAGTTTTGGAAACTAACGGGTTGGCGTCTAATAAGTTATCCTTGCGGGAATTGCAGGTTTTTATTGGCTCTTTGAATTTCACCTGCCGGGTCATACCAATGGGCTGTGTTTTCCTGCGAACTTTAGCTGCGGCTACAGTTGGGGTTAGGAAGCCGCATCATCGCATCAGAATGTCCAAGGTTATGAAGGCTGACTTGCGAGTCTGGGATGAGTTTTTGGAGGGTTTTAATGGGATATGGGTTCTGATGGAGGCGGAGATCTCCAGTGCTGATTTGCAGTTGTATACGGATGCGGCAGGTAGTTCCGGGTTGGGTATTTATTTCAGAGGGGAGTAGTGTGTGGCCAGTTGGCCTCCGGCATGGCACTCAGCACGCTTAACTAGTAATATCACATTTTTGGAACTGTTTCCGTTATTGGTGGTGCTACATTTGTGGCCGGACAAGCTGCAGAATTGTAGACTTGTATGGTGGTGTGACAATGAGGCTGTGGTTGCTGTCATTAATCGATATACGCCACGGTGCGCTCAGGTGGCTGGGTTAAAGAGGGACATCATTCTGACTTGTTTGCGATTGAATGTGTGTGTGAAGGCCTGGCATATTCCGGGTTGCACTAACAGAATTGCTGATGCCCTTTCTTGTTTCAAGTGGGAGTTGTTCCGGAACTTGGCTCCAGAAGCGGAAGTCGAAGGGTTGGCGGTTCCAGAGATCTTATGGCAGATTGGTCAGCAGAGTTGATACTTTTGTTGAGAAATTCAGTGGCGCCTTCTACGTGGTCAGCGTATCGGAGAGGATTTGACGCGGTGGTGGAATATTTGCAATTGCGGGGTTGGCAGCCAGGGATGGCTATGGATCCCTTATTGGGGCATTATATAGTGCAAGCGAAGCGAGAAGGAGCCTCCAGGGCGGCGGTACGAAGTCTGTTGGCTGGCTTCACTTTTTTCGCTAGAGCTGCAGGTTGGGGTCATTCAGTCCTTGGGTTCTTGTCTCGGAAATTGTTACATGGGTGGGAGAGAGCTTGCCCGGTCCCTCGGGATTCGAGGTTGCCCATGACGCATGACCTGCTGGTTCGGCTGTGCGCGGCCTTGCCGAGTGTGGCTCTGTCATGTTACAAGGCGATTCTGTTCAAGGCAGTCTTCTGTGTGGCTTTCTTTGGAGCCTTTTGGATGGGGGAGTTGGTAGTGAGCTCCAATCGGGCCACTGCTGTCAGTGGCCTGTTGAGCGGCCATGTGCAAGTTCGGGAGGGGCAGCTTTGGATTAGGCTGGCAAGGTCGAAGACAGACCAGTTGGGGAAAGGGTTGTGGGTGGTTTTGAACGAGGTCTTGTCGTTGCCCACGTGCCCGGTGTTGGCCGTGCGAGGATACATGTTGGGGTGACCTGCAGCGGGCCGGCTGTTTTTCCAGCATGTGGATTCGCGTGGGGTGACACGTTTCCAGGTGGCAGCTGTTCTGCGGCTGGTGTTGTGTCATCTGGGTTTAGATCTGCAGCTCTTTGCGCTGCATTCCTTTCGTATTGGAGCGGCCACCAGTGTGGCGGCAGCTGGGCTATCTGAGACTGAGATTCAGAGCATTGGCAGATGGAGATCGCAGGCCTTTAGGGGTTATGTGCAGCTGTAGGGGAATTTTGTTCGGATGCTTGACTTATGTTTTCTTTTCCAGATGCTGGGCAGGACTGCAGGCAGCTGAGCGACCATTGGGGCGTAATTTAGGTCTTGAACCTAATATGGTGTCCGTCGAATGGCTGGGTGAGCGTGGTCTTCGATGGCCACAGCTATTACCTTTGCTTCGGCACCATCAGCGAGTGAGGAGAGAGCCGGCGGCGATTCTGCTGCATGTGGGAGGCAATGATTTGGTCGGCTGGACCTGCAAGCAGTTAATCTAAGCAGCTAAGAGGGACCTGGCTGAAGTTATCTGGATGTTTCCAGAGGTTATTTTGTTGTGGTCGGATATCATTCCGAGGCCTACTTGCCAGCAGCAGCGGCGATGGTCGCGTGGGCTAGCAAAAATCAATCATCAGATTGGGCGGTGGGTCTGTGACCACGGGGGATATAAGGTCTTGCACCCTTGGGTTGATGTCACTTGTGAGGGCTTATACCGGTGGGATGGGGTGCATTTATCCCCGGTGGGAATAGATTTGCTGCTCAGTGACTGGCAGGAGGCCTTGGAGTGGGTCATGCAGTGGGAGGCTAAATGGTCGCAGCTTGGGCTTGGGGGGGCGGCGTAGGGGCGCAAGCTTCCCCTACGCCGGGTGGCGGGATCCCGGAGGTTTCCGGGGTCCGGAGCCTTTAACTGGAAGTGGGGCGGGGGCGGGTGCCCCCAACCCGGATGACCCTTGCCGGTCTTTGCTAGTAATATGGCGAGGCCGGGGAAAAGGGGGGTTGGCATTTGCCGCTGGCTCGGCTGCGGCGGGAGTGGAATGAGGTCATCTTGCTAGTGGTATGGCGGGTGATGGCTCGTTCCGCTCGTTGGTTATTATTAAGGAATTTATGTTATAAGAAATGTTTGGAATTTGCCTAATTGCTAATAAAGCTGCGACCATATAAGCCCAGAGAAATGTGTTTGTGTGTTTTTGTATTGGGTGGTTGGGAGATGTACGAGGTGGGGGATGGGGGGGGGGAGGATGTGTAGGTTAAAGGAAAAGGGGAGGGGGGGACCTGAGTGGGTTAGCGCCGGGTCCGACCTGCCTCGGTTACAAATGGATACCATTTCCATGTGTAAAACGCCAAATTTTGCACATAGAAGTTGTAAATATGACTTCTAAAATAACTTCCTTATTATAGATGCCATTATTTGATCCTAGAGACGTGGTATTGTATCCTTGGTGTTGAATAATCAAGAACAAGTTTGATTATTGAACTGAGATGATTGTGCATGGATGATACAAATGAAAAGACAATTCGCATATCAATGTACTCTTCTCATGTATGTTCTGTCTTAAATCTCTGTTTTTAAGAATTGATGTCATGACATTTTTTCATGCTTCTCCAAAGTTTGAAGAAGGAAGAGCACAATACATGGTCACCAAGCCTAAAAATTCCCTGAGGCAGAAGCATTGAAACTCAAGCTGAGCTGGCTTAAGGTTTTTTTCCCCCTACTTTTTGTACTTTATTAATGAAGTCTTGTAAATGCAATATGAAAAAAAGAAAAAACAGCAGATGAAAATAGAAAGACTTTAGCAATTTTTGTATGACAAATGAGGGACAGTTTGTTAGGGCCCATGATTGCAATATAGGGATGCTTGTGTTTGTTTTCAAGCACCACTGTTTTTTTTCTGAAATATGAATGTAACAGCCCTCCTATAACTGAGAGGAACTGAAAGAAAAAGATAGGAAAAACACAAAAAGAAAGAGCTTTGGTGGGTGGAGGAGAAAGTACAACCCAAAACCTTTACTGACATTTTCAATTGCACCTTCCTTGAGATGAAAGTCTACCGTGAGAGCTGAGGCAAGAGATAGAATGCATTATTCAGGAATCAATTGGAAATGTTCCTTTTTAAACCAAGCATTTAGTGGAGTTTGATGCTTTCGGGGACATGTTTATAAATGCGCGTGGTATGCTCTGAAAATGAGCACAGTATGTCTCCCTTTAGTTAACATAAGCATGCACCTCACTCCACTAAACAGCCAGAATATTTATTTATTTATTTATTTATTGGTTTTATATGCCACACTATTTCAAAATCAGCACGGTTTTTACAAGGAATAGGTAGTAACGCTTTACATAGAACAGGCTTTACATATAGCAGAATAACAATATTAGATAATAAATTAAACAGGTCTCTTAACTTGGGTAACAGGTTAACTATTTACAGGATGGTTAGAGGACTATGCGGTAGGTGTGTCCGGCAGGTGGGATCAGAGCAGAGCTATGTGATATGGTCATAATGTAGTTGGAAGTGGTAGGTCTTTATTGCTTTTCTGAATGTTGATAGGTTGGAGATGGTATTGGCCATGATAGCTCTTTTCATTCTGTTATTCGGAGTCCATTGTAGGATTTCTTCCAGGGAAATTGCAGAGAGGCTGTGCAGGATTTTAAATGTTATTAGGAGAGCTTTGTACTTTAGCTAGCTATAGGGAGCCAGTGCAGTTGTTCCAGGATAGGAGTAACATGTTCATGTTTGGAGGCACCATACAGGGTTCGGGCTGCAGTGTTCATGACCACTTGCAGGGGGTGAAGTGTGAAATCTGGAAGCCCATGGAGGATGATCTTCGCGTAATCAAAGTGTGAGATGATAAGAGCTTGAAATACGGTTCAGAAGTCGGCGGCCTCTAGCAAAGGTCATAGGTGACAGAGGGTTTTTATTTTATGGTATACTGACTTGGTAACTGACTTTACATGTGCTTCCATGCTCAGATGTTGGTCTATTGTAATACCTAGATACCACACCTCATGTTTTGTTATCAGATCTGCATCATTCACCCGTAAGTGGGGTGGAGGTAGGGAGGTTGGATCTTTGGTGACAAACAGCACTTCAGTCTTCTTACAGTTGACTCTCAGGCTGTGTGTACCCAGCCAGTCCGAGACAGCATTAAAACATTCAGTGATTCCAGTGTAATTGTGATTGTCCAAGGCAGAAGGGGTTAAAGCAGTACATCATTGGCATATCCAACATGGGTGCATTTACCACTACCATTGAGAGGGGGGGGGGATACACCTGCACTAACAGCAGCAATTGGGGTTAGCGTATTTCAGTGAAAGCCACCCTAACTGCAATATGCCATCAATGCTCACTTGGTTCCTAACTCACCCAGTCACAACATCTTCCCATGATAAATGGTTAGTGCGGGACTTTTACCACACTGACCCACACTAAGGGGGATATTTACTAAAGGTTAAGTGCCACTCCGTCCATAGAAATAAAAGGGCTCTGGGCACTTAATGCACATGTTTAAAATCCTTTAGTAAACATGCCCCTAATAGTCAGCATGGTGCACTGAATGCATGGTAAACCAGGTGCTAACCATAAGCGCAGCTTAGTAAACATGCCTCTCAGTGTATTAAGGGGCTTGCTGTAAGAAGAGAATGTTAAGTGATGGACAATGGGCTTTAGACCACATTATTGTTATCTAAAGAGCTGATCTGTTTTATGAGGTTTGTATCATGGCTACAATTGATGCTGTAAATCACAACATGCATTTTTTTTTTTTTTGCATTATCAAATGGAATAAAATAATTAAATAAGTCAATAAGTTTATGTAGCCTTTCCCAAAGTTATAGATTCAATTGATGGTATTTTTTTAAAGCAAGTATGCTGGCAGTGGTGCCGTGGAAAGCCTACGTGCTTTTGAATATTCATCTCAATAATGGTACATATGCTTGTGTCTATGTAACTGGCTTCATCCTTGCTCTGGAAAAATGATACTGCGATGTATAGGGTTGGTTGATTGTCAGTGCCAAAAATATCATTCCTTGTATTACTAGAAACTGAAGATGTACATGTTTACCCTTCAGAGTGATTAATTGTCAGGATTTAATGTAGCCTCTGAAACTGACTAAATCAGTGTTCTTCCTCTTACTATTGGAAAAGTTTTTTTCCCCAGTAAACCTGATTTACTGTATAAATAGAAGAGGAGGAGGGAGGGAGGGAGAAGAATTGAAACAGAATTAGAGGACTCAAGAAAATTGGCAAATGGATACAAAATCTTTCACTTCTAGGTTATTGATAGAAATATGACTCATTAGTACCATTCAAATGTCAACATTATGGTGATTATTCCGAAATGTGAATAGGCCACCTGGGTATGTGGGATAGAAGATTTTCTCACAAAAAAACATTTAGAGCCATATTCCAAACCCACGCGGCCCTGCATGGACATGGCACTAAAATGGGAATCTCAGAATGTAGGTGGGAGGGAATGGGACAGGGGCGTGGCCAGCCACGGAGACATATAAAGTGTATTCAGGAAAGGCCCATCTACATCCAATTATACCTGCAGAAATGTATACCTGCAGAAAAAATAGCAAGAATCTGGCAGAGTAACAATGTCACTGACTATTGACTTAATGCAATATTTCAATTGGAGCCATTGAAAGAAACATGCTTTCGGCAGTGAAAATTCTTTCCTTACCATAGCAAAGTCTTTCCACTGGTCCTCGAGTAGCAACTGACTTACCGTCCATATTCCACACTTCTGCCAGGCCCTCCAAGCAAAAGTATTTCTCTTTATCTTAAATAACGGGTTCCGCCATAGAGGTGAGGCTCTAGAGGGGGGATTATCCTTCTTCACCCAAGCAGCAACAGTCAAATAAACCTCTTGGGTATTTAGCACTACCCCAATGCACCAGTAAGATCTATGATCCTAGTACCAAGAAGCACCTGCAGTGGGTAAGGGGAAACCAAACGGTCTTCAACCTCCAACCATATGGGGTGTTTGAGACATGCCTACGGGCCTACACCATAATGCCCCTTGTCTTAGGATAGACGCCATATGATAATGATAAAAGTCTGGAAAAAGTACCCCTCCTTTATCTCTAGGCAATTTTAATTTATAGAGCGCAATTCTAGGAGGCTTTCCTCTCCACAAAAAACTAAGCAGTAGGCGCTCAAGAGATTTATACATCGTCTGAGGTAACAGTATAGGGAGCATACCTAGTACATAATTTATTTTGGGCATAATTGTCATTTTTATTGTTTCTAGTCTACCCCACCAAGAAAGATGGAGGGGAGACCACTTTAAAACTAAACTTCTTAGCATATCTTGCAATATCTTACAGTTAACTTGGATGGTCTGCTCAATTGAGGCACAGTACCAAACTCCTAAATACTTAATTGGGCCAGCCTCACACTGAAAAGGGAAAGCAACCATAGAAGCCGCTGTAGCAAAGCTATTTAAGGGGAAGGCTACCGACTTATTCCAGTTTATCTTATAACCTGAAACAGATGAGTAAAGCTCGATCAACTTCAGAATTTCTGCGACCGACATAGGTTGGGTAAAAAGCAAAAGATCGTCTGCATAAGCCGAAAGTTTAACTTGCATATCCCCTATTTCTATTCCTTTAATAAGATTGGATTGTCTAATGGCCAAATTTATTGGTTCTAATGCTAAATTAAAGAGGAGGGGAGATAGGGGACAGCCCTGTCGGGTGCCTCTAAATAACGCAAATGGTTGAGAGAGGAAGCCATTCGCAAATATATGAGCTATCGGTTTAGCATATAATACTCTCAACATATGGATGAAGGACGGGCCAAACCCGAACCATCCCAAAACTTCAAACAAAAAGGGCCATTCCAGTCTATCAAATGCTTTTTCAGCATCCAGAGCTAATCCTACCAACGGGAGCTCTAAAGTATTAGCTTTAAGAATCAAATTACACAGCAATCTAGCATTATCCACCGTTGAACGTCCCGGGATAAAACCACATTGATCTGGATGGACAAACACTTGAAGGACTCGCGACAGACGCCTCGCCAAAACTGTTGCATAAATCTTATAGTCCGCATTCAGAAGTGATATAGGGTGATAATTACCGACCACTGTAGGGTCCCTGCCCGGTTTCTCAAGAACTACAATTGTTGCCTCTGACAAGCGTCCAGTATCCGCCTGAACCTCTTGTAAAGATTGAAAATATTGTAACATCCAAGGGGTTAGTTCTTTGACAAATGTTTTATAAAACTCATTAGGAATGCCATCTGGGCCGGCAGCCTTCCCCATAGCTAAAGAGCTTATAGCCATTTGAATCTCTTCCTCCCCCAAAGGTGCATCAAGCTCCCTTATCTGATCTTCACTCAAGACTGGATGCATTATTTGACTCAGAAACCCTGTAATCTGTTCTCGAGAAGCAACCGCTTCTGAGTCATATAATTTAGCGTAAAACTTAGAAAAGGCTTCTAAAATTTGCTCACTATTATTTAAGTTATTCTGTTTATCATCCACTAAACTTGTTATATGAGTTCTGTTCCATTTGCCTTTTAACATTGATGCCAATGATCTGCCTGCTTTATTCTGTTCTATATAATATCGTGATTGCTGTTGGAGCATAACCTGTTCAACATCCGAGCTCAGCAAAGCATTATACTGATATCACAACTTTTGTAACCTTGCTAAAAAGCAACCCTCCACATTTTTATGCCACAATCGCTCCCCAGCTTTAATTTGATCCTCTAAAAACCTAAGGTGTGCTTTCCTCTTTTTAGCCTCCTTAATAGAGTAGCTAGTATTCACAGCTCTCATCGTTGCTTTAAAAGCCTCCCACCATGTCCAACCCGCTGTGTCTGTAGGGACATTTGCCTTAAAATAATCAGCCAAAGCCACCCTTATAGTGTTACGAAAGTCCTCCTCTGATAAAAGAGAGCTTCTAAAGGACCACATCTCTGGACCCGTTACCCCACCCAAGGATTGGAGACCTAAAGTAATGGCTGAATGATCCGATATATGTCTGGCTTTTATATCTACGGAGTCCATACCCGACACCAAAGTTTTGGAAATTAAGAAATAATCAATACGGGACAGGGAGTTATGCGGAGACGAAAAAAAGGTAAAATCTCTGTCCGTAGGATGAAACACTCTCCACACATCTACTAACCCGACAGAGTCCATACACGTTTTAAGAACCATGCTAGCCCTAGAGTGGCTCTCCCTTTTGCTGGGTCTGCGATCCAAAAGAGGATCTAACATCATGCTAAAGTCTCCACCCACCACCAAAGGTACCTGCGCCTCTTCTTGTAAATTTGCAGTTAGCAGCTGGAAAAAACCCGGGTCATCAGTATTTGGGGCGTAAACATTAAATACCGCTAATTTCAGACCATTGATTAACAACCTTACCATGACCCATCTTCCATCCAAACCATTTCTAGTTACCTCAACTTTCATCCCATGCGAACTACGAACTAGGATAGCGACACCATTTCTTTTCCGAGCTGCTGGGGCATGCCCAACCAGCTCATAATACCCTCCAACCAGCTTCCTGGATTCCAAAGTACTCAAATGTGTTTCTTGCAACAAGAGAATATCAACTTGGTGCTTTTTACTGTAGCATAAGATCTTTTTCCTTTTTATTGGGTTCTGAATGCCCTTAACATTTAAGGACATTAATTTAAGCCCACTCGATCCAGTCGCCACCATTGCACTTACATTGTTACCTTATATCTGCCAGATTCCCATTTACCAAAATGATAAGCCCACCTGTCATTTGCCCAACTTACAACGAGCTGCCCTCATCCCCAAAAAGGACAAAACCCACCCCCAGGTGAGACAGTGTGGAGCTCATGGTCCCCACATAACCCATACTTCTATCAAGATAATAAAGCCACCAATCAAACATAGCAATACACCCAAACCCATGGGGAGAAGCGTACCATGTTGCATATTCCTATACACAACCATTCCCTATCATTTAACCCACTATCCATCGGAACCCTCCAACCCCACAGCTACCAGCAAAGGAGAACCTGCTAGCCCATCGGCACATACAAAAAAGAATACAAATACAAACAGTTGCGTCAGTTAAAATGTACAAAATATAAACTGATGCAAATAGCATAGCAGACAGGCCCTAAACAAGTCTCCTATGCCACTGTAACATGATCACTGCCAACAGCGATCTTCTCTCAACTCGGAATACGAGTTAATGAACATATCCTTGCTGTCAACACATTTGAAGTGTCTCTTGATCTTCAATAAACTCTGCCAAGGACTTGGGATCCTCAAAGGTCTTCGTTGAATTATTTAAGGTCACCTTGAAGCGCGCGGGATAAAAGAGCCCATATCAGGCTTGTAGTTTTTGCAATCTGGGCCGAAGCGCAAGGAATTGCATCCGCCTTTCAACCGTACTTTTACTGTAATCCGGATAGAAAGAGAGTCTCTGCCCCTCAAATTGCAGCGGAGTCGTGGCTCTAGCGGCCGCCATGATTTGAGATACCTGTTGGAAATGCAGCACACAATGAATCATGGGCCTGGGCTTGCCATCACGCACTTCTCTCTGAGGAGGAACTCTATGAGCTCTTTCAATCTCAAACGATTTCTGAAAGTCAATCTTCAACAACTTAGGTATCCACGATTCCAAAAATGATACTGGATCTTTCCCCTCCACCCCTTCAGGGATGCCAGTAATTCGAATGTTATTGCGGCGGGATCTATTATTCATATCCTCCACCACACATTCCAGTTTCTCCATACGTTTTGTGGCCTGCCTCGCCTCCTTAACACTTCCGTCCTGCGCAGCCACTCTCTTTTCGATTTTCTCAATTCGGGAGGTTAAAACCTCTAACGAACAGCGCACCTCTTTGAGATCAGCTTGCACCGAAGATAGAGTTTCTCCACTGTTCTCCACGAGCGCCCACACAGATCTTATCTCATTCAATAATTCTTGGAAGCCCTCTGGTGTCTCCTTCTGCGGCGCCATTTTGAGAGGAGATAAAGGATTGGATTTTGCTCTCTTCGACCCAGTGTTCGTCGTCCCCGCAAAGTCCAAACGCGTCTGTTTAGAACTAGCCATAACAGGCACTATTATGTGCTGAAGGTCATACCAAATAGATGAGTTTTCAGATCAGCTTTGAAAACCCTACAGGAGGCTTCAAGATGCAGCTGCAGCGGTAGGGCATTCCATAAGCTTGGAGAGAGAAAGAAGAAAGCAGATCAAGGTGTACTTTCTGGTGTCACTTGGGAGACAGGAGGAATGTGCAATCTGTTTCCATGAACAGGCTGGAGTGTTCCAATTGGGGTATGCAAGGTGATATGAGAGGCAAGATAGGTAGGAGAATCAGAGTATAAAGCTTTATGCATTAATACTAAAACCTTATAGTGGATCCAGCATTTAATGGGTAAAGCAGTGGCGTTACATGATCACATTTAGAATCATGACTTAAAATTTGGATAGCTGCATTCTCAACAGTTTGTAATTTATTCATTTACTTATTTATTTCTAGGTTTTCTATACTGATTTGTCTACATGATCAAGGTGGTTTACAAGTAACAATGATATTACAATGGACTTAATTTTTACAATGAACACTAAAGTTGATCCAAAGTGATTTTTAACAACATAATTAACATTTTTGAACAGGATCAAATTTCAGCAACTTATTTACAGTGCATTTTGTGCGTTATCAGTCTTATGTTTATTAAGTTCATAATTCAATATCTGCGGTGTGCTTCTATGAAGGGCATCAACTGGTATCCTTTTGGTTAAGTGGGGAATATGTTCAGGGCTTCATCTTTATGATGAAAATATTCTATAAATAAAAATATTTGATACACTTTCTGAAGGTGAAAAGGTCTTCTATACCTCTTAGGTTATCAGGGAGGGAATTCCATAGGATCGGTGAGTAGTAGGTGAAGGCTCTATTGCGTGTTCAGTGGTTGGTTTTTCCAAGTTCTGTGGGTATAGTGAGAGTGTTCTGCATACGTCCTCTCCTTTGCCTTCTTTCAGGTACCAAATAAAAAATGGTCAACTTCCAGAGTGATAATATAACACCAGAATACAAAAACACTCTACCAAAACAGAACTGGTATGTAATACAAAAACAAAAGAAACAAACTTCTTCATATACCAACCTATAAGGGGGTCTCAGAACTCATGGGCTAATGAATGAATTACATCAATCTCTGTAAAACAATCGCCCTTCTTGCATCAATGACCAACCCTTGTGGTAAAATATACCTGTATAAACAATGAACAGAAAAATCACACATCCAAAAACTTAGCTTCAGAAATCTTTCAACCTGCTGTGATTAATCCAATGCCCCGACACCCCAGTCAGGCACTCATCGAGGGTTTTACGGGAAGTTTCATCAGGGGACAATTACCTATAGGACTACAAAGAAACAAAGCATATCATTAAAAACTAATCCTTCTCCTAGAACAAACCAATCAACACAAATTCATATGCATAAAGTTTCTCAACATTCACCAAGAGCCCATTGCTCAACAAAACCCACGTCGGCTTAACTTCAACATGGCTGGACAGTCTTCAAAAATGCCGCGCATGCGAACTAACCAGCTGTCCTTTTGAAGTCCCACTAAAAAATGATGTCAGGGATTACCTATCCCCTACACTATAAAACCATTACATGTGCAGACACAGCACAAACATACATAACCGCTCGGAAAACATCTATCCTATCATCTATAGACACAGTCAAGAACACACCTCCCAATCGATTTGCATGTTTAATCCTTCCGGTACCACCGTTCGTACACGGAAAATCCATCTTTGTTCACAGAGCAACAGGACCTTGCATCATTGATGCAAGAAGGGCGATTGTTTTACAGAGATTGATGTAATTCATTCACTATCCTATGAATTCTGAGACCCCCTTATAGTTGTTTACAGAGAAACTTTGGTATATGAAGAAGTTTTTTCTTTTGTTTTTGTATTACATACCAGTTCTGTTTTGGTAGAGAGTTTTTGTATTCTGGTGTTCTTTCAGGTACCAAGCTTTTAGTGATGATAGGCTTGTAGGAGCCAAGTTACTTAGAATTTTGAAAGTAATAATTAGGGATTTATATTTAATTCTTTATGGGATTGGTAACCAGTGTAGTTGGTGTAGGATAGGTGTAATGTGTTCTAACTTTGCTACTTTCTGAATTGTATGTGCAGCTGTGTTCTGTGCCATTTGTAAGGGATTTAAAGCTTGCTGTGGGAGACCCTGCAAGATGCCATTGCAGAAATCAAAATGTGGGCTTATTATCACTTGTAGCATAGAACAAAAATCATTAGCAGAAAGGAAGAGTCTTAGGTTTTGGATCATCCAAATTGTATTGTATATTGCCCTAGTTCTTAAGTTGATATGTTTGGTTAGGCTCAGTCCTTGATCTAGTACAATTCCTAGGTATCTGATCTCATTTTTAACTTCCAATGAAGTATCTTTTACTTGTACAAATAGTGGTGATATGAAGTCCTCATTCTTGGTTACAAATAGGACCTCTGTCTTTTTCAGGTTTATTCTGAGGTTGACGGAGTTGGACCATAGTGATGCTTTGTTGAAACAATCTATGATCTGTTGAAAGCTGGGTTTTAATGTGTTGAATGGAGTGAATATCATTATGTCACCGGCATATATCTTATATTCACCTTTGTGCTCTTTGACTATTTACGTATTGGCTGGAGATAGATATTAAACAGCAATGCCGATAAAGCTGAGACCTGAGGAATTCCCTGTAGCTAACCATAGGTTTGTGATATTGAGTTTTCAACTTTAACTTCTTGTGTACAATCAAAAAGGTATGATTTAAACCATTGAAATTTATTTACATTATCTTATATACCACACTATTCTGCATCAGTGTGGTTTATGTTGAGCAAACTGAAATTACATCGAACAGGGCATTATAACTTGGAGATAACTATTTTACAGGGAACATGGGCTATGGAGGGTTAAGTGGCTTGCCCAAGACCACAAGGAGCACCTGTGGGACTAGAAACCCCAGTCCTTCTGGCCCAAGGTTGCTGTCCTCTAGTGGGATTTGAACCCCTGACCTTCTGGCCTGAAGTACCTTGCCCCAACCACTAGGCTACTCCTCCACTCCTCCAGGTAAATATGTTGCCTCTATTGCCAATCTGTTGAAGTCTCAGTATTAGGACATTGTGATTAATGGAATCAAATGCTGAAGCACTATTTAAAAATATTAGAATGAAGGACTGCCTGGGTTATCTATTCCTTGTATGATTTTGTCAAGCAGGGATGTGAGGAGAGTTTCTACTCCATGGTATGGTCTGAATTCATTTTGATGTGGGTCGAATGGTGCGTAAATATCCAAGTGGTCCTGTAGTTGCTTCTGTACAATGTTTTCAACTATTTTTTATATAAATGGAAGGCTGGAAATTGGCTATATGAGTTAGGACAATCTATCTAGCAAGTGATGTTTTGGGATTGGATGGATGGATGGTTGCATTTTTTAGGGTATTTGGCATACATACTTGGAATAGTGAGAGATTGACTATTTTTAGGATGGTTGGTGTTGGATCATCTTTACTTGCTTTAACCCAGCTTACTAGACATGGGTCTAAGTGGGATGTTGTCATGTTAATAGAGGTGGTTATCTATTCCAGCTGGTTAGGGTATATTTGGGTGAATGAATGCCAGGGTTTGACATTAGTGTTTTTGGTGTTTCTAATAAAGGAGTAGTCATTGGCTTCCTTAGCTTAATCATATAATGACTGGCAAGTTTCTGTGGATCAAGTCCGGTCTTGTTATGTTCTGCTTGTTTTGGTTCTCAGACAAGGACTTTTACAATCTCAAAAAGTTCCCTTAGTCTATTGAGGGATTTCATGAGCATCTTGGTATAGTGATCCTTCTTTTGGTTTGTCGGTATACTATAAGAGTGTCCATGTAACGATTCCTTTCATCTGGGTCTTTAGTGAGTCTCCATTTTCTTACTATCTTTCTTAAATTTCTCTTTAGAGATCTTATCTTCTGTGTGTACCATGGTTGTAAGGTCCTATTTTTGTTTTGTTCTCTTTTTTTTTATGGCAACGGAAGCAGCATTACTCAGGGTGGTATTCCAGTTTTTGAAAAATAGCCTCAATATCATCTAAGTTTGGATCCAGGAAAGGAAGTGTCTCTGAAACATCTCTTTGTCAAATTTTTTTGAAATGATGTTGTATTTCTTCTCTAGGTATAGCTCTATTCTTAGATGACTTATGTACAATGTTAAAGTATATGTTGTTGTTGTTAAGTGCCGTCGAGTCGGAGTCAACTCAAGGCAACCCTCTGGATAGCTATCCTAAATTGTGTTCGGTCTTCAGTCAGGCGGCTCATTGTTGACAGACTGGTACCCATAGCTGCTGTTATTGTATCGATCCATCTCATTGCTGGCCTTCCTCTTTTGCATTGACCTTCTATCTTGCCAAGCATGATGTCTTTCTCTAATGATCTCTCTCTTTGCATGATGTGTCCAAAGTATGAAAGTCGAAGTCTTGCCATCTGAGCTTCTAAAGAAAGCTTAGGTTTGATCTCCTCTAGTACCGACTGGTTTGTTCTTTGGGTAGTCCATGGTATACACAGTATTCGCTGCCAGCACCATAATTCAAAGGCATCAATTTTCTTCCTGTCTGTCTTTTTCACTGTCCAGCTTTCACATCCATATGATGTTATTGAAAATACCATGGCTTGAACAAGTTGAATCTTTGTATGGAGAGAGACATCTCTGCTCTTGAGAATCTTATCTAGGTCTTTCATAGCCATTCTGCCAAGAGCAATGCGTCGTTTGATTTCTTGACTGCTTGTTACTTCTTTATTGATAGTTGATCCAAGTAGGTTAAAGTTGTTCACAATTTCAATTTCTTCTCCTTCAATGACGAACCTGTTGATTATGCCAGTTGCCATGATCTTTGTCTTCTTTACATTAAGGTGCAGGCCCATTTTGAGACTATGTTCTTTGATTGTGAGAAGCAAATGTTTCAGATCATCTTCACTTTCAACCAGTAATGTAGTATCATCAGCATAGCGAAGGTTGTTGATGAGTCTTCCACCAATCTTCACCCCTCTGTTGTCTTCATACAATCCTACTTCTCTGATGATTTGTTCTGCATATAAATTAAACAGGTAGGGGGAAAGTATGCAGCCTTGTCTTACACCTTTGCTTATTTTAAACCATTCTGTTTCTCCTTGTTCCGTTCGAACTGCTGCTTCTTGATCAATGTACAGATTGCGCAAGAGAACGATCAGGTGTGGTATACCCATGCTTCTTAATGTGGCCCAGAGTTTCTCATGGTTTACACAGTCAAAAGCCTTGCTATAGTCGATAAAGCACAAATAGATATCCTATTGGTATTCTTTAGTCTTTTCAAAGATCCATCTCACATCCGCAATGATGTCTCTCGTTCCTCACCCTTTCCTGAACCCTGCTTGCACTTCAGGTAGTTCTTGTTCCAGGTATGGTTGTAGTCTCTTTTGAATAATCTTCAGTAGATCATAAGGTACAGGTTGAAACGGCTGTTGGTCCACTTGATCTTTATCATATAAAAACTCTGTATATTCCTTCCACCTTTTCTTGATCTTCTCAGCATCATTCAACATAGAACCTTGAGCATCTTGTAACATTCCAATTCGAGGCTGGAACTTTTTCTTTAACTCTTGTAGCTTTAGGAAAGCCGATCTTGTTCTTCCTCTAATAGTTTCTGTTTCTATTTCCTTGCTAGTGTCATTGTAGTACTTTTCCTTGTCCTGTCTTGCTGCACGTTGGAAATCTCTGTTGAGTTCTGCGATTGTCTTTCTTTCTCCTCTGGCTTTAGCTTCTCTGTGTTTCTGGGCAATTTTCAGAGTTTCTTCCGTCATCCATTTTGGCCGTTTTTGCTTTTTCACCTTTTGTAGAGACTTCTCGCTTTCTTCCAACACAACCTTCTTGATGTCATTCCATAACTCTTCTGGAGCTCTGTCATTTGTATCTAAAGCAGCAAATCGATTTTGCAGGCAGTCTTTAAATTCCAGTGCTATATTCTCAAGGTCATATTTTGCTGCATTCATGAGTGGTTTACTCTTTTTCAACTTTAGCTTGAGTTTGCATACTAGTAGTTGATGATCTGTACCACAGTCAGCTCCAGGTTTTGTCTTTGTTGATGTTATAGAACTTTTCCATCGTTGACTTCCACAGATGTAGTCAATTCGATTTTTATACAATCCATTGGGTGAAGTCCATGTGTACAGTCGCTGCTTGTGTTGCTAGGAAGAAGGTGTTTGAGATGAATAGTTCATTGGTCTTGCAGAATTCTATCAGTCTTTCTCCAGCTTCATTTCTGTTGCCAAGTCCATATTTTCCAACTACTTTGCTTTCTTCTTTGTTGCCAACTTTTGCGTTCCAGTCACCCATGACTATCAGGATATCCTGTTTGCATGTTCTGTCAATTTCAGCTTGTACTTGTTCATAGAACTCTTCAATTTCATTCTCTTCTGCAGCTGTTGTTGGGGCATATACTTGAATTATAGTTGTGTTGATAGGCAATCCTCATAGACGAATAGAGATTAAGCGTTCACTTACTGCATTGTATTTCATTACAGTTCTTGCAAGTTTCTTCTTTATTATAAATGCAACACCATTTCTTCTGTCTTTCATTTCCAGCATAGTAGACCATGTGATCATCTGATTCAAAGTGCCCGATGCCAGTCCATTTCAGTTCGCTGACACTCAACAGATCAAGTTGTACACGTTCCATTTCATTCTTGACCACCTCCAACTACCCTTGGTTCATGCTTCGTACGTTCCATGTTCCAATGTGTAAGACATCTTTAGAACTTCTGACTCTCATTTCATGTGCAGCTACATCAAGCTTTCTTTAGAAGCTCAGATGACAAGACTTCGACTTTCATACTTTGGACACATCATGCGGAGAGAGAGATCATTAGAGAAAGACATCATGCTTGGCAAGATAGAAGGTCAACGCAAAAGAGGAAGGCCAGCAATGAGATGGATCGATACAATAACAGCAGCTACGGGTACCAGTCTGACAACAATGAGCCGCCTGACTGAAGACCGAACACAATTTAGGATAGCTATCCAGAGGGTCGCCATGAGTCGACTCCGACTCGACGGCACTTAACAACAACAACATCAGCAGTCAGATTTCCCGAGGGCTTTAATCCAACCACATCATAAATACTGGCTTTACTCTGAAAAGTCTTCAGCTCTTCCCCAGTAGCTACTTGAGTGCCTTCCGACCTGGGGATCTCATCTTCCAGCACCATAGCACAATTTGTTTTGTTGTAACTATCCATTGGGTTTTCATGGCAAGATACAGAAGTAGATTGCCGGGCCTTTCTTCCACGCAGTTTAAGTTTGGTGTTGTTGCCGTTGTCACAAAAATGTGATCCTCCGCCGTCAACACTATCCCATTCTGCTGCTGCCCAGATGGGTGGTTTGTCTTGGTCTGGCACCTCAGCTGAGACCTGTCCATCTTGGGAGACCCTGCCAGTAGTTAAACTACCGATAGTTTAGCTCTCAGCATCACTGATGCACGCAAGCCCTCACAGCACGACAAGCTTCAAACCAAGTATATACAGTAAGATAACAGTCCAACCATGGCACCGGTTCTGTTTTAATTGTACCTTGCTGAAAGCTCTTAGCCATTTTGCTAGGTAGAAATATGAGATCAAGAATGTTGCCCCTTTTGTGTGTTGGGGATTTGACAATCTGTTGATATCCCAAATCCTCCATAGCATTAAGGAAGGAGGATGGGTGACTCTTGTTTATCATTGTTAGATGAAAATCTCCTAGCAATATGATATTTTTATTGTTTGGTTTGTCTGTGGGAGTTGACTCTAGAACTGTGGTTAACATGTTAGGGTCTGAGGTTGGAGACCTGTAAATTAGACTAACTGCTAGATGTTTTATGTTAATCATCAAAATTATTTATTTTATTTTACATTTCAAAAACGCAAATTCCTAAAGATCAAGTGTGGTTTACAATGAACAACAATGAATTGCACAAAGGTTCAGTTTACAGGAAACATTGTTAACTATGTACAATAACCATAAAACAATCTAACCATTAACTATATACATAGGTTGCATTTCATTGTGTTCATGGTGAATTATTCTAGGGAATGTGGATCCGGTGAGTGAGGTGTCTAGATAGGATTCTGAGGTTATGTAACCGGGTAAGGCGGATATGGTGCTCCTGTCCCTGCCCCCTCCCCCCCCTTTTCATCCCACTCACCGCCACCCCCCCCTTACAAATAACCACAATGCAACAATTGGGAATCAAACTGGTCGCAGCTTTATTAACCGTACAACATTATCCATCAACAACAACCAATCAGCAAACCTTCATCAACTGAATTCCGGCCGCGGAACGAATCCTCACCAGCCGTGTGAATAGCAAGGTGAGTTCCGCCCGCTTCCGCCCGCTTCCGCCGTGAACTGGCCCCAGGCCATTCCATTCCCCCTCTTCCGGCTCCGCCATATTATTAGCAAAAACCCCAAGGGTTTCTCCGGGTCGGGGGTACCCCACCCCCATCCTGCATCTCACCAACGGCTCCGGACCCTGGACACCTCTAGGATCCCGCCACAGGCTCAGGGACCACCGTCCCTGAGCCACCCCCCAAGGCTAAATTGCGACCAGTTACCCTTCCCTGTAACACATATTCCAAAGCCTCTTGCCAGCCGTTCAGGAGCAAATCCATCCCAACCAGGGACAGATGCACCCCCTCCTGCCGATATAAACCGGCGCACTGCACCTCGACCCATGTATTCAAAATCTCCCCCCCCCCCTGCTGACACACCCTCCAGCCAATTTGCCGATTAATCTTAATCAACCCACGAGACCACCTCCGGTGGCCCCGGCAAGCAGGCCTTGGAACTACATCCGACCCTAACAAAACCACACTGTCAAACATTAACCGCCCCTCGGCCAAAACACTCTTTGGTGCTCCGATCAGTTGCTTACAAATCCAGGACGCCCAGTTGTTGCCTCCCAAATGCCGCAACAGCAATGCCGGCGTACCCATCTCACGCCCACGGTGCCGAAGCAAAGGCAGGAGCTGCATCCAGCACAGACAGCGCACGCCCAGCCATGAGACGGGCACCTCAGAGGCATTCAACCCAATTTCGGCCCCCAGGGCCTTGCAACTGCTTGCTGACCAGCCCAGTACCCATACGAATGGCCGATCATCCAGCAGCAACCTGGAGTCCGGCCAATATCTAAAAGAAAATAAACAGTTAGTATCCATTCTGCCCATCCCACCTCATAATCACACATACCCGTGAAACGCTTTCGACCACCCTTGGCCTATCCGCTCTTGCTGCTCCAATCTGAAATGAATGAGGAGCAAAGTGGACCGGATCCAGGCCCAACTGGCGGAGTGTCCTCCGCAGCACCATTGCGAACTGAAACCGCGTTAGTGCTCCCGCATTCCCATGCACAACAAGGAAGCCACTCCCCCGCGGCCTCACGCGCAGGTAGGCATCCATGGCTGACACCGGGCCAGACAGGGAACCACGGATTGCTCTCAGGCGTACCCCCACTCCTCTACCTCCCTGATCCATCTTGGACTTAGCCAAGCATATACACAACTCCCCAGTGCTCAAGGCACCACCTGCCGTTCCTGCACCGGATGCCGCACCCACTTCCCCCACCCAGAAAGCCCCAAAAGAAGGCCAGACAATACACCGCCTTAAAAGTGTGGCCTCATATCCTGATGCTGCCACCCAGGTTAACACTGCACACGACTTCCCCAGTAGCTTATGCGTAATATGCCGCCGCCTGTCGACCGGCGAAGGATGAGCCCGCTCCCAACCCAGCCGCAGCCGACGAACCAGGAACCCCCCGCCAAATATATCCCAACCCACCGCCTTTGAAAAGAAGGCAAACCCCTCTCGATGTGCCCGCACTGTTGATCCTGCCGCCACGGCAGCCTTCGCCGACATGACGTACTGGCCCAATAGTTGATCCGATACCGGACCCTGCCGCCAACCCTGAGACACCAGAAATTCCACTACGCAGTCGCAGCCTCGCCGATAAGCCCGTCATGTCGCCGCCGACACCAAATTCTGTGGCAGGTTCAGCATATCCGCAGGCCATGTTGCCGCCAGTGCTATGAGGCTTGCAGTCCGAAGGCGTCCGCCTCCGGCGCCAGTCTCCGAAACAGGTCCCCCTTGAAACGGGGAAGTGCCTCAGCAAGCAGGTAGTACACACAAGTATATGCCAGGCCCTAACGCAAACCGTCACCCAAAAACAAACTAGCACCACCTCCCTCATCAAAGCCGCCACCCGACAGCAGCGCGGCGCGTAGTAATTAGACACTGACCACCGCTTCATTGTCGCACCACCAGCAACTTGCAGTTGCACAGCTTGTCTGGCCCGAGCTCCAAAACCATCAATATTGGGAACAGCTCGCGAAATGTTAGGTTGTCAGTCATACCAGCCTCCCGCCAAGCCTGCAGCCATGCCCCCGCACTCCAAGAGCCCCGAAATATATAATGAATCCCAGGCCGCCCGCCGCCTCCGTGAAGAGCTGCATATCCCATGTGGAAATTTCCTTCTCCATGAATACTGATACCCCGTTGCAGCCTGTCAAGAACTCGGCCCAGACACCCTACTCAGCCCTCATGCTCCGCGATACCCTGATGCGGCTAAAGGACACCTGATGGAGCCTCCGACATACTACGCAGGAACCCCACCCCATCGGAATGACCCGGCACGCGAAGTTCAAAGAGCCTATCAGGGCCTGCATTTCTCCCAGTGTTACGTTAGAATCCCCCATCATGTTTGCAACCATTACCTGCAAATGCATACTTTGCCCATCAGCAAACGTGCCACCATGTTGACCATGTCAAATGCCACCCCTAAAAATGTGATGCCGGCTGCCGGACCATCCAACCTTCCCTCTGCCCACTGGACACCCCATTCCTGCACCAGCCACACAAACCCATCCAAGAGATCCTGTCACCGAGCGGACTGCGCCTCGTACTTCCCCGGCTCCATCTTAGGCAGGATCCCCAATGGCGAGACTACCAAGTGCGCAAATGGTCGCGCTGCGAAAGGCCCAGCCATCCCGCCCCATTCCAGCTCCACTTCCAGCATGTCACGCACAATCTGAGCGAAGCGTCTCACCGATGGTGTGTTCCGCACCCTTGCCACTCCAACCCTCCCCTTTACCGGTATAGTGAACCCATATATAAATCCCCCCCTCGAGCACCTCCCCATCCCGACGTCGCCCGTACTGCCGAAGCCAGTGCTTACGTCTGAGCCAGGCCCAGTAAATCCTTACTATTCGTGCGCAGGCAGGGAGCTGCCAGCCACCCCATTGCTGACACCTTTGATTGCAGAATGCTCCACCCCGAAAGGGCCGCACCGTACCTGCCGTCGCCGCCGCTCCCCTTTTTTGTCCTCCACCGCCCCCTGCGCCCCCCTGACCACCATCAGCGTCAGCCATAGGTCGATACCCAGCGTTCCCCAGGACAAACAACTTATTCCCCTCCATCTTATCTAGAAACTTCTCGGCATAGTTGAGCCATGCCCATCCATCGTGATTCTGCACCGCTTCTAAGCTAGAGTCCGCATAGGCTAACAGCATCCCATACTGCCCAGGGTAGCGATGACCCCAGATATTGGCCACCTAAGGAAGGCTCTCCTCTAGTTAATGACATTGCACGAAACCTTCCGTACCCTCCCTGCTTTTCCATCCTCCTTTCTCTTCCGTTTACTATCACCCGACTGCTTCCTACCCTCCAGAAGCCTAAATGTCAATATACCAGCTTTTCCGGATCTTCCGCTGCAACTTCCGCAGCACTCCCTTCCCTAGCCCAGAAAAAGCAGAAAGGGTGGATGCCACACCACCCAAAATGGCTCCACCCATGCCGGATCCGTACCCCTCTCTCCGTTCTCACCGAAGATGACGACATCTTGGATGATGAAGACGACGTGGACCCCAACCGATGGGTCCTCCTACCGGAGTGTCTTCGCTTCTTTTCGCTGTACCCCCCGCCACCTCCTGCTCTTCCCCCTCTTCCCCAGCTCTGCTCTACACATGTGCAACTCACCTGCCCCAGCATCCAAAGGCCAAGCGGCTTCATCATGGACCTCACCCCTCCGTGTTGCACCTCCTCCACGCAGGCTCGCCGCAGGCAACCCTCCGGGCAGCATCTGTGAAGACAAAGCAAAGCACACCGAGGGGGGGCCTGCCCTAACCCAGGGGGGGAGGGGGGGCATGCTCTCAACAACTCCGCCCATGAGGATCCCTGCCCCCCACAGAGCCAATGATCCCAAGCAGCTGGATAATAGCTGTCTGGCACCATAGGCCATCCCCATTGGCCCCCCCAACCCCGCGCCCCACCTGCTCGACCTGCCCCGCAACTCTGCCATCCTCCCCCCAAAGTAACAGCCCTAGCCCCCACCCCTGTATCCCCTGCCCCCCACTGGAGGGCCCCCATACCCCCGACTGCCCCTGCGTCACCACTGAAGTCCCTGGGAGCCCTACCCGACCCCTCCCCGCAAGAGTCACCGCCCAGCGCTCCCCTCACGCTCCCCCCGCCCCTCACCAGGGCCCGCACTGCTGCGCCACTGCCACGCCTGCTCCCACTTCCTCCCCTCAAACCCCCTCTGTCGACACCCCCCCCCCCAATAGCGCATCTCCTAACTGCTGGAGCCACCCACCTGCTCACCCCCTTTTTCCCTCCTGCCCCCCCAACCTTTCCGTGCAGGCATGCTACCCTTAACCACAAAGCAGCCCTTTATCACACAAAAAACCAAGCAGAAGAGTGCATCATTTTTCCAGTCCAAGGAGGCAGGTGCAGATCTCAAAAGTCAGGAAAGCAATGGTTATTCGGTAAAGTTATAACCATGAGCTGACCTGGATTCCCGAGGAGAGACCCAAAGGGCTTACAAAAAAGGGAGGTCGGTAGAAGGCTCAGTCAGTTAAGCCAGTGTCTATAAGTATAATGGCCAGTGAACAGTCTGTGGCACAAAGCCAAGGCACTAGTCTGCAAGCAAAGGACAGAAAAAGCCAAAGGATCTTTGGTAAACAATCAGCAAAGAGGTAAATTTACCTGCCTGCTCTCTCCGCAGCCACCACCCATCGCGCTCTACTCCTCGTAGGCCTCCCCACGTCCGCACACGACTCCTCTGCTCACCTGTGCGGCAGCAACTGCCGGGACCAACGGGCAGCCTATTTAAGGCGCTCCCACCGATGCCGCATGAAAAATTTAAAACATTAAACGTTGCAGCTACGGAGCTCCGTGGATCACCAGCCACCTACTTGCCCTCCTCTGGTGACTAACGACCAGCCGGCTTGCTCCGCCCTCACCCCTCCTCCCCCCCCCCCCAGACCTGCACAATCCCCCATTGGCTCCCGCACTCGTCACTCACCCGCGGGAGCCAATGGGGTCCAGCCAAATGCCCCACACTACCGCCGGCAGCCTCTCCTCTCCACATGGGGCAGGGGCCACGCACCCGCCACCCACCCAGTTAACGGCGGCCAGTGTGCACGTGGCCCCGCGGCCTTTCAGTTATAGAGCCAAAGTGATGTGAGTATAGATGTGTTTTGAGTTTTTTCTTAAAGATGGAGAAATCCTTTATCTCTCTTAGGTTTTCAGGGAGTGTGTTCCAAAGAGTAGGTGCGCAGTGGGAAAATGTTCTGTTATAAGTGATCTTTTTAACTTTAATGTAGTCTGGTGCTGTTATCAGTTTGTTTTTATTGCAGTTTCTATGAATACGAGATGTCATCATTAGAGATAAGGGAAGATAGGCAGGATGGTGATATGTCATTGATTACACAGGTACACTAAAAAAAATTTTTTTAAACTGCCTCTAATGTTTCGATTGATTTTTACGTTTTTTGGTGCGCTGAATCCAAATCTGGTAACCAATTTGCTCCATCACGTACAGATTTTTTGCTACATTGGGTTAGCAGTTTGAGGTGAACGTTTCAGATTGAGTGCGATCGAGATAAAAGTTTCTTGGATGAATTCTTTATACTAATTGTTTAGTAGTTATTCAAATAAGAATAAAGAAAATTGTAACAAGGCAGCACATAAGAATAGAGTAATGTCAACAAAACACACTGTGATGGTAGCAAAATTGTCTGCACTTAAAACAGCCACATACATGTGCACAAACATTGAGCATATAAGAGCGAGGTTAGACACAAAGCAAAGCAAAGAAATGTGCAAAAAATGTTGTACAGGTATGTATGTAAGAATAGAAAACGCAAACCGCACCATTGCAATACATGAAGACAAACACCCGAAGGTGTGAAAATAAAATTCTAATAAATGAGATCCGACACTGTGGTAATAACTAGCAAATTTTTATTTCAAAGTTTAGTAAAAACACGATATTTGTCAACACAGTTTAGATTTTAAAGTCATTCTTGGGTCAATCAATCTCCTGGTGGGCCCGTTTCTTCTTCCCCCGAATGCTTCTCTTGGTGCGCTGCTTGGCGTATTTTTCATCTGGGGTTTCCCGCAGCAGCAACCAGCAGAAATCAGCCATCATAGTGGTGTTCCATCTTCCTTGGTACCTTCTCTCTGCGTCCTTGATGTCCTGGTGAAACCTTTCACCTTGTTCTTCACTGTACGCCCCCAAGTGTTCGGGAAAGTAGTTCACATGGGAGTGCAAGAAATGGACTTTCAGGCTCATGTTACAGCCTTGTTCTTTGAAGGCATTGAGCATCCTGGCAACAATATCCTTATAGTTCTCATCCCGCCTGTTCCCCAAGAATTTGAGAACAACATCCTTGAAGGAATCCCAGGCTTCTTTTTCCTTCTCAGACATCGTTTCAGCGAATGCTCCATCTGAAATGAGTTTCCTTATATCAGGGCCAACAAACACTCCTTCCTTTAGCTTTGCTTCAGAAAGTCGGGGGAACTTTGAGCAAAGGTACCGAAAGCACTCACCATCTTTTGGAAGGGACTTGATGAATTGCGTAATGAGACCCAACTTAATGTGGAGAGGTGGTAATAGAATTTTATCACGAGGTACCAAGCTCTCATGAAGAACATTTTTCTCACTGGGTCTCAAATACTCCCGAATTGGCCAGTCTTTTTCCCCCAGTGTAGGTCGCGGGCCCGGCTATCCCACAAGCAAAGGAAGCAGGGATATTTGGTGAAACCGGATTGCTGCCCTAATAGCATGGATAGAATTTTAAAGTCAGGTACCAAAAAAGGAGCTAAGGATCCGCACAATATAGAAGAAAACAAAAAAGCGGAGCCTGGACTGGTATAATAAACCTTGTTTATTGCGCCCCAAAAGGGGCGCAATAAACAAGGTTTATTATACCAGTCCAGGCTCCGCTTTTTTGTTTTCTAGAATTTTAAAGTCTCCACAAATCATCCACTTATGCTCATCATAACGAATCTTCTGAAGAATCAGGGCCAAATTCTCGTATTTTTCTTGGAGAATAACAGAGTGAGCAATAGGAACTGAAGCGAATGTGTTGCCATTATGAAGAACACCTTTTATGCTGTCTTTTGACGAATCAATGAACAGCCGCCATTCAGCAGGATCATACTTGAGTTTAAACTTTTCCATCACTCCGTATATATCGTTGCAAAATACCAAATCTTCCTCTTTGCTGAAATACTTCAAAAATTGTGTCTCGCGGTTGAGGTACCAATAAAAAGTTGTTCCTGGTGACAATAGATTTTTCTGTTTAAGCCGAGAACCTAGCAGTTGGGCAGCATCTTCTGGGAGTCCTAAATCCCGGACTAAATCATTCAATTCAGCTTGAGAGAAAAGTTCAGGTTTCGGATCTGGTTCAGTTTCAAACTCGGAAGTACTGGACTCATCGGGAAAAGCCATCTGATGAGTCTCATCATGATCAGAACCGTCCACACAAATATGATCCAAAGATTTTGGTGGTTCAGGCACAGGTACTTCGTTGCTATGAGGCATAGGCCTAATTGCTGAGGGAAGGTTGGGGTAACTTATTACGTTCTTATTTTTTAAGTTGTATCCCTTCACAATGCAAGAGCAAAAATAGCAGTCACTGCTGTGGTCTCTTTGTTCACGCCACATCATAGGTATTCCGAAACGAAATGCTTGTTTTTTACCTTTCATCCATAAGCGTAGATCTTCCTCACATGTCTTGCACACTTTGTGAGGAGCCCACGGTTTGTCTTGATCGTCTAACTTCAAACCGAAATAGGCGAAATATACTTTTTTAATAAATGCAGAAATGTTCCTCTGCCGCTTTTTCATGGTATATTCCCCACAAATAAAACAAAAACTGTCCGGAGAGTTGACGCAACCTCTGGCTCTGTGAGCCATCACAAATACACAGCACTGCAAACTACAACTGTAGTGAACCACTTCGGAATAAAGCTGGATTACGACTGAGCAAACAAAAGGTAATAATGAACTTGCAAGAAACTGAAATTTGACAGGAACATTCATGTCGCAACCACCGTGTTTGAGCGAGCGAGCGAACGAGGCGAGGCGAACAGGAAAGAACATGCGCTAGCGCGAGTACTGGATTTAGTCCCCCGCCTCCCAATTGTCCTGTTAATGTATAAAATGAATACAAAACACTCTAAAATATCATGAGGGAGTGTTTCTAGTTAGTTAACCATTACAACCTCTATTTTGGGCCAAGAAAATAAACTGCAGTCGGCTAAAAAGAAATTATGTGAACATTCCTTATATGGGTAAGAAATCTAATTTTGCAAGAAAACGTGACGTGATGGAACATTTTGGCTATTTTTCCTGGATTCATCACCCCAAAATCTATAGGAATCAGTTGCAAAACTGGAGGCAGATTTTTGGTAGTGTACCTGTGTTATTAGCTTGAAGGAGGTTACAATTATTTTGTATTGGGTGCACGAATGTATCGGAAGCCAGTGTAAATTATATAGTATAGGGGTAATATGGTCTAATGGGTTGGAGTTTGTTGTTATTCTGGCAGCAATGTGTTGAGCAAGTTGTAGTGGACAAATTGTTTGCTTGGGCAGTCCTTGGAGTAGTGAGTTTGCATAGTCGAAGTGTGGGGTTACAATTGCTTTGAGTACTGATTTAAAGTCATTGGGGTGGAGTAGGGGGTGGAGTTGTTTTAGCGTCTCAGTTTATAGTAGATTTTTTTGTGTAGTGTATTTTATGTATGAGGACATATTAAGTGTGTGATCCAGTATTACCCCAAGGAATTTTATCTCATCTGTCAAATTTTTTGAAATGATGTTGTATTTCTTCTCTAGGGATAGCTGTATTTTTAGATGACTTATGTACAATGTTAAAGTATATAAGATAACAGTCAGACCATGGCACTGGTTCTGTTTTAATTGTACCTTACTGAGGCAATTAATACCTTCTGTAATTGTTTAAGGGCCATTATTGGAAGACCAGCATGTTTTACATTACAGCAGTCCTGTCTTGATATGATAAGGCTAAGGGCAATAGATTTTTGAAGCAAATGTATTGAGAAAGGGGATGCAATGCCCAAAATTGTCAAAGGGCAAGTAAGGAGTTTTTGCAAACAGCATTGATTTGTTTCTCAAAGGTGAGATTTACATGTAAATACACAACCAGATACTTTAAGAAAGGCTGCAGCTACACCCGTGAATTATGAAGAATAGGAGTCAGGATCGGAGTCATATAAAGACACACAAACGCTTATGTCTCTTTATAAAATAACTTCACAAAGGCTGCACGATAATAGTACACTTAAACCTGCTTGGGAGCGGGTGTAAATGAATACTGCTGAAATACAAACGTACTGTAAGTAATGCTTTTTATAACTTACACATGTGTTTTGTGATTCCATCTGTGCTCTACCCAAACTATCCCGAAACATGCCTACACACAGATCTTGTAAAAGCATGCACCTTCTTGAACTCTGAAGCAAATGATCCAAGGGGTAATTTTATAAGAGGCTTTTTACATCTGAAAAATCCTTCATCAAATTACCTTCTATAAGACTAAACCTGCCCTCTCCCAGTTGGCACTCCTGAGAGATAAAGACCTAAGTACAAGTAAAGTAGGAAGGTTTTTCTGACCAATGATGGAGTGCCCTCATCACGGTGATCCCATTGATGGGGACAAAACGCTGATGTCTTTCTTCCACTTACAAAATAGCTGTTTATTTATTTTTGGGGGTGTTTTCATTTTTGGTAGTGGTATTCTGGCCCTCAGATTTGTGTATTTTCTGCGGGTTATTACCCTCATTTTAAGGACATTAGCTATGGATTTTTGAACACGTTTAATTGAGAATAGTAGACACTGGTATAGAACCTGGGAAGTTCATGTCCCCTGCACGTGCAGGCAAAACATTTTTAAACTTCCATGTACCTGTGCTGTAAAGCAATTGAAACTCACTCTTTTATGGGTTAGAAAGGCCTGCTTCACTTAAGCTTTGTTCAATTCTGTTTCTATAGGGATTAAAAAAGGCACACGGGTATATTTACTAAATCATGCTACTGGTAACTGGGTAGCCGGACCCGGTGCTCCCACCTCGCTACCCCCTCCCCTCACCCTCACCCCCACTCCTTCCCCCTCCCCCTCCATCCCACAAATTCCACAGACAACAATTCTTGGTACAACTGGTCGCAACTTTATTCCCAAAACAATCTCTTCAACATTAAACAGTAATGCAGATCCAACCAAACCCCAGCGGAGCGATGCGCCGCCAGCCATGCAATTAGCAAAGTGACCCCGCTTCCGCTCCGGCCAGGGTCATGCCACTGGCCAAGCTCCTGCCACCCCTATCCAACTTCACCATATTACTAGAAAAAGTCTTCCAGGGGTTGTCCGGGGCGAGGGCACCCCGCCCCAACTCGCCTCAGGCTCCGGACCCCAGAAACCTCCGGGATCCCGCTCACGCCCCCCCCCCCCTGCTGCGACACCCCAACAACTTGCCTCCCCCACCGATGACCGAGTGGGTGGGCGGGTGGGTTGCCCCCCTCTCCACCCGATTGCATGTGCTCCGGCCACGCTAACAATGCCGGAGCACATGGCGTTGCTCCCCTTCTGATTGTCTCCGCTCGCCGAAACCCCGAGCGGAGCCAATCAATTTAAACAACGCACCAGGCATATACACGCTGGTGCGCTCTCGCCTCCACTGCCTATCGCGCACACAGGGTCCCGTGCTGGGCCGAGCACCCGGTTACGCGCGGGCGCCGGGACCCTGCCCTCACCATTTTACGTAGCATGGGGTTCAGTACATACCAAATGCACCATGGTAGTGCGTATTAAGGCAGACACTGGATGGTCTAAACTCCTTGTTGCTCCCAAGTCAAAAACAGGCGATATCCTACTTCCACATTGTTTCCTATCAGATACCCTTTCTTATTTAAAGACTTCCTGCAGATATCTAAGATTATTTTCTGAACCTGGTGAGAAACTCTCCTTTTTAGAACTGCATAACCACAAGATGTTCTGACAGTCACCGTTCATTTTGCTTCTTTTTAACTCTTCACCTTTATTAATACTTTGCATTGCCTTTGGTCTATGCTGAATTTGTGAAGAATCCTGGGTTTGATGCCAAAAAAGTAAAACTATCTATTGTGTAAAGTCATTGATGATTGTACCGATGGGTGCCCTTAATATCTCAACCCATACATCTTATACCGCAGCTATATTTTTTGTCGAGATCGACCTGCCCGAGTAGGAGATATGGAAACTCTCCCCTCAATGCCGGAAGAACCTTTTTTATCAAGTAAATAAATTCACACAATGCATTTTCATGAGATTGTGTGAATTTATTCACTTGATACAAAGGGTTCTTCCGGCAGTGAGGGGAGAGTTTCCATCTCTCCCACTCGGGCAGGTCGATCCCGACAAAAAATATAGCTGTGGTATAAGATTTATTTATTTATTTTAGGTTTTTCTATACCGCGGTCTTTAAAATCAGCTCGGTTTACATTAGAACAATTTTGTACAGTGCAGATGGTGTCCGACTGTACTTACAAGAAACAGGGTTTATAACTTGGTTAACTGGGGTAACTATATACAGGCTACATAGCAGCAGGCTATGGGTGTATGGGTTGAGATGTTAAGGGCACCCATCGGTACAATCATCATTGATTTTACACAACAGATAGCTTTAATGGTAGTCATTTGATCTCTGGAGGTTTGTTTTTATTAAAAAGTAAAACTAGCAGAAATAAGGAGCCTGTTTACTAAAAGTGTGTTAAGGTTTTACAGATTGCATGCTTGCAAAAACCTAGTTTTGTTGCCCAGCACCAGGGCCCACCTAACCGTTAGGAAAACAAGGCAGTTGCCTAGGGCAGTATCTTCTGCGGAGCAGCAAAGAACAGCTGCAGTCAAAGCCAACCAATACATCCTGACAACCATACCAATTCAAAGAGCTTTCAGCACCTTTTTTCATGGCAGGGAGAGCGAATGCACACATACATACTGCATAAAAACAAATGTTTAATCATCAAAACTATATGGGGGTGGAGTATTTTAAAAGCCCTCTCTGTGCTTTGGGCATCGGAAAACGGACATAGAGATGATCAATGCACATAGAAGTTCCCTGGAGCCATTTTAGAAGCCGAGTCTGTGGACTTCCCCTGCGTGATTGTTCTGTCCTTCTTGATTAGATTGTAAGTTCTATGAGCAAGGGCTGTCTTCTTTATATGTTTATACAGAGCTGTGTACACCTTGTAGCAATAAATACATGATTAATAATAGTAGTAGTAATAGTGAGGACATCCAAGTTGGAATGAGGGTGTGGTGTAGGCATGGCCAGGGTGTTTACAAGAACTTGGAGATCCTCATCCAATTTCAGAAACACCCTTGATGTCCTGAGCTACGTCAAAGGTTATGCCTACTCCAGGCACTAAGAGGCGTCTGAAAAGTGCTTGTTTTGTTGAGCAAATGTCTGGAGGGTGTGGAGAAAGAGGTGCACTCATATCCTCTTCATTTTACAATTTGACAGCAAACACTGATGGGGAATGGGGGCTCATGTTTTCATTTTGCCATGCCGCTGGACATCCCAAAAGCAATCTTGCTTGAGATGGACAGCCTCGCCCCACGGTTTCATAGCAGGGACATCTATATGGATCCATGTTGGCAGCATCTATGTTTCTAAACGTGGGCCGAAACATAGACATGCCCAGCATTTTTCTGCATGTTCTTCCCTGGGTGTCCCAGATTGCATTTGGAGGCCTTATTTAAAATGCCACTCATAATGTCTAATAATGCATTTTTACAGGATTGTGGTGGGAGGGGTGGTTTTGTGATGATTTCAGGGAGAGAGGGTAAGGTTAAAGGTTTGCCTAGGGCACCCAGTTGCCTTGTACTGGCCCTGCCATGCTCAGACTGGGATGTTGTGGATCTCTCAATTCCAAGCTGTTGTATACAAAATGAACCTAAAGTTGTATATACTGGGTACCAGAAGAAATCATAGTCAAGCACACATCCTAGGTAAAATCAAAAATTCAAGGAAAAAAATCCTGACAACAGTACTGCTTTTTGACAAGAATGCCTACTTTGGAGGGGAATACCTTAAACATTCATAAAACACAAGGGGCTTCTTTCCCTAAAGCCCACTCTCAGGTTAACGGGTGTTTTAATGCATGGTTACAGGCAGTCGGGAACATTAATGCCTGATAGTGCCTGCCTTCATGCGTTAAAATGCATGTTAATCAGCCAACGTGGGATGGAGTAGGGAATGGGCAGAAAGTAGGTCTGGTGAGCCCATTGCCACTAGCACCAGAACAATTGGCACATGCTCAGCAACAATGGGGCTCTTAATGAGGGTTCACTTAAGGACTCCTCTATAGGAATCGTTAAGTAAACCTGACCTAGTGGCGTGCACAGTCGAAACGTCTTCACTCGTTAGCTACCCCTGACAGCTAACCTGCCGTCTTTGCCAATAACACTCCTAAATCAACACATTAATGGCAAATCCAAAGCGAACTTTAGAAAACGAGGCCAAAGTTTCCCCATCCAAGATGATGTTGGGATTTTTTTCTGTAAATCTTTGATTTTACCTGGTGTATGCTCTCACCTGCAGAATCTGTCATGAATGTCTGTTGGATTCAACATCTGAAAAGATATTTCTCTGTTCTACTTCTGATATATGGATGTTTTCACAAGAACTTTGGGGAGTTTTGTATATAAAAAAATGAAAAGTTTCTGAACTATAAGTATTGGCTTAAATATTTACTTCCACTATTGCATATTTTTCTCTTAGGGGCATGTTTACTAAACTCCGAAATTGTGCGGGGCCCCGTTAGTGTGCCTGTGCCATATAAGGAGTGGGCGGTTCAGGCAGAAAAAAGAAAAAAAAAACGGGAGAAAGCGACCATACTTGTGCAAGTCGCGCAACTGTGCGGGGTCCGTATTAGCGCGTGGGAAGGCTAAGCATCGCGCTGCTGGGCACACAAACGAACAGAGCCGTAGTACAACGGTGAAAACACTGAGCAATGGTGCAGGGGCCACGGGTTTGAACCCCCACTGGGCGCAATGAACAAGGCTGGCTCAGGCAGTACCTATTATGGGGAGGATTGTTTTAGGAGGGAGCCTAATTTTGTGTGGCAGAAGGCGGCGCGCCGATGTGCAAGCACAGGAACAGAGCCACAGCACAATGGTTACGACACTGACCAATGGTGCAGGGGTCATGGGTTCAATCCCCCAAGATGCTCAATGAAGAAGGCTCACAGAGGCATTATGTATTATGGGGATGAGTGCTGTAGGGGGCAGGTTAATTTTTTTTATCTCTGTTAACACTACTAGCAAACGCACTCACAAAGCGTGTTAACATAAGGCGGCCCATAAGGCACATGTTAACGTTCACTGTCCGGCAAGGCACCCTAGAATGTCCCCTATGTGCCTTCGAGTCAGTCCTGACTCCTGGCGACCCAGACGCTCCTGGGTTTTCTTGGCAGTGTCTATAGGGCCCCATATATGTTGCGGTACAAGGTAGCGTATAGTGCACCTTATATGGACGGCAACCATAAGGTGCCCTATAAAGCACCCTCAGAGGCACCTTATGGGTACAGTACGCTGAGGGTGTTTTTGCTGGCAACAACATATGTACATGACAGTTAAAAAAAACATTAGACAACCCTCTAAAAGAACCCCACTGTGGGTTCAAACCCATGACCTCTGGCTTTACAGGCAGTGACATAACCATTGGGCTACAGCTCTATAGCTACCAGCAAGCCCCTGGCTGGCTGCAGAGAGCCGTCACGTCACCACACAGACAGTTTTATGTGGGAACCAGGATAGGGTTAGGCCACCCGTACCCATGATGCACTGCACATGCAAAGCAGCTGACCACAGATGAACACAAGATGGGGAATCCACCCCAACAGCTCCCCGACCTGGTAGGGGGAAGTGTCCGTGTGCACCCACACAGCACCTCGGCCTGGTAGGGGGGTACTGACCGGGTGTGTTACTGGCACAGAGTAGCTACACACCGTCACATCGTGCGGGTACAGTGCTCACCCTGAGGGTGCGGTGATGCACCCAGGACCAGGTCCACAACACCTGCCATGGCTGACAGAGGCCATGCTGGAGCTCCAAAGCAGTGGTAATCTGAGAAATAGGTAGTTCCTGCAGAAACACCCTGGATTACTCTGTCTGCATCAGTCAGTTGGACCCCCTAGGTGGGCTATGTACCACCATTCTCCACCCCCCCCCCCCCACGGGTGAAAAACAGGGTCCCCTATCAACAGATCCACATTCTACCACCCTGCAATGGTGGCAGTAGAGTGGACCATCAACCCCTGTCCTGCTGGTGAACAGACACCCTACAGGGCATCCAAAGTAGCCCTATACACATCCACAACACAATATCAGACAGACATTAGGCCAGGATATGCTAAGCTGCACCCCACCACTATCTGATATTCTCCTGCAGCAGGCCTTCAAGCCGCTGCACCCTGCAAGACACTCCATCAAAACACATACCAGCTGAGAACAGTCTGCTAGTTAGTCCTGGTGGAAATGCATGCACCCAGAACTGGGATGGCAGCGCACACAAGCAGATAAGTCAGTGACTGGGCCCCACAAGGAAACCCATACATATCACATGAGAGACATACTATATAGCACTACGGGGGTGCCTATCCATGCTGGCGTCACTACACAGTCAGGGTGGAGTGTACACCCAGCAGCACATACAGAGGTCACCCTGTCTGTGTAGGTGGTGTCCGGCCACTACAATGTCCCTGCCAGTGCCCTATGCCCTGTGCAGATGCATCCTGGCCAGCACACCCTGTCTGAGCTATACCCATGGTACTTTGCTGCTCATTATGCACATTGTCAGGCCAATACTGGCAACAGTGCTGGCAGTGTGGGCTGTGGAAGGTGTTTGCAGCCAACACACACTGTATAGACAGACACACACTCCCACACGTATGCCAGCATTGTGCCACTATAGAGGGGTTTATCAGCCTTGCCCACCACACCAGTCCTGGGCACAGTACAGGCATGGATATGCTATGCAGTACTGTTGGGGGTCACTCCCCAGGGTGGTAAACACTGTCAGAGACCAGACCTGAAGCACGCACCGCAGACATCAGACAGCTTTTTATGTTGGAGATCAAAGAGCCAAATGTGCTTTAAGTAGGACAGTCTACCTGCCAGTACACATAGCAAACGTTTGAGAGCTGTCCACCACATACCCAGGTGTAGGGTGGCATTGCTAAGGTATGCAGGTGCTAGTATTGGGAGATGCACGCAGGGTCCAATGTCCTGCCTCTCCAGGAGGCATTGGCCAATGGGGCCTGGGGGTGTGGGTATGTTCGCCTCTGTTGGATGTTGCTTTACGGCAGAGTTTCCCAACTCCAGTCCTGGTGTGCCTACCACTGTTCGGGTTTCCCTGCTGTCCCTCATGAGTATGCATGAGCTACATCAACATGCCATGGGGGTGGTGCATAGATATGCAGCACAGGCATTTGTATTAGTGGCAGCAAGGAGCCTGAATGGTGTGTGGTCCTCCAGGACTGCATTTGGGAGACTCTGCTCTAGGTAATGCCCCTGTTCATGGTGTCTGTGATCGGTGTGCAAAAAGATAGGCGTAATACCAATGCGTATGTCCCCAGCAATCCTGGTTTGTCCATACTATCACGGTTTAGTTGTGTTAGAAATATGTGGACAGGATTGGCAGTAGCCCCAGCTGGGCTTTGAACCTGTGACCTTCTGTTGTTGCACACACTGTCTGTGTGCACTGCACCACCATGTTGCCACAGATTGACTGGATTCCGTGGGAAGCCCATGACTGTACATCTGACAGGGCCTGTCTGTTGCAGTGGACAGTGCCAGCCTGCACATGGATAGGCCACTGTCTTCGGTGGCTAGCAGCCACTGCCCCCCCACCACCTGTCCCCTTATGCCAACATGCTGGCATTCCTTATCTTGGTAAAAGCATATGGCCTGATTGAGTTGTGGCACTCCCGGACTGCATTTGGGGGACTTGGCTGTAGGTAATGCCCATTGTCATGGTGTGTGAGTGGTGTAGGGTAAAATATGGGTGTTTGCACCATGCTTCTGTACTCTGCAATATAGGGGTGTCGTTACTATCTCTGTTTAGTGGTGGGTAAAATGTGGGGACTGGGCTGGGTGGGTGGGTGGGTGCCACAGCTGGGATTTGAACCTGTGACTCTCTGGTCCTATAGGTACTGGCTCTGTCTGCTGCACCACACTGTGGCCACAGAGACAGTGCAGTCCCTGGAGATAGGAAACCTGACCAAAAGAGTAGGGAGCCCTGCTCTGCACATTTTTACTATGGGCTCATTCACCGTGTCTGGCGACAAAAGTGCAAATAAAACCCACAAATGACCGCGGAAAACGGGGGAAAAATATAACCAAGCTGGCCAACAGTGATATTAATGGGCACACATAAAAAGACACACCCAGGAAGCTCCACAGAAAGGAAATGATTTTTGGAAGGGTCTCCGCTCCGTAGACCCTTCCAAAATTCATTTCTTTTTTTTGTAGCTTTCCTGGGTGTGTTTTTTATTTTTGCCCATTGCTAGCACTATTGCCCAGCTGAATTATAATTTTTAAACATTTTCATGGTGGTCATTTTGGGGTTTATTTGCACTTTTGTTCTGTGCCATGTATCACACTGCTCACGTTTTGTAGGTTTCCCCGGTTTTGCTATACATTGCTGACGGAAATGGTTTCTCTTCCCTTTAAATGCCCTCTACCGCGAGTATATTTGCTTTGAAATTCGGCCCCAATAATGTGCGGGGAGCCTCTCCCCTCCCTTTCCCCGCCCATTAACCCCGTCTCTCCGCCCCTCGGGAGCCTTCCTCCGCCCTCCGTTAGCCTTTCCACGCCTCAATCGGACATTTGCGGGCCCGTACTTGTGCGGGGCCCGTTAGTGTGACACGCACCTTCGCGGGGGTTCATCGCACATGTGCGGGGCGCTTAAGAGCACTTAAGTGCTGCTTTTAGTGTGCTATTGTGCGGCACGCAATTGTGCGGTTTTTAGTAAACATGCCCCTTAGAATTTTCATTCGGTGGTAACATGTTTATGTTTAGAAGGGTTCTTCTAATTACTATTTTACTTTATTATCCATATATCATTGGCGGGAATTTTCACAATTGCGATTTGATTATTACTTATAGAGACAATGAGTTTATTCACCTCTGATCTGAAAAAAGACTACCACCATCTCAAAGGAGCATGTTTATTAAAGGTTACCATGTTTTAATGAAGCTAACATAGAAATAAAAGAACTGTGGGCACTAAACACGTTAACTTTATTAATGCATGTTTCATAAGAACATAAGAACATAAGATATGCCATACTGGGTCAGACCAAGGTCCATCAAGCCCAGTATTCTGTTTCCAACAGTGGCCAATCTAGGTCATATGTACCTAGCAGTTTCCCCAAGGGACACAGGTTCCACAATGCTTGTATTGGTTCAAGCATTGATATCCTGGGTCCCTTCTTAATAACGGCTTATGGACCTTTCCTCCAGGAACTTGTCCAAACCTTTTTTAAACCCAGCTACACTAACAGCCTTTACTACATCCTCCGGTAACAAATTCCAGAGTTTGATTACATGTTGAGTGAAAAAATATTTTCTTTTATTAGTCTTAAATAGTTTACCCTGTAGCTTCATTGCATGTCCCCTAGTCTTTCTATATTCTGATAAGGTAAACAATCGATCTATGTTTACCCGTTCCACTCCGCTCATTAATTTATAGACTTCTATCATATCTCCCCTCAGCCGTCTCTTTTCCAGGTTAAAGAGCCCTAACCTTTTTAGCCTTTCTTCATAGGAGTATCCTTCCATCCCCTTTACCATTTTGGTGGCTCTTCTCTGAACCTTTTCTAATAACTCTATATCCTTTTTAAGATACGGCGACCAGAATTGCACACAATATTCAAGGTGCGGTCTCACCATGGAACGATATAGAGGCATTATAATATCCTTTGTTTTATTTTCCATTCCTTTCCTTATCATACCTAGCATTCTATTTGCTCTCTTGGCTGCCGCTGCACACTGGGCCGCCGCTGCTTTAGTAAGCATGTTCTGAAGACTGGTCCCAGCAGTCAAGGGCTGTGCCTTTGCCAATCATTGTGTTTATGTTAAGCCTAACCATGAAATATGTCCATAGAGAGATAAGAAATATTTGATTCATATATTTCAGCAAATGTGAAATATCCTCAAAAATGTCTGCGAGCGTGAATTCCACAAGACAAATACTACTAACCATATTGATTTCTCTTGCCTCTCCCTTTGTTATCTTTCAGTCTCCGCATTTATATAGACAGTTTCTTCCAGTTTTCCATGACCTTGCATTCTGCATCTGGACAGAGTTCAGAGGCAAGGAAAAATCAAACAACTTCTGTTGTTGAACACTTCAATTTTTTTCTCCCTTGGATTCATTTTGTTCAACATGGAAATTCTAATTTACAATAAATATGTTTTTGAATCAATGAATGAAGTTGGTAAGCAGCCATGACTTCCTCTATATCCTAATACATTACAGTCTCTTAGTTGTCCCTCCATGTTTCCTTTCATCACTACCATGCCTTCCTTGAACATCTGTAATAGGTTTACCACTTGCAGATCTTTATATGTAATTCTTTTCATATATCATTTTATTTAATATTAGGAAACATACAGGCCGATGCAGAAAGCCAGTGTTAGAGCCATGCGCCCGTTTTTCTAGCGTGAAAGTACTGCAAATGTGTGCTGTACCAGCTATAAGCAAAATACATGCAAATGAGATATCCACAAAACCTCTATGCTAAATGGAGGGCGGGCACCAGGGCATAAAGCACATGTGCTAGAGGCAACATATCTGTAGTTTGCATGGAAATGGCATTACCATTTATTGCATCCATCAGGTTCAACATACCAGCAATATTTAAAAATCCTGCCTTGACATCCTGCTACTCTGCCTGCTGTTCGGGGTATGTTATATATATATTCCTTGACGCAATGTTTTTAAGGTCTGAGCACATACTTAAAATGTCTGGAAAAAGATCTCTGTTCCATTCCACAGGCTTCTCCTACAACATTTTGGAAAGATCCAGTGCCCAAGAAATTTGACTTGGTGAGTTACTTTGCTAGCCCTGGTAAGGCATGCCCACAAGCTGTAACCGGATCTACCTCAGCTTTCATTTGTTCATACAAAGACAAAAATCACTCTTGTGCATAAGTGGTAGCTGTGCAGAACATGACTCTCCAGTACTCCATCCAGCCCTTGCTCAAAATCTGCACTGTTTTATGTTGCTGGTAATTGTGCTGTGTTATGAAGATACCTTTAGTTAGTATGCGCTCAGTTGGGTTAGGTGATTGTGTTGTGTGCACGTTTTATTGTTTTATGTGTATTATCAATTTCTGATGCATTGCATAGTTGTCTGCTATCATTGACTATACACAGTTGCATTATTATTCTTTATGAAGGCTGAATGAGTGGCGAAGCAGAAAGGGGTGAGGTATGGCGCCAGAGGCTCCCAGATATTAGAGAAAGATATACATTGAATGGAGCTGAAAGTTGTAGGGTGTTCAAAGAGGGAGGGAAGCTGAAGATGGAATTGGAGGGTTGAGATTTGGAGTAACTCTACTGTGGAGGTGAAAGGAAGAGCTGGACATTGTGAGAGGAGAGTGGGTACAAGGTACAAGGAAATGCTGAAGCTAAAAGGATAATGAGAAAGTAACTAGGTGAACATTAGTGGTGAAACAAGGCTGATGTTGGGAGGGTAATAAAGAGGGTATGAAGCACAGAAAGAGTGGAGGAAAGAAAAGCAGAGAAGAGAATACAATTATTTGAAAAGATATGAAAAAGATACAGTACTTGAAAAAGGAGGGAGTTAAAGACTAGAGACAGCCAAGAAAATGGATCAGATAAAATAGACAAGATGAAAGTAGAAGAGACACTGAGGGCCTGATATTCAAAGACATTTACATGGTTTACTGACCTGTAATCCATGTAAATACTGCTGAAAGGTATACCACTGAATATACTCTACTAATGTCGTGACACGCCTTGATGCTGCCACTTAGCATTGGGGTGTGTTGTTGGCATTCCGTGGCGTGCCATGGGCGGTGACAGTCATTAACTGGGCAGCAGCGATATTGCACGGCTGCTCGGTTAGCAACACATGGGTAAAGCTAGGTGCAGCAAAAGCTGGCCTAGCTTTATCCATAGCAGCTAACCAGGCGTCTGCAGAGGCTGTGCGTCGACCCTGGATATTCAATGCTGGGGCCGCATGTGACCCTGGCATTGAATATCTGGGGTTAAAGGTCGGCGGCAATGGCTATGCGCTGTAGTAGCGCGTAGCTATCCCAAAAGAATATCGGGCCCTGAGAGCAAAAAAATGCAAAAAAACCAGGTAATAAAGGAAGAGGATTTTTTGTTCATTTTTAATATAAAATTACATCATTATGACTTTAAAGTAATGTATTTTGGAGCCTGTGCACCATTGCATGTATGCTAGGTCAGCCCACATGCAGACTATGGTTTTAGAAAGGACTCATTTCACAGGTGGATGTCCTACTATGGGGACGTTGCGAAGGAGTGTTTTGTGGGCATGGTTAGGGCATGTCTAACGTAGATTCCTCATTTCACATGGGGCATACATGCTTACTACCAAAAAAGTTCAAATTGGGATTTACACCCGTTCCCTGACACTTTTAGGTTTTTAAAAAGTGCTTGCTTCAACCAGCCCCATAAGTGCTCCATATAGCCTAGTGGTCAGAGCACTGACTTAGAAACCCACAGACCAGGGTTCAGTTCTCACTAGCACTACTTGTGGCCTTGGGCAAGTCACTTAACCCTCCATTGCTCAGAAAAATCCAAGTTATCAATGTACATTTACCAAGTTTAAGTTACAATGTAAACCACTTTGCTTGAAATGATAAAGCAGTATTTAAAAAACTGTTAAATTAAATAAATATAAACAACCTGAAGATGCTGAACTTCCCCAGCCATGATCTCCTTTAACTTGCCTTCTCCAATGAATTGCGCTTCTGCACTGAGCCACTGCAGAGGAAGGCTAAATTGTCTACTCATACACAATTTGTGGACACTGCTACAAGGTCTTTTCTTAAAGCAATATTTCTTAGAGATTCCAGAGAGAACTGAGTGGTGGTGGGTTTTTTAGGACACATCCAGAATGAATTTTGTATTTTTCATATCTACGGCAGAAGCGGGCGGAACTCACCGTGCTACTCACACGGCTGGTGAGGATTCGTTCCGCGGCCGGAATTCAGTTGATGAAGGTTTGCTGTTGTTTGTTGTTGATGGATAATGTTGTACGGTTAATTAAGCTGCGACCAGTTTGATTCCCAATTGTTGCGTTGTGGTTATTTGTAAGGCAGGGGTGGCGGTGAGTGGGGTGAAGGGGGGGGGGGGCAGGGACAGGAGCACCATGTCCACCTTACCTGGTTACTGGGTTATTTCATAGAACTTGGTGACCTGAGAATCACTGATTTAGTATAACTTTAAAGCAGCAGTCCCTGATGTTTGATGATTTATTTATTTATTTGCTTTTTTATACCGTGCTCTTTAAAATCAGTGTGGTTTACAGATAACATTTTTATGCATAACAGGATGTCTGTTATGCACTTACAGTGAACGGGAGATACAACTTGGATTTCAAACTGGGGGAACTATCTACAGTATCTACAGCTATTTACAGTATAAATATGAGGTGTCTGTGGCTTATCATTGCTTAGCTGATCATTCTGAATAAGTTATCATTGAGGCTGGAGATATTTTTTTATTAATCTCTATCCACCTTGGATGAAGAATAAGAAGGAAAGTGTGTTTTAGTGTTTTTGTTTTTAATGTAAAAATTTAACTTTTGACATTTTTTTCCCTCCTTTGACTGGTCCATTTATATCTATATTTTTTAATTCTATCAGCTGCTTCCTGCTCTGTTAGGCTTCCGGCTGAAATGGAATTGTTCTCTAGGTCCTGAATGATCTGTCTGGGTTTTCTATTATTCACAGGTACCAGGTACTGGATGTTGGGTTTGGATTTAGCTCACACCTTTCTCAGTAATAGTTTAAGGCATGTTATATCACTATCCCCAGAAGGTTTCCAATCTAAGGTGTCTGTCTATTAAACTGCTTTAGCTGCTACCATGCAGTGAGGTGGAAATACTGCCCGGCGGTAGCAACTAAAGTGGGGAAAGAGCCAGGGACAGCCCAAGGGGGGTGCGGGGCCATGTGCAGAGACTGGGTACGGGGCCTCGTTTGCATAAGGGGCCTCATTTGCATAAATATTTGCATAATGTTACCATACTCTAACTTTTAGTAAACATGCCTCTTAATGAGTGTATGGATAGAGAAAGACTAAAAGATTTATACATTACTATAATCCAGTGCCAACCGTCAGGCACATTAGGAACTACTACAAACACTGCCCATTTGGAACCCATAGCAAACCCGCCGTATCGTAATAGCACTACCAGGACTCAAAAAGCACCAAACTCTACCTATCAAAAGGAAACACTGCAAATATTAAACCAATACATTTCAGAGAATAACAATACGTGACCTAGTGGGGAAAGAGAACAAGTGGGAATGTCAAATAGGAATTACATAAACAGAATACTTCAGCTCAGTTACACATGCAGAACATAGACCATCACCAAACAAGGAATCACAATTTAGAAACAGGAAGGCAATTAAACTGGGCACCCCAAAAGCCAAACTTGGAATGTATAACAACACTGTAGAAATAAAACTATAAATTAATTTCCTTTTGTACTAAACAAAGGACAGATGTTAATGATGCACATTTCCCAGAGCTGACATATTCAAGTTAATAAATTCAAAATAAAGAGTTATTTTTCTACCATTTGTACATTTTCTTTCAGTTGCAATTGCTCCAGCCACTTTCTTCTGGTTTCTTTGTGTCTTCTGCTAAATCTCCATCGTCTGCTGTCCATTTGTCCTTTCTTCTCTCTTCTAGCTTGTTTTTCCATTCTCTCTCTATATCTGCTTTAACATACTAATCTTCCTACTTTTGCTCTTTCCTCATTCCTATTTCATCCACTCATATTTTACCCCTCCATCCTCAATCCCCACTTACTCTCCCAATACCCGGCCAATTGTAGATTTGTCTTCCCTCCCACACAAAACATTTTTCCCCTCTCCATTTCATTCTCCCAGCTCCATCCCATTCTAATCCTCCCCCAACATCAGCTCCCTTCTAGTTTCAGCCCCACCCAGCATCCGCTCCCTTCTAGTCCCTGCATCAGCCCATTTCAAGTCTTAACCCCCCATCAGCCCATTTCCAATCCTATCCTAGCCACACCATCAGCCCATTTCCAGTCCTAGCTCCCCCATCCATTTCCAGTCCTATCCGAGTCCCTCCATCAGCTCATTTCTAATCCCAGCCCCCCATCAGCCCATTTCTAGTCCTTTCCTAGCCCCACTATCAGCCAATTTCAAATCCTAGGTCCCCTCCACTCAGCCCATTTCCAATCCAAGCCCCCCCATGAGCCTACTTCCAGTTCTAGACCCTCCATGAGTCCATTTCAATCCAAGCCCCCACCACAGCCCATTTCCAATCTTAGCACCCCCAACAGCCCATTTCCAATCCTATCCTAGCCCCCCACTCAGCACATTTCCAGTGCTAGCTCCCTCCCCTCACATCCCATTTCCATTCCAAGCCCCCGCCCCCGCAGCTATTTGCAGTTCAAGCCCCCCTTCCATTCAGCACATTTCCAGTCCTAGCAGCCCCCCAGCCCATTACCAGTCCTAGCCCCACGCCCATAGCCCATTACCAGTCCTAACCCCCCCCATGACCCCATTTTCAGTCTTAGTCCCCCCATAGCCTCTTACCAGTCCTAAACCCCCCATCAGCCCACTTACAGTCCTTGCCCCCCCATAGCCCATTACCAGTCCTAGCCCCCCCAGCCCATTTCCAGTCCTAGCCCCCCATGGCCCATTACCAGTCCTAACCCCCCCAGCCCATTTCCAGTCCTAGCCCCCCCATAGCCCATTACCAATCCTACCCCCATCAGCCCTCTTCCAATCTTAGCCCCCCCCCATAGCCCAGGTAGATTTAAAAAAAACAAACTTGATGCTGCTGCCAGGGGCCCCCCCTGCCCGGCAGAGTCCTCCATGCAGCCTCAGCTCCCTCAGTGCGGGCTTTTCAGAGCCGCAAAGGGAGAGTTTCCCTTTCTCGCGGCTCTGTTTAAGCCCACGGGGCTGATGGGAAACAGGAAATCTCCCTTCGCGGCTCTGAAAGCTGGCACTTAGGGAGCTGAGGCCGCATGGAGGACTCTGCTGGGCAGGGGGGGGGCCCAGCGGGACCCTCGATTCTGCCGCTGCCACAGTGGCAGCAGCAGCAAGTTTTTTTTTTTTTAATTTACCAGCAGATGCAGAATGTTGTTTGCGTGGGGCCCCCTGAAACGCAGGGCTCTGTGCAAACAACATTCTTGCACAATGGACGGGCTGGCCCTGGAAAGAACAGACATAATAGAGCATTTCAGTGGTAGCTGCAGGTAAAGGCGGGATTCGGGAGGATAGTGGGTGGTGTGCAGTTGGGCTTGCTGGGTGCAGCTGCCGCAGGCAAATGCATCACACTGGTCTGATTGCAGGTTTTGCATCCGCAAAGGTGACCTCCATGAAGCCAGCGTTTCCTCCACAATATCTACAGAGGAAATGCTGGAAACTCCCCCTGCAGATACTGCTGGCTTGTGTAGCTATTGCCCTGCGTTAGCTGCAAAAGGCTAGGGCAGTGTTGTAGACAGATCCATAAGTTTGTACCTGAGGCTGTAGAGGGTTGAGTGACTTCCCAAGCTCATAAGGAATATCAGTGGAATTTGTAACCTGGCCTCCCTGGTTCTTAGCCTGCTGCTCTAACCATTAGACTATGTTTTACTGACATGAACTGTCACTAAACAAGTTTAATTTATTGCTGCACTTCTGAAGCCTAGTGGCCATTTGGCAATATCCCAATAAAACTTATAGACATATCATTTTATGGTTGCCAATAACCCGAGGATTTCTCTGATGATGCTGCTGAACACCAGTGTCCATTTTGCCATCAAGAAGATGCTGGGCTAGGGATGACTGGTAGCCAAGTCTTAAAGTACCCACATGTATTTTCAGAATGTTGGAAATACTGCTGTTTAATATGTTGTATGATTGTGGTGCATTACTTTGGCTTGTTCTGGCACACCATTCCCTTGAGTGTATTCAGTGTGCATATTACCATCAGTAAGAGGTACTAGGGAGGAGGCAGCTGGTACAGCTGCATCAGAGCCACACAGTGAAGAGGTCCTTCTCTGCTGTGTTCAAAACTGCCCACGCTTCCTTTTACTGTTGACATAGGCGATGACCCCTATCCCAAGGATTTTAACATGTCCTGTTCCAGTTCTGTTCTAGCCCTGTCCCGCTATAGGCATGGCTTACTCCAGCCCACTTTAGCCTCCCCAAACAGCTCAGTTATTGACAGCCTATGAGCCAGCCCTTTACAGGGGAGATAAATGGTCTAGAATGCTAAAAAATGCAGTCATGTATTTGGGCTGTAAAAATCCAAAGAAGCAGAACAGTGTACGGGGACGAGATACTTCTGTCCACGAAATAAGAGCGGGATCTGGGCATAATTGTATCTGGCAATCTTAAAGTAGCTAAACAGATAGGAAAGGCAACTGTAAAAGCCAGATGAATGCTTGGGTGCATATGGAGAGGAATGGCTAGCAGAAAAAATGAGTATGATAATGCCTCTGTATAAGTCTCTGGTGCGACCCCATTTGTAGTATTGTGTGCAATTCTGGAGACCGCACCTTCAAAAGGATATAAGCAGGTTGGAGTCAGTGTAAAGGGTGGCTACTAAACTGGTTAATGGTCTTCATTATGAAACATATGAGGACAGACTTAAAGATCTTAATATGTATATTTTAGAGGAAAGGCAGGATAGGGGCAATATGACAGAGACATTTAAATACATCCGTGGCATAAATGCACAGGCAGGTCTCTTTCAAGTGAAGGCAAGCTCTGCTACGAGGGGGACATAGGATGAGAGTGAAAAGGGATAGACTCAGGAGTAATATGCAAAAATATTTCTTTATGGAAAGAATGGTAGATGCGTAGAATAGTCTCCTAGGGGAGGTGGTGGATATGAGGACAGTATCTGAAGTCAAAAAAGCATGGGACAAACAGAGGATCTCTAATGGAAAAAAGGGGACTATTGTAGTTGATATGGAAGAGCAGACTAGATAGGTCATGTGGCCTTTTTCTGCCATTATGTTTCTTTGTTTCTATAAAGGAGGTTATCCGCCTTAATTCCCTATTTCCCCCTCCACATTGACGTTTTAAAAATATAACAAAATCTGTAGTTAACTGCTGGTATTTTCAGGTGTAAGCTTGCAAAATGGCTCACATACATGTGTAAGCGTATGACACTACAAATGTAAGTCATAAAATGCAGGCCTATGCATGTAGAGCTAGAACTTACATGTGTGTATAGCCATGCTTCTTCCATTGTTTTTTCCCCATATGCGGGCTTGTAAAATAGCTCCTCTACATGTGCACGCATATTCAGATGCACTCCTGTACTTCTGTTTTGCATTTTAGTGTAGCTACTGCTTGGATGATTGTTGTGTGGACATCAGCACCATCCAGTGTCTCTTTTAGAAAGGTGCTATGAAAGTCATAGAGGAACCTCACGCTTTGCAGATAGGGGAGGTTCTTGCTGCCTGTCATTCCTGACTGGGAGGAGACTCCTTTGGGAGGGAAAACTCAGGTTTGTATAAAAATCACTCTCAAAGACAGTTTTCTGTCTTTGGCACACAGCCACTACACTAACATATGCTGTCGGCTCATTGCCACTCATACCATCAAGAGTGAGCAGTAGGAACAAGAGCAGTAATTACGAAGAGGATGAGCAAAACCTGCCAATACTCCACTCTCATGGAGAGAGATCTGCCTGCAGAAATTCAAGAGAGGTTCCAGAACTGTTCCATTAGTCAAGCGTTCACATCTCTCCTAGGCAGGAGACCTATGGATCAGTTTTAGAGACCTGTGTTCACAGAAGTCTCCAACAGTTCAAACTACAGGAACCCAGCACTCAACATATACCAGTGGCACCAGATCCATGTGTCATCATCCAGCACAGCTTTGGTGTCTGCCTCACATACTGCTTCAGGTACAATGAGTAGATATACTAAATATCCAAATAGAGAGTTTTCCAATCACGGAAGCCAACTACAAAAGTAACTGAGGTGCAAGAGTGGTAAGAAATGGTGTAACTGGTCATTGAGATTTAAGAGTAAATTAAAGGAGCATTATAACTTATTTAACTGGGAGAAAAAAAGAATAACCTGTATGTAACTACATCTTCAACTGAAAAGAATATATTTACTACATGTATATAATTTTTTGTTCATTGTTGCTGCCAATTGTTAGCGTTGTTTATTTGGTAATTCTAAATTTTAAGTAAACGGTTGGTTCAGAACATAAACTCTGGACTGGACTCATTTATTTATGAAGGAAAGAAGAGTAAGAGTGTCAAGAGCCAAGGGCCTCCCGAAATATGCCAGTCCCCAAAATAAATAACTCTGTTAATTAAACTGCAAGTGTAGAGACTGAAAGACTATAAAGAATCTTGGGTTCATGTATTCTCTTGGCTACACATGGCTACTAGGACAACACAAAAAGGCAGTTACATTTGAAATAGCTCCATATTTAACATATCCCTTTTTAAAACACCATAGGAATTGAAAACAGTGCAACCTCAACATCTGATTTCTATTATCTGAATCTTTTCTAAATTGTGCCTTTTAATGTATATGATAAAACTATCTAAAAAAAATTAGGGCCCGATTTTTGAAGCCCTAGGCACATGCAACATGTTTAAAAGATGGCCTTACCTAAGTAAAACTGCCATAACCATAAAAAACAGATTTTCAACAAGGCGACATGAAATTGGAGAAGGCTAGCAATCCGCACAGCACCAATCGTCGAGGCTCGGGAGCAGAACAGGGGGGGGGGGGGGTCATGCTGAAACCCACGTAAAGTGGATTTCCAAATGCCGTGTGCACTGACATTGGATGTCACTAACCACATTTCCTGGTGCATATGACTGCTTAAGGTGTGAGGCGAACCTTTGTAGTGGCGTTAAAGTGCATAGTACAGTGAGGGGAGCATGTTTAGGACTGTACCCAAACTGTGCAGCGGTACATCATTGCTGGACCAGCTGAAAAGCCATGTGGGCCATGCACAGGGTGTTCCAGAGGTGGAGATGCACCATCGTGCCTGGACACAGCGGAAGATGTGGCAAGCAGTGTGGATCTATCAGCATGCAATAGCCCAGAATCTTAGATGCAGGTACTGCGCCCCATCTGTACACAGGCCTAGGGTGAGCTACCTGCAATTGACAGAGGAGGAGGTCTACCAGAGATACAGACTGGATATGACAACAATAATTGAGTTGTACAGCATTCTCAGTGAGGACCTGGAGCCCTCCACTTCTAGAAGCAAGGCCCTGCCAGTGGCTATGATGGTGACCACTGCCCTGGGAAATCTGGCAACTGGCAGATTCCAGCATGTGATTGGGATGACTGTTGGAATTGTGCAGTCTACTGCCAACCACTGCATGACAATGTTACCAGGGCCCTGCTGTGGAGCATGTGCCACCTCATAGCCTTCTCCCGAACACAGCAGATGAGTCATGAGACCATGCAGGTATTCTACAATGAGGCTGGATTCCCTTCAATGCTTGGAAGAATAGACTACACACATATTGCACTGAGGGCACCATGGCTCGAGTAGAAGGCATACCAGAACAGGCATAATTACACATCAATGAACATGCAGGTCATTGTGGATGCCAACATGACCTTTACTGATGTGTGCTCCCACTATCCAGGGTCCTGCCTCAATGCATTTGTCTTTGCCAGTTCAGTCTGGGACAGGCAGAAGCTGGGGGTCAGCTCAGAGATGCATGGCTGCTAGGTGAGTGTGCACAAATGTGAACCCCAGGACATGCCCAGAACAAACAGTTGCTGTAGTGTGATGCTATGTGTAATGCTAACATGTGAGGATATATGTGTTACGTGCATATTGCAACTCATGATGATCACTGTGTGCACATGTGCTGCTGTTCTGCAGATGCATGTGCACAGCAGGCCAAGTTGCACATCATGGAGACAACTAGGGAAAGCCCCATGGCCAAGAGCAGACAGCAACATCAACATGTGGCATGAGAAAGAACACGGGCTGGTACCATGTAGCACAGCCACATGGCAGCAGCCCATGTAGGGCACATCAATGCCTTCCCCCATCCAAGCCAGCAGACCCCTTCCAACCACATCTCCCCTTCCCTCCCTTTCCATCAGGCCAGCTCTTGTCACTGTCTCCCATTGCCCTGCTCCACATGCCTGACTGCCGCACAAGCTATATATTGGTGTCCTTTCAATGCCACGGTGTCTCTGATTGTTTTCACCCCACCCTGCTAGTAGATGGTGTGTTGTATGTTGTTTGTAACAGCCCATAGACTCTAACCAATGCACTTCCCATGCTTTTCGATGCCTTGTTGGAGTCAGGAGTGGTGCCAAACGACTGGAGAGAGGCTCATGTAGTGCCTATACACAAAAGCGGAAGTAAGGATGTGGTTGAAAACTACAGGCCAGTTAGTTTAACTTCGGTGGTAAGTAAATTATTGGAAATGCTGCTCAAAGGGAAAATAGTAAGGTTTCTGGAGTCCAGCAGATTACAGGATCTGAGGCAACATGGATTCAGCAGAGGCAGGTCTTGTCAGACAAATCTGATTGATTTCTTTGACTGGGTGACCAGGGAGTTGGACCGAGGGAGAGCCCTAGATGTGGTGTATTTAGATTTCAGTAAAGCCTTTGACACTGTTCCTCACAGGCGACTTATAAACAAACTGAGCAACCTAGGGATGGATCCTAAAGTTATAGATCGGGTTAGAAACTGGTTGAATGGGAGGCGACAAAGAGTAAAGGTAAATGGGGCTCACTCTGAGGAGAAGAAAGTTACCAGTGGTGTGCCACAGGGATCTGTCTTTGTTCCGATTCTTTTCAGTATCTTTCTTAGTGATACAGTGGAAGGGCTGTCGGGTAAGGTTTGCCTCTTTGTGGATGATACCAAAATCTGCAATAGAGCAGACACCCAGGAAGGTGTAGATAACATGAGGAGGGATCTAGCTACGCTTGAAGAATGTTCTAGAATTTGGCAGCTGGGATTTAATGTTAAAAAATGCAAGGTCATGCATTTGGGCTGCAGCAATCCAAGGGAGCAATATAGTATACGGGGTGAAGTACTTTTGTCCACTAAAGAAGAGCAGGACCTAGGTGTGGTTATTTATTTTATTTATTTATTTAAGTCTCTTTTATACTGCGCTATTCAACATCAATGTGGTTCACATGAAACAGAATGACTAGCACAGTGCAGCAAGCTGATCTGTGTTTACAAAGAACAGGTACTACAACTTGATAAAACCTGGGGTAACTATTTACATCTAGGCGACATGGTGTTGGTGTCTGATGATCTTAAAGTAGCTAAACAGGTAGAAAAGATGACAGCAAAAGCTAGAAGGATGCTTGGATGCATACAGAGAAGAATGGCTAGCAGAAAAAAGGAGATGATAGTGCCTCTGTATAAGTCTTTGGTGCGACCTCATTTGGAGTATTGTGTACAATTCTGGAGACCACACTTTCAAAAGGATATAAACAGGATGGAGTCGATACAGAGAGTGGCTACTAAAATGTTTAGTGGTCTTCATTATAAAGCATATGAGGACAGACTTAAGGATCTTAATATATACATCTTAGAGGAAAGGCGGGATAGAGGTGATATGATTGAGACATTTAAATACCTCCGTGGCATAAATGCACATTGGGAGAGCCTTTTTCGATTGAAAGCAAGTTCTGCTACAAGGGGACATGGGAGGAGGGTGAAAGGGGATAGATTCAAGAGTGATATGCAGAAATATTTCTTTACGGAAAGAGTGGTGGATCCATGGAATAGTCTCCCAGTAGAGGTGGTAGAGATAAGGACAGAATCTGAATTCAAAAAAGCATGGGACAAACACAAAGGATCTCTAAAGGAAAAAAAGGGACTGTTGTAGTTGTTGATATGGAAGGACAGACTAGATAGGCCATGTGGCCTTTTTTCTGTCCTCATTTTTCTCTGTTTCTATGTGCACATCTCACATTACCCCCACAGGCGACCGTGGATATGCCCTGAGGACCTGGCTGCTGACCCCAATGTGCCACTCCATGAGCCAGCAGGAGGAGTGGTATGGGGTATAGCTTAATCTTGATGCCTTGTTGAAAATTGTGCCCTTACATGGTCATTACAACCCATGAATAGTGGGGATGGATGTCCATCTATCCCCACTATTCGTGCCCCTTCCCGCCGGCGGCTAACTTCCCCTGACTGCACCTGGAGCCAGAGCTTATGCAACATGCCTGAAGAGGACTGGAGTTGGGAAGCACAGCAGCAGCATGTGAGTCCATTGCACATCTATGCAGCGGCATGGTGCGACGCACCACACAGCAGCATCCCCTGCAAGCCTGCTAGTTCAAGAAGTCTTAAAATGGCCCACACTGGAAGAAGAGTCACATAATATCAGACTAGGAGAGAAAGTAGTGCCATGGAGACTAGAGGGGACCATGACCAGGGATTGATTTAAGGCAGTCAGCCACCAATAATACTCTGGGTCAGTCACTCATATGACAGGCATCACCGGCCCTCCAGGAGCATGTTCAAATGCCTAATAAATCTGCCCCTGGAACCAGAGAAAGCATCCTTAGTTGCATATTTAGAGGTATAATCAGTAAGAAAATGATTGTATCATCTTTACAAAGGCTACTAGTATAATCCTGCCTTGAGTGCTCTGTTTAGTTCTTGATTAACAAATATTCTGTCATTTAAGGATACAGTACAATAGAAAAATCAACAGAACTCAAGTGTATAAAGTAAAGCCACTTCTATTCAAGTTATCCACAAACATTTGTAAAAAGAACCATCAAACATAAGGATAGGTCTATTAGGCTTCTCAGATCATTATTCTTTTTATTATCATCATCGGTTCCACAACTTGTTAAAATGACAGAATTTATTTATAATCCTTAAAAGTTATTTGAATGTGGTATGATTCTCCCAACATGAGTTCATGTTTCGAGGAGTTTATCATTTCTTAACATCCTCTGCTTCAGAGAAAAACTTAATTCCGCAGCGGATAGCTTACTCATATCAGCACTGTTGTTAGTAAGCTATCTGATGTGGAATCGAGTTCTGAAAACAAGACATCCAGGCTTGCTCATAAAAATTTTGTTTGGAGCCGAGCTATATTGTTCATATACACAGCCATTAACATTTATCGTCCAGCATGGGGATAAGTAAATAAAGTCCTTGATAGTGCCTCCTGAAGAAGTGATCGGCAAAACACTGACAGCATTGGGGCAATGGAACATTTGATCATTTAAAAACCTCTATGGACATTAAGATAAGTGCATCATTTATATAAAAAAAGTTCTGTACAGACAAGATTGAGAGGTTGGCTAGACCACTGATGGCACAATTGTGGACACACTAATGGTCCTAAAGGATATGAGCCAATTGAATAGTAGCCTTGTTGTAGTTATTACTGCAGTCATCTCATTTTGCTTTGTATGTTTATAGTATAACATCAGTATATTTAATAGCAGTACATTTGTTTGAGGTATTCAACTGCTATTTTGGAGAATATTGGGCTCAACATATTTACACTTTGAATATCCCCTGCACATTTTACAAAATGTGCTCATTCATTACAGCCCTGCCCCTGTTCTGTTCAAACTACATACTGTTATTGTTGCTGTTAAGTGCCGTCAAGTAGGTGTCAACTGTCGCGCCCTTCCCCCGCCTAGGCAGCTGCCTGACGAGGTGAAGGGGGAGCGAATGTTACTTTCAAGTAACTTCCAAAGCAAAGGCTTCTGGGAGTTGTAGTGTTCAGAGCATGTGTAGTTGTAAAGCAAAGGCTTGAGCCGAGGTTTGAAAGCAAACGCAGGAATATTTTATTAGCCTCCCTTAGTAGCGGGAACTTCACAATGAAGCTTGGTATAACACGGGTACACTTATTCACAGGAAACTCAGGTAAGAAAAAAAACTAATTGCTTACTTCAGCAAACAAAACTTTCCATTCACTTATAAAGCTTCTCTTCACAGTGCTTCAAACAAAAATGTCCATTGAATTCTTCAATGCAAACAATTCCAGCAGTTAATTTTTTCTCCTTTGTTTCAGAGCTTTTACTGGTTTTAATCAGTGATTCTGAGACTTCTAGCAGCACTCTTGATCAAGTCTCATTCATGGCAGCAAGCATACTAATTAAAACTTGTCAGCTCTGTAACACTTTAGGCATAGCAAAGAAATGGAGTTTTTCTTCAACACATATATTCACACACTATTATTTTACTATCTGGGATAACTCACATTCCATTGGCTCCTCCAGCTCACTTAAAAGAATGTTTTCCCCGATATCCATAGATTCGCAGTCTGAGCAAGAGTGTTCTGTGACGTCGTCAACAAGCAGCTGTGCTTTTCCTCGGTACACAGAATTCTTCTCCCTGTTAATTACCTCCTGGTCTCTCAGCATACGCTGAACCAGTTTTAAAACATTTAACCCTTCCTTGCTGAGAGGCTTCCTGTAACCTTGCTTCTGGTTAAACACTTGGAGCTGGCTGTTAGGGAACTCTTCCTGAGACCTCTGGCTATTAGCTTTATCAGCATTACCTTTTGGGAGTTTCCTTAGCAGGGGTTCCTTGCTCTTTCCCTGGCCATGCTGTCTCTGGGTTAAAGCAGCCTTCTCGTCTCTCTTCCTCCTAGGAACATGAACCTCGTGTCCTGAGTGAGGCTCCCTTTCAGACTCCTCCTCTGAAACAGAGTCAGCTCTCTTCCTCTTTTGTCCTGGCAATCTCCTTGCCTCTCTTTGGATCCTTGCCAATCTCCCTTCCTCTCTTGGGAAGCTTGAGAATCTTCCTGATCCTGTGAGCCTCTCTCTCTCTGTTCTCTGGGGCTTATAAACATGTGACTGGCCGGTATCTTTCCACCCCGCCCCCAGCTGTGCTGCATCACCACCCTCAGTTGCTATGGAGCTGGGGCGTGGCTTTTGGTCAATAACTTTTGACAGGTTCTTTTTTTCAACCTTAGCTGCACTTTTAAACTGAGCATTTTTTTCCTTTTCCCTCTGTACTTTTTCCACTTCCATAGGGACTTGACTGTCTTCGCCATCACACAACTCATGGTGACCCTCTGGACAGTTGACCTAAACTTTGTTTCATCTTTAACCATCTTCAACCAAGTCTTGAAGGACTAGAAAAAGGGACTGCTACTTCTGGAGAGAGATCTGCAATTGTGAGTATATATTTCTGTGAATTTTCTGAAAGGACTTCTTTGTATTAAAGCTAATTAATCTGTGAACCCAGTGTTTTTTGTTAAATCAGTCAGGGCCTAGTAGCAGCAGTTTAAGTTTAAATTTAAAACACAGAAGAGAACTTTCTGTTTACATTTCATACCCAGCAGAGAGCTTGTAGTATAAATTTAATAGTCACTCGAGGCCTAGTATCAGCAAAGTATTTTTAGTTTAAATTTAAAACACAGAAGAGAGCTTTAAGGATACTACCAAAAGCAGAGAGGTTCCAAAAAAGATTAAAGAAGCCCAAATGCCCTTGAGTTTGGAGCAGACAGAGCTTAAAGATCCCAAATTACCCATGCCTACCAATAACCAGATTAATATGAATAAAATACAGTCTCTAAAATGCTTGTATGCAAATGCTAGAAGATTAAAAAATAAGATGGGAGTGTTAGAATATATAGCACTAAATGAGAGGTTAGATATGATTGGAATATCAGAGCTTGTAGTTTATTTTTTTTTTGAAACTTTTATTTTCATTTTGCAACAAACAAAAGAAACAACACACCAAAGGAGACAAAACAATTATACAATAAAGAAAAGTAAACCCAATTACCCCCCACCCCCACGCTTCTTCTCTAGCTGATTATGTCAGCATGTGAGCGCTTCCAAACAACAGTGATTGTACATCAAAACAATCAAAAGAGTATCTGCAATACAGAATAATCATGAGACAAAGATATATATAAATTTAGACAGTCAGATGAGAGCATTGAGCAGAATGTACATAGTCATTGAGCATCTTCCATTTAGACCGATGATGAGGAGTCTGAATGGGGGAAGCAAACATACGAGGTATTTGCTCATATTTACTGTAGAGACAGACATGATTCCACCATTCATTGGGGCTCAGTTGGGAGCTATTTTTCCAGTATTTCGTAATTAGGGAAATAGCAATGCCTAGCATAAAGTCCAAAAGGAAGTAAGCCGTTTTTGGAAGAGAGGGGATCCCCGCAGCTGAGCGAAGTCCCACTATCCTCCAAGAAAGGGGCTCTTGAAAGTGCAAAATAGACTGGATACGACCCCAGACCCGACTCCAGTAATACTGTAGTGCGGGACATTCATACATAACATGAGGTAGTGAACCAATGGCCGCATGACATGTCCAACAATTATTGCCCTGAGTAGTGTTCCATTTGGCTAATCTGTCAGGAGTGTAAAAACACCGGTGGGCTAGAAAGAAGAGTGTCTGAGTGAGTGAGGCGGATCGGGAGACCCGTGTCACTCTACTCCAGACAAGGCTCCATTGCTCCGGGGTCAAAGTCACATGCAATTCTCTCTCCCATGCTTTCTGCGCTATAGGGGTATCCCTAGTTATAGCATTACATAAGGTTTTGTAAAAATTGGATGCTACACCCGGTGAACTACCGATAGATCGGATAGTCTCCAACCAACCTTGTGTAGGGGAGGCCGATGGCGGGAGCACCTTAGCACTCCTAAGGCAATGCTGAAGTTGCACCAAACTGAAAGTAGTGTTTCGCTGGGAGACCAAATTCAATTTGCAATTCACTAAAAGTTTTCCAGCGACCTTCATGGAACAACTGACTAGGAATCCAAATGCCCCTAGTGTACCAGGGGCTCCACGCCATCGGTTTATTTTGTATTCGAAATCGAGTGTTGTACCAAAGTGGGAGCTTGTCTAACGGACAGAGTCGGGAGTCTAAAGATTGCATGAGATTATTAAAGGCACCTAAGGTGTCTAAAAGCATTGGTGGAAAGTGGGAGTCTGATGGGAGAGTCATACCAGGGAGAAAAGTAAGAGGAATCGGTTTGCAAAGGTCTTCTTCTATGTCTAGCCACACAGGTCTACTCGGTACTGGATCTTCCAGCCAACGAGCACCTTGTTTGAGAAGAAAAGATTGATGATACTTCAGGAAATCAGGGAATCTGACACCCCCATTTTCCTTATCTGCTTGCAGCTTATGTTTCGCTATCCTGGGTGTCTTGTTTTGCCACAAGTATCTAGTCAGAAGGCCCTCGATATCTTTATATAAACGTCGAGGGAAGAGACAGGGCACCATTTCTAAGATATAATTCACTTTCGGAACTATCATCATTTTTATGGTTTCTAATCGACCCCACCAGGTAAGCGTTAAAGGAGTCCAGCGGTGAGTAAGCGCCCGGACTTTGGAGGTTAAGTCTTTGGCATTGAAGGAGATAGTGTCTTCCAAAGGAGAACAATAGTGAACCCCAAGGTATTTGACCATGCGAGGTTGCCATAAAAAGGGGAAGGATTGCATATCTGCCTGATGAAGCAGAGGATTTAATGGAAAGGCTACCGACTTGGTCCAATTTATCTTATAACCGGACAGTTGTGAGTATTTACCAATTTGCTCTAGGACAGCCGGTACTGAGTCTATAGAGACAAAAAGCATAAGATCATCAGCATACGCTGAAATTTTGATTTCCCTATGGGTGAAGGGGACTCCATGAATCTCCTCCGATTGCCGGATTAGTAAAGCCAAGGGTTCGAGTGCAAGATCGAAGAGGAGTGGAGACAGTGGGCATCCCTGGCAAGTGCCGCGTTGAAGGGGAAAAGGCTGAGACTTTAAAGCATTTGCACATATACTGGCTGTAGGCTGAGCGTACATGGTGCGAAGACAACGGAGAAAACCTTCCCCGAATCCGTACCAGCGGAGGACTGCAAACAGGAAGGGCCACTCTAAGCGATCAAAGGCCTTCTCAGCATCAAGTGAGAGGCCAACAAATGGGCGATCAAGATTAACTGCGGTAGTCAATACATGGCATAGAGTCCGAGCATTGTCAGCAGTTGATCTACCAGGAATGAAACCGCATTGATCTGGGTGTATTAAGGTAGGCATCCTATCCGAGAGCCGGGTAGAGAGAATGGTGGCAAAGATTTTATAGTCCGCGTTTAGGAGGGAAATTGGACGATAATTAGCTGTTAGTTGCGGGTCTCTCCCCTCTTTCTCAAAAACTACTACATTTGCCATTGAAAAGGACCCAGAAGGAGAACCCTCCTCGGCCAGAGCAGAAAAATAAATTTTCAAAACTGGAGCTAAATCAGCGTGAAAGGTTTTGTAGAATTCAGCGGGGAGACCGTCTGGGCCTGCGGCTCGACCTGAGGCACATTTCTTGATAGCAGAATGAATTTCTGAGATAGTAAATGGTGTGTCCAAGGCCACTCTATCTTCATCAGATAGGGTCGGTCTTTGTACTCCTGAAAGTAAGCGTTCAAATACTTCTGGCTCAAAATCACATTCTGATTGATAAAGCCGAGTATAAAAGTCACGAAAGAGTTCTAAGATTTCGGTATCTTTAGTGACCAAGCCCCCCCCCGACGGATTACGGAGGGCGGTAACACGCTTGGCTTCTTTTCGACCTTTTAGGGCATTTGCTAATAATTTGCCAGCACGATTATTTTCCCGATAATATAGCCCTTGTTGTGATTCAATATTTTTAACAGCAGCAGTGTGCAAAAGCTGATTGTATTGAAAACGCAAGCGTTGTAAACAGAGTAAAATACATGGGTCAGTACGGGACGTGAGGAGACGCTCCCCAGCTTGTATCTGCTGCTCTAGAATCAGTAAATGCTGCTTTCTTTGTTTCCCCTGCCGAATTTGATAGCTAGTTATAGTGGCACGGATAGATGCTTTAAAACCCTCCCACCAAGCCCAGCCCGCTGTGTCATGGGGTGAGTTAAAATGAAAATAATCTTGGATAGCGGCCTTTATATCAACCTGAAAATCTTTTTGACCCAGTAGGGATCTATCAAAAAACCAAGCTCGGGGAGAATCGTCCCGCGCAGTGACACGTAATGATAAAGATATGGCAGCATGATCTGAAATATGGAGAGGATGAGTCCTAGTCGTGTCTACTTGAGAAATCAGTGCTTTGGAAATGAGAAAGAAATCTATTCTAGATTGGGAGTGATGGGGGGCAGAAAAGAAAGTGAACTCTAAGTCGGAGGGGTGAAGCAGCCTCCATATATCTACCAGCGCAAGATCTTGCATCAGAGCTGTAAGGGTAGCAAGACTCTTGGGTGGACTACTCGTTCTTGGCGGCTGTCTATCTATCAGAGGGTCTAACACTTGATTAAAGTCACCACCAAGTATTAATGGAGTATTGGCAGAGGCCTGTGCCAACTGCGCAATACTTGCAAAGTAAGCAGGGTTGTCCACATTCGGGGCATAAATGCAAATACATGTAAATTCACTATCTCCAACCTTAAGATGTACTCGGGCCCATCTACCCTCCTTGTCAGCGCTAGTATCAATTACAGTAGCTTGCAAAGATTTCTTAACCAGAATGGCTACCCCGCACCGTTTGGAAACGGCGGGAGAATAGGCAGCCACCATGTAAGGCTTAACATTGAGTTTCAGTGTTTCAGCAGAGTTTAAGTGCGTTTCCTGAAGAAACGCTAAATCAGCATGCTCATGGCTAAGATAGCTAAGGATTTTCTTTCTTTTGATTGGACTATTAATGCCCTTTACGTTGAGTGATAAAATTTTACATAAAGCCATTCAGACAAGTTAAAAATTCTGAGCATGATAGCGCACCTAATTTCACAATGTCCCTCATATTGACTGTATCAGGCTGTACATATGGCATAAAAGAAAATAAGCTTAGATAATACAATGAAGCGCCCCACATTAAAAAAGAAAACCGCAACGCGGTAGAGAAGAAGCAGAACCCCAAAAATTACTGGCGACCATGTGTCTGCGGGGAGAAGCCCCAGAGAAGGCCGAAATTGAAAAACACATAACCTGTAGGACTGTGCGTGCTCCGAATCCGACCGAGGCACACATCATGGAGGGAGAGGAGACCACAAAACAAGAGTCATAGAAAGAAAGAAAGAAAGTCCAGGAAGTCTCTGTGCTTGACTATGACCGCCGCATCGGGCCCTTCAAAATGGCGGACAGAGCCGGCGAATAAAAGTCCACGTCGTTGGAGTAGCGCATCTGCTCTGCTTCTTTGGAGTCTAAAAATGTTGATAGTAGATCAGGATCTTCGAATGTCCTGGTTTGGTTGTGGAGAGTCACTCGGAGCTTCGCGGGATACAACAGGCCAAAGCGAGCCTGTAGCTGTTGAAGTCGAGGGCGAAAAGCAAGGAGTTTCTTCCGTCGGTCAACGGTAGGCTTTGCCAAATCAGGGAAGAAGGAGACTTTGTGACCTTCAAATTCCAAATGATGGTTCGCCCGGGCAGCATTTAAAATTTGTTCCACTTGTTGATATCGTAGCAAGCGAAAGATAATAGGCCGGGGGGTCGTTCGGTTGAGCGCCATGTGGGTAGGAACACGGTGTGCACGATCGAGTTCCAATTCTTTATGAAAGGTGATCTTCAGCAAGGAGGGAAGAGTTTTGAGCAGGAATGCTCTCATATCTCCCGCTTCCGCCCCCTCCGGTATTCCAATGAGCCTCACATTGTTGCGACGGGCTCGATTATTGCTATCTTCTAACTCCTTTTGCAGATTCTGTATCTGGCGCTCGGCCTTGTCCAGTGCGCCCAAGCGCACCGCATGCGAGTCGAGGACCCCCGCCATATTGTCCTGCCGTAATGAGAGACTTTCAAGTCGGTCCTGGAGCACTCCAAAGTCTTCTCGCAGGGCTCTAAGCGCTTCTCCATTGGACTGCACCAATTCCTTCACGCCGCGTAGTTCCTCCAAAATCTCCAGGTGCATTTCGGGGTTTTCACGAAATGGAACCATCTTCTGTGGGGAGGACACCTCTGTTTTGGAGCGTTTTCCGTGAGAAGAAGAAGGAGACCCGAAGTCCAAGCGCGCTGGTTTATGGGCCGCCATCCCCCCCGAGGTACCCCGGTCAGCCCGGAGCGAAATAGTAAGTTTGTATAGGTATTAAGTCAGGATTCTAAGTAGGCCTCTCGGGAGCTTCAGCGCGAAGCGTCTTACCCGCTGGACATCAGGCTCCGCCCCCCCCAGAGCTTGTAGTTTAAATTTAATAGTCACTCAGGGCCTAGTAACAGCAAATTACTTTTAGTTTAAATTTAAAACACAGAAGAGAACTTTCTGGTTACATTTGGAACCCAGCAGAGAGCTTGTAGTTTAAATTTAATAGTCACTCAGGGCCTAGTAACAGCAAAGTACTTTTAGTTTAAATTTAAAACACAGAAGATAGCTTTCTGGTTACATTTGGAACCCAGCAGAGAGCTTGTAGTCTAAATTTAATAGTCACTCAGGGACTAGCATCAGCAAAGTACTTTTAGCTTAAATTTAAAACACAGAAGAGAGCTTTCTGGTTAAATTTAGAACCCAGCAGAGAGCTTGTAGTTTAAATTTCATAAGAAGTTAGAGCCTAGCAGCAGCTAAGAGCTATAATTTAAATCAAATCAGAATATAGCTTACCTCAGCAGCACAAGACAGGGTACTGTGTAGCAGCCCTCTTTTAATAAGTGTTATTTCCCTCCCTCCCCTGGGATAATCGTAGCTTTATAGGTACTTACACATCTTACAAGACAGGAGGTGCTCTCAGGTGAAGCTCATTACCCAAATCAGTCATACACTAAGGACCTGAGATTAGTTAAGCTTCAGGTGAACAAGGTATATTACACGTATTAGGTACAGTTTTATTAGAATAAATATCCATAGCAACCCTTAGTAAGTAAAGAACTTAGATCTAAACACAAACTTAAAACTAAGATGCACACAGCAGTCCAGCAGCGGGATGGGGGCTTTCCAGTCTTTTGCATTGAGTGTCACATGTATGATTTTCTCCCAGTTGGTGAGAGGTCTTATGTGTGCACTAGGTGCAAGGAGCTCTTTGCTCTCAGGGAATGAGTCCGTTCTCTAGAGGCTAAAGTAGCAGACTTGGAAAGCATAAGACAGACAGAGAGGTACATAGACGAGACCTACAGGGATATAGTCCTGAAGTCCCACCTCCGGTCTGGCAGCTTCCCTGTTGCCATGGAGGAGAGAGGTCACGTGACAGGAGAGCATCACCCTGGTGTGGCAGGAAGTGATCCTGTAACTAGGACCTGTCCTCCAGGTGATGTAAAACCCTCTTGCACCGAGGAAGTTTCTCCAGGGCCATGTGCCCATGAGGGAAGGGTTAGGACAGCCGTTATAGTTGGTGATTCGATCATTAGGCATGTAGATAGCTGGGTGGCTGGTGGACGTGAGGATCGCTTGGTAACATGCCTGCCTGGTGCGAAGGTAGCAGACCTCACACACCACCTAGATAAGGTCTTAGATAGTGCTGGGGAGGAGTCTGCTGTCTTGGTACATGTCGGTACCAATGACATAGGAAAATGTGGTAGGGAGGTTCTGGAGGCTAAATTTAGGCTTTTAGGTAGGAAGTTGAAATCCAGAACTTCCAGGGTAGCATTCCCTGAAATGCTTCCTGTTCCACGCGCAGGACCCAAAAGGCAGGCAGAGCTCCGGAGTCTCAATGCGTGGATGAGACAATGGTGCAGAGATGAGGGTTTTGGATTTGTTAGGAACTGGGGAACATTCTGGGGAAAGGAGGGGCTCTTCCGAAGGGATGGGTTTCACCTTAACCGGGATGGAACCAGGCTGCTGGCATTAACCTTTAAAAGGGAGATAGAGCAGCTTTTAAACTAGATATTAGGGGAAAGCCGAAAGTCGCCCAAGAGCAGATAGTTCGGAAGAATGTATCTTTGAAGGATACTGCCAAAAGCAGAGAGGTTCCACAAAAGAGTAAAGTAGCCCAAATGACCTCAAGTATGGAGTAGACAGAGCTTAAAGATCCCAAATTACCCATGTCTAACAAAAGCCAAATTAATATGAATAAAATACATTCTCTAAAATGCTTGTATGCAAATGCTAGAAGTCTAAAAAATAAGATGGGAGAGTTAGAATATATAGCACTAAATGAAAGGTTAGATACGATTGGAATATCAGAGACATGGTGGAAGGAGGACAACCAGTGGGACACTGTGATACCTGGGTGCAAACTATATCGTAATGATAGAGCTGATCAAATTGGTAGAGGGGTTGCTCTCCATGTTAGAGAGGGCATTGAGTCAGAAAGGATTAAAGTTTTGCAGGAAACAAAACCTGCTGTAGAATCTATATGGATTGAAATTCCATGTAAAAGGGGGAAGGGTGTACTATCGACCGCCTGGCCAGAATGACCAAATATAGAAGGACTAGGGGACATGCAATGAAGCTACAGGGTAAACTATTTAAGACTAACAAAAGAAAATATTTTTTCACTCAACGTGTAATCAAACTCTGGAATTTGTTACCAGAGGATGTAGTAAAGGCTGTTAATGTAGCTGGGTTTAAAAAAGGTTTGGACAAGTTCCTGGAGGAAAGGTCCATAAACCATTATTAAGAAGGGACCTAGGATATCAATGCTTGAACCAATACAAGCATAGTGGAACCTGTGTCCCTTGGGGAAACTGCTAGGTACTGTCGCACCGCCGCCCTAGTGGCCAAGGGTGGTTAAGGCAGGTCGGGTGGACATGAGTTATTTTTCTATTTTTGAGTTTGGTCCTTGTATGCGGGGTCTGGATATCTGGTCCCAGGACCTACCGTGTACCAAAACTTCAAGTGAACACAAAGTCCGAGTGTAGGGAAAGAAAGGCTTTTTATTTCCCCTTATGTACAATGGTTCAAATAGTGGAGTCTACATCAACATAAAGAAAACCTTGCTTCAGGTAGAAAAGAAAACATATTCAGATATTGCTTTGTCTACTGTTACTTCACAGGACCTTATACAAATAAAACACACAGGCTTTGCTACTGAGCCCTGCTTTACACATCAGGCAGAGACTCTAGGCTTCCTGCCTGACAGTAGCTGCAATCCATGGCTATCTCAGGAGGGTCCTCATTGAATTCCACCTGCATAGGCTGTGGGTCTGATAACTGTGACTCTGTATCAGTATATTCTTGTGGAATACGTTGAGGCTTCTCATATACCGCTTGCACTAGCCTCCAGTGTTCTGGGCCTAGGTCTGGGCTTTGGTCATGTGAATGCTTGCTATGAAAGTATCTTCCTTTGTCTTGGTGCCTTGTATTAAACAGTCTTTCTTTTGATAAAGGCTTGTGTCTTGTTTTACAGACAGCTTGGTAAGGAGTGCACACCTCTGTTCCTTGTGCTCCCTGTGTCAGCAAGTTATAACGCTTATTAGAATAAAAATGGGGTTTACCTTGTTCTCTGGGCCTATCCCAGTTAGCTGAGTCTTGAGGCCTAGTCCTGCTGCAATTCAGCCTTACTCGAGTAGTAGGCTTCCCATTGTTCAGCTGGCCTTCGGGTGGAGTTACCACTCTTTCACACCCACACCTTTTGCTCTTTGAATGAAGAGTGTTACCTCTTATGGCAATGACTTCATCATCTCTCTGGTAACTTCCACAGTGTCCTGCATCTGCTGGTACCGGTTCCTCATATAAAACTCTGACCTTTGTTTCTCTCCTGGTACCTTTCTTTCCAGTGTCTCTTTGCCAAGAACTCCTGGTATTCTGCTGCGCCGGACTCACTGTGTCTTCTTGCCAGGAACTCCTTCCTCTCTGGTCTCTTTGCCAAGACTCCTTTTCCTCTTCTGCTTCTGCCTCTGCCTCTGCCTCTCTTGCTTGTCCTACTTCCTCCTTTTCAACTTCCCAGCCTTTCCTAAGAGGAACTCCCCCTCTCCTGGATTGGCTGTTGGCCGGCATTACATCACCAGCTCTGGGGTGCGGTTCTCTAGGCCTTGGAAGGTCTCTCTTTCTCCCCCTATCTGGCTCCTCGTAATGTCGCATCTGGTTTCTGTTTGCATAGGCTCTGCAGTACCACATATCCCCCCTCTTAAAATATGACGGGCTGGTGAAGCCTCCTTCACACAGCACGGAATACGTGACATGGCGTCGGCATTGAAGTGTAGTTTGCCCGCTCGATGTTCCACTCGAAAATCATACGGCTGCAGAGCCATATACCATCTGGTTAACCTGTTATTTTCATTCTTCATAGTATGTAACCATTTTAATGGGGCGTGATCTGTTAATAGGACAAATTTTCTCCCCGTCAGATAAAATCGTAACGCCTCAATGGCCCATTTAATGGCTAGACATTCTCGCTCTATTGTAGCATATTTCTGTTCAGCCACTGAAAGTTTCCGGCTAAGGAACATAATGGGGTGTTCTGCCCCTTCTTGTATCTGGGACAGAACAGCACCTAAGCCCATCTCGGAGGCATCTGTTTGCAACAGGAAGGGTTGCTGGAAATCTACTCCACGTAATATGGGGGCTTGACATAGCCTTCCCTTTGCCAAGACTCCTTTTCCTCTTCTGCTTCTGCCTCTGCCTCTGCCTCTCTTGCTTGTCCTACTTCCTCCTTTTCAACTTCCCAGCCTTTCCTAAGAGGAACTCCCCCTCTCCTGGATTGGCTGTTGGCCGGCATTACATCACCAGCTCTGGGGTGCGGTTTTCTAGGCCTTGGAAGGTCTCTCTTGCTCCCCCTATCTGGCTCCTCGTAATGTCCCATCTGGTGTTGGAATCTTTTTTCTGGATTTAAAACCTTTTTTTCTGTTTGCATAGGCTCTGCAGTACCACAGTACATATGACCTAGATTGGCCACTGTTGGAAACAGAATACTGGGCTTGATGGACCTTGGTCTGACCCAGTATGGCATATCTTATGTTCTTATGTTCTTATGAAATGGTGGAAGGAGGATAACCAGTGGGATACTGTGATACCTGGGTACAAACTATATCGTAATGATAGAGCTGATCAAATTGGTGGAGGGGTTGCGCTCTATGTTAGAGAGGGCATTGAGTCAGAAAGGATTAAAGTTTTGCAGGAAACAAAATTTGCTGTAGAATCTCTATGGATTGAAATTCCATGTAAAAAGGGGAAGGCGATGGCAGTGGGGGTGTACTATCAACCGCCTGGCCAGAATGAACAAATGGATGATGAAATGCTCAAAGATATCAAGGAAGCTAACAAAAGTTAAAGCGCAGTAATAATGATGGGTGATTTCAATTACTTCGGTACCGACTGGGTCAGTGTCACAGCAGGACATGCTAGGGAGATAAAGTTCCTAGATGAAATAAATGACTGCTTCTTGGAGCAGCTGGTTCATGAACCAACCAGAGGGCAAGCCATATTAGACCTAGTCCTTAGTGGAACACCAGATCTAGTGCAAGAGATAAGTGTGTTGGGGCCACTTGGCAATAGTGATCATAGCATGATCACATTTAATGTAATTAGTGGAGGAGGGATAGTAAGGAAATCCACAGTACTACCTTTTAACTTTCGAAAGGGAGACTATGATAAAATGAGGAAAATAGTTAAGAAAAAATGAAAAGGAGCAGTTGCAAAGGTTAAAGACTTACATCAAGCTTGGGTGTTGTTGAGAAATACAATCTTGGAAGCCCAGACCAGCTGTACTCCATGCTTTAAGAAAAGTGGAAGGAAGTCCAAAAAACTGCCAGCATGGTTTAAAGGTGAGGTCAGAGAGGCTGTTGTTGGCAAAAAAGCATCTTTCAGGAAATAGAAAAAGAGCCAAACAACGAAACCTGGAAACAGCACAAGCACTGGCAGTTCAAATGCAAGGCATTGATAAGGCAGGCAAAGGGAGAATTTGAGAACAAGCTTGCTGTGGAAGCAAAAACGCAAAATAAAGACTTTTTCAAGTACATTCATAGCAAAAAACCTGTAAGAGAGTCAGTTGGTCCATTAAATATTAGAGGGGTTAAAGGGGCACTAAGAGGTGACAAGGCAGTAGCGGAGAGACTGAATGAATTCTTTGCTTCGGTCTTTACTGAAGAAGATGTATCACCCATATAGTAAACCAATCTCTACTTCAAGGGATCATGCCAGCACGACTCAAACAATCTCTCATATGACCCATCCTAAAAAACAAAACTCTTAACGAGAGCGACCCTACCTCCTACCGTCCGATATCCAGCATACCCTTCTTAGCCAAGATTATCGAAAAGGCTGTCCAGCAACAGCTTCAGGACCACATTGATGTTAACAATGCCCTAGATGATCATCAATACGGCTTCCGCCAACATCATGGCGTGGAAACTCTCCTACTAGCCCTAATGGACAAACTACACAAGGGTCTTGAAAACAAAAGCAAAATGTATATGCTCATTTTTATAGACATATCAGCTGCCTTTGATTCAGTGCATCATGCAACGCTCCTGGACAGGCTTGCCTCCATAGGCATATCGGGGACCCCCCTGAAATGGTTCGCATCTTACATAAATAACAGAATGCAGCAAGTCCAATTCAACAACGCAAAGGCCTCTGCTTTCCCTCAAACTCAAGGCATACCACAAGGCTCTGCCTTATCCTCACTTCTGTTCAACCTATATCTACGACCTATTTGTGAAATCCTACAGGACCACAAGATCAGTTACCATATCTACGCAGACGACTTGATGCTTTACACTCATCTCGACATAAACAACCCCAACCTCAATCAGCTCGAAAAATGCCTAAGTGAACTACAACACTGGCTACAACAGAATAATATGTCAATAAACCAATAAAAAACAGAAGTGATGTGCATTTCCAGAAAACCTGACTTCAACCCACCACCAACGGTCACCATGAACAGTAATGTCTATACCACAAAGCCTGAAATAAAATACCTAGGCGTAATGCTGGACAGCAACTTAAATATGGAAAAGCACCTCCGAATCACCAATCGGGCCATCTTCCGCAAATTAAGAATCCTGCAACCGCTACGGAATATTATTAACCACTCCGACTTCAGGACAGTGGCACAAGCCCTCATCATTCCCCACCTGGATTACTGCAACGCTATACTACAAGGTCTGCCCAAAAAACCCCTTAACATACTTCAACTAGCACAAAACGTAGCTGCCAGAATTATCATGAAAAAAGGCCTAACCGAACACATCACTCCAGTACTAATCGAGCTTCATTGGCTCCCCATCAAGGCCCGCGTCCAATATAAGCTCTTAGTAACCACGTTCAAGCTCGTTCATAATGTAGCACCCTCATACCTCAACACCTTAATATCCGATCAACCAATCATCAGAAGCAGGAGAACAGAAAATAGCAACACCTTTCATGTCCCGAGTAGCCTGAGAAATTGCAACGCAAACACCACCAACAGAGCGTTCTCATTTATTGCACCAATACTCTGGAACCAACTGCCCCATGAACTGCGAGCAAACAAGGACTTGAAGGACTTCAGGAAGAAGCTGAAGACTCACCTCTTTCAGACCCATTACAACCTAACCTAGTCAGAGTGTTACTCTATTCGGGCACCTTGCCAGCCTAAATAACACACAGCAGTATGAAACGCATCTTGTAATATGTAATATATGTGTACATGTATATATGTAAAGCCTCCTCCCAAACAATCAAATGTATATATGTAAAGTCTCCTCTGATACAATCAAATGTAAATATGTGACCGTTTGATGCTTTTTACCCACCCCTGAAATCACACTGTATGTTCCAAATCCGGCCTGTACAGCCGCACCACTATGTATAGAAAGCCGCTGCTGATCGCTGGAAGTAGCGGGATACAAGTGTACACTAAATAAATAAATAAATAAAATGTTACCCATGACTGAAGTGGTATTTAAAGTTGTGGAAGAATTGAAGGAAATATTGATACATCGGGAAGATGTATTACAACTATTAGATGAAGAGTAGCAAATCACCTAAAAAGATAAGAACATAAGAAATGCCATACTGGGTCAGACCAAGGTCCATCAAGCCCAGTATCCTTTTTCCAACAGTGGCCAATCTAGGTCATACGTACCTAGCAGTATCCCCAAAAGACACAGGTTCCACAATGCTTGTATTGGGTCAAGCATTGATATCCTGGGTCCCTTTTTAATAATGGTTTATGGTCCTTTCCTCCAGGAACTTGTCCAAACCTTTTTTAAACCCAGCTACACTATCAGCTCTTACTACATGCTCCGGTAACAAATTCCAGAGTTTGATTAAACGTTGAGTGAAAAAATATTTTCTCTTATTTGTCTTAGTTTACCCTGTAGCTTCATTAAATGTCCCCTAGTCTTTCTATATTCTGATAGCATAAACAATCCATCTATGTTTACCCGTTCCACTCAATTAATTAATTTATAGACCTCTATCATATGTCCCCTCAGCGGTCTCTTTTCCAGGTGTTTTTTTGAAGGTGTGAATAAACAGGTGGACAAAGGTGAGTTGGTTGATATAGTGTATCTGGACTTTCAGAAAGCCTTTGACAAGGTCCTTCATCAGAGACTTTTGGAAAAACGTAAGAGTCATGGGATAAGAGGCAGTGTACTATTGTGGATCAGGAACTGGTTAAAAGATAGAAAGCAGAGGGTAGGGCTAAATGGCCAATTTTCCCAATGGAGAAAGGTGAATAGTGGTGTACCCCAGGGATCTGTGCTGGGTTTGGTGCTTTTTGACATATTCATAAATGACCTGGAAAAGGGAATAACGAGTGAGGTTATCAAATTTGCAGATGACACAAAACTATTTAAATTTGTTAAAACCCAAGAGGATTGTGGAAAATTGCAAGAGGATCTTGATAAATTGGAAGACTGGGTATCAAAATGACAGATGAAATTTAACGTGGACAAGTGCAAAGCTATGCACCTAGGGAAGAACAACCCAAACTATGGTTACACGATGCAAGGTTCCACATTAGGAACCACCACCAAGGAAAAAGATGTAGGCATCATTGTGGATAACATGTTAAAACCCTCAGCCCAGTGTGCAGCAGCAGCGAACTGAGCAAATAGAATGCTAGGAATCATAAGGAAAGGAATGGAAAATAAAACAAAAGATATTATAATGCCTTTATATCGTTCCATGGTGAGACCGCACCTTGAATACTGTTTGCAATTCTGGTCACCATATCTTAAAAAGGATATAGCGTTATTAGAAAAGGTTCAGAGAAGAGCCACCAAAATGGTAAAGGGGATGGAAGGATACTCCTATGAAGAAAGGCTAAAAAGGTTAGGGCTCTTTAACCTGGAAAAGAGACGGCTGAGGGGTGATATGATAGAAGTCTATAAATTAATGAACGGAGTGGAACGGGTAAACGTAGATCGATTGTTTACATTATCAGAATATAGAAAGACTAGGGGACATGCAATGAAGCTACAGGGTAAACTATTTAAGACTAATAAAATAAAATATTTTTTCACTCAACGTGTAATCAAACGCTGGAATTTGTTACCGGAGGATGTAGTAAAGGCTGTTAGTGTAGCTGGGTTTAAAAAAGGTTTGGAGAAGGCCCTGGAGGAAAGGTCCATAAACCATTATTAAGAAGGGACCCAGGATATCAATGCTTGACCCAGTACAAGCATTGTGGAGCCTGTGTCTTTTGGGGAAACTGCTAGGTACGTATGATCTAAATTGGCCACTGTTGGAAACAGGATACTGGGCTTGATGGACCTTGGTCTGACCCAGTATGGCATATCTTATATTCTTATGTTCTTAAGTGGCTCACTGGTGATAGAGTGGTATCCATAGCTGCTGGAATGCCTGTGGGCAGGGCCGGCCCGTCTATTGAGCAAGAATGTTGTTGGCACAGGACCCCGTGCTTCAGGGGGCCCCGCGCCAACAACATCATGCATTCTGCTCAACTCCTTTAGCGGCACCCGGCAGGCTCAGTACAGCTCATTACAGCCGCTGAAGTGAAGAGCGTTGTTCTCTTCACTTCAGCAGCTGCATTGTAATGAATGTGTGGGAGGGAAGAAAAATCTACAAGTTGCTGGGTATTGGCAGAGTAAGTGGGGATTGAGGATGGAAAGGTAAAATTTGAGTGGATGATAAAGGAATAAAAAAGAAACTGGAGAAAGAACAAAAGGGGAAAGATCAGTATGTTAAAGCAGATGTAGAAGATAGAATGGAAAAAATCTAGAAGAGAGAAGAAAGGACAAATGGACAGCAGACAATGGAGAATTAGCAGAAGACAGAAGAGCCCAGAAGAAAGTGACTGGAGCAATTGCAACTGAAAAATAAAATGTCCAAACAACAAAAGGTAGAAAAATACTTTTTTATTTTGAATGTATTAACTGGAATATATCAGCTCTGGGAAATGTGTATCACTAACGTCTTTGCATTTTTGTTTGGTACAAAAAGAAATTAATTTATAGTGTTGTTGTACATTCCACGTTTGGCTTTAGGGGTTCCCAGGATATCAATGCTTGACCCAGTAAAAGCATTGTGGAACCTGTGTCTTTTGGGGATATTGCTAGGTACGTATGACCTAGATTGGCCACTGTTGGAAACAGGATACTGGGCTTGATGGACCTCGGTCTGACCCAGTATGGCATGTCTTATGTTCTTATGTTCTTAATTTAATTATTGTCTTCCGATATCTTAAATTGTGATTCCTTGTTCTTTGTTTGGTAACGGTCTATGTTCTGCATGTGTAACCAAGCTGAGGTATTCTATTCTTGTAGTTTCTGTTTGACAGTACCATATGTTCTCTTTCCCCAGTAGGAGATGTATTGGTATTTTCTGAGATGTCTTGATTTAATATTTGCAGTGTTGCCTTTTTAATAGATAGGATTTGGTGCTTTGTGAGTCCTGGTAGTGCTGTTATGATATGGCTGGTTTGCTATGGATTCTAAATGGTCAGTGTTATAGTACTTCCTAATGTGCCTGGCGGTTGGCACTGGAGTATAGTAATGTAGAAATCTGGTAGTCTTTCTTTATCCAGACACTCATTAAGAGGTATGTTAACATTATGTTAATATTTATGCAAATTAGACTTCTTATGCAAATGAGGCCCCGCAATGAGCCTCCACACATGTCCCCAGACCCCCCCTCCCTTGGGCCGCCCCTGCCTGTGGATGGTAAATGTATAAGAAAATGCCAAACTATCGGCATGTATGCTTATACACATATATTTGGCCATCACATTTTACAAGAGCCCTTTTCCACATATAAAATCTGCATTACACACAGAGAATGCTTTATAAAGCTTCTTCCTTAATGAGCGTCATCTTATATCTGCTTTCCCAAGTATAATTCAATACTCAATGATATCACTTTTAATTTCCAGCTTCTGTTTTTCTCTGGAAATATATTCCCTCATGCGGAAAAGATTTGTTTCAGAAGCCCTCAAGATAATGACCACATCTTATATATAATAAACAGCTGTCTGTGATTGGTATAATAAAGCTATTACATACCTATGCTTTGAAATAACATTGCATATGACCTAGTTGATTATACTATGGAGTTACACCATGTTCTCCAAATGTAAGACAGGAGTTTAGAGATGAAAGGAAACTGATGTTTTTATCCATAAAATATGGAATATTCAAGAATAAAGAGTATTTATAACATTCTTCTAAGAATATGGATAAAGTTTGTTGTCATTAGTTTACATGTATTCAGAAGCAGATGTTTTAAGGTACAATTTTCAAATTGGGTTTTGTGGCCAAGATAAACAGAGGTTTGTTATCACATGATGCAATTTAGATTTACAAACAAATGAATGTTTCCATATATTTAAACACAGTCCACATTGCATGTTTAAGTCAGAAATAGAAGGCAAATATAATTTAAACAAGTCTTTAAATCTCTATGATGTAATAAAGTAGACATTGTTTATATATAAAGTAATTTTCAAAACCATTTCTGAGGGTAAAGCAATAGTTTACACAAATAAAAATACTTGTATATAAATTGCTCTCCTTATGGGGTGAACTTATCTATGTATAGCCTACTATTATTACTAATCATCTGTATAGCACTAGCATGTGTATGCAGCACTATAAAGAGACAATCAAGAGATGGTCCCTGCTCATCAGAATTTACAATCTAGTCAAGACAGCTAACATAACAGCTGCGGATTAGAATCTGAATGGGGAATGTTAAAAAAACACATAATTGGAGAGCAGGAGACCAAATGGTTCAGGATCCAAAAGCAGCCTTGAAGAGGTGAGTTTTTAGCCTGGATGTGAAACGGGCATGAGATGAAGCGTGATGTATTGCGTAGATGCATGTAAGTTTACACAGATTGAGCAGAGATGTTCCTTGGGGTGGGATTGACAAGTAATTTTTATTTACAGGCAGACTTTAGAAAGTATGCACATAATATGCATAAATGAAGTTGGCAAATATGTGGATACTCAAAAGCAGGTGCAAATGTAAGCACATACATTCTCTGGAGTAATTTTCAAAGATGAACTATGTACATACAGGTACTTTCATTTTGAAATTCATCAGTATCTGCGCAGGGAAAAGTATGGGTACTATCTAGGGTGCACTCAGTTATACAATTACTCCCAGTACTGTTCATTCAAAATAAATATGGCTTCTAGGGGATAAATATTGTAAAATAAAATTCAAATAGCAGCTGTATTAAAGCAGGTACTTGGAAGAAATATGCAAACTTCATTTCTGTCTGCAAAGCCTACCTTCAAGCTATTCCTCTTTCAAACTGAGGCAAGCTTGGGGCCCCTTGTGGCAGGAGAGGTCCAGGGCAATTGCCCTGTTTGCCACCCTCTAACAACAACCCTGCTCCAAACTTGCTACTCCCTCAGAAGTGAAATATCTGGGCACCATACTAGACCAAAAACTAAATGTCCAGGCACAAATCAAGAGAACAACTAACTCCATTTAGTATAAGCTGAGAACATTAAAGAACCTATGCCCCCTCCTGACACCAGACCTCTACTGGACAGTATGCCAAGTAATAATCACCCCCATTCTTGACTTCAGCAATATTATCTACCAAGGTCTATCCTAATGTACCCTCTCCAAATGGCTCAGAACACAACTGCAATAACAATACATGGAGCTCCATGACATGCACATATCACCCCCTTTATAATGCAATTCCACTGACTCCCTGTGGCTGCAAGAATAAAGTACAAGTCCCTACTCACTACGTTCAAAGTCATATACAATAAATCAGCAAACTATCTAGAACCTCTACTATCAAGACCTAACAGTGATAGGTTATGAAGGAACAATTCACTCATCCTCCTCTCCATTCTGATACAAAAGGCCAAGAGCAAACAATCAGTGTACAACCGTGCGTTCTCACTCTATGCCCCCCACGATGTGGAACTCCCTCCGGCCAGACCTAAGAGGTTGCTCTGACTTAAGTGACTTTCATAAGAGACTGAAAACTTACCTATTGCAAGTATACTATTGCTCCACCTGTCTGCTCTTACCTTTGCTGATGATCTAAACAAAGATAGAGACAGTCCCTACTTGTTAGAGCTTACAATCTAATCAAGACAGAAAAGACAGAAGTTTGGAATAAGGATAGAATAGGGAAGGTAAGGAGACACAAGGAAACAAGGGATCAGGATCCAAAGACAGCCTCAAAGAGGTGAGCCTTAGCTTAGATTCGAAAAGGGGACGAGATGAAGCCTGACGTGCAGATTCAGGAAATTTGTTCCAGGCATAAGGAGCAGCAAGGTGAAAGCACTGAAGTCTTGAGTTAGCAGTGGAAGGAAAGGGCAAAGAGAGCAGCAAGCCAGTAGAAAAGCAGAGTTCACAAGGAAAGGTGTAGGGGGAGAGGAGAGAGGAAAGATAGTGAGGAGCAGAAGAATAAAAACATTTAAAGTTCAGAAGGAGTTTGAATTGGATACAGAAACAGAAGGGAAGACAATGAAGTGACTCAAGAAGAGGGGTTATATGAGTATATTGAGGCTGGCAAAAGATTAGTCATGCAGCAGAGTTTTGAATATATTAAAGGGTGGAGAGATGACTCAGAGGGAGACCAGTATAAAGAAGGTTGCAATAGTTGAGAAGGGCAGTAATTAGAGAGTGGCAAAGTGTTTTAGTAGTGAGTTCAGAGAGGAAGGTGAAAATTTTGTTAATGTTATAAAGAAATGACAGGTTTTTGCTATCTGTTGGATATGTGAGGAGAAGAAAAGGGAGGAATCAAAAATGACACCAAGGTTATAGGCTGAAGAAACAGGAAGTAGAAGAGTGTTATCAATGGAGATAGAGAAAGGAGGAAGGGGAGAGGAAGGTTTAGGAAGAAAGATAAGAAATTTAGTTTTGTTCACGTTTAATTTCAAACAGTGGTGAGACATCTAGGTGGCGATGTCAAAGAGACAGGCAGAGATACAGGCCTGCAGTGTTGGAGAAACATCAGGTGTAGAAAGATCTGAGAATCATCAACATAAAAATGATGAAAATCCATGGAGGAGATGAGAGCACAAAGGACTGGATATAGAGAGAGAAAAGGAGAGGGCCCAGAACAGAACCTTAGGGAACACCTACTGATAGTGGGATAGAAATAGAGGAGGAACCACTAGAACAAACACTGAAAGAATGATGGGAGAGATTAGAAGAGAACCAGGACAGGACAGAGCCCCTAAAACCAAGTGAGGATAATGCGTTAAGGAGAAGGTGGTGGGCAACAGTATCAAAAGCAGCAGAAAGATCAAGAAGGATAAGGATGAAGTAGAGGCCGTTAGATTTAGCCAGGAACAAGTTACTGGAGACTTTGGCAAATGCTGTTTCAGTAGAATGCAAGGGGCGAAAATCAGACTGAAAAGAATTCAGAAGGGCTTGAGAGGAAAGAAATTCAAGACAATGGTAGAGAACTGCGTGCTCAAGAAGTTTGTAAATGAAGGAAGAAGGGAGATGGGATGATAATTAGAAGGAGAGCTAGGATCAAGAGAAGGTTTCTTGAGTAGGGGTGTGACCACAGCATACTTGAAGACAGTGGAGAGGGAGAGGTTGAGAATATGTGAGACGGAAGGGATGGCAGCAGAGGAAATGTAGTAGGGATAGGATCAGAAGAGCAGGTAGTAAGTATGGTGGAGGAAAGAAGATGAGAGGTTTCATCTTCAGAGATCATGGGAAAGGATGAAAGGGAATAGAGATTGATGGGAAAAGTTAGTATTGAAGTGGGGGGAAAAGGAATTAAGTTGTTCTAGTGGGGAACTGGAGAATAGTTTTGTGGATTTTGTTATGGAAAATGTCAACTAGGGTTTGGGCAGAGAGAGAAGTGGGATTGGATGGGGAGGCACCTTCAGGAGAGAGTTAAGAATAGAGAAAAGATGTCGGGAGTCAGTGGCAAGAGAATTAGTCAAGTGTATATTGTGATGGGGTTTATAAGATAGACCTTCTCTGAACCCTATTAGGCAGCTGCCTAGGGCTTTAAAGTTCACGCTGCCTTTCTACCAAAAAGAGTCTTGCAGTCAAATGGTAAGGCAAAATCATGTCAGGGCTTTATTCCCCTTCCCAAACGGATATTCTTTGGATACAACACAAACAAAACAGCAGAAAAACAAAAAGAAACTGCTACAAAGAAAAATATCTTCTTTTCCTTTGACACTGGCACATGGCTGCTTTCCACAAGCTTAACATAAAGATATGACATCATCTGAAAAACATATTGTGCAATCCATAGGGACCGGGTCAGGAATACAGCTGTTATTCTCCCACTGCATTAATTCGGATTCACTCCCGATAGCATAAGGGTCACATTCTTTACATGTGTTGGCTTCCTGAAAACCCTCCTGTGGTGCATGGATTACTTTTCCCAAAAAGTGCTCTTCAAACCTAGGGCTCTGAATGCCTGGTATGGTGATAGCTTCTTTCTGGCTTTCCTTTCTCTTCCAACCTGGTGGAATCACTGGATATCTTTCAACATCAAAGTCACTTCCAGTGCCACGCCCTTGCCCTTTAAAACACACAGAGCTTTTAGCCTTTTCCTCAGAAAAGCAAGGTTCCCACCTTTTAACTGTGTTTCTGGTTCTTGTTTCTGGGCTCCTGACAGCTCTCTCCTGGACTCTCCAACCACCATCAAACCTTGCAGGCTCTTGGCCACGTCTCTGGCTGCTTCCTGCTCTGGGGTCAGACCTACTGTTTCCTTCTCCCGGCAAACTTCCTTCAGCATGACACGTGCTCACTGGTTGCTTGCTCAGTCCTCCTGAGTCGCAGCCCCTGCTGGCCTTTCCTGGTTCTGGCCAGCAACTTATATACTTCCCTTCTCTGCATGCTACGTGGGTCTTTGTGAACAGGTGTTCCTGATGAGGCTTTCTGTTTCTAACTACGTCAGGACTATCACCAGGAAAATTCATTCTAATGCCTTTTGGCTTCTCCTGTGCTGAATGTATTTGCTGCTCAGCTGTTCCTACGTGTACTGAGTTTATTTGCTGCTCAGCTAAATCTGAGGTAAGTTCCTCATTTTCTCTTACCTCCATGTGCTCTATACTGCCTACTGTGTCACAATATATTAGTTTTGCTTGGCAAGAGCTAAGGCTGACTAGAAGGAGGTAAACATGAATTTGTAGTGAAGAAAGTCAGAAAGGGAGTGAGATTTAAGCCAAATGTGCTCAGTTGAGCTGGCACAGGAGCAGAGATAGCAAGTAGTTGAGGACAACCAGGACTGGGGTACAGCGCATCTCATAGAATGTGGGATGGGTGAAGCAAGAATATCTTGAGCAGAGGAGAGGGCAGTATTATAGGAAACTATAGCCTCATCAACAGATTTAGAAGACAAAGTGGAAGAAAGAGGTGATGAGACAATAATGGAAAGAGCCAATGGATCGATAGCATGAAGATTCCTAAAAAGGTAGGGGGAGACAGAGCAGAATTGAGGTGGGGAGTGATGAACAGTGAAACTTAGGAGATGATGATTAGATAAGGGATGAACTGAGACACAGAAATTGGAGGGTAAACAGATAGAGAAGAAAATCAAATCAAGGCAGTGACCACGCTGATGAGTAGGAGTGAAGAGCAAAGTTGGAGATTGAAAGAGGAGGCAATGGAAAGGAGTTTAGAAGCATAGGGGTCAGAGGGGTTATCAATATGAATATTGAAGTCACGAAGAATGAGCGAGGGTGAAGAAGAATTTAGAAATAGGGAAAGACAGAAATGGACTTATCCGGGGGTCTATGAATAGCAGCCATCCGTAGAAGTAAAGTATTAAAGAGATGGGTGGAATGGACTTCAAAGGAGGAAAAAGAGTGAGACAGAGGAAGAAAGAAAGGTTGCAATTGGCAGAAAGGAGAAAGCAGAAACCCACCACCGCCACCATAGCCAGTGGTACGAGGAGTGTTGGAAAATTGGTTGCACTATGACAGAGGGTAGCAACTGAAGCAGTGTCATTGGGGAGGAGCCTGGTTTCCTTCCTGTTTCCTGACTGTCTCAAAGTTTATGTGGTCTGCAGTTCTATGGATAATGCTAAATGGACCTTTTGAGCTGTATGGAAATGTGAAAGCTTGGTTTTCTGGTTTCTTTCCTTTTTTATTTCCATAATGGGGGGAGGAAATGAGAGGGTATAGCTTTTCCTAAAATATAAAATTTCTGTCATAACTCAGCTGCTGTGCGTCTCTTCACACACAGGTGATTATTGCAATGGCATGTTTGTTGTTATTAACAAACAGAGTTGAACTAAAAAGTATCTTCATAGTTATAGGAAAGAGGGTGAAGCAGATAGGTGTGCTGTTCGTATTCTCAATCCTCATAGTTGGATCTAGAAGCTGAGGCAGAGACTATGCTGCCTGGATGGTACTGATGAGTGTGTTTCAGCTTCCTGGACCAGGGGATGATTCCCATGGTCTGTTGAATAAAGATGGCATCCATCTATGTAAGAAGGAACACATTTTCTTCTAGAGGAGACCGGTTAAGATCATTGGAGATGGGTGGACAGAACCCTCAAGTAAGAAAAATAATCACTTCTATAGAAATACATAGGGAAACGAAGTCCAAGATCTCAGGTTAGTCATAGAAGAAGCTTACTTGGATCTAATGGTCATCACCAAAATGTAATAAATAGAGAACCAAAATTGAAATATAGGGTATGTTTACTAAAGGGCGTTAAGGGAGCAAGTGTGCTATTAACACCTGTTAATGGCACCCTTGCGCCTTTAATGCTGCGAAAAAGCTGCATTAATGGGCGTTAAAGAGTCCTGCAGCGTTAAGGGCACAGTAGGCAGAAAGTGGGAATTAACGGGGCAGAGTAGGATTAACAACAGGTGTTACCTTAACTCTTGTTACGCTAATGTGTGTTAAAACCCTTTAACACTGGGAACCCTAATTCCAAGTAAAACCTTGTGGAAAATGTGTAGCCTACTGGTTAGTGCAATGTCTCCATAAGCAAAGGACAAGAGTTTAATTTCTACTTGTTCTTTTTTGTGACTGTGTGATACTCAGATTATTTCCATGCCTGTAACAGTCAGGGCTCTGCTGTGATTGTCAGACACACAGCCTTAGAATTTGTTGTCCGTTCTGCCCACAATTTGGACCAGCAAACAGGCTATTCACCATCATGCCCTTCTGAGAGCATGGCTTTATTGGCTGTGCTACAGCACATTGCAGGGGATCATACATGTTCTCCCTGCAGATGCCTGGCACCTGTTTAGAGGTGTGGTGTATTGGTTATAGCACAGGCATGGGATCCAGAATGCCAGTGTTCAAGACTCACCAGCACTTCTTTTGTGGCACTTTGGAAGGTTTTACTGTGCTGTTTAATGTATGCAACACCCTTCATGGATTGCCCACACCTCGCTCTGACCTTGGGCAGGTCACCTAACCCTCCATTGCCTCAGCTGGCTGCAGGTTCTTACAGTCCCTGCTTTTTTGTCAGACATTACAACTTTTTCTGTACAGGGTATCCCAACGTGACTGTACTGATGCAGCGGTATACTAACAGGCAGTTACATGCATACAGCTGTAACCTGCTTGTGCAACATGAATCATGTATGCCATAATGACTGTGACTGTGTAGTTTTGGCTCCATCACATCTGTGCAGTACATGCACACACGCCCTACGCTTCAGATAGCCACCTGCAGGTATCACCTCATATCCATACATGCCCCATTTACCCAGTTTGGATGACACCTGTCCAGTTGTTATCTGTACATTTATCTGGGCATGGTTTTCAGAAGTCTGCAGGTGGGTGTCTTCTTCTTGGTGTAAAATAATGGCACAAACCATCCGCAATAGCTTCAGAAAGGCTGGGATTGTCTATCAGCCAAATAAGACATATTCAGATACCAATGACGAAGGTGAAGATGCCAATAGCAGTGATGAATGCATCACTTCAGAAATTGTTGAGAGGGACTTGAAATGGGGCACCAGAGGCCTCTGGAAGGGTTAATATGGAGAATGGCTTAGAATTTGCTAAACAGCCTGAAGCCTGGCAGTTTGGAATTCACTAGCAGCCTGGAGAGATGTGTGTACACAAAACCAAGGCCATGTTTAGCAGAAGGGACAGAATGTTTTTGCTTCTCCTAATTCAGCTGAGCAATATCTCTGTGCTTACTTACTTTGACCTAATTTAGTCTCATTTTGTTTCATTTAATTGCATTTAGTCTCATTGAAATTCAGCATTTCAGAAATAAAGAAGTTATTAACAAGTTAAAAATGACTATGAATTTGTTTACATGGGGCACAATTTTTGCAAAAAAAGCATTTAGAAATTTAGAAAGGCCCTTAAACATTTCCTCTTCACCAAATATCTCGCTGACATCTCCGATCCTCAGTCCCACTCGAATAACGAGCACCTCAACAATAATAGTAGTCAACTAGGCACGCCCTCGCAACAGGCGTCCCCTACAATGTAAACACCAAACATTATCCTTTCTCAGTACACCTCATATAGTGTACCCTTTTTCCAAGTTGCATTTCCTGTTTAATGTAATGACCAGACATATTTAAGTTGTCGGATGTTTCTGTTCCATGTGAACCGCGCTGATTGCAAATAGTGCGGTATATAAGAAATATAAATAAATAAATAAATAAATAAATTTAACATGCACGTTATATGTATGAAAATACGGTATACATGCAGTGTGTGCATATATTCACTATCATTTGGCTATCACTACTCAGATTACATGGGACAAATATAACACCATGACTTTCCCTGTATAAAGGATTTCAAATCACAGTTATACTCTACTCCTTTCAGAATTCATAATGAGCAAAATTAAGCGTCATCAATCTGCAAACAACAGTTAGTTAGATTAAACTTCCCACACACACCTCCCTCAGATGCTAATAGATAATCAAGTGCTAAGCGGTTCTGGTAAATGGCTGTACACATTTGAGTTCTCTGTTTGGCTAAAACAAACCGCCTTGATATCATGAAAGGCGGTATATAAGAAATGTTAAATAAAATAAATAAATAAAAGAGTAAGTGCTTTACTTGTTTCGTTAGTTATTATTTCTACAACAGCTTGTAAGCGTATAATACGATTCAGCATATAAACAGGAGTGCGGTATCCCCAGGTCCCATCTTGTACCCAAGTAGCTGGCCCATAATAGGTGATAATTCTCTCAGGTGGCCACTCATCTCCATACCACTTATCCCATTGACCTATTTTCAAAGTATTACGCTTCTGTCAACCATTGTATATGGGGAAGCCCAACTGGGCCACTTGAGAGATGGGAATAAGGAAGAAAGAAGGTCGTATCGTTCCCAAGACACATGCCCCTCCCCAGTTATTAGGGAGTCGAGCATATGCTCGGGTGCCACAAATTCAATAGAGCCCAGGAGGGGCTTCCCAGGTATTGGGGATGGTGAGGTCAGTCCATATCTTAGCAAGATGAGAGAAAGTGATTAAAGGAGGTGGGAGGTTCCAGAGCATTTACACCTGACCACCAGGATGTTTTCTTAGTAGTTGCATTGTAAAATCGTTGGCTTAGACAAACCAGCTATCCTACTTGTATGGTGAACTGTGGTCCTGTTCGGACAAAACAGAGACGGCCAACAATGGTGTTGGCCAATACCCATTCACTAGTGGTCTTATTCAGAGCAGTCTGGTTATATGGGACGGAGTAGTTCAACTCTCTTGCCTCCCAGGGCCATTGGTCTCCCATCTTAGTCCCCCCACAGAAGAAACAATTAGAAATGTGGAGACTAGAAGCTACAGCTCCTGCTAGTTCAATGAATAAATTCTGTGTGGTCTGGGGAATCTCTATCTCCATCTGCATAGCTTCATAAAAGGTATGGTGTATTCGAAAAGGTGAAGAAATGCGGGTCTTGGTATTAAGCTGTATGTATAGGTAGGTTCCAGGGTCTACTCCACTTCCCGCTATTCGTAGGCCAAATCCATACCCTTGCCTCCACTGGCTAGGGTCAAGCACAAGGAGCCTCAAGGCGTTACAAGTACCTTTCTGACACTTATGGGGTTCCAGCAACGGTAGTCTCTCTAAGTTGGCTTTGCAATGGTCCCCATCTTGCCCCTGTGGACCTCCAGACCAGTTGGCATAATATACACACTCCCACTTGGGACAAAAGTAGGCGTCTTCAGATGCTTTGACATAACTAGATGAGGTATATTGCCCAGTGCATTTCCCCCACTTGTAGGCTCCTTTGGGGCACATGTATTTATCATCCTGGTAATAACTTCGCTCTTGGTTAACAGACCCACAACTATAGTAGCCATTTCTGTTAATGGCATCACAAGCATCAAAGTAAAGAGGGGCTGGTCTTGTGGGATCTGCAAGCTGCCGTGTGGCATTTAGGAGGGCTCCATCTTCGTTGCTCCATCGTAACTCTAAAACATGATAGGAGGGATTCTGTTGGGAGTTAAACAGGTCCTAACCTTCCCTTTAGTACAGATACTTAATTCCGTACCATTATAGACACATCGGCTAATTACACCAGTACAGGTGTAGTAGGAGTGATAAAGTAAAGTCTGGGTAATCTTTGTCCCGATTCGGGTAGTAGTTATACAGGCAGCACATGGAGGCACGGCAAAAGTCATTCCAAGGGGCACCAGGGTTACCGCAAATACAACATAAATACATAAATGTAGCATGCATACAATATTTCAATGAGTTCGTCTAGAAACTACAAATTCTTTACTGAAGTTCCCTTGTTCCACAGCTTCCATGGTACGTAGACCTGTCAGCTTCCGGTTTGTCTAATACGTGGAATACTCCGTAACACAACTAGAAAGTATCCTGTATCCTTCCTTAAACTAGAAACATTATATCACATGTGGTAATTTTCTTAAAGCTTCCGGGTTGTGACAGGAGTAGGGTAGTAGATTCCTCAAGCTTCTGCCGTACGTGGACCTGCCAGAATCCGGTAGGTGGCAGGAGTAGGGCTGTAGACTCTCACAGCAGTGGTTGACATCGCAGCGTGAGCCGCAATGGTGTTGCAGGGTTGGTGGATGAAGTCCAGGAATGAAGTTCGGTAGCTGATGCTGGCTTTACCCAACTGTGATGGATCCAAAGTTCTAATTCCGCAACCTTGACTGCTGTAGGGGTCGACAAGATGACGACATATGGTCCTTTACAGTGAGGAGCTAACGGTGTCTTTCTCCACTCCTTTACCCACACCGAGGCTCCAGGCTTGTAGAGATGCAGTGGTTCGGTCAGGTTAATGGGCAACTGGTCTTGTACCCATGCATGGAGACTCTGAAAGACAGAAACTAGAGCCAATAGTTCTCGTCTAGTGATTTCAGACCCAGTCTGACTCATATCCCCCTTTATCCCTTGGACAATCGGCGGAGGTCGCCCATACAAAACCTCAAAAGGGGAAACTCCTAACGACTTAGTGGGGGCTGAACGTATCCTGAGGAGGGCTATAGGAAGAGCCTGGGGCCACTTCAGGTGAGCTTCCTGACAAAGTTTAGACAGCTGGGACTTTAGGGTCCTATTCATTCGCTCTACCTTCCCTGAACTTTGGGGTCTATAAGCTGTATGTAACTTCCACTGCACCTGTAGGGCCTGGGCCAACTGCTGAGTTACTTGAGATACAAATGAGGGTCCATTATCGGATCCCATAGCTAATGGTATTCCAAACCAGGGAATGATTTCATGGAGTAGAACTTTGGTGACTTCCCTGGCTTTCTCAGTCCTGGTGGGGAAAACTTCCACCCACCCAGAGAATGTACAAACCAAGACCAACAAGTAATGATATCCATTAGCACGTGGCATTTCTGCAAAGTCTACCTGGATATTTCCCATAGGGGTAACTCCTACTGACTGAACTCTTGGGGGCAGGTTGGGACCCTGCCGGGCATTGTTCTTTGCACAGGTTACACATTTGCGGGCTACTGAGGTTGACAGGGGTCCCAATAACGAGATACAAAAATGAGGCTTGAGAGTTTTCTCCATTGCAGTTTTCCCATAATGTGTGGCTTGGTGGAAAGCTTGGACAATTGCTGGACCTAATGCTTCAGGGATCACAGTTGGACCTGGAGGAAGACCACCTGCTGGCGGCGGTAGCACTATCCATCCGGTCTCTGATATCACTCCCCCTTCCTCTTGACAATAATAGTCTAACTCTTTGGAGGTATATCGGGGAGTCCATGCACTAAGGGGCACTGGAAATATAGCTGCCTGGACTGTAGTACTAGTGGCAGGAACTTGTCCGGTCATGGCCACTTCTCGAGCTGAAGCATCAGCAAATCTATTTCCTCGTGAAACTTCTCCTTCCCCTACCTGATGACCTCAGCAGTGCATCACTGCAACTTGTTTAGGGGCCCATACAGCATCTAGTAGTGTTAATATCTCTGGGCCATACTTGATGGACTTGCCTCCCGAGGTTATTAACCCACGTTCCTTGTACAGGGCTCCATGTGTGTGCAATGTTGTGAAAGCATACTTAGCATCTGTGTACACATTTAGGCGGAGCCCTGTCCCTATTATCAGTGCCCTAGTGAGGGCTATCAATTCAGCTTTCTGTGCCGAAGTCCCCAGGGCCAAAGCTGATGATTCTATTACCATGTCCAGTAGGGTGGTCCATAAAAATGAATTCCTGAATTCCTTTGCTCCCTGGCCTGATTCTGGTTCCATTTAGGTAGAAAACACTGTGTACAAAGTTTGAAGCCAATCAAATAATATTTAGGGGTGGCTCAACAAGTCTTGAGATTTCCCCCTGGGAGCAGATGACGAAATGTTGCATCATCTTGTATCATCCACTCAGTTCCACGCTGATTACATTTGATTGCGGCATATTTGAACTAATCTCGTCTCTGAGAGGTGGCAAAGACATTGTACTATTATCTTTGTATCTTTATTCTTTTCAGATGGCGAAAAAACGTGGTTTTTATCTCATTGAAGAAATGTCCACCACAATTCTGGGGGCCAAGCTCCCCAGCAAGGAGCAAGTGTTAAGTGTATTTTTACATCACCATATGACATTAAACAAAGGCGTTAGTGAAAGTGCATCTATTGTAACAAGTGAAGTAGAAGCTTACTGGGAAAAGGCCAGGCTTCCTGTTCAAAGAAATGACAAAATTCAAGAAAAAGTAAAGAAATTGTTCAATCAGTGGAAACTTTTGAAGAAAAACAAAGGGAGAGGAGGGAAACAAGAGGCAAATGAAAAAGAATTCCAGGTTGCAATGAAAAACCTATTTGATGTGGCGCATGCCAATGCAATGTCTTTAATTCATATTCAAGAAGACAAAGAATTCTTAATAGTGCAACGAGAACCAGGGCGCCGCGGCTCAATGTGCACGATGGACAAGAAACTGGCCAACACGGAAGCAAGATCGCAACAGCAAGAAGAAGAACTGAAAAGGCGCAGACAAAAACATGTTGCCGAAGCCGAGGCAACTACAAGCCAAGTTCAGCTGGAAGGATCTTCTTCCTCAGCAGAGTCAGGTGAAGACTCGTCGACATCTGTGGATTCAGATAACGGACAGAAGAAAGCAACTCCACAAACGAAGCAGTTTCGACCTAACAATGTCTGGACCCCAGAGCTTACAGCAGCCCTGGATCGGACAGGGACAATGGATCGCAATGCTCTGTTTGTGGTAGCTGAAACCGCCAGAAGTCTGGGACATTATCCTGGGGAGCTCAATATCAGCCGCTCCAGCATCAAGCGCCATAGAGAAAAGCACCGTCAGCAACAATGGATGGACCTGCACAACGCATTCAAAGCCGAAGGCAAAATATGCATTGTGCATTGGGATAGCAAGTTATTGCCATCTCTCCTCTGTTCAACCACATCCGTTGACCGCCTTCCAGTTTTGATAATGGCTGTCTCCACTGGAGAAACACAACTTTTTGGTGTACCAAAACTGACATCAGGAACGGGCGAGAATCAAGCTGCAGCAGTTTATGAACTGTTACAGGAATGGTGTTTGGATGAAAAGGTTGCAGGCTTCTGCTTTGATACAACTGCATCAAACACGGGACGTCGATCAGGAGCGTGCATTCTTCTAGAACAGAGACTCCATCACACAGTCCTTCATTTGGCATGTCGCCATCACATTTACGAAATAATTCTTGGTGCAGTATTCTCTACATGCTCTGGAGCTTCATCGGGTCCCGATGTCCAACTCTTTCACCGGTTCCAAAAGAATTGGGGCTCCCTCGACAAGTCCAACTATCAAACTGGAAAAGACTTGGAGGTGCTGCAACCTGACAGGGATCACATCATGAAGTTTGCGGAATCCAAGTTGGCACAGGGCAATCACCGAGATGATTACCTGGAATTCTTGGAGTTAACGATTGTCTGCCTTGGAGGGAATCTTCCTAGTTTCAATTTCAAGAAACCCGGATCTTTCCATCATGCCAGATGGATGGCAAAAGTCTTGTACTGTCTCACGATTTGGATGTTCCGAGGACAACTCAAAGATCTTACCCAACGGGAGGAGTCCTGTGTTCGTGATGTGAGCATTTTCTCCATCCTGATTCATGTGGAAGCCTGGTTTTCTGCCCCTGATGCCGCAGTTGCTCCTCGAACAGATTTGGAGATGCTGAAGAAACTACACTCTTACCACAATGACCGTGTTGGAAGAGCGGCCAGAGACAAACTGCAACAGCATCTGTGGTATGTGTCAGAGGAGCTTGTGGCACTGTCACTGTTCGATGAAGCTGTTTCAGCACCGACAAAGCAGGCCATAGTGTCGGCCATGATCCCGGCAGAATCAGATGAAAGCGATGAGGATGATGACGAAGACGAAGATCCCCCAAAGCGGGTCGAATTGAAAAGTTCCATGATTCCACCACTTGAATCTTTTGCAACTCGCAAGTCAATCCGTTTCCTGAAACACCTCGACATCAACAGTGATTTTCTTAATGCAGACCCAGAAAACTGGGAAGAGAATGCATCATTCAAAGACGGTCTGAAGAAAGTAAAAAATCTTCCAGTGATCAATGATGTGGCTGAGCGAGGGGTCAAACTCATTGAGGAGTTCAACGGCCGACACACCACAAAAGAAGAGCAACTCCAGTTCCTTCTGGGTGTTGTCTCGCAACACCGTAAGATGTTCCCCACATCGTCAAAGTCCTTACTAGCATCTGGACCACATTGAGTGCTTGGCAAGCATGATACCCACGTCTATGAGCGGATAATACCCAGTGGTCTGACGAACCTTGGGGGGGATCCAGGGGCCTGATAGATAGGGACCTTGAGCCACCCCTAAATATTATTTGATTGGCTTCAAACTTTGCACATATTGTTTTCTACATAAATGGAACCAGAATCAGGCCAGGGAGCAAATAAATTCCTACTTTTATTTTTTCCCCTATGGCAGTGGACCACCCTAATGTCCAGGGTCACTACTGCATAGCCCGCACATCGTCATCCGTCAATGACAAGAATACTTCCAGCCACGAAGAAAGTTTGTTCAGAGTCATTTAATGGGACATCAGTTAGATCAGGGCGACTTGAGAATACAGTGTCCATGATTTCCAGGCAATCATGATCGGGTAGACCTGGACCAATTGGCAACAGCGTAGCAGGGTTCAAGGCTTGACTGACGATCAACTGCAATCGGGGGTTTTCGCATAACATACTTTGGTACTTCAGCATTCGTGAATTTGTGAACCAGAAATTTCCTTTGTGTTCCATGAGGGTTAGGACAGAATGCAATACCGTAACTTGAAAATTTTGATCTAGGGTGAGCTTGTCAGCTTCTCCCACCAGGAGGGCTGTGGCTGCAACTGCTCTCAAGCAAGGTGGCCATCCTTTTGCTACAATGTCCAGTTGTTTTGATAGATAAGCTACAGGTCGCTGCCAGGTTCCGAGAGGCTGAGTTAATACACCCAGAGCATTTCCACTTGACTCATGGACATATAGGCAAAATGGTTTCTGTACATCTGGCAGACCCAAGGCTGGGGATTACATCAGAGCTGCTTTCAAGGATCGAAAGGCTGCATCTTGTTCAGGTTCCCATTCCAAGGGAGATTGCTCCATTCCTTTGGTAGCTTGATACAATGGCTTTGCCAACACCGCAAAGTTGGGTATCCATATTCGACAGTAGCTTGCAGCTCCCAGGAAAGCCCTTACTTGCTTTCTAGTGGTCGGGGTAGGGATGCAACAGACAGCTTCCTTCCGCTCTGGTCCTAGTCATCGAACCCTGTTGGACAGATGAAATCCCAAATATTTAACCTCAGTCTGGCACAGCTGAGCCTTGGCCCTTGAGACCTTGTATCCGGCTTCGCTCAGAAGATGCAGGAGGTCACTGGTGGCTTGCAAGCATTCACTTTTAGAGTTGGTGGCTATCAGCAGATCATCTACATATTGTAGAAGGACTCTTTTCCACGGAGTAACAGAGTAACTGGAGAGGTCCTGATTGAGGGCGGCACTGAAGAGGGTAGGCGAGTTCTTGAATCCTTCGGGTAGCCAAGTCCAGGTGAGTTGGCCTCGCCTTCCGGTAGTAGGGTCCTCCCATTCAAAGGCGAACAGAAGTTGACTGGCTGGTGCTAAGCGTATACAGAAGAATGCATCTTTCAAGTCCAGGATGGTGAAATGAGTAGCTTCAGCGGGGATCAGTCCCAGAAGAGTATAAGGGTTTGGCACTACTGGATGTATAGTCACAACTGCTTCATTTACTCATCTCAAATCCTGAACTGGGCGGTAGTCACCTGTCCCAGGCTTCTTGACTGGGAGGAGGGGGGTATTCCAGAGTGATTGACATGTTCTGAGAAGTCCATACTTTAATAATTTCATTAGATGACAGTGAATGCCTTCAATCGCTGGCCGCGGAAGAGGGTATTGTCTTACATGCACTGGTTCCGCTCCTGGTTTGAGGGTGACGAAAACAGGGGCTACATTCTTTGCTAGGCCCGGAGGATTATCCTCCGCCCATACTTCAGGCGGAGCTAAAATTCTGGTGGGTATATGGGATCTAGCTGCCTTGGTTGGAGATGTACTATAGAACCGCCATTCTTCTTCTCGGGGGACAGTCAGCACCATCAGGCCAGCAGACTTCGAATTCAGAGTCATTTCCATTTCTCCCCCTTCAGTAAAGGATATCTGCGCCTGGAGCTTAGCAAGCATATCTCGGCCCAAAAGGGGAATTGGGCATTCAGGCATGTACAGGAACTGGTGTGTTATCTTCCATCCCCCTAGTTCACAGGTGCGGTTCTGCAAAAAGGGTTTAGTGGTTCTGGTTCCAGTAGCTCCGACAATGGTGGTGGATCGAGAAGACAGAGGGGCCACTGGCTTTGCCACCACCAAATGTTCGGCCCCCCGTATCCACCATGAAGTCCATATATTGGTCCCCAATTTTCAAACTGACCATAGGCTCCTGGGGACCCAGAGGAAACTTGGAGCCCGGTCTGGCCTAGTCTTCATACATGCTGTAGCCCCCTCCGGCTGCCATTCCCTCCATAGCTGCTTCATCTTGTTGGAACTGTGCGCCTCATTCCTCCATGACTCTGGAATCGTCCCCCTGCTCTCCAGGGGCTCCCTCTTCCCCTCCAGGAGGCGGAGTCAAGGTTCAGACACTCATTCTTCCAATGTCCTTCTTCTTTACAGTAGGCACATTGATTCACACCTACTGGGGGCCGACCATTCCCTCGGCCCCTCCCACGTCCTCGGATCCTTCTTTTGAGGCACTCCCTCCTCATCGTTCACCTAAAGCTGCTGCAAGGAAATCAGCTTTCTGCTTTATTTTACGTTCACTCTCCCTCTGACGTTCTCGGTCACGATTCACAAACACTTTCTGTGCAACTTCCATTAACTGGGCCGCATTCATGCCCGCAAACCCTTCTAACTTTTGCAGTTTCCGTCTTATGTCTCCCTGGGACTGACTCACAAAGGTCGCATTTACCATGCGCAAGTTTTCCTGAACTGCCGGATCATATGGGTTATAGAGTCTATAAGCTTCAGATAAGCGTTCATAAAAGGCCGCTGTGCTCTCTTCTGGATGCTGGAGGACTTCTGATATTTTCCCGATATTCATGGCCTTCTGGCCTCCTTTCTTCAGGCCTTGTAGTAAGGCTTGGCGGAACTGATTAAGGGTGCCGTCCCATCGGCACTGTTCGGATCCCATTTAGGATTGTCATTTGGGAAATCCACGGCCACTGCTTGCCGGGGATTTAGGCCTAATTCACCTATGGGATTTTCTTCTAACTATTGGGTGGACGCTTGCACAATTCGTGCCCGCTCTTCGGTACTGAAGAGAGTAGACAGGAGCTGGCGACAATCAGACCAGGTAGGCTGATGGGTCTGCATAATACTTGACATTAAATCAATCAACTCTTGGGGCTTCTCAGTATATGATGCATAATGTGTCTTCCAGTTCAATAAATCAGTAGTGGAAAAAGGCACATAGACAAAGCTAGTTGGTCCCACCACGACCTGGCCCTGGTTATCAAGAGTGGGTAGGCCTTGGACCTGGCGCAACGGCATAACATGACTCTCCCGTTGGCTTGTAGTTATACTTCTGAGGGCATAAGATAGACTGGGTTGTTGGAATGCTGCTCCTTGGCTTTGGGCATCTGCCGTAAGTGACCCTGAACTGGCAAATGAATCCCTGCTTGCAGTGTCATTGGTGGACAGCGGTCCTCCCGAGGCACTCTGAATGGAGCTGGGGCTTCCGGCCGAGAGAGGGTGCACATCCTCCTGCTGTGGAGGTGGTTGGTGGACTAGGGGTACATCTGCAGGGGGGTATCCTTCTACACCAAGCTCTGCCCGGGGTGGCGGCGGAGCTGAGGGGACTGGCCTATACAGATACTGGGACGGGCGGGTTTTAATGTCTGGAGATTCTGGGGCGGAATATACGGGCAGCTTCTCTTTTCCAGACCTACGGGCCCCCCTTGTGGTCACCACCAATATCCTACACTGTTCCTCATAATAACGCTTCATCCAGGGGGGGCCCTTTTTCACAAATACTTAACCAGGAATCTATATAGGGGAACTGGTCAGGGCGGTCTTTTCGGACCATCTGGTGTACTCTAGATACAATACTAACATCAAAGGTACCCTCAGGGGGCCATGAAGCGATCAGAACTTGCCACTCCCTTTCACAGAGCAGTTCTAATCGGGACGGAGACAGTTTTATTCCATAGTCTCCGGCAAATCCCTTACTAAAATTCTTGATCATACATTTCAACGGAGTTTGCGTGGACTCCGACCCTCCCATTATGATGTACACAACAACAGACAGTAGGGGCGGGTGATCGGGCTGCAGGTAAGGGGTCCGTACAGCCCTAGGAGCAAACAGGTAGACAAAACTCCGAACGCTTCCTCCTTTTCGCGACCTGGACACGGTCGCCCGGCCAGGAACTGCGCTACTCAGGAGTCCGCACTCGCTTGGTCTATGTTTCAAGACCTCTCATTCACACACACACAAACATGCTAGTAACATTTTTCCCAAATTCCCAAGCCTTTCTAACTAACCAAGAACAGCGGTTTCAGTCTCGCGCATACTCATGCAAGACGTACTAGGGCTGCCTGTTTTTTCAAGGGCTGTGGCTTCGGTCTCACGCATTTACCGTGCGAGACGTACTAGGACTGCCCTGAGAGGTGATCAGTCTCCCTGTACCGTATTCCCATACCAATTCAGTCTCGAGTATACTCATGCGAGACATACCCAAAACTAACTGACTGAGGAGCAAAGAAATTTCTACTCACCGGATCCGGTACCTGATTCAGAACCAGTTCTTGGGTTGAATCCTGGACTCCCCTCAGGTTCGGAGATGTTGGCCGGCCGGACCCAGTAGTCTGCCGAGGCAAGGCGGAACCCTCTCCGATACAAGAGGTTTCCCCTGCGGTCGGATAGACATGGTCCCAACCGGGCCAAACCTTGAGGTGGTAATACGTGGTATACTCACTTGAATACCATCCACTACTCGCACATTCCCGGCCAATGCACCAAGAATATGTAGCAGTGAAGTGCATGCAATGAATAAAACCAGGAGTCAGCTGCAGGATCCAAGCCAATTTATTGTGCACAGGCTCAGACAGGAGTGCATCCAAATAGGACTGAGCAATGGAGTACAGGAGCAAATTCCTTATATACAATTTTTACATTTTGATACAGGCAAACTTTCCATTTGTCCCAACGCCCCTTGCACCTGTCCAATTGGGGACCCTCTCTGGGCCTAGCTCCCTGTTCCCCCTTCTCAGGCTATTCTAACAAAGGCATAGTCTTAGATATTGATACATTTCTACTTCAAGGACATTTCTAGCTCAGAGAATGCAAGACCATTTCTATCATCAGCATAAAGGAATTATACAAACTTTTCAAAAGCAGTTTAAAGCAGTTTAAGGCAGTTTTTCAGACTCTGGTTCTTCTCCGCACTACTCACAGGTGGGGGTTAGGATCTAGGCCTAGTTTACAGGCCATAGCCTACCACAGTTTGCCAATTGGCAATTATTTATTGTCTTACGCATTGGTAGAAGGTGTGCACTGCTTTTGGATCCTGATCCCTTATTCTCCTTGTGTCTCCTTTCCCTATTTGAACCCCTTATTTCTCTTGTATTATACTGTGTCTTGATTAGACTGTAAGCTGTAATGAGCAGCGATCATTTTCTATATGTATTTCTACAGCACTGCGTATGCCTCGTAGCACTATATAGTAGTGTCACTAGGGAAGGATAGTTTATTGTATCCAATCTACTCCATTGTACAACCGACTATTGTCTGTAACAGCAACCGTCGGAGTGGGAGGTAAGGCAGAGATTCCAAGTCTGACTCATTAGGAGTATGTCACAGTCATTTGAAGGCTTTCTCACTCTCACATTTTCTAGTCCTCTTCCTCTCATTTATTAGAGCTTCAGATCTTAGACATTGCACCTAATCACTACTTTTGCGAGAAGCAAGTCTAACAGAAGAAAAGCCAAGTGGCCCTACTAGTAGGAAGAAATCTGCATCCATTTTCCTGCTCACTACCTCCCTCTGCTCCAAATATTTCTCCTTTACCCACAAGTACCTACAGTATGTGCATTGTGCAGACTTTTAATCCCTGGGCAAATTCATATAAAATGGTCTCATATTACCTCCACTATGTCTATATCCTTTTAGAGGTATCAAAGAAAAGCAAGTATCATTGTATGCTGCTTTTTGTCTTTTGCAACAAAATACTGTACACTAAAATCTTTCTAGGTCCGTACGAGACATATCTGAAACAACCCACTCTTTGGTTTTCAAGTCTCATTTTTTGGGGCAGGCCTGATGGGTGGCACAGGATACTAAAAGTCAGCAGTCCCTACCCATACGAGATGGAAATTCAATCTGATAGGAGGATTAGCTGTGCAAACACATTCCCCCCTCTCCTCTAGCCATTAAAGAGTGTGAGCAGGGAGCAAGGTAACGGGGCACTGAAGGATCTATGCCAGGCTGGGCAGGTGACACCAGGACAAGAAACTGAGACAGCACACTTGGGGTGATGATACTCCAGGACACCACTGGTTTTCTAGGTGGTGCAGGGCTTAAAAAGATAGGCAGCCCCTACCTCTGAGAACTGGGAATCTAGTCTAAGCATATCATAGGGAGGGTACATTTGGAAAATTAAATGGTCATAAAAGGAAAGAAGGGAGGGAAATAAGGGAGGGAAGGTGAGAGCACTATTGGCACAAGTCTGCAGAAAGAGATAGGTCATTCCCTGGGTACGTTTATGGGATCCTCTAGTTCAGGCATGTCCAACTTCGAACAGGTTGTGATCTACTTTTTCCGGCCAAAAGTGCCGGTGATCTACCACCATGAAAATTAAGTTTCAAATTAGTTTCAAATTAAATTTTAACCCAATAAAGTTGGAGGATCCCCTCCCCCCATTTTTAATGAACCTTCTGTCATTTACTTGGATGTGATCAGTTGTTAAGCAAATTAAGCAAAAACAAAACAGAGAGACGAAGATCCAGTAAGAACTGCGAGGGGAAATGGAAAGTACATTTTTTCTTAAAGTTTTATTGAGTAATAACTTTCTTTAACTGTCTTAATAACTTTCTTTAACTTTTATTGAGCAATTTGTGTTAAATTTAGGTTGAATATTGATCCAGGCTGATCTTGCACAATCTTTAATATTTCGCTCTTGCTCATTAGTGAGATGTCTGAGCCTGAATTTCCTCCACCAGCTTTTTGAAGTTGGATGAATATTGTGTGAGGGCCAGTCTCAGGGAATCGTGGAGATGTTCATCTGTCATGTTGGAATGTTGTCTACTCTGTCATTTTCAGATGGGAAAATGCAGATTCACACAAATAAGTTGAACCGAAACAGAAGTGTACGCTTCACTGCATCTTTTCAAGTTGGGAAATTTGTCTCTAGGCACTAGCTTCCAAAACGATTCTTGCTCAGCACAGGTCTTGAGAAAAATGTCATTTTTAAGGGTTAATATTTCATTTTCAAGAGATGGCTTGTTCAATGAGTAATTTTTACTGATAGTAGCTACAGTTTCTTTAATGTCCATATCTACTTTGAATGGGTATGACAAGTACTCCACAACTGTTCCAATTTTTTGGAAGTCACAGAATCTATTTTCAAATTCCTGGATAACAGAACAGATTTCTGTCACATATGTCTCATTCTGAAAAACAAAATTTGGATATTGTCCCAGATGGTCCTGCGTATTAGGAAAATGATCAAAAGTGGCCTATGCAATGAAAAAATAATTAACAAATGGCAATTTGGGTAAATTTTCCAAGACATGAGAGAAGCAGCAGGCACAGGCAACTCAGCCTAGCAGCAGGCACACCATAATCCCTATTTATTTATTTAGATTCTCTTATATACCGTGCTATTCTGCATCAGTGTGGTTTACATTGAACAAACTGAAATTACATTGAACAGGGCATTATAACTTGGAGATAACTATTTTACAGGGAACATGGGCTATGAAGGGTTAAGTGGCTTCCCCAAGACCACAAAGAGAACCTGTGGGACTAGAAACCCCAGTCCTTCCAGCCCAAGGTTGCTGTCCTCTAGTGGGATTTGAATCCCCAACCTTCTAGCCTGAAGTACCTTGCCCCAACCACTAGGCCACTCCTCCACTCCAGAAAAGTATGTTGAAAAATATGTGGAAATGGTCTTCACAGATACAGAATTGAAGGATCCACATGGATGGGATATGGAATTGAATCATCAGATATTGAAAATGTACTGAATGAAGAGGGCATTGAAGAGGATGTTTGTGAGCTATCTGTTGAGGAAGTAGAAGAAAGTGATACTGGCAGTGCCAAATTAAAGAACACCATTTAGGTAGGGAGAACAAATGGAGCGTGGGAAGGATGACACTGGCCTTTCATCCTCTCTTCATCCACCAGCCAAAGGTCCAAAGCAGCACCAAGAGCAGCAAACATCCCCACAGAAGTAGAGGGGAAGTCTCTTAAACCCTCACAGGTGTGGTGGCAATTTAAACTGCTTGAGAATCTAAAATATGCAGAATGCAATTATGTTAGGCAGCACAGTAGAAGAGGGAAGCTTATGGGACTTCTCATAAACAATGGCATCCAGCATCATTTAATTAAATAGAACCCTTTCCAGCTCAGTAGAAAGGAAGGCTCTGATCCTAGGCTAGGGACTCCATTCAGGAGTGGAAATACCAGTGGTGGGCAAGTATAGGAAATACCAAATCACTTTCTGAAGGAGTGCCTAGCTTCTTCCTCCAGTCAGATGGCATGGCATCAGGCCTATCACACACCAAAGCAAGGACACCATGAAAGAGATGGGGTGGTATTCAGCAGCACTGTCATGCAGCAAGCAGCAGGCAGTATTGAGGATGGTGACCTGGTAAAAATGGTTGAGAAGGTGGGGCTTAAGAGACTCATTTATCGCTTATCTTCCAGTTTGGGTGGAGCATGTTGGCAAGATGGTGGATACTTTGCTGGTGAGCATGCACATAGGAGAGTTTGGATGGAATGTGTTGGCAGGATGGTGCATACTTTGCTGGTGAGCATGCATATGGGAGAGTGTGAGTAGAGAATTAAAGTACATGTATAGATGCACGGAGGGGCAGGTGCACCTACTCTTGCCATCTTACTGGGCAGACTAGATGGACCATACTGGTCTTTATCTGCCGTCATTTACTATGTTACTATAAAATGCTATAGTTTATGTGTACATGAAACATTTAGGTAAGGGCATGGTCCGTGCCCTAATTTAAGCTGCAGCCTCTGCCACTTACACTAGTATTTTGTAAAGAAAAGCCCCCTGCATTCTTATATACTGTATAACATATCTTGTAACTCATTTTGAGTGTTTATACAAACTAATGAAATGAAACATAACCTAGGAAAGTCTCCTCTCAATGTGGACTAAAAGTAGCAGCACTGTTGAAGAATGCATAGAATTTTAGCTGCATTGGGGGAAGGGGCTATTTGCATAGCGACAATTAACATGGGTATGATTTCTTCCATGTTCAATTGTAGAGTTTTCTCCTTGTCTCTCTTGGATTGCAATTGGACTTCTAGATTCTTCTTTCTTGTAGGCCCCTTTATAAAAGGTACACCTAAATGAACTGCCTTGTAGACCCCTACTTGTCTTTATAAGGGCATAACTTGATGAAGTGCCTTTAATCACACTTCATCTAAGTGTGCCCTTCTAAGATTACCCTCTGCATGTATAGCCAGTACATTGAATATACATACTAAGAAATTGTCGCTCTGCAATACCCCTTCTGTGTTTACTTTAGACCTACTATTAGGTAAACATAATCTAAATACATAGCTTGCACGGATGGCAGCTAAAAAGCACTGCTATCTAAATAGTTTTGCTGCTTTACCTTGCCCAATTCTCCCTCTGCCTGCCCACCTCCCCCTCATTATACAAATAGTGATGAGTTGGTTAGAAGGATTTTCAGCCTAACACTATCCGTATCGTGATTGAAAATACATAAATAGTGGAGTTATTTATTCACCAGCCATAGGTAAGCATATTTATTTAATGTTTCTTCTATACCGCACTATTCATCAATAGTGTGGTTCACAAGCAACACATTTGTGCAATGTAGTAAAGGTCTACACTGGACTTATAATAAACAAGGTATTTATACAGGGCTAACAGGTAAACTATGTACAAATTGGTAGCCAAGGTTCTACATGCAGCTCGGCATTATTTACATGTCAAACAACGTAACTATGTACATTCTAGCTGTATGTCACAGGGTAGTGGACAGTCCATCGTTGATATAACGCTGTTTGAATAGTGGCCAAATGTATTTAAAAATAGCTCTTACTGGTGGATTTACTTGTGCAATTAGAGTAGGAGGGCCATGTTAATGCATGGTAATGGTCCAACCTTAACTTTACTAATCCGACCACTATCAAGCTTCCAGTCATTGAAAGCCCTACTCTTTAGCATCCCCCATCACAGTAAGATAGTTCTCCATTGGCTTCCTATTGCACATCAGATTTGTATGATGTTGACTTCATAGGAAGAATACAGGTGGGAAACAGCTGCTGATTGACAGTTTTTAGGAAATTTGGCTTTCACGGAGTATAAAGTACTTTTACCAATATATATTCAAGATACCCTTAGGCTTGTTTGACTACGGCACAGCTTCACTGACAGTTCAGCCTTGAAATTTAAAGGCACTCAAATAATTATTGACTTCTAATATATGTTTAGACATAAAGTGGAACCAACTAAACTAGTAAATCTCAAAATCCATCCCAAAATATAAAGGACCTCAAACAGTTCTTGAGCTAATATAGATCCCACCAGACCCTCTACTATATTAGCCTCAAGGGCCAACACTAATTTGCTCAATAATCATCATCGGTCCATTTTTTATCAAAACATTAGCAGTGAATTGTGCACACAAATAATAATTCTACTCTATAACAAAATAAACAATAAAACCCAACACAATATTGTGTTTTGATAAGAAATAACCTTTCACATCTGCATCATGGGGTGTGCCAAACAGACTAATGAGATAGCTGAGAAATCCACTAAAGTATAGAGCCAAACTCCAGCTGGCTGAATGTTCAGCTATAAAATAAAAAAGAACTCCAAATAAAGCATGGCATAATGGTGGTCACATGATCAGGATAGCCATTCAGAACAAACAAGACCAATCAATAGCCAGATTCAAACCATTTGGTTCAATTGATCTCAGCTGAAATATCCAAGCATGTTCACGGGGCGCCAGCTGTTTCAAGTAATCACCACCTGGCTAAGGATCTGCTGTCGTATATCAGCAATTGAATGATGGTATCCAGTGAGCCACTAGCAGTGCAGTCTCTCATTTAGTATTAATGAGACTTTTATGTTTTCCAAGCCAAAGACATATCTTCAGAGTGGTCTGACCCACATAAATAAGGGAACCAGGACAAATTATCATATAAATTACCCCTTCCTGAAAATTGAGGTCTGAATCAAACTCAGATTTAGTAATGTACACATCCAGGAACTCCATAGTCCGAGCATGATAGTTGAGCGAGAATTGAAGATTACTATCAAGACTATTAAGTAAGGTATGGAACTACATAAGAACATAAGATATGCCATACTGGGTCAGACCAAGGTCCATCAAGCCCAGTATTCTGTTTCCAACAGTGGCCAATCTAGGTCATATGTACCTAGCAGTTTCCCCAAGGGACACAGGTTCCACAATGCTTGTATTGGTTCAAGCATTGATATCCTGGGTCCCTTCTTAATAATGGCTTATGGACCTTTCCTCCAGGAACTTGTCCAAACCTTTTTTAAACCCAACTACACTAACAGCCTTTACTACATCCTCTGGTAACAAATTCCAGAGTTTGATTACACGTTGAGTGAAAAAATATTTTCTTTTATTAGTCTTAAATAGTTTACCCTGTAGCTTCATTGCATGTCCCCTAGTCTTTCTATATTCTGATAAGGTAAACAATCGATCTACGTTTACCCGTTCCACTCCGCTCATTAATTTATAGACTTCTATCATATCTCCCCTCAGCCGTCTCTTTTCCAGGTTAAAGAGCCCTAACCTTTTTAGCCTTTCTTCATAGGAGTATCCTTCCATCCCCTTTACCATTTTGGTGGCTCTTCTCTGAACCTTTTCTAATAACTCTATATCCTTTTTAAGATACGGCGACCAGAATTGCACACAATATTCAAGGTGCGGTCTCACCATGGAACGATATAGAGGCATTATAATATCCTTTGTTTTATTTTCCATTCCTTTCCTTATCATACCTAGCATTCTATTTGCTCTCTTGGCCGCCGCTGCACACTGGGCCGAGGGTTTTAACATGGTATCCACAATGACGCCTAAATCTTTTTCCTGGGTGGTGGTTCCTAATGTGGAACCTTGCATCGTGTAACCATAGTTTGGGTTGTTCTTCCCTAGGTGCATAACCTTGCACTTGTCCACATTAAATTTCATCTGCCATTTTGATGCCCAGTCTTCCAATTTATCAAGATCCTCTTGCAATTTTCCACAATCCTCTTGGGTTTTAACAACTTTAAATAGTTTTGTGTCATCTGCAAATTTGATAACCTCACTCGTTATTCCACTTTCCAGGTCATTTATGAATATGTCAAAAAGCAGCAGACCCAGCACAGATCCCTGGGGTACACCACTATTCACCTTTCTCCATTGGGAAAATTGGCCATTTAGCCCTACCCTCTGCTTTCTATCTTTTAACCAGTTCCTGATCCACAATAGTACACTGCCTCCTATCCCATGACTCTTTAGTTTTGCCAAAAGTCTCTCATGAGGGTCCTTGTCAAAGGCTTTCTGAAAGTCCATATACACAATATCAACTGACTCACCTTTGTCCACCTGATTATTCACTCCTTCAAAAAAACATAACAGATTAGTAAGACAAGATCTTCCTGGTCTAAAGCCATGTTGGCTGTCTCTCATTAGTTCATGACTATCTACATGCTGAGTAATTTTATTCTTTATGATGGTTTCTATCATTTTTCCCGGTATTGACATCAGGCTCACTGGTCTGTAGTTTCCCGGATCACTCCTGGAACCCTTTTTAAAAATTGGTGTTACATTGGCGATCCTCCAATCTTCAGGTATTAGAGATGATTTTAATGATAGTTCACAGATTACTAATAGCAGGTCTGCAATCTCATATTTCAGTTCTTTCAATACCCTTGGATGTATACCATCCGGCCCAGGTGATTTGCTACTCTTCAGCTTATCTAATAGTTGTAATACATCTTCTCGATGTATCGATATTTCCTTCAATTCTTCTGCACCTTTAAATACCACTTCAGTCATGGGTAACATCCCTACATCTTCCTCAGTAAAGATTGAAGCAAAGAATTCGTTCAGTCTCTCCGCTATCATCTTGTCTCCTCTTAGTGCTCCTTTAACCCCTTTATCATCTAATGGACCAACTGACTCTCTCACAGGTTTTTTGCTACGAATGTACTTGAAAAGGTCTTTACTTCGCATTTTTGCTTCTGCAGCAAGCTTCTTATCAAATTCTCCCTTTGCCTGCCTTATCAGTGCCTTGCATTTGACTTGCCAGTGCTTGTGCTGTTTCCAGGTTTCGTCGTTTGGCTCTTTTTTCCATTTCCAGAAAGATTCTTTTTTGGCAACAACAGCCTCTCTGACCTCAACTTTAAACCATGCTGGCAGTTTTTTGGACTTCTTTCCACTTTTCTTAAAGCGTGGAATACAGCTGGTCTGGGCTTCCAAGATAGTATTTTTCAACAACAGCCAAGCCTGATGTACGTCTTTAACCTTTGCAACTGCTCCTGTTTTAGTTCTTCCTCCAGTCCAGTCCAGAGAACAAAAATATCATCTAAGTATCTTCACCACAGGCAGATACATGTTACCAAAGGGGATCCTGAGATATATTGTGCTTCAAACTCAGCCACATAGAGGGAGGCTATTGAGGGGGCCAAAGTGGCTCCCCCATGGCCACTCCATGATGTTGTTGATAAAACCTCCCTTTAAACCAAAAATAGATTCTCTGCAAAACTAGCCTAGCCAGGTCATCCAAAAAACTTAATGGAAAGCATGCTGGTGGAGGTTTAAAGCGTAAAGCTGCCTGAATCACCTACAGAGCACAGTTTTATAGGATGTTTGTATACAGACTGGCAATATCCATAGATATCAAATACATTACTGAGGGCCAATCAGAAAATTCTTGCTGCAGTCTTAAGAAATGGGCTGTATCTTGTATATACAATGGAATATCCTGAACCAGAGGTTGCAAAAACATATCCAGAAGCTGTGACATGGATTCTAACACCGAACCTCAAGTTGACACAATTGGGCATCCTGGTGGGTGAAGTAAACACTTGTGAACCTTTGGTAAAAAATAAATCAGCGGTGGAAGAGGAGCTGTCTCAACTAGAAATCTTTGTTCCCGAGACATTAAAAATCCCCTGTCATTAGCCTCCATCACAAGATCTTAATTAGCTGTGCTAACCCAGCAGTCTAATCAGTATACAGTAAAGAATAGAAGTTAGGGTTAGTTAGTTGACGGGGATCCTCCTCTTCATATGAACTCTAATTCTGAAGAACCACACTACCACCTTTGTCCACCCTAGTGATTATAATTGATGTATTATGATGCAACTCATTAAGTGTATAGACAAAATTTTGTTGGGCCCCAAAAATATATATGGATCTTCCATCACTGAAATATCCCATAATACAAAATCCTTAAAGGTATTAATAATGGGGTCCAAAGGATCAGGAGGCATCCAAGATGAGGTCAGACAAACCACCGAGATATCCGGGAAAGTTGGATGTTTTTCAAAAAAGACTCTTAGTTGCAGAGTTCTAATGAAAAGATGAAAGGCTAACCAAAATTCAAATGTATCATGAAAATGTGTAGGCACAAAGCTAAGGCCATAGTTCAGAACTTGCTTCTGTATCAAGGACAGTTGTAACTTAGATAAATTTATCACAGCTAATGTTGTTAGTTGTCCATGACCTTGGCCTGGGAGAGAATTCCAGCCCTAGCCACATCAGAGACCTCATCATTTCCCTCGGCCTCGTCCTAAAAAACCCTATGACTGATCACTTTCAGAGTTCATACTCCAGTTGGATTCCTCAGATACTCCACAAAGGAAACTTGTTTACCACCATCGATAGTATTATTCAAAAACTCCAGCTTCAACCAGGGATAAACTTGATCTTGTTTATAGTCAAATTCATCATGTTGTTGTTGTTAAGTGCCGTCGAGTCGGAGTCGACTCATGGCGACCCTCTGGATAGCTATCCTAAATTGTGTTCGGTCTTCAGTCAGGTGGCTCATTGTTGACAGACTGGTACCCATAGCTGCTGTTATTGTATCGATCCATCTCATTGCTGGCCTTCCTCTTTTGCGTTGACCTTCTATCTTGCCAAGCATAATGTCTTTCTCTAATGATTTCTCTCTTCGCATGATGTGTCCAAAGTATCAAAGTCGAAGTCTTGTCATCTGAGCTTCTAAAGAAAGCTTAGGTTTGATCTCCTCTAGTACCGACTGGTTTGTTCTTTGGGCAGTCCATGGTATACACAGTATTCGCCGCCAACACCATAATTCAAAGGCATCAATTTTCTTCCTATCTGTCTTTTTCACTGTCCAGCTTTCACATCCATATGATGTTATTGAAAATACCATGGCTTGAACAAGTCGAATCTTTGTATGGAGAGAGACATCTCTGCTCTTGAGAATCTTATCTAGGTCTTTCATAGCCATTCTGCCAAGAGCAATGCGTCGTCTGATTTCTTGACTGCTTGTTGCTTCTTTATTGATAGTTGATCCAAGTAGGTTAAAGTTGTTCACAATTTCAATTTCTTCTCCTTCAACGATGAACCTGTTGATTATGCCAGTTGTCATGATCTTTGTCTTCTTTACATTAAGGCACAGGCCCATTTTGAGACTATGTTCTTTGATTGTGAGAAGCAAATGTTTCAGATCATCTTGACTTTCAGCCAGTAATGTGGTATCATCAGCATAGCAAAGGTTGTTGATGAGTCTTCCACCAATCTTCACACCTCTGTTGTCTTCATACAATCCTGCTTCTCTGATGATTTGTTCTGCATATAAATTAAACAGGTAGGGGGAAGGTATGCAGCCTTGTCTTACACCTTTGCTTATTTTAAACCATTCTGTTTCTCCTTGTTCCGTTCGAACTGTTGCTTCTTGATCAATGTACAGATTGCGCAAGAGAACGATCAGGTGTTCTGGTATACCCATGCTTCTTAATGTGGTCCAGAGTTTCTCATGGTTTACACAGTCAAAAGTCTTGCTATAGTTGACAAAGCACAAATAGATATCCTTTTAGTATTCTTTAGTCTTTTCAAGGACCCATCTCACATCTGCAATGATGTCTCTCATTCCTCGCCCTTTCCTGAACCCTGCTTGCACTTCAGGTAGTTCTTGTTCCAGGTATGGTTGTAACCTCTTTTGAATAATCTTCAGTAGAATCTTGCTGGCATGTGGGATCAGAGCGATAATTGTGCGATTGTGCGATAATTTCCACAGTCAGTTGGATCACCTTTCTTTAGTATTGGTATAAACACAGATCTTTTCCAGTCAGTAGGCCATGATGTTGTCTTCCATATTTCTTGGCAGAGTCTTGTGAGTACGGTAACAGCTGCATCAGATTGCTGCAATACCTCTATGGGAATGCTATCAATGCCTGGTGCTTTGTTCTTTGATAAGGCTTTCAATGCTGCTTCAACTTCTTCTTTCATCACCAATGGTTCCCGATTATAAGGTACAGGTTGAAACGGCTGTTGATCCACTTGATCTTTATCATATAAAAACTCTGTATACATAACTATACTTTTTAATCTTAAATTTATTTATTTAGACAGTTTTGTATACCACCTTATCCTTCAATCAAAGTGGTCACAACACAATTGGGGATACATTTAATACAAGGGGATATGAGACACATACACTAATGCTTACAGGGAACATGGGCAATGGAGGGTTAAATGGTTTGCCCAAGACCACAAGGAGCACCTGTGGACTAGAAACTCCAGTCCTTCCAGCCCAGGGTTGCTGTCCTTTAGTGGGATTTGAACCACCAACCTTCTGGCCTGTGGTGCCTTGCCCTAAGCACTAGACCACTCCTCCCTAATGGATTGATGAAACTGATCCATAGATGTCTGACATTCCATGTTTCTGTGCATAATTTGGGTCGTCAACAGTTCGTAATTTAGACTTCAAATCAGCAATTGAACCGGTCAGCTCTTGTTCCATTCATAAAGTAAATTCAATTATAAGTAGTATTAAATCCATGCTACATTTGTTCAAGTTACAGGCCCATTTATCTAAGAAAGCTGCATGCTTAGTGAACAATTTCGGAACTTTATAAATTCTTAGCCCCCCTCCCCTGACATGTGAGCTGTGTTAGTTCTCGGAGTTTACTGGCATTTCTTTATGGTCACTCGGAGCTATGCTAATCCTTTGAGTTTACTGGCATTTCTTTATGCTCACCCCTGACTCAGAACCCTCACTAAGGAAGTGCTAATGGGTTCGAAAAGCAGTGCTGGATCAGGTGGATCCTGCACTTTGATGTGATGAGATCTCACTTAATGGCACTAGTGAGTTACTCCCTGGAATTTCTACACATGCTTCATTTCTGCACAAGCTAAGTAATATTAATGAACTGATTAAATTTTGCTCAAATGCTTACTAAAATTTGAATAAATTGATTAAAGGGAAGGTTTGCTGCTAGAGGGAGTTTTCCCCCTTTGCAAATATTCCAACAAAAAAAACGAAGAGTGTTTTTTGCATGTATTTTGCTCTAACACGCCTGACTTTGTTGTTAGGATTTTAAAATAAGACATCAATTGTCATCACATTGTTTAATATTATTAACTCAACCAGTTTGGCAAGTTTGAAATATTCTTTAGGGATGTGCTTTTGTTATAAAACGAAAGCAGCAATAGTGCACTCTATTGCACAATTGTGTGCAATATTGCACAATAGGGCATACTATTGCTTAACAGGATGTCCTATTGTACACCAGGACACACTGTTCATGCATCTGTGAATAGTGCACCTTATTCAGGCATATGCAAACAGTGCATCCCATTGTTCAGTAGTGTGCATTACTGATGAAAAAAAAATGAAAGAAAGCACAAAGAAACAAAACAAAAAAACATTTTTGGGCCTGCACATCCCTTCTATTCTTTGTTGTTGCCATCATTAGCAAGGGCAGCATGCCAGATGACGTGAAGACAAGCTTTTTCAGTCACAACCCCTTGCTTATGGAATGCTATCCTAGTTGAGCTTAGCATGATTCTGGGCCTTAACAATAACTGTTCAGGTGATGCGGCCGTACAAGGTGCAAGCACAGAAGGGGGCACTGATATCATCACCAGGCTTCAAGGAAGCTCAAAAAGAGGAAGTTATTGAATGTGGCTGGCTGGGGGGAGGCACCAGAATCATTAGTTGCATAGGGCGCATTTTTAGTTTGATATAGTCCTGGCATGATTGATGATATATTGGGGTCTCAGAGGAAATTGAAGATTTTAATTAAAAACTAACCATAGCAATGGTTAGAGAGATCTCTGGGTCCTACTCCCAATCCTTTCCCAGGGATCAATTCACCACCTCCAGGCTCTCGAGATGCCACCACTGGCAGAATGGATCAGATTTTGCACGCAGACTGACAGTTTGAAAAACACCTCCTTAAAGGACAGTTTTGAAAGTGATTTACTTGGCAAAAAACATTTTGCCCATGTTAATTGCCTGTCTGCAAATAGCCCGCTCCCCCAATGCAGCTAAAATTCTATGCATTCTTCCTCAGTGCTATTGCTTTTAGCCCACATTGAGAGGGGATTGTCCTGGGATATGTTTCATTCACTTATTTCTTTTACAAATATATGAATACGGATTTGCATATTTGTCACAAACCTAAGCTTTCTTTAGAAGCTCAGATGATAAGACTTTGACTTTCATACTTTGAACACATCATGCGAAGACAGAGGTCATTAGAGAAAGACATCATGCTTGGCAAGGTAGAAGGTCAACGCAAAAGAGGAAGGTTAGCAATGAGATGAATCGATACAATAACAGCGGCTATGGGTGCCACTCTGTTAACAATGAGCTGCCTGACTGAAGACCAAACACAGTTCAGGAAAACTATCCAGAGGGTCGCCATGAGTCGACACCGACTCAATGACATTCAACAACAACAACCAAAACATTAAATAACAAAACTTTGAAGACAAGCAAGTTTAGCTCAGAGGAAGAATAATATATGTGTAGATGTAATTTTCATCCATCAAAAATTGATTAAAGTGTGACTTGGGATAGGGAGGAGACAGGAAATGGCAGGTGGTTGGTCTCAGGTTGCATTTATAATGGGAAATGCATTGTGTGCCTAGGATAAATATAAGAAGTTGTAATAGGCACTGTACTGTTTCAGGCTGTATTTGGTTTGTGGTTTCTTCTGAAATCTGCAAAATGTAGCAGCTAATGCAAAAGGAAGGAAAAATTGTGCCTTGCAATGGGTTAAGTAATTATCTACTGAAGTGTTTTCTCTTGCTATGACGCAGGCTGTGTTTTAATGGATTTGAACTGCATGCAGTATATGGATACAGAAAAACAAAAAAAGTCGTCTTCTGTAAACATTCAAATTTGGAAGACAAATTGCAATGACAGAAACTGCAGGAGAGATCTAAAAAGAAAACCAGAAGCAGAGGTTTAGTTTATGAGAAAAGACTTGAACTTTGTGATGGTTGAGGTAACTCAGCATGAGAGCAAACTGTCTGAGACTGCTACCGCCTCCAGTGCTGTCATAAGGACATTATGCAAAGTCATATTACTACAAAGAATGTCTTGGGATTATTAGAGAGAGCTCAACCAATGCATCATGGCATTAAAAGAAGGATATGGAAAAAATGACTGAAATTAATTTGTGAATAGGAAAAACCAGTTGGATCTGGAGAAAAAGCAACTTGTCCGCTGTTACACAGGAAATCAGGGGCAAGTTTTGAACACATCTTCTAAGACGTTGTCTAAATGTTAGGTCAGTGCTTAAATCAGATTGTGCACTTTCACATGTGATGTGATAAGCTCACTAAACGTGGTCAGGAGAACAGAAGAAAGCTATTAAATACAGTAATGAAGACAGCAACAAAGCAATTAACTGGGTGGCTTTATCTGCCATCATCTATTAGGTTGCTCTCAGAAAGGAAACCATATTAGTTAGTGGTGACAAAAACAACACAGAAGTTGATGGTTTTTGAACAGTTTTAGGGTCAAATTTATTAAAGTTTATTTTCTCCATATTGTAACATAGACTTAGACTTATAATAATGAACAGTGCATTGAAACCATTTGCAGTGGATGCAAGAATTGCAATATAGTGGACATGCTGGAGATAGAAGACAGAATGTTAAGTCACCTCAGGAAGTTGAAGAATGGTAAACTACTTGGGAATCTTTTATTGAAGTATGGTAAGAATTTAGCATGCGTTTTATTGCATGATAAATGTTAGAGTGGGCACACAATAATGGTTACCAAGTGGTAAAAACACCACCACATTAAAAAGAAAAACCTCAATAAGTGCTTAAAGTAGGTTTGGATGGGATTGTGACAGATTTGGGGTGGAGAGTGGGTGTGGTGACTGGTGACAGTGCGTAGAATGGTACCTTGCATTATCTCTCATTAGTGCCAATAGAGCTGCTGCACTTAATGCCACTCCATGAGGTGGTGGTCCATGCTACCAGCAGACCAGTAGTGTGGTCACTGCACATATGTCAAGGCAAAATAAATTAAGACCTTGATCCAAGCATCTTCCTCACTGATCTACCTCCAGAGAAGCTCTTTCATCCCAGATCTGATCCCCCTCTGCATTCAAGGCACCCCACTTTCTGGGAAGCCAAATTATGCAATCAAGAGCCAGTCTTCAAGACTTCCTCCCCAACCCAATACCCAGTGGCCAACAAGTCCCCAAACTGAAGTCTTGCAGGATCCCTCCTCCAAAAACCCAGGCCCACAAGCAGTGTCCCCCCACCAGTGTACAATCCCCACCCATGACCTCCCCCCCAGTCTTACCAGTGGCTTCCTGGTGCTAGCAATGAAGAAGGTCTTCTCCTGCAGGTCTCAAAATGGAAGTGATAAGCTCTAACAGTAGGCCTTGACTGCCTCCTTACTCTTCATTGCTGCCCCTGTCCTGTTTCTGATCTGAGTCCTCTCTTACCTCCTTCTCTTTCTGTTGTCATCTCAATTCCCCATTTCTCCCTCTCCTCCTCTCTTTCTTTCTCTTTGTCCCCTATGCCTACTTTATTTACCCCTCATGTTTTCTCCTCTCTGGTCTCCTCCTGTCTCTTATCCTCCTCCACTCTTTCCTTCTTCCATTCCCTGCTTCTGCCACAGTTACTCTTGCACTAATAGCCACATTAGTCTTGAAACCCACAATACTCGCCTCAGCAGAGCCCTTTATATAGTGTGCATAGTGAAAGGTTACTACTCAGTCCAAGGAAGCTGCTACACTTTAGACATCAATTATCAAACCAAAATCAAAACAATTTTTTTGTAATTTTTATAATTTTTGCAAGACCAAAAGGTACCACTTAAAGGATAACTTTGCCCCAAAGTAATCCTTTTATTTTATAGTCTAATTTGATATAGCAATTATTAAATATAGTGCCTTCCTCTTTATGAACAAATATACATATCTTCTTACAAACCATATATCATGTGGAGTGAAGGAGTAGCCTAGTGGATAGAGCAGTGCCTTAGTAAACAAAAGACCAGGGTTTGAGTCCCATGCCTTGGGTAAATCACTTAACTCCCCATTGCATTAGAAGAAAGGCCTGGCAATCTGCTCCCAGTCACACTATCAAAAAACCCCAAGAGCTACTGGGTTGCTAGGCCTGAAAGGCATATGTTGCATTTTCATTCAACACAGTTAGCAGATGTGTTCACTACATTAATTGAGGTACTAATTCCCTGGATGCTGCTGCTTATTGCCCTACTTCTAGCTGGCTAGCATTGGGGCATTCCAAGGACAGAGTGGAGGTGGCAACTAGTGATAACAGGACAGTGACGATATTCATGGAAGCTAAGCAGGCAGTGGCTGAATATCTCAACTGCCTGGTTAGCTTCCATGCTATCCAGCTTAGTAACATAGTATATGACAGCAGATAAAGACCAGCATGATCCATCCAGTCTGCCCAGCAAGGTGGCAAGAGTAGGTGCAGCTGCCTCTCTGTGCAGGTCACCCCTCCCCATGCCTTTGTTTAGGAGTGTACCCATCGCTCCGTGTAGGACACCCCTGTTTGTTGAGATATAAGAGATAGTTAAGTTTATTTTGATTTTATCCTATTGCTGTAAAGGAATCCACTGTGTCTGTCTCATGCCATTTTGAATTCTGTCACTGTATTTGCCCCCACCACTTCCATCGGGACGGCAGTCCAAGCATCCACCATCCTTTCAGTGAAAAAGTGTTTCCTGACATTGCCTTCCAATTTACCCCCGGCAGCTTTATGTTATGCCCTCTAATTTTACAGCGTCCCCATCTTTGGAAGAGGTTTGTTTGTTCATTAATACTCTAAGTATTTAAAGGTCTACATCATATCTCTCCTGTCCCTCCTCTTCTCCAGAGTATACCTATTTAGGTCTTCTCGTCTCGTAAGTCTTCTGACGCAGCCTCCAAATCATTTTGGTCACCTTCCTCTGAACCGTTTCTAGTCTTTTTATATCCTTTGCAAAACTGAACACAGGATTCGAAGTGAGACCTCACCAGTGACTTGTACAGTGACATTAGTACCTCTTCCTTTCTGCTGGTAATTCCTCTTTGTATGCAACCCAGCATTCTCCTGGCTTTTGCCATTGCCTTGTCGCACTGTTTCACCACCTTGAGAGCCTCAAAAATAATTGCACCAAGGTCCTTCTGGTCCGTGCACACCAACCTTTCACCCCCTATTCCCAAGATATTCAATGCCAGTGACTGAATATGGCCCTGGCATTGAATATCCGGGTTTAAGGTTCAGTGGCGGCAGCTAGCCACTTCATAACGGCTAGCTGCCGCTGCTAAGTATTGTGCCCTTAGTACTTATACTAATATGTCCAGTTCATCCTTATGTATATATCCCTTCAAGTATACTGAGAAACTAAACAGGGGCATTACCTCCCTCCTTCTGCTGGTTATGCATCTCTATATGATATGTGAGGATAGTAAATATTGAAACCATAAATCTTAGCTAGGGCTGGGCCTTTTGTTAAAGCTATGTATTTAAAAATGGCTGCCTGACTGTTTCAGTGAGAACAAAGAAAACACTATTGAACGTATGTTAAACTGTGAGATAGTTGCCATATATATATAGTTGCCAATTGAGAAATATTGAATCTAAATGGCGCAAAACCAAATCCATCCCTTATTACAATGCGTATCACAGCCACCTTAAAATGTATAAAGAAGCTTCGGACGGCGCAAAGAAAAATTACCACTCAACCATACTAAACAAATCCATTAATAGACCAAGAGAACTTTTTAGTATCGTCCAAAACTTAACTAATAACTCATATGGGACCAGCAACGATAATATCGATATCTCTGCCCAGACTCTAGCAAACCACTATATGAATAAAGCAAAATCATTTGCATTCACACCAAATCCTCTATCCCTTTCCCACCAACACCAATTAGAAAAATGGTCCGACTTTCACCCTATAACCAAAGACACTATCAAGACTACTATTTCAAACCTGAACACTACGACCTCTCAACTTGATCCATGTCCGGTAAACTGGATCAAGCATACCCTCACTACACTATCCCCCTTTATCCTTCCCATAGTCAACCTGTCGCTGCGCCAAGGATACTTACCACCTTCCCTCAAACATGCACAAATCCGTCCAATAATTAAAAATAACACCCTTGACAAAACATCACCCAACTCCTACAGACCTATCTCTAGTATTCCATTTATGGCTAAACTGATTGAAAAGGTCGTCCAAACTCAAACACAAGATCATATAGAAACCTCAGCCCCACTTGATGACCAACAATATGGCTTTCGCCCCTACCATGGTGTAGACACCCTATTAACAGTACTCCTCGATACATTAATACGAGGTATTGATAACCCTAAACAAGCTTTCATTCTCCTCTTTCTAGACATCTCTGCAGCATTTGACAGTGTACACCATGCTCTAATGCTTAACAGACTAGAACAAATAGGAACCCACTCAACTGTACAAAATTGGTTCACCTCATATCTAACTGATCGAACACAAACCGTCCGAACTAACACAGAAACTTCTAAAACATACAAACAGGAAATTGGTCTCCCACAAGGCTCCGCCCTCTCTGCCCTCCTATTTATATATATATCCAACCAGTCTGTGACATTTTCAAGAAATTTAAAGTCCACTATCACATATACGCAGACGACATGATGATGTACATACCATTCACAATCCCAACACTCCCACTACAACTGTTAACAGAATGCTTCTCTGAATTAACAACCTGGCTAAAGGAACACAATCTCCATATCAATCATTCTAAAACGGATATATTAATAGTAACTAAAAATCAATCCTACATACCTCCAACACACATCACTCTCCAAAATCACAACATTACTATAAAAAATGAAGTGAAATACCTAGGTGTCACCCTTGACTCACACCTTAGTATGGATACACATATTAGAAACATCACTAAGAAAATCTACTTTAAACTCAAAATTTTAAAACAATTACGTCCTCTTGTACTTCTACATGATTTTCTGAGCATTGTCCAGGCCATCATCATACCACACTTTGATTTCGCAAATCTCACCCTACTAGGAACAACAAAACAAAACATTAAAAGACTCCAACTTGCCCAAAATGCAGCAGCAAGAATTGTAATGAAGGTTCCACCATTTGAACACATTACCCCTATACTAGCAAACCTTCACTGGCTCCCAATTCAATCCAGAATAAATCACAAATTGATTATCACTACATTTAAGGCTCTAAATACAATGGCCCCAGTCCCCTTAACAAAACTTATCACTAAAGACACATCCCAAACTACGCTACGGAGAGGCCACACGAATAGAATTAGGATCCCGAAAGAATTCACAACTGCTAAAAAACTACTAATAAAAAAGCGTTCTCACATGCAGCTCCCACCCTATGGAACTCCCTCCCTGAAGAAATAAGGGCATTAAATGATGCAAAGGAACTCCGCAAGAAATTAAAAACATATCTATTCATCTCCCATTTTGGCACACTTGAAAATACCTTACCTCTAACAGGTAATGGTTAATAGCGACCTAGGGTACACCAACTCTAATTCTCCTAGCTAACTACAATTACAATTAAAGTCGATTTAATAACTACTTGTAAATCTTGTAAATAGATATATGTAATAGTTCAAAATATGTAAATAGTTCGATTGTTATTTAACAAATTTTACCATATTTAGTCATTCATGTTTAATGCATTTAGCAAAATTGTACCTAGTTAACAAATGTTCCATGTAAAACAGCAAAATTGTACCTAGTTAACAAATGTTCCATGTAAAACAGACTTGTAAATCTGTTCATTCCTTGTTCAATGTGAACCGCACCTGATCTGTGGAAGGTAGCGGTATATAAGCAACTGTTAAATAAAATAAATAAAATAAATACCATGCCAGTGTGACTGGCTAACAGCCAAACTTGGGCCTTTCCATGTATGGGAGATTAGGTGTGTGAGTGTGTGATGAAAGAAGAAATGAGGGCAGTAGGGATTGGTAAGTGTAATGATGACACTGTAAATGCCTGCCCTCTGTATAATCTCTTGCATGGGGTCTGCTACCTCAGCCTAGAAGTGTACGACTGGATGGCAAGTCACATCTTGCTTGCAGCTGCATTCTATTCTTTTGTTTCCTTTTGTAATAAAAGTGTAACTGCTGTTTCAGGGAAGTCACATGCTTGGAGGGATACCTAAGATTTGTGCCGACATGGATGAGCAACATAAGTTAATAGTCAGTAGGCTTGATGAGTCTCGGCAAACTCTCTGTAACCTCTGCCAGGTGTCAAAATCTGAGATGTTACGGAGATGTTATTGAGACTCATCAAGCCTACTGACTATTCCTATTTTGCTCATCCATGTTGGCACAAATGATATTGCTAGGTATCCCTCCAAGCATATCAAACGTGACTTCACGGTTCTGGGACAGAGAGTGAAGCAGATAGGCACGGAGGTGGTGTTCTCTTCAATCCCCACTGATGAAGGTAAAGGCCAAAGCCGAGAAGCTCACATCCTGGAGATGAATGCATGGCTGCATGGATGGTGTCATCAATAGCATTTTTATTTCCTGGACCATGGGATGATGTTCCAAGGGCTGCAGAGTGGAGATAGTGTCCATCTGTCCAAGAAGGGTCGAGGCTAACCTACTGAAGAGGGCTTTAAATTAGGTTAGATGGGAATGGGTGAAGAGAGTCCCCAGGTAAGTGAAGAAAGCCCCCAGGTAAGTGAAATATTAAATATCTCTGTACAAATGGGTAATAGGGAAACATCAGGAAAGCAGTGTGTATAAATGCTCGTAGCATGGGAAATAAGATCCCAGATGTTGAGGCTTTAATGGAAGAGGCTGACATGGATTTAGTGGCGGTTAAGGAGACATGGTTCACAGAAAACCATGACTGGAATGTAATTATACCAGGCTCTACTTTGTTCAGGAAGGATAGTGTAGGAACAAGAGGAGATGATGTGGCACTATATGTTAAAAATAATATTAAAGCTATAAAATTGCAGGACTTAAAAGGAAGAGAGGAGGCCCTGTGGGTTAAACTAGAAAGAGGGAAAGGGAAATCCATTTGCATTGGAGTTATATACAGATCCACCTCACAGGGCATAGAAGTGGATGAAGATTTAATATAAGACATACACAGTATTGTCATGAAAGGAGAAGTGCTACTGATAGGTGATTTCAATATGCCAGATGTGGATTGGCACATCCCTACTGCGGTGTCACCTAGACGTAAAGAGATTATGGATTCCCTACAGAGAGAACTATTCAGGCAATTGGTAACAGAACCAAACATGATGGGGACATACTGGACTTAGTGCTTACCAATGGGAAAGGTGTTTCTGATGTTACAGTGGGAGTTCAACTCACATCCAGTGATCACCAGATGGTATGGTTCAGAATTAGTACTAGGGCTGATAAAATCCATTCAAAAACGAGGGTCTTATACGTTAGGAAAGCTAACTTTGCCAAGATGGGCCAATATCTCAGAGAGTCATTAGCAGGATGGGAACAGCTGGGGGATGTAGAAAAACAGTGGGCAAAACAGAAAGGGAATATTTTAAAGGCAACAAACCTTTTTGTTAGAAAGGCAAATAAATGTAAAAGGAAAAAGAGGCCGCTATGGTTCTCAAAAGAAGCAGCTGAGAAGGTGAAGAAAAAGAGTGAGACCATCATGAAATACAAGAAATCACAGAGAGAGGAAGACAGGCATCTATATTTGGAGAAACTTAGAGAAGCTAGCAAAGTAGTCAGGAAAGCAAAGGTACAAAAAGAAGAAGAAATAGCCAATGCAATAAAATGCGGGGATAAGACATTTTTCAGATATGCTAGTGAGAGGAGGAAGGGCAAAAGTGGTATTATCAAACTCAAGGGTGCAGGGGAGGAATATGCAGAAACTGATGAGGATAAAGCAGAATTGCTTAACAAATATTTCTGTTCTGTGTTCACAGATGAAGGGCCTTGAGCAGGACCTCAGAAAACATCCACAAATAGCAATAGAAGCAACGGGAATCTTAAAAGATTTTCAGAAGACTGGGTTCGAGAGCAACTAGCTAAACTAAAAGTAGACAGAGCCATGGATCCAGATGGGATACATCCAAGAATACCAAGGGAACTTGGGGACATTTTAGTGGCTCCACTGTCTGACCTTTTCAATGCCTCTTTGGAGTCAGGAGTGGTGCCAGAGGACTGGAGAGAGGTACATGTGGTCCCTTTACACAAAAGCGAACTTAAGAATGCCATTGAGAACTAAAGGCTGATTAGTCTAACCTCTGTGGTTAGTAAATTATTGGAAAGACTACTAAAGGAGAGAATAGTGAAGTTTCTGGAGTCCAATGGAATGCAGGATCCAAGGCAGCATAGATTCCACAGAGGCAGGACTTGTCAGACAAATCTGATAGATTTATTTGGGTGACCAGGGAGTTGGACTGAGGAAGAGCGCTAGATGTGGTATATTTAGATTTCAGTTAAGCCTTTGACACCGCTCCACACAGGCAACTTATAAACAAATTGAGCACCCAGGGATGGACCCAAAGAGAGATGAAGATAGGCATCTATATTTGGAGAAAGAGAAGCTAGCAAAGTAGTCAGGAAAGCAAAAGTACAAAAAGAAGAAGAAGTCAATGCAATAAAATGTGGGGATAAACATTTTTCAGATATGTTAGTGAGAGGAGGAAAGACAAAAGTGGGATTGTCAGACTCAAGGGTGCAGGAGAGGAATATGCAGAAACTGATGAGGATAAAGCAGAATTGCTTAACAAATATTTCTGTTCTGTGTTCACAGATCATGGGCCTTGAGCAGGACCTCAAAAAACACCCACAAATAGTAACAGAAGTGACGGGAATCTTGAACGATTTTCAGAAGACTGTGTTCGAGAGGAACCAGCTAAACTAAAAGTAGACAGAGCCATGAATCCAGATGGGATACATCCAATAATACCAATGGAACTTGGGGACATTCTAGTGGCTCCACTGTCTGACCTTTTCAATGCCTCTTTGGAGTCGGGAGTGGTGCCAGAGGACTGTAGAGAGGTACATGTAGTCCCTTTACACAGTATCTGAATTCAAAAAAGCATGGGACAACCACAGACGATCTCTAAAGGTAAAAAGGGGGCTATTGCAGTTGATATGGAAGAGAAGACTAGATAGGCCATGTTGTCTTTTTCTGCCATCATGTTTCTATGTTTCTATTTGATCTCTTGTCTCCTAAATTCCAAAATTTCTACATATGGGAGGATGTGACCAGCATCAGGGTTAAACTGCCAGCTATATTATTGTTAAGTGCCTTTGAGTCGATGTCGACTCATGGTGACTCTCTAGATAGTTGTCCTAAACTGGGTTCGGTCTTTCGTCAGGTGACTCATTGTTGATAGAGTGGCATCCATAGCTGCTGCTATTGTATTGATCCATATCATTGCTGGCTTCCTCTTTTGTGTTAACCTTCTACCTTGCCAAGTATGAAGTCTTTCTCTAATAATCTCTCTCATTGCATGATGTGTCCAAAGTATGAAAGTCGAAGTCTTGTCATCTGAGCTTCTAAAGAAAGCTTAGGTTTGATCTCCTTTAGTATTAAATGGTTTGTTCTTCGGGCAGTACACGGTATACACAGTATTCATAGCCAGTACCATAATTCAAAATCATCAATTTTCTTCCTGTCTATTTTTTTCACTATCCAACTTTTGCATCCATATGATGTTATTAAAAATACCATGACTTGAACAAGTCAAATCTTTGTATGGAGGGAGACATCTCTGCTCTTAAGAATCTTGTCTAGGTCCTTTATAGCCATTCTGCCAAGAGCAATTCATCATCGGATTTCTTGACTGCTTGTCATTTCTTTAGTGATAGCTGATCCAAGTAGGTTAAAGTTGTCAACTATTTCAATTTCTTCTCCATCAATGATGAACTTATTGATTTTGTCAGTAGTGAAGATATTTGTCTTCTTTACATTAAGATGCAGGCCCATTTTAAGACTATGTTCCTTGATCTTGAGAAGAAAATGTTTCAGATTGTCTTCATTTTCAGCCAGTGATTTTATTTTATTTAAAAGGTTTTATATAATGCTTTATCAATTCAATCTAGTGGTTTACATTGAAACTTAGTACATTAAACAGGGACATTGATAACTTGGATTTTTCTGAGGCAATGAAGGGTTAAGTGATTTGCCCAAGGCCACAAGGAGTGCTAGTGGGAAATGAATGCTGGTCTCTGGGTTCCCAAGCCAGTGCTCTTAACCATTAGGCTACTCCTCCACTCCTTCTTCCACTCCACTCCATGTAGCATCACCAGTATAGCAAAGGTTGTTGATGAGACTTCCACCAATCTTCACACCCCGGTTGTCTTCATACAGTGCTGCTTCTCTGATGATTTGTTCTGCATAAAAATTAAAGAGGTAGGGGAAAAGTATGCAACCTTGTTATACAACTTTGCTGATTTTAAACCATTCTGTTTCTCCTTCTTCCATTCAAGCTGTTGCTTCTTGATCAATGTAAATGTTGTGCAAGAGAACTATTCAGTGTTCTGGTATACCCGTGATTCTTAATGTGGCCCAGAGTTTCTCATGGTTTGCACAATCAAAAGTCTTGCTGTAGTTAATAAAGCACATATAGATATCCTTTTTGTATTCTTCTGTCTTTTCAATGATCCATCTCACATCCATAATGATGTTTCTCGTTCCTTGCCCTTTCCTGAACCCTGTTTTCGCTTCAGAAATTTCTCATTACAGGTATGGCTATAGTCTCTGCTGAATAATTTTGAGTAGAATCTTGCTGGCATGTGGGATCAGAATGATTGTGCTATAATTCCCAAAGTCAGTTGGATCACCTTTCTTTAGTATTGGGATAAACACAGATCTTTTCCAGTCAGTTGGCCATGATGTCTTCCAAATTTCCTGGTAAAGCCTAGTAAGTATGGCAACAGCTGCATCTGATTGCTGTAATACTTCATTGGGAATGCCATTGATGCCCAATGCTTTGTTCTTTGATAAGGCTTTCAATGCTGCTTCAACTTCTTCTTTCATCACCAATGGTTCCTGATCATAAGGTACAGGTTGAAATGGCTGTTGGTCCTCTTGACCTTTATGTATAATGACTCTGTATATTCTTTCCACCTTTTCCTCTTGACCTTTATGTATAATGACTCTGTATATTCTTTCCACCTTTTCTTGATCTTCTCAGCATCATTCAACATGGATCCTTGAATTTTTTGTAGCATTCTAATTCAAGGCTAGAACTTTTTCTTTAATTCTCATAGCTTTAGGAAAGCTGATCTTGTTCTTCCTCTAATATTTCTGATTCTATTTCCTTGCATGCATCAATGTAGAATTTCTCCTTGTCTTCTCTATCTCTGTTGAGTTCTGCATTTGCTTCTCTTCTGGCTTTAGCTTCTCTGCGTTTCTGAATAATTTTCAGACTTTCTTCCATCATCCATTTTGGCTGTTTTTGCTTTTTCAACTTTTGTAGAGACTTCTCACTTTCTTCCAACACAATCTTCTTGATGTCATCCCATAACTCTGCTGGAGCTCTGTATTTGTATCTAAAGCAGCAAATCGATTTTGGAGGCAGAATTTAAATTGCAGTGGTACATTCTCAAGGTCATATTTTGCTATATTCATGAATGGCTTGCTCTTTTTCAACTTTAGCTTGAGTTTGCATACTAGTAGCTGGTGATCTGTACCACAGTTCTAAGTTTTGTCTTTGTTGATGTCATAGAGCTTTTCCATCATTGGTTTCCACAGATGTAGTCAATTTGAGTTTTGTACAATGCATTGGGTGAAGTCCATGTGTTTAGACACCGCTTATTTTGCTGGAAGAAGGTGTTTGAGATGAATAGATTGTTAGTCTTGCAGAAATCTATCAATCTTTCTCCAACTTAACTTCTGTTGTTAAGTCCCAACTACTTTGCCATCTTCTTTGTTACCAACTTTTGCATTCCAGTCACCCATAACTATCAGGATATCCTGTTTGCATGTTCTATCAGTTTTAGCTTGTACTTCTTCATAGAATTCATTCATTTCATCCTCTTCTGCATCTGTTGTTGGGGTATATACATGAATTATAGATGTGTTGATGGGCATTCCTCATAGAAGAATGGAAATTAAGTGTTCAGTGATTGCATTGTATTTCATTACAGTTCTTGCAAATTTCTTTGCACCATTTCTTCTTTATCTTTCATTTCCAGCATAGTAGATCATGTGATCATCAGATGCAAAGTGCCCAATGCCAGTCCATTTCTGTTTGCTGACACCCAACAGACTGAGTTGTACACATTCTATAGAGTGGCATTTAGTGAGGATTGTGCATCATCTAGATCCAGCCGAGCATTTGCTTACTCATATACTCTTTTCACTGTTTTCATCTTCCTTCCTGTCCCCCTGCACAATTATCTTCTCTTCCTTTCTCTCCCCTTCCCATGATTCTTGGAATTTCCATCCATAAAGATTCCAGAGTTCATTTTGTTTCCTGTAGGACTTGTATCTTGTTTGATTTATACCATTCTAAACATATAGGGGCACACTTACTAAACCATGGTATCCTCTTGCGGCTATCATAATACGATAACTGCAAAAAACTTGTGATAAGACCCAAACCTCCATGATATCTGGAGGAGGCATTCCCAGCTTCCCCCCCTGTACATTTATTTATTTACATTCTCTCATACAATGCATACATACCATACATACAATGCATACATACATACATACCATGGGGGTGTTGGATTTACCATGGAGACCTACAATACCTGCATCACATTCAGTTTGTTACTATGTAAACAATCAATTTAATGTATGTTAATCTACAAATTAATGCATGTAACGTCAATTTGTGCATATGAAAAATTCTAATGCGCACCTTATCGGTCTCTTCCCCAGTCATCGTTCTTCCCTTCAATCCATTCAAAACTCAGTCGCATGGTTGATCTTCCACCAGTGTCGCTTCACTCACTTAACCCCACTTCTGAAGTCAATTCATTGGCTTCCTATTCATTTGCATTTCTAGTTCAAACTTCTCTTACTGACCTACAAGTGCATTCATTCTGTGGCTCCTTGTTACCTCTTCTCCAGTCTCTCTCCCTACCCATCCTCCTTGGGAACACCATTCATCAGGCAATTTACTTTTATTGGCCCTGCACATACATGGTGCTAGCATGGGGATCTCAGAACGTGAGCAGAAGGGGGCAGAACAAGGGTGTGCTTAGCAGCGGAGATGTGCAGTGCGCATTCACGAAAGACCTGTGCACACTCTGCATGCTTCCCGCAGACGTCCACATTATACCTGCAGAAATGTGGAATAAAAAACGTTTCTGCTCTGCTCTGCACTATGTCTCATATGGATGAATGGCTGTGGCAAAAATGTATTGAACCAGTGTATCTGCAGTCGGGAAGACCACAAGATGCAGTTGTAAAGAGCAGAATGCAGAGGTGAGGGAAGGTTATATGGTAAAGACACATTACTAAACCCCCCTATAGAAATATTCAGCGGTGCAATGGTGATTACTCCGGCTATGCTGACCATTTCTGTGTGAGCTAGAAAACATAATCTAAGGCACCCTAATAATTCCTGTCTTCTGAGAAGTGAGACTGTAGATGGAGGGACTGTATGTGGGTGAGTACAGGATGGATGCATGTGTAGGTGAGAAATAGCAATAAGTACACAAGTTCACAAAGTAAAATAAGCAAAGGTAATCCTGATGTAATTAAGCTGACTTAGTCCACAAATCAAATAGTGACTATGCAAAAGTGGACTAATAATAAAGGAATAATGAATAAAAGTAAACTAATTGGTATTTAAGAATAATAACCATTGATTAACATCATGTCTATGTTACTGCGATGGAGGAATAGCCTAATGGTTATAGGGATGTGAGGGGCAAAAAATTTCATTTCATTTCACTTCCTTTTTTTTGTTGGTTTTTTTTTGTCTTTGTTTCATTTTTTTTAAAATAGTGCACTATTGCACAATAGGGGACACTATTTACTCTTTCATTTCAAAATCAAAACACATTCCTAATGGTTACACCAGTGGGCTACAAACAAGGGAGGCCAGTTTGGCTCCCACTGCCACTCCTTGTGATCCCGGGCAATTCAATTAACCCTCTGTTGCCTCAGGTAGAAATGTTAAGTTCCCCTCTGAGGACCGGGAAATACCCATTGTACCCGAATGTAACTCACATTGAACTCCTGAGAAAGGTGTGAGCTAAATCCAGTCTGTAAAGGTGTGATTTAAGGCAATAGATGTAACTGAAATAAAGACTGAGAAGGTTCATAATAGCTATATCTGACTCCTTCAGATAAAATTACTCAAATACATGGAAAGCAAAGGGCAAATGTAGTGCCTAGCTAGATTCGCCTCATTCAAGCCATGGTATTTTCAGTAACATCGTATGGATGTTAAAGTTAGAGAGTGAAAAAGATAGGAAGAAAAATGATGCCTTTGAATTATGGTGCTGGTGGTTAATACTGTGTATATCATGGACTGCCTGAAGAACAAACCAGTCAGTACAGTGGAGATCAAACCTAAGCTTTCTTTAGAAGCTCAGATGATCTTCAACATTCATACTTAGACACATCATTGCCATGTAAATATCTCATGTATATAATTGACCCTTGTTATCCAAGTTACTCATACCATGTAAATATCTCATTTATATAGTGACCCCTGTTATCCATGTTTGGACCCCTGTTCGATGTAAAACCATGTTGTCATGGTCGTTATGTTATAATGTAAACCGCGCTGATACCAAATAGTGCGGTATATAAGAAATTGTAATAAATAAATAAATAAAAAAATCTTGCGAAGAGAGAGATCATTAGAGAAAGACATCATGCTTGGCAAGATTGAAGGTCAATGCAAAAGAGGAAGGCCAGCAATGAGATGGATCAATACAGTAACAGCAGCTATGGGTGTCAGTCTGTCAACAACAAGCCACATGATTGAAGACCAAACACAATTTAGGACAACTATCCAGAGGGTTGCCATGAGTCGATACCGATTCGATGGCACTTAACAATAACAACAAATAAAAAATTGTTTTCTCTTTTTCTGAGTCTCTCAGGAAAGATCTGGAAAAAACCCATTTTAAAACTCAAAAGCTGCACAGCATGATACCTGAAAAACATCTTGAGAAGCCAGCCCTAATTAGAGTCTAAGGGACCATTTTACTAACAGGCACTAGGGTGTTGCACTTAATGTGCCAAAAGCACCAAAGTTATGGTGCATTAAATGCAATACCACCACATTAACTGTCAGGAGTGTGAAAAGCATTTCTCCAGCAGTTAACACAGAGCACTTTCTCCTAAGGCATGCCACATTAGTGTGGTGCACTTAACTCCAACAATCGAGGTGGCGCTAATTACATGGGATGCAGTTAGTGTGCGGCGTGATCTCAACTCTAACTGTGCTAAGCTCACCATTCCCACTCTCTGTCCCTAACCTGCCCACTTGCAATCCTAATGCAGGTTGTAGAGTTAGTGCAAGAATCATCCTGCACTAATTGCCATGTTCCCACATGCTGCTAACTATCATCCTTTAGTAAAATGCATCCTAAGACTTGTTGAATAAACAAAGTTGAAGGTGTTAATACTTCCTCTCTCATATTTTCTAGGAAATCAGTCATATGCATTGGAACGAGGAGGGCCACAGGCCCTGGCCCCACCAAAACATTGCTACTGTGATCGTAGCTTCCCTTCCGTCATTCTGCGTTGACCCAAACTCCTGCAGTCAGAAACAGGGTGAAAGCCGGCGATCGCAGCCACGTGGAGTTCGGCTGCCAAGGGGCGGAGCTTGCGCCCCCCCCCCCCCTTCCTTATGAAACATGGCATTCTGAGGCCTCTAAAATCAGTTAAACTAGACTATCCAGCTGGAGCCTTGAGATAGCCCCCAAAGCCTCACTCCTTTTAGCCTTGGAGAGATTTTAATTATTTTAAAAGCTTCTTCACAGGGCAACTGAGATATAAAATGCCATATGCCAAACAAAAATTTAAAATCCTTGAAATACCTTCAAAAATCATTCAACTCTAGTTTAAAATGGGCTTACTTCAACTTGTTGAAAACTGGTGATGCAGTTCCAAATTGTCAAACTGCAATATCCTATAAGAGATGGGTCGATCAGAACTGCTCACAATTCTCAAGATGAGGATGCCCCAGGGACATATACAGAGGTATAATGATATTCTCAGTTTTGTTCATCCATTTTCAGATAGTTTATAGCATCTTATTTGCTTTTTTAGCAGCTGCGGCACACTGAGCTGAAAAATTTCAACATATTATCTTCAGTGATAACAAGATCCTTTTTTTTGGGTGGTGACTCCTTACTCAGAATCCAACATTTTCTACCTGTAGAAGGAATTATTTTTCTCTATACACACTACTGTGCCTCCTATACCATGACTCTTTAAAGTCTCTTATGAAACATTCCTTATGAAATTATTGAACACCTTCTGAAAATCCAAATACATTATATCAACTGGCTCACCATTATCTACATGCTTGTTTATACTTTTAAAAAATCGAATAAATTGATAAGGCAAGACTTGCCTTTGCTGAACTCTGCCATGTCTACGTGGTCAGTAATTTTGTTTTTTAGTATTGCTTCAACCATTTTGTACAGCACCGATTGTCAAGCTCCCTGGTCTGTAGTTTCACAGATTACCCTGGGAGCACTTTTCTCAAAATTGGCATTACATTGGTCACAATCCAATCCTCTGGTATCATGAGCATTTTGAATGATAGATTACAGATTACTAGTAATTTTGTTAGTAATTTTCTGTTTAAACTCTTTCAGGACTCGGGGGTGAATGCCATCCAGTCCTGGTGACTTGCTACTGTTGAGTTTGCAGTTTGTTCTATTGCATCTTCTAGATTTACATTGATGTGCTTTAGTTGCTCCATATCATCGCCACCAAACGTTTCTGGTGTAGCTATAAGCACGTTATCCTCCTCGGTATAGACTGAGGCAAACAAATCATATTATTTTTCTGATACTACCTTATTCTCCCTAAACACTCCTTTTATCCCTTGAACATCAAGAGGTCCAGCTGACTCCCTCACAGGCTTTGGTTGTACTTGAAAATGTTATAGTTCAGGCCTTGCCAGGACAGCTAGCTTCTTTTCAAAGTCTTTCTTGGCCTACATTATTACTTTTTTATAACTAATTTGCCATTGGTTTTGCTTATCTCAGTTTTCTTCATTAGGACTTGCATTCCATTTTCTGAAAGATGGTCTTTGGCTTTCACCACTTCTTCCATCTGACCATTAAAACATGCTGCCACTGTTTAGTATTCTTTTGACCTTTTTTGACGCATAGAATATAGCAGGATTCCATGATGCATATGCCCAGACTTTCCCCAAGTATACATTAATAATGATTTATGGCTGAATGCTATTTAAATTCCATATCATCTTGCTTAGACTGTTAAAGGCAAGTTTTTCACAGCTTTGCCATTAAACAATTCAAGTTGAATTTCAACGCATTCAGTGAAAACTAAAGCTGAAATATGCAAACCTCTACAGTTTGATAAATTACAAAAATATCTTTATCTTCCATTCAATAGTCACATTTAAATCGGAGAACCTTGAATATTGTGTGTGCAACTCTGGTCTCTCTATCTTAAAAAGGAAATAGCTGAATTAGAAAATTTACAAAGAGCCACCAAAATGGTAAATGGGATGGAAGGATACCCCTATGAGGAAAGGCTTAAAAGATTAGGACTCTTCAGCTTGGAAAAGAGATGGCTGAGGGGAGATATGATAGAGGTCTATAACTTAATGAATGGAGTGGAACGGGTTAACGTAGATCGGTTGTTTACACCATCAAAAAGTAGAAAGATTAGAGGACACTCAATGAAGCTACAATGTAACCCATTTAAGACTAATAAGAAAAAATATGTTTTCACTCAACATGTAATCACTCTGGAATTCATTACTGGAGGATGTAGTAAAAGCTGTTAGTGTAGCTGGGTTTAAAAAAAGGTTTGGACAAGTTCCTGGAGGAAAGGTCTATAAACCATTATTAAAAGGGACCCAGGAAATCCACTGTTTGCCCTAGGACAAGCATTGTGGAACCTGTGTTCCTTTTGGAAACCTGCCAGGTACTTGTGACCTGGATTGGCCACTGTTGGAAACAGGATACTGGACTTGATGGACCTTGGTCTGACCCAATATAGAATTCCTTATGTTCTTAACTTTATACTTTGAATTTTAAAAATATTTTTCTCAAAATCTGATTAATGAAATGAATTGACAAATTCTTTTAGCTGATGAGTAAGTTTATATGTTAGGCAACACCCACAGTTTATAAATCTTTTGTGTGCCCAAAATGCTGATTGTTGTGCATAAAAGGCTTCTTATAAAATTCAGGGGGTCTTTTTAGCTAGCTGGCAGTGCGTGTTCTGGCACGCGCTGAGGATCATTGGGACACATGTTGCCAGCTAGTGCAAGGCAATGACCGCATGGGATGATTCCCATGCCAGCAGTGCAACCCACATTAGGGTCCCTCGGTGGATTAGGGGTGGAGCGTGGGTGTGGTTAGCACTGGGTTCACACTGCATGCTAATTGCATTATCACAGGTTCACCTAACACAGCTTCAATAGGTGGAATTAAGTGCAACATGAGGTGCTAGGGGACAGGGCTCAATGTTAACTGCTGGGGAAATGCTTTCCACACTCCTGACAGTTTACATGGTGATGTTGTACCTAACATGCAATAGGTTCAGTGCTATTGGTACGTTATGGGCAACACTTTAGTGCCCGTTAGTAAAAGACCCCATAAGTCATGTGGTGCAATTAGATGCTTACCTGAACATGACTTTAGAGTAGGCATGTTCTGGTGAGGAGTTTAGATGGAACGCAAGTATTTCATAAAACACATGTGTATGTGTGTACTTTACATACTAGCTTATGCCTGCTCCAGAGTAGGTATATAGAGCCATGGCTTCAATCCAGGTACCATTTTGGCTAGATTTCTGCTAGTATTTGAAAAAGAAACATAGGTAGTTATCTACAGTACATGGCTTTCACAAATATGTGACCTATTATAAAATTACTGTCCAACATATCCAGTAGCACATTTCAAATTTTTGCCTTAGATCCAGGGGCTCAATATTCAAAAGGGTTTATGCTGTTAGCAGGATCTCCTAATTGCATAAAGCCAACTGCGCCTGATATTCAGTAGCACTGGCTGGAGAGTGTTGATGAATATCCCCACAGATTGCTTTGGAAAAATCTGGATAGTGCTGGAATGGTTCATGGGTGAAGTTGATTGGTTATGGCAGCTATCTGATCAGCAATGATTTTCAGTCTGCAAACTGGATTAGTTACCACATAAACTTAAGACAGGCTAATGGGTGTCCTAAACTTTTGTCATTTTGCTATATGGTTGGAAACTGAATGTCACTACTGATCAGACATCAAAGGAGGTCAGCAGCAACACCAGATATTCAGCACAGGTGCTGAATGCCCAGTTTCACTTTTGCCAATGGTGGCCAGGCCATCTACAATCACTGACCACTATGGGCTGAATTTTGGGCTCCAAATTCAAAGCAGTCAATTTTGACAAATATTGGATCCCCTTAAGATTTTGGTTCCTTGTATATGGTAGTCTTAATCAAGACTCCCTGAAATATGTATGAATATATAAAACATCCCAACGTTTTTGCATTGCAAAGAATCCAGAACCCTATCTCAGAATACAGGTATAAACTCCATGTATAGATTTGGTCACAACAGATCTTGATTAAACATTTTAGCTCTTTTAAAAGATATTGACAATACTGTAAACGGATAGCCTGGAATTTCTGGCCCTGGAATTTCTTGAACAGCTTTTTAGACTGCACTCTAAAGTATGCTCTATCAAAACATATTGAGGCTGATTCAAAGCGGAAGACATCTGGGCTGTCCGGATTGCCAAAAGTTAGATGGGGTTGTTTTGTACTGTCACGCCCTTGCCCCTTACTTCCAGTATGGAGGGGTGTGGTTATCATAGAAAGTTTCACCTTTTAGCCTTTAATGGACTGGTTCCTTTGCCATGCCCTTTGGGAAAGGTAGTTCAGTCACAATCCACTTGGCTTCAGGTAGAAAAAAAAACACTTGTAGTTGGCTTGAATGATAAGGCAATGACAGAATTTATTAACTCAAATGCAAGGTTCACAAATACTACCCTTGGATACTTTCTCCAGGATTCTTCACAATACACATCAGGACATAAATAAACTCAAAGCAAACTTTCAGCTTATAGTGTTCTTCAACTCAAAGGAAAAACCTTTTAACAGTCAATGCTACCAGCTTGGCTAGCATTGCTGTTTAAAGCAAACAAAAACAGCATTTCTCCGTGGCAGTTTTCTGTTCTCATAGTCCCAAACACTTCCAGGCTGGTTTGTCTCCTTGCAAACAAAGTAAAACTTTTAACAGGACAAAAACTTCTCATAAGCAAATAATGTGCTATTCCATGCTTTAGGAATATTCAAAAACAAAGCAAAAAACTTTACTTCCTTTCACCATTAGCTCGGCTTCTTGCCGATGCACTGCTCTGGATATCAGGTGTTTATCAAGCACAATCAGAGAGCTTCAGCTTGCTCTTGCTTTCTCAGCAAACGTATTTCTTCTTTAACACAGGACATGCACAAAACCATCTACAGGCTTTCAAGGTTACCTGACTCTGAAGGTTTTCTCTTAGGGGTGGTTTTCTTTCAATCCCTCTGCAGTAAAAGATTGGCACATGGAGCAATCCATGTATGAGTCTTCATCATTTACAGCTAGGTCTGGTTCATCTAGTTGCATAGGCTCTACCTCTCCTTCCAGTTCACAGGGTTCAGCTGACTGCCTTCCGTTAGAGCTGAGAGTATCTCTTGCAACTCTGCACTGCTCTGTATTAGACAAGCTTTCAAGGCTCATACCTGGGCCTGGGCTTGTAGCAACTTCTCCTCCCTCATGCTCTTGCCATCATTCTCCTGTGCTTCCTCGTCCTGTCCTCCAGCTTGTGTTTCTGCTTGGGTCTCTCCCTGAGACTCTCTCTGGGACTCTCCTCCTCCTCTCCCTTGCTTCTTTCTCTATCCTAGACTTAAATCCCCAAGGCTCCAGCCCCCTCTCTTCTCCTCTCAGGTGACGGAGATCAGCTTGCCTCCTGGCAGCTGGGTAATTAGGGAACTCAGTGACGTAAGGGTCCTTTACCCTGGGTCAGTATTCCCTCTCCTTTTCTCCACTAGGGGAACTCTGAAACCTATCCCATCTGGGAATTTCCTGCTTTCTAGGTGTGATTGGGGTTTTGTTTCTCTGACCTTGCAAAATAGGTCCTTTTATAAGGGTGAATTCCTTTCCTTTATCCCTTTCTCCTCTGTCATGATAAGCTTCCTTATCACAGTACCCGATTCTGCAACCGTGGGAGCTATTTGTTCCCATGGTTGCAGAATCAGGGCACTTGGACGGTCTGGCGTGCCCCCTATTCTTCCGCCAGAGACATCCAGCACTATACCTGTGATAGCCCTCACAGTATTCCTGCTTGCGTGCCAGTGCCCTGGCACCCCATTACCATGGCGCTGGCACATCCTACAGGAGCAACCACTGCCCAACTGCACAGCATGCCCCTTCTCCCACCACCTGACCCCTGGCAGTGGTCCCCAAGGCAAGGATCAGGCAGCAGGGGCTTTCCCATGGAGGCACTGATGGCTGGGGGGGCTTGTATGGGATGATCACACCGGGCATGATCACACCGGGCAATAAGCCGGGCATCCTCATTGAGGCCACTGGACATACAGAGGCCCAATCTGAATGGCCTCTGTACATCTGGGTGCTATGGTCTGCCCCCCGCTCTACCTCAATGTCACCCACTCCCTCCCCCCATCCAGTGCTCCCTGCACATCAGCCTTGTACATACAGGGAGAATGCAAGACAGAATGCGGAGCAGCAGCTGAGTGTGGGTTATACATCCAAGCTGGATGTACAACCCGCTATTCTCAGAGTGGAATCTACCCCATTCTATATCCCAAAAATTGAGGATAAGGTAGACTGTTCTTTAAGCCCGTGGGATGTGAAATATTATGACTTAAAAGAGAACTATGGAGGGGGAGAAGCCAAGATGGCATCTTAAGGATAGCACGGTGCAAAGTTGTCTTTGATTGTGGTGTTTCTTGGTCAGTTTGCTTTGGGAAATGCAAAGAGAAAATTCAGACTTACGCTGCTGAGCAGTGGCATGTGCTAAACCTCACGGTTACTGTTACTTCAGTTTAGTAAAAGGGCCCTTTTGTTTAGGTTGTAGAAATAAGTATACATTTCTATGTGAACTGCAAATGAATATGTTTCATACTTTCTAAATACTATGGGCCCGATATTCAGCAGCAGTGACTAGCCTCTACTGCTAACTTTAGATCTGGCTATATGTAATGTCAGGGCTGTATTCAAACCTCAGCATTGAATATCCGATATTCTGAGTATTCAGCTGCTTCCTGGTTAGCTTCTGCGGTGAAAGTTAGTCTATCCTTTCCTGTGTGTCACTTTGGCTGTGTTCTGATAGCAGGGCAGCGGTTCAATATCACCACTGCCCAGTTATTGTTGGGTGTTGCCCCTGGAATGCTCCGATGTTAGCCAGCTCACATCAGGGCATGGAGAAGCAGCACCCATGGATATTCAGTGACACTAACTGTGTGCTGCCGAATATCCCTGCCAAGGAGATTAACGTGGGTAACAGGTCTCCTAACCACATTTAGGGGTATGTTTACTAAACTGTCATAATGTTCCCGGCGCTAGCTCCAGCGATAATGTGAAGAATGCCATATAAGGAGTGGGCGTTCCGGTCTTATGGTAGCATTTTGGGTTATTGCGCAATAAAGTCCGTTATCGCACGATAGAGGGAGCCATGGCACGTTAATGTGCGTTAGCCTTAATAAAGCACGCTGACCTACAAACACAGCAACAGAGGTGTAGCACAATGGTTGATACATTGATTACTGATACAGTGGTCATGAGTTTGATCCCCCAGTGGGCTCAGTTAAAAGCCTGTCTGAGGCAATCCCTTTTCCTGCTTGTAACAGTCAGACACATCCCAACAATTTGCACTGCCAGCCAAAAAAGCCTCAACCCAGTGCCGCAACCTAATGCACCTTTTAGGGCGCACAATAAGGCACATCATAAAGCACCATGTCATCCAAGGTAGGTCATAATGTGCCCCAGAGGGCGGCAGGAAAGGTTGGCACCCTCCAAGGCAGCATATAAGGCACCCCATAAGCTGTCCAAACCTAAGGTGCCGCGAAAGATTCCCCAGGGATGCCAAGGTGACACAAGAGATGGTGCCCCAAAGTCACAAGCATGAAATGTATGGCTCAAACACAGATGCAACCACAACACTGCACAGAGCACCAAGGAAAGGCATTGAACAAGTGATGGAAGGAAGTAGATGATGGAGCTCATGGACAAGCCAAATCTGCGTGCAGCCCATGTGGCAGCAGGTAAAGTGGACAAACATAACGGGGGCAGCTGTACCGATGTACAGGGTGATGGTAATGTACAGTGCAACAATGACAGTGTGTGGCAGAGGATGGGGATACGTGTCCACCAGAGGAGGTAGAGGTGACAGGATAAGTACAATGACAGGAGGACAGAGGAGAGCAGTGTCATGCAGAGCAGACACAGGAGAGGCAAGCATGAAGAGCCGCAATGCAGAAAGGTGTGCCAGTGCAGGACATGTTGTGTAGAACAGCCATAAAAAAAAAGGAAGAGAGAGGAATTGAATCTATGACCTCTGCTACTGAAGTCATTACATTAACCATTGTGCTACATCACTATAGGAGTTATCATACCAATGGCTGGCTACAGAAAGAGTGCACGTCACCATAAAACTGTCTGCTGTGGTTACCAGGATAGGATAGAACCAACAGTACCCATAATGCAATTCACATGCAGAACAGCAGTATACATCTGCTCACCAGACGGGGTATGCACCTCTACAGCACGTCAGCTTGGTAGGGGGAATGACCATGCGTGTTACTGGCACAGAGTACCCACAGGCCATGCCAATGTGCGTGCTCTGTGCTCACCCTGAGGGTGAGAGGTGGAGTGGCCAGCACCAGGTCCGCAGTACCCGTGTTAGTTGAGGTGGGCTGTACTGCAGGTCTCCATTAGTGCCAGTGTGTGACAGGTATTTGTTGCAGACACCTTTAGGAGATCTCTGCCTCCATTTGTAATTGCCAGTCATGTCTGGCCCTTGTGGACCATGATGCACACAACATAGTGCATATCCACTGTACTTGCTATGGTCACCTGTTTAGGGAGCAGGGGTGTGTCAGGGCTCACATGGCGACAATGTACTTAGCAAACTGCCATCTCTGGGTCAGGGTGGGGGGGAACATGATCTGCCCCAACAGACCCACACTCTCACTCTTTGCAAGGAGGGCAGTGGCAGTACATGAGAACAGGCTGTGGGACCAGCAACCCCAGTCCTGGTGGTGAACAGACAGCTGCTGAAGAGCTCCAATTGCGACAGGGCCACTTGCAGATAGGTAGTGGGCCCCATCAGCTCAGCTGCCCCCCACTACAACCTGACATTCACCAGCAGAGAGCAGTCAGTGTGCACCTGCTGCACCCTGCAAGGTGGTGCGGCCATGCAGATGCTAACTGCAGACAATCTGCGAGCTAGTACATAGTGCACCCAAAACTGGGAAGTCAGCGCACACACACACACACCACACAGGTATGTCAGCAATTGGGCCCCAGAAAAAAAAGAACCCATAAATATCACTTAAAAGAAATACTGTATACCACTATGTGGGAACCTAGCCATACCGTGGTCACTGCACAGTCAGGGTGAGAGCGACCTCCCAGCATGACATGCTGTGCCAACCCTGTCCATGCAGGTGGTGGTTGGGCACTACAATGTCCCAGCCATTGCCCTATACCCTGTGGAAATGCATCCTGCCCATGCCACCCTGTCTGGGCCATACCCACAGTACCTTGCTCCTCATTATGCACATTGGCAGGCTAACACTGGAAACAGTGCAAGCAATGTGGGCTCAGTAAGGTGTAGGCAGCCACAACACACTGGATAGACATACACACACTCCCACACCTATGCCAGCATTGTGCAAATATAGAAATTTGTGACAGCCCTGGCCGCCACACCAGCCTGGGCACGGTGCGGGCATTGCTATGGTACTCAATACTATTACGGTCACTCCCCGGGGTGGTAAACACTGTCAGAATCAATAACTGAAACACACTCCACAGATATCAGAAAGGTTGCTATGATGAATTTCTATCAACAAATTGTGTTTAACTTACAATTTATTAGCTGACATTAATTATAGCATGTTCCCAAGTTTAGGACGGCATTGCTAAGGTATGCAGGTGCCAGTATTGTGAGATGCTGCTCCGCGCAGGGCCCAACTGCCTAACTCTCCATGAGGCTTTGGGTAGTGGAGCCTGTGGGTGTGGGTGTTTATGCCCTTGTTGGCCACTGCTCTAGAGCAGAGGTTCCCAACTCTGGTCCTGGTGGGCCAAACACTGTTCAGGTTTTCATGCTATTCCTAATGAATATGCATGAGATACATTTGCATACAATGGGGGCGGCACATACAAATGCAGCACAGGCATATTTATTAGGGACAGCATGAAACCTGAATGGTGTTTGGCCCTCCAGGATGGCAGTTGGGAAACTCTGCTCTAGGGATTGCACATGTTTATAGCGTCTGTGCTCTATAGGGCAAAATATTGGCGTTTCATGCATGTTTACTTTATCTGCAATAAAGGTTCCATCTTTATTACCATGGTTTAGTACTGGGTAAAATATGGGGACAGGGTTGGCAGGAGCCGCAGATGGGACTTGAACTTGTGACCTTCTGCTCCTGAACATACTGGCTGTGTGTACTGCACCACACTGTTCCCACGGGAGCAGATCATTACCTGGGGATACCATGACTGTTTGTCAGACAGACCCTGTCTGTTGCAGTACACGGCACCCACCTAAACGGGGCTTGGTCATGGTCTGCTGTGGGCAGATGCCACTGCCCCCTCCGCCACCAGCACCCCTCTGCCACCATGCTGCCATGCCATTATGCTGGTGGTGATGGTGGTGCGCAATCCCAGGCCATCGAGTGTGCTGGTAGGCAACTACCTATGGTGTGGGTTCTCGGGAAGGGGTGCCTACATGGACATGCACGCTTTCCCCCAGCACTGCCTGCCAATGTTATGTGCCCTTGGGGGTACCTGCTGGGTAATATCCCCTATGACACTGTGGGACACACACTCGTGCCCATGTTGGACCCTTGTCAGTTGCTGTCTTGCTGCTTTACAGTTTCGTCATTCCTATCTGCCACCTAGGCATCTGTGTAGTCCGCTCTGTGCCCCAGCTGGACCACAGCATGTGCCGCCTGAAGCCCCCTCTATCCCATTAACAGCATCAGTACAGTTGCCCTTTCCTACGTGCCCACTCTGCTGTTGCTGCACATGTGCATGCCATAACAAACCTGCCCAATATAAACGAGAAAAAACCCTGATCAGCGCTATTTCAATGTGGGATCATTCACTTTGTAGGGGGACAGAGCATAGACCCTTCCAAACATGATATCTTATTTTTTGTGCTTTGTCAGTGGTGTTGCTTTATGTTTATCATTAATATCACTTTTGGCCAGCTTGGTTATTGGGATTTCAAATGTGGTTCTAGTCCTTTTATATGTTTATTTGCCTTTTTGGTTCCTGCACATGTATCACAACTATCACTTTTCTGGGTTTCCCTGGCTTTGCTTCACATTGCTGACTGAAATAGTTTCTCTTTCCTGCAAATGTGCCTTAACGCGAGGGTTTCACTGGCGTTAGTGTTCAGACCCGGTTTTCTGAGCGTTAGTGTGCCTGTAGCCTTTCCCCTCCCACTCACCGCCCATTGACCCCTTCTCTCCACCCTCTGGGAAACCTTACTTCACCCTTCAGACCCGGATTTCACAGCGTTAGTGTGCCTTAACGCCGCCGCAGAGTTATCGCGTGATAAGTGATGTTATCGCGTGATAATACCACCGTTGCGACGTTAAGATGCTTAGTAAACATACCCCTTAATCCCTTTAAATATCGGGCCTTATGCTTCTTTAAACTAAAAATGTATTATGTTTTATAAGTGGAAAGCTCTATTTTAATTTTAGTTTCTTTTACATGTTTTTTTTTTAAGTGGGACCCTAAACTTAATATAGAACTTACCAAAAAGACATCAGTTCATGACTGTGCCAGAAGGTAAACGCGTCTGTGAAATATGCATTACAGTTCATTTCAGAATAGCACTGTTTGTTTAAATTGTATCACTATAGTAAAAACAGACTTCTGTGAATCTATGTAAGTAGTGTTTAGTCAGGTTTTATCATTTTTCCATTTCTGCTTTCCTCCATTGTTGAGTTGTTTAGAATGACGATATATACTGTAATTACTGGACAAAGGAGGAATAAATCAGCCGAACAAAAGTGCTTTGTTTCTCAAGCAAAGTTTTAACACGCTATTGAAACTACAAAAACATATGGCAGACAATCCAAAGAGGTCAACAATATTAAGCCTCTCAAGCACAGTTACTCTGTTTCTAGGGGGCAAAGGTACTTTAACCAAATGCTTGCTAAAATTTAGCACACATTTTTTAATGTTGACTCTACTGATTAGTTTACCTAATGTATTGAACTACTTACCTTACATTACATATGAGTGCTATGGAAAGTACAATAAGCATTGCATTCATGCATTATGCATAGTGCTAAAATTAGTACAGAGACCCAAAAAACATTTGAAAATATTCCTTCCACATACTTGATCTAATCTAAAATGAAGGCACCTCTGTCCATTCAGCAAATATAGAATTCCTGTTTGCCCCTCATATCCGCTTGATAATCCAAAACATAACCTCCATATCAATCTACTTAATCAGCAAAGAATAAAGAACCTCCATCCAATTCACTCTTCTACCCTCACAAAAGAATAGAAATAGAACGCGCATTATTTTGTTTTCTGCTCTCCTCATAGTACAGCCCCCATCTTCTGATCCTCTTCCAGTCTTCAAAATTCTCCCAAAGGTTCCTAAAGATGAGCTGGCAGTTTTACTTCCAGCTGGACTGGTGTCGGGTGAATTTAGGGACCGCAGTAGGTTAAATGCTGAGCCAGTAAAGGGATATGGTTGTGACATACTGCTCACTCAGCATTAGAAACCTTTGAGGCAGAAAGAATGATCAGGAAATAGGTAGATTCTCTTTGTCTTGAACTACTTAGTGGATTGGAGGGAGAACAGAGGAAAAGAGGGTTTCTTGATTTGCTCCCAAGGTAGTTGAGAAGGGAATTGAAAGAGGTGTTCTTTCAAGCTTGGTCATGACCTCTCAAATTAGTAAGGATTTGTATTTGTTAGCATGGAATCAGTTGAAAATTTGTGTGCGCAAATTTAGTACGTTAACTCATGAATTTTCATGCAAACAATTGATTTGTGCATATTCAAAAATTCCAATGTGCATTAAAAATAAGTTCTTAATACAAATGCATGAAACAAACTAAAAAAAAGCACATTATAAGGTGCCTTGGTGGACAGGGCACTTTATAATGTGCCCTATGGGGCACCCTATAGGATGCCTTCTGAGGCACCTTAGGTTACGGCACTCTGAGGGTGTTTTTGCTGGCAGCACTGATTCAAATTAAAAGGAAATCCCTCAGACATCCTTATTAAATAACACCACTGTGGGATTGAACTCATGATTTCTGCTTCCACAGTCATTGTCATAACCAGTGGATTATATCTCTATAGCACCTAACACAGCACTGGCATGGACTTAAGGTTACCATGTGTTAATGAGCCAAGGCACCCTCTATCCAGTGATACAGATTCTTGCTACCTTGTAGCCAGAACTCACACTACCTTATATGGCATTCCTCATATTAACTCTGCAACTAGCACCAGTAACATTAAGACTGTTTAGTAAACATACCCCTTAATGTTTATTTATTTATTTACATTCTCTTATATACCATGCTATTCTGCATCAGTGTGGTTTACATTGAACAAACTGAAATTACATTGAACAGGGCATTATAACTTGGAGATAACTATTTTACAGGGAACATGGGCTATGGAGGGTTAAGTGGCTTGCCCAAGACCACAAGGAGCACCTGTGGGACTAGAAACCCCAGTCCTTCTGGCCCAAGGTTGCTGTCCTCTAGTGGGATTTGAACCCCTGACCTTCCAGCCTGAAGTACCTTGCCCCAACCACTAGGCCACTCCTCCATTCCTAGTTGCAGTGTTAATGTGAAGAATGCCATATAAGGTAGTGGGCATTCCGAAGGGAAGGTAGCAAGGAATCGGTATCGTGCAATAGTGGGTGCCGTGGCACGTTAACATGCGTTAACCCTAGGCTCATGCCAGAGCTGTGCTAGAAGCTATAAAGATGTAGCTTACTGGTTACTGCAATGACTTTGGAGGAAGAGATCATGGGTTTGATCCTGCAGTGGTGTTATTTAAGAAGGTTGTCTGAGGCATTTCCTTTTAATTTAAATCAGTGCTGCCAGCAAAAACACCCTCACAGTGCCGTAACCTAAGGTGCTTCATAAGGCGCCCTATAAGGCACTCCATAGGGCACATTATAAAGTGCTCTGTCTGCCAAGGCACCTTATAATGTGCCCTATAGGGCACTTTACAGGGCACCTTAGGAGGCACCTTAGGTTACGGCACCTCTATTGCTACTTTATCGTGCAATAACATTACGTATCGTGCGATAATGTTACTTATCGCACGCAAACTGCGCTGCTGCAACGTTATCGCTGTTTAGTAAACATACCCCTTAGCCTTCTATTCAAAGTATATTTATCCTCTGTATGAAAGAACTTATATGGGTTTACACTTTCTAAGAAGCCAATGAACAACTGGTATGTTTTTTGGAACTTAAAATGCTTATTCACTAGCTTCCAGGAAAAACCTCTGGGCAAGCAGTTGGAAGACAGTATGGAAGATGTTTGTGGCCTGGAAATACCTTTAGATTGACTTGGCAGACATCTGAGGAAGGCAAAAATTGCAGAGAGGGGCAAACAAATCAAACCAAATATTTTCCTGAGGAGTGAAAGCTGCCACTGCTGACTTTGATGAATGTAGAAAACTAACAGAAAAAGAACCATTCACCTCTTGTTAGAATTTGTTTTGTGGTTGGCTAATTGCAAGATAAATCAATAGTTTACACTGTTGTGCTGCTAATGATGGTATTCAAATAACCTTCATACAGCACTACCAAAACAAATGTGCATTATTGAATATATATCCCTCTTTCACAGACAGAGTAAATAACTAGGTATTTTAGGACATTCACAAAATTTCTATGAAAGGATAAGCTACTATTGCTAGGTGATTTCAATTTTCTAAATGTTGATTGAGACATCCTAGCTATAGTGTCACCAAGAAGCAGAGAGATCCTAGATTCATTGCAGGGAGAAATATTCCAGCACAGTGACCGGATCCATATGGGAAGGATGCAATATTGGAATTGGTGTTTCCAAATTGGGAAAGTATTTCTGACGTTTTAGTGGGTAATCGTCTAGACATCAGAGTGATTGCTGAATGGTGTGGTTCAATAATAAAGCACAGGCAGTGATGGTTCATTCAAACGGTGAGCATCATAGACTTCTGGAAAGCTAACTTTTTCAAGATGGAGGAGTGCCTCAGGGAATCAGGAACTAGATGGGAAAATCTAGAGCAGTATTTCTCAAGCCAGCCCTGGTGTATCCCCCTAGCCAGTCTAGTTTTTAGGATCTCAACAGTGAATATGAATGAAACAGATTTGCATGCAATGGAGACATTGCATAAAAATCTATATCGTGCATATTCATTGTATGTATTGAAAAACAGACTGGCTAGGGAGTGCACCAGGACTGGTTTAAGAAACACTGATCTGGAAGAAGTGACCAAAACTAAAAAATGATATTGTAAAGGCCACAAACGTTTTGATAGGAAAGCAAATAAAGGTAAGAGGGAAAGGAGGCTGCTGTGGTCTTCTAAAGAAGTAGCTGAAAAGGGAGAGAAAAAAGGTTAACATTTGTAAAAATGGGGGGGGGGGGGGTGTTAGGGAATATGTGGTGGTACAGGGTACCAGCAGTGCCTTCTAAAATTGACCAATGGTCCTCATGAATTAATGAAAGACCTCTGCATATGTTTGCTAGGAAAAATGTGCTGCATAAACTACAGCAGATTACAGAAAGAGGAAAATGAGCAATAATCTGGAAAAGCTAAGAGAAGCTGGTAAAGCAGTAAGGCCACAAAGACGTAACCTTCTCATTTGCATAAATATCTAGAAGATCAGTATCTGCTACACAACTCAATCAGCATTTAGTAGGCATAGTAGAGTCTTTCTTGTTGACTCTGATGTTTGAACTACACTCAGTAGTGGGTAGGAGAGGGCAGGCAATTCTAAAGCAGTTCAGTCCCCTAGCAGCATTTGTTTTTTTAGACCTCAAAGTAATTTTTTTTTTTTGGTTAAATGGTATCAAAGGGATAGTATGGAAATATCTGTAAGATTTCTTAAATTAATAGATGTTAGAGTGAAATGAAAAGATGGTCTGATGATTTCCAAAAAAAAAAAAAAAAAATATATATATATATATATATATATATATTGGGGGGGGGGGGGTTGGGTTGTTGGGACTTGCGGCTCCCAAAGTGCCTCTATGGGGCCCTGCATTTACTGTGCATTAGCTTGCTATAGTTGCTTCAGCACCACCATGCCAACACATGTATACTAGGCAAATTTGGCAATCCTCCCTGATCCTCAAACCTTTGAAATGCACTACCAACAGAACAACTCCACATACCACATCCCTACAGTGGTGCAGTAAAGGGGACCATCAACCCCACTCCTGTTGGGAACAGGCACCCTACAGGGCAGTCAACACAGATCTGTACGCATCCATAAAGCAATAGCAGACAGACAGTAGGCCTGGAAATGCTCAGCTGCCCCCCACCACTATCTGACATTCTCCAACAGCGAGCACAGAGAGTCTCCAGCCGCTGCGCCCTGCAAGGTGTTCCAGCCATACACATACTAACTGCAGACAGTCTGCTAGCTAGTCCATAGTGCATGTTCCTGGAGAAGATGTGTGCACCCAAAACAGGGATGTGAGCATACCCACCAAGCAGATAAGTCAGTGACGAGGCCCCAGAAAAGAGAACCCATATATATCACTTGAGGGAAATACAACATAGCACTATGGGGGAACCTAGCCATGCCATGGTCACTGCTCAGTCAGGGTGAGAGTGACCTCCCAGCAGGACATGCTGTGGCTGCCCTGTCCGTGCAGGTTGTGGCCGGGCACTACAATGTCCGAGCCATTGCCCTATGCCCTGTGCAGATGCATCCAGGCCAGGCCACCCTGTCCAGGCTATACCCACAGTACCTTGCTCCTCATTGTGCACATTGGCAGGCTAACACTGACAACAGTGCAAGCAGTGTGGACTGAGTAAGGTGTTGGCAGCCACCACACACTGGATAGACAGACACACACTCCCACACCTATGCCTGCATTGTGCAACTATAGAGGCTTTTGGCAGCCCTGGCTACCGCACCAGTCCTGGGCACAGTGCAGGCATGGCTATGGTACGCAATACTGTTGGGGTCACTCCCCGGGGTGGTGAACACTGTCAGACAACAGACCTGAAACACACTCCACAGACATCAGAGAGGTTGGTATGATACAGCACAATGAGCAGATTGTGCTTAACTTAGGACTTGCTATCTGCCAGTAATCATAGCAACCTTTTTGATATATGTGTACCGTATTCCCAGGTTTAGGGTGGCATTGCTAAGGTATGCAAGTGCTAGTATTGGAAGATGCACGCAGGGCCCAACATCCTGCCTCTCCAGGAGGCTTTGGATAATGGAGCCTGTGGGTGTGGGTGTTTCTGCCCCTGTTGGCCACTGCTCTAGGGCAGAGGTTCCCAACTCCAGTCCTGGTGGGCCAAACACTGTTCGGGTTTTCATGCTGTCCCTAATGAATATGCATGAGATGCATCTGCATACCATGGGGGCGGCACATAGAAATGCAGCACAGGCATCTTTATTAGAGACAGCATGGAACCTGAATGGTGTTTGGTCCTCCAGGACTGCATTTGGGAGACTCTAGGTAATGCGCATGTTTATGGTGTCTGTGCTCTGTAGGGTAAAATATAGGCGTTTGAGGCATGTTTATGTTATCTGCAATAAAGGTTCCGTCTTTATTACCACGGTTTGGTAGTGGGTAAAATATGGGGACTGGGTTGGCAGGAACCACAGCTGGGACTTGAACCTGTGACCTTCCACTCTTGAGCACACTGGCTGTGTGTACTGTACCATGCTGTTGCCACAGGGGCAATTTATTCCATGGGGATACCATGACTGTTTGTCAGACAGAGCCTGTCTGTTGCAGTGCACGGCACTCACCTAAACAGGGCTAGGCCACGGTCTGCTGTGGGCAGCAGCCACTGTCCCCTCCACCACCAGTACCCCTCTGCCACCATGCTGACATGCCCTTCTGCTGATGGTGTGCAGTCTCAGGCCATCCAGTGTGCTGGTAGGCGGCTGTCTATGGTGCGGGTTCTGGGGTAGGTGTGCCTGCATAGATGTCCACGCTTCCCCCCAGCACCGCCTGCCAATGTTCTGTGCCCTTCGGGGTACCTGCTGGGTACTATCCCCTGTGACACTGCGGGAAACACACTCATGCCCGTGTTGGGCCCTCATCAGTTGCTGTCTAGCTGCTCTACTGTTTCAGCATTCCTATGGGCCACCTAGGCATCACCCCTAGTCCGCACTGTGGCCCATCTGCACCACAGCATGTGCCGCATGCAGCCCTCTGTATACCCTTTTCCAGCATCTGTCCAGTTGCCCGTTCCGAAATGCCCACCCTGCTGTTGCGGAACATGTGCACGCCATAGGAAACCTGTCCAATAACAAGGGAAAACCCTGATCAGCTCTATTTTACTGTGGGATCATTCACCTTGTATGGGGACAGAGCACAGACCCTTCCAAAATTAATATCTTTTTTTTTGGAGCTTTCTCGGTAGTGTTTTTTGCTGTTTCCCATTAATATAACTATTGGCCAGCTTGGTTATGTTTTTTTTACATTTTGTTCAGGTCATTTTCAATGTTTATTTGCCCTTTTGTTCCGTGCACATGTATCACACTTGTCACTTTTTGTAGGTTTGCCTGGCTTTGCTGTACATTGCTGACGGAAATGGTTTCTCTTCCCTTTAAATCTGCTCTAACGCCAGGGTTTCACTGGCGTTTGTTTTCAGACCCGGAATCCACAGCGTTAGTGTGCAGGGAGCCTCTCCCCTCCCACTCTCCACCCATTGACCTTCTCTCTCCGCCCCTGGGGAGCCTTCCTCCGCCCTCCGGGAGCCTTTCTCCGCCTTCAGCGCTCATTTGCGCCGCTGTGCACGTTATCGCGCGATAAGGTACCATATCGCCCAGTAAAGTGTTATTATCGCGCGATAAGGTACCTTATTGTCCGATAACGTGACAGCAGCGCAAATAGCGCCCTTTAGTAAACATACCCCTAAGTGTTAGATTTATATTTGCTGAGGATTATCTAAAATGTTTTTGCAGACCTGTGTATTCTAGTTCAATAAATTAGATTGTTTTTTACTTATAAGTTGTTCTGTCTTACAAATTTATACAAAAATTGTAAGAAGTGGGAGAGGTCCATATTGGGGTGCCATACAACAGTAAGGCACACAAGAAAAAGTCCCAATAGGTGACTGACTTTCTGTTAAGACCGCCTTGATTGCAGGATAAGGCAGTATAGAAATAGGTTTAAATAAATAAATAAATAACACCAGAAGTGGCATTTAATTTAATCCATATATTCTGCACCATTATCCTTATAGATAATGGTACTGAATATACAGATAGTCCAGTCGCCTTATCGGCACTATCCATTCAGTTTAAGCCTGTTATTCCATGGGCCTAAACTAAATATGTAATTTGTCTGCATTATGACTGAATATGGCTGCTATGTGGATAATTGTTTTGTTCTCCCTCTCCCCACCCCTTTTATACTGATAATAATGGGCCATTTGGTGATTTAAATAGCCTGAAATTATCAGTCCACTTAATAAAAATACACAGAAAGGGAAGTTATAAATTCACTGGCAGCTGATGAATGCATAACTTTTTTTAATATCATCCCAGCTGTAATATATGCTTAATGTGTCATTTATTACACAGGTACACTACCAAAAAACTGCCTCCAGTTTTGCAACTGATTCCTATAGATTTTGGGGTGCTGAATCCAGGAAAAATAGCCAAAATGTTCCATCACGTCACGTTTTCTTGCAAAATTAGATTTCTTACCCATATAAGGAATGTTCACATAATTTCTTTTTAGCCGACTGCAGTTTATTTTCTTGGCCCAAAATAGAGGTTGTAATGGTTAACTAACTAGAAACACTCCCTCATGATATTTTAGAGTGTTTTGTATTCATTTTATACATTAACAGGACAATTGGGAGGCGGGGGGCTAAATCCAGTACTCGCGCTGGCGCATGTTCTTTCCTGTTCGCCTCGCCTCGTTCGCTCGCTCAAACACGGTGTTTGCGACATGAACGTTCTTGTCAAATTTCAGTTTCTTGCAAGTTCATTATTACCTTTTGTTTGCTCAGTCGTAATCCAGCTTTATTCCGAAGTGGTTCACTACAGTTGTAGTTTGCAGTGCTGTGTATTTGTGATGGCTCACAGAACCAGAGGTTGCGTCAACTCTCCGGACAGTTTTTGTTTTATTTGTGGGGAATATACCGTGAAAAAGCAGCAGAGGAACATTTCTGCATTTATTAAAAAAGTATATTTCGCCTATTTCGGTTTGAAGTTAGGCGATCAAGACAAACCGTGGGCTCCTCACAAAGTGTGCAAGACATGTGAGGAAGATCTACGCTTATGGATGAAAGGTAAAAAACAAGCATTTCATTTTGGAATACCTATGATGTGGCACGAACAAAGAGACCACAGCAGTGACTGCTATTTTTGCTCTTACATTGTGAAGGGATACAACTTAAAAAATAAGAACGTAATAAGTTACCCCAACCTTCCCTCAGCAATTAGGCCTATGCCTCATAGCAACGAAGTACCTGTGCCTGAACCACCAAAATCTTTGGATCAGATTTGTGTGGACGGTTCTGATCATGATGAGACTCATCAGATGGCTTTTCCCGATGAGTCCAGTACTTCCGAGTTTGAAACTGAACCAGATCCGAAACCTGAACTTTTCTCTCAAGCTGAATTGAATGATTTAGTCCGGGATTTAGGACTCCCAAAACTGCTAGGTTCTCGGCTTAAACAGAAAAATCTATTGTCACCAGGAACAACTTTTTATTGGTACCGCAACCGCGAGACACAATTTTTGAAGTATTTCAGCAAAGAGGAAGATTTGGTATTTTGCAACGATATATACGGAGTGATGGAAAAGCTTAAACTCAAGTATGATCCTGCTGAATGGCGGCTGTTCATTGATTCGTCAAAAGACAGCATAAAAGGTGTTCTTCTTCATAATGGCAACACATTCGCTTCAGTTCCTATTGCTCACTCTGTTATTCTCCAAGAAAAATACGAGAATTTGGCCCTGATTCTTCAGAAGATTCGTTATGATGAGCATAAGTGGATGATTTGTGGAGACTTTAAAATTCTATCCATGCTATTAGGGCAGCAATCCGGTTTCACCAAATATCCCTGCTTCCTTTGCTTGTGGGATAGCCGGGCCCGCGATCTACACTGGGGGAAAAAAGACTGGCCAATTCGGGAGTATTTGAGACCCGGTGAGAAAAATGTTCTTCATGAGAGCTTGGTACCTCGTGATAAAATTCTATTACCACCTCTCCACATTAAGTTGGGTCTCATTAAGCAATTCATCAAATCCCTTCCAAAAGATGGTGAGTGCTTTCGGTACCTTTGCTCAAAGTTCCCCCGACTTTCTGAAGCAAAGCTAAAGGAAGGAGTGTTTGTTGGCCCTGATATAAGGAAACTCATTTCAGATGGAGCATTCGCTGAAACGATGTCTGAGAAGGAAAAAGAAGCCTGGGATTCCTGCAAGGATGTTGTTCTCAAATTCTTGGGGAACAGGCAGGATGAGAACTATAAGGATATTGTTGCCAGGATGCTCAATGCCTTCAAAGAACAAGGCTGTAACATGAGCCTGAAAGTCCATTTCTTGCACTCCCATGTGAACTACTTTCCCGAAAACCTGGGGGCGTACAGTGAAGAACAAGGTGAAAGGTTTCACCAGGACATCAAGGACGCAGAGAGAAGGTACCAAGGAAGATGGAACACCACTATGATGGCTGATTTCTGCTGGTTGCTGCTGCGGGAAACCCCAGATGAAAAATACGCCAAGCAGCGCACCAAGAGAAGCATTCGGGGGAAGAAGAAACGGGCCCACCAGGAGATTGATTGACCCAAGAATGACTTTAAAATCTAAACTGTGTTGAAAAATATCGTGTTTTTACTAAACTTTGAAATAAAAATTTGCTAGTTATTACCACAGTGTCGGATCTCATTTATTAGAATTTTATTTTCACACCTTCGGGTGTTTGTCTTCATGTATTGCAATGGTGCGGTTTGCGTTTTCTATTCTTACATACATACCTGTACAACATTTTTTGCACATTTCTTTGCTTTGCTTTGTGTCTAACCTCGCTCTTATATGCTCAATGTTTGTGCACATGTATGTGGCTGTTTTAAGTGCAGACAATTTTGCTACCATCACAGTGTGTTTTGTTGACATTACTCTATTCTTATGTGCTGCCTTGTTACAATTTTCTTTATTCTTATTTGAATAACTACTAAACAATTAGTATAAAGAATTCATCCAAGAAACTTTTATCTCGATCGCACTCAATCTGAAACGTTCACCTCAAACTGCTAACCCAATGTAGCAAAATATCTGTACGTGATGGAGCAAATTGGTTACCAGATTTGGATTCAGCGCACCAAAAAACGTAAAAATCAATCGAAACATTAGAGGCAGTTTAAAAAAATTTTTTTTTAGTGTACCTGTGTTATTATAAATTATTCATCAAACTTGTTCCTATATCTCCCTGTATGACTGGTTGACAGAAAATGCTGTGTAAAAACAATTTCATGCTGAAACCTCTTTGATGGTATGGTAGGTATTCAGGATGAATTCATGCTGGGAGACCAACACACGCTTCAATCCATCAATTGTTTTTGAACAAAGCTTGAACTCCTCTGAAGACACTCCTACTAGCACAGGATATGAGTTATTTCTAAGGGAGGTTATATTTAAAGTCCTCTCTGTCATATCTATCAACTTGTGCTAAAGAGTAGCATTGGAGCATTTATGCTTGTTTTGTTATTTTACAAGTTTGCTTATTTTCTCATATGAGCTTTCTTTCTTTATTTAAATATGAACAGATAAGAATTTCCATGTTTTAAATACTTGTGGATAGCTCCTCAGTTAGACTGCAGTACTGTATTCATGTGGGTTTGTGCTGCCACACAGTATAGCCAATGCCTCACACATATTATCCCCAGAAGTGAAGAACTTATTTGATATTATTCCCTGATGCAGCCAGCAAAGCTAGTGAAACTATAAAGGCCTTGTTGTTTGTATTTTATGGTGACAGCGACTTAGGGGTATGTTTACTAAACCGTCTTAACGTGCGCCCGACGATAGTGTGCAGGATGCCATAAAAGGAGTGGGCGTTTCGGTCTTAACGCAGCAAAATGGGATTATCGTGCAATAACGCGTGCTGCGCACATTATCGGGCGAAACGCCACTAAGCACGTTAACGCTCGATAATCTTAAGTAGGCGCACAGACATACAGCCACAAAAACAGAGGTGTAACACAATGGTTAATACACTGACTGATGATACAGGGATCATGAGTTTGATCCCCAGTGTGCCTAATGCATAAGGCAGGCTGAGGCATCACCCTTTATGTTTAAGTAGTGCTTTTTGAGGCATTTTACTTTTATTTTAATTAGTGCTGCCAGCAAACACACCCTCATGGTGGCGTAACCTAAGGTGCCGCATAAGGCACCCCATAACACTCCATAGGGCACATTATAAAGTGCACTGTCAGCAAAGGCACCCTATAATGTCCCCTATAGGACACCTTATAAGGCACCTTATAAGGCGCTTGATAGGGCACCTTATGAGGCATCTTAAGGTCACAGTACTCTGAGGGTGTTTTTGCTGGCAGCCCTAATGTACATTAAAAATAGACAATGCCTCAGACAGCCCTATCAAATAACGCCACCATGGGTTTGAACCCATGACCTCTGGCTTCACAGGCAGTGAAGTAACCAGTGGGCTACAGCTGCCAACAAACCCCTGACTGGCTGCAGAAGGACTGCATGTCACCACACAAACTGTCTGCTGTGGTTACCAGGATAGGGTTAACCCACCTGTACCCTGATGCACTGCATATCCAGATCAGCAGTCGACAGATGGGCACAAGATGGGGTATGCACCCACACAGCACCTCGGCCTGGTAGGGGGAACTGACTGTGTGTGGTACAGGCAAAGAGTAGCTACAGACCGTCACATTGTGCGGGTACTGTGCTCACCCTGAGGGTGAGGTGGGGCGCCCAGCACCAGGTCCACAGCACCTCTCATGGCTGAAATACGCCATGCTGCAGGTACCCATCAGTGCTACTGTATGTGATAGGTAGTTCCTGCAGATACACCTAGCTTACATCTGTGTCCTTCTGTATTTCACAGTAATGTCTAGCCCTTATGGGCTATGATGCACCCAGAATAGTGCATATACTGTGTTGGTGCCATGGTTACATAATGTAGGTGAAGGGGGGTGGGGTGTTTGGACCCATAGGCGGACTACATATCACCACACAACCCAACCTCTGGGGCTCAGGGTGGGAAACAGGATCACCCACCAATAGATTCACATTCTACCTCCCTGCAATGGTGGCCGTAGAGGGGACCATCAACTCCAGGCTTGCTGGAGAACAAACATCCTAGAGAACAGGCAATGCAGAGCTGTACACATCCATAAAGCAATAACAGACAGACAGTAGGCCTGGAAATGCTCAGCTGCCCCTCACCACTATCTGACATTCTCCAGCAGCAAGCCTCCAGCCACTGCACCCTGCAAGGTGTTCCAGCAAGACACATACTAGCTGCAGACAGTCTGCTAGCTAGTCCATAGTGTGTGGTCCTGGAAAAGATGCACGTACCCAGAACAGGGATAACAGCATACACACCAAGCAGATAAGTCAGTGATTCAGCCCCAAAAGAGAACCCATAAATATCACATGAGAGAAACACTATGGGGGAACCTAGCCATGCCGTGGTCACTGCACAGTCAGGGTGAGAGTGACCTCCCAGCAGGACATTCTGTGGCCACCCTGTCCGTGCAGGTGGTGGCCGGGAACTACAATGTCCGAGCCATTGCCCTATGCTCTGTACAGATGAATCCAGGCCAGACCACCCTATTCAGGCTATTCCCACAGTACCTTGCTCCTCATTATGCACAATGGCAGGCCAATACTGGCAACAGTGCTAGCAGTGTGGGCTGAGGAAGGTGTTAGCAGCCACCACACACTGGATAGACCAGGGGTGGGCAAACCTGGTCCTGGAGGGCCGCAGACCAGTCAGGTTTTCGGGATATCTCTAATGAATATGCATGAGATATATATGCATTAGAGATATCCTGCCAACCTGACTGGTTTGTGGCCCTCCAGGGCTGGATCTGGAGACCCCTGCCTTACACCTCTGTCATTTAAGATTGTGAGTGGACAAGGTGCAGATGTCCTAGACATCGAAAGGGTATATAGAATGTGTCACAATCCTCTTCACTTCTCACCACCACCAAAAAATTGTCTATTAGACAACTTTTTGGTGGTGGTGAGAATTGAGGAGGAATGTGACACATTCTATATACCCTTTCGATGTCTAGGACATCTGTACCTTGCCCACTCACGATCTTAAATGACAGAGGTGTAAGGCAGGGGTCTCCAAATCCAGGCCTGGAGGGCCACAAACCAGTCAGGTTGGCAGGATATCTCTAATGCATATATATCTCATGCATGTTCATTAGGGATATCCCGAAAACCTGACTGGTCTGCGGCCCTCCAGGACCGGAGGTGCCCACCTCTGGGATAGACAGACACACACTCCCCACACCTATGCCAGCATTGTGCAACTATAGAGGTGTTTGGCAGCCTTGGCCACCACATCAGTCCTGGGCACAGTGCAGGCATGAATATGGTACGCAATACTGTTGGGGTCACCCCCCAGGGTGGTAAACACTGTCAGACACAAGACCTGTAGCACACTCCACAGACATCAGAAAGGTTGCTATGATGCAGCTCACTCAGACAATTGTACTTCACCTCGGAATTGCTATCTTCCAGTAATCATAGCAACCTTTTGATAGCTGTGTACCGTATTCCCAGGTTTAGGGTGGCATTGCTAAGGTATGCAAGTGCTAGTATTGGGAGATGCACGCAGGGCCCAACATCCTACCTCTCCAGGAGGCATTGGATAATGGAGCCTGTGGGTTCAGGTGTGTCTGCCCCTGTTGGCCGCTGCTTTAGGGCAGAGGTTCCCGACTCCAGTCCTGGTGGGCCAGACACTGTTCGGGTTTTCATGCTGTCTCTCATGCATATGCATGAGATACATCTGCATACCATGGGGGCGGCGCATAGAAATGCAGCACAGGCATCTTTATTAGAGGCAGCATGGAACCTGAATGGTGTTTGGCCCTCCAGGACTGCATTTGGGAGACTCTGCTCTAGGTAATGCGCATGTTTATGGTGTCTGTGCTCTGTAAAGGTAAAATGTAGGTGTTTTGGGCATATTTACATCATCTGCAATAAAGATGCTGTCTGTATTAGCATGTTTTAGTAGTGGGTAAAATATGGGGACTAGATTGGCAGGAACCACAGCTGGGACTTGAACCTGTGATCTTCTGCTTCTGAACACACTGGCTGTGTGCACTGCACCACTGTGTTGCCATAGAGGCAGTGCATGCCCTGGTGATACCATGACTGTTCGTCAGAGAGGGCCTGTCTGTTGCAGTGCATGGCACCACCTATACAGGGCTAGGCCACGGTCTGCTCTGGGCAGCTGCCACTGCTCCCTCCACCACCAGTATCCCTCTGCCACCATGCTGACATGCCCTTCTGCTGGTGGTGCTGGTGGTGCGCAGTCTCAGGCCATCCTGTGTGCGGGTAGGCGGCTGCCCCTGGTGTGGGTTCTGGGGTAGGGATGCCTGCATAGCTGTCCACGCTTCCCCCCAGCACCGCATGCCAAAGTTCCATGCCCTTCGGGGTACCTGCTGGGTTCTATCCCCTGTGACACTGTGGGAAACACACTCGTGCCCATGTTGGGCCCTCAGCAGTTGCTGTCTGGCTGCTCTACTGTTTTAGCATTCCTATGGGCCAGCTAGGCATCACCCCAGTCCGCACTGTGGGCCAGCTGTACCGCAGCATGTGCCACCTGCAGCCCTCTGTGTCCCCTTTTCCAGCATCTGTCCAGTTGCCCGTTCCGACATGCCCACCCTGCTATTGTGGAACATGTGCATGCCATAGGAAACCTGGCCGAAGGAGTCGGAAACCCTGCTCAGTGCAATTACACTGTGGGCTCATTCACCTTGTATGGGGACGGAGCATAGACCCTTCCAAAATTCATATCTTTTTTTTGGAGCTTTCTTGGGAGTGTTTTTTGATGTTTCCCATTGATATCACTATTGGCCAGCTTGGTTATTTTATTTTTACATTTTCTTCTGTACATTTGCAAGGTTTATTTGCCCTTTTGTTCCGTGCACAATGTATCACACTTATCACTTTTTATCGGTTTCCCTGGTTTTGCTGTACATTGCTACACGTAAATGGTTTCTTTTCCCTATAAATCAGCTCTAACGCCAGGGTTTCACTCTCGTTAGTTTTGAGCCTCGGATTTCACAGCGTTAGTGTGCGGGGAGCCTCTCCCCTCCCACTCTCCACCCATTGACCCCTTCTCTCCGCCCCTGGGGAGCCTTCCTCCGCCTTCCGGGAGCCTCTCCCTTCCTTCAGCACTCGTTTGTGCTGCTGCGCACGTTATCGCACGATAAGGTATCTGTGCACCTGATAAAGCGCCATTATCGCGCGATAAGGTACCTTATTGCGCGATAACGTCACAGAGCGCACATTAAGACGGTTTAGTAAACATACCCCTTAGAGAGCCAATAAGTTCTTTTGCTTCATATGGCTACTTTTGATGTTATATGAATTCTTTCTAAGAATGTTCATGGGCAATGATAGATTATTTGGAACCCCTGTATGACAGTACCATTTGACTAGAGGGATAATCCATTTGAGCCCAATTTTGGGGGAAATTCATCCAGAGTTTAAAGAAGACATGGGTTAACATTAATTGCTGCTTTATTGCCTGGTTTACAAAGAATTGATTGAAAAGGTATGAAGATCTAGTATTTTTCATTATATAAAATCAAATTTATTATAAGCATTTATTATTTGAGCAGATAATTGGTTTTAACATTATGTCCATCTAATTTTGGACATGCAGTTCTTCAATTTTTTTTTTCTTGATAGATTTGTTGAAGATGTTCCTTTTGCCTTTTTTGTACAAGATTTGCTTTGCAGGAATATCCAATGACTCCATTATCAACCCACTTCCTTTGGAATCTGCTAAGTTTCTGTAATAACTATTATATCATAATTCTCAGTTGTCAGACATGGGTCTAAGGCCATCATTTTATTTCTAATGCTCTTTGCATGTAGACAAAAACATTTAATAATTTATTTCCCAGTTTCCTGAAAGGAATCTCTTTCTTTTTGCTGCTGCCTGTAAGAAATCTGGATTCTATTCTTGCCATCTGCAACTCTGGCCCCATTATCTGTGTCAGTTCATGTATTTTATTTGTATGCTAAGACACAACCCCGCTTCACGGTTTGAAGTTTATACGGCTCTGTTAACTTGATAATGACAGTTTTCTAAGTTTGAACTGCAATTGTCAATGCTCCCATTTAGAAAATATTTTCCCTTTTGGAAAATAAGCCTCTTATCTTTTGGAATTCATCATCCTTTTAAACAGGTGTTTATTTTAAACCTCTTATCAAGTCTATATTTTATTGGTCTAGAGCTGTCAAAGTATGACAGTGAGCTCTTTCACCATTGTTCCCATTACTGCCTCTATAAGTCTAGTGCCAAAATGGATGATGAAATGCTCAAAGAAATCAGGGAAGCTAACAAAAGTTACAGAACGGTAATAATAATGGGTGATTTCAGTTTCCCCGGTATTGACTGGGTCAATGTCACGGTAGGACATGCTAGGGAGATAAAGGGGTATGTTTACTAAACTGTGGTAACATTACAGACCGCGCGTTAGATAACGTTAACGATCGTTAGGTAATGTTAATGCACGGTATGTAACGTTAACGCGCGTTAACGTTATCCAACGAGCATTAGCGTTCCCGGCCATGGTAAACACCGCAGAGGGAGGAGAGAGGGAGGAGAGAAGGGGTCAATGGGTGGGGAGTGGGCGGGGAGAGGCTCCATGCACACTAACATGCTGAACGGAAGGGCTGAATCCTACCGCAAATGAAAACCTGCCATTAGATGCACATTTGCAGGAGAGAGAAACAATTTTAGTGTCAGCAATGTACAGCATAGGCAGGGAGCCCAGGTAACGTGATAGTAGTGCTCCATTTTCAGCAACAGCATAGTGCCCAAGTATGAAAGGCCACTATGGTGATGGTGCAAATGGGGCATAGGGGGCTGCAGGCGGGATATGTAGCAGGGACAGCTGGGGCACAGGGTGGACTAGGCGGGTACCTAGATGGCACATAGGAACATAGAAGCCAGAAATCAGCATGACAGCAGCTGACAAAGGCCAAACACAATCCACCTACATCTACCTGGTCCACCCGAGCTAACAGTTGCCAGGGCACTGACCTAACATCCCCCCAGCCAACCCACCCCCAAGTGGAAGGGACATACTATTGGCAGGCGGTGATGGGGGGGATGTGAGGATGCTCATGTATGGCCCCTGTCCCAGACCCCTCTCCCTAAGCAACCACCTACCCACACAGTGGATGGCCTGGGACTGTGTACTACCAGCACCGACAGCATATGGTCATGTCAGCATGGCAGGGGAGTGTGTGCCCGTGCTGGAGGGAGCAGTGGTACCTGCCTTCAGTGGACTTAGGCCATGCCCTGTACCAGTAAGGGGTGTGCAGTGCAACATAAAAGGTCTGGCTGAGGAAAAGTACAGGTAGTACCAGAGACTGCCATGCACCTGTGGTGCAGTACACCCAACCAGTGTGTCTAGAACCAGAGGGTCACAGGTTCAAGTCCCAGCTATGGTTCCTACAGAGCATGTCCCTATATTTTACCTTACAATGCAGATACAACAACATGTGCAAAGCCCAAAGCAGCAGCGAACAGGGGTACAAACACCCACTCACAGGCTCCACAATCCAAAGATGCATGGACAGTCAGGCTGTTGGCCGCAGCATTGAGCTGCAGTTATCACCAGAGCACTACTACTACCTCCTGCACAGTTTAGCAATGTCGGCACTGTGATCAGGACCAGGGTGGCGGGCAGGGTTGCCAACCACCCCTATCTTTGCACAATGCTGCAATAGGAGTGTGTGTGTGTGTATGTCTATCCATTGTTCTGTGGCTGCCCAACCCTCTCTGGGCCCAAAATGTCCCACTGTTACCAGCATTAGCCTGAATATGTGCATAATGAGGAGCAAGGTGTTGTGGGTATGGCCCAGACAGGGTGGATTGGCCAGGATGCATCTTCATAGGGTGTGGGGCAATGACTGGGAAATGGTAGTGCCCAACCACCACCTGCATGGACAGGGTGGCCACAGCATGTCATGCTGGGAGGGCACTCACTCTAACCGAGCAGTGACCATGGCATGTCAAGGTTCCCACATAGCGCGCCCCATTCTCTGCCTCCATTGATGCTTTTGTGATTCTAGTGCTGGGGTCCCAATCACTGAGATGCTTGCTAAGTGCACATAGCTCTTCTGTGAGCATGCACTATGGATTGGTTAGTAGACTATCTGCAGTTAGACTGTGTTGTCTGCTGGTGATTAGTAGACAGTGGTGTGAGGTTGTTGGGGATTCAAGAGATAACCCCAGCATTGCTGCGGGTCTTCCACTCTCCCAGCCAAAGGTATGGCTCTGGCCCACCAATTGTAGAGGCCTGTCTTCTACCAGCACAATGGAAGTTGCTTCACAGTGGTTGGGGTACCTGTTCCTTACCTACAAAAAGGGTGAGGTGAGCCCTTTGGGGTATGTAGTGTATACCACTTTGACCTATAAAGGCACTGCTACACAAACCTCATGCAAGTTTGGAAACCCCCTCTGCCCTGATAACAGGTGCCCATGTCAGCCAGACCCTAACACAGGGTACGCACTAATCTGGGTGGTATATGGCCCCAGAGGGCCACGTGTGAGCGCAGGATACAGATGGACACTGAATTACCTTCAGCTGCACTGCAAGGAACACCTGTCACACACTGGTAGCGATGGAGATGTACAGCAGGATCTATCTCTAGCATCACATGTACTGCGGACCTAGTGCTGGGCACCCATCCTATCCCTCAGGGGGAACACAGAACCAGCACACTGGCATGGCCTGTAGCTACTCTGTGCCAGTATCACACACTGTCAGTTCGTCTTTCCAAGCTGACGTACCGGAGAGGTGCAGACCCCATTTGCTGATCAGCTGTAGTCAGCTCTTCAGCATGTGCATTGCATCAGGGGTACTGGTGGGGTTACCCTATCCTGGCACTCAGAGCTTACAGTTTGTGTGGTGACCAGCAGTTCTTCTGTACCCAGTCATTACTGTGATATACACCACGGAGGTATAGCCTATTAGTTAATACAATGCCATTCTCAGCAGTGTTTGTAGGTTCAATTCCTCATTGTTCCCTCCTCTCATGCCTGTCCTACTCAAATAGTGTGCATGCCTGTAACAGTCATATTTTGGCAGATTTGTGCTGCCAGCCCATAATACCCTCCTCACAATTGCCAACATTCCCTCGGTCCGTCTATCTGCGTCTGTCAGCTGTGTAGAGTCCTGTCTGCCAGTGCAGGCTGTTACCCCATGTCCTGCACTGCTAACCTTTCCTGCAATGTGCCTCTTCATGCTTGCCTCGCCTGTGCCTGATCTGCATGGCACCACCACTCCTCTGTCCAACCATCATTGAAACTATCCTGCCACCTCTGCCTCCACTAGGGGACACGTATTCCCATTATCTGCCACCAACTGTCTTTCCAGCACTTTACATTGCCAACACCCTGTGCTGTGGTACAGTTGCCCCTACCATGTTTGTCATCAGTACTGGCAGCCACATGGGATGCCCACAGATATGGCAGGTCCAGCGGCTCCCAGCTCTCCCTCCTTCACTCACCTGTTCATTGCCTTTCCTGAGTGCTCTATCTAGAGTTAGGGTTACATCTGGCTCTGTTCCCCACAGGTCATGCATGTCATCCTGAGACACCTTGCAGCCCTTAGGGAACATTAACCTAGGGCACCGTAACCTTGTTAGGCTACCTTAACCTATGGTTCCATAGCCCAGGGTGCCTTCTACGGTGCCTTGTCCAGGGGTGCCTAATATGGCACTTAGCCTAAGGAGCCCTATAGGGTGCCTTATAAGGCGCCTTGTAACGCGTGTTAGTCTAAGGCGCCTTGTAACCTGTGTTAGCTGATACGGCTTGCTGTAACGATGCATCGCCCACGCCTTTATATGGGCATCTGTACTTTACTGTGAAACCTAACGCGAGTGACATTAACGCAGTTTAGTAAACATACTCCAAAGTTTCTAGATGAAATAAATGACTGCTTCTTGGAGCAGCTGGCTCATGAACTGACCAGAGGAGAAGCCATTTTGGACTTAGGGGTATGTTTACTAAACCATCTTAATGTTCCCGGCGTTAGCTCCAGCAATAATGTGAAGAATGCCGTAAAAGGAGTGGGCGTTCTGGTCTTAAGGTAGCAATCATGGGTTATCGCGTGATAAAGTGCGCCACGCATATTATTACGCGATAGAGGGAGCCACGCACGTTACCGCGCGTTAACCTTAACTTCGTTTGCTGACCAGCAATCACAGCAATTGAGGTGTAGCACACTGGTTATTACAACGCCTGTTGAAACAGTAGTCATGAGTTCAATCCCCCAGTGGGCCTAATGAATAAGGTTGGCCAAGGCAACTCCTTTTCCTGCTTGAAGTGGTGAGTGGGGCAGGAGCTTAGAGAGAAAGATAATAAGATCCACCAACATAGCGAAATGGGGAAGCAGTGAAGGGGGTTTAGAGAGAAAGATAGGATTCTCTGACATAGAGAAAGGTGGAAGGAGTGAAGTGGGTGTGGAGGGAAAGATAGTACTGTAAGATCCACGTTAAGAACCACCATCCTGGAAAAGGATTTAGGCATTGTCATGATAACATGTTGAAACCCTCCACCCAGTGTGCAGTGGCGGCCAAAAAAGCAAATAGAATACTAGGAATCATAAGGAAAGGAATGGAGAATAAAACAAAGGATATTATAATGCCTCTCTCTGTATTGTTTCATGGTGCGACCACACTTTGAAGATTTTGTGCAATTCTGATCACCATATCTTAAAAAGGATATAGCGCTATTAGAAAAGGTACAGAGAAGAGCCACTAAAATGGTAAAGGGGATGGAAGGATACTCCTATGAAGAGAGGCTAAAAAGGTTAGGGCTCTTCAACCTGGAAAGGAGATGGCTGAGGGGAGATATGATAGAGGTCTATAAGTTAATGAATGGAGTGGAACGGGTAAATGTAGATTGATTGTTTACATCATCAGAATATGGAAAGACTAGGGTACATGCAATGAAGCTACAGGGTAACCTATTTAATACTAATAAGAGAAAATATTATCTCCAGGAACAAGCAGGAATGAGTCTTCACATATGGGTATCATCGGTACCGACGGAGCCTGCAAGGGAACGCTCCCCAGCGTCCAATCAGAACGCTTTTGGGAGCATCCCACCATGCCTGAGTGCTGCCTTCCTGCCTTTCCCAACTGTCTCTCCTCAGTTTTCCATTTTCCGCGGAGCCGGCAGGATGTATTCCTGTCACCGCAGAAAATTCTTCTTTTTATTTTTTTTTTACTTTTTTGTGGTCGCGTCTGCCTTCCATCAACGCTACCGGTACCGCCAGTACTTTTCTTTCTTTTTCCTGAAGAACTTCTTCTTTCCTTAGGAATTTTTTTTTTCCCTGTTTAGTGCCTGATGGTTCTAGGCCACCAGGCCTCTACCCTTCCGTTATGGAAAAGCCAGCCACTATCCTTAAGAAATGCTCAAAGTGTGGCGGTACAGATATTTTTCAGACACTCATACTTGGTGTCTAAAACGTTTAAGTCCTGACCATTGCCCTCTGGAGTGTCTCTCCTGCTGGAGCTCAAACAGAAGAAGTCTTCAGAATCGAGCAGAACTCGATACCCGGTTCACATCCCCTTTGATGTTACCAGCTAGAATATCTTCTTCTTCACAGGATCAGGTAACAAAACAAAAGTCTGTAGCCAGTCCTCGAGTGGTAGATCTCCCTTCCAGCATCGAGATGGCTTCGGCCTTGCCCTCGAGGACATCTTGGCAATAAAGCCCCGGCGGGAGTCTTTGGGCTCTAAAGCATTAACGGGGCTCCGGGTTGTTCCCGAGGTTCTTACCTCGATGAACATACCTGGGCCATGATCGGTGGTTGTGGCCGCTTCGGGTGGTACCGACACCCCGGCATCGGCTATGGTGATGGACGAAACACTCCTCACCGATGAACGTAGTCTAGCACTCTTGGCTACTTCAGTACCGTTAGAGTTGCTGCAGACCGTTCCTCGAGTATCGGTATCGCCTTTGGTACCGGTACCGGTATTGACATCGGCATCGGTGTCGGTACCGTCCATGCTTACTTCTACAGAATCGCTTCCCTCGATGCCGAGCCTGGAATCGATCTCTAGCATGGAAGATTCGGTACCGACTCGTCTCGGTACCGACCTTGGGCGGTACCAAAGACATCGCTTTAAAGAAAATCCGATGCTTCATCCTTTTCAGTCTTTCGATCCCGATGACTGGGATGAATCCATCGGTACCAAGGCTGATTTTTCTACAAGTCTAGCCTTTACCCCTCATTTTAAGGATTCCTCTTCGGGGGACATTTCTTTTCAAGCTTTTCTGCTTGATATGGCAAGGCTACTTGCCATTTCTATACCTGGTAAAGAATCCTTACCGGGGAATTCAGAGACACTGCAATTTCCCTGGATTCCAAATGAGGTGATCATGCTGCCTGTACATCAGATCTTACAAGATCTACTGTTAAGAATGTGGTAAACTCCTTTAACGGTATCCCCACATTCCAAGACCCTTGACACTATGTACAAGGTGCCACCTTCTCCAGGTTTTCAAAAGATTTAACTTCCTCATCATTCTATTGTTGTAGAATCAGCAATGAGGCGTATTAAGAGTGCAAAGAAGCACTCTTCTTATCCGCCAGGTCGTGAGTCTAGGACTTTAGATGCCTTTGGACGTCGATGCTTCCAGGCATCCATGCTTTCAGCAAGAATTATCTTATATATTTTCTATATGGGATTATCTCTTGAAGAGGTCACAAAGAACTTAAAGTTTTTGAACCCTTTTCTTCAAGAGCATAAAAGAGAAGACTATTCCTTATTAGTCTATCATGCTCAAAATATCTCTAGGTTCCTTAATCGTGCTTCCCTGTACTGTTTTGAGTCTATTAGCAGAACTTCTGCTATAGCCATAGGAGCACGACGCTTAGCCTGGCTCCAAGTTTCTGACTTGGATAGATGGGTTCAGGAAAGGCTGGGAAATACTCCTTGTACTGGTGAAAATCTCTTCAACAAGGAGGCTTTATTTCAAGCTAGTCAGTTGAGCACTGATGCTCTTTCTTTCAGAGGATTGTCCAAACTCTCCTCTATCCCAGCTAATAAAAAATCTCATAAAAAGCTTTATTCCCCCAAGGGGAAAAAGTTTTATCCATCTTCTACCCATTCTACAGATGTTTCCAAAGATGGGCAACATCACACCAGACTAAGAAAGTCAAATCCTCAACAGGCTCAGCAAACCCAGCAATCGCAGGGTTTCTAATATTTTATTCACTTTTTCTGTGTGAGGTTTAGAATTTGAACCTCCTTCTTTTCAACAGAAGCATCTAAAGGTCATCTCATTCATGCTGAGATATCCGTCATACACTGACTTAATCCTCGGCTCTGGGTATAGATCTCTTGCTACAAGAGAATCTATCCTTCTAGCTAAAAGTTATTTAGGGACTATCATACCCCAGAGATAACAGGTTTCTCCTTTTAAAACAAAAAGGAGAACTAACAACTAACAACAGGGTGAACTATACCTTTCACCTTGTCAGTTTTCCTGTACGAGGATATCTCATACTTTTAACTGCAAGGGGACCCTATCCCTTAAAAGACTTACTAAATTGTAAGTCTTCTCAACTCTGTATTTATTTCTATCCCTCTTAGTCCAGACATTCAGTCTCTAAGAGTACTACTAATCAACGGGAGGGCTTATCCTCTAAGCCATACAGTTTTCTTCAAAACTTACTCCAGTAACTAGTTTCCATACAGAGTTTTCTCCCCTTTTTGCAGTTCATCTCCTTCTCACATATCTTTTTAAGGCAGCTTTTCAGACAGAAATTGGGTATTACTACTCCAAATTATGTCTGTCGGTCCTCTCCAACCTATGGGACCTAACTTTTAGGCTGCCTTAATAACAGATAAGTCCAAAGGAGATCCAAAATTCATTTGGACTATTTATTGTTGCAGCCATCAAGCCTGTCTATTATTCTTTGCCACATTCAGTTCTCTTGGCTCCAACAGAATAGATTAGGTTGCACACTGGCAATTCAACAGCCAGATCTAAGCACCCTACAACATGCTCTCTGCAATTCTACAACAAAGCTCTGCAACTGTGGGCCTTTGCCAGAGAGCCTCAGAGCTACTCCTAATAGGTAGCTGGCCAGATAGTTATAAGGGCTTCAGCTGGTAGAGTCTACCAGTCATGTTCCTACATGACTGTTTTTTTCCTACTTTTACCATATTCCTTAAATTTCCTTTTAAGAAAAGGTAACCAGGGTTTAGACCACGTGAAAGTGTACAAAATTGCACAATTCCCTGGTCGTTCCACATCTCACTGGAACCTCCACAACAGGGATAATTTTTTTTTCACTGCAGTTGGTCCTTATTCACTACTCTCCTTCTAATTTCCTATACTTCATAGTAGCTTATGTTAAACAGGAGAATGCATGATACTCATATTGCCCTCATAAAGAGGCAAACATGGTATCCCCTTATATTGCGTCTTTTCTCCAGCTACTAATTGAAATTGTAGAAGGATCCAGACTTTCTGTCTTAAGACTAAGGATCTCCTCTGCATTCATTCACGTACGTCTTGGGACCTGGTTATTCAGGGGCTAGATAAGAACATAAGAACATAAGATATGCCATACTGGGTCAGACCAAGGTCCATCAAGCCCAGTATTCTGTTTCCAACAGTGGCCAATCTAGGTCATATGTACCTAGCAGTTTCCCCAAGAGACACAAGTTCCACAATGCTTGTACTGGGTCAAGCATTGATATCTTCGGTCACTTCTTAATAATGGTTTATGGACCTTTCCTCCAGGAACTTGTCCAAACCTTTTTTAAACCCAGCTACACTAACAGCCTTTACTACATCCTCCGGTAACAAATTCCAGAGTTTGATTACACGTTGAGTGAAAAAATATTTTCTTTTATTAGTCTTAAATAGTTTACCCTGTAGCTTCATTGCATGTCCCCTAGTCTTTCTATATTCTGATAACGTAAACAATCGATCTACGTTTACCCGTTCCACTCCGTTCATTAATTTATAGACTTCTATCATATCTCCCTCAGCCGTCTCTTTTCCAGGTTAAAGAGCCCTAACCTTTTTAGCCTTTCTTCATAGGAGTATCCTTCCATCCCCTTTACCATTTTGGTGGCTCTTCTCTGAACCTTTTCTAAAATCGCTATATCCTTTTTAAGATACGGCGACCAGAATTGCACACAATATTCAAGGTGCGGTCTCACCATGGAACATATAGAGGCATTATAATATCTTTTGTTTTATTTTCCATTCCTTTCCTTATCATACCTAGCATTCTATTTGCTCTCTTGGCCGCTGCTGCACACTGGGCCGAGGGTTTTAACATGGTATCCACAATGACGCCTAAATCTTTTTCCTGGGTGGTGGTTCCTAATGTGGAACCTTGCATCGTGTAACCATAGTTTGGGCTGTTCTTCCCTAGGTGCATAACCTTGCACTTGTCCACATTAAATTTCATCTGCCATTTTGATGCCCAGTCTTCCAATTTATCAAGATCCTCTTGCAATTTTTCACAATCCTCTTGGGTTTTAACAACTTTAAATAGTTTTCTGTCATCTGCAAATTTGATAACCTCACTCGTTATTCCACTTTCCAGCTCATTTATGAATATGTCAAAAAGCAGCGGACCCAGCACAGATCCCTGGGGTACACCACTATTCACCTTTCTCCATTGGGAAAATTGGCCATTTAGCCCTACCCTCTGCTTTCTATCTTTTAACCAGTTCCTGATCCACAATAGTACACTGCCTCCTATCCCATGACTCTTTAGTTTTGCCAAAAGTCTCTGATGAGGGACCTTGTCAAAGGCTTTCTGAAAGTCCAGAAACACAATATCAACCGACTCACCTTTGTCCACCTGTTTATTCACGCCATCAAAAAACATAACAGATAAGTAAGACAAGATCTTCCTTGTCTAAAGCCATGTTGGCTGTCTCCCATTAGGTTGTGACTATCTACATGCTGAGTAATTTTATTCTTTATGATGGTTTCTACCATTTTTCCTGGTACTGACGTCAGGCTCACCGGTCTGTAGTTTCCCGGATCACCCCTGGAACCCTTTTTAAAAATTGGTGTTACATTGGCGATCCTCCAATCTTCAGGTATTAGAGATGATTTTAATGATAGTTCACAGATTACTGACAGCAGGTCTGCAATCTCATATTTCAGTTCTTTCAACACCCTTGGATGTATACCATCCGGCCCAGGTGATTTGCTATTCTTCAGTTTATCTAATAGTTGTAAGACATCTTCCCGATGTATCAATATTTCCTTCAATTCTTCCGCACCTTTAAATACCACTTCAGTCATGGGTAACATCCCTACATCTTCCTCAGTAAAGACCGAAGCAAAGAATTCATTGTCTCTCCGCTATCGCCTTGTCACCTCTTAGTGCTCCTTTAACCCCTTTATCATCTAATGGACCAACTGACTCTCTCACAGGTTTTTTGCTAAGAATGTACTTGAAAAGGTCTTTATTTCGCATTTTTGCTTCCGCAGCAAGCTTCTTCTCAAATTCTCTCTTTTCCTGCCTTATCAATGCCTTGCATTTGACTTGCCAGTGCTTGTGCTGTTTCCAGGTTTCGTCGTTTGGCTCTTTTTTCCATTTCCTGAAAGATGCCTTTTTGGCAACAACAGCCTCTCTGACCTCACCTTTAAACCATGCTGGCAGTTTTTTGGACTTCCTTGCACTTTTCTTAAAGCGTGGAATACAGCTGGTCTGGGCTTCCAAGATAGTATTTTTCAACAACACCCAAGCTTGATGTACATCTTTAACCTTTGCAACTGCTCCTTTTAGTTTTTTCTTAACTGTTTTCCTCATTTTATCATAGTCTCCCTTTTGAAAGTTAAAAGGTATTACTGTGGATTTCCTTACTATCCCTCCTCCACTAATTAAATCAAAGGCGATCATGCTATGATCACTATTGCCAAGTGGCCCCAACACCCTTATCTCTTGCATTAGATCTGGTGTTCCACTAAGGACTAGATCTAATATGGCTTCCCCTCTGGTCGGTTCATGAACCAGCTGCTCCAAGAAGCAGTCATTTATTTCATCTAGGAACTTTATCTCCCTAGCATGTCCTGACGTGACACTGACCCAGTCGATACCGGGGTAATTGAAATCACCCATTATTATTACTGCGCTGTAACTTTTGTTAGCTTCCTTGATTTCTTTGAGCATTTCATCATCCATTTGGTCATTCTGGCCAGGTGCTCGATAGTACACCCCCACTGCCATTGCCTTCCCCCTTTTATATGAAATTTCAATCCATATAGATTCTACAGCAGATTTTGTTTCCTGCAAAACTTTAATCCTTTCTGAGTCAATGCCCTCTCTAACATAGAGCGCAACCCCTCCACCAATTTGATCAGCTCTATCATTACGATATAGTTTGTACCCAGGTATCACAGTGTCCCACTGGTTGTCCTCCTTCCACCATGTCTCTGATATTCCAATCATATCTAACCTTTCATTTAGTGCTATATATTCTAACTCTCCCATCTTATTCTTTAGACTTCTAGCATTTGCATACAAGCATTTTAGAGAATGTATTTTATTCATGTTAATTTGGCTATTGTTAGACATGGGTAAATTGGGATCTTTAAGCTCTGTCTGCTCCATACTTGAGGGCATTTGGGCTACTTTACTCTTTTGTGGAACCTCTCTGCTTTTGGTAGTATCCTTCAAGGATATATTCTTCCGAACCATCTGCTCTTGGGCGACTGTCGGCTTTCCCCTAATATCTAGTTTAAAAGCTGCTCTATCTCCTTTTTAAAGGTTAATGCCAGCAGCCAAGTTCCTTCCCGGTTAAGGTGAAGCCCATCCCTTTGGAAGAGCCCCTCCTTTCCCCAGAATGTTCCCCAGTTCCTAACAAATCCAAAACCCTCATCTCTGCACCATTGTCTCATCCACGCATTGAGACTCCGGAGCTCTGTCTGCCTTTTGGGTCCTGTACGTGGAACAGGAAGCATTTCGGAGAATGCTACCATGGAAGTTCTGCATTTCAACTTCCTACCTAAAAGCCTAAATTTTGCCTCCAGAACCTCCCTACCACATTTTCCTATGTCATTGGTACCGACATGTACCAAGACAGCAGACTCCTCCCCAGCACTATCTAAGACCTTATCTAGGTTGCGCGTGAGGTCCGCTACCTTCGCACCAGGCAGGCATGTTACCAGGCGATCCTCACGTCCACCAGCCACCCAGCTATCTACATGCCTAATGACTGAATCACCAACTATAATGGCTGTCCTAACCCTTCCCTCATGGGCACATGGCCCTGGAGAAACTTGCTCGGTGCGAGAGGGTTTTACATCACCTGGAGGACAGGTCCTAGTTACAGGATCACTTCCTGCCACATCAGGGTGATGCTCTCCTGTCACGTGATCTCTCTCCTCCCTGGCAACAGGGGTGCTGCCAGACTGGAGGTGGGACTTCAGGACTATATCCCTGTAGGTCTCGTCTATGTACCTTTCTGTCTGTCTTATGTTTTCCAAGTCTGCTACTTTAGCCTCTAGAGAACGGACTTGTTCCCTGAGAGCAAAGAGCTCCTTGCACCTAGTGCACACATAAGACCTCTCACCAACTGGGAGAAAGTCATACATGTGACACTCAATGCAAAAGACTGGAAAGCCCCCATCCCGCTGCTGGACTGCTGTCTGCATCTTAGTTTTAAGTTTGTGTCTAGATCTTTAAGTTCTTACTTACTAGGGGTTGCTATGGGTATTTATACCAATAAAACTGTACCTAATGCATTTAATATACCTTGTTCACCTGAAACTTAATTAATCTCAGGTCCTTAGTGTATGACTGATTTGGGTAATGAGCTTCACCTGAAAGCACCTCCTGTCTTTTAAGATGTGTAAGTACCTATAAAGCTATGATTATCCCAGGGGTGGGTGGGTGTGGGGAGGGAGGGAAATAACACTTATTAAAAGAGGGCTGCTACACAGTACCCTGTCTTGTGCTGCTGAGGTAAGCTAAATTCTGATTTGATTTAAATTATAGCTCTTAGCTGCTGCTAGGCTCTAACTTCTTATGAAATTTAAACTACAAGCTCTCTGCTGGGTTCTAAATTTAACCAGAAAGCTCTCTTCTGTGTTTTAAAACTAAAACTTCTTTTCAAGAAGTCTAATCCTATCCCTGTGAGGACCATATTACCAGTTTCCATGAAACGTTTTCTATAGTTCTTCCATATTTAACCAGACAGAGATTCTCTATCAAGATTCTCAAATAGGTCTTAATCCTTCTTGTTGTTACATCATCTGACTTTGAAAGATTTGTCTACTGTCCATATTAATGCTGCCCCAGCATACCATAAGCTCAGTGGACAACCAATTTCTATTTTACCAAATACCTTCTTTCACCATTACCTTTTAGGTTACGGCACACCTGAAGCTCTACAGGTAAAGTCTTCATCATAAGTGACATCACTTACAAAGACATTTACTGATCTTCAAAAAATTAGAGGCTCAACGCCTAGTACAAATATCTTTCTCTTTCATTGGAGTAAAGACCTATCCCCTTTTTTCTGCAAAGGGTATTTCTACCTTTTCATCCTAACCAGTCAGATTGTCTTCACTCTTCCTAGGACCTTATTCTGCTCCAAGGACAAGAAGTTCAATTTTTTGGACTTTACAGAAGCATTACCTATTCTCAAAGGTCCAACCTCATTGAACTCCCCCAGTACTTCTTCTAGGGTTAGTTCTGGCCATAAGGACTTCTCATCTCTTCCTGTATTGCAAAATTATTTTTTTCCCTCTACTTCTCTTTAGGGGAATTTCTTTGAGGAAAATGATCTGGCTCTTAACCACAGGCCCTTATTACCCTCAACAAATATTTTTGCAATATTTCTGAGTGAGATCCATATTAGAAAATTAAGATTCAACATTTTTCTAATATTTATGATTTACACAAGGACTCCCCTCTGGATACCTTGTTTAGTTGAGCTGTTCCACAGCATCTCTTTTTCTTTTCTAGTTCAACTCCTACCCTCCATCCCTTGGATGCCTGAGGTTTTGAGGGATAAGCATGGCCCATCTTTAGATATGCAACATGCTGTGGCCTCCTCCAGGCATCTTAGCTTGGGAGTCCCCATATGTGAAGACTCATTCCTGCTTGTTCCTGGAGATAGCACAGTTACTTACCTGTAACAGGTGATCTCTGGGAACAGCAGGAATAAGTCTTCACAACCCACCCACCTCCCCTAGGAGTTGTATCTCTCTATCTATCTCTTTCCCCTCTCTCTCTCTCTCTCTTTGTCTCAGCTTTAAAACTCAGCTGAGGAGAGACAGATGGGAAAGGCGGGAAGGCAGCACGCAGGCATGGTGGGATGCTCCCAAAAGCGTTCTGATTGGATGCTGGGGAGCGTTCCCGCGCAGGCTCCGTTGGTACCGACGATACCCATATGTGAAGACTTTTTCCTGCTGTTCCCAGAGATCACCTGTTACAGGTAAGTAACTGTGCTTTTTCACTCACCGTATAATCAAACTATAGAATTTGTTACCGGAGGATGTAGTAAAAGCTGTTTGCATAGCTGGGTTTAAAATGGTTTGGATAAGTTTCTGGAGTAAAGGTCCATAAATCATTATTAAAAGGGACCCGGGATATCACTGCTTGAATCAATGCAAGCATTGTGGAACCTGTGTCTTTTGTGGAAACTGCTAGGTACTTATGACCTAAATTGGCCACTGTTGGAAACAGGATACTGGGCTTGATGGACCTTGGTCTGACCCAGTATGCCATATCTTATGTTCTTATGGCTATCCCTCTGAAAATTTTAATCTAATAACTCTTAAATGTAGAAAGTCCCAAAACTATAGCATGAATAATTTCATAAAATATAACGTAGTTCTTGCTTTACATAAAATTATAACATGAAAATATTTTATTTATTTATTTATTTAACAGATTTTGATATACCGCTTTTCTACCAGTCAAAGTGGTTTACATAGTACTTAGGGGTATGTTTACTAAGCAGTCTTAACGTGCGCCCGGCGATAGTTTGCAGGATGCCATAAAAGGAGTGGGCGTTTCGGTCAAAACGTAGCAAACCGGGATTATCGTGCGATAACGCCCGCTGCGCATATTATCGTGCGATGGATTGAGCTATGCACGTTAATGCACGTTAATCTTAAGTAGGCGCGCTGACGTGCAAACAGAGCAGTAGAGGTGTAACACATTGGTTAATATACTGGTCATAGGTTTGATCTCCCAGTGTGCCTAATGAATAAGGCTGGCTGAGGCATTACCCTTTAAGCAGTGCTTTGTGAGGCATTTTATTTTTATTTTAATTAGTGCTGCCAGAAAACACACCCTCACAGTACCGTAACCTAAGGTGCCGCATAAGACGCCCTATAAGGCACTACAGAGGGCACATTATAAAGTGCACTGTTCGCCAAGGCACCCTATAATGTCCCCTATAGGACACCTTATAAGGTGCTTTATAGGGCGCCTATAGAGGCTTTTGGCAGCCCTGGCCACCGCACCAGTCCTGGGCACAGCGCAGGCATAGCTATGGTACGCAATACTGTTGGGGTCACTCCCCAGGGTGGTGAACACTGTCAGACACCAGACCTGAAACACACTCCACAGACATCAGAGAGGTTGGTATGATACAGCTCAATGAGCAGATTGTGCTTAACTTAGGAATTGCTATCTGCCAGTGGAGTGGAGGTGTGGCCTAGTGGTTGGGGCAAGGTACTTCAGGCCAGAAGGTTGGGGGTTCAAATCCCACTAGAGAACAGCAACCTTGGGCTGGAAGGACTGGGGTTTCTAGTCCCACAGGTGCTCCTTGTGGTCTTGGACAAACCACTTAACCCTCCACAGCCCATGTTCCCTGTAAAATAGTTATCTCCAAGTTATAATGCCCTGTTCAATGTAATTTCAGTTTGTTCAATGTAAACCACACTGATGCAGAATAGCATGGTATATAAGAGAATGTAAATTAAAAAATAATCATAGCAACCTTTTGATATATGTGTACCGTATTCCCGGGTTTAGGGTGGCATTGCTAAGGTATGCGAGTGCTAGTATTGGGAGATGCACGCAGGGCCCAACATCCTGCCTTTCCAGAAGGCTTTGGATAATGGAGCCTGTGAGTGCGGGTGTTTCTGCCCCTCTTGGCCACTGCTCTAGGGCAGAGGTTCCCAACTCCAGTCATGGTGGGCCAAACACTGTTCGGGTTTGCATGCTGTCCCTAATGAATATGCATGAGATGCATCTGCATACCATGGGGCGGCGCATAGAAATGCAGCACAGGCATCTTTATTAGAGACAGCATGGAACCTGAATGGTGTTTGGCCCTCCAGGAATGCATTTGGGAGATTCTGCTCTAGGTAATGCGCATGTTTATGGTATCTGTGCTCTGTAGGGTAAAATATAGGCGTTTGAGGCATGTTTATGTTATCTGCAATAAAGGTTCCATCTTTATTACCACAGTTTAGTAGTGGGTAAAATATGGAGACTGGGTTGGCAGGAACCACAGCTGGGACTTGAACCTGTGACCTTCTGCTCCTGAACACACTGGGTGTGTGTACTGCACCACACTGTGGCCACAGGGATGGCTCATTCCCTGGGGATACCATGACTGTTTGTCAGACAGAGCCTGTCTGTTGCAGTGCACGGCACCCACCTAAACAGGGCTAGGCCATGGTCTGCTGTGGGCAGCAGCCACTGCCCCCTCCACCACCAGTACCCCTCCGCCACCATGCTGACATGCCCTTATGCTGGTGGTGCTGGTGGTGCGCAGTCTCAGGCCATCCAGTGTGCCGGTAGGTGGCTGCCTATGGTGCGGGTTCTGGGGTAGGGGTGCCTGCATAGATGTCCACGCTTCCCCCCAGCATCGCCTGCCAATGTTCTGTGCCCTTGGGGGTACCTGCTGGGTACTATCCCCTGTGACACTGTGGGAAACACACTCGTGCCCATATTGGGCCCTCATCAGTTGCTGTCTGGCTGCTCTGCTGTTTCAGCATTCCTATGGGCCACCTAGGCATCACCCTAGTCCACACTGTGCCGCCTGCAGCCCCTCTGTATCCCCTTTTCCAACATCTGTACAGTTGCCCGTTCCGAAATGCCCAGCCTGCTGTTGCAGAATATGTGCATGCCATAGGAAACCTGTCCAATAACAAGGGAAAACCCTGATCAGTGCTATTTCACTGTGAGATCATTCACCTTGTATGGCGACAGAGCATAGACCCTTCCAAAATTAATATCTTTTTTTTGTAGCTTTCTCGGTAGTGGTTTTTGCTGTTTCCCATTAATATCCCTATTGCCCAGCTTGGTTATGTTTTTTTACATTTTGTTCAGGTCATTTTCAATGTTTATTTGCCCTTTTGTTCCGTGCACATGTATCACACATCACTTTTTGTAGGTTTGTCTGGCTTTGCTGCACATTGCTGACGTAAATGGTTTCTCTTCCCTTTAAATCTGCTCTAACGCCAGGGTTTCACTGGCGTTAGTTTTCAGCCCCGGATTCAACAGCGTTAATGAACATAAGAACATAAGAACATAAGATATGCCATACTGGGTCAGACCAAGGTCCATCAAGCCCAGTATCCTGTTTCCAACAGTGGCCAATCTAGGTCGTACATACCTAGGAGTTTCCCCAAAAGACACAGGTTCCGCAATGCTTGTACTGGGTCAAGCATTGATATCCTGGGTCCCTTCTTAATAATGGTTTATGGACCTTTCCTCCAGGAACTTGTCCAAACCTTTTTTAAACCCAGATACACTAACAGCCTTTACTACATCCTCCGGTAACAAATTCCAGAGTTTGATTACACGGTGAGTGAAAAAATATTTTCTTTTATTAGTCTTAAATAGTTTACCCTGTAGCTTCATTGCATGTCCCCTAGTGTGCAGGGAGCCTCTCCCCTCCCACTCTCCAACCATTGACCCTCTCTCTCCGCCCCTGGGGAGCCTTCCTCCGCCCTCCAGGAGCCTTCCTCCGTCCTCAGCACTCGTTTGTGCCGCTGCATGCATTATCGCGTGCTAAGGTACCTCTGCACCCAATAAAGCGCCATTATTGTGCGATAAGGTACCTTATCGCGCGATAATGTCACAGCAGCGCAAATAGCACCCTTTAATAAACATCCCCCTTAGTTTTTATAAGGAACAGATTTCAATCAACATTGGAACTTGTACAATAAATATAGGGAACTCATAACAATGAACATTATAAGGTTGTTAACAAACGCTACTATATACAGTGGCATGAAAGGTTAGCAAGAATGAGGTCAAGTGGGTTTCGAGAGGGTGGTGAGGAGTGAGGTCATAGGGGTTTCATGAGTGGGGTCAACTAGATTGCTTATTGTCAAAATGCTTCTGGAAGAGTTGAGTCGAGTTGTTTACAAAATTCAGTGGAAGACTTGATGTTTCAGATTTCTGGGGGTAGCACATTCCAGAGGGTTGGGGCATATAGTGAGAAAGTTCTTGATCTTGTAAACTGAGGGGTTCTGGGTGCTTTTTCTCCTTGGTCTAGTAGAGTTCAAGGTTAAGTTGTGTAGTTGCTCTGCTGATGTATTCTTCAGGGTATTGTGGATAAGGGTTAAGACCTTGTACTGTATTCTTGAGTTGTTGGGGAGCCAATGGAGATGTTTGAGGATGGGTGTGATGTGGGTGTGCCATGAGGATTGGAAGATGGTTCTTGCAATGGTATTTTATTCAAGTTGCAGAGGAAGGATTACATATCGAGATAGGTCTTGATAAATGGAGTTACAGTAATCGAAAAGAGGTGTGATAGTGGCCTGGCAGACTATGCGGAATGTATCTGTGGATAGCAGGGGGCGCAGGTTTCAGATGGTTTTTAGCTTGTAACATAGTAACATAGTAAATGATGACAGATAAAGACCAGCATGGTCCATCTAGTCTGCCCAGCAAGATGGCAAGAGTAGGTGCACCTGTCGCTCTGTGCAGGCCACCCCTCCCCATGTCTTTGTTTAGGGGTAAACCCACCACTCCATGTAGGACACCCCTATTTGTTGAGACGTTATATATTTGTTGAGACGTTATATGGTTCAGAAGTTAGATGGTACCGTTTATTTTGTTTTTATCCTAATGCTGTAAAGGGATCCTCTGTGTTTGTCCCATGCCTTTTTGAATTCCGTCACCGTGTTTGCCCCCACCACTTCCATCGGAAGGGCATTCCAATGATCCACCACCCTTTCAGTGAAAAAATATTTCCTGACATTGCCTTTCAATTTACCCCCTTGCAGCTTCATGTTATGCCCTCTAGTTTTACAGCTTCCCCGTCTTTGGAAGAGGTTTGTTTATTCATCATTTCTCTTTAAGTATTTCAAGGTCTGAATCATATCTCCCCTGTCCCTCCTCTCCTCCAAAGTGTACATATTTAGGTCTTCAAGTCTCTTCTCATAAGGCTTCTGACGCAGGCTCCAAATCATTTTGGTCGCCTTCCTCTGAACAGTTTCCAGTCTTTTTTCATCTTTTGCAAGATACGGTCTCCAAAACTGAACACAGTATTCCAAGTGAGGCCTCACCAGTGACTTATACAGTGGCATTAGTACTTCTTCCTTTCTGCTGGCAATCCCTCTTTGTATGCAGCCCAACATCCTCCTGGCATTTGCCACCGCCTTGTCGCACTGTTTTGCCACCTTGAGATCATCAGAGATAATCACACCAAGGTCTTTCTCCTGAACCGTGCATACCAACCTCTCGCCCCCTATCGCATACATTTCCCTTGGATTTCTGCTACCCAAGTGCATGACACTGTACTTTTTCGCATTAAATCGTAGTTGCCAAGCATTAGACCAGTCTTCCAGCTTTTGTAGATCTTTCCTCATGTTAACCACTCCCTAGGGGGAGTCCACTCTGTTGCAAATTTTTGTGTCGTCTGCAAAAAGACAGACCTTTCCATTCAGTCCTTCAGCAATATCACTCACAAATACATTGAACAGTGCCAGGCCCAGGACCGAACCCTGGGGCATCCCGCTAATCACCTTCCTCTCATCTGAGTGAGCTCCATGTACAATTACCTTCTGTCGTCTGTCAGTCAACCAATTTCTAATCCAGTTTACCATCTTGGGACCCATCCCCAAGCTACTGAGTTTGTTGACAAGCCTCCTATGAGGAACAGTATCAAAGGCTTTGCTGAAATCCAGGTAGATGACATCCACCGCATGACTCAATCAGTGTCATGCACTTTCAATGCACTTTGGTGATACTGTGAATTTGCTCCTTGAAGTTAAATTGCTGATCAAGTATAATTATCAGGTACTTTGTGAGGGAACTGACTCAGATTTCAGAGTTGCCGGGTTTGAAAGAAATAGGGGGGGGGGGGGGTGAAGTTGGGGTCCTTGGTTACGTGGAGGATCTCTGTTTTACTGAGATTGATGGAGTGTTATGATGGTGAAGCCAGTTTATGGTTTCAGTGAGACAGCTTGAGAGCATGGAGTAGTCTGGAGTGGAAGTGGAAAATGGTGTGAAAATCATTATATCGTCAACGTATATCAGAAACTGGACTGGGAATTGTTGGAGGATGTCACATGGAGGCTGAATGCATATATTAAATAGTAGAGAGGAGATAGAAGAACCTTGTGGTACACCTGGTTAAGGCTGAATGGAGTTGAGGTGTGTGCTTGAATCCTATCTGCTGATTGCGATTAGTGAGATATGAATTGTGATTAGTGAGATATGAATGGAACCACTTAAGAGGGGTGCCACAGACTCCAATTTGGTGGCGTTTGTTAAGGTGAAACTGGTGGAATACAGTGTCAAAGGTGTCAGAGATGTCTAGAAAAAGCAGGAGGAAGCCTTGTGTGATTGATTCAATGCCAGTGATGAGTGAATTTAACAGGGAGGTCATCAGAGTTTCCGTGCCAAAATTGGGTCTGAATCCATTTGCTGTGTGTTTAATGGTGCATGAAGGTCAATGTGATCTTGGATTTATATTTGTATGACTTTTTCAATGATTTTGGAGATGAAGGGTATACTGGTTATAGGTCTGTAGGAGTGGTCTGATTGATGATTGCTTGAGGGAGGGAGGAAGGAATCTTTGGGCAAGGGAGGAGTGGACAATGTCAGATAAGAATTGGTCCTGTGTAATTTTCAACCAGGAGACTAGACATGGGTCGAGCGGGGAGGTAGTGGTATTGAGATTGCAGATGATTTTGCTGAGTTCCTCATGTGAGAGAGTGTTGAAGGTGGTCCAGTGTTGGTCTTGATGAATCTTTTCTTTAGAGATTGGGATGAGGAGGCTGGCTGATGATGTCAGTTTTCTCTTGGCTAGTAGGTGTGAGGCCATGTCTTGAGGAGTAAGGGAGTGGTATGAGTTGGAATGAGAAGGATCTTTGGTGAGTAATTTGATGATTTTGAAGAGTTCTCTAGGTTTGTTAATGGAGCATGTGAGTAGATTGTTGTAGTTTTCTTGTTTGGCCTGGAAGGTGGATTTGTGGTATAGTTTGAGTTCCTGTAGATATTGAGGTTTGAATTGTGAGTTTTTGGGTTTTCTCCATAGACATTCAAGTCAATGCAGTTTCTGTGTTTTTAAGGCTGAGGAGTAACAGGGAGCATGTGATCATTTGGTTCCTGTGTAGACTTTTGACGGGACCATTACGGTGGCAGAGATGGTTGAGTTCCTTGAGCATACTTTAGTTTTGAGGCCCTTCTGTGCTGGTAGGGAGATTAAAGCTGGGATGTTTTTTTTGATGAAGGCTCATTCGTTGAATGAGAGAAATTTCCTAGTTGTTGGTGGGGAGCTCTGAGGTACTGTTCACGGGTAGGAATTGTGTATGATGAAAGAGATTACATTGTGATCAGATCAGGGGACAGGGATCATTGATAGCGGGGTATATCTGAGAGCATTTAGGAGTTGGTTTGAGAAGAAAATCATGTCTAGGATGCCACCTTTAGCATGGGTAGAGGTGGATATGATCTGCGTGAATTTTAGGTCTGTCATGGTTTAAAGGAAGACTGATGAGTGGGTGGATGATGCAAATGGTAGTTTTAGATAACCAAGAAGTATGAAGTCTTTGTGTGTAGATGAGTGGGAGCAGATTTCTGCCAATATTATAGCGAGCTCTTCAGCTTTAGCGTGAGGGGATCTATAGGAGAAGCAGATGGAGAGGTAGTGATTGGAGATTGTGATGATGTCAAGGACAGGGGTGGAGGCATGGTTTATGGTATTGAAGTCAAGGCTCTTTCTTGTGAGTATAGATACTCCACCTCCTCTACTGGATGTCCGGGGTCAATTTTGGATGTTGTGGGTGATTGTGTTAAGCTGGTTGATTAGGACATTGTTATTCTCAGTGAACCAGGTTTCGGGTGATGCATAGGACGTCAATCTTGTTGTCTGTTACATAGTCTATGGTTTGAATTTTGTTGCAGGTGGAGTGTGAATTAATGAGGTCACATCTCATGGGTTTGAGCTGCTGTATGGGGTTCTTGTGCTTGTGGTAGTATCACTTGAGACATCTATGTGAATACTGATGAGTCACTAGTACTTTCTGTTGTGATGAGTGCTGGATGAGTGCCAAATGTTTAATAGTTTGTTTGAGGGAATGGGGAATAGGCAAATGGGGAATTGATTGAACTTGAGTGCTTCTGAGTGAGAAGGGGAGAGGAAGATGATGCTCAGGAAAATCAGAAAGTAAAGGGAGAGTATCATTTTGCTGCGTAATAGGATTAGGAAGAGTTGGTACCTTGATTAATGTGGATGCTTGAAGGCGAATAAATCCATGGAGAGAGGTTTAGGAGTAGAGATATTTTATGAGCTGGAGTGGTGCTGTGGAGTTTCTGTCTTATTTTTTTGTAGCTTTCTTTGGTCTTTGCCACAAGACCTCACCAAAGGTGTGTGCAATTCTGGTCACCATATCTTTGTGGTAGGAGCGAGTTGTTTTGCACTGGCTGTATCTTCTGGTCTGCAACTTCAGTTTGTACCTAAGGGCCGTGGCAAAGAGCTCTCTGGCGAGGCCCTCAGGCACAGGCCCACCAGACATGGGCATGCCTACTGGCACCTGAATTTAATGTTGCTGAAGAGCGATGGGCATGATTGGCCTTGTGGCAGCGATCGGGGAGGGGCTTCCCTTCCTGCTTGCCTCCCCAATGCCAATTGGGCTGCTGTGAGAGAGAAAAAGGTTTTCTGCACCTGCTGGCACCTATATTTAACACTGCTGGGTGCAGTGGGCCTGATCAGCCTTGTGGCAGCAATCAGGGAGGGACTTTCCTTCCCGCATGGCTCCCTGATGCCGAGCAGGTCGGTGTGAGGGAAACAGAGGCTTTCTACGCCTGCCGGTGCCTGTATTTAACACTGCTGGGCTGCGGTGGGCCTGATCGGCCTGTGGTGGTGATTGGGGAGGGGCTTCCCTTTCTGCTTGCCTCCCCGATGCAGATCAGGCTAGTGTGATGGAGAGAGAGGCTTTCTGTGCCTTCTGGCATCTGTATTTAACACTGCTGGGGTGAGGTGAGCCTGATCGGCTTTGTGGCGATGATAAGGGAAGGGCTTCCCTTCCAGCTCCCCTCCCCAATGCCGATCGGGCTGGTATGAGGGAGAGAGAGGCTTTCTGCACCTGCCGGTGCCTGTATTTAATGCTGCTTGGGTGCGGTGGGCCTGATTGGCATTGTGGCAGCCATCAGGGAGGGGCTTCCCTTCCCGCTCAGCTCCCTGATGCTGAAACGGGCTGGTGTGAGGGAGGGAGAGGCTTTCTGCGCTTGCTGGAACCTGTATTCAGGAGCAACTCTATAATGAGGCCAAGTGAGGTGGTAGCCTCAGGCTGCAACTTTTTGGGGGCGGCAAAAATTGTCCCCAAAAAGACCGCATCACTCGGTCTTCAAAATAAAAAAAATAAAAAAAGCTCTGTCTGCAAAAGCTGCTGCTGCTGCCACAGCAGTGGAGGCAGCAGCAGAATGAACTGCCCCGTGGCCGCGGCCCCCCCAGAAGAGCCCAGTGTTTCCCCTCTGCGCTGTTTCAGCTTTGCAGAGCCATGCAAAGGGAAAGTGTTTCCCTTCCCCACGGCTCCTGTTTCCCATCAGCGCTGTGGGCTCAGCTTTAAGAGAGCCACAGGGAAGGGAAACACTCTCCCTTTGTGCGGCTCTGCAAAGCTGAGACAGCACGGAGGGGAAATGCTGGGCTCTTCCGGGGGTGCCGCGACCATGGGGCAGTTCATTCTGCTGCTGCCACCGCTGCAGAAGCAGCGGCAGTAGCTTCTGCAGAGAGAGTTGTCTTTTCAATTTTCCTGGGCTGGGGGGGGGGGCTAGGACTGGAAATGGGCTGATTGGGGGCGGTTAGGACTGGAAGTGGGCTGATCGGGAAAGGGGTTAGGACTGGTAATGGACTATGGTGGGCTTGGACTGGATGTGGGCTGATGGGGGGATTAGAACTGGAAATGGGTTGATGGGGGGTTAGAACTGGAAATGGGCTGATCGGGAGGGGTCTAGGACTGGTAATGGGCTATCAGGGGGTGGGCTAGGACTGGAAATGGGCTGATGGGGGGCTAGGACTGGAAATGGGCTGATCGGGAAGGAGGGCTAGGACTGGTAATGGGCAGATGGGAGGCTAGGACTGGAGTGGGCTGATTTAGGGGGCTAGGACTGGAGTGGGCTGATTTAGGGGGATAGGACTGGAAATGGGCTGGGACTGGAAATGGGCTAATGGAAGAGGGGAGGAGAGTGCTGCTGGCCCTGGAAGAAAAGTAGGGGCTAGGGCTACAAATGGGCTGATGCAGGGGGATGGTAGAATAGGACTGGAAGGGTATGGATACTGAGAGTGTCTGCCAGGGGAAGGAGGGGGCTGGAAAGGAGCTGACACCTGTGATGTACTGAAGGGGGATGGAAGGGAGCTGACACTTGGGGATGGGCATGGTAGGTGGCTGGGAAATGAGGAGGAGGTTGGAAGGGAGCTGACATGCGAATGGCACTGGAAGGGAGATGGACAGAGGGTAGGGTGACTGGAAGGGGGCTGACTGTGGGGGGGGGGTGACACTGAGAGTGGACCTGAGCTGATACCTGGGATGGTATTCAGACTAGAAGGGGCTGGGCAGTGGGGAAGGAGGGCGACTGGAAGGGAATGGACACCAGTGGCAGTCGTGGGAATGCAAGGCGGTTGACATTGGAAGGTACCAGGAGGGGAGGACTGTAAAGGGGGCTAATACTGGGGAGGGTTACTGGAACTGGAATGGGCTGATGGAAGGAAGTGAAGAAAACAAAAGAAGAGATAAGACATGGCAGATGGACCTTGGACCATAGACCACAGAAAGAGAGCTAAGAGAAGACAGGAAAGCAGAAGCCTCAGATCGGGACCAGCATGATCAGAGAATAAAATGGTCAGACAACAAAGGTAGAAAAAATAATTTTATTTAACTTTAGCGATTGGACTTTGCTATTTTTATATTTTACACAGTATTGGGGAACTGCATCTCTTATTTATCTGATGTTGCACTGCATGTGGACTCTGACTTCTTGGGGTTTCAGTTTAAATTTTGTCTACATATTATTATTTTTACTTTAGATTGTGGTTACTTATTCTGTACTTGGGTGTAGGTCGATGTGAGTGTGTGACTGAGGTCAGGTGTTCTGTTAACATGGAATTTGTACATAAAGATCTATACTGTACTATACTAATTTGACTTGTTCAGCTTTTCAAATAGGTGTATGGATGTTCCAGGGCCCACTGTAGTATTTACAGTGATGCTTTTTTTAGATGGGCTCCTTATGTGAGTTTTGGAAGTTTGTACTGATATGGTATGGTATGGTAGGTTTGCTCTATGTTGTAGGGTTTTGTATTAGTTCACAATAGGCCTTGTACTGGAGAATAGTGATTGTTGTTGTTGTTAGTGAGATGATCAGAATTTGATTTTTTTTTTAAATATTGAGTTCTGTGGGTGAATGTTTTGGTTCTGCTCTGAACCTACTGTGGATGCAAAATATATGTTGAAAAAGAAAAAGCAAGAACCATAACATAGTTTATAAAAACAAAATAAAATGAGTTATAATTTAGTTTTATCGACTGTGCTGTTGGTTCTTGCTGTCTTTTAGTTCCTTGTTGTTCAAACAGGACCATACCTAGCCCTCTGCAAACTGTGCAGCCGCACAGGACGCAAAGGCTTGGGGGGCACATTTCGGCTGTCTGCTGTTGCCCTGCCGCTGCAGGTAGGACAACAGCAGGCAGCTGAAATGCTCCCCAAGCCTCTTCACAGCACTTTAAGCAGGTCTGGTCCCTCCCTCCTCTGACGTGATGTCAGAGCAGAGAGGGCCAGATCTGCTTAAAGTGCTGGTGCCTTTCAGATCGGGTGCATGCCCCTCTCCTCCTCCTCCCCATACCTCCGTCCAGTGCTGCCTGCTCTTTCCCTGCTGCCGGCACCGCTGTGAAAAAACAGATGGCGGCAGCAGAAGGGAAAGAGCAGGCAGCGTTGATCAGAGGTATGGGGGGGGGGAAGGGGGGTCGTGCTCTCGAGTAGCAAGTCACACAGGGTGCGATTGCAGCTCAATATGGTCCTTGGTGCAAACATCTTGCATTTTCTCCATATAATTTAATTGGCTTTTTGGTATGGTTCAGTCTCTGATTGGATTTTTGAAAAAGACCCGCCCCCCTCTAAGGTGTGTGTGTGGGGGGGGGCGCGCCATCTCATTCTTCGCCTCAGGAAGCAGATTGCTTTGAGCCGCCCCTGCCTGTATTTTACTCCGGTGAGTGCGGTGGGCCTGATCGGCCTTGAGGAGGCGATCAGGGTGAGGCTTCCCTTCCTGCTCGCCTCCCCGATGCATGGTCTTCATTCTATGAGGCACAGGTGGTGCAGAGGTGGTGTGGGTGTAACTAAAGCCACCTCACTGGGTGGTGTTAATTGCAACCACAGCTGGTTTGCTGTGTTAAAGCATGTTAACTTCAAGGCAATGGATTTATTCACCCCCTGTGGTTAGCCCAATATCCCACAATGGTAACGTGGCCCAAAGGCGTGTTGGTGGCATAGGACTTAGTAACCGTGCCTCTAACTTCATTTTTCTTTTTAATTAATTAATTAATTTATTTGCTTTTATATACTGCGCTCTTGAAATCAGTGTGGTTTACATAAAACAAGAACAGTAACAGTTTACATGGAACAATTTGTCTAGAACAGTTTACATTGAACAAAAGTAAAAATAAGTAACAGTAAGTAACACATAATCTAAATTAGATGTGAAAACAGGGAGAAGAACTTGTAATATGCTGGTAGGGGGACTAGAGGCGATCTGTACATAGGCTTTGTTCAGGGTGGCTGGCCATAGGCTAGTTGAAATAAATATGTCTTTAGGGCCTTCCTAAAGGCTGTAAGGTCTGTGATGGCACGGATTTCTGGAGGTAGGGTATTCCAGTGGGTTAGTGCATAGAGAGAAAAGGTGTGATTTTTAGTTGACTGGGTGCATATCCTTATCGCTGAGGGGGTGATGAGTGAATTCACCATGTATGATCTTCTGATTCTGTTTTCAGGGGCATGCTGTATGAGGTTTGTGAGGGAGGTGGCAGATATTCTGTGCAACGACTTGAAGGTGAGTAACAGGGCTTTGTATACCAGTCAGCTTGCTATGGGGAGCCAATGAAGCTGGATCAAAAGAGGTGCAATGTGTTTGAATCTTGAGGCAGATAGGAGTGTTCGGGCGACTGTATTCATGGCTAGTTGTAGTGGCTGAAGAGCGTTCTTTGGCAGGCTACGGTAGATTATGTTGGCATAGTCCAAGTGAGGAAAGATAAGGGTCTGGCATACTGAGCGAAAGTCCGAGGGTTCGAGGAGCGTGCATAGATGTCGGAGGGTTCTTAGTTTATGATAGACAGCCTTGGTGACGGTTTGTATGTGGGCTTCCCAGTTTAGATGTTGGTCCAAGATGACTTCAAAGTAACGCACTTCTTGCTTCACCGTGAGTACTACATCTTTTAGCCTGAGGGAGGTTGGTGGGGTGAAAGCTTGGTCTTTAGTTACGAATAAGACCTCTGACTTTTTATTGTTAACCATCAGATTGTGGGTAGCGAGCCAGTCCGAGACAGCATTGAAGCATTCTGTAATGGACGAAAAGTCAGGGTTGTCTATGGAGAAAGGAGCATAGAGTAGGACGTCGTCGGCATAGATGTGGTAGTAAACATTGAATGAATGTATAATGTCGCAAATAGGTTGAATATAAATGTTAACGAGTAGGGAGGAGAGGGATAAGCCTTGTTTGACTCCTTGCATTTTCTGGAATGGTTTGGATGACTGTGATCCTATGCGCACTTGTTGCTGGTGATCTGGCAGGTATGACTTGAACCAGTTGAGGGCTTGGTTCCTTATTTATTTATTTATTTATTATTTTTATTACAGTTTCTTATATACCGCGCTATTCGGCATCAGCGCGGTTTACATCATAACATAACTACCATGGTGACAAGGTGTCTGGTTTTACATTGAACAGGTAATAAAACTTGGATAACAGGGTTAACTATATACATAACTATATACATAAGCTATTTACACTGCAGGATAGGTAGAGTCAGATCATGAGTAAGGGGGCATCTATAAGGGGTGATTTCTTGAGAGGGATATCCAGTCTCAAAGGTTGTCTGGGAAGTATTGGGTGAAGAGGTAGGTTTTGAGTGCCTTTCTGAACTGATATAGATTGTTTTATGGCCCTAATGTCAGGGGGTAGAGTATTCCAGCATCTGGGGATATAGAAACTGCACGCTCTGTTTGTGGTTGTCTTGTTGCACTTTGTCGATTCCTTTGGTGTGATTAGCATGTTGATGGTTGTTGCTCTTCTAGATCTGTTGGGGGGTACCATGTGGAAAAGATGCGTGAGAGATGGGGGGAAATGCCTTTGATTGCCTTGAATGTTAATAGAAGGGTTTTGAAGGTGATCCTCCCATGGATAGGTAGCCAGTGCAGTTGTTTGAGAATGGGAGTTATGTGGTCGCTTCTGGAGGCTCCGTAGATGACCCTGGCTGCGGCATTCATGGCCAACTGTAAGGGGGCTAGTGTGGATTGGGGAAGCCCTTGTAAGATGCCTTTTTGATGCAGGCAGGTGAGTAGGAGATTGTGGTTGACTGTCAAAAGCAGAGGCAATGTCCATGAATATTAGGATGAATCCTTGTTTTCTTTTGTTTAGGCCTGTGTGGAGTCTGTCCAGGTGAGTCGTCAATAGTGTTTTGACCCCATGTTGTTGGCGGAACCCGTGTTGCAGGGGGTCCACAAGTGCATAGGAGTCAATGTGGTCCTGGATTTGCTGGTGGATGACCTTTTATAGTATTTTGGTCAAGAAGAGGAGGCTGGATATGGGTCTGTATGAACTGGTTTCTGATGGATTTAGCTTATTGTTCTTTATGAGTGGTCAAATGGAGGCGGTTTTGAGAGGCAGTGGTAGAAAGCCTTTGGAAAGTGAAAGGTTTGCAATTTTGGCTATGACAGGGCTAAGGTTGGATCGTGCCTGTTTAATCCAGAAAGCTGGGCATGTATCAGTTGGGGAGTTGGTGGTGTTGATTCCTCAGATGATATTCTCTATTTGTTCATGGGTGTATGGATAAAATCCTTCTAGGATGGGTGTGGGTGTGCTACCAGGGGGAGAGATGTGTCTGGGTGAGTTGTCAAAGTCAGACCAGTCTGAGTAGGGTGAAGTTGAAGTGGTATTGCTTTGGAAGTATGTGGCGAAGGACTGTGGGCCAGGAGTACTTGTTGGCTTGTGTAAGGATGCATCCTTAGTGAGGGATTTGATGAGGTTGAAGAGCTCTCGAGGTTTGTTGAGAGAGCGCATGAAGGTGCTGGTGTGGTATTCCTTTCTCTTATTGTTTACTGCTTTATGGTGCTGATGCAAGTTATTCAGCGTTCTAGTTTCCTAAGGTGTATTAATGATAAGCGCAGGTCAGCGGTAAACCATACGGCTACGTGGTTCTTGCAGCTAGGTTTCGTGGAGGGTGGTAGGAGCGCAGCTCTAGAGAGGTTGTTGTTCCAAATTTCTATTAGCTTGTCGGTGTTGGAGTCGAGGTCATGCAGAGTGTCATGTAGGAATGTCTCTTTATTGAAGTGTCTGAAGCGGCGGCAGATGGGGGGGGGGGGGTTTACGCAGAAGAATGTTGTTCATCTGTGGTATATGGCATGTTGAAGAGTATGGCATTATGGTCAGACCAGGGAACTGGTAGAATGAGTGGTGGGTTCTGGTTGCTTAGTGGGTGGGTAGGGGGCAAATATAAGGTCCAGGATGTTGCCTCCAGTGTGGATGGGGGTGTGAATGAGTTGATGATAGTCCAGCGTGGTCATTGCCTCCAGGAATTCTGTAGAGTGTTTAGTAGGGAGTGATGGGAGGTTAAAGTCACCTAGGAGCCAGAATTGTTTCCGCCGGGTATTCTGATTGCATGCTAGATCAAGGATTGTAGCCAGTTCATCAGCATTAGGAAATGGTGGTCGGTAAATGATGCAAGTTGCTAATGTCTTGTTTGAGATGAGGATACTGTCGAGAATGGTTTTGCTATGAGTTAAGTCGCACTGGAGATGGAGGTCGCTTCTGGCTATTATTAGGACCCCTCCGCCTCTTCTGTTTATTCTGGGATGGTTGAATAGGTCGTAGCCAGGAGGTCTTAGTTGGTTGGTGAGGACTGTGTCAGTGTCCATTAGCCAGGTTTCAGTGATGAAGAGCAGGTCAAGGTTCCAATGATTAATGTAGTCAGTGAGGACAGGCCATTTGTTATGGACGGATCGAGTGTTTATTAGCATGCAGTTAGGATTTGTTAGAAGTGGGGACTTGCGTCTTTTGTTCTTGATCAGAGGTTGGCAGATTATGTGAATCAGCCGGTGATGATTTACTGATGGCGGTGGTCTGCTGGGGTGGGGGGAGTTGTGGTAGCTTCTATGACCCAGGGTTCGCATGGTGGGTATTAGTCCTTGGTACTGTGCGAATGAACCTGTCCATGAGATAAGTTGGGCTAGGCAGCAGAGGAGAAGCATGAGAGAAAGTTGCCCCAACATAATGATGGCTGGCTAAGAGAGGGGGCAGTGTGCTTTAAGTGAGCACTAAGGTGGCATCTCAGGTGTTTCTGATGGCTTGAGGCATTGGTAGCTGGATAGAGGTGTACTATTATTGGGAGTTTTGAAATGTGTTGGTTTTGTAGGCTTACCTTGCGGTTAGTGGTGGTGCCAGTAGAGTGGTTGTGGTGTTCTGAACTGGAGGATGCTGGCGGGGTGCTTGGCTGGGATTTGTCAGTCGTGCAGAGGTCTTCTCATGGGGTCGGTGTAGATGGCGTTCCAGAGTGTTTCCAGTCACCTGCATGCCCCGCCTAAGGGCCATACCAAAGGGCCCTCTGGTGAGGCCCTCAGGCGTGGGCCCCCCAGGCGTGGTCGTGCCGGGAGGTGCTGCTTTAAAGTTGTTGCTGCTCGGGTGCGTTGGGCCCTGATTGGTTGTGAGTTGGTGAGCGGGAGGGGTTTCGTCCTCCCGCTTCCTTTCCCACCGCCGATCGGGGCTCAGCGTTGCTGGAGGGAGAGAGTCTGATGGTGCCGGGAGGCACTGCTTTAAAGTTGTTGCTGCTTGGGTGTGTTGAGCCCTGATTGGCCGTGAGATGGAGAGCGGGAGGGGTTTCGTCCTCCCGCTCCATTTCCCACCGCCGATCGGGGCTCAGCGGGGCTGAAGGGAGAAAGTCTGATGGCGCCGGGAGGCACTGCTTTAAAGTTGTTGCTGCTTGGGTGTGTTGGGCCCTGATTGGCTGTGAGATGGAGAGCGAAAGGGGTTTCGTCCTCCCGCTCCCTTTTCCACCACCAATCAGGGCTCAGCAGGGCTGGAGGGAGAGAGTCTTCTCAGGCCTATCTTTTTATCCCCTTCAGACCATATTGATGTTCATTTTTTTGTGGAACTTTTCTAAGCTTCCCAACACCTTACTGGCACCAGACAGCCAGAAACATATCAAAAATCCAATAGGTTCCTGGAAAAAATGACGAAGAGGCTGACTCCTCACAAGATGCTTTCAAACCTTCTCAGAAACAGAAAAAAACACCCAAAAATATGCTGCAGAGAAAAAGCATGCTACACAGCCAGTTCTAACAGGCCCTGAGTACCAAAGCCCTGCTAGCCTGATCTAATTGGCTGCATGGTGAGCAGATAATAGCACTCCTGAATATCCCGACCCGCCATCACCCACTAGTGAGACATAACGAATGGCCCTTTAATCGGGCCGGTGTTAAAATCATCATGGTTAATTCTTGGACCCTCAAAAGCTGAGCAAATCATTTCTTGTTCAGTTGGAACAACTTAATTGCTAGGATTAAGTAAGAATATTACAGTCTAGTAACTTGAAATCTCTTATTTCAGATGAAGAAAATGAATAAAGTATAGCAGAAACAAATGATCTAAATGGTTCTACATTTCAACAGCATTCCACTAATAAGCCTCAAAAGGTTGGGCTCCAGTCTTCTACAAATGTAAATGTCGAAATGATGTATGGTCCAAAAAATCAACTGGAAATGTATTCGATTTTTGCAACGCCCCCCGTTGGTCCTTGTCAGTTTGGCACCTGGTGCCTCCACCTGGGGAAGAAAGGTCTTAGCAGGCAGGATTCCCCTCTTTTCACCCAGGAACCACTCAAAAACACTGCTGTGAACAAGACTGACTTAAATAGTATTTACAATTTATTTACAAAATATATACATCAAGTATTGTGATAAAATAATGCAGTATGTACAACTCACATTATGATAAGTGGTTCAAGCAGGTAAGGTAAAATAGCAATATAGGATAAGAGATAAGGCAGTTCAAATAACCAATAAGTAGTGACTTAAGTTAACCTTTAAAGCTTATGGATTTAACCTTATTAACCAGTCTCCTAACTCCCCTCCCTTTTGCCCACCAGCCCCAAGTCTCACCCATTTCTGGAGCTCTGGACCCGTAGCTGCTTGTGAAAGGAGAGGTTTTGTAGATCTGGGTCTTGTGGCTCCTACAGTCTTTGCTGTTGCAGCTCTTCATTGAGAGCTCTGGACTGGTGGTTGCTTATGAAAGGAGAAGTTTTGTAGATCTGTCTAATCACTGAAGTTGTAGTCTTGACTCCGCCTCCTCCAAGCTCTCCTCCAATTCGGAGAAGATTTTGCACTCCTATCCAATCAGGAGCAACTATTGCAGCTCTCCTTTGAGCTGATCTGTCCCTGGAACACCCTGGGTCTTGTGGCTCCTGGTCCAGAATGGACTCTGCTGCTGCAGCTCTCTATGGAGCTGATTCTGCCACTACAGCTCCCCCAGAGCTGTTTCTGTGGCTGTAGCTCCCTATGGAGCTGATTCTCTGCTGCAGTTCTTCCCCTGAAGCTGATTCTGCTGCCATAGCTCCCCCCTGGAGCTGATTATGTGGCTGTAGCACCCTCTGGAGCTGATTCTTTGCTGCAGCTCCCCATGGAGCTGATCTGATACTGGATTCCCAAGCTGGGATTAGACTCTCCAGAGTCTCTCTGCTGCCATCTCCACTCCCTGGGTTGGGAGGAAATCATCTGCTCCCATCTTCACTCCTATCCTCGACAGAGTCTGTAGGAGGCTCTCTGCTGGCATCTTCACTCCAAGGCTAGGCTCCCAGGAGACTTTCCAGCACCATTTTCAGGAGGAGGGCATACAAAGCAGAGAGAGTTCCCTCCTCCCCTCTCAGATGAAGGGTAAGCTCTTTTTAGATAAAGAGGCCTGACTCCTCCAAATCCCAGATGACTGTTCTCCAACTCTTTTCTGCACAGGGCTGTGAATGCCAGTGCCAACTGATACCTTTTCTCTTAGAGTGAACAATTTACACCAGTCCCAGTATTTTCTTCTCTACCCTTTGTCTAGTGTGTGCACTTTATTCCCCTACACTATTCTCTATAGATTTAGTTAAATCTTAATAATTTATATTAATGTGAGCAAATATTACCCTTGTTCCCCTAGATGTATACTTTCCAGCTCTGTCAGCACAGTAACTGTTACTACAGGCTGCTCTTTTAATGCTGCCCCTCATCTGACCTCCCCTTAAACCCTTCAGCAGCATATAATGAAAATTTACCTTTGTTTCTACACACTCTCAAACACCCACCTTGGGGGGTCACTTTGTAGCCTTCCAACAAGGCAACTAATTTATAGGTTTTGTATAAATTCCTTAAAATTTATATTCTTTTTTTAAACAAGAAAATAATTCACTAGAATAAAAACGTGTCACATATAACACCTAGAACAAAAATTTAAAGCTTTGATGCTAGAAAGTTAAATCCCTACTCAAAACTTACTTATTTCAGAAAGCTTTTGACCTTCCTCCTACCTAACATGGCCATTACTGTCTCGCTAAAGATTACATCCTCCCCTTTGCTGACCTTTGCTGATGTTGAACCCTGCCTCCCTTCCCTTTTCATATGAGTGTGGATCCCTTTCCTATCTATTATATTGGAGCTCTCTTCTTACAGTATCTTTTATTAACTTTATGCCATGTAAACCACCTTGCTGTGCAAACAAGGAGCAGTATAATGAATTTTAATAAACAATAAAGTTCATAAAGACTTCGAGCTCAATATTCTAAAGGCATTTACACAGTTTATTGACCTGTAAACTGTGTAAATGCTGCTGAATGGGATATTCAACTGCACTATATACACCCCAGTGCTGTCATGGGCATTCTGGGACATTTCATGGGTGGCAGCAGTTGCTAACTGGGTAGCGGCGATATTGTACCTCTGCCTGGTTAGTGACATGCTGGTAAAACTAGGTGAAGCAAAAGCTGGCCTAATTTTATGCGTGGAATCTAACTGGGTAGTAGTGCAGTATTGCCCCTACCCGCTTAGCTTCTGCGGCATCGGAGGCTGTGTGATGACCCTAGATATTCAATGTCAGGGCTGCATATGGCCCCAGCATTTAATATCTGGGGTTTAGAATTGGCGGCAACGGCTATGCACTGTAGCGGCGCATAGCCATCCTAATGGAATATTGAACCTTTCACTTTTCAATTTTGTTTTTTCTCAAATATTTTACATTTTAAACTATACCACTGTCAGACAGTGGAAGTACTTTTGCAAAGACATTTCAATTTGGCAAATGTTAACTAGGATATCTCTGCTGCAGTGTCATCGAGAAGTAGGGAGATCCTGAATTCTCTACAGGAGGAATTGTACTGGCAACTATTAACTGTTACCACACAGGAAGGGGCGGTACTGGACTTGTTGCTTACAAATGGGGAGAGCACCTCTGATGTTGTAGCGAGCGATCATCTGGTATGCAGTGATCACTGGATGGTGAGCTTCAATATTAGGGCACAGGTATAGATGGTCAATTCAAAAGTGAGGCTTCCAGATTTCAGGAAAACTAACTTTGCAAAGATAGGGGACTATCTTGAGGAGTCATTAGCTAGATAGAAACATCTGGGGAATGTAGAGTAGCAGAAGGCAAAATTGAAAGGAGATATTTTAAGAGCAATGAGCCTTTTTGTTAGGAAAATATATAAAAGTAAGAGGAAAAGGAAGCCGCTATGGTTTTCAAAAAAAGTAACTGTAAAAGTAAGGAAAGAGTGTATCCTTTATAAGCTATAAGAAATCACAGAAAAAGGAAGACAAATAATAATATCTGGAGAAGCTAAAGGAAGCTGGTAAAGTTGTCAGAAAAGTGAAGATGTAAATGGAAGAAAAAAAAAATAGCCAATACAATAAAACATGGGGAGAAGACTTTTTTTTAAAGATATGTTAGTGACAGGAGGAAGAGCAAAAATACCATTGTGAGACTCAAGGTTGAAGGGGAGGAATATGTAGATGCTGAAGAGAATAAAGCAAAATTGCTTAATAAATATTTCTGTTCTGTGTTCACAGATGAAGATCCAGGAATGGGGCATCAGAAAACAAACATAAATAGAAATGGAAGGGAGGCAGTACTCAGATATTTTCAGACAACTGTGTTCATAGAGAGCTAGCAAAACTAGAAGTGGACAAAGTGATGGGGCCGGACAGGATTCATCTGAGGATATTGAAAATAAAGTACTGTATAGACCACTCTGCTGACTGATTCCAGAGGAATGGAAATGGGCAAATATAGTTCCTGTCTACAAAAGAGGAAGTAAAGAAGGAGTTGGTAACTATAAACCAGTTAGTCTTACCTCTCTGACAAACAAATTAAAGGAAACACTGCCAAAACAATGGAAGATATAATTTATGGAATCCAAAGGATTGCAGTATCTAAGACAGCATGACTTTGCTAGAGGCAAGTCTTGTCAGACAAATCTGATTGATTTCTTTGAATGGGTGAATTAGATTATAAATTTCTAGCAAAACTCATTTGGAGTACAATTCTGGATACCGCACCAATAAAAAGATAGAAACAGGATGGAGTCAATCCAGAGTAGGCTACCAAAATGATCAGTGGTCTTCATCATAAGGCATATGTGGATAGAATTAACAATCTCAATATGTATACTTTGGAGGAAAAGCTGACAGAGACATTTAAATACCTCCCTGGTATAAATGCACAGGAGTGGCCTTCTTCCAGTTGAAAGACATCTCTGGAATGATGGGGGCCATAGGAAAAAAGTGAAAGGGAATAGATTTAGGAGTAATCTAAGGAGATATTTCTTTATGGAAAGGATGGCAGATGCATGGAACAGCCTTCCAGTTGAGGTGGTGGAGATGAGAACTGTATCTGAACTCTAGAAACCATGGAACAAATTCAGAGGATCTCTGAGGGAGGGGAAGGGATTGTAGAACTTAATAGTTCTCATGGATGGGCAGACTAAATAGGTTCTATTGTCTTTATAAGCCATTGTTTTTTATGTTTATATGTTTCAAGATCTAAGAGCGATAGACTACGAAGACATAACTCTCTCAAACTTCTTACCATCCCAGCTCATAAAACCAAAAGCAAACAATCCACATGTAGCCATGCATTCTCCCTTTTTGCCCCTACTGCTTGGAACACCAATCTAACTTCAGAAAGAAACTCAAAACCTTCCTATTCCAGGAATACTTCAGCACCACCTCTACTCATGATCTGTGGTCAAGTGTCACCTTGTAACAACCTACTACAATTGTCTGAGACTCTCTTCCTCCTCCTACAATGTGCATAGATTATGCCCCACCTACACTCTTAGTTCCCAGGAATTCCTCCCGGTCTCTACATAGTTACCATTTTTATTGTACATAGCTGTGTGACCATTGTACTAGTTTGTATTTTCTGGAATGCTCTTGTTCTCTGTAAAACAGTCACTCAGGCACTGTTACATCTGTTAAGTTCTATATAAACCACCTTGGATAGTAGAAAGGTGGTAAATAAACAAAATTCAAATAAATAAATAAATGCCAAAGAAAGTGGAGCCTGATTCAGATAAAGGCACGTCCAGGCTGTCTGGATGGTTCCAAACAAGACAGGCCCATTTTGACCTGATTCTGGACCTTGGAAACAAAATGTTCCTGTGGTAAACAGAATTGGGCACAAGGATGGCCCGGTGTGCCCCTGCCGACTGTGGAGATGTCCTCCCTGCAGGTGCCCCTGACTCCCACATCCTCAGCCCTCCTTTTAGCCACCACTCGACCCAAGGCTGGCCTGTCATGGCCTGGATCGGGAAGCTGGAACCCCCCTGCACCTGGCCCCAGCCTCGGGTGGGGGGGTGTCCTCTGGCCCAATTGCTGTTTTTTTGCTGCTTATTATACCTTTGAGGTGGAATAAGCATTGCGGAAACACGGGCCTGGCAGGATGTACAGGGTCTTGACCTGAATCAGCCCTGTACGTCCTACTGGGCTGGTCCACCCCCACTCCGCCCCAATCCTGCCCCCTCCTGTCCCCGCCGGTTCGCCACGTCCTGAGGCTCAGGACGTACAGAGAGTACCGGAGAGGGAATCGGTCCTGAATGGCTTGCAGGGCTGCACGACTCGCTGAGATGTGCAGCCCCACAATTCGTGTCTCAGAATTGGGCCCATAGAAAATGACGGCAGATAAAGACCACATGACCTAGCTAGTCTGTCCAACAATATCAGCTACTAGCTCTACAATCTCTCCCTCTCCCTTAGAGATCCTATGTGCTTGTCCAATGTTTTCTTGAATTCAGATAGTGTCCTCATCTCCTCCCCATCAGCTGAGAGATCTTTCTAGGCATCTACCATGCTCTTGTAAATAAATATTTCCTCAGATTACTCCTAACTCTAATGCCTTTCTTTTTTATCCTATGTCCTCTCAAATGAAAGAAGTCTGCCTCTTGTGTATTTATGCCCAAAGGTATTTCAATGCCTCTATCATATCTCCCCTCCCTGCCTTTCTTCCTAATTATGCATATTGAGATATTTAAGAATGGCCTAGTGGTTAGGACAAGTTACCTTGGGCTGGGGATTCAATTCCCACCTGGGGACAGCAATCTCAGGCCGGAAGTACTGGGGTTTCTAGTCCTATAGGCACTCCTTGTGGCCTTGGGCAAGCCACTTAACCCTCCCTTACCTCAGGTACATATAGATTGTGAGTCCTTTGGGACGAGGGAATGTATCCAGTACCTGATTGTAGTAATTGTAAACCACTCTGATGCCCTTAAGCATGGGCAGTATATCAAGAGATTGTATAAACATAAATATATACTTAATGGCAAAGCTACTAAGCATTTTAGCAGCTTCCCTCTGGACCAACTCCATTCTGGTTATATCCTTTTGAAGATGTGATCTCCAGAATTCCATACTGTACTCAAATGAAGTCTCACCAGAGAACTGCACAGAGGCACTATCACCTTCTTTTTCAGATAATTCAGCACATTCAAAATTTCCACATTTTCATTTGGGAAAAAAGTTGCTAAAGTGCTTTAAGGGAATAACATACAATATGTATTCCTTAATGCAGGTTAAGAGGCTATTTTATCTTAAAACACGTTAATTAACCTCAATGTGTGATGCTTAATAATGATATACAAAGCATTCAGAGCACCTAATTATTATGCTAGTTGAATAACAGCTTTCTCTGAATAGCACAAGCTGTATTATTCCTGGAAAAAAAAATGTGAGTTGAATGATGGCATTATTTTTCAGTTTGGGAGCATCAGGCATCTAACACATAGCCCCTCCCCCAGGTCCAAGTAAAAAGCCCACTAAGAGATCCCCTTTCCCATCCAGTCTCCGGATTCACCAAGCCACAATGAAAGTCCCTACAACACCAGTCTGTGTGGAGAGGGAGGTCTTTTGGGAAGGGCAGTGACTCTGCTCAGATCAGAGGAAGGTGACTCCTGGTCTGTTCTTCATGTCTGCCAGCACCGCCCCTTTAAGAAAGGCTGCCTGTAGTACTGAACCATGCGATAGGGGCCCGATACTCCAGGGGAGCTAAATAGAGCACCTTGCAAGGTTTCTTGCAAGCTGAGCTATTCTTTTATTACAGAACTTACTAACATGAAGTATCCAGTTTAGTGAGCCCCACAGTAAACTAAAGTGCAGTAAATTTAGATATTTTATGGCACCTTAGTAACTAGCCTGTATAATGATTGTTATTAGCAAAACAAATTAATACTGATAGACAAAATAGTGGCTATCCAAACAAATAAATTCATACGTGACAATGTGATCATAAATTGATTTGAAATTTTAAGACTCTTTATAGTATTGTTCATTTTTTCCAGATTAGTCCACACTGTAATCTCGTAATAGAATCACATACAGGATGGAATTATTGTTCTACCTCCCCCCAACACATACAGATGTAATTTAGAAAAGGAAATGGTATGTGTGTGTGATTCCTCTCCAGTTCAAGAGAGAACTCAAGATCTGAAAGACCATGAGACGGTTCTATAACAAGAGCAGTGCAGTAGTGAGTGTATTTTTTATGTAGCTCTGCATTATATTAAAATTCCAGATCTAACCTTGGACCTCACAGATCATGTCTGATTTTTTCTATGATTCTTTAAATGTTTAAATCATTTTTTCCATGAGAACAAAAAAACCTTGTTCACGCACTCCATTTTTTTTGTGCTTTATCTCTTCCACACATGTGTGCTGCTGGAAACACCATGAATGAGCTCATCTTTGTAGCTAAACTTATACCTAATAGTAGAATAAGTGGAAAATTCTTACTGCATTTGTAAACCACAGGACTAGCTACTGTGAACTGTTGCACGTATTATGTTATCAAAGACTTTCACTGTGGTAAAAATGTAAGCGGTATTTATCTTAAAGTCAACTGCAGACACGATGTAATCCGAAAGTAATGGTGTTACATCCTGTAATTTTGCTAGAGACATATTGTTTAACTTAGCCACCAAAGCAATCTCTCGTTTTGTATCCATTTTCTCATGTTAATTTGTCGTGTGCTGGTAGTTTAGCAGGCAATGTATAGAATGCAGGCTTTCTCTGAAGTAATGTTAGCAATGCAATTAGAATTAATTACAAAGAAAGTTAAAAATAGGCTCTCTTGAACAGAAGATTAATGTTTGCTTGTTGAATTTTGGCCACTTTTTTAGAAATGTGTTAAAACAAAGTCTTAAATATTTGCTCATTCTTTACAGATGGTTAGATAAGAACCTTTTCTTTTTAAATAAGTTTAGTTAAAGCCCATGCTAATGTGATAGTATGTGTTTTACCTTTTTAATGTGTGAAAAAAATGCCAGAATTGCTAGTTACATCTCTTGTTAATGCATGAACATGGGGTTTTATGCTAATAAGCACAGTAGGGAGGATATGGTATGATTTCATGCAAAGCAGCTTCTCAAAAAACCCTACTACAATGAAATGAAAGATTTTAATATAGAATTGTAACTGCCACTCTAGAGGTACAGTTAGCTGCTTTTCATGCTTATTTCAACCCATTAATATTGGGCCCGATATTCATTTGCAATGGCTGTACGCCTGTACGATGCATAGCCATCACCGTCAAACTTTAACCCCGGATATTCAATACCAGGGTTATATGTTTATTTATTTATTTAACTGTATTTATATCCCGCTTTTCACCGGGTCAAAGCGGTGGGACATATAACCAGGGGAGGGGGGGAGAATCAAACGTGGGAGGGGGGGGCAATCACCGGGGGTTCAACATTGATGATTTTTGGGGTGAACATAGAGACTGACAAGATAGCATAGTTACTGGTTTGGAGATCTTGGAGAGAAATAGGGGGGGGGGGGGTTTCCTATGGTTCCTATTCAGAGATGTTCTTGGAATAGGATGGTTTTTAGCTGCTTTTTGAATGATGGGAGATCACCGTTGTTCCTGATGTGGTTTGGTAGAGAGTTCCAGGCATTGCATATCTGGGGTTGCCGCATAGCCAAAAATGCCAGAGGAGCTAACCAGGTGGCGGCAATATTGAACCACTGCCTGGTTAGCTCCCACGGGTAAAGATAGGCTAGCTTTTGTTGCGCTTATCTTTACCCGCAGGTCGTCAACCGGGCAGCAGTGCAATATCGCCACTGCCTGGTTAGTGACTGGTGCTGCCTCCGGAACATTCACAACACGCTCCGATGCTGCACAAGTACCAGGAGGGCATGTAGCGGCATTAATCAGGGCTATTCTACGGCATTGTGTTGGTGCCCCTGAATATCCCTCTCAGCAGCATTTATACAGTTTACAGTTCTGTAAACTGTGCAAATGCTTTTGAATATTGGGCCCGTTATTTATGATCACATGCTGTCCAATACTGTATTCGAGCAGCCACTCTCAAACAGGTACATGACTATAAATGAGCATCAGACCATCTCTCATGATTCCAGCCATTAGGATGGTGAATGTGCCAGCTTGCAGGCTTGGAGTTGCAGCAATAGCCATGGTTCCAGCAGGAGCCCTCCAGCATCTTTCTTGCAAAAGGAAACTAATGAATTGCGGCCAAGCATATTCCTTGTCTGTGCTACCCTCCTGGGTCTTCCTGCTGAAGAGATAAACTGAAGATACCAGCTGGCTATTATATCCTTATTTCAAGTCATTGATTAGTGATCCCTGTCCTCTGACAAATAAGTCTTATCCTGTACCTGGCCTTAACAAGCTGCTAAGTTCTGTGGCATACCAAGGGCAGGGTGGTGGGTGCGGCCTGCTCTGGGTGGGGGTGCACCCCGCTGGGCCCACATGAGGAGGCAGCGCTGCAAACTTAAAGCCATGGGCAGCTTGCCGTACTGCCTCCGCTCCAGGCCTGGTGGCTCTTCTCTGCTGGCCAAAGTCTTGCAAATTGTGAGACTTGCAAAGCCTGTGAGAGAAGAGCTGCTGGGCCTGGAGCGGAGACAGTGTGGCAAGCCATTCATGGCTTTAAGATAGGTTTTCCATGCTAGCTCTACCATGTGGGTCTGGTGGGGAGGGGGAGCACTAGCCATAAGGGAGGGGAGGCACCCGCCCCAGGAGTTGAGAGGGCCGAGAATGCCACTGGCCGAGTTCATTATAGCTTCTAGCCTCAAGCTTCTTTTAAACCACTGGGCCTATAGTTGGTGGAATAAGAACATATGACCATTAGATATGCCATACTGGATCAGACCAAAGGGCCATTAAGCCCAGTATCTTATTTCCAACAGCGGCCAATCCAGATCACAAGTACTTGTCAGGTTCCCAAAAGTTAGACAGATCCCATGCTGCCTATCCCAGGGTAAGTAGTAGATTTCTCCTGTCCACTTTAATAATGATATATGGACTTTTTCTCTATGGACTTCTCCAAACCTCTCTGAAACACAGCTACGTTAACAGCTCTTACTACAGCTACAAGGAGTGGAGGAGTGGCCTAGTGGTTGGGGCAAGGTACTTCAGGCCAGAAGGTCAGGCGTTCAGATCCCACTAGAGGACAGCAACCTTGGGGCCGGAAGGACTGGGGTTTCTAGTCCCACAGGTGCTCCTTGTGGTCTTGGGCAAGCCACTTAACCCTCCATAGCCCATGTCCCCTGTAAAATAGTTATCTCCAAGTTATAATGCCCTGTTCAATGTAATTTTAGTTTGTTCAATGTAAACCGCACTGATGCAGAATAGCGCGGTATATAAGAGAATGTAAATAAATAAATAAACCTCCAGCAATGAATTCCAGAGTTTTACTATGCATTGAGTTAAAACATATTTTCTCTGATTAGTTTTAAATATGCTACATTGTATCTTCATTGTGTGTCCTTTCGTCTTTCCACTTTTTGAAGGAGTAAACAACTGATGTATGTTTACCCTTTTCACTCCATTCTAGACCTCTATCATACTGTATCTCACCTGAGCCATCTCTTTTCCAAGTTGAAGAGCCCTTACCTTTTAAGTCTTTCCTCATAGGTATATCCAGTTGTGGTCAACATTATTGGCACCCTTACAGTTCAACCCCTTAATGCCCAACATCTCCTAAAAAAAAGTGACACAGTGAAATAGCTTTGGGCTATATATGCACACATATTTGACAAATAAAAGAATTAAATAAAACAAGACCAATTTAGAAAGGAAATGATAGGGAATAGCATAAAGACTGAGACATTCCCAGGACATGATTATTGGCATTTTTATGAAACAATTCAAATCAGTTTGAATAGAACCACCACATTTCCATTGCAGTAAAATTAGACACACCTGTGATCAATTGTCAGTACTCAGATGACTTGAATCAACCAATGAATGATGGCTGTAATGTATAAAATGGCCACATTCACTCCCTGTTCCATTTTCACAATGGTAAAACATAGTATATGATGGCAAATAAAGACCATCATGGTCCATCTAGTCTGTCCAGCAAGGTGGCAAGGGTAGGTGCAACTGTCACTCCGTGCAGGTCCCCCCCCTCCCCATGCCTTTGTTTAGGGGTGTACCCACTGCTCCGTGCAGGTCACCCCTATTTGTTGAGAAAGCAGGGACAGTTAAGATTATTTTGATTTTATCCTGTTGCTATAAAGGGATTAAAAGTAGCGTCAGTGCATGTCCTCTTGTCTTTTTACTTTTTGAAGGAGTAAACAACCAGTCTGCATTTACTGGTTGCACTCCACTCATCATTTTATAGACCTCTATGCAGGCCTGTACCAAGCTAGCAATGCGCCCTGGTTCCCCACCCACCTACCAACCCACCTACCTACCTACCTACCTGAAACCGACTGAAAAGCCATTATCACTAAATATCAAACTTCCAAGGGATACAAGGCCATCTCCAAAGACCTTGGGATTCCTGTGTCTACAGTTTGCAATCTTATTAAGACGTTTTCTGCTCATGAAACAGTCAAGAACCTCCCAGGATGTGGTGGGAGGAGGAAAATTAATCCAAGAAGTCTTTGAAGATTAGTGCAAACTGTTGGAAAAAGCACCACAGAGCTTAAGGCTGACTTGGAGCAATCTGGAGTGGCTGTTTTAACCCCCATCATACATCGAGCACTAAACAAAGAAGGACTTCATGGGTGAAGGCCAAGGTGGATTGAGCGAAGATCAGGCATGCTTTTTTATGTCTGTCTTTGAGCTCTTTGGCCATGCAGAACAGTGATACATTTACAGTGAAGAAATGAAGCTGATAAGAAAAAAAAACATCGTTCTTACAGTTAAATATGGTGGAGGTTTCATAATGTTGTGGGACTGTTTTGCTGCCTCAGGAACAAGAGGCCTGGAACATATTAAAGAATCATGAAGTCAGAAAACTGCCAAGGTATTTTGGAGCAAAATGTTCTACCTAGTGTCAGAAAGCTTGGTCTAGGTTGAAGGCCATGGGTCCTCCTGCAGGACAATGACACAAAACATAGATCCAAAAGTACAAAAGAATGGTTAAAAAGTGAAAAAATGGACTGTTTTAAACTGGTTAGCAATGAGTCTTGATGTCAATGCAATCAAGAACCTCTGGAAAGAGCTGAAATCTGCCATCACTAAAAGGAATCCTAGAAACATTTGTTAGCTGGAACAAATCGCAGTTGAAGAGTGGGAGAAACTACCAGAAGACAGATGTATGAAACTTATAGATGACTACAAGAAATGTATGGAGGCTGTCATCACTGCCAAAGGTTGTACAAACAAATGTTAGTGAAGGGTGTCATTAATCCTGTCAAGGTCATATTTTGTTTGTTTGTTTTCTCAGAAATTGCTACGCCTAAGTTGGACAGACATCTTTTTTGTTGTTGTTGTATACCTTTGAATATACCATTAAAGTATTATGATGACATACAGTTGGAATATTTCCAGTTATTTCCCAAGATATTGTACACAACATACCTAAAATGCAAGGGTGCCAATAATGTTGACCACAACTGTAAGTGAAAAAGATTGTTACAAAAAATTATTTCACCTTATCTTCTGCTTGTGCAGTGGAACGAGATAGATTAGATATAGTAACCTGTCTTTCCCTACTGACACTGACTGTGTTGTATAAATAAAACACACACTTTCCCCCCATGCTTAGGATAGTAAGCAACTGTAAAAGGCAGAATTGTCCTAGCCTCTCTCTGTTTTTCCTGATCTCCTCTCCCTATCCAGTGGTATGTGGATTGGCTATCAGGATAGCAGCTGAATATTACTGTTGTTGTTTACTGACCACTATATCTGGATATTCAGCAGTAGGCACTATGAAGATACTGTTGCTGAATATCCAGATTTTTTCACCTGTGACAGCCAGTGCTTAAAAAAGATCACTGGCAGCTATAGACTAAATACTGGCCCCTATGTTATCATTTGCAAAGTCATCATAATTTAGGAGTTTAAAAGTTATGGGGGAGGTATATTCAGCTGCAACAGCTGCTTCAACAAACTTGGATATTCAACACCTGAAGTTATCCAGTTTCTGGAGTTGAATATCTGGGTTTGCCGGAAAGCAGCACTGCTGTCTGGTTAGCGGCAATATTTATCTGCTAACCAGATAGCACTAACTGATTAAAGATTGGACAGCCGTTCACTCTTCCTAACTATAACCAGTTAAGCTTTCTGTTTAGTGGCTGAATATCGCTGCTAATTGTATAGCTACCATCACTGCCCCCAATACAGCCACACACCACTCACATTTAAACCGGGTGTATTTTATGTCACCTACAGGGATGGAGATATTCAGTGACACTAATTGGTTAGTGCTGCTGAATAACGGGCTGAGTGTGCTTTAGATGCTTAGCAGCTCTGCTAACCAACTAAAACATTTTGAAAATGCCCACTATGCTCCTAAATGTAGGACTGCCATTCATTTACCTAGCAAAATCTGGGATGTCCAGAGGAGAAGATCCAAAACTAAGGGGTGACAGCAGTGCCTTCTGAAATCGCTCCATCTCCACCCCTAGAAACAAACATCCCTGTAATTGGATATAGAGACGGGCCACATGCTGATTGCAAGGCTTGGTTTGCGCGCTGGTGTAGGCATTTCACAAATGTGGATGTTCCTGACTTGCACGGCCTCAGAATTGGGTAATTGAATGTCCCAGCCTAAGTAGATCAGAAGGGGTGTGTCTTATGTTATGAGAACAGCACGTCCTGCCCTGATATGTCATATACTCAGAAGTGTGGTGGTAGTCCACTAATATGTTCGGAATATGTATTTCTGGGCAAGTTTCTTTGGCTGGGAAATATTAAGTGCTGTGATATAAGTGCAATTTGTTCTTCCCTCTGGAAGCATTGCAGCCATGAAATGAGCATCTTTTTGCACCTTCTTCATGGTCAGAAGCAGATACAGACATGGACGTCTCAACAACCCGGGTCTGACATGCTTGTACCATTCTGAAATTGCACCGTGATGTGCAACTCTCTTGCCTCCACCATGCCCCTGAGCTACCTGGATGTTGCCATACCAGGGACGGACATATACCCAACTTTCTAAAATGGCTCTGGGAACATTTTCATGATGACTGTTTTCAGATGTCCAACTCACGAACAGAGCTTCTAAAATGACCTTCTATCTGAACAATTTCTCTATCCCATTCCAGATGTGTGTACAAAAAGAAATAAAGAGGCCCATGGAAATTGTCATAAAGCTGATAATATATTATGTGCCAGAGAATGATAAACACTTGAATAAAAGGGATTTTTCTTTTTTCTTTAGTACTATGCAATGGGCCTTTTAGCAAGCTCTTTTAGATATCGGGGTTAAATATGTTCATTTACCCTTCATATAAAATAATTTTTTGCTTAGCTACTAGCAGGGAGGAATAGAGATTGTTATGTTAGGGACCTCACCATGACTTAAAGAATAGTCTAATGACAGAAATATATGCATATAGGCTGATACATATGAAACTGATATGGAACTCAAGCTAAAGTTATGGAAGAGAGGCTAGAAAGGTTAAGGCTCTTCAACCTGGAAATGAGACAGCTGAGGGGAGATATGATAGAAGTCTATAAATTAATGAACGGAGTGAAACGGGTAAATGTAGATTGATTGTTTACGTCATCAGAATATAGAAAGACTAGCGTCATGCAATGAAGCTACAGGGTAACCTATTTAAGACTAATAAGAGAAAATATTTTTTCACTCAACATGTAATCAAACTCTGGAATTTGTTACCGGAGGATGTAGTAAAAGCTGTTAGTGTAGCTGGGTTTAAAAAAGGTTTGGACAAGTTCTTGGAGGAAAGGTCCATAAACCATTACTAAAAAGGACCCGGGATATCACTGCTTGGCCCAATACAAGCTTTGTGGAACCTGGTGTCTTTTGGGGAAACTGCTAGGTACTTATGACCTTGATTGGCCACTGCTGGAAACAGGATACTGGGCTTGATGGACCTTGGTTTGACCCAGTATGGTATGTTCTTATGTTCTTATCTGTCCATCTATTTCCCACACAGTCTCTGAGAAACAATCTGATTCAACAAAATGATTTTTAGATTATTTATTACCAACATCATTTAATATTTAAAGAATTCTTAAATTGGAATCATATGATCAAATTTTTGTAGTAGGTCAATATGCAGGGAACAGTATTCTGTATCATTTGAAAACAATTAATGTTATTAGATACAATAGCCAAAACAGAATTACAGTAATCAAGTTAAAACCAAAATAAGAACATTTGCCACAATAACAATATAAATAAAATCCAGACAAGTTAAACACTGCCAAAATCTGTGAATTATTTAATTCTAGCACTTTTATAATGCAAATATTGTGTTTTATTCTGGAATAGGCCATTGGTAAAACTCCTTACACTTCATTGCAGGATTTTAGCCCCACAACCATGTTTATCCCCATAAAAGAGGTCCATTACCTTGAACAATATTGTTGTTTAAAATATATCCCATAATATTCCTAAAGTTATTTAATTTAATTGAATAATGGCACCTGTATTCCACTTCACAGTGATGTTCCGTGAAAATGGATTACAAAACAATCAAATAGAATTACAAGAACAATATATTTGCAAGCATATTCACTATTTAAATCAGTGGTTCTCAACCCAGTCCTCTGCATACAATAGAAGTAGTGCATGCAGATCTATCTCATGCATATTCATTGTGGATATCCTGAAAACCTGACTGTTCCGGGAGTCCCAGAGGACTAGGTTGAGAACCACTGATCTAAACAATATCATATAAGTCAATTAGTAAGTAAATAGTTATAATTATATACATGCAATATACAATTATTTAGTGGTCAGTGATAGAGTCAAGAGGAGGCGTTTCAATGAATGTCTTGTTTGCTAAACCAAGTTTGAAATCCCAGGCCAAGTTCAAATCCTACTAAAACTACTTTGGACCTTGGGCACCAATTTAAATTTTAAGCCTTTTGAAGATAGGGAAATACCTACTATATCTGAATGTAACTCTTGAACTACTACTGGAAAGGCATGAGATTAATCTAAATAGAGGTGAACAGTCCCATAATGAATGTATAGTAACAATATTTATTTATTTATTTATTTAACACTTATTTATATACCGCATCTTCCAGCGATCAGTTGCGGTGTACAATTAACAACAATTAACAATGCAGAGCTTGTTTTACATAGAACAATTATAACTTTTTACATAGAACATCTTAACTTGTGCAACAAAGGGTTTAAAGGTTAAACAGAATGATTCAGTAAATCAACTAACACTGTATTACAATTTAAACAGAAGTTCTGTCTCTAAAACAGAAGTACTGTCTCTAAAACAGTTGTAACTATATACAAGTAGGGTATCAATGCATAGGAATGGAATGATTATTCATTTAAGTTTGTACATATTGATTATAGATTATTGATTATTGAATATATAACAGAAGATAATGATAATGATTATTGAATATATAACAGAAGATAAAGACCATCAACTCTACTCAGTTTAAATTCATTTCCTTTGGTCCATAAGCCATCTTAGTTAGATGCACATGTGCAATATCTAGTCCTTCCCATTTTTTTTTTTTACTGCTGTCTCATTGCTTTTCCTATCACTGCTATCTACATGTCTCACACAAGAATCCTATCATAATTTTATACTCACCTAGCATTGGGGCATTCTAGAGGCCTAACCCTTTCAAACACAAACAATTAGGGGAGGCAAAAAAATGAAAAGGGAGACAAGGCTGCGACAAAGAGGTCTAATCAAAGCTAGATTTATATACAGATCATAAACAGGAACAAGATGGCCTCTAAAAGGAAGTAGCCGGCATAAATAAGGTTAAAGTTGACAATCAGCCGAGTGGAACCTACTAACACCTGCAGGCTGAAGGTCAGAGGTTCATCTAGGTAAGAACTGAGCCACCTACAGGTTGACAGCAGAACTTCATACTATCATGGTGGTTTTGAGTCTTCATGCCATTGCTAGCTCCTGTTGCCTCTCTTTTGATGTCATGGGGTCAGTCAGTCTGTAAGAGGGCAAGCCTGGGGCTACTACCACTGTGGGTTGGTAATGCTTAACTGAAAGTACTATTCAGATGCCTGCTAAAATGTTTTGAATTTCCCTGGTTCCTCGGGACTAATTAAACTGTGCTTATGCCTGAATGAACAGACTCTAGGAAGAAATAATTGTACAAGTTGCTGTACAGCCTTTCAGTTAGCAATCCAGATAAAATTCTTGGTAGCATTTGGACTTTTAAAGGATAATACTGTTTATTTACTTGGTTCCATCATTTTTTTGTTGCTGTTAGTGTGAAAGATTGTTCATTTTGTGATTCAATCCCATAGGCTTTCACAGGGCTAAACTCCCTCTTTAAGCCTTTAGTCTCCATAGGGACAATCAGATAACAAACCCCAGAGAATGGGAGTGAGAAGTTAGAGCAGAAGAGGAGAAAAAGAAGGACATAGTACCACAGTGAAGTGTCTTTGAAGTACCACATGGGCATGTCCCTAAAGTAAGCAGGAGCAGGCTCCTCTTCGGACTGGGTTTGGCATCTTCAAAATCTGGCGTCCTTTGGCAGTGTTATCTGTGCCTAAATCTGGGCTTGGGCTTATGCCAGGTTTGTTTCACACTACCAGCAGCTTGGCTTCTTTTGCGATAGGCTATCAATTCTTTCTTCTTTTTCCTCTGTTTTCGGTGGGTCTGTTGAGTTTGTTAGAGAAGAGCATGTATCACCATTTGTGCTTTGAGCTGTTAGTGTTTAAGTGTTTTTCAATAATTATTAAAGAATTTCAATATTTAGTCTTATAATAATCCGCAAGATGCTGTCAGTGCTGAACAAGGAGCTTGGTGTATTTCATCAGTGATTAACCAGACCTAAAATTAGTTTGATTCTTTCTGAAAGAGTACATGCTTCCAAATTCTAATGTATTCCAGATTCTAGATTAACATTTTGCAACAGCAACAACTACTTCTTACAGTGAAAACAGCTTAAAATTCCACCCTTGATAAACCGTATGGTCTCGCAGCTTACAGTCTACACACTGATACATTCATCCTTCAGTCAAGCAAACAGGACAAACCACATAAGAAACATCAAAACCTGCCAATTTCCCCTTAATCCTTCACTTGACCTTAAAGATCTCAGAAAAATGTGACCTCTTTCTGAAAAATACATTCCATTTTGACTGTGCCAGCCATAACTTTTCTCCAGTTTCCTACCACCAAATCCAAGGCAACGAAGAAAAGGGGTTTTATGCTCTAAACACGCCCATCCTGATACATGGCTCCATCTGTAAGCTGTTAGATGTGCTTACAATTAATTGGAAAATAATGTAAGAACCAAAGCACTGTTAATCTGGGTAGTTTTATACATTTAGATCCATTGGTGATTTCACAAGTGTTTGAATTTATAGTTGCTTTCAAAGTTAATCCTGAGGTCAAAGTTGTTTCCCTGCTAGAACTGCAATCGTTGCAGGCAAAATTTTATTTCTAGACAGGGATCGTGCAGCTTAATTATATCATTGCCAGAATGGAAATATCCAGGCTGAGAGATAAACATTTCAAACTTCAGATTTTCAAGGTGTGTACAAGTTAGATGTCAATAAGCTATTCAGATATACTGAGGTACTAGCATATGCCAGAAATATCAAATGCTGATTATAATGCAGGACTTTTTTCTGCTTCCTAGGTCCTAAGGTAGTCTTCTAATTAATTGTATGATTTTTATCACTGAAGTAATCTCTCAACATTTTATACCACTTTAGAATAACTGTGACCCAGTCCATACAGAGAGTGTGAGGGCAATTTTATAAGGGACACCTAATTAAAGAGCATTTAAAGGCACCTATGTGAAGTCTGCTTTAATTAAACAAGTAAGCACCTACTTGCCTTAATAAAATACTGGTATAAGTGGCCTAGCACACATCTACTTTGTAGGTGTGGACATTTAAATAGGTCTTAGAACTGGTATAAATGCTCACACCTATATTTTTCAAGTAGGTGTGTAAATGATAGCATTTTATGCTCCGCCCATGTGACTACCAAAATCTGACAATGTGCATGCCCACTGACAATGTATATGCTTTGATGTCAGAAAATGCCTATACTTTTATGCTAGTCAGTATTTTATAAGAGGCCATTTATGCACATATATTGCCCCACACACTCAGGAATGATATGATGAAATTAATTTCTTTATGTCTAACCTAAGAAATAGGCCGGCTGTATTGACAAAGACTAGGGATTTTTGATAACATGGAATGTTTTTTCCTCTCATAGGCTTCTCCTTTTTTTGTACCTATGGGAGGTAACCTTAATAAATTGGGCTTACCCACTCTTACAGTGTGGTCCATTGAAGCTTTTATCAGTGGTCTCTAGATATAAAGGTTTCTATTTACTAAAGTGTGTTAAAGGTTTTCAGTTAATGCATATTAATTGCCTAAATTAATGCATGGTAATCACAAAACCCTTTGCATTAACTGCTGAGACATTCCCATCAGTTTTCTGTTCAGTTAACAGTGAAAGATTTTTTAAATAACTGCAGGCGACATTATCCAGTTAGCTACATCTATTCAGGTTTTGTCAATGTAACTTGACATGTTGACAGGTCTGCAAAAAATTTTTTTTCGAGCGCTGTTTTGGTTATTCCACATAATCTTTATGTTTTTTGGTGCACTGAATCCGAAAAAGACCTCCATTTTGTCATAGGACATCACATTTCCTGACAATTTAGGTAACTATGTTAAATAAGGCAATACCTTAAAATAAATGGAAATAGACTTATAAAATTAAAGTTTTATTACAATATTTTCATGAAAATCCTTTTTTGAACTGAAATTAGCTCACCTACACACACTAAACTCAATTCTTCTTCCTTGTGAGGCTCCTCTTGGTGCATTTACGCTTGTGAGTAGCATCTGGAATGTCTCTCTGAAGCATCCAACAGTAGTCTGCCATCATTGTAATGCTCCATTTTCCCTGGTATCTCCTTTCCATCTCTTTAATGTCTTGGTGGAATTGTTCACCTTGTTCCTCACTCACAGCTTCCAAATTTTCAGGAAAGTAGTCAAGGTGGGACTGGAGGAAATGCACTTTCAAACTCATCAGGCAACCTAAAGCTTGAAATGCTTTCAGCATTCGTCCGACGATCTTTTTGTAGTGAGGATCTTTGTTATTGCCTAAACCTTTCTGTACGACTTCTTTAAATGCAATCCACCCTTCTTTTTGAGGATCCGTCATGGTATTGACAAACTCTTGATCAACTATAAGCCTTCTAATGTCTGGTCCGACGAACACACTTTCCTTCAATTTTGCCTCCGACAGGCCTGGAAACTTGGTGACCAAGTATTTGAAGCATTCTCCATCTCTTGGAAGTGATTTTACGAATTGCTTCATCAATCCCAATTTTATGTGGAGAGGTGGTAGAAGAACTTTATGGGAAGGTACCAAAGTTTCTCGGAGGACATTTTTTTTCACCGACTGTTAGCACCCTCGGCTGCCAACTCTTCTTGGTCCAGTGATTTTGTCGGTCTCGACTGTCCCATAGACACAGAAAACAAGGATATTTGGTATACCCAGCTTGTTGCCCGAGCAGCATGCACAAGACCTTCAAGTCCCCACACACTTGCCAACCATGGTCTTCATATTTAAGTTTATGAAGAAACAATTCCGAGTTCTCGTAGGTTTCCTTCAAGTGTACGGAATGACCTACAGGTATGGAAGCGTAAAAACTGTTGTGGAGTAAAACTGCTTTGAGATTTCTTTTTGAAGAATCTATAAAAAGATGCCATTGCTCTGAATCATATTGGATTTTAAATTGACCCATCAGACCTTCGACACTGATGCAATAAACCAACTTGTCTTCCTGGACGAAGTAAGGAACAAACTCCTTTTCACGATGTCTGAACTATGAAGATGACACTCCTGGCAACAATAAATTCCTGCTTTTCAGCCTTGATCCGAGTAACTCAGCGGCATCTTTGGGAAGATTCAAGTCTCTTACCAAATCATTCATCTCCTCCTGAGAAAACAATTTTGGTCTTGTATCATCTTCAAAGTCAGAACTTGATTCGTCATCTGGTTCAGGTATGACTTCACCTTCATCGGAGCTAGGTATCTCTTCCAAAGTAGCAGGGGGCTTGGGTACTGGTATATCTGTGCCATGGGGGATGGGACGAATTGCCGAGTGAAGATTGGGGTATGAAATGGAATGCTTCCATTTGGAATTAAACCCTTTCACATCGCATGAACAAAAGTAACAGTCATCACTATGGTTCTTTTGCTCTCGCCATACCATAGGAATCCCATAACGGAAAGATTTTTTCTTACCCTTGAACCAGTTTCGGAGGTCCTCAACACACCGTTTGCACACTTTATGAGGCGCCCAGACTTTATCGTGATCTCCAATTTTTAGTCCAAAGTATGCAAAGTATACTTTTTTCACAAAGTCTGTAATATTCTGCTGTTGCTTATGTATATATTGCTGACCATCAGATTTACAGTGCTATATTTTTTTTTACATAACTCGGACAACCCCTTTAAGGTTTTTTTGGCATTTTATATCTTAAATGCACTTATGTGAATTAATTAATAGTAATTTGAATTAATTAATAGTAATTTGAAAAAATTTGATAAATTTGAAGACAATTTTGCATGTTGTGGCAAATCATGATGTCTAAGAGTTATTCCAATATTTTATTTGTTTTCAGCACACCAAAATACATGGAAATTAGATGAAAATAATCAATCATCTTTTTAGTCGCAGACCTGTGTTTAGTTAATATGAGGTCACTGTAAGAAACATTCCCCACCCATTTTTCATCCTATTCTGTATCAGCTGTTGACACAGAAGCAATGGTATGATGGAGAGTAAAGCAGTAATGGAGTTGATGATCATAAAAATCACAAATTAAAAAGGAATAAAAAGCTTTAATATTATATAATAGTTGCATCAATAGCTGTTCCTGTAATCATTCTCTGTTTCCTGATACAATATTAAACAGGCAGTTAAAGCAATTCACTTCCAAGAAAAGACCCAGGGTCCGATATTGATCTGGGCGGTGCTATGCGCACATAGACCGCCCCCTCCCTCCTAACCCGGATTTTCCATGCCAGGGTCATATGCAGCCCCAGCATTGAAAATCCAGGTATCACCACCCAGCTAGGAGGCCACAGGAAATACCCATGTAGCACAGATGTTTGATGCAAAAGGTTAGCCCTGGCCTCTTACAGATAGGCAAGGGTTTCCCTTACCTATCTTTAAGGCACAAAGTGCTAACTGTGTAGCATTGAAAATCAGTGCTACAAGGATAGTGCCATGGTCCACCTCCAGACCACTCTGGAATGCCCCCGACACGCCCCATTGCTAACCACATAACACTGGAGCGCGTAAGGGATAAACCAGGGAATTTTTGAAGGCACTACCCATGTAGGTGCCTTCAAAAATTCCCTGTTAAGGCATTTATATGGGTAACTAGGGCAGTTACATGTGTAAATGTCTTTGAAAATCGGACCCCCAGTCTCTTATAATCCAACTGTTTATTGTATTAAGTAAATTGTATAACTTACTGCAGAAGCTGATTCAAGAGGTTCTACACTCCTGGATAGATATGTAACATGCTGGATCTGTTTAAGTTATGGCTGAAGATGGATTATGAGATGTCTGAATGAAAATAAACTGGAGCAGGCTGAAATTTTGCAAAAATGGTGAAATGGAACATATAAAACATAGATGGATGTGAGTAATTTATGTGGATTCAAATTGAATTGAATGAAATTGAATTGAATTGAATTGATAAAAGGTGATACAAACCCAAGAGGAAGATTTGCCCCCTGCCACAAAATGGAGAGTCTTCCCTGTAGAGAAGGATACAGGGAAATTACCCAAAAAGCAGAGGGAACTTCAATAGCCCAATTGGATTGCATACAATACCCTGTAGTAAGGCATGAAGCCAGGCAGTTATTAAGAAGACTGGAGGGAGTGGGTCACATGATCCTGTTAAACCTATAGAAGCAGGGATTACAAACAAACATGAAGCTGTTTGCCCTAATTTACAACTGACAACAATAAATACTACAGTGAAAGGAGGCACACACAATTGTGGGGGCAGAATGCTCCCCATTTGGTATCAGTAGATACCACATATCAAAGCATGCAAGTCCATAATGCAAATGGCCATGTTTCCATGACCCCATCTGCTGATGATATGACCCTGTTTGGGGTCCTGACCCCAAGCTTGGGAACCACTAGTTGAGACATGGAAGATAAAAGTGTTTCTTTTTAAGTCCCAACTTAGTCCAAGACTGCGTTGTAATGGAGGTGTATCAACGCTCAAGTCTAAGTTTTTCAAGTCATTAGCATGGTCTTCTGAGGAGAATGCCTTCATCACCTCAACACTGTTGAAGGCTACTTTGTGAAGCCTCAAATCGGCCTCTGTTAGCATTGCCTGCATCCTTTCCAGCAGATTGATAGCTTCCTCTTCAGTGGGTAGGGTCTTTAGTCCATCATCCACATAAAAATATCTTTCTAAAAATTGGCATCAGTGCCATGCACCTTTTTTCCTTCTTGAGCTGTTTTCCTGAGTCCATAAGTTACAACAGCAAATGATGGACTATTGCCAAAAACAAGGACTCACGTTATGCACTCAGCAATCTCATTGCTGATGCCATCATTGTGATACCACAGGAACCGTACGTAATTTCTGTGGTCTTTGTGGATGACAAAACAGTAAAGCTGGATGTCAGCTATTATGGCGATAGGTTCTTTTCTAAAGTGAATCAAAACCCCCAACAGGTTGTTGATCAGGACAGACCCAGTGAGGAGCACATTGTTCAGAAATGTTCCTTGGAACTGAGTGCTGGAGTCGAATATGATTTGGATTTGACCTGGCTTCTGTGAGTGAGAAACATCAAAGATCGGTAGTTACCAGCACTTTTTATTCTTTTTCAAAGGTGGAGCTGGCTCTGCAGGCAATTGGTGAGCATGTCCTTTATGAATATTACAAAATGCTGTCTTGTCTCTGCTTCCTTTTCAAAGTTCTTTGCAGTGAAGCAAGACATGAGACGGCATGGCTCTTATTGTTTGGAAGTGCAGTCTGGGCATTCAAAATGAAAGAGGAGCTAATCATCTGTTTGACTCATCCTTAGAGAATTCCTTATCCACAGAAACATAGAAACATAGAAATATGACGACAGAAAAAGGCCACATGGCCTATCTAGTCTGTCCTTCCATAACAACTACAACAGTCCTCTTTTTACCTTTAGAGATCTTCTGTGTTTGTCCCATGCTTTTTTGAATTCAGTTACTGTCCTCATCTCTACCACCTCCACTGGGAGACTATTCCATGGATCCACTACTCTTTCCGTAAAGAAATATTTCCGAATATCACTCCAGAATCTACCTCCCTTCACCCTCATCCCATGTCCCCTCATAGCAGAACTTGCTTTCAATTGAAAGAGGCTCTCTCCCTGAACATTTATGCCACGGAGGTATTTAAACATCTCAATCATATCACATCTATCCCGCCTTTCCTCTAAGGTGTACATATTAAGATCCTTCAGTCTGTCCTCATATGCTTTATAATGAAGACCACTAATCATTTTAGTAGCCACCCTCTGCACCGACTCCATCCTGTTCACATCCTTTTGAAGGTGCAGTCTCCAGAATTGCACACTATACTCCAATGAGGTCGCACCAAAGACTTATACAGAGGCATTATCACCTCCTTTTTTCTGCTAGCCATTCCTCTCCGTATGCACCCAAGCATCCTTCTAGCTTTTGCCGTCGCCTTTTCTACCTGTTTAGCTACTTTAAGATCATCAGACACAACCACGCCTAGGTCCCGCTCTTCTTTAGTCGACAAAAGTACTTCACCCCCTATACTATATTGCTCCCTTGGATTGCTGCAGCCCAAATGCATGACCTTACATTTTTTAAAAATTAAATCCCAGCTGCCAAATTCTAGACCATTCTTCAAGCTTAGCTAGATCCCTCCTCATGTTATATACCCCTTTCTGGGTGTCTACTCTATTGCAGATTTTGGTATCATCCACAAAGAGGCAAACCTTACCTGAAAGCCCTTCCGCTATATCACTAACAAAGATGTTAAAAAGAATCGGACCAAGGACAGATCCCTGGGGCACACCACTGGTATAACATCCTTCTCCTCAGAGTGAGCTCCATTTACTTGCACTCTTTGTCGCCTCCCACCCAACCAATTTCTAACCCAAGCAGTAACTTTAGGGTCCATTCCTAGGGTGCTCAGTTTGTTTATAAGTCGCCTGTGAGGAACAGTGTCAAAGGCTTTACTGAAATCTAAATACACCACATCTAGGGCTCTCCCTCGGTCCACCTCCCTGGTCACCCAGTCAAAGAAATCAATCAGATTTGTCTGACAAGACCTGACTCTGGTGAATCCATGCTGCCTCAGATCCTGTAATCTGCTGGACTCCAGAAACCTCACTATTTTCTCTTTCAGCAGCGTTTCCAATAATTTAAACACCACCGAAGTTAAACTAACCGGCCTGTAGTTTTCAACCACATCCTTACTTCCGCTTTTGTGTAAAGACACCACATGAGCCTCTCTCCAGTCCTTTGGCACCACTCCCAACTCCAATGAGGCATTGAAAAGGTCAGTCAGTGGAGCTGCTAGAACATCCCCAAGTTCCCTCAGTATTCTCGGGTGTATCCCATCCGGTCCCATCGCTTTGTCTACTTTAAGTTGAGATAGTTTCTCACGAGTACAGTCTGTTGAAAATTGTTCAAGATGTCCTTTGCTTCTGTTCCTATTTGTGGGTGTTTTTTGAGGTCCTGCTCCTGGTTCTACATCTGTGAACACAGAACAAAAATATTTGTTAAGCAATTCCGCTTTATCCTTATCAGCTTCTACATATTCCTCCCCTGCACCCCTGAGTCTGACAATACCACTCTTGCCCTTCCTCTTCTCACTAATATATCTGAAAAATGTCTTATCCCCCCATTTTATTGCATTGGCTATTTCCTCCTCCTTTTGAATCTTTGCCTTCTTGACTACTTTGCTAGCTTCTCTAAGTTTTTCCAAATACAGATGCCTGTCTTCCTCTCTCTGTGATCTCTTGTATTTCATGAAGGCCTCCCTCTTTTTCTTCACTTTTTCAGCTACTTCTTTCGAAAACCATAGCGGTCTCCTTTTCCTTTTGCCTTTATTTACCATTTTAACAAAAAGGTTGGTTGCCCTTAAAATATCCCCTTTCAGTTTTTCCCACTGTTTTTCTACATCCCTCAGCTATTCCCATCCAACTAACGACTCCCTGAGGTATTGGCCCATCTTCGCAGTTAGTCTTCCTAAAGTCTAAGATCCTCGCCTTTGAATGGATTCTAACAGCCCTAGTCCTAATACTGAACCACACCATCTGGTGATCACTGGATGCAAAATGATCTCCCACTACAACATCAGAAACACTTTCACCACTGGTAAGCACCAAGTCCAGTATGGCCCCTTCACGTGTGGGGTCTGTTACCAATTGCCTGAATAGTTCTCCCTGTAGAGAATCCAGGATCTCCTTACTTCTAGATGATACTGCAGCAGGAATGTGCCAATCAACATCTGGCATATTGACATCTCCTATCAGTAGCACTTCCCCTTTCCTAGCAATGATGCGCATGTCTTCAATTAACTCTCTGTCCACCTCTTCCTCTTGTGAGGGAGGTCTGTATATCACACCAATGTAAATAGATTTCTCTTTCCCTCTTTCTAGTTTAACCCACAATGCCTCCCCTCTCCCTTTTAAGCTCTGTAATTCCAAAGCTTTAATAGTATTTTTTACATATAGTGCCACTCCTCCTCCCCTACTTCCTACCCTGTCCTTTCTGAATAAAGTATAGCCAGGTATAGTTACATCCCAATCATGGTTTTCTGTGAACCATGTTTCTGTAACTGCCACTAAATCCAAGTCAGCCACTCCCACCAAAGCTTCAACATCAGGGATCTTATTTCCCATGCTACGGGCATTTATACACACTGCTTTCCATATGTTACCCCTATTACCCATTTCCATAAAGTTATTTAATGTATCACCTACCTGGGGGCTTTCACTTACCTGGGGGCTTTCTTCACCCATCCCCAACGAATCTAGTTTAAAGCCCTCTTCAGTAGATTAGCCAGTCTACTACAGAAGACGCGTTGACCTTTCTTGGACAGATGGATGCCATCTCTGCTCTGCAACCCTTGGAACAGCATCCCATGGTCTAGGAAACCAAAACAGAAGTGCCATAATTCTCAGGAAATCTTTATCTTCTGTAGACAGAGTAAGTTTGTCATCGTCTCTTGTGACCTGGAATACTGAGCTCCCCAGGTGCTCTCCTAAGTCTGATAGGGAGGTAGTCTGGAAAGTCTGGAAATCACAGTTCACTGGCTCTCTGCAGTCAAGAACCTCTTTAGAAGATAAATGGTCAGGGCATGGTTCAAATAATGAGGTGTGCCCATTTTCTAGCACAATGGTTACAGATCTGCTAAAGCTTCATTTATGTATTCTGTTGAGGCAAACGACACTTACTATCGTCTATCCCAAATTGAGACAATGGGTATAGGGGTCGACACAATGACCGTTGCACAGTTGATTAACTTTGTGCAAGGACAGTATGTCTCTGCCCAGTAGAAGTAGAATTTGAGCCTCTGGGTCCAAAGTCGGGATTATTTATTTATTTATTTATTTATTTACATTCTCTTCTATACCGCGCTATTCAAATCAGTGCAGTTTACATATAACAGAACCATATACAAAGCAGTCGGGCTGCATTGTATTTACAATGAACAGGAACTATAATTTGGACATAACTGGGGTAACTATCTACAAAGTATATACACTAGTAACAGTCTGAACCTCCTAATATTTACATGGAGTGGTGTTGGTGGGGTTAGCTGCAGGAGAGTGTGTTGGGTGTGTTGTTGGCAAGGTCCTGTAGCTTGGGGTGTCTGTTTGTGCGCTGTCTTCTGGGTAGATTGGCTATGAGTTTCAAGTGAGGATAATGCCGAGTGGCTTCTGGTGTAAACATTTATCCCAGTTGTCTGGTATCTGGTCACATTCTGTAAGAGTAGGTAGTTGTGACTTGATGCTGCCATCTCTTGCTTCTATCATATACCCACTCGCTTTCTTTCCCATCAACTCTGAGATTCCTGAACAGGTTCTGAGCTTGTACGGATAGTAAGCTTCATGTATGCCAAACAAGTCATAGAACTCTGACCTTGCTAATGACTTGTTGCTTTGACCGTTCATGATGACATACGTTTTCACTGACTTTTGAGGCAGTCCTTTGGCTAGACATAACAGAGCACAGGACTTTCCACTGTGGCCTTCTCTACACATTTTCGTACATTTGGCAATAACCTCCGGTACTGATGCCTTGGTTTCATCATTCTCCGCTCGATGATTCAATGCAGGAGCTGTAGATACTGGGGATTTAGGGCCCAATATTCTTCTTGGACGTTTATGCACTGTTTTGACACATAACCATGACTGTAGACCTTTAACTCTGGATATTCAATGCTGGGATTATATGTGGCCCTGGCATTGAATATCCGTGGTTGCTGTACAGCTCACAAGTCTGCAAAGCTAACTGGGCAGCGGCGATATTGAGCCACTGCCCGGTTAGCTCCTACAAGTACAGATAGGCCAGCTTTTGCTGCACCTATCTTTTAACCACAGGTGTTAACCAAGCAATGGTGCAATATTGTTGCTGCCCAGTTAGGGACCGGTGCTGCCCCCGGAATGCCCCAGAATGCCCACGACATGCCCCGATGCTAAGCAATTAGAATTAGGGCATGTAACAGAGATAATCAGGGATATAGGAGTGGAGGAGTGGCCTAGTGGTTAGGGCAAGGTACTTCAGGCCAGAAGGTCAGGGGGTCAAATCCCACTAGAGGACAGCAACCTTGGGCTGGAAGGACTGGGGTTTCTAGTCCCACAGGTGCTCCTTGTGGTCTTGGGCAAGCCACTTAACCCTCCATAGCCCATGTTCCCTGTAGAATAGTTATCTCCAAGTTATAATGCCCTGTTCAATGTAATTTCAGTTTGTTCAATGTAAACCACACTGATGCAGAATAGTGTGATATATAAGAGAATATAAATAAATATTCAGTGGCACTAACCATGGCATTTGCACAGTTTACAGGTCTGTAAACCATGTAAATGTCTTTGAATATCGGGCCCTTAGTTTTCACCCCCCTCTGGGTGTAGGGCATTGATTTGTTGCTCACTGTCAGAATCTGTGCATTTGATGATTACTTTGCAGTCTTTAGCAAAATGGTTTGAACAACATTTATAGCAGATTCTGGACCTTTTGAGCAGTTCTTTAAGTTCTACTAAAGGTTTTTCTCTAAACCCATGACATTTATTTAAAGGGCAAGGTTTCTTGTGTAAAGGGCACTGCCTGTCAGGATATTCCACCTTGTTTGTGGTGAAAGGCAGCTCAGAAGGTATAGACATTGTGGATAGCACTTCTGTCTTGTGCACAAATATGGGTTTTCTTATGCTGCTCTGCTTCTTAGCTGACCTTCCATTGTGAAAATAGCTGGCCTTGGTCGCTTCAGATGTATCAAGTGAAAAACTAGGACCATTCCTCCTTACTGCCAAATCTTGGAAAGACTATGGAAGGTGGAAAGTTTCCATGATTTTTCTTTGCACCCTATGAGGACCACCTTTCCCACAGATTGTATGGCAGCTTCTCTGTGATTAGCCTTATGTCATGAAAGATGTCCAGGCAGCAGAGCCCTGAGAGGTGTGGATCAACCTTGACTGCCTCCAGTTCCAGGAGCAGGTTTCCCAGTTCTTGTAGCTTGTGATTGTCTTTGCTTGAAACTTTTGGAAGTTTTCAAGTTCTTTCAAGCAGTACATTCTCATCACTTCTGGACTACCGCAGCACTGTTCAAGTCTCTGCCACATCTCAGCTAGTCCCTCTTAGGTTTTTTTTTTTTAAAGTGCTATCAAGTCAATGCTGACTCCTGGCAACCTAGCAGCTCCTTGGTTTTCTTTGTTAAGGTATGACTGACCTTTTCTTCCAAGGCAATGGAGGGTAAAGTAACTTGCCCAAGGTCACAAAGGGTGCCAGTAGGAAATGAACCCTGATCTCTTGGGTACTAGGCTGTTGTTCTAACCACTAAGCTTCTCATGGTTGCTTATATAGTCTGGTTTTAGTTTTTTGACTCATTCTGTAGATCAACTTCCCAGTCATCGCACCATCAAGATGATCTCATCTTTTGGGAAAAGGTTCAAATCTGCAATGGCATCTTTAAAAGCAACTTTCCAATCTCTGTAGTTCTCAAGGTAGTCATCAAACTTAGTGAGCATTGTATTTATGAACTCCCAGCAAATCATACACTTAGACAGATCTGATCTGTCCGATGCCTCTGTCTGAACATCAGAAGGCTTTTGCGGGGTGCTGTCATGAGGCATGTTCCATCACTCATTGCCTGCTTTGTTATTCTTGAATGATGGCATGGAGGAAGGATGCTCTGGTGCACTTAGCTTCTGCAAGGGTTGTGTCATGTGGTATAAATTTAATCTGAGCTTTTGGCATTCTAAAAGTTTGGATGCCATTTCTTTCTGCAGACTATGGAGTGTTGAAGCAGGGCAAATGAATTGATTGTCCTAAACGCAGTGCTGTGTTCGTTGGTTCAGCCGCAAAGTTTGTGAAGGCGTTTTTTGATGCCGTGTAAATCTCTGTCTGGGGAAGTTCTGTCATGTGGGGTTATCTTCTCAAGCTAAGTACTTTACAAATTTTGCATTTTTTTTGCTTTGATTCACAATATTCACAAATATTTCAAACATTTGAAGGTTTTGATCGTTTGATTAAAACGGCAAAGTGGCTACAAGAGGGGAAGATCCCTCAAGGCCAATTTTACAACAAAACAACTTCCTAGGCAAACACACAGCTATTTCTTGGGCTGTATTTTGGATTTGTGCATTTTTACTGCGGCATTCATATCTGTGGCAGTTGGATTAATTTTAGTAGACTCTTATAGCTTGAAATGTCTATATATTGAAGCACCATTCAACAAACACACACCGGTCTTAGATTATACAGTACTGGCCAGAGAAAGTGGAGGTTGGATAAACAGAGTCTTAGCAGTTGAAATGTGGCACAGCTAATATGAGCTCAAATATCAGAAAAGTTCCTTTTCTTTCTCTTTTTTATATATTTAACAGCTTGGGTCAAGCTTGCTAACACCTCATTACTAATCTTGACTTTAATCACTGTGTTCTTTCCCAAACTTGTTGAAAGAAGGCTTTCACAGCATTGATATATTTTCCATTTTAAAAGGAGTGCTTCTTTGGATAAAGTGCTTTCCTCAGCCCTTATGAATTCAGTTTCTTCAGTGGCTTAACCTTGGCAAAATCATTTATGAGCACCCTTTTACTGTTCCTGGGCTCATACTGTGTTTCTGGACACAATCAAAAATAATAGCAGAACCAATCAAAACCTTCAATCACTATGTATCAAAAAAAGATATGGCTAATATGTTACTTATAAAAAAGGAAAATTTAGTATACAAAAATAATTTAAAATAAAAGGTAGGGGTATCAACCAACATTCAGTGGGCTATGCAGGACTAAATAAGTGGAAAAAAACACATTATAAGCCCCAGAACGCCCTCAAAGTGGTGCATCATCATGTACCCTACTCCTTCATACTATAAAGTAGCACCAATGAAGTAATGAATACCAGCCACAAAGAATTAAATTATGCCACACAAGAATATATACAATAATAAAGTGCCATACAATCAATCAACATCATATAAAAGGAATAAAAGTGAAAAAAAAGAAAAAAACACTTCCCCAATTGTAGTCCAAAAACATAGGGCCTGATATTGAAAGACGTTTACACAGTTTACAGATCTGAAAACCGTGCAAATGCCGATTAGAGGAATATTCAGTGGCACTAACACAGTTAATGCTATTGAATATCCCCAAGTAATGCCATTATACGCCCGCCTTTAGATGTGGGAAGAATTTGCATGATTTGATTGTCCATCCCCTATCACACAGAATTCCCTTGAATTTCTGCATTTTAAGTGCACGACTCTGCACTTCTTCGCATTAAATCTTAACAGCCAAGCATTAGACTATTCTTCCAGTTTTTGTAGATCTTCCCTCATGTTGTCCATTCCCTCAGAAGTGTCCACTCTATTGCAAATTTTCATGTCATCTGCAAAAAGGAAGACTTGTCCCTTCCATCCCTTAGCAATATCATTCACAAATACTGAGCAGTATCGGTCCCTGGACCAATCCCTGGGGCACACCACTACTCACCTTCCTTTCTTAGTGAGTTCCATTAACCACCACCTTCTGTTGTCTGTCAGTCAACCACTTTCTGATTCAGTTCACTATATAGGACCCATCCCCAGGCTTCTCAGTTTATTGATAAGATTCCTATGAAGAACAGTATCAAAGGCTTTGTTGAAATCTTGGTACATTACATCCATCGCATGCCCTTGATCTAGTTCTATGGTCATCCAGTCAAAGAACTCAATCAAATTTGTTTGGTAAAGCTATATTGCCTTGGATCATGCAATCCATGGGTTTCTAGAAAGTCCACAATTCTTTCTTTAACCTTTGAGAGGCCACTCATAGAAGCAATTACTTCTAATACTTAATTGTTATGTATTTTAGTACACTATATGTAAATATGTCAAATATAAATTTTCAGCTAATTTGGATATGTACTTCCTAGGAAAAAGCATGTTCCATTTGTGGAACGTTGGCCCCTCGAAGCGTCATTTTTTCAAAAATTTTAATTGCTTTTTTTATTGAATATCGTAAACTGGAAACAAACAAATACTTCAATTAAGCAATTTTTAAAAGTAATTAGACACAAACGGAGATGACTGTACAGAATAAAGCTTGAAAGGAAAATTTCAGTGAGAGTGAAAATCCGGAAAACACTTCTCGTGCAGGCGCTTGCCACAAAACTGGCACCATTTGTTTGTATTCTTCGAGCAGACAATGCAACGATCTTGGCTTGTAGAAGACAAATAGTGACTGGTGTTAGCTGAAGCTGTAATAGCAGAGGGAATTGAAGCTGTTGGGCCACCTTTTCGAGAACGATAGCCCTCGAGTCCAACTTTCATAGCCACCAAAGCAACCTCGCGGCGGAAATCCAAGTGACTCAGGGCTTGTTTGCCCAAAAGATGACATTGCAAACGCCAGGCAGCAACAATGGCCATATTTAGACCATTGGCAAACAAATTCCACCACCATTTTTTGCTTCGTAATTTAGGACGGTAGCTACCTAGCAAACGATCTAACAAGTCGACACCACCCATACTTTGGTTATAAGCTCCAATCAATTTTGGCTGCTTGATAATTGTTTTTTGCTTTTGTTTGACAGAATATCGATTGGCATTTTGAAGAGGTTTTTATTCTGCATTTTTAATGATTTGGCTATATCTATTTATATGTTTTTATACATTTGATTGTTTGATTCAATTATTTAAAGTTTTTGATCTATTTATATTTATTTGTATTTATGGTTCTGTTTTTAATTGTTTTATATTATTTTTTTGAGGTGTGTTTCTTTAAGACCCCCTGAGGAAGGCTCTCCAGCCGAAACACGTTGGGACATAATAAACAAGGTTTCTTCATATTATTGTCGGTCCTGGTATTTGCTTTGTGGTTTCCTTTTGGTGTGCAGATACCTTTGCTCCTCCTGGTACTTTTGTAACCACACTGTTGTCATTCCAACGGACACACACCACATTATCATCACCACGGTAATCATATTCACCATGAGGCTTTTTGGCAAGCTCCTTTGAAGAAACCAAGGGGCACTTGCTGGTACGGTTTTCACGAACAGTTCCAACAGCACAAAAGCCTTTTGCTTTCAGATCAATCATGAGATCATATGAAGTGAAATAGTTGTCAAAAAACAAGCTGTGATGATTTGGATTTTCAACAACTGATATCAAATCAAGAACAACTCTAGTGCCAAGTGGAACATTGTACTGAGGACCATCTTTTTCCTTGGCACCAGTGTAAATTTGCATCGAAAATGGATACCCAGCAGGGCAGCACAACATCCACACTTTGTAACCGAATCGAATTGGCTTCCCTCGAATAAACATCTTGCAACTGTGGTGCCCGTAATATGGCACCATTGATTCATCAATACTCAAGTTTTCACTGAACACGCCACCGACTTTCACAAACTGTGCTGTGAGGTGATCGTAAAATGGCTCAATTTTTGCTACTTTTCCAGGTTGCAAATTGAGATTATCAACAATGTGGAAGTAAGTTTTCAAATCCCGGAAACGTTTGCGACTCATTATCTTTGGGACAATATTATTGCTCAAATCCTCTGCGGTCGAACAATAGTGACTTTCTTTGGGCAACTGGTAGTATCCACTGAGGAGAAAAATGCCAAAAAAATGAATCAACTCGTCCCCATTTGTATCAATATTTGCCAATTTCTGCTGAGCATAAATATTGGTCATACTGGCAAGATGATCAACGTACTCATCACCAAAAATTTGCATAGAGGTCAAAGGGAGATTTATAAATCAAATCAGTGCGAAGATCGGCTAATTTTTCGGGAGATGCTTCTGGCATTGGAGTCAAAAGGTCGTCCCTCTTCATCCATTTTGGGGTTGATTTTATCCACTTACGCTTTTTTGCTGGTTGAGCTGACTGATAATTAGATAAGAGCTCACTGTCACTGTCACTTTCTATCAGCTGATCACTTCCCTCGGATTCCACATTAGCAACTTTTTGAATATCCAGATCTAATTCACCACACACTTCGCCAGGCTCAATAGACTCCAAATTTTCTTCATCAATTTCTTCAATGTCTGAAGCAGCCATTTCATCATTGAGTGGCAAAATCAAAATGTCGGCTTCTTCTACATCTGAATCTTCCGCAATGCGTGTTACTGCTTCTTGAAGCATCAGGCAACGGTATTTAGGCATTATAACTATATAGAATTAGTTGAATAACAATCCTGCAAATAATATGGCAGAAATTGTAAAATGAAAAAAATGACACCCTAATAAGACAGACGGACATGTGAGAACAAAATTGTAGAGGGATATATTACATAAACCATAAAGTGCCAACTTTGGTCTACTTTGGCATACTGTAGAAGGGCCAATTGCCAATTGGAAAAAAGGGCCAAATGCCAATTGGAAAAAAAAAATGTATTGCTCAAGAGGGTCAATGTCTATAAACTCATTGACAAAGTTTCATCTAATTTGCTTGAAAATTGATAAAGCTATATCATTGCAAAAATATGTTCCACATGTGGAACGTTGGCGCCTAAAAGGTTAATGAGCACCTACATTACTTTCCCCATCACTGAGGAAAGGGTTACCGGCCTATAGTTTATCACCTCTTCACAAAACACTTTTGTGAAGAGGTACCACATCGGTGCTTCTCCAGTCCTGTGGAACCTTTAACATCTTGAAGGATCAATTAAAAACATTTCATTTATTAGAACTTGATATACCGCCCTTAGCGAGGCCATGATATAACCTCTCTGAGCTCTTTCAGTATCCTGGGATGTATCTCATCTGGTTCTATGGCCTTGTCCACTTTTAGTTTTTCAAGCTGTTCAAACACATCATCTTCGCTGAATGGTGTGGTACTGTATATACTCCATTCCCACTTGTACTCCAGGAGTTTCTTTAGTAAATATAGAACAGAAGTATTTGCCTGCCAGCCCTTTGTCTAAACCAGATTTTCAATGCTGGGGTCAAATGTGGCCCTGGCATTGAAAATCCGGTTTCTAGTGCACAACCTGAAAGCTGTAGGAGCTAGCCAGGTAGCAATGATTTTCGATACTACCTGCTTAGCCCCTGCGCCTTTAAAATAGGCGAGGAAAAACCTTGCTTATCTTTAAGGCATAGAGGGCTAAACGGGTAGCATCGAAAATCGCTGCTACCAATTTAGCCCTTTCCTCCGCTCCCGCTCCGCCCCATAATGCCCCCAACATGCTCTGATGCTAACCACACAGCATCTGGACTTTCGAAAGGCACTACATGTGTAGGTGCCTTTCGAAAATCCAGATAAGGCATTTACACGGGTAACTAGGGCAGTTACCCATGTAAATGCCTTCAAAAATGCCGCCCATAGTATGTTACTATGTTACTTACCAAAAATCCGTCCTCGGCACTTTTGAGTCTTGCAATTCCACCTTTGATCCTCCTCTTCTCCCGAATATACCTGACAAAAGTTTTGTCTCCACTTTTCACATCTTTAGCCTTCTTTTCTTCTGCCTTTGCTGTTGCCATCCTTATTTCTCTTTGTCTCTTTTATCCCTATCCTATATTATTTTCTGTGTTCCTCTTTTTGTGATTGTGGTAATGTGGCATTTATTTAGCTGTATTTATATCCCGCTTTTCACCGGGTCAAAGCGGTCAATTGGGGGATACATTTAACACGAGGGGATATGACACACATACATACGCTAATACTTACAGGGAACATGCAGTGGGAAAAGATTTTCTTTAAAACACAGGCCAGACAGCAGCTCTGGGAAAACAAAGCAGTTTTTAGTCTGTCCCAGCTTGTTAAACCTCCACTAAGAAAAACCCAGAATCGCTGGAGGCCATCCATCTGTGGGTGATGCTCGCAGCATCTTGATCTTTACCAAGGCACACACTTGCTTCATCACCTTGGATACAAAGGGTGCTCCTTGATCTGTGAGGATCCCATTCGGTATTCACACCTTTGACAATACTTCCCAGAGGGCATTCGCGATTGCACTTTGTATTCCTTAGAGCAATGGCCTCTGGATATCGGGTAGTGTAGTTCAGCATTGCTAAAATATAATTTTTGCCTCAGGTGGTTTGCTCCAAGAGTCCTATTATATCCATGGCCACTCTTTCAAACTGGGCATAGGCAAAAGAGGGGCAGTCAGACTCTGGTAGGGTTATGAAGTTGGCAGGTGGGGCATGACTGGTAATATAATTGCACCTGAATAGGGACCGCAGACCAGAAAGATTGAACCAAAACATGCTCTAGTGTTTTCTCCACCCACAGGTGTCCCCCTAATAAATGGCTAAGGACAATTAAGCCCAGTCCAAATGCATGGTTTAACAGGAAGGATTACTTTATTAAAATTCTGAAAACTTGACAGCATTAAGCCCAAATAGCCCAACACAGGCCGTGTTTCGATTTCACTTCATCAGGGGTTTCGGGCGCGCTAAATTCATAAATACACAAACATAAACGTTATAAAAACCATAAATGGAAAAGAATTATATAACTCCAGGTTATACAATCATATCAGTTTCGTTTACATATACAGATACTAAAATAATAAAAAAATCACATACAAATGATAAAAATAATAAAAGCATATGAATTTTACTAAAAAGCCATTAAAAACATGCTCATACCTTAAACATAAAATAAAATGAACATTCTCAATAAATAAAAGATGAACTGGCTATGGGCCAATGATGGACATAACATAGGACCAGGGAACTATAAGTTGTTCAGCCTCTTTCTCCTTTAGGGCACCCTCAGACACTCTGTATAAGAAATCTCCCTTTAGCACAAAATAGGTAAAGGATCTTGCAGGGAACTCTCTGTTACCTACTGGAACCTCATCCACCTCCAAAACCCACTATCAAGCATGTTCAAGGGACTCATCCTCTTGCTGGGCCCTCCTGAAATTCCCTGGGTGTTCCCCTAGTCCCCATTCTGGGAAGGGGACAATTGTATTTTGGTCACTACTGTTGAGCCCTGAGCTATTCCCAGGGATTTCTTCCCTAGGTTCTCCCTTCCCGGATCCCTCCCCCATAGCCACCCCCAGATTCTGTTGGTAGCGTAGGTTTTTCCAGTGACACCAACTCCGGGACTTAGCAAGCTTGGGATTCTCGACATATAGATCTGGGTCTTCCAGGGGAAAAATCTCTGGGAAATCTTCCTGGTCTGACTTAGCGGAGCCGTCAGTTAGTCAGGTCCATGTCACTCCAAAGTTTGTGTAGTCTCGGCTGATCACCACTGGATATTTAATTTTAATTATTTAAAAACATTTTTAGACTGCCAAGTGCCAAGTGCAAAAAACATTCTAGGCAGTGTACACTCAACATAAAACATAAACAACCCAAAGTATCAGCCCAACAGGGCACCATCAACCCCCACCCACCATATCCCACATATTGCCCCTCTGCTGCCACTCTACCACTCCACCATCATAACACAGAGGTTCATGGGAAGAGGAAGGTCTTCAAGCCCTTTTGAAAGCTCAATAAAGTCTGCTCCATATGTAATGCCCACTGGAAGGGAATTCCACAACATGGACTACCACAGAAAACATGTGTGCATGCCAGTGCTGTAACTGAACCTGATTAGGTCATGGGACCTCCAACAGCTGAGCCCCAGCCAAGCGCAAAGCCCGACTAGGTACATACCACTACAGCAGGGTCTCAGGCCCCATATGGCCTTGAATGCCAGTACCAGCATTTTAAAGATGCACCTCTGCTTAAATGGAAACCAATGTAACTGTCATAACAGACCCGTAACAGAATCCTGTCTCTGAAGGCCAAAAATAATTCTGGCTGCAGAGTTTTGAATCACTTGCAATTTCCTAAGTAAATACACTGGAAGTCCCACATATAAGGCATTACAGTAGTCAAGGTGGGCCTGGATAACCAGGCGGAGTGTACCCAGTCCAAGAACAGCCGGAGCTAACAAACTACACACAAATGCCCAAATGCTACCTGAACCACTCTCGAAACTTGTTGCTGAAGCCCAAGCTCTTCATCTAAAACAACCCCCAGATCTCGAAGCTCATTTTTCTAATAGACTAGCTATAACCATTCTTCTGTTAATGACCCACATACAGAACTTCTGACTCAGCAGTATTAAGGACCAGATGGTGTGAGAGTAACCAGACCGCAATGTCCTCAAGGCAGCAATTGGTGGACTGAAACACCAACTATACACAGATGCACAAATCTACTCCAGGGAACAAGTGCAGGAATGGCTAGGATTCAACATTAAAGGCCTGTCGGAAAAGGTAGGTTGGCCCCATTGACCCCATTGCTACTATGTAAAGCTGTTAGAACATAAGAACATAAGATATGCCATACTGGGTCAAACCAAGGTCCATCAAGCCCAGTATCCTGTTTCCAACAGTGGCCAATCTAGGTTATACGTACCTAGCAGTTTCCCCAAAAGACACAGGTTCCGCAATGCTTGTACTGGGTCAAGCATTGATATCCTGGGTCCCTTCTTAATAATGGTTTATGGACCTTTCCTCCAGGAACTTGTCCAAACCTTTTTTAAACCCAGCTACACTAACAGCCTTTACTACATCCTCCGGTAACAAATTCCAGAGTTTGATTACACGTTGAGTGAAAAAATATTTTATTTTATTAGTCTTAAATAGTTTACCCTGTAGCTTCATTGTATGTCCCCTAGTCTTTCTATATTCTGATAATGTAAACAATCGATCTACGTTTACCCGTTCCACTCCGTTCATTAATTTATAGACTTCTATCCTATCTCCCCTCAGCCGTCTCTTTTCCAGGTTAAAGGGCCCTAACCTTTTTAGCCTTTCTTCATAGGAGTATCCTTCCATCCCCTTTACCATTTTGGTGGCTCTTCTCTGAACCTTTTCTAATAACGCTATATCCTTTTTAAGATACGGCGACCAGAATTGCACACAATATTTAAGGTGCGGTCTCACCATGGAACTGTATAGGGGCATTATAATATCTTTTGTTTTATTTTCCATTCCTTTCCTTATGATACCTAGCATTCTATTTGCTCTCTTGGCTACCGCTGCACACTGGGCGAGGGTTTTAACATTTTATCCACAATGATGCCTAAATCTTTTTACTGGGTGGTGGTTCCTAATGTGGAACCTTGCATTGTGTAACCATAGTTTGGGTTGTTCTTCCCTAGGTGCATAACTTTGCACTTGTCCACATTAAATTTCATCTGCCATTTTGATGCCCAGTCTTCCAATTTATCAAGATCCTCTTGCAATTTTCCACAATCCTCTTGGGTTTTAACAACTTTAAATAGTTTTGTGTCATCTGCAAATTTGATAACCTCACTCGTTATTCCTCTTTCCAGGTCATTTATGAATATGTCAAAAAGCAGCGGACCCAGCACAGATCCCTGGGGTACACCACTATTCAACTTTCTCCATTGGGAAAATTGGCCATTTAGCCCAACCCTCTGCTTTCTATCTTTTAACCAGTTCCTGATCCACAGTAGTACACTGCCTCCTATCCCATGCCTTTTTAGTTTTGCCAAAAGTCTCTGATGAGGGACCTTGTTAAAGGCTTTCTGAAAGTCTAGATACACTATATCAACCGACTCACCTTTGTCCACCTGTTTATTCACACTTTTCAAAAAACATAACAGATTAGTAAGACAAGATCTTCCTTGTCTAAAGCCATGTTGGCTGTCTCCCATTAGGCCATGACTATCTACATGCTGAGTAATTTTATTCTTTATGATGGTTTCTACCATTTTTCCCGGGACTGACGTCAGGCTCACCGGTCTGCAGTTTCCCGGATCACCCCTGGAACCCTTTTTAAAAATTGGTGTTACATTGGCGATCCTCCAATCTTCAGGTATTAGAGATGATTTTAATGATAGTTCACAGATTACTAATAGCAGGTCTGAAATCTCATATTTCAGTTCTTTCAACACCCTTGGATGTATACCATCCGGCCCAGGTGATTTGCTACTCTTCAGTTTATCTAATAGTTGTAATGCATCTTCCCATTGTATCGATATTTCCTTCAATTCTTCCACACCTTTAAATACCACTTCAGTCATGGGTAACATCCCTACATCTTCCTCAGTAAAGACCGAAGCAAAGAATTCATTCAGTCTCTCCGCTATCGCCTTGTCATCTCTTAGTGCCCCTTTAACTCCTCTATCATCTAATGGACCAACTGACTCTCTCACAGGTTTTTTGCTACGAATGTACTTGAAAACATCTTTATTTCGCGTTTTTGCTTCCGCAGCAAGCTTGCCTGCTTTATCAATGCCTTGCATTTGACCTGCCAGTGCTTGTGCTGTTTCCAGGTTTCGTCGTTTGGCTCTTTTTTCCATTTCCTGAAAGATGCTTTTTTGGCAAGAGCCTCTCTGACCTCACCTTTAAACCATGCAGGCAGTTTTTTGGACTTCCTTCCACTTTTCTTAAAGCGTGGAATACAGCTGGTCTGGGCTGCCAAGATAGTATTTTTCAACAACACCCAAGCTTGATGTAGGTCTTTAAGCTTTGCAACTGCTCCTTTTAGTTTTTTCTTAACTATTTTCCTCATTTTATCATAGTCTCCCTTTCAAAAGTTAAAAGGTAGTACTGTGGATTTCCTTACTATCCCTCCTCCACTAATTAAATAAAAGGCGATCATGCTATGATCACTATTGCCAAGTAGTCCCAACACCCTTATCTCTTGCACTAAATCTGGTGTTCCACTAAGGACTAGGTCTAATATGGCTTCCCCTCTGGTCGGTTCATGAACCAGCTGCTCCAAGAAGCAGTCATTTATTTCATCTAGGAACTTTATCTCCCTAGCATGTCCTGCCGTGACACTGACCCAGTTGATACCGGGGTAATTGAAATCACCCATTATTACCACGCTGTAACTTGTTAGCTTCCTTGATTTCTTTGAGCATTTCATCATCCATTTGTTCATTCTGGCCAGGCGGTCGATAGTACACCCCCACTGCCATCGCCGTCCCCTTTTTACATGGAATTTCAATCCATAGAGATTTTACAGCAAATTTTGCTTCCTTTCTGATTCAATGCCCTCTCTAACATAGAGCGCAACCCCTCCACCAATTTGATCAGCTCTATCATTACGATATAGGTTGTACCCAGGTATCACAGTGTCCCACTGGTTGTCCTCCTTCCACCATGTCTCTGATATTCCAATCATATCTAACCTCTCATTTAGTGCTATATATTCTAACTCTCCCATCTTATTTTTTAGACTTCTAGCATTTGCATACAAGCATTTTAGAGACTGCATTTTATTCATATTAATTTGGCTATTGGTAGACATGGGTAATTTGGAATCTTTAAGCTCTGTCTGCTCCATACTCGAGGGCATTTGGGCTACTTTACTCTTTTTTGGAACCTGTTAGTGTAGCCGGGTTTAAAAAAGGTTTGGACAAGTTCCTGGAGGAAAGGTCCATAAATCATTATTAAAGTGGACCCCGGATATCCATTGCTTGCCCCAATACAAGCATTATGGAACCTGTGTCTTTTGGGGAAACTGCTAGGTATTTGTGACCTAGATTGGCCATTGTTGGAAACAGGATAGGAACATAGAAACATAGAAACATAGAAACATGATGACAGAAAAAGACCACAAGGCCCATCTAGTCTGTCCTTCCATAACAACAACTGGGCTTGATGGACCTTGGCCTGACCCATTATGGCTTGTCTTATGTTCTTATGTCCAAATCAGTCTTAAATTAACAGAACTTAATTTTCTGGTGGATGTCAGATGTGATGGAGTTCCAGAGAATGGGAGCACAATAGTAAAAGACTGTCTGGTTGAGTCATAGCAAGCTTTAGACGCCACAACACTCACCAAACAAGACTCAGAAATCTCATTGAACTGAATAACTTTAGAAAAGTAGTCCACGCCCTCATAACACCACACTTCGACTACTACAATAGCCTGCTGTAGAGAATACCCAAAAAGACAATGAACATATTACAAATGACCCAAAATGTCACAACCAGAGTCATAATGAAAGGAAGACTTGCAGACCAAATTACACCCATTCTATATGAGCTCCACTGGCTCCCAATTTCCTCCAGAGTAAAATACAAAATAATAATGACCACATTTAAACAATTTCTTCATTTAAAAGATAGTATTACTATTATATAGAGAAATTTGAAAAACGTTAAAAAAAAAAGCCAATCATTTTTTGTTGCATGAGAAGATAGGTGCAATATAATGAAAAGTGTTTGGTTTCCATGGTGACTGTCCATCAAGGAAGGATGGCAGGAAACTCAGTTTAACTATGGCTGTTGTGGCATACAGCATTCATTTTTACTGCTGCTATAGGTCACTGAAGTATGCTGTGACCGTGATAAGGTAAGAAAAGGTTGCCTAGATCAAAGGTGGGCAATTCCGGTCCTGGAGGGCCGCAGACCAGTCAGGTTTTCATGATGTCCCTAATGAATATTCATGGACCTATTTCCATACAATGGAAGGTAGTGGATGCAAATAGATCTCATGAATATTCATTAGGGACATCGTGAAAACCTGACTGGTCTGCGGCCCTCCAGGACCGGAATTGCCTACCCCTGGCCTAGATGTTGGCTGCACATATGCATTTGGGTATTTTTATAGTGCTGTTTTTCTTTTACATCATGACATTTGTAAATGTTACATATTCATACATGGAGCACAATCAGGGGTTAAAATAGTACTGCCCCTTTCTCTACACTGTATCAGCAATAAATGGTTTGTGTTGTTATATGGGTTTAGGGCTTTAGCGATAAATGATCTTGCCTTCCCCTGCTTCAGTTAGATATTTGTATATGGAGCTACAGGCTTAATTTGAAAAGCAATATTGTTTAATGTTATGTCACGGGAACGTTATTAATACCTAAAATAGTAGAATGTACTGTATACTCAATACATCTCCCTTGGTAGTGATATCTAATAAGATTTTAGTTGTACTGGGCAGACTAGATGGACCATACTGGTCTTTATCTGTCGTCATTTACTATGTTACTATGTAAAACACTCTGTATTCTTGGTTTTATGTACAACTAAAGAAGGATCAGGATAACTTCACATAATCCCCCAAGTTCCCACTCTCAACACCCAGAAAACAGATATACCCCTGACACCAGGACCACCATGTTTATCCCAATTGTCCTTAGTTAACATCTCCTCGAACCCAACCCTTGTTCTTACTCATCCCACCCAACCCATTTCTATGCATTTTCAGTTCTATGTAAAGCAGTTCTCCTGCTGTTAATGTTCTATGTAAACCGTTTGACTTAATTAGAAAGCAGTATATAACCTTGTTAAATAAATAAATAAATAAATAAATAAGGTGTTTGAGTATACACTCAAGTCCTGGATAATTTAAAGAATAAGGATTGCATTATCTCATTAGTGTCTAAGCAGGATATCACTGTTCATTTTTGAACTTGGCATCCTAGGCATCTGCCAAAGCCACATGGTGGACCAGTCGGTACTGCACACCACCCCCACTGACCGCATGCTGGCATGGCAGCATGGTGTGGGGGTGTCAGCAGCATGTGCAGCAGCACCCTCCTGCAGCAGACGAGACCCATATCATGATTCTGTGTGCTGATCACATTGCATTGATAAGGCATTGATAAGGCAGCAAAGGGAGAATTTGAGAAGAAGCTTGCCGCGGAAGCAAAAACGCGAAGTAAAGACCTTTTCAAGTACATTCGTAGCAAAAAACCTGTGAGAGAGTCAGTTGGTCCATTAGATGATAAAGGGGTTAAAGGAGCACTAAGAGGCGACAAGGCGATAGTGGAGAGATTGAATGAATTCTTTGCTTCAGTCTTTACTGAGGAAGATGTAGGGATGTTACCCATGACTGAAGTGGTATTTAAAGGTGCGGAAGAATTGAAGGAAATATCGATACATCGGGAAGATGTCTTACAACTATTAGATAAACTGAAGAGTAGCAAATCACCTGGGCTGGATGGTATACATCCAAGGGTGTTGAAAGAACTGAAATACGAGATTTCAGACCTGCTATTAGTAATCTGTGAACTATCATTAAAATCATCTCTAATACCTGAAGATTGGAGGATCGCCAATGTAACACCAATTTTTAAAAAGGGTTCCAGGGGTGATCTGGGAAACTACAGACCGGTGAGCCTGACATCAGTACCGGGAAAAATGGTAGAAACCATCATAAAGAATAAAATTACTCAGCATGTAATTTTATTACAGCAGTACTCACCCTACTACCTCGCCCAACCCACAACAGAACAACCAGACAATCCTCCAACAGCTCCATTGCCGTCCCCCACAAAAGAACCAAAGCAACACAACGGACCTGCAACAGAGCCTTTGAACTCTATGCCCCATCCCTCTGGAACTCTCTACCAAACCACATCAAGAACAACAGTGATCTCCCTTCATTCAAAAAGCAGCTAAAAACCATCCTATTCCAAGAACATCTCTGAATAGGAACCCCTATTCTCTTCAAGATCCTCAGACCATAAACTGTCTATCTTGTCAGTCTCTATGTCCATCTATGTCTATGTCCATCCAAAATCATTAATGTTGAGCCCCCGGTGATGGGCCCCCCCCACTATTTGATTACCCCACCCCCTGTTATATGTCCCACCGCTTTGACCCGGTGAAAAGCGGGATATAAATACAGATAAATAAATAAATAAATAAATAAATGTAGATAGTCATGACCTAATGGGAGACAGCCAACATGGCTTTAGACAAGGAAGATCTTGTCTTACTAATCTGTTATGTTTCTTTGAAGGAGTGAATAATCATGTGGACAAAGGTGAGTCGGTTGATATTGTGTATCTGGACTTTCAGAAAGCCTTTGACAAGGTCCCTCATCAGAGACTTTTGGCAAAACTAAAGAGTCATGGGATAGGAGGCAGTGTACTATTGTGGATCAGGAACTGGTTAAAAGATAGAAAGCAGAGGGTAGGGCTAAATGGCCAATTTTCCCAATGGAGAAAGGTGAATAGTGGTGTACCCCAGGCATCTGTGCTGGGTCCGCTGCTTTTTGATATATTCATAAATGATCTGGAAAGTGGAATAACGAGTGAGGTTATCAAATTTGTAGATGACACAAAACTATTTAAAGTTGTGAAAACCCAAGAGGATTGTGGAAAATTGCAAGAGGATCTTGATAAATTGGAAGACTGGGCATCAAAATGGCAGATGAAATTTAATGTGGACAAGTGCAAGGTTATGCACCTAGGGAAGAACAACCCAAACTATGGTTACACGATGCAAGGTTGCACATTAGGAACCACCACCCAGGAAAAAGATTTAGGCGTCATTGTGGATACCATGTTAAAACCCTCGGCCCAGGGGGGCGGAGCCTGATGTCCAGCGGGTTAGACGCTTCGCGCTGAAGCTCCCGAGGGGCCTACTCAGAATCCTGACTTAATATCTGCATAAACCTAATATTTTACACCGAACTTACCGGGGTGCCTTGGGGGGAATGGCGGCCCACAAACCAGTGCGCTTGGACTTCGGGTCTCCCTCTTCTTCACATGGAAAACGTTCCAAAACAGAGTTGTCTTCCCCACCAAAGATGGTTCCACTTCGGGTAAGCCCCGAAATGCAACAGGAGATCTTGGAGGAAATACGTGGTGTGAAGGAACTGGTACAGTCCAACGGAGAAGCGCTCCGAGCCATGCGAGAAGATTTCGGTATGCTTCAGGACCGGCTTGAAGGTCTTTCACTACGGCTGGACAACATGGCGGGGGTCCTCGATTCGCACGCGGTGCGCTTGGTGAACCTGGACAAGGCTGAGCGTCAGATACAGAATCTTCAAAAAGAGTTAGAGGATTGCAATAATCGAGCCCGTCGCAACAATGTAAGGCTCATAGGAGTTCCAGAGGGGGCTGAAGCAGGAGATATTAGAGAATTTCTGGTCAAAACTCTCCCCTCCTTGCTGAAGATTACCTTTTGCAGAGATCTGGAAATTGACCGAGCATATCGTGTTCCTACCAACATCGCACTCAATCGGACGACCCCCCGGCCCATTATCTTCCGTTTACTGAGGTATCAGCAAGTTGAGCAAATTTTCAAAGCTGCCCGGGTGATGCAACATCTGCAGTTTGACGATCATAAAGTCTCTTTCTTCCCCGACTTGGCAAAGCCCACAGTTGACCGGCGGAAGGGACTCCTTGCTTTTCGACCTAGACTTCAACAGCTACAGGCTCGCTTTGGCCTCTTATATCCAGCGAAGCTCAGAGTGACTCTCCATAACCAAACTAGAACCTTCGAAGATCCTGCTCTGCTAGCAACATTTTTAGATTCCAAAGAGGCAGACCAGATGCGCTAAGTCAACAACTCGGATGGACTCCGCTGGAACTGCCCGCCATTTTGAATGGCCCGATGCGGTGATCATTGCCTGGAATAGAGACTGCCTGGACCTTTCTTTCTTTTATATCTACCTCTCTTGGTCTCCTTTTCCTCCATGATGTGCACCTCGGTTGGATTCGGAGCACGCACAGCTATACCGGTTATATGTTTCAATTTAGGCCTTCTCTGGGGTTTCACCCCGCAGACATCAGGTCGCCAGTAATTTCTGGGGTTTTGCTTCTTCTCTAAGGCACTTCGGTGCTTCTACTGTTATATAGGGCGCTTCATGATTTTCATTGGCTTATTTTCTATCATATCGTGTGTATAGTCATTTATAGTTGATATGAGGGACATTGCGCAACTCGGTGCGCCATCATGTTCCTTTCTCAGAATGTTTGACTTTGTTGTATGGCCTTATGTATGCTCTTATTACTGAATGTAAGAGGCATCAATAGTCCAATCAACAGAATGACCATCCTTAGTTATTTTAATCATGACCATACTGCTTTAGTGTTTCTTCAGGAAATCCATTTCACCTCTGTCGAACCACTGAAACTTACTGCCAAACCTTATATGGTGGCTGCCTATTCTCCCGCCGTTTCTAAGCGGGGCGGGGTAGCCATCTTAGTTGAGAAATCTTTGCCAACCACTGTAATGGATACTAGCTCTGATGGGGAGGGTAGCTGGGCCTGTGTATATTTTAAGGTTGGAGATAGTGAATTTACGTGTATTGGTATTTATGCTCCGAATGTGGATGACCCAGTTATTGTTACTCGGCGGTGACTTCCACCAATTATTTGATCCTTTGATAGATAGACTGCCGCCTAGAACGAGTGGTCCGCCCAAGAGTCTCTACACCCTGCCAGCTCTGATGAAAGATTTTGCGTGCGTAGATATATGGAAGTTGCTTCACCCCTCAGACTTAGAGCTCACCTATTCTCAGCCCCCCCCATCACTCACAATCTAGATCAGATTTTTTCTTATCTCCTCAGTACTGCTATCCCAAGTGGACATATACTCCTGATAGGTTAGCCAATTGGAATGCCATCCAGTGCGCTTGATGCTGGACATGCCATGTGGCCTTTGGTTTACTAAACTCCTGTTAAGTATGATTGTCCCGCATTACAGTATTACTGGAGTCGGGTCTGGGGTCGCCTTCATTTTATTTTATATTTTCCGGAACCCCTCTTTTGGAAGATTGTGGGGCTCCGCTTAGCTGCGGGGATCCCCTCTCTTCCTAAATTGGCTTACTTCCTTTTAGCCTTTATGCTGGGCATCGCTATTTCCTATTTCCTTAATCACGAAATATTGGGAAAATAGCTCTTTTTTGAGTTCTAATGAATGGTGAAACATATCTGTCTTTATTGTAAATATGCGCAAATACCTAGTATGTCAGCCTCTTCCGTTCAAACCATTCACTATTGGTCTAGCTAGAAGACGCTCAACGATTATGTTCAAACTATTCAATGCTCTCAGTTGACTGTTTGATTCTGTCTTAATCTTTGTCACATGCTCATCCGGTATCATAGATTCTACTTTTGTTTGTTTGATGTACAATAATTGTTGTATGTAAGCGCTTATATGATGATTCTTATCAGCTTAGAGAAGAAGCATTGGGGTGGGGGGTAATTGGGGTTGCTTTCTTTATTGTATGTGTGTATTTGTTTCTTTTGGTGTGTTGTTACTTTGTTTGTTGTAAAATGAAAATAAAATTTTAAAAAAAAAAAAAAAAAAAAAAACTCGGCCCAGTGTGCAGCGGCGTCCAAGAGAGCAAATAGAATGCTAAGTATGATAAGGAAAGGAATGGAAAATAAAACAAAAGATATTATAATGCCACTATATCGTTCCATGGTGAGACCGCACCTTGAATATTGTGTGCAATTCTGGTCACCGTATCTTAAATAGGATATAGCGATTTTAGAAAAGGTTCAGAGAAGAGCCACCAAAATGGTAAAGGGGATGGAAGGATACTCCTATGAAGAAAGGCTAAAAAGGTTGGGGCTCTTTAACCTGGAAAAGAGACGACTGAGGGGAGATATGATAGAGGTCTATAAATTAATGAACGGAGTGGAACGGGTAAACGTAGATCGATTGTTTACCTTATCAGAATATAGAAAGACTAGGGGACATGCAATGAAGCTACAGGGTAAACTATTTAAGACTAATAAAAGAAAATATTTTTTCACTCAACGTGTAATCAAACTCTGGAATTTGTTACCGGAGGATGTAGTAAAGGCTGTTAGTGTAGCGGGTTTAAAAAAGGTTTGGACAAGTTCCTGGAGAAAAGGTCCATAAACCATTATTAAGAAGGGATATCAATGCTTGAACCAATACAAGCATTGTGGAACCTGTGTCCCTTGGGGAAACTACTAGGGACGTATGACCTAGATTGGCCACTGTTGGAAACAGAATACTGGGCTTGATGGACCTTGGTCTGACCCATTATGGCATATCTTATGTTTTTATGTTCAACATGTGCCCAGGTCTGCCTAATAGGTAACATAATAGGTAATAATAATAATAATAGGTAACAGCTTTCGACTCAGTGAATCACGAACGTCTCCTGGGGCGGCTTGAAGAAAAGGGCATCTGTGGTAATGCGCTAAAATGGTGTAAATCATACTTAGCCGAAAGATGGCAATGTGTGAAAAGATGGCAATGTGTGAAATCTGGATCAGCTACGTCCGAACCTTTCCACCAAACTCAAGGAGTCCCTCAAGGCTCCTCACTATCATCACTCTTTTTCAACATATACATACAACCTATCTGTAATCTCATCAGATCTTTTAATGTGAGCTGCCTGATATACGCTGATGATATCCTGCTCTACACCCCGTTCTCTACAGAACTTCTGAATCTCTCCCCTCTGATAGAAAGTTTTGACGCAGTTTCTGAATGGCTCCTATCCCAAAACCTCCGTATCCAACACAAGAAGACAGAGGTTCTATTCATTACAAGGGACCACAACTTCACCCCACCATCATATGTAAGAGTTAAAGAAGCAGAACTGCAAACAAAATCCACAATTCGTTATCTGGGGGTCACACTGGATCAACATCTTGATATGAAAGTGCACATAGAGAATGTAGTAAGAGCAGTTTATTTCAAGATTCGTTCTCTCAGGCATCTTCGCTCCTTACTTGATCCAGAAGACTACAGGACAATATACCAGGCGTTAATTCTATCACATTTCGACTTTGCTAATGCTATCCTACAAGGCCTTCCTCAATCCACTATTAACCCTCTACAACTTGCTATGAACACCGCAGCTAGGGTCCTTCAGGGAGTCGCCAGATTTGAGCACTTGACTCCTATATTAAAACAACTCCACTGGCTCCCCATACATGGTAGGCTCACTTACAAGACCATACTGCTGACCTTTAAGGCCATCCACGGACTTTCATCCTCCTCACTCTCAAATCTCATCCATGTAACTCCATCGACTAGATCCAGAAGACCGACGGCTATAAACACACTAACACTTCCTAAGGCTGTAACAAAATGCACCCAGATAACGGCAAGCAGATCTTTTATATTCTACGCCCCAAGATGCTGGAACGCCTTACCACCAAGCGTTTGTGCCATTACCGACTTAACCCAATTTAGGAAAGCACTTAAATATCACCTTTTCCTCATATACTACCCACCAAACATTACCCCCAGCAAAAGCCCCCCCAAATAAGAGACATGCCTTATCTTCAAATAGCCTCTCCCACTTTCTCAGTAAGATTACTAGGACTTTTGTGTTGTCATGATACCTTTTATATAATCAGGTTTGTAATAAGTTAACCTTATGTTACCCAAGTTTATATACCTGTTTGCTGTAAACACGGAATAGCCTGTTATTCTGTTGATGTTGTTGTATGTGAACCGCGCTGATACCAAATAGTGCGGTATATAAAAGATTGTAATAAATAAAATAATAAATAAATAAACATGTCAGCCCCCAGTGAGTGGTGCATCCATATGACAGCTCTGTGGCTCAACACACAAAGCCATTGTGTATATGAGTGGAGGGTTACAGATTTAAGACCCTGCTGTGGGTCATGTATTGCATGTTCCAATGGATAAACTTTAGCCTACAGTGCAGGTACAGCACCAGCATGTGCAACCTGGAAAACATCGGCCAGCAAGGGTTCAGCCACATGGACAGGCTCCACTATCCACAGCTGGATGGAAAAGCAGACTGATAGCACCGGCTCACTGAATGGCCATTAGCAACACATGTGAATATCCGAGCATGTTACTATCAATTGCACCATGAACACAATGCTTGAGCTGATATGGAGACCAAAGTGGCAGGCAGGAATGTCATCCATCCCCACTTTTGCATAGCACAGTGATGTGAGTCTGTGTGTGTGTGTACATCTCTCCATTGTTCTGTGGCCTTCAGCACTGCACTGTGCCTTGAATTGTCTAGGCTGTTCTCAGTGTTAGTCTACAAATATGCCTGATGAGGAGCAGAAGATTGTGGGTATGGCCTTAAATAGAGCAGTTTGCCCAGGATGTGTCTGCATCAAAGGTAGGATCAATGGCTGAGACTTCATGTGCATGGCCTGAGTGGCCACAGCAGTTCATGCTATGAGGGCATTCTCACTCTGACTGAGCTGTGGCTATGGCATAGTTATGTATCCATGTTTGGTCTAGCACTACAGTCTAGCTCTAGTGATATAGGAGTGCTCCTTGTCTTGGGAGACCTATCATTGTGCCAGATGCTTGTTGGCCCAAACCAGGGTGTACATGGTCACTCTCTACAATGCATTGTGTGTTGACTAGCCACAGTTAGAAACATAGAAACATAGAAACATGATGACAGAAAAAGACCACATGGCCTATCTAGTCTGTCCTTCCATAACAACAACTACAACAGTCCACTTTTTACCTTTAGAGATCCTCTGTGTTGGTCCCATGCTTTTTTGAATTCAGTTACTGTCCTCATCTCTACCACCTCCACTGGGAGGACTATTCCACGGATCCACTACTCTTTCTGTAAAGAAATATTTCCGCATATCACTCCTGAATCTGTCTCCCTTCACCCTCATCCCATGTCCCCTCGTAGCAGAACTTGCTTTCAATTGAAAGAGGCTCTCTCCCTGAACATTTATGCCACGGAGGTATTTAAACATCTCAATCATATCACCTCTATCCCGCCTTTCCTCTAAGGTGTACATATTAAGATCCTTAAGTCTGTCCTCATATGCTTTATAATGAAGCCCATTAATCATTTTAGTAGCAACCCTCTGCACCGACTCCATGCTGTTCACATCCTTTTGAAGGTGCGGTCTCCAGAATTGCACACCATACTCCAAATGAGGGCGCACCAAAGACTTATACAGAGGCATTATCACCTCCTTTTTTCTGCTAGCCATTCCTCTCCGTATGCACCCAAGCATCCTTCTAGCTTTTGCCGTTGCCTTTTCTACCTGTTTAGCTACTTTAAGATCATCAGACACAACCACGCCTAGGTCCCGCTCTTCTTTAGTGGACAAAAGTACTTCACCTCCTATACTGTATTGCTCCCTTGGATTGCTGCAGCCCAAATGCATGACCTTACATTTTTTAACATTAAATCCCAGCTGCCAAATTCTAGACCATTCTTCAAGCTTAGCTAGATCCCTCCTCATGGGTGTCTACTCTATTGCAGATTTTGGTATCATCCGCAAAGAGGCAAACCTTACCCGACAGCCCTTCCGCTATATCACTAACAAAGATGTTAAAAAGAATCGGACTAAGGACAGATCCCTGGGGCACACCACTGGTAACATCCTTCTCCTCAGAGTGAGCTCCATTTACTTGTACTCTTTGTCGCCTCCCACCCAACCAATTTCTAACCCAAGCAGTAACTTTAGGGTCCATCCCTAGGGTGCTCAGTTTGTTTATAAGTCGCCTGTGAGGAACAGTGTCAAAGGCTTTACTGAAATCTAAATACACCACATCTAGAGCTCTCCCTCGGTCCAACTCCCTGGTCACCCAGTCAAAGAAATCAATCAGATTTGTCTGACAAGACCTGCCTCTGGTGAATCCATGCTGCCTCGGATCCTGTAATCCGCCGGACTGCAGAAACCTCACTATTTTCTCTTTCAGCAGCGTTTCCAATAATTTACTCACCACTGAAGTTAAACTAACCGGCCTGTAGTTTTTCAACCACATCCTTACTTCCGCATTTGTGTAAAGGCACCACATGAGCCTCTCTCCAGTCCTTTGGCACCACTCCCGACTCCAACGAGGCATTGAAAAGGTCAGTCAGTGGAGTTGCTAGAACGTCCCCAAGTTCCCTCAGTATTCTAGGGTGTATCCCATCCGGTCCCATCGCTTTGTCTACTTTAAGTTGAGCTAGTTTCTCACGAACACAGTCTTCTGAAAATTGTTCAAGATGTCCCTCGCTTCTGTTCTTATTTGTGGGTGTTTTCTGAGGTCCTGCTCCTGGTTCTTCATCTGTGAACACAGAACAAAAATATTTGTTAAGCAATTCCGCTTTATCCTTATCAGCTTCTACATATTCCCCCCCCCCCCCCCCTGCACCCTTGAGTCTGACAATACCACTTTTGCCCTTCCTCTTCTCACTAATATATCTGAAAAATGTCTTATCCCCCCATTTTATTGCATTGGCTATTTCCTCCTCCTTTTGAATCTTTGCCTTCTTGACTACTTTGCTAGCTTCTCTAAGTTTTTCCAAATACAGATGCCTGTCTTCCTCTCTCTGTGATCTCTTGTATTTCATGAAGGCCTCCCTCTTTTTCTTCACTTTTTCAGCTACTTCCTTCGAAAACCATAGCGGTCTCCTGTTCCTTTTGCCTTTATTTACCATTTTAACAAAAAGGTTGGTTGCCTTTAAAATACCCCCTTTCAGTTTTGCCCAATGTTTTTCTACATCCCCCAGCTGTTCCCATCCCACTAACGACTCCCTGAGGTATTGGCCCATCTTTGCAAAGTTAGTCTTCCTAAAGTCTATCTTCACCTTGGAATGGATTCTAACAGCCCTAGTCCTAATACTGAACCACACCATCTGGTGATCACTGGATGCAAAATGATCTCCCACTACAACATCAGAAACACTTTCACCATTGGTAAGCACCAAGTCCAGTATGGCCCCTTCACGTGTGGGGTCTGTTACCAATTGCCTGAATAGTTCTCCCTGTAGAGAATCCAGGATCTCCTTACTTCTAGATGATACTGCAGCAGGAATGTGCCAATCAACATCTGGCATATTGAAATCTCCTAGCAGTAGCACTTCCCCTTTCCTAGCAATGCTGCGTATGTCTTCAATTAACTCTCTGTCCACCTCTTCCTCTTGTGAGGGAGTTCTGTATATCACACCAATGCAAATAGATTTCTCTTTCCCTCTTTCTAATTTAACCCACAATGCCTCCTCTCTCCCTTTTAAGCTCTGTATTTCCAAAGCTTTAATAGTAGTTTTTACATATAGTGCCACTCCTCCTCCCCTTCTTCCTACCCTGTCCTTTCTGTTGGTATGTTCATGGCTGAAACAGCTATGTGGTAGCCAGCAGGTACAGTCTGACTGTGCTTGCTATGGTGGATTTGTAGTCCTGGATGATTGGTACAGCAGCTGCTCCTTAGTGGGATTGTAGTAGTAGCGCCAAGCAAACCTATAAGGCCCCCACTGCATTTAACAGTTATAGCATCATCTATTACAACACTGGCCACTGACATGTACTGTTCTAGGAGAGTCCATCTCCAACAGAGGCAGAATACAGAGTCCAAATGTGACTAGCACTGACAGCATGCTATAATTGGGCAGGAAGCAAGTTGACTAGCTTAACACACTACCACTGCTGTAGATGTGCAATACAGCCAACAGAGACCACCTGTAGTAGTGCATGCTCTGGGGACTAGGGGCTGGGTACCTATCCTCACCCTCAAGGTGACTGCTGAAACTGCTCAGTAGCACAGCTTGTATTGCATGCTGTCAGTGCATCTTACTGAGCTGAGCTGATGGATCAGTGTATTCTCCATTTGGTGATCATCTGCAGACTGCTGTTCTGTATGTGCATTGCATCATGGGTACTGGAGGGGCTAACCTATATAAGCACACACACAGCAGACATTTTAGACAGTTACTTGCAGTCTCTTTGAATCAAACCATTGTTGTATACAGAAGCATGGAGGTATAGTCTATTGGTTGATACAATGTTTCCATAAGCAGAAAACAGGGGTTCAATTCTCACTTGCTCTTTTTGTGACTGTGTGCTACTCAGTTTGTTTTCATGCCTGTAACAGTCCGGGCTCTGCTGTGACTGCCAGACACACGGCCTTAGAGTTTGTTATGTGTTCTGGCCACAATTTGGGTCAGCAAACAGACTATTCAACATCATGCCTTTCTGAAAGCATGGCTTTATTTGCTCTGCTGCACACCATTGCAGGGGGTCAAACATGTTCACCTTGCAGGAGTGTGGCAACTTCTTGGAGGTGCGGCATAATAGTCATGGCACTGGGTTGCAACCCAGGATGCCAGTGTTTGAGGCCCCCTAATGCTCTTTTTGTGACAATTTGGAATGGTTTACTGTGGCATTTTATGCATGCCACAAACTTCATAAATTGCCCACACCTCCTTGTGACCTTCGGCAGGTCACCTAACCCTCTATTGTCTCAGCTGACTGCAGGTTCTTACAGTCTCTGTTCTTCATCAGACATTACCACTGATAGCGCCGGCTCACTGAGCAGGTGTTAACAATGTGTATAAATGTCAGAGCATGCTATTAATGCGTGTACCATGAGCACACATTAACAATGCTTGAGCTGATATGGAGACCAAAGTGGCAGGCAGGAATGCCAACCATTCCCACTTTTGCACAGTGCAGCAATGTGTGTGTGTGTGTGTGTGTACATCTCTCCATTGTTCTGTGGCTTTCTGCACTTCACTGTGCCTCACATTGCCTAAGCTGTTCCTAGCATTAGTCTGCAAATGTGCATGGCAAGGAGCAGAGTATTGTGGTTATGGGCTGAAACAGAGCATATTGGCTAGGATGTATCTGTCTCAGTGTTAGAGTCAATGGCTGAGGCTTCATAGTGCCTGTCTGCCACGTGGATGACCTGGGTGACCACAGCATGTCATGCTGAGAGGGCACTCTCACTCTGACCAAGCAGTGACCATGGCATGGCTATGTTTCCATATAGTGCTGTATATTGTCTGTCTCTAAAGAAATAAATTAAATTTCTGTCTGGAGTGCTGAATGCTGGGTGTCCATGTCATTTATCCCAAGCCAGAATCTGTACATGTGTGTTGTGTGCTGACTAGCAATCCAGCTGCATTTGTATGTGCATGGCTACAACAACCCAGTGGTGGGCAGTAGGTACTGTCTCACTGAGCTTGCTGTGGTGGATTGTTTGTCTTAGCTGATTAGGACAGCAGTTGTTCCTGGTCTATTCACTGTGATCATGCTGTAGCAGTAGCCCCTTGCAAGCCTAAAAGCCCCCAATGAGGTTGGCTTTTATGGCACCCATAGTTTAACAGTGGGCACTGACATGCACAAGGACTGTTCTAGGAGGGATCCCTGTGCAATAGGGTCAGGGCATAGGGCCTAGTTATGACTGGAGACTACAGCATACATTAGCAAGGTGACTAGCATAACATACTGGCAGCAATATGGAGCTACAGCATGGCTTTACAAAGATCATCTCTAGTACTGCACGTTCTGGGGACCAGATGCTGGGCGCCCATCCTCTTCATCAGGGGAACCACTGAAACTGTGCAGTAGCACATTTGGTAGCTGTTAATTGATTGTAGCACACACTGTCAGTGCGTTGTACTGGGCTGATGTGATGGATCAGTGCATTCTCCATTTAGTGATCAGCTGCAGACTGTTTATTTTATTTATTTATATATTTAACAGTATTTCTATACCGCCTTAACTTACAATCAAAGCAGTATCACAGCAAACAATCAAAAGGAGTGATTGTGTTTTACATGCAGTGAAGTGTATATCGTGTTAGGAGTGTCTGATGTGTTGTGTGTTTGATTAGGTGGAGCTATTTACATTGTGTGCTATAATACATCATGTGCTATAATACATTTTTCTATACATTGTGAGCTATGCAATATCATGACCTGTTATCCAATCTTCTATACGAGGGTCGGGGTGGGGGGGGTATGTTGGTTGTTCTTGCTGGTTAGATTATGTGACATGTCCATAGTGCTCTGTGAATAGCATTGTCTTCAGCTGTTTGCGACTGTTGTTCTTTGTGTGCAGTGCATTATGGGTACTGGAGGGCTAACCTATATCGGCACATACAGTAGAGTAGACAGTTTAGGCAGAGATCTGCAGGCTCTTTGAATACAGACATTTCAGCATAGTGAGGTGTGGAGGTGTAACATACTGATTAGTGCAATATCTCCATAAACACGGGTCAAGTGTTTGATCCCCACATGTTCATTTTGCACTTGTGTGTTACTCAGGTCATTTCACTGCCTGTAGAGTGACTTGCAGACACTCATCCTTCTACTATGTTATGCGTTCTGGCCACACTTTGAGTCAGCAAACATGCTATTCCCCATCGCACCCTTCTGAGAGCATGGCTTTATTGGCTCTGCTGCAGAGGGTCAGACATGTTCATCCTGTAGATATCAGGCTCTTGCTTGGAGGCATGGCATAATGGTCATGGTAATGGCATGGGGGCCATGATACCAGGATTTGAGGCCCACTACCATTCCTTATGTGACATTTTGGAATGTCTTACTGTCACATTTAATGTCTTCCACAGCCTTCATGGACTGACAACACCTCCTTGTGACCTTGAGCAGCTCACTTAACACACCAGTGGCTCAGATGACAGCAGGTCCATACAATCCCTGTTTATCATCAGAGATTACCAATTCATTGTTAAGATATACCGCAACATGACTGCACTGATATTGCGATATACTAACAGGCAGCTATACCGCGACATGACTGCCCTGATACTGCGATATACTAACAGGCAGCTACATGCATACAGCTATAACCTACTGTCATAGAGCAGGAGCTAATAAAAGTGAGGACATAGGAAAAGAAGCTGTCTGTCCCAAAACAAATGAGGTGCAGAGAATGCAATTGTCTAGCAAAACAGCTAGAGGGAGCAGGCGTGCACTTACAGAGGCTGAGTGGACACACCTAGCTAATCAGCAGCACCTGAGCCCAGGAAGCTCAAAGGCAGAAGACCTTTATAAGCAAGAGGCTGGAGACAGAAAGCAGAGCAGCACCGGAAGGCAGAGCAGCACCGGAGAGCAGGGCAGCACCGGAGAGCTGAGAAACACCAGAAGGCAGGGCAGCACCGGAGAGCTGAGCAGCACCGGAAGGCAGGGCAGCACCGGAGAGCTGAGCAGCACCGGACAGCAGAGCAGCACTGGAGAGCAGAGTAGCACCGGAGAGCAGAGCACTGCTGAGAAAAGGAGCAGTGGAACCAGGACTAGTGGCACGGCTACAGGAACTGGAAGAGAACCACAGTTCCCAGAGAAAGACAGACGGAGGAGAGTCAGTCCTCTGGAAGTCGTGGTAGCCAGAAACTCCAGAGGTAAAGAGCTAAGAAGCAGGAAGCCAGGCTGGGAGAGAGGCCTACACTTGCCAGAAAGGCCGGAGATCAGATTGAAAGGTACCAAAAGCTTTCAAGAGAAAGATTGTCAGAGAGACTGGGTCCTAAGGGAAGTACCTGAGGGGACACTTCCAGCTATGCCTATTACAGGAAACCAAGGTATGATGATCCTTTATTCATGAAGAAAGGCTCAGCTGCTAGAAGCCCTTATAAAACAGATGCCCAGTTTAAAGGAAGAGAAAGCAGGCCAGAGTTTCACCAGTCAAGATATAGAGGCTATAAAACAGGCCATGCTCATTTAAGAACCTTAGAACAATTATATGGAAAACAAGGGAACAGAAATAGGGACTGGCCAGTGATAACAGCCAGAGAAAGCCCCAGCCCAGAGGAAGATAATAGTGATTTAGAACTGATGCAAGTGAAACTTATGGACCCTATTCCCTCATCTCAGGAGGAATTGATGGATTGTTCCATGTGTGTTGTGGGTAGTTTGGAATCACTGCTGGAACTGTGTGCCTTACAGATATTACCTTAAGAAGTTTTCATATTTGTGCTGAATGAAAGAAGAATGTTCAGACATGTAATTTACTCCAATGTTGAAAGAATCCTTGGTTAAATTCCTTTCCAGAACTGTGAAGATTGCAACAGTTTGCTTTGTACCTTGAGTTTGGTTTATACCTGAAAAGAAGGACTTTCTTTAATTTTTGTAGCCCAACAAATCTTTTTGTGAAAAGGGAAATAAAAGCCTTATTCTCCCTCCATTTTGGCTTACATGACTTATTTGCACCAGGAGCAGGACTACATAGACCAGGCTGCACCTGGCCTTAAAAAACCCTCCTCTCCTAAAATTAACTATATGCCCAACCTCCCCGATCAGCCACCGGCCACCAGAGGGAGGTTGGCGAAATAAATGGCGTAGTTGGCAGGATTTAGGTCCTAAGAACTACAAAAAGAGAAAAGAAAGAAACCACCACCAAGGTTACAAAAAAAAAAAAGTGGAAAAGGAAAACCCTGGGTGAAAAAGGAAAACCCGGAGTGGAAAAAGAAAAACCCGGAGTGAAAAAGGAAAACCCGGAGTGGAAAAGGAAAACCCAGAGTGGAAAAAGAAAAACCTGGAGTGGAAGGAAAACCCAGAAGGGGAAAGTCTTGGAGTTGCTGGCAGTGGTGGCAGAGTCCCACAAGGCGGAGCAGCAGTCTCTTTTCCCAAAAGTTGACTCAACACCAGCCTCAGGTAAAATGTAGATGAGCATGACCTGTGCTGGATGTGGGTGTAAGATTAAAAAAAAAAAGGAGAGAGAGGGAAAGAGTGAACTGATTTTTGGTTATCAGGCCACACTTGGTTTTCTCTCTGATTTTTCTTTTTAGGCATACCCTCGCTATGGATCAGAAAGAGCTATGTGCATGGATGGACCTCCAATTCGACAAGCAAAGAGAACTGGCTTGCCAAACTCAGCAGCAGGCAGTACTGGCCATGCACAAGCAGCAGAAGCCCGTCTTACAGATGATGGAGACATGGATAACCCATCAGCAGAAGTCACAGGAAACAGCCGCAAGTCATCAGGGACAGAATCCTGGACTGGGTAGCTGTCCAGGTGGACAATGGTTTGTTGACGCTTTAACTGTAGGGAAGTTAAGTGCTACAGATGATATTGATTACTTCCTCAATTCTTCTGACAGGATTGCACATTCGTCGGCTTGGCCGAAGGAACAATGGGCAATTCGCCTGGCAGCTTCTCTTACAGGGGAGGCGCTGTCAGCTTACAGGGCGATGCCTCCTACTTTAGTAAAAGATTACAATGAGGTAACCAAGGCCATCAGGGATCGCCTGGGCCTCACACCACTTGTGTATAATCGTATGCTACGAGCCGCTCACCTTAAGATAGGCAAGACACCTAAGGCTCTAGGCCATAGGTTAAGGAGCTTAGCAGCGAAATGGTTAAAACCGGAGGAAAGAACTGTAGACACTTTAATGGATATGATAGTGTTAGAACAATATATGTCTGCAGTACCTAAAAGCGTGCAGAGCTTCCTCATTTTGCAGAACTGTCACACCACTGCAGAAGCCATTACGCTAACCAAGCGTTATTTGGAGGCGGAATTGGCCACCCAGCAATCTGGGGAAAGTCCAAAGATGGCAGCTGGTGCGGTAAAGCAAACATCAGAAAGTCTCTCACGCTATAAAACTCAAGGAATGAAAAATGTTAGTTCTGTGTTGAGGGACCGTTCTAAAAGATGTTTTTCATGTGGGAAAATGGGCCACATAAAGAGCGAATGTCAGACCCGTACTGCTCTCATTGGTGAGAACATGAAAGCATTACGGGAGGGATTTGTATTGGATGTAATGGTACAAGGCATTGATGCCAAGGCTCTCCTGGACTCTGGCGTGGATCAAACCATGATCTCCCAAAAACTATGGTCTTTGATCAAGGAGCAAGGTGAATCCGCACCAGATCGGCCAGAGGGGAGGGTAAAGATAAAGTGTATTCATGGGGCTGCAACATATTATCCGGTGGTTAAGCTGATTGTGAAAGGCTTTGGTATTGAAAGAGAAATGTTGGTTGCAGTTGTACCAAACTACCCCAAGAGCTTGTGCTAGGCAGAGACTGGCCTCAATTTAGAAAAGGGTTAAGAAAGGGCCTATCTCCTAGGGAAGTTCTTGTCTCTACCCGTACACAGACAAAAGCCTCAGAAAATCCCTCTTGTTCCAGAGAAGCAACTTTAGATGACCTCCCTTCTCATGATGGCTTAATAAATTTCCCCGCTGAGAGGGAAAGAAAGTCGAAAGCTGAAAAGCGAAAAGAGAGAAAGGGTCGCTCGCAGGGCAGAGCTGAGTTGGAAGCGGGGAAGGGAATGCCCTGGGTTCCTTCGGAATTAGTGGAGAAGTTCCCCTCCTTTAAAAAGGAACAAAGAGGTGATCCTGCACTGGCCCGCGCTTTTGAGCATGCACAAGGGGAGAAAGATACCTTTCCCATGTTTATTATAGAGGAAGAGGTACTATACAGGGAAAGTATAGACCCCCGGTCTGGAAATATTCGGAAGCAGCTGGTAGTGCTGAATACTTTCAAGTCTTTGGTTCTGCGGTTAGCCCATGATCACCCCATAGGAGGCCACAAGGGAGCACAAGGGACCCTTGATCAAATACTGGCTCAATTTTATTGGCCAGGAGTCTTTAGAGAAACCACCCGTTTTTGTGAGTCTTGTGCCTCCTGCCAATGAGTAACCCCTATATGACCGCCCGAGGTACCCTTACTCCCGATGCCTGTAATTTCGGAGCCTATTAGAAGGCTGGCAATGGACATAGTGGGGCCTCTCATAAAAACACCAAGGGGATTTCAGTACATACTGGTTATTATTGACCAAGCCACACGGTTTCCGTGGGTTGTCCCCCTAAGGAACGTGTCAGCGAAATCCATTGCTACTGAACTAATAAAACTGTTTTGTGAGGTGGGGTTTCCTCAAGAGGTACTAATGGACAGAGGAAGAAATTTTATGTCCAAATACTTGGTCCAGCTGTGGGACGCCTTAGGCAGCTGTCTTGAGATGGTGGATGCCAATCACCCCCAATGCAATGGTTTGGTGGAAAGAATGAACCAAAGCATAAAGCAGATGCTCCGACGTGCTTTGGACGGGGAAATGACAGAATGGGATAACATGCTACCCTTCATATTATATGCCTATAGGGAGCGGACACAGGTTTCCCTAGGCATCTCGCCGTACGAACTGATGTATGGACGATCACCTAGGGGAGTGCTAGATATCCTGCGTGAACAATGGATTGAACCAGTAGAAACTGAAGTGGGAGTACCCCAATTTTTGAAAAACTTGAGGAGTCGTCTAAAGCGGACTTCTCGTCTCGCAGAAGAAAAGCTGAAAGATAGCCAACAAAAGCAAAAGAGATATTATGACAGAGATACAAAGCCTAGGCAACTAAGTGTAGGCGAGAAAGTGGTAGTTTTAGTGTCCGGACCTACCCCAAAATTGGAAGACCAGTGGAGGGGACCGTATATAGTGGTCAAACCACTTGGTCCAGCCTCGTATCTGATACAGGACAAAAAGGGACACAACCAAGTCTATCACATAAATGTCCTCCGACATTGGCATGAAAGATTGGCTCTCATGGCGTCATCAGAAAAAGGGTCTAACTATATGGCGTTGCAACCTTATGACTATAAGGTAGAGCATAGAGCAGGGAAGCTGCATTATAATGCTGATGCCATGTCGCGAATTATGTGCTGGAGGGAAAATGATAACTCAGCCCGTAATATTTTAAGAAGGGGGATATGTCATAGAGCAGGAGCTAATAAAAGTGAGGACATAGGAAAAGAAGCTGTCTGTCCCAAAACAAATGAGGTGCAGAGAATGCAATTGTCTAGCAAAACAGCTAGAGGGAGCAGGCATGCACTTACAGAGGCTGAGTGGACACACCTAGCTAATCACCAGCACCTGAGAACTAGCCCGGGAAGCTCAAAGGCAGGAGACCTTTATAAGCAAGAGGCTGGAGACAGAAAGCAGAGCAGCACCGGAAGGCAGGGCAGCACCGGAGAGCAGGGCAGCACCGGAGAGCTGAGCAGCACTGGAAGGCAGGGCAGCACCGGAGAGCTGAGCAGCACCGGAGAGCTGAGCAGCACCGGAGAGCAGAGCAGCACCGGAGAACAGAGTAGCACCGGAGAGCAGAGCACTGCTGAGAAAAGGAGCAGTGGAACTAGGACTAGTGGCACGGCTGCAGGAACTGGAAGAGAACCAGAGTTCCCAGAGAAAGACAGACGGAGGAGAGTCAGTCCTCTGGAAGTCGTGGTAGCCAGAAACTCCAGAGGTAAAGAGCTAAGAAGCAGGAAGCCAGGCTGGGAGAGAGGCCTATGCTTGCCAGAAATGCCGGAGACCAGATTGAAAGGTACCAGAAGCTTTTAAGAGAAAGATTGTCAGAGAGACTGGGTCCTAAGGGAAGTATCTGAGGAGGACACTTCCAGCTATGCCTATTACAGGAAACCAAGGTATGATGATTCTTTATTCATGAAGAAATGCTCAGCTGCTAGAAGCCCTTATAAAACAGATGCCCAGTTTAAAGGAAGAAAAAGCAGGCCAGAGTTTCACCAACCAAGATATAGAGGCTATAAAACAGGCCATGCTCATTTAAGAGCCTTAGAACAATTGTATGGAAAACAAGGGAACAGAAATAGGGACTGGCCAGTGATAACAGCCAGAGAAAGCCCCAGCCCAGAGGAAGATAATAGTGATTTAGAACTGATGCAAGTGCAGCTTATAGACCCTATTTACTCATCTCAGGAGGAATTGATGGATTGTTCCAAGTGTGTTGTGGGTAGTTTGGAATCACTGCCGGAACTGTGTGCCTTACAGATATTACCTTAAGAAGTTTTCATATTTGTGCTGAATGAAAGAAGAATGTTCAGACATGTAATTTACTCCAATGTTGAAAGAATCCTTGGTTAAATTCCTTTCCAGAACTGTGAAGATTGCAACAGTTTGCTTTGTACCTTGAGTTTGGTTTATACCTGAAAAGAAGGACTTTCTTTAATTTTTGTAGCCCAATGAATCTTTTTGTGAAAAGGGAAATAAAAGCCTTATTCTCCCTCCATTTTGGCTTACATGACTTATTTGCACCTGGAGCAGGACTACATAGACCAGGCTTCACCTGGCCTTAAAAAACCCTCCTCTCCTAAAATTAACTATATGCTCAACCTCCCCGTTCAGCCATCGGCCATCAGGGGGAGGTTGGCGACTCTACATGTGAGACATGAGTCAGGTATGACATCATGACTGTGACTATACACACATCTCTGCAGTACATGCGAACACATCCTACCCCTCAGATAGCTACCTGCAGGCATCACTTCATGTCCATAAGTGCACCATTTGCCCAGTTTCGATGACCCCAGTCTAGTTATCTGCACATTTGTCTGGTGTGTTGCATGTTGGTTGTGTGGCTGTGACAGGTGTGAGACCCACATGTTTGTTATCAGGTGTTTCATGTAGCACTGATGCACATTTTCCCACAGTACAGATATTTTGGGGATGGCACCTACGGCACATTGGTGCTGAAAACACATAACATCCTCTCCTCTGCCGCCATTCTTCCTTCCGCCCATCCTTCTGCCTCTGTCGGATGTATGCAGTCATGTCTTCTTGTGCAAGCTGCTACACCATGGCCTACACTAGTACACTTTTCCGTACTTTGGCTCTTCCCGCATGCCTCTCCTGTGCCTGATCTGCACATCACCACTCCTACTCTGTCCTCCTGTCGCTACACACATCCTGCCACTTCTGATTTTGTTGGGGGAAATGTCTTCCCCTTCCTATGCCACACACTGACATTGCACCATTTTATATTGGCACCCCCCCCCCCCCCAGTGCATCAGTACCTCTGCCTCCCACATGCTCGTCCAAGTTGCTGGCTACCACGTAGGGTGCCCACTGATCTGGCAGATCCATCAGTTCCCACCTGTCCTTCCATCCATCACCTCACAGATTGACTTTTCTTGCTGCTCCTTTATTCAGTGATAGGGTTACAGCCATTTTCATGTTTCCTTACCATTCCCCTAAACGTATCCTTGTGCCCAGCTGTTATTCTGTCTATCTTGACTAGATTGTAAGCTTTGATGAACAGGAACTTTTGCATGTGTCTGTACAGTACTCCGTATGCCTTGTAACCCTATACAAATGATCAGTAGTAGTAGCAGTTAGCGTCATTGTTCTGAGCTATACAACTAGTTTCTCCTTTCCTCTATCTCCCATGCTGTCTACTTTCCCCCAGGGACAGCATGAGGGTGATGCAGGGCCACGTGCAGACACTCACTGTGGCATTATTTGCATACATTTAGTATACTTTATTTTAAAGTGCATATACCGCCCATCTAAATTCCTAGTTGGCTTCTAAACATACACATGCAATTTAGTAAAACAAATGTTACAATAAAACAAACATAATAATAAAACATTAAATATGATTAATGAAAAGCCACTTACACAGCTCCCCTCCCCCAATCAAACCATTATAGGTATCTGCATATTGGATTTATTTTGCTATAACCAGATTATTGATGAGGAGGGAATATATAAAATGCAAAAACTAGGGGCGGAGCCTGATGTCCAGCGGGATGGTCGCATAACGCTGAGGCTCCCGAGAGGCCTACTCAGAATCCTGAATTAACACCGTACATACTTGGAACTTCTACTCTGATCTTGCCGGGGCACATTGGTGAGATGGCGGGGACCAAACCCACGCGCCTGGAATTTGGATCTCCAGCGGCTTCTCACGGCAAACGTTCCAAAACTGAACCTCCGTCCCCGCAGAAGGGGCTGGCCTTGCGCGAGGGCCCCGAAATGCAGCAGGAAATCCTCGCAGAGATTAGAGGGGTCAAAGACCTCGTGCAGTCAAACGGTGAAGCACTCCGAGCGCTGCGGGAAGATTTTGGTGTGCTGCAAAGCAAGCTAGAAGGGCTTTCTTCGCGTCAGGACAAAATGGAGAGCATATTGGACTCCCATGCGGCCCGGTTGTCCAACCTCGACAAAGTTGAATGTCAGGTGCGGGCCTTGCAGAAAGAAGTGGAAGATGGCAATAATAGAGCGCGCCGCAACAACATACGACTCGTAGGCATACCGGAGGGAGCGGAATCGGGAGACATGAAAGAGTTTTTATGCAAAATCCTCCCTTCCCTGCTCCACATCACCTTTACCAAAGATTTGGAGATCGATCGCGCTCATCGTGTACCCACAAGCATAACGCTCAACAGGAAGACCCCGCGGCCTATCATTTTTCGACATTTGAGATATCAACACGTTGAGCAAATTCTAAATGCCTCTCGGGCAAAGGGCCATATGGAGTTTGAGAGCCACAAGATCTCCTTCTATCCCGACTTGGCTAAACCCACGGTCGACCGCCGAAAGCGCTTTCTGGAATTCCGGCCGAGGCTTCAACAACTACAAGCACGCTATGGCCTGATGTACCCGGCCAAGCTCCGAGTCACGCTTCACAATCAGACAAGAACATTTGAGGACCCTGATCTACTAGCGGAGTTTTTGGATTCCAAAGAAGCCGACTTGATGCGCTGACTTCCAGAATATTCCTGCAAGTATTCTCATATCCGCTGTACCTGCCATATTGGATCTGCCGCAGCCCAGCAAAGAGTCTGGCGAGGGCAGTTTGTTGCCTTACTTTTGATGATATCTGTGACCCGACTCCATCTACCCACAGTAGCCTCGATGAGTATCAGAGACAGTGTTAATTATGGACTCTGGTGTTTCTTTTCTTTTTTTTCATGTCTTTCTATTCCTCTCTAGGGCCTCCTCCCGCAGACATATGGTCGCCATATTCTTTGGGGGTTTTGCTTCTTCTCTAAGATACTTTGGTACATACTTTTCAATATGGGGTGTATTAGCCAGAATACTCGGTGATTATGTCATTGTTGCACAGATTCTGATTATGTTGTATGTTTTCAAGCGCCCTTACCTAAAATGTCTCTTACTGATTGATGGCACCATGTAAGATTTTCTCATTGAACGTAAAAGGAATTAATAATCCGATAAAACGGAAGAAAATCCTAAGCTACCTAAGTCAGGAAGCCGCGGATCTGATTTTTCTCCAAGAAACGCATTTAAATTCGAAGGAAACTCTTAAACTCAATATTAAACCTTACATGGTGGCCGCCTATTCCCCAGCCGTTTCTAAGAAATGTGGGGTTGCCATACTGGTTAGGAAATCTTTGCATGCTACTATTATTGCGACTAGCTCTGATACAGAAGGTAGATGGTCCAGAGTTCACCTCAAGATAGGTAGCCTTGAAGTTACATGTATATGCCTTTACGCTCCTAATGTGGATGACCCTGCCTTTTTTGCTACCATTGCTCAGGTTGCGCAGGCCTCTGCAAATACTTCATTGATAATTGGGGGGGATTTCAATCTAGTCCTTGATCCCCTGATTGACAAACAGCCGCCTAGGACAAGTGGTCCCCCCAAGAGTCACACCACGCTTACCTCCCTGATCAAAGATCTTGCTTTAGTTGATCTATGGAGGTTATTACACCCCAATGAGCTTGACTTCACCTTCTTCTCTTCCCCTCATAACTCCCAGTCTCGCATAGACTTCTTTCTAATATCAAAACTGTTAGTTCCTCAGGTAGACACTGCAAAGATTCACTCCCAACATATTTCAGATCATGCTGCCATTTCCTTTCAATTACACACTACTGCACCCCAAGGGAATTCGGGGGCCTGGTTCTTTGATAGAGCCCTGTTAACTCAGCCAGAGTTCCAGTTAGAAATTCGAGCAGCCATACAAGATTACTTCCATTTTAATCTACCCCTGGATACTGCGAATTGGGCTTGGTGGGAGGGCTTCAAAGCGGCCATTCGAGCAACGATCACTAGCTATCAAATCCGCCTGCGGAAACAACGCAAACAGCAGCTACTCATACTAGACCAACAAATAAAAGCAGGCGAACGAGTTCTAACTTCACGTACTGATCCATGTGTATTAATTCGATTACAGCGTCTCCGTTTTCAATATAATTCAATCCTCTCAACTGCAGCTTCTAAGAGTATTGAGCTTCAGCGAGGGACATATTATCGTGAAAATAACTGAGCCGGTCGACTCTTAGCCAACGCCTTGAAAGGTCAAAAAGAAGCCAAACGCGTAGCGGCCCTTCGAGCTCCACAGGGAGGGGGCATAGTGACCACAGACTCCGACATTGTAGAGCTCTTTCGGGATTTCTATACCCGCCTATATCAATCTGAATGTGAGTTCTCGTCAGAGACATTCGAGCGATTGCTTTCTGGCATTCAGCGGCCGACTCTCTCTGAAGATGATAGGGATGCGATGGATGAACCCTTTTCTACTTCAGAGATCCAATCTGCCCTAAAACGAACAGCCTCGGGCCGTGCCGCAGGGCCCGATGGTCTCCCGACCGAATTCTACAGAACGTTCAGTGCAGATTTAGTTCCCTATTTAAAACTCTATTTTACTGCCCTTGCGGTAGATACATCCTCTTTGGGATCCTTTTCTGCAGCTAATGTGGTAGTATTTGAGAAAGAAGGCAGAGACCCGCTACTAACCGCCAACTACCGTCCCATCTCCCTACTTAATGCCGATTATAAGATCTTTGCAACGATCTTGGCCACTCGGCTATCTGACAGGATGGCCACCCTAATTCACCCTGACCAATGCGGTTTTATACCCGGCAGATCAACTGCTGACAATGCTCGGACCTTGTGCCATGTGCTTTCCAGTGCTGCCAATCTAGATCATCCATGGGTGGGTCTTTCCCTGGATGCCGAAAAAGCCTTTGACCGCCTAGAATGGCCCTTCTTATTTGCAGTTCTCCGATGGTATGGCTTTGGGGAGGGCTTCCTCCGATATCTCCAAGTCATGTATACTCAACCTGTCGCCAGTATTTGTGTAAATGCCATCAAGTCTCAGCCATTTAATCTCCAAAGAGGCACGCGTCAAGGTTGCCCCCTATCACCAATGCTCTTTGATCTAGCTCTCGAACCCCTAGCCCTCCTTATTAGACAGTCCGCACGTATTCGAGGTGTCCCCTTCAGTCATAGGGAGATTAAACTCTCTGCATATGCAGATGACCTTATGCTCTTCATATCCCTCGATTCGGTTCCAGCTGTCTTGGATCTGATTGACGGATACTCACAATTATCGGGCTATAAAATTAACTGGACCAAATCTGTAGCATTCCCACTGAACCGCTGGGTACATGAGGCTGACATGCAGGCCTTTCCCTTCCTTTGGCAATCCCGCATGGTGAAGTATCTCGGGGTCCATTACTGTTCTCCTTTAGAAGACACTATCAGTTTTAATGCCAAAGAGGTAGTCTCCAAAGTCCGTGAGCTCACGAATCGTTGGTCTCCCTTATCTCTTACATGGTGGGGCCGCTTAGAAACTGTGAAAATGATGATAGTCCCCAAAGTGAACTACATTTTAGAAGTGCTGCCATGCTTACTCCCGCTACATACTTATAAAGATATTGAGGGCCTTCTAGTCCGTTATCTCTGGCAGGGCAAGCCACCAAGGATAGCTAAACAAAAACTACAGTCTGCAAAGGAAAGAGGGGGTACCAGATTTCCTGATTTTCTTAGATATCATCAAGCCTTCCTACTTAAGCAAGGTGCCCGATGGCTAGATGCCTCAACAGACCGCAGACCAGTCTGGCTTGACATAGAAGAGGAGCTTAGTAGCCCAATTCCGTTGACCCATCTCCCCGGTATGTCCTATCAAGTAGACACCCGCCATCCACCAATGATTGTCGATACTCTTGCGGCCTTTAACACTCTCATTCTATCACTGGGCCCGAACGTATGTCCTCAGGACGGACTCCCGCTATGGAATAACCCCAGAATTCAAGTCCTAAATAGAACGATAGCATGGAAACCCTGGTACTCAAGGGGGATCTGGACACCCCAACAGCTTTTCTCTGCAGCTCGTTGGAAAACCTTTTCTGATTTACAAAAGGAATTTGCGTTACCAGCGAAACACTACTTTCAATTGATGCAGCTTCAACACTGCCTCAAAAGTGCTCGAATCATGCCGCCCTCTGCCCCTACTGAGGACGGGCTATTAGAGATAGTTCACTCTATTAGTAGTACACATGGGGTAGCCTCTAACTTTTATAAAATATTATGTCCGGGTACAGACACGGCCACTTTTAGAGCCCAACAAGCCTGGGAGCGCGAACTGCAAACCACTTTAACCCCTGTGCAATGGAGCGTTTTCTGGAGCAAAGTAGTGCGGGTTTCCCGGTCTGCCTCTGTTACCCAAACTCTCTTCTTTTTTGCACACAGATGCTTTTATACCCCAGAAAAAATAGCCAAATGGAACACAAATGCTAGGGACCAGTGTTGGTCTTGCCATACTGCTGTGGGAACCTTCGCTCATGTTATTTATGAATGTCCTCAACTACAGGTTTATTGGGGTCGGGTCTGGGGTCGTATTCAATTTATCTTACACCTTCACGAACCTCTCTCTTGGAAGATCGTGGGACTCCGCTCTGTGGCGGAGGTCCCCTCTCTTCCTAAGAAGGGTCGCTTTCTCCTTGATTTCATGCTGGGTATAGCCATATGCTTAATCACGAGGAATTGGAAGGATAGCTCTCGACTTACTGTCAATGAATGGTGGAACCTCGTCTGCTTATATAGTAAATATGAGCAGATACCTCGGAGAGCTATTCCCCATGCCCAACCTCACTCTCACTTGTCTAAATGGCAGATGCTTAATGATTATGTACAATCTGCTCATTGCTCCAACATGCCTGTATAATGTGCACTCATCATGTTTCAGATCACCGTTAGGTTTTGTAACACAATAATGTAAGTACACGCCCGTTTCGGGAATGATTAGTTTTCTAGAGAAGAAGCAGGGGGAGGGGGGTGGCAGGGGTTTACTTTGGTGTATGTATTACACTTTATGTATCTGTCTTTTAGCTGTATGTCTTCCTTTTCCTTTGTTGTTATAAAATGAAAATAAAGAATTAAAAAAAAAAAATGCAAAAACTAATCCTGGTAGCTATGAATTCAAAGGCCGGATTGGATTGTGCTGAACAAGTCAAATTACTACTGTACAGATCCCCACATCCAAACTCCACTTCAACAGAATGTCTGGCATCAATCACACACTCAGACCTTCATCAAGTACAGAATAAGTGACCACAACCTAAAGTAACCGGCACCCCCCTTTACCTCGCAGATCTGATTCATCTTCATACACCTCATCGTTCCCTTAGGTCAATCCATTCCAATTGCATGTCCCTTCCTTCCCCGTCTCAGGCCCACCTTGAATCCACCCATTCCTCTGCTTTTTTCTTTCTGGGTCCCCGGCTCTGGAACTCGCTTCCCCCTGCCCTCCGCCTAGATTCTTCGTATAAAACATTTAAAACCAGGTTAAAAACACAACTATTTTGCACCGCCTTTGACCTTCCCTTTCCCTCCGTTCCATTATCCCCGCCGCCCCCACCCCCCCCCCCCCCGCTGACCCTGATTTCTCTTCTCCCCCACAAAAACTGAGCCTGAGTGCTTAGCCTCTACCCTCTATCTCTGTCATCTCTATCCTGTCCACCATAATCTGGCGTTCTTTTCCTTTTCTTCAGCAGTCTCAAATGTTTCTATTATAAACCGCTCTGGTACTTCCAGTATGAGCGGTATATTTAATCCTCAATAAAGATAAAGATAAAGATAAAAATTAAACTAAAACCCTGCAAACTAAGTGAGACTAATCATGTTAGTGCCACTTAATAGCCCAGCTGGAAGGATTAGCATGGGGAGGAGTGGCCTAGTGGTTGGGGCAAGTTACCTCAGGCTTGAGAGCCAGGAACTTGAATCCTGCTAGAGGCAGCAAGCTTGGGTCAGAAGGACTGGGGGTTTCTAGTCCCACAGGTGCTCCTTATGGCTTTGGGAAGCCACTTAACCCTCTGTTGCTTCCATTACAAAAACATAGATTGTGAGCCTTTCAGAGAGAAGGGAAATATATATATATACATTACCTGAATGTACACTGCTTTGACTGGTAGAAAAGCGGTATATAAGTCTAGTTAAATAAATAAAAGGTCTGCTAACCATGTTAATCCTTTTGAATATCAGGCCCTTGGTTTCTAAAATGGGCATGGGGACATCTCCATGATTTGCATGTCTTAATGCCCATGTTCAATTTATGAATATCATTTCTAACTCTCCCCCTCCCAGTGTGCAATTGTTGATAAATAAGGACTTGTCAAATTCTTGTGTCTCAATATTTGGGGCATGTTGACTAAAGTGCTGCAAATAGCACTGGACAAAGGTGCGGTTAGCATGCATTTTTACCAAGGTGGGGGGCCTAGCAGCAGTGTGGGGGGCATGGCTCTGGTAGGGGGCATACTGCCAGGATAGGTGCATAACCCCCCCCCCCCCAGTAGTTGCAAATGTGTGGCCATAGCACTTGCACACAGTGAACACACTCACAATGCATGCCCTGCAATTGTAAGCTACAAATGCAGGGCATAGGATGACAATGGGCTACAGAAATACTGCAGACAATAAACAATGTGCCCCAACCCCTCCTACAGAACAGTAGTAACTGGCCAATTCAGAATACAGAGGGATGACTGGGAATAGACATAACTAGTTGTATAGCTCAGAACAATGATGCTAACTACTACCACTATTGATCATTTGTATAGGGTTACAAGGCGTATGGAGCGCTGTACAGACACATGCAAAAATTCCTGTTCTTCAGAGCTTACAATCTAGTCACGACAGACAGAATAACAGCTGGGCACAAGGATATGTCTAGGGGAATGGTAAGGAAACACGTAGTTGGAGAGTAAGAGACTATGCAGATCAGGATACAAAAGCAGCCTTGAAGAGATGAGTATAAGAGGGTGGGGCATGCAAATTAGGAAAGCAAATATGAACAGCAAGTCTATGCTGCTCTCCTAACTATTGGGGATAGGGTGCAAACATGGCATCTGTAAATGCAGGGAGCCTTGAATGGGATTAGGTAGGGTGTCCACAGTGTTCATCATGTATGACAGGTATATGAACCCCCCTCACCCTGAGGTCCCAGGTTGCCTGTTTGCCTATACTACAGGTGTGTGGGAAAGGAATCCCTTCTCAGTCATTTCTCTCATGTGACTTGGACAGTACCATAGCCATTATATATGTTTCCCTCATGTCAGGAAAGAGATGTTAGAGCCAGGGGATCTGGAGATGAAGCACAAATGCTCTGAGCAGCGTGAAGGTCAGCACTGCTACCAGATGGGGGCCCATATGGTCAAGGAACACCCCCGTGGCTCACCATATAGGACACCCACCCCTGTGGCCTGGCACAATGGAAGGCCAGTTACCTGCATGGGGAACCTGGAAGGGCTCCAAGGGAACACCCCCCATGGAGATGGCCAAACCAAAGCAGCTTTCAGGACACCATAAGACTTTGGAAGCCCATAAATTCTCTCAAGCTTTACAGAATGTCTCATCCCCTGGGTACAATGTGGCGACACTGATCAGTGAGCTCCTACAAAGCATGCTTATGTTTAGTGCTAGGAAAGTTAAGAACTGTTCAGAGCCAGTAGGCCTCAGCCATAACCTCCCTTGGACAGGGTGAGGGGTAATCTGCCTACAGAAACATGACCCATGACTGTGGAATAGACCCCTGGTGAATGTTTGCAGTGCTACATGCCCCCATGCAGAGCAGGTAGGGAACATATGGCACCTTCTGATGCCACACCATCAAGTTGCCACTATATGAAACACTTCATTTACGTGTCCCATACTCCCCCCCCCCCCCCCAACACACTTTACTCTGCAGGCTTCAACTCTGGCTATGTGGCCAGTATTGGCTGAAGCACAGAGCACAAGCCTATCTTTTGACACTGGCACAGCATATACCAGCAGCAATCTGACTCCAGGGTATATGCAGATGTGAACAGCAGTCAAAGAAAGCCAATATTTCTGTGGTTGTTTACCCACTGTTCCAGAAGAGTCATTCCTGACCTGTAGACCCCGGTTTTGTGGATTTCAGGTTGTTGTAGTCAATTGTCATGATAGTTGCATCATGCAGTCCCTCCAAACAGATGGTTTAGGCAGGTACCTAGGTATTCCACTAATATCACCACCTTGAATGCATTTGAGCATATGGTGGTATAGAAATGTTTTGTAATAAATAAAATATTTGCCCTAGTATTCCTTATCTGTTTGCCCTGCTTCTTCCCTTCAAATTTACTAATACGCACTTATGAACCATGCATTTGGAACACACTAGCAAGGCAGGTGCAACTACCACCTGGTCAGAGGTAGCCAGTAGTTGCATCCATGCTAGTGGCATCATTGCACTGCTTGTGTGCAGCTAGCATAGTCGCTCCAGTTGCATGTCATGTCACCGTCCACTCTCCACCTTAACACTGCCTATTCTCATGCTGCTCGAGTAGGGCAGAATATTTAGCACGGTCACGTTTTGGCCATGCACTCCTAGTTAAAGCACGGCCAAAATGAACATTAGACCTGCGCCAAACCCCGCGTTCCCAGCTACCATGCTTTAGTAAATATGCTCCTTTGTCTTTGCATAGTATTGATGACCATGAAGCCCTGGATATAGTGTCAGTTGAGGACAACATGTGTGAAGAGTTTACAAATTGTACTTATGATGGAACTATCACAATAGCTGCTACAGTTATTTCTGTCACTTTTTTTCTATAAAAGGTAATGGTATTGGCATATGCATGTGTTGTGGAACTATATCTTCCTCCAATATATACAGGGGAGCTAATGAAGGTGTCCAATTAACATGTTTTGCATATTTTGGAGCTAATGTTCTAAAGTCATTCCTGTGCATATGTGGCTACGTACAGTACTGATGAATGTGGACTGTGAAATTAATGCTAATATATTAGCCCGAAGATTACGTAAAGTCATGGGAAGAGTAATTGACATAAGTTAGTGAAGTTATTTAAAAAGTCATTACTCCACAGGCAATGCATTTTGGAGCCTATTCATTAAATTGTGTTAGTACCTGAGAGAACGGAGGGTGACATGATTGTTCAAATTCAATGAGCTTATGAGCTGTGGTTATGAAATTTCACGTTGTTCTACTTCTTCAAATGGCATTCTCATAACTAATAAATGCAAATTCAAGCTTTGCATATGGATATAGAATTCCTATTTCTTGCCATTCAGAAGATCTTACAAAACAATTTTTGAATTTGAAATCAAACCTTTACCTCCTTTACCCTTGCTTTCCTACTATATATGTATTTTGGAATTTGCCAAATTTGTATGTGCGCATCCTAGCATACATTACACAAATTACGCAGAAGGTTTTCCATGCAACAGTATAAAAGGGTAAACTGTCTCCATTAAAATCATTTTCAAAATTTTTTGCAGATGTCTTAATTAAATAATAATGAAAAGAATACTGCACAAATTAAAATCAGGTTCTGTTTGTACTTATGACTTTGCATAGTTTGTTTAAGAGTACATTGTCCTTTCTGTGAAGCTGCCAAGGTGAAAGTGTTTGGGTTCTATTCCATGCCAGTTAAGGCACCCTTACAAACATTGCTGTTTATAGACTCCCATAGTGATGATTGTACTGCCATAGTGATAACTCAGTAGTTGGGATAATCAGATAAAATCAAAATCTGCCTCTTAAACCCCATTTTCCCAAAAAAATATTGGGCCCGATATTACAAAAAAGCCGAAAGGCCAATTTTCAAGCCCAGTATCAATGGGTTAATCCAGTGCCCACAGCACTGCTCCCAACCCACTACATTTTAAAAAGAATATATTTTTATAAATTTCACATTCTTACACTTCATAAAATAAAGAGGTATACTTACTAAAGGGCGTTAAGGGAGCAAGTGTCCTGTTAATGCCTGTTATCGACACACTTGCACCCTTAATGCTGTGAAAAGGGCCAATAAAGCTGAAATAACGAGCGTTAAGGGAAAAGGAAGTAGAGAGTGGGTGTTAATGGGGCAGAGAGTGGGCATTGACAGCGGGTGCTCCCTTATCGTCGGTTGCACAATTGTGTATTAGAGCCCTCATAGCAGAGAACCCTAATGTCAGGCTCCCTGCACCTCCAGCACAATCTCACCAGGTCCACAGGAAGATCGGCAAGGACCTGGTGTGATTGTGCTGGAGGTGCAGGGAGCCTGTGTGTGTGCCCCTGACTTTGCCGTCGTGGGGAGCCTTCTCTGGGACGCTTTGCTTTTCCCCTAATCGTGGGCAGGCATCGCGGGGACATCTACATTCAGCGAGGACCCAGGCTGTATGGTGTAGCAGCTTGAATGAGAACTACTATCACTGTTTTGCTTTCCCCTGTGCATGGATCATATTGCACACATTTGAATAGGCTCTCTAAGCCTAACCAAACATATAGGAAATTCTTCCCACCAAAAAAATATATTTTTCTCTTATTCAATTTCTCAACAATGTATCAAACTTCTTTTGATGCCAATCAAGAGGTCTCAGACTTACAACGGCACTATGTCATTAGACTGGCGGTTGACCGGCTATGTAGACCGCCAGTCTAATGAAATAGTGCCGTTGTAAGTCTGAGACCTCTTGATTGGCATCAAAAGAAGTTTGATACATTGTTGAGAAATTGAATGCGAGAAAAATATATTTTTTTGGTGGGAAGAATTTCCTATATGTTTGATTGAACATATTTGAGTTTTTTGGCAGTACTATTTAAATGTTCATAAACTGACCATCATTTTTGAGTGTTGTCTCTAAGCCTAAGCCTTGGCAGCAGAGGAGAGTGCAGTATGGACTGGCAGCACCAATGTACCAGTAGTGCCATCCCATACTGCATGGTGTGGGGAAAATATGTGTCAGTGCCATGTGGAAGGCCTGATACCAGATATGTGGGTCCCACACCTGTCCAAGGCACACAGTCACCATACAACACCTCAGACAAATGTGCATATGATAACTGGATAGGAGTCATTCAAACTGTGCAAAAGGGCCACATACAGACATGAGTTGATACCTGCAGGTGGCTATCCATGCAGTAGGATGTGTCTGCATATCATGCAGAGATGTGTTGGAGCCCAAGCTGCACAGTCACAGTCATGATGTCATACCTGATTCATGTTTCATATGTAGATTACAGCTGTATCATGAAACTGCCTGTTAGTATACCTCTGTATCAGTGCAGTCAAGTCAGAATACATTGTACCAAAATGGTAATGTCTGATGTAAAACAGGGACTATAGGAACCTGCAGTCAGCTGAGGCAATTGAGGGTTAAGTGATCTGCCCAAGGTCACAAGGAGGTGTGGTCATTCCATGCAGGTTGTGGCATACATAAAACGCAACAGCAACACAGCCCAAAATGATGCAACAGGTGTGCTAAGGGGCCTCAAACCCTGGTACTTTGGAGCCTAAGCCAGTGCCATGACCATTATACCATGCCTCCAAGCAGGTACCAGACATCTACAGGGTGAACATGTTTGACCCCCTGCCATGGGCTGCAGCAGAGCCAACAAAGCCATGCTTTCAGAAGGACATGAGGAGAATAGCATGTTTGCTGATGCAAATTGTGGGCAAAACCCAGAACAAATTATAAGGATATGTGTCTGCCAGTCACAGCAGAGCCTGGACTATTACAGGTATGAAAATGAACTGAGTGGAGCACAGGCCCAAAAAGAACAAGTGGGAATCAAGCCCTTATAGTATCTTTTGCCTATGTAGACATTGCAGTAACCATTAGGCTACATCCCTACACTGCTCTGCCCAGAAATGTCTGAAATTAAGGATACTGCAGGCACTGCCTAACATGTATGCTGTGTGTGCCAATGTAGGTTAGACACTCCAGTACCCATGAAGCACTGCACATGCAGAACTGCATTCTGCAGCTGTTCCACAAATTAGGGATTCTTCCAAAACATCTCATGTCAGTGCCAAGCAGTGGGGGTTGTATAGGCATGCATGGGGCTGCTGCTACTATCCTGCTGGTTCAGCCAAGATCACAGTGAGCAGGCTATGAACAGCTGCTGTCCCAACCATCTGGCACTACCAATCCACCACAGCAAGCACAGTCAGACTGTACCACCTGCCCACCACAGGACTGTCTCAGCCATGCACATACTAACTGTACCCAGTCTGTTGGGCCAGCACACAGTGCATGTACACATAGTGACTATGTACACCCTGACTTGGGACAAATGGCATGGACACCCAGCATCGGGCTCCCAAGACACTTCACTAGAACTAGACACTGCATAGCACTATGTAGATACATAGCCGTGCCATAATCACATCTCGGTCCGAGTGATAGTGCCCTCTCAGCATAAACTGCTGTGGCTAGCCAGGCCATGCACATAGCAGACATGTACTACAAAGGCTCAGCCATTGACCCTACTTCTGATGCAGACACATCCTGGCCAAACCACTCACATACACACACACACACACAAACACACATATCACTGTGTAGTGCAAAAGTGGGGATAGTTGGCATTCCTACCTGCCATTTTGGTCACCATATCAGTTCAAGCATTGTCAATGTGTGCTCATTGTGCAGATGTTATTAGCACACCCTGACATTAATGCTGGTTCTGTGTGCAGGTGCTATCAGCCTGCTTTTCCATCCAGCTGTGGATAGTGGAGGCTGTCTGTGTGGCTGATGGGTATCTGTACTCTTGCTGGCCGATTCAAGGGGGGGTGGGGGTTACACATGCTGGTGCTGTACTTGTAGTGTAGGATAACGTTTACCCACAGGGACATGCAATACATGATGGGCAGCCAGATCTTGAACCTGTGACCCTCCACCCATATGCACAGTGGTACTGTGTGTTTTGCCACAGAGCTGCCATATGGATTTAACACTCCCTCTGTGGAGCTGTGGTCATTGACAGGGTGAATACGGCATAAGTAGAGCTCTTCCTATGTCCACTGTGATCTCTGCATGCACTGTACCATACCTGTCCGTCAAGATGTGTTTGGAGAGGGACATACTGTCCAGTCTGTATGGCACAATGACTTTGTATGCTGCTGGCAGCAGCCGCTACACCCGCCGTCAACACCCTCACACCATGGTGACATGGCAGCATGCTGTCAGTGGGGGTGGTGTGCAGTCCTTAGCCATCTACCGTGCAGCTTAGGCAAGCACCTAGGGCATCAGTTCTGGATGGGGGAGTATAGGCATAGGCACACATGTGCAGCCATGCTGCACCAGCAAACAACTGTCGCCAGTGTAAGCCCATCTCTGCAAGACAAAGATATATCTCGGGGGGAGGCATACAGCTGCAGCAGTGACATTTCCCAGTGTGGCTGCTTTTTGTAGCCCCCTGTAAAACTACAGCTTCTGGCACTACCGGCCTCTTCCTCTGGAGCCGGTGGCAGCACAGCAGCAGCACAGCCTGGGTCGTTGCCTAGGGTGCTAGGGACCCTTGGACTGCCCCATGTTGCGCATCACCTTTTCACAGCAGCATCATGTTTGTGTGCCGCTACTGCCTCTGTGGAATCATGGTGGATATCACAGATGTACAACCTGGGCAGCTTACTGGTCTGATTTGTTCACCACCAACCCACACTGTATGACCAACAAGTCACCCCCTTTGTCCCATTTGCACCATCAACATAGTGCCCTTTCATACTTGGGCACTATGCTGTTGCTGCTAATGGAGCACTACTATCACTATCTTGGGCTCCCTTGTCTGTGCATCACATAGCAGATGTGTAAATAGGCTCTTTCCCCTCAAAAAACCCTTCTGTGAGGTTTTACTTGGCATTAGGGTTTCCAGCATTAAAGGGTGCTAACACAAAAGGCGTTAAGGGAGCACTCATTGTCAATGCCCACTCTCCGCCCTGTTAACACCCACTCTCCACTTACTTTTCCCTTAACGCTGCAGGAGCCTGTAGCACTCGTTAATTCAGCTTTTCACAACATTAAGGGTGCAAGGGTGCTGATAACAGGTGTTAATGCACACTTGCTCCCTTAATGCCCTTTAGTAAACATACCCCTATGTTGATGTTGCAAATGGGGCAGAGGAGGTACCATGTGTGTGATGCAATGGGGGAAGCAGGTGCACTAGGTTTACCAGATAGCTTGGCAGGGGGCACAGCTGTGATGTCCATCATGACCCCACAGTGACAGTCGCAGCACACAGACATGCTGCTGCTGTGGAAAAGAAATTCCACAACCTGGGTGCAGGCTCTAGGCAGAGATCCCAGTTGGCCCCCCTACTGCTGCTGCTGAAGCCATCTTTGGAGGGATAGCCTTGCAGCGGCAGTGGCAGTACCTCTAAAGGGGGCTGCAGAAATCAACCACCCTCTAAAATATTGCTGTTGTGGCTGACAACCTCTCCCTCCTGAGATGGAATAGGTGGCAGCTAGGGAGGAGGGGGGGGCAGTGGCAGCAGCTGGGTGAGGGGGAGGCGGCATGACCAGACATATTTTCCGCTGCTGTCCCAAGCTGGACCTGCCTCCCTAAGCATCAGCATGGTGTGGGGATGGTGGAGGCAGGTGCTACACACACACACACACACACAAACAAACACACACCCCACACCTGCAGCAGATAAAAGCTCTGTCCCAGCCCTGTGTGTCTGGTGCAACATCACATTTGCCAAAGTCAGCCTGATGGCACACATTCCAGCCACAGGGAGAAGTGGAGCACATGCTGAGCCATCCCCCCCTGTGGTCAGATGTAGCAGGATGCATTGCCACATCCCTTGGTGGAGGGAACAGGAGCAGTAAGGTGTGCACAGCTTCATGGTTGCAACATCAGGGAGGCTGCCTGCAGCACTGGGCTGGTGGGTGTGCTACAATGGCAGGGAGGGATGGACCAGCCAGCAACCTGCCCACAATGACCTTTACCCCATGGCACCAGTCTAGTTAACCATGTGGATTGCTTGGACTTTGGATCAGGATGCCCCCCCCCACCCGCACATAGTGAGCGGATATGTGCATGCGGGAGGGGACAAATGATGCTGTGGAAGGTAAACTATACAATAGTCAAACAGGGCATGTCTGAGGCAAAATGCCCATCCAGCACCTTCACATGCCAGCTGACAACACTATTACTACTAATAAACATCATTCATAAAGCACTACAAGGCATACGCAGCACTGTACAAACACATAGGAAGACAGTCCCTGCTGAAGAGCTATTTAGGGATGACATACAGTACAATACAAGAGAAATAGGGATTCAATAGGGAGAGGAGACCCCAGGGAAACTAGAGAGAAGGATCCAACAGCAGCCCCAAAGAGGTATGCTTTGTGCATGGATTTGAAGAGGAGGAGAGCTGAGACATGACATACAGATGGAGGATGCCTTCACCAGGCATAAGGAGCAGCAAGGGGAGAGGATCAAAGTCTGGGGACTGCAGGGGAAGAAAAGGCCATAGAGAGGATGTAGCCAGAGGAGGAGCAAAATCTATGGAAAGGGGTGTAGGAAGAGAGGAGAAAGGAAAGGTAATGAAGGGCAGTAGGGGGGGGGGATGCATTATAGGTTAGCACAAAATCACATGTGTGAGAAGAATATGGAAACAGACAAGGAGCCAGAGAAATGAGATCAGGAGAGGCTGGTGAGTATAGCATGGCTGGTGGAGAAGCAGCAGTGCAGCAAAGGGTGGACTAGGCTGTCGCCTAGGTGTCACATAGGAACACAGAAACTAGAAATCAGCAAGACAGTGTCTGACCAAGGTCAAACATGCCCTGCAGTCTGTGCTCCACAGTGTCCCATCCAAGGGACATGTACCCAGCAGGTACCCCAAACGTCACACAGGAACCACAATGCTTGTAATGGGGCAAACAGTGCACATCTGGGGACCACTCTAACAAGGGTCTATGGACCTTTCCCAGGATACATCCCAAACTGTTTGTAAACCCAACTAAACAAACATCCTTTACTACAGCCCCTGGTAAGGCAGTGCAGGGTGTGACCATGCATTGTCTGAAACATGTATACACCCAGTAATCCAAACTGGGTACACTGTACTCGCATTGCATGCCCTCACCTGTCCACCGTCTGCTGGCATAACACAATCTACCTATGTTTACAAGGTCCACCCTAGCCAATAGTTGCTACATCACCAACCTGACACCCCCCCAGCTTTCTCTCCCCCATGTGGAAGGGACACAATATTGGCAGGTGGTGATGGGGGGATGGTCACACCTTGCACTGCCTTACCAGGGGCTGTAGTAAAGGTTGTTCATTTAGCTGGGTTTACAAACAGTTTGGGGTCGGATGAGTAGAGGGGGGACTTATTCCACCACTGAGGTGGAATAAGTCCCTCTGGATGTGGTGTTTTGGCAGCGGACAGCATGGACAAAGGAGGTAGGCATACAGGAAGTTACCCCCAGCCAGACCCTGGCCATAGGAGGCCGGATCAGGGGTCAAGCTGTGGGGAAAAAATTTTTTTGGCAGTGGCTGGTGATTGTGGCTCCTTAACACATGTTAGCGCAATAGGCATTAAGATAACACCCATTGTTAATGCCCACTCTATGTCCTGTTAATGCCCACTATCTGCCTTCTATGCTCTTAACACTGCAGGAGCCTTTAACACCTGTTAATGCAGCTTTTTTGCAGAATTAAGGGTGCACATCAAGGACTTACAAAGGAGTGCACCAAGGAATTGGACCTGCTCCTTACTAACCCATACTATTGGATAGCACTGGGTTCAAACTCTGTCAAGTACACTGCAGTAACTTTACCTTATTACAAAAATGTGGCCACGCTAAAAATCTCACTCTGCCTGAATATCAGGGTTGGAGCACAGACTGGGTGGTTCAGGGATGGAGTGTGCACATTGCAGTTAGTACAGGCTTCTTTGGCACATGCTCACCAGCAATGTTGCACTTATCAGGGTGCACTTACAGTCCTCTCAGTAGGGGGAAGTAAGTGCGTCCATGTTGATCGTGCCAAACTGAATGAGTGTGGGGATGGCCAAGATCCACACTAGCTACATGAGGACATGCCAGTCACATCTTCATTTTTTAGCATGGGTCCAGCATCACCCCATGCTCATTTTTCTGGTGGAACAAACAGTAAGCACTCAAGGTCTGATATTCTGTGGTGGTGGATAGTCGATCCAATGTGACTAGCCAGCACCAAATTTTAAACCTGGATGTTCAATGCCTGGTCATATCTAGCTCCAGCATTAATATCCAGCTTGCCTGGATTTGCTGGAAGCGAACTGGGCAGTGGCAATATTCAGCCGCTGCCTGGTTAGCTTCTACAGTGAAAGTTGGGCCAGCCTGCCTTCTGTGGTGAAAGTTATGCTAGCTTTTGCTGCACCTGACTTTTACTTCGTAGCCATAATTGGGCAGTGGCTCAATATTTTCACTGCCCAGTTATGGCCGGGTGCTGCCCTCAGATCACTCTGGAATGCCCTGAAGCTAGACAGTTAACATCGGGGCATGCAGTGGCTGCCCCCGCAGATATTCTGTAGTGCTCACCATGTTAGTGCCGCTGAAATCCGGCTGAGTGGCATTTACATGGTTTGCATTCTGCAAACCATGTTAATGCCTTTGAATACTGGGCCCTCACATTTTAATAAACATGTCCCTAAGTGTGCTCCTTCAACACCTACCCATAGCATGGGTGCCAAAAGTCATTGGTCACCTTCAGATCAGATCAAGGGGCATGACTTACTGCTTCAGGAACAGGACACCAGCCAGCTAAAAAGAGAAAAAGCTGCAAAACAAAAATACTGTAACAGTTGGCATGCATGTTGTATATAGAAATGAAATAGTTTAAAATGCCATAGGTCACTGGTAAATATTGAATGAGGGTGATATCACCTCTGGTTCAGGTCAGAGAGTATGGCTTGCTGCCTCAGGACTAGAAGACTAGCAATATAAAAGTAGTAAAAGCCCTGCATCAAGTTGGTCTTGGATCATTTATACTTTGGCTTTACCAAAGTTTCTAGCCCCCTCCCTTTGAGCAATACAGCCTGACTCTACTACAGATAGACTGAGAAATGAGAATTCCAGGAGTTGGAGAAAACCATGTTGTCCATAGGACCCACGACAGATGCAAGAGGAGAAGCATCCAAAAAAGCATAAGAATGCATCTCACCTTTTCTAAGATGCTCTAAAAGATTTCACTACTTCTACCTTTGCACTTTAAAAATGAAACTAGCAAGAACAATCAGAGAAGCATCTTTTACTTACCACCAACTTAGATCTCTCCTCACATATTATTTTAATTAGTATCTAACCATTATGTATAAAACCCATATGCATAGCCTTTTCAAATTGATATATAGAGGAGCAAAATTATATGCAAAAAGCAGTATCAGACATGTGTCATCTTATGGCTATTGATTTCTGATTTTAATAACATAGGAAATGTTAGCTCAGGATCACAGTCATTAAAAACACAAACTCTGCAGGGCCTTCTAAACTATGAGAAAAGTCTGGCATGGATATAGGAAAACAAGGGAGGTTACAAAGGGGGAAAAAACCCCTAAGGGGTCCTTTTACTGAAGTGTAGTAAAACTTAGCATTTATTATACAGTATGTTAATACAGAAAAAATGCAAAGCCTGTACACTAATTACACTGGTCAACAAATTTTTACAAAAGTCATGTTACTGAAATAAAAATAGTAATTTCTTATCAACCTTTATATGCTAAACATGAATATGACAGTGAAATTGCAAAGTTGACTCTAGTTTTTTTGTAATCTACAAGAATTAATGTTTACATTACGAAATGCATGTCAATAGTAAATATAATAGGCCTTCGGTTAATACCTGTAAAAAAACAAGTCATAGACTACTTCTTAGATTTTTTCGCCTGTCTCTTGTACAGCTGTTCGGGAACTTCTCTGGAGAGTGTCCATCAGTAGTCAGCCAGCATTGTAGTGGACCATTTTCCCTAGTACAGTGATGGCTAACCTTTTTGAGCCCGAGTGCCCAAACTGCCGCACAAAACCAAAGAATTTCCTCAAAGTGCCAGCACGTCATTTGCATAAGTGGTCTTATTTGCATAAATATTTGCATAATGTTACCATACACTAACTTTTAGTAAACATGTCTCTTAATGAGTGTATGGATAAAGAAAGACTAAAAGATTTCTACATTACTATAATCCAGTGCCAACCGCCAGGCACATTAGGAACTACTACAAACGCTGCCCATTTAGAACCCATAGCAAACCCGCCGTATCCTGACAGCATTACCAGGACTCACAAAGCACCATACCCTACCTATCAAAAGGCAACACTGCAAATATTAAACCAATACATTTCAGTGAATACTGGGGAAAGAGAACAAGTGGCAACGTCAAATAGGAATTTCCTCTTGTACCAAACAAAGCGCAGATGTTAATGATGCACATTTCCCAGAGCTGACATATTCCAGTTAATAAATTCAAAATAAAGAGATATCGTTCTACCTTTTGTGCATTTTTTTTCAGTTGCAATTGGTCCAGCCATTTTCTTCTGGTTTCTTCATGTTTTCTGCTAACTCTCCATCGTCTGCTGTCCATTTGTCCTTTCTTCTCTCTTCTAGTTTTTTTTCCATTCTCTCTCTCTCTACATCTGCTTTAACATACTAATCTTTCTCCTTTTGCTCTTTCCTCATTCCTATTTCATCCACACAAATTTTACCCCTCCATCCTCAATCCCCAATTACTCTCCCAATACCTGGCCAATTGTAGATTTTTCATCCCTCCTACACAAAATATTTTTCCCCTCTCCATTTTACTCTCCCAGCCCCATCCCATTCTAATCCTCCCCCAACATCAGCTCCCTTCTAGTTCCAGTCTCACCCAGCATCCATTCCCTTCTTCAAGCCCCCCACTTCCCCTCAGCCCATTTCCATTCCAAGCCCCGTCCCCATCAGCTATTTGCAGTTCAAGCGCCCACGTCCCCTCAGCCCATTTCCATTCCAAGCCCCATCCCCAACAGCTATTTGCAGTTCAAGCCCCCTTCCACTCAGCCCATTTCCAGTCCTAGCAACCCCCCCAACCCATTACCAGTCCTAGCCCCCCATAGCCCACTCCCAGTCCTAATCCCACCAGCCCATTTCCAGTCCTAACCTCCCCATCAGCCCACTCCCAGTCCTAATCCCCCATCACTCAATTTTTAGTTTAAGCCCCCCCAGCGCCTATCACCACTCCTAACCCCCCCCAGCGCCCATCACCACTCCTACCCCCCCAGCCCAGCGCCCATCACCACTCCTACCCCCCCCAGCCAGCCCAGTGCCCATCACCACTCCTAACCCCCCCCAGCCAGCCCAGTGTCCATCACCACTCCTAACCCCCCAGCCCAGTGCCCATCACCACTCCTAACCCCCCACCCCAGCCCATCACTACTCCTAACACCCCCCAGCCCAGCCCAGCCCATCACTACTCCTAACCCCCCCAGCCCAGCCCAGCCAATCACCACTCCTAACCCCCCAGCCCAGCCCAGCCCAGCCCATCACCACTCCTAAGCCCCCCAGCCCCGCCCAACCCCGCCCAGCCCATCACCACTCCTAACCCCCACCCCCCACACCCAGCCCAGCCCAGCCCAGGGAAAATTAAAAAAAAAAGAAAACCTGTCTGCTGCCGCTGTCGGGGCCGCCGCGGCAGAATCGAGCGTGCCGCGGGGCCCCCCTGTACCCGGCACAGCCTCTCCTCCCTGTAGCAGCTCTCTCGTTGGAGCTGCAGTCAGACGCGCCGGCTTGCAGAGCGCGAGGGAAGAGTTTTTCCCTCGCTGCTCTGTTAAGCCCGCGGGGGCTGATGGGAAGTTCCCATCAGCCCCCGCGGGCTTAACAGAGTCGCGAAAGGGAAACTCTTCCCTTCGCGCTCTGCAAGCCGGCGAGTCTGACTGCAGCTCCAACGAGAGAGCTGCTACAGGGAGGAGAGGCTGTGCCGGGTACAGGGGGGCCCCGCGGCACGCTCGATTCTGCCGCGGCGGCCCCGACAACGGCAGCAGACAGGGTTGTTGTTTTTTTTTCGATGGCGGACCTTCCCGCGTGCCAGCTGCAAGGCCTTCGCGTGCCACAGCTGGCACGCGTGCCATAGGTTCGCCATCGCTGCCCTAGTATCTTTGCTCCATCATTGCGATATCCTGGTGAAAATGTTCACCCTGTTCATCACTAACCATACCACAGTTGTCAGGAAAGAAATCAAGATGGGAATCAAGGAAATGGATCTTTAGAAACATATTGCAGCCAAGTTTCTGATACTGCATCAGCATATCTTCTACTAGTTCCTTGTAGTTTTCTGCCCTAACATTCCCAAGAAAGTTTGTTGACAATAGGCGAAAAGCATTCCATGCTTGTTTTGCATCACCCTGCAGCAAGTTTTTGAACCGGTCATCTTTGAAGAGCTCTCGAATCTGAGGACCCACAAAAACTCCCTCTTTAATCTTTGCTTCGCTGAGTTGAGGGAATTTTTCATGCAGGTATCGGAAAGCTGGCGAAGTGCGGTCCATGGCTTTCATGAAGTTTTTCATCAAACCTAATTTGATGTCAAGGGGTGGTAGCAGGATTTTGTGAGCCTCATCCAGAGCTGGGTGCTGGATATTCTTCTCTCCAACTGTTACATTTTGTCTGCGATTCCATTCCTTCCGCAAATAATGCCAATCCCTTGCTCGGTTATCCCACTCACATAAGAAACACATGTATTTTATATATCCCTGCTGCAGTCCCATTAAAAGGGCAACTACCTTCAAGTCACCAAAAAGGTGCCAGCTGTACTTGTTATAGTTAATGGAAGTCAGTAGATGCTTTAAGTTATCGTATGTTTCTTTCATGTGGACGGCATGCGCTACTGGAATAGATGGAAGATGGTTTCCATTGTTCAAAAGCACAGCCTTCAGACTCAGTTTCGAAGAGTCTATAAATAGTCTCCAGTCTTGTGGGTCATGAGTGATTTTTAAGGCATTCATGAGGCTTTCAATATCGGAACAGAATACCAGATTACTTTCCTTTCCGACTGCGTATAGTACATTGCTGACCTCTGATGGCTTCAGCAGCTGTCTGGCAGTAGTATTGCATTGCATCAGAAAATGATGCAATCAACTCTGGATGATGTGTTCATGCTGGTATTATGCAATGTGATGCAATATTACATCATTCAAGGCTTATTTGGGATGTTGTTGATGTCCTACTGGATAAATTTACATGGTGAAATGTCAAAAATGAACTACATGCAATATCTTCAAAACGAGAGCCAATAATTGTTTTTAATGTTATATTCGTGTTCAGCTCACCAAGATGCTACAGATTAGGGCCTTTTAAAGTCAGTAACGATTTCAGTGTTGACCAGTGAATTATTGGGAGCTTTCCCACCGTGTTCCCATAGTGCTGTTAAGTGTCATTGAGTTGATGCCAACTCATGGAAACCCTGTGGATAGTTTTCCTAAACTGTGCTCTGTCTTCAGTCATGCGGCATCCATAGCTCTTGTTATTTTATTGATCCAACACATTGCTGGTCTTCAGTCAGGCGGCACCCATAGCTTTTGTTATTTTATTGATCCATCACATTGCTGGTCTTCTTTTGCATTTAATTTAATCTTCCTAAGCACAATGTCTTTCTCTAATGATTTTTCTCTTTACATGATGTGTCCACAGTATGAAAGTCAAAGCCTTGTCATTTAAGCTTCGAAGGAAAGCTTAGGTGTGATCTGCTCTTCTACTGATTGATTTGTTCTTCAAGCAGTACATGGTATATACAGTATTTTTGTCAGCACTATAATTCCCCGTCTTTCTGATTCACTGTACAATTTTATTTATTTATTTACATTTCTTATATACCGCACTATTCGACATCAGCGCGGTTTACATCGAACAAAAATTCAGACAGATACATGTGTCTGAGTTTACAATAAAACAGGATTACCAAACTTGGATAACAAGGTAGTTACAAATAACAGGACAGCCAACTTGGAATGCGAGGATAACAATTTTTGCATTCATATGACATTATTGAAATAACGGGGGGGGGGGGGGGGGAGGGGGGTGGTGTTAAAGTGCCATCAAGTTAATGCTGACTCCTGGTACCCAGCAACCCCTGGCAAGGTATGACTGGACGTAGATTGCCAGACCTTTTCTTCTGAGGCAACGGAGGGTAAAGTGACTTGCCCAAGGTCACAAGGAGCGCCAGTGGGAATTGAATGCTAATCTCTTTTGTACTAGGCTATTGCTCTTACCACTAGGCTACTCCTCCACTCCAAAATGTAGTTTGAACAAGTCTAATCTTTGTACATAGAGATACATCCCCACATGCAATGTACCATCAGATTTCTTGGCTGCTTGTCATCTGATTGTTGATTATTGATTATTGATTCAAGAAGTTAAAGTTGTCTATTTCTATTTCTTCTACATCAAGGATGAAATTATTAATTTTTGCCAGTTGTCAGGATTTTAATCTTGTTGTTCATAAGGTATAGACCCATTTTATGACTATATCCCTTGATCTTGATAAGCAAATGTTTCAGATCATCTTCACTTTTTGGCAATAATGTGGTATCATCAGATTAGCGAAGGATGTTGATTCTTCCACTAAGCTTCACAACTCAATTGTCTTCATGTAGTCCTTTTTCTTTGATGATTTGCTTGGCATATAAATTGGACAGATATGAGGAAAGTATGCAACCTTGTTGTACATCTTTGCCGATTTTAAACCATTCCGTTTCTCCCTGATCTGTTCAAATTGTTGCATCTTCATCAGTATACCTATGCTTCTTAATGTGGGCCAGATTTTTTCATGATTTATCCAATCAAAGGTGTTGCAGTAATCAATATAATGCATGCCCATATCCTTCCTGTTGGTCTTTGCTTTTTCTCGAATCCTGCTTGCACTTCAGGTATTTCTTGTTCCAGTTATTGTTGTAGTCCCCTCTGAATATTGTTGGCATGTAGAATCAGATGTTAATTTCCATAGTAAGTTGGATCACCTTTCTTTAAATTTGGCATGAACCCAGATCATAATGTTGTCCTCTGAATTTCATGGTAGAGCCTTATAAGTATTGCAACAGCTGCATCTGATTGCTGTAATACTTCAATGGAATGCCATCAATGCCTGGTGCTTTGTTCTTTGAAAATACTTCATGTTTCTTCAACTTTTTCTTTCATCACTAACAATTCCTGATTATAAGGTGCAGGTTGAAATAACTGTTGATCCATTTGATCTTTATGCTATAATGACTCTGTGTATTGTCACAAGCACAACGACAAAACCACTAGTCTCTAGTTGTTGAGGGCATGGTGGTTGATGTATCCTTCTTCTATCAGCTATATTTATGCTTCAAGTAAAAGGATTGTAGTCGAGGCAAACTCAGGGTAAGGCTTATGACAGAAAACATTTATTTTAAACACAAGAGAACAGATCAGGTTCAAGGTTCCATTAACAGGATAAATTATAGGCTTTTGCTTAAGGTTCAGCAAACTGGTGGCAAAAACAAACATAACTCATCAATGGCTTTTCAAAGTCCTCTTAAATGTAGAAGCTTTGCCTTTTCACAGATAACAGTGTGCCACTTTTCTTATAGTCCTTTGTTAATCATAGCACAAAGAAAACAAGGTTAATTCTCCTATGGCAGTTTATCTTCACTCAGCCTCAATTCTCTGGGCTGCACTTCCAGGGAAAATGAAATAAGCATTCAAAATGTCCTCAGAACTCTTAGCAGGCTTTTCATATAAAACAGGAGCAACAACCTCAACTTTCTGGGCTGCACTTTCAGGTGAATATGAAATAAGCATTCAAAATGTCCTCAAAACTCTTAGCAGGCTTTTCATATAAAACAGGAGCAAAGCACAAACTCTTAAAGCAGCCAATTAGCTTTCTTGTTGTTGCAGAGTTTTAACACAGCTGATAATCAGGCATGAAACACAGCTTCTTTTACAAGCTTATGAGGCAGTAAATTCCCTTTCCAAAACACACAGGAATTTACCTCTTTACTGCTTATGCTTTAAGATTACCTTTGCAAGAGGAACAATTCTTTCAAGGCTGGCTCTTCTTCAACACTTCAATTCTAAAGCTTGACATAAAGAACAATCCATAAACATATCTTCTTCCCCCACCTCTGGCTCTGGTTCTCCCAATTGCATGGGGTCTGACTCACTCACTTGATCAGACTGCTCAGCTGACAATCTCTCTTGTGGTCTGAATCTCTCTCCAATTCCTGGCTTCCACCCCTGTTGCCAACCTGATTCAGGGAAAACAGCTCTCTCAGCTCTGGGTATTTCAGCCCTTCTCCAGGAGTTAGCACCTGCTCTGGCTTCTCCAGCATTCCATCGTCCTTGCTGCTCTGGACTCTGTTCCTCTCCCCATCTGCTGCATCTGCTGCTTCTCTTGCTTCCTTTGCTGCTCCTCTGGCTTCCTCTGCTGCTCCTCTGGCTTCCTCTCCTGCTCCTCTGCCTTCCTCTGCAGCTCCTCCTCTCTCCATAATCTAACCAGGGTTTATACTCACTGGGATCCAACCCCACCTCTATCTCTCCCAGGTGTTTGTAATCTCCCTGCCTTCTGAACTCAGAATAATCAGTGCATTTGTTAGAGTAAGGGCTTTGGTCCTCGTGCTTGCAATCTTCCCCTCTTACTCTATCAAGCATTTCCTTAAACCTATTCCAGCTGGGGGGTTTCTGCTTTTGAAACGTGGCTTTGGCCTTCTGACCCTGTACACCTAACAGAGGCCCCTTGATTAAGGTGAATTCCTTATGCTGCTCACCTCCCCCATGCTCTGGATGGCTGACCTTGCCACAGTATTCTTTCCACATTTTCTTGATCTTCTCAGCATCCTTCAACATGGTATTCCTTGAGCATCTTTGAGCATTCCAATTTGAAGCTAGAATGTTCTCTTTACCTTTCATAACATTAGGAAAGCCAAGTTTGTTTTTTCTCTAATAGTTTCAGAATTTACTTTCTTGCCATGTATAGCTGTAGCACTTCTCTTTGTCTCATTTTGCTCCATGTTGGAAATTTCTATTAATTTCCATGCTTACCTCTTTTTCTCCTCTGGTTTTGACTTCTCTGTCTTTCTGAGCAATTTTCATGTTTCTTTGTCATCCATTTTGGCTGTTTCTTTTTTTTCACTTTTTGCAGACTTTTAACTTTCTTTGAGCACAACTTTCTTCTCATTCAATAACATTTTTGGTGTTCTATCATTTGTATCCAGTGTCAAATTGTTTTCACGGGTAATCTTTAAATTCTGGTGGTAGATTTTCAAGATCATACTTTGCTACATTCATGAATGCCTTGCTCATTTTCAGCTTTATCTTTTTTTTTTTTAAATTCTCTTATATACCGCGCTATTCTGCATCAGTGCGGTTTACATTGAACAAACTGAAATTACATTGAACAGGGCATTATAACTTGGAGATAACTATTTTACAGGGAACATGGGCTATGGAGGGTTAAGTGGCTTGCCCAAGACCACAAGGAGCACCTGTGGGACATAGAAACCCCAGTCCTTCCGGCCCAAGGTTGCTGTCCTCTAGTGGGATTTTAACCCCTGACCTTCCGGCCTGAAGTACCTTGCCCCAACCACTAAGTTGCATACATCTTAAGTTTGCATACTAGTAGCTGGTGATTTGTGCCACAGTCAGCTCTAGATTTTGTCTTTGTTAATGTTATTGAGCTTTTGAATTTTTGACTTTCACAGATGAAGTCAATTTGATTTTTCTACAATTCAGTGGGTGAAATCCATGTGTATAGTTGCCTTTTGTGTTGCTGAAAGAAGGGTTGGAGATGAATGGATTTTTGGACTTATAGTATTCTATCAGTCTTTCTCCAGTTTCATTTCTATTGCCAATGCAATATTTTCCAACCACTTTACCTTCTTCTTTGTTCCCAACTTTTACATTCCAGTCTTCCATGACTATCGGTATATCTTGTTTGCATGCTCTGTCAATGTCAACTTGTACTTGTTGATAGAACTGATCTACTTTGTCCTCTTCAGCATCTGTTGCTGGCACTTATACCTGAATAATATTTGTATTGATAGGATTCCTTGTAGAAAATTAGAAATTAAGTATCCACTGATTATATTTCATTACAGTTCTTGGAAGCTTTTACTTAATTACTGTGCAAATGCAACAAAGTTTCTTTTTTGTTTTTCATTTCTAGCATAGTGTGCCATGTGATCATTTAATTCTAGTCCATTTAAATTCACTGGCACCCAACAGATCGAGTTGTGCATCTTCCATTTCATGCTTGATCACTCCCAGGTGCCTTGGGTCATGCTTCCTATGATCCAGTGTTGCCACACAAGGGAGTTCTTTACTACTTGGTGAGTGTATTGATAGTTGACATTAATGCATGTGATAGCATGTAGTAAAGTTCCATGCACCAATTAGAATGTGCAATCCACAGCCATTCCCCATTCATAACCTTCCTATTTCCCACCCTATCTCATAGTATGCAGTTTGCACATGAATTGCTGTCCTGCCAATGTGATAATAGTTACTGTGCACAAATTTTCATCCTACATAGTAACATACATAGTAACATAGCATATGACGGCAGATAAAGACCAGTATGGTCTATCTAGTCTGCCCAACAAGGCAGCAAGAGTAGGTGCACCTGCCACTTCATGCAGGTCACCCCTCCCCATGCCTTTGTTTAGGGGTGTACCCACCGCTCTGTGTAGGTCATCCCTATTTGCTAACTGCTTAGTGCAGGGGTGTCCACCCTGTCCTGCAGGGCCACAATCCTGGCAGGTTTTTGGGATAGCCCTAATGAATATGCATGTGATATATATGCATTAGAGATATCCTGCCAACCTGACTGGTTTGTGGCCCTCCAGGACTGGATTTGGAGACCCCTGCCTTACACCTCCGTCATTTAAGATTGTGAGTGGGCAAGGTGCAGATGTCCTAGACATCAAAAAGGGTAGATGGGATTTGTCATATTCCGCCTCGATTCTCACCACCACCAAAATGTTGTCCTGGAGGGCCACAAATCAGTCAGGTTGGCAGGATATCTCTAATGCATATATAACTCATGTATATTCATTAGGGCTATCCCAAAAACCTGCCAGGATTGCGGCCCTCCAGGACAGGGTTGGACACCTCTAGATTAGTGCATTAAAGCTTGGACATAGTTGTGCATTTCCTGCTTGCAGCAGAGCCTACCATTGTATTTAAATGTTGATTTTTGTACACAACTCTTAGCATGTTTAGTTCGCCTCTGGGTCTTTAATATGACAGAAGGTGCTGCCTAGCTAGAGACTGAGAAAACTGCAAAAGGTACAATTCCATGGTTGCTTGAGACTCAAGCAACCAAAGAAGAGAAAAGATGCATATTTTGTTTAATGTTCTGTATTAATGAAATTAGACATCAAAGCTAAACGTGTGGAGAGCACACAGTACATATTTTACCAGTTCCCTAGATGTGAAGCTTTTCTTTCTAAAGTCACATATTAAAATGCTTAAGCACTAATGGCCTTCTAAATATAAACACTGAAGGCGCCAGAGAGAGATGAAATACATTCTTGCAAAATATCAATCAGTAATAATTAACTTTAAAGCTTGGTGCATCATACAAATAGTAAACTAAACCTTTGTAAGCAAATTTTTTCATGCAATTAGTCTCAACTGTTGAGCAACATTGTATCAAAATGTTACCTAACACAAACATAACACAGAAACAAAACTGTGTATAGTATCCAGCAGCCTAAAACAGTTGAATATTTGCTAATTGTTTTCTTGGATAAGCCTGCAAGCACTTCCTATTAAATATTCATGTTGATAGTAAATGAAAACAGAAGTGAAATGTTGGGAGTTTTAACAGGGGTTTTTTTTTCACATTTAATCTCCAACAGTGGACATCAAAGCCATATTGGAAGTGACTGAAAGACATTTGCTGAAACCTAAGCTTTCTAAGTTAAAGGAAAGGAAGGAAAGAAAAAAATATGTCTTTATGAAGCACTCACAGCAGAAACAGTATCCTGAAATAAAGAAGCTGCCTCTATTGCATAAAAATGATGACTGGTTCTAAAGAATACTTAATCAACTTAAACGATGACGAGGGATTAACAGTGCAAAGTAAGGCATGCATTTGTTTGGATGATCTGGGTTAATTAACATGCCTTAAAAAATGTAAGGGCATGTTCACTAAAGTGCAGTATGTTTTTGCACCTACCACACATGACACATGTGGAGTGACGTTGCCAGCTGTGTCTAATTGGATCAGCAGGGTGACCACAGCCATAGCTACAGTGATGGGTGTGAACTGACTGTGCAGCAGGGTCATGTACCACCTTCCCTTGCAATGATGAGTGTGAGCCATTGTTGTTGTGGGTTTCTGGACCACTTCTGTCAGCTTTATGGGGCTTCCACACCTTCCCCTACTATCTTCAATGGCAAGTCACACATATGTGAACCTGTTGCTGTAACCCAGCTGTCTGTAATGGGATATATGATGTTGTCCCAGGGCTAAGAGAAAAATGGTCCACATACAAGAGAGGCCTTGAAATGCCAGCATGCTCCCTTTGCACACATACTTCACAATAGCTGTGATGTAGACCTACGGTTGAACAAGAGTGGTTTAGGTAATGCAGTACTAATCCTGTGGACCAAGTGCTGTGTGACCCACCTTCCATATATGGTAACCCCTGCAGCTGGACCTCAAGGGCCTGTAAAATCATGGTATCATGTGAAGGAACATAGTCTCTGGTCATTTTGGAGGGCATGCATACAGCAGGTCTGAATGAGCAATGCATTATGGGAGATGGTGGGATGAACCAATAGCAGAAGACAGAGCAGCAGCAAAGACAGAGTGGATGGATGGGACCATTGTGTGTCCCCAAAACTGGCCTGTCAGCTAGGATGGTTGGATATGTGTGCATGGTACCCAGTGGTGGTCCAGGGTAGTCTAAGATTGACCATATGCTGCTTAAAGGCAGTCTATGTTCAGTGTCTTTGTAGCTCCTCCCACATTGCTGTGTATAGCAGGTCACGGGGATAGCACATCCTGCACATGTGCTGTGACACTGTCCATCATTGCACACTACAACCACAGACACATGTGCTTAGCCTCCGCAGGACATGAGCCATCATGTCATGGTGGCCCTCAGGGGGAGTAGCACCATAATTGGCTATGGGTGCACCCAAGCCCTCTAAAATCAAGGGTCCCAGGTGTTGTTAGCACCTCGTGGCCACAGGCAACAATGTGCTGGGCCCACCATTGGAATGGCATTTTGGCACTGTATGCCACTTATACATATATTTCTATGTTGCGTGCCTATTAATATTTTGTTAAATACTGTTTTCTAATGTGTGTTAATAGAGTTAGTGAACCTTTGTTTAACCATGGCCTGGTCATGTAAGAACATAAGAACATAAGATATGCCATACGGGGTCAGACCAAGGTCCATCAAGCCCAGTATCCTGTTTCCAACAGTGGCCAATCTAAGTCATACGTACCTAGCAGTTTCCCCAAAAGACACAGGTTCCACAATGCTTGTACTGGGTCAAGCATTGATATCCTGGGTCCCTTCTTAATAATGCTTTATGTACTTTTCCTCCAGGAACTTGTCCAAATCTTTTTTAAACCCAGCTACACTAACAGCCTTTACTACATCCTCCGGTAACAAATTCCAGAGTTTGATTACATGTTGAGTGAAAAAATATTTTCTTTTATTAGTCTTAAATAGTTTACCCTGTAGCTTCATTGCCTGTCCCCTAGTCTTACTATATTCTGATAACGTAAACAATCGATCTATGTTTACCCGTTCCACTCCTTTCATTAATTTATAGACTTCTATCATATCTCCCCTCAGCCGTCACTTTTCCAGGTTAAAGAGCCCTAACCTTTTTAGCCTTTCTCCATAGGAGTATCCTTCCATCCCCTTTACCATTTTGGTGGCTCTTCTCTGAACCTTTTCCTGGGTGGTGGTTCCTAATGTGGAACCTTGCATCGTGTAACCATAGTTTGGTTTGTTCTTCCCTAGGTGCATAACTTTGCACTTGTCCACATTAAATTTCATCTGCCATTTTGATGCCCAGTCTTCCAATTTATCAAGATCCTCTTGCAATTTTACACAATCCTCTTGGGTTTTAAAAACTTTAAATAGTTTTGTGTCATCTGCAAATTTGATAACCTCACTCATTATTCCACTTTCCAGGTCATTTATGAATATGTCAAAAAGCAGCGGACCCAGCACAGATCCCTGGGGTACACCACTATTCACCTTTCTCCATCGGGAAAATTGGCCATTTAGCCCTACCCTCTGCTTTCTATCTTTTAACCAGTTCCTGATCCACAGTAGTACACTGCCTCCTATCCCATGACTCTTTAATTTTGCCAAAAGTCTCTGATGAGGGACCTTGTCAAAGGCTTTCTGAAAGTCCAGATACACTATATCAACTAACTCACCTTTGTCCACCTGTTTATTCACACTTTCAAAAAAACATCAGATTAGTAAGACAAGATCTTCCTTGTCTAAAGCCATGTTGGCTGTCCCATTAGGCCATGACTATCTACATGCTGAGTAATTTTATTCTTTATGATGGTTTCTACCATTTTCCCGGTACTGACGTGAGGCTCAACAGTCTGTAGTTTCCCGGATCACCCCAGGAACCCTTTTTAAAAATTGGTGTTACATTGGCGATTCTCCAATTTCAGGTATTAGAGATGATTTTAATGATAGTTCACAGATTACTAATAGCAGGTCTGCAATCTCATATTTCAGTTCTTTCAACACCCTTGGATGTATACCATCTGGCCCAGGTGATTTGCTACTCTTCAGTTTATTTAATAGTTGTAATACATCTTCCCGATGTATTGATATTTCCTTCAATTCTTCCGCACCTTTAAATACCACTTCAGTCAGGGGTAACATCCCTACATCTTCCTCAGTAAAGACCGAAGTAAAGAAGTCATTCAGTCTCTCCACTATCGCCTTGTCGCCTCTTAGTGCCCCTTTAACCTCCTCTATTATCTAATGGACCAACTGACTCTCTCACAGGTTTTTGCTACGAATGTACTTGAAAAAAGTCTTTATTTTGCATTTTTGCTTCCGCAGCAAGCTTCTTCTCAAATTCTCCCTTTGCCTGCCTTATCAATGCCTTGCATTTGACTTGCCAGTGCTTGTGCTGTTTCCAGGTTTCGTCGTTTGGCTCTTTTTTCCATTTCATGAAAGATGCTTTTTTGGCAAGAACAGCCTCTCTGACCTCACCTTTAAACCATGCTGGCAGTTTTTTGGACTTCCTTCTACTTTTCTTAAAGCATGGAATACAGCTGGTCTTGGATTTCAAGATAGTATTTTTTCAACAACACCCATGCTTGATGTAAGTCTTTAACCTTTGCAACTGCTCTTTTTAGTTTTTTCTTAACTATTTTCCTCATTTTATCATAGTCTTCCTTTTCAAAGTTAAAAGGTAGTACTCTGGATTTCCTTACTATCCCTTCTTCACTAATTAAATCAAAGGCGATCATGCTATGATCACTATTGCCAAGTGGCCCCAACACCCTTATCTCTTGCACTAGATCTGGTGTTCCACTAAGGACTAGGTCTAATATGGCTTCCCCTCTGGTCGGTTCATGAACCAGCTGCTCCAAGAAGCAGTCATTTATTCCATCTAGGAACTTTATCTCCCTAGCATGTCCTGCCGTGACACTGACCCAGTTGATACCGGGATAATTGAAATCACCCATTATTATTACTGCGCTGTAACTTTTGTTAGCTTCCTTGATTTCTTTGAGCATTTAATCATCCATTTGTTCAATCTGGCCAGGCAGTCGATAGTACACCCCCCACTGCCATTGCCCTCCTCCTTTTACATGGAATTTCAATCCATAGAGATTCTACAGCAAATTTTGTTTCCTGCATAACTTTCATCCTTTCTGACTCAATGCCCTCTCTAACATAGAGTGCAACCCCTCCACTAATTTGATCAGCTCTATCATTACGATATAGTTTGTACCCAGGTATCACAGTGTCCCACTGGTTGTCCTCCTTCCACCATGTCTCTGATATTCCAATCATATCTAACCTCTCATTTAGTGCTATATATTCTAACTCTCCCATCTTATTTTTTAGACTTCTAGCATTTGCATACAAGCATTTTAGAGACTGTATTTTATTCATATTAATTTGGCTATTGGTAGACATGGGTAATTTGGGATCATTAAGCTCTGTCTGCTCCATATGCAAGGGCATTTGGGCTACTTTACTCTTTTTTGGAACCTCTCTGCTTTTGGTACCGAACCATCCACTCTTGGGCGACTGTCGGCTTTTCCCTATTATTTAGTTTAAAAGTTGCTCTATCTCCTTTTTAAAGGTTAATGCCAGCAGTCTGGTTCCATCCCGGTTAAGGTGAAGCCCATCCCTTCGGAAGAGCCCCTCCTTTCCCCAGAATGTTCCCCAGTTCCTAACTGTGTTATTCTCTGATGCCTACTTGAGCATAGATGCACACATAACATGGACTCCCAGGGTTTGTGACAGACACACATGTGTAACACACATGAGCCAATGCAAAATGCAGACAGTGGGTGATGATGATATGTACTGCTGCATGCAACTGCCTGTGACCTCCCAGATGGCGCCACCCACCCAGGCATAGCAGGGGAATTGTTGGTGGCCATGTTCCACACATTGGAAACAAATGCCTGGTAACTAGGACATGTCCATGTGTGCACACATGGCATAGTGGGCAAAATGGTAGCGGACCCATGATAGAGTTGTCGGATAACAGGACAGAGTGCATGCCAGGGGTTGCTGAGGTTTAATGAACACATCCACTGCTACAGTGAGGAGTGACCTGGTGGATAAAGGTGTTCAGCACAAAGCCTGTGACACCAATCAATGACATGGTCCTAAGGGAAGAGTGCACCCAAAAGTGTCAAACACAGTGCACAGGTCAGGAAGGGGGTGCATAGAATAAGGGCTAGAGTCTCCAAGGGAAAGATGAGTGGATGTGATCAGTGAAGGTGTGGGACACCTGCCATTCCGATGAGGAACCCAGGGGGTATGGAGGGGATTGACTGTGTGGCCACACAACAGCAATGGTTCACATGCTCTGTCTGTCCAAATGAGAGAGGAGAGGGGTATTGGTCATATATGGGAAGGACAGCTGAGGGGAAGGGGTACCCATGACATGTCTACCTAGGTGGGTACACATCCTGGCCCATATCTGGTATGAGGCATTATAGATTCCATGCTGTGGTAATGACAGACACAGAAAGTTGTACATGTGTTTTACTGCAAAACATCACATTTGATATAGGCATAGCTGGAGGGCATTTCCCCTCTGGCCATCGTCACTGACTGCATGGCCACCCATGACCATGCCATCCTGCCTTCCTAGCACCCCTTGTGGCCACTGCTAGTGGATGCTGCCCTGATAATATGTCAGCCAGAAAGTCTGTGTGATGGTTGATGGCTGCCACCATGGCTTGCAGCCTCTCTGCAATTGCACCCATTCTCTGGGCCAGCATGATGTCCATGTCACAGTTCCTCCCATGTCCTGGCAGCATCCCTGCAGCTCCTGGCAGATACCTGTGGAATGATGGCTGTGAGTAGTGAGGCAGGCAATGTTCACACAGCTGCCCTACTAACACATGCAAATGGGGGCTCAGGGACTACAGAGATCTGACATCTTGGCAATATACGCTGTTTGTAGCAGTCACAGGTGACAGGTTTGCTCATGGTGAGACAGTAGCATGTGAATTCAATATCCTCCACCACAAGTAAGTGCCTGAACCCTGTCACACCATGTGCCACAACATGGTACATAAGGGGTTGTCACCTACTGGTGAGGTCTGCATGTGTTATCATTGTGTAATCATGTAGCTCCTGTGTGTCACCTGAGGAAAGACTGCGCTCAAAAATAACAAAATAATACATTAATATACCTCAGCTACTTAAGGGTTTACTTATCATATCTTCAGATTTCCAAAGGTCTCAGTTTCTAGCCAGCCGGGCTAATAGAGTATACTCTCCACAGCTGTAGCTGATAATCACATCAATGACCTCTTTATGGAAACCTATTTTTTAGAACATCCCCCGCACTACTAAAAGTGATAATATCAGTCTTTAAGGCTTGGTGTCATAGAGCGTATATGCCAGGATCATTCATATATTCCAAAAAACTGGCACTTAACTGGCACTTAGCTGCTGCAATCCAAGCTCTCGGAAGTATTGCATAGATTGGAGTCTGTATGCTAATTCCACTGAGTTCCACTGAGTTCCCGACGCTCTCATTGGGGTCCCACTGCGGTGTTTCACGGCCTGTGGTTTCATCAGGGGAGCCTCATTGCCTTAAGTTCATGTACAAGACGATGCTGCCGACCTTTCGTGTCTTCCTATATTCTGTCTCTTTACTTGTTTAACCAACTGTTGGAAAAGCGCCGCGCAATACTTCTGAGAGCTTGGATTGCAGCAGCTAAGTGCCAGTTAAGTGCCAGTTTTTTGGAATATATGAATGATCCTGGCATATACGCTCTATGACACCAAGCCTTAAAGACTGATATCACTTTTAGTAGTGCGGGGGATGTTCTAAAAAATAGGTTTCCATAAAGAGGTCATTGATGTGATTATCAGCTACAGCTGTGGAGAGTATACTCTATTAGCCCGGCTGGCTAGAAACTGAGACCTTTGGAAATCTGAAGATATGATAAGTAAACACTTAAGTAGCTGAGGTATATTAATGTATTATTTTGTTATTTTTGAGTGCAACCCTAGATATCATAATTAGATCGCTCAGTTAGAGACCTTGAATTTTTTTACCTGAGGAAAGACAACAAACAGACATAACAGTTCACATCCTGGTTGATGCCCACCTCCAGACAGTTGGACAATGTACAGTGCTGTGCTAATGGGTTTATCTCCACAGTATATGGACTGTTATGTCGCAGCACATACACAATGGTGTGAAGATGAAGGGCCATTTTGATATTTGGTCTTGGACCCAACAATATTGGTATATTGTGTGTGTGGGGGGGGGGGTAACAACATTGATGTATCTTGTTGATATGTAGGACACACATCAATAATGAAAGTGAGTGTGTGTGTGTGTAACTGTTTCCATCCCTGGTGTTTATAAACCCCTACATAGGATCTGGTGCACATATTGGCCACAAACACCATCCAATGAGCTGATAAGGATCCACCTGTGTGCAACCTATATCACCTGATCTGTGAATATGCTAGCCTTATGAATATGCATTTTCCATAAGGCTCGTGACTGGGCAACATCACCAAGCAGGCAACTTGAACACCAAGGACCACTCAGGACAAGTCAGATATATGGTTGAGGGGATATATAGATCACAGTGGTGCTGTAACAGATCTCCTCATTTGGCGATGGCACCACAAAGCACCCTCACAGACATAATGGCAACATGGGGAGAATGTGGCACCCCTACTAACCTGACAGGAGAGGCTGCCCAAACCCAAAGATCAGTCAAGGAGGTCATTGGCCAGATATGCTGTAAAGACACTATGGATAACACTGAGGGAGCTACATAGGTCCACAGCGGAGATGGAGGTATGTGTCCATGGGACTACCATAGGCCAGACACTCCAGAGTGAGACCACATGGAAGAGTCACCCAGAAAGAGTCATTGCTCACAGAGATATAGGGCAACATGTTTTGTGTTTGCAAAAAGACATGTGCGGACACCCTCTCCCCCAACATGGCTGTTGGTCATGAGGGCAGATGAGATGGAACCATTAACCTTTTGCCCATCATGGGCAGCACCATGTGTTCAGCAATGTAATCATTTACCATCATCCCTGGGCAACCATTTCCACAGTGAAACATGGCAATGGCAGCAGTATGCTATGCTAATGGTATCATTGTCAAGGACAGGAAAGGTGGGCAGGTGTACTGAAATGATGGTTGCCATCAAAGATACTGCATTAATCATGGATAACCTGTGATAATCTGCCTGAGATTGGAGAGCAGGACAATGACCCAACATATACTGCCAACACCTCCCTAACCTGACACAGATGAATAGCATGATGTGGTATTGGCAAAGAGCACAACTTGGTCCAACTGGCATCCATGCCATCACTGCAGTAGTGCTGTATACAAACACATACCAGAAATGGATTGATTTGGGGCAGGGTGGCCTGGGGAATGGGGTCACATCCCAGTGCCCAGATGTGCATGACTAATAGTGCCAGTACTCAGGATAGTTGCAGCTGTAATTGCAGCAAACAGTACTTCCACATTGTATTGACATTGGTGGGTGCACGCATTGCCAGTCCTGCCATCATGTATTCACAGGCCTACTTATTTTCTGTGTTTCAATGACGGATATCTTGCTCCTCAACACATCTTGGTATGTTGTGTAAAGCACATGGTCTCAATCCCCCCTCTCCCCCACAGCCCATGTTGATTCCAGGTTGTACTGCGATATGACACACAGGGGATGGATACCTTAGCAATGCACTGTACATACATGTTGCCTCTGTGCATGATACTGGTGCTTTATCTGCTGGTCCAGGGTCACATGCAGCATGTCAACAGGGCAGTCCACATTGGTGCATGCAGGAACACAATGACATGGTGTAGTCATCCAGGACACAGGTGTGTGATGATAGGGATGCAGAGGATGGGCAGAGGGGCACAGTGTGTGACTACTTGGTGCCATCTTGCTTTGGTGTAGAGAGGGAATGCATGGAGGGACAGTGCAGCCCTGCAATGGCACTGGTTAAGTTGTGGGTGTGTGACTGTTTGAAGGGGGTGGGAATGTGTCTCCAGCACATCAGCCAGGTTGGTGCAGGAACATATGCAGCTGATAGAGTGCTGCAGATAGTATGTAACATGTGTGGTTATGTTGGGCACTGTGGGGACCTTGACCATGTGACTGTGTCATGTCCAGCATGTTTGGCATTGGCCAAGTGCAGATGGGGGGTTGTGGGTGGTGCTGACTGGCAGTGGCAAAGCTTCCTGATGTTTCTAGGGATGGAGTGTGGGATGTCATGGCATGGGCACAGCAGTGGCAGGACCACATGATAAATGTTAGGGCACCTGTGTGGCGTGTCAATGATGCCAGGAGCCATGTCAGGGCTGTTAAGTGTTCCTATTGTGCAGATGCATACTTGCACTCCTACTGCTACACAGACCCTACAATTAACCAGTCACTATCTCATCCAGACACACAGTGGCATGCGCTGACCACACACACATCTATTTGACAACCACATCCATGCAATCTGCTATAACAGACAGATGTAGATACTGATCTCCCTAGCTGTGGCATCCACGTGTTATCCAGTCTGATGTGCCCTCCTACAACATGGCCTTTGACAGCTGACTATGGGGCCCACCATATCACAATGTTGTATTGTGACCTATAATACCACAGCCACTCTGGCAGCACAGGTCCTTTTCCCACATGACACATGGCAAACCCAGGCCTAACCCTGTGGCATATCTCCATTGACATCACCTCAAAACACATACAGTCCTTGCATCTGTGCCAGAGACAGGCCTCTCTATATGGCATACATTGTGTAAAGGATCAACATGCTGTGGAATACATCCATCCTGACAGTGTGACCATGATATAAAAAATACACCCACAGCACTAGTGGTATTGCAAAGGGGCAGCATACCACAACCATCACAGGACAGGACCCTGTGCTCAAATACGGTTAGTCATGGCCCCCATGGCCAGGGGTGTCTCCACAATGCTCTCCCTGTTCCCCCTCTTCTTCTTCTCCTCTCTTGTCTCATTGTATGAATCCACTGTTTTGCTTTCCTATCCATTATTGTAACTTCCTTTCCACTTTCCACCATTGGCTTTCTGTATTTTTATTTTATGTAAACCACTTTGGTGTTATTGTTTAGTGGTATATAAAGTAAATAAACATAAACATAAACATCTCAACAGGTACATTGCACCACGTTCCGGGGATGCTGTTGGATCATAGGGAAAAACTGGTGCCATACATCACTATGACAAGAGAGACTGCCAATAAAAGTGGCATGTCACAGAACTATGCCACCATCACAGAGACAATGGTAAATGCTTAGCAACCCATGGTTTGTTTGATGCACACTCTGCTTGCGCCACCACCATCCTCCAGGGAATCACAGACCATACCGTGCATATCTCACAAAAGGCACAGACCACTGCTGCATGCACCATCATGTTGCCAGTCAGGACATGACACATAATACCCATCCTACAGCACACATGCCTGATACCAGTCGCACAATGTCTCAGCTACAGGACACCAGGGGCCACCTATGACACAGTCACATGCACCAGATACTGACACAATGAGGGCTGTAGGGCATTGGTGCACAGGGTACTCTGACATTCACCAGACTACTGGGGAGAGTGGCCCAATCATCTGTAAATGTTACATATAGCTTCTTATTTTATTTTATTTATTTAACAATCTCTTATATACCGCAGCTTCCTAAGATCAACTGCGGTTCACAAATAACAACAGGCAACAAATCATGGATTTGTTTTACATATAACGTCATATAACTATAACCAATGTACAGCTTCTTGCACCCAGAGACTTGGTATACTCCACCAGCTGCACAATGTGACATGGGTAGCGTATCGCCATTCTCCATGCGGATCATGTGACCATGCTTTATTGGCTCCCCACACAACCAATATGTATGCCAGATACCATACCCCCATGTTTCCTGCCACAACAGCATATATTCACGGTACCCCACCGCACAGATGTGAGATAATCTGTCGCCATGCAAACAATGTGATATACCGCATGTTCATCATACCACCACACAGTTAAGGACACTGTACATAGCTACATATGCATGGTTCTGCCAAAGAAGCCCAGCCAGCACTGACTGATTAGCACAATGTTTTGTTACATGACATTTTACCCCACAATGTATCCTTGCTATTCCTGTCAGACCTTCCAACCCAGTAAAGATTTGGTGGCCATCCCCACTGCCCTCCAAGGCACCATGCATGCAACAGTCACACTGGCCATAGGGTCACACACATATGTACCTAAATGCATACATGGTATATGTGTGGCCACATGACCATCCATATATACAGGATGTGTCAGTTGCTTGCAGGGTATGTGAGGAATGAACAGGGTTGCATTGCCCTGAGAGGTCCCATGTGTCTGGTGTCTGGATTGTAGGCATTTTACATATAGGATGGGCCCAGGGGAGAGCACTCATTGGCAGAGCTGTGCACTGCAGGGAGGGAGGGGTGGTCAGTGGCCTTGGGTCTCGGTGATGCCTGACGTGTTGTTTCAGCATTGTGTGTCTACATGTGACCTTGGGGGTTATATGCAGGACCAAGTGCATACAATGGTGGGTAGCAGCAGGTAGCTGTGAGGGGAACCTGCAAGAGTGTGGGACCTGGAATGGTTGCAATGTGTGGCTAGTAGGGATTGCCCCCACCACCCATGACCAATGTGTACCTGCTTGCAATATTGCTGTACCTGCTTGCAATATTGCAGTACCTGCTTGCAATATTGTACAACACTATGAAGCACCTTGGCCTAGCTGATACATCCAGCTATTGCATGGGCATGGAAATAAACATGCTCAAAAAACATAACCATGAGAGCTCCAAACCTGGACATGTTTCAGCACCTACCGGCACGTGGGTGGGCCATGACTAGCTCTGGGGGCAGTCCATGGATGTAGATGGTCCCTAGTCTCTCTGCCAGCTGTTGTTCCAGAGCTGAAAGGTTGGCCTCACTGGGTCCGCCACCACCAGTGCCCATTGTATGCTGACACTCGGCTGTGATGTGTGCTCTGACAGAGTGTTTTATATCATTGAACCTCTTGCGTAGGCCCTCACAGTCCCGGTTTGGTCCATCAACCTCAGCAATAGCTTGCCGGATACATTCCCATAACACATTTCTTGTGCTGACAGGGATCTGTGTGCTAAGGTGCCCAGAGAGCTCCTCATAGTGCTCAAGCACATTTGCAAGGAGCACGTCATTCTCCCCTTGTGAGAAGCGCCCTCTTGTTTGCCTCATCAGGTACATGCTTCTTCTTGAGTTTGCCAGCACTTGGCTTGGCAGGCTGTTGTTGTTGCTGCTGTATCACCCCAGATGGGCCAGCTTGTTTCTTTTCTGGAGCCTCAACTGTAGGCATCTCTGCACCAGGCTGCCCCTGTGGCACCTGCTCCAGCCCCTCTCCCTATGTTTCTCATCCGATGGAGGCCTGCTGTTCTTTGCCATTGTCCCCCTATTCAGATACTTTGTGCATTGGATCCATGGTTGTCAGCAATGTCACAGCTTTTGCTGTGTTATCACAACCCAACGTTTTGTAAGCACCACCACGTGGCACATGTACAAAGTGCTTAACATTTGCGCAACACATCTTGCGCATGCACAGGGCACCTTATGTTTATGTTCCATGCCTTGTGCATGCACAGGGCACCTTGCATTTATGATCCGTGCCTTATTCATTTGCAGTGTGCTTTACATTTATGTTCCATGCCTTGCACATGCACAGGGCGCCTTGCATTTACATTCCGCACCCTGTGCATGCACAATGTGTGGATCATCTGCCCATCATGCCCTGTGAATGTGCAGATCACAGAGGGTGCCTTCACAACATCAAATTAGTGCTGCTGCTCATGTATGGTGACTGAGGCCCAGGTGTGTGGTGCTTGTTCTCATCAGTTGCCCATCCTCTCCCTTTCCCCCACAGTCCCTATTTGAGGCACAGTGAATTTGCAGATCCTGTCATCCAAGATGGCTCACTTTGGTTTTGCTGCAAGTACTGTTCAGTGGTTGCATGATGAGGGAGAACAGCAATTGCTTGATGAGGGAGATGGTATGCCAGGGAGAGTGGCAATGGGCAGGGATCCAGCCCAACAGCAGCACATACCTGCAGCTGTGGAGGGGCCACAGACCAGGTATGGGGAACCACAGTGCTGTAGGCATGCAGAGGTCCACCACAGACAGCCTCACCTCTATAGGCCCAGAGCCATGCTCCAGGGCATGTGTGAGGACCAGGTCTTCTCTCTCTATCATCTGTGCACAGGAGCTATAAGAGAGCTCTATGAGGATCTAAGATCTGACCTTGAGCGTCTGACTGGCCAGTCTCATGCCATACCAGGGTTGGTCAAGCTCCTGAGTGCCCTACATTTCTTTGCCTCTGGCTGTTTCCAGACATCAGTGGCTGCAGTTGGTAGAATGAGCTGGCCCACCTTCTCGTTCTGTTTCCACAGGTACTGCAAGCCATGATCTGCCGGGTAAGGAATTACATTGCATTTCCTGACAGTAGGCAACAATGGGATGGCCCTGAAACAGAAATTTGAGCAATTTGCAGGGATACCACATGTGATGGGAACTATTGATTGCACACATTTTGCCCTGGTCCCACCCAGAGACAGAGAGGCAGTGTTCTGCAAACACAAGCACTACCATTCCCTGAATGTGCAAGTTGCTTGTGGTGCAAATATGCATATTTTGAATGTGGTTCCTAGGTTTCCAGGGTCTACCCATGACTCCTATATCTTGCATCATTCAGCAATATTCCAACCGTTAGAGAATGGACAGTATGAGGATTGTGTCCTGCTGGATGAGTAGTTTTTCTATCTACTATGTGCATACTGTTTATGAGATATGGGTTGCATGACCACATCACAGATAGGGCAGGTTCACATGCGATTTTGGGTGGAACTTTTATGTCAGAATATCTCATAGCGAAAGCAACACATGGGCTACTGCAGGAATACTGTTTTTATGTCTGACATGTTACACACTGGTATTTCTGTCATGGCACATCAAACCACAGCCAGGGCATTAATGCCTTTCAGCAGCTGCATTACAAATGCACATAGTACTCCCTTGTTTCATATGTCTGTTATTTGGGTTGTGTGAATCTGCAAACTCTGGTACCCATAGCTGCTATCTCAGCAGGTCACTGTCTCCAGACTGATCTGCACATTACTATTTATGCTTTCACAATGACATGTGTATGCACTTTCTTTAGAGTGTGTGGTTTGTGGGACCATGTGGCCATGAAGTGTAGATCAGTATTCCAAGCCCCTGTTGCATTTGGATGTTATTTGAGCCTCTGCAGGTATCTGAACATGTGAAGTGGTCACCATGCACTATTCTCTAGCATGTTCTGGGTAGCAGATCTTCTGGTTACGCCTCTCATGGCCTGGATATCCACATTTCTGTCTACCAGCCTTTGTGGTGTATCCCTGTTTCCATCTCTTGCCAACCACTGCCTGTAAAGGTACTTGCAGAGCTGGAACTCTCAGCCACAATATCCCAGTCGACATTAATCTGGATCTTGAAGATGATCCTATATGCCCTCCTGTATGTGACTGTGGATACACACATGTGGGCACAGCAATCCAGCAATGTCTAATTGAGCAGCTCTTCTCATGTAAGTAATGTGTATGTGAGGAAATGCATATGTGTACAAATGTGTTTCAGGTCTACAACCTAACATATGTGTGTCTGCTGTGTTTGTGACTGTACAGAATATGTTTGGCAGGCTATCAATCCTGCTGTTGTGGTGAGGCACCTAATTGGCCCAAGAGGATCTACATGCAGCCGACTGTGGTACAGCTCCATACACATGACAACATGGCAGTGATTTTGGACTGGTGCGCCATACACAGAGGCATCAGAGGTATGCATTTTATATCATATACCTGCATATGTTCCAAAAACATAAATCTCTGATGTGCTGATGGTGTTGTGTCAATTGTCCTGCATGAATTGAGGGCACAGGACAACATTTGACATGGGTGATGTTCCCTTGTATTCCTAAATAAATTGCTCTAAACCTATCTTGCATGCATACATATACGCCATGTCTATGATTTACAATTTATATAGCCATCTTGATTTCAGCAGGTGTTTATTGGACACCATAGTGTTGCTGATATTCCCAACTATGATGTTGAGTGTACACTTATGATAAGAGCGGTAATGTTGCACATTGCATTTATCTTTTTCTTACCATTGTTCAAACAGCCATCATGAATGTGGCCTTGGATAGGCTCATGGCATTGCTCCTAGTAGCCTCATCTTTGAACCAGACAGGGGACATGGTAACAGGTGCACATATGTTGTCTATTGCAGTGTGTGTGTGCAGTGTATTTAGCACTGTACAGGCATATGCCCGTAAACACTTCACGTCTATTCACAACATGTAATATTTATTACTCCATGTCAACCTGTATATACTTACCATGTATTCTATATCTATCCTGACCAAACTCAGCGTGTATATAGTTACTCTGTATTTGTATCGTTTAAAAATATCGCAACATGTAAATAGTTACCCTATATGGTCCAAGTTCTAACCCCTGTCATAATGTAAACTCAAACAGTCTTGACTGCACTGAGCTCTCGTTGTTGAATGTAAATCACACTGATAACAAATAGCATGGTATATAAGAATTGTTAAATAAATAAATAAATAAATAAATAAATAAAATATGTTTACTATTTGTTCCTGGTGAGAGATGTGATTGACCCTTTACATATCACAGCAGTAATAATGCTAAATTTCAAATGCCTCCCTACAGGGTCGTACTGTGTGTGAATCACACCATGTGCAACTTGCACATCGGGTGCACCCCCCCCCCCATGCACCTCCATCTAGCCACTTTCTGGATGGGGCAGGAGAGAAGAGGCGTGCCTGATGTGCAAGTCACTGGCACGCTAAGCAGATCTGTCTCACATCAGAGGAGGGAGGGACCAGACCTGCTTAGTGTGCCGTGAGAAGGCTTAAGGGGCACATTTCAACTGTCTGCTGTTGCCTGCCACCGCTGAGAGAAGAAAAGGTGGCGGTGGCAGGCAATTACAGACAGCTGATATGCACCCCTTAAGCCTTTGCACCCTGTGCGGCTGCACCGCTCACACAGGGCTAGGTATGGTCCTGCCTCCCTGTGACTGATGTGATTGTGTCATACATTGTGTTCCTTGTGGAAAATGTTATACATTTGGTCTGATGGCAAATCAGATTGCTTCATTATTCACATTTGCCACATGACATAATAGTTTAGACAACAGGCAATGATGTTTTAACATGCACACAGACTAATCTCACACTTTCCAACTACCACCTCTGGGTCAGGGATGACAGGTTGCAGACAATGACATCTCCAGCTAGTCCCTGTCCACCACATGCACCACACACCAGATGTTCTCCACATTGGATAATGTTTGTCTAACATCATCAAACATCTTATATGTAATTAGCTTGTTTGGTACTCAGAGTTCACTGAGAAGTTATTGTTCTGCTACATTGACAGATATGATGAGGACCTATGACTCACCTGTAACACATGGCCATGGACATGTCTATGTGCCTGAGCAGATGTAAACACAATCTGTACTAATAATTTGAATGTCATACACCTTCAATGGTAGCTGTGTCATAGCAATGTGATGGTTTAATTTTAAACGTTTCCTACTTGACATGTAAAATTTCCAGGCACTGGGATGGTACCTCATGATGTTTGATGACAAACATACCTACCTTTCTATTATCATTTTCACAGAGCATGGAGCACCCACAGTGGAAGAGGCCAACAGTGCATCTGTGGTCACCACCACCCACAGGTTGAATGAGACAGCAACAACAGAAGATGATGCCTGAGAAGGGGTGGCATACAGTCATGGAGCTTATGTTGAGGAGCACATGCCAAAGCTGGATGTTGATATCCAAGTGTTAGATCGGTGCATCCAGAGGGTGCACACTGGCCTGGTGATACAGTTCACTACTTGGGTGGATTGGCTCCTTGGCACACCCTAATTGTCACAGTCCCTTACTATTGATTCTCCCACAATCATCAGCAAACCTCATGCCTCAATGTAGAGACCCATGGCTGCAGAAAATGACTTGAAGATAGCTGTGATGTTCCACACACCATTACAGCCAGGGAGATGGACTAGTGGCAGCAAACAGTCCAACAGCACCAGCACTGACAACTGTGGTCTGCCACTTCTGTCATTTTTCTTGGTTTACCATGTCGCTGCCATGGCTCTATGAGTGACAATAAATGTTTAGGCAGGAAACAGCATTAAAATGGGTGTGTAGCAGCAGACACATATTGTATATGGGGTGTGTTATTTCCTTGTCACCCTTGCACTGGCTAATTTGGCCATGACAAGCTGTCGCACATCCCCACAAGGTGCACCATAACAACTTGTGTCATCTCTGTTTGGCTATATCCAGGAGTGATACTCTGCATACAGGGTGTCACTGTGTCATTTGGGGATTTACATTGTGCTTATGTGTGCATGAATATGTTGTGACACAGTGACATCAGATGGTGTGCATTTTGAGAAGGTTACTGTACCATAATTTTCATGCTTGGCCAGTTCATAGACCATGTTGACCATGTTGTTTCCTAATAAATATTTGTAATTATTGATTGTTTACAGTTTACACAGTCACATGTGTGCTTCATCCTATGTCTCTCATGACAATGTGCCACACACATGGCAAGGGCCATTTTCAAATGTGCTTATCTGCATTTTCACACATTGCTTAGATTGTGTATTGCATGTATGTTCTCGTACCTGTACACCTCATGGACATGGGGCATACTGTGACACCCAAAAGTTGTTTTATTTAGCTGAGTCTGCACCTGTGAGAGACATGTTTTTTACTGTGCCAACACATGTGCTTCTCATAACTATCTCCATCTCAACATTGTAGATCGTGGCCTAGATTTCAGAAGACATTTCTACAGGTAACTGTGTAAATGGCTTCTTGGTGATTTTGGCAAGGCACCTACTCAGGTGCTGGCCCTCTGAGATGCTATGTACCTTCCTATCATGCCCATATGTTATGTGATTGGCATCAGGGTATGTTAGGGGCATTCTTTGGTAGGGCATGGGCAGATAAACATGGTTTGTGGGTGGCTACATTTTTCTATGCAATACACATAGTCATCTGTGCATGACAGCTGGGCGCTGATTTTCCTGAGCTATCTTTCAGGCATAGGATCTGGACGGTTATCCAGTTAATTTTGCCCTACCTGGCTAGCTACTGCTCCCTCTCATTTGTATGTGCAGATACTGATTTTCAATGGGCAAGCTACATATGGCCACAGCATTCACATCAAGCTTAGACAGATGGTGGTCATGCAATGCACCGACACCACTTTGCACCACCCAGATGAAAATCTGGGAACCATATATTTCAGCACATAGCATCCATATATGTGCACACATTCACTGAACTAAGTTGAAACATCAGCCATGTCCTATATGTGATATGGGAATTCCAGGGATGATGCAGGACACATCATTGCATGCCCTCCAACTGAGTCACCGCACTGACATCCCGAGATCACCGATGTCATCAATGGCCAGTGTAGAGATATATAACAGAGATATCTGTAAGCAGCAAGACTTTCCAAATATGGTATGCATGGTTCAGACCTCTGTGAGACAGCATATGAGTATAAAGGTGCACACCACTAATGTTCAGATGTGTGAGCAATGTGTTTGTTCACAAAGTCACAGCCATTGGGGAGGTACATCATTTGTCTTTCAGATGGCCATTTCTCAGAGGTAGCTATGAGGCTCATATATCTGCATACATCATACACCAACAGAGCCTTAATTATTGATATCTGACCTGTGGTTCACTCAGACAACCCTTGCTAAAAAGTAAATGTTGCCAGCTAAGTAACACAGTGTCTGAAGCACAGATGACATGTATACAGTATTTATCTGGGCCTCCTATTTCTTGTACATGATCCATAGTGCCTGTGACACATGTAGGATTGTCAGCAGCACCCCTGGTGCACACAGCCACTGCATATATACATACATTAGCTTTACCCATACAATAGACTGTTAAGTAAACGCAGCCCACTCCCTCATCATACCAAAAGCCATCCGTAAAACTAAGAATACCACTAGCTCCAGAGCATTCTCATTCACTGCTCCTACACTCTGGAACGACCTCCCTATTGAACTTCGCACCATAAGAGACCTCATCCAATTCAGAAAAGAATTAAAGACCTACCTGTTCACTGAACACTTCGAAATCCCCTACTCCCCCAAAGCCAGCTCTACAACAAACGTGATCACACATGCACAAACTCCCTTAATCCCAACAATGTAACCACAAGCCTGTCCCCCCCCACACACCCCAAAGACGACAAAAAAGGAACTAAATTCCAGCACCTACACCAATATCTGCCCCATACACCACACACACCACACGCTGTAAATATACTTTTGTATAAAGTTTGATATGTTTGCTTTAATACCTACAAAGTTCTTGCTTTAATACCTACAAGATGTTTTTACTTTAATACCCACAAAGTTTATATTTACTGTTCAATGTAAATAGTTAATTTCTATTGTTCTATGTAAAATGTATACAAATTGTGTACAAGACTGTTAATCTGTTATATGTAAACCGCCCTTGATCTCTGGAAGGGGCGGTATAAAAGAAATAGTTAAATAAATAAATAAATAAAATAAATAAATAAGTAATATGCCAGGTATCATGGAGAGGCAAGAGAGGCATCATCTACATGATTGCTTACCGACATTACTGCATAAATTTGTTATTTATGCTGCCCTCACTTTCTGTTTGAATCACACATAGTGACTCAGTGCATGCTATCCATCCAGACCCTGTACAGCTTCTCTTCATCGGGACATACTGCAATAGATGCAATAGTGATACAACAGGTGTATGTTGCATGCACATGTACAGAATGAGGCCTTACAGACTCAATAGACATTCCATGGCAATTTTCATGAGGTCCACAGTAAGCAGATTCACAGCTGATGCAGCAGGGCCCCATAATGTCAAAGGATGTTGCATGGAGTTGTTTCTCCATGTCTGTGCAGTTCCATTATGGGACTCAAATCCCAACCCAGCAAACAACATTGTTATTGTCATGCTGCCAGAGCCACAATATGCCAGCCCATAGCCAAGGTTCATCTGCATGTCAGCTCCTGCATCCTTTCCTGTCTTGTTTTTTAAGTTGTCCACAAATATTACACCACAGCCAGAATGATTTGGGGCAACTTGTTGGTAAAATAACATACCCATTTGATAGGCCTATCAAGGACATAGATGGCCTATGACATATTCAGCACTGGGCATCCAGGATGATGAGTGACAGACAGCCCCCACTTGCACCTCCTTGTACACACACCATCCCAATCACATCTGGGACTCTCCATACACCTCCCCTGTTGTTGCAGGGTATGCATGTGCTGGATTGTCATGGTTAAAATAACAGGCAGGAATGTGATATAGGGCATGACATAGATAATGAGTGTTGGAGACTCATAATAAACCACATACTGTCAACACACAACTCATGACATTCAGACCTGCAGACTGTAGGACTTCAATGAGGGGCATACAGCATAATGCACATAATCAAACTCCTACACAAGATCAGTCCTGGGATGAGCTTTGGACATATCACTGAATGTGCATGGGACCTGTTGGAAACATACCTTGTGTCCTCCCCATATCTTCACTACACATCAGCCAATCAATTGCTGACATGGGGAGGTGCCCACATGTTCATAAATTGCAGGCAAGTACATGCTGTTGCATTGTTTGCTGATTTTCCACCGTTAAATATTGTAAGGGCCTAGCATCAGGGTTCCTGCACTGTCCTTGTTTACAGCACTACCCAGTGGAAATTACACTTGTTGATATGCATCTGTATGTACTTGCCAACAAAGGTCATTTCCCATGATGTCTTTCATAACATGAAGAGGGCAGAGATATGCATTTGAGGCCATTTCAGTTTTGGGTGAGGTTTGGGAGATTGCACAGGGTTATTGGTGTGACAGCAGCAGATGTCTGACACATGCATTTAAGATGAGTGATATCTGATACTCAAACCATAATCTCAGATACTTTAAACCACGACAGATATGTGCACAACATACATGTCAATTATAGTCCGGTGAGATTGAGCTGAGAACCTGCTGATACATTGCAGGCAGATACATACATACATTTCCTTTACTAGTAAGTCTTCCTATAGCAGGTGCTGTACAACATTAGCATAGTGGTTAGCACACTATGTTTGGACATACCAGAGGGCTGGTTCAATTCTCACAGGTTGTTTTCTGTTCATTTTGCTCTGGGCTGGTGCAAATACCGTCCAAAAGGGGTGCAGGTTCCGCACAGCCAGGCACCCTTGCATCTATTCAGTGTGAGCTATTTTATGCATGTTCTTTTCAATCCAGGCTATCAGCCAGGCAGAGTGTGCAGCCTCAGCTGTGGCCCATTGGAGAGTGTTGGTAATGTGACCACAGCTGATGCATGACCCATACAGTGGACGGGCTTAGGAGACTGGAGGCTAACTGTGAGGGCCAGTCTGAGCCTTCATCGCATATATACTGAACGTGCAGCCACATCCTACAGGGGTGATGTGGATCTATCAACCTGATTCTACATTGCAGGCAGATACATATGTTCTCTTTATTGGTAATTCCTGCTATGACCAATTCCTTGCAGGTTTAGCATAATGGTTAGAGCACTGTGGTTGTCGTCACCCCCCCCCCCCCCCAAGGGACAGTTCAATGCCCAGAGGTTCTTTTCTGTTCCTTTTGTTCTGGGCTGGTGCAATTACCATCCAAAAGGGGTGCAGGTTCGGCACAGCCACAGGTACCCTTGCATCTATTCAATGTGAGCTATTTTATGCATGCTCTTTTCAATCCAGGCTATCAGACAGGTAGAGAATGTGGTCCCAGCTTTGGCCCACATCCCACTTACTGACTACAATATCATATGGCAAAGGTTCATCTGGTCTATCAACTACCATCCATCCATCAATCCATCATCTTCAGATTGTCTTCCATTGATGCTCCTTTATCCAGCATTTGGGTTACAGCCATTTTCTTGCCTTTAGATGCATGATTGTCAACTTGAAGCACCTTAAAACCCTTGGCCATTTTATGTTCTGGGCCTAAACCCCTTAGGGCACCTTAACTTCATGTGCCTTAACCCCTCAGGGCGCTTTAACCTCAGGCACCATAAAACCCTCAGGGTGCTTTAACCTCAGGCGCCTTTAAACCCTCAGGGCACCTTAACTTCATGTACACTTCAGAGCAACTTAAACGCAGGAGCCTTAGGTTGAAGAGCCTTAAACCCCTTGGGTACCTTAACATGAGATGTGCCGTTACTGTGTGTTAAATGGTCAGGGCGTCCTGTTCCATGCGTTACATGGCCCATAGCTCCCTTTACGCCAGACCGCCCCCACCCACCCATAGCCTTATATGGCTTCAGGAACCTTAGTGCTGCCTTTACTGCCAGTGACTTTACTACGGTTTAGTAAACATACCCCTATCCAAAAATGACCTTGAAGAGGTGACTTTTCAGCCTTGATTTGAAAAGGGCTAGACATGAAGCCTGATGCACAGACTCAGGTAGTTTGTTCCAGGCATAAGGAGCAACAAGGTGGAAGGACCAAAGTCTGGAGTTGGCAGTAGAAGAGAAGGGCACAGATAGAAGAGATCTGCCAGAGCAGAGTTCCTGAGGAATGGTATAGAGAGAGATAAAAGAGGAAAGGTAGTATGGAGCAGCAGTATGAAGGCACTTATACTGAGAGGATATTCAGAGGCGTTAACGTGTTTAAAAGTGAAGTGCAATAACTAAAGGAAAGTTATTGGACTTGATCATGGTAAGATAGGGGGGTTGGCCTCCCGGAGGCAAATAGTGCATATAACTACATATCCACAAAATTAAGCTGATATACTTTTTTGTTAAATTTTCAAAAGATATTTGCATGAGCCTGAAAAATATTTGGAGGTAGACTCCACAGAAAATAGAAGCTATGTCTGTTATAGATCATTTCTGTGGCTTATTTCTCATCCACGCTTAGTGATTCAGTTTGCTAAATACACAGGGGGGCATAATAAGTGGTGATGCCCAGCGCAAGTAAAGCAGCTAGCCATTGCTGCCTTAAATTATACAAACCTGGATATCTGGCCACTGGCATTGACTATCTGATCTGTCCAGATAGAAACTTAGTTATTGAGTCAGCAACAATATTCATCTGCTGACCAGATAGCTAAACCATTTGGCCAGGGTTTTTTTTGGCCTAACTTTAGCCAGTTATAGTTTACTGGCCAGCACCTCTGTATCGCCTCTGACCAGCTGCACCCCTGAAATGCCCTGATGCTAAGCAGCTAGTTTTGCGACATTTGAACCAGGTAGGAGAGATATTCAGTAGCACCAAACACTAGCGCCTCTGAACCTCTGAATATCCTGCTGAGTACAGTTTAGCAGGTCTGCTAACCAGCTAAACTGTATTGAATATGGCCCCCATAGATTTTATTTGCCTCCCTGAGATCTCGGATCTGCATAATTATATACCAGCCGTGAACAGGCATATGTAGGCACAGCCTCGTGTATGTCTGCATAGCTCACATTCTTTCCAATGGGAAGAAAACGGAACAGATTGTTTTATTTTCCTCCCATAGAAGATCATGGTACTCACTCCATGATGCATTCTTCTGTTTGCTTTCTTCAGTTCAGTTGTGAATGAATCTGAAACAAAGTCTGAGGAAACAGTTGTGAAAGAGTCGCAAATCAGTCCTATTTTGGAACTGCTTCTTGATGCATAAAAATAGTCAGTCTCAGAATGTCCCAAACACATCACAGCTCTTGCCGGTTGAAAAACGATGCTTACAGTCCCACCCAAGTGTCAAACCATCTTGATACACTATCCACACTTAGGGACTCTTTTGCAAAAGTGTGGGAAGTTTTTGCACTTGCTGCGCATTAGGAGCAAAGACCAACATGCAATAAGTGCAAAAATGATGCATGGCCAGCAGATCCCCTACAGTTACCACTCAGAAAATCCTTTACCACATGCTAAGTTCATCTGCAATTAGTGCAGGTACACTTACTACTACTACTACTACAACTACTGAACATTTGTATAGCACTACAAGACGTATGCAGGCTGCACAGAAATGTGTACAAGACCGTCCCTGCTCATCAGAGCTTACAATCTAGTCGAGACAGACAACACAGTAACTGTGGACACGGGATACATCTAGGGGGAATGGTAAGGAAACAAAGGAGACCAAGTGAGTCAAGATCTGAAAGCAGCAGCAAAGAGGTCAATCTTCAGCCTGGATTTGAAAAGGGTCAGAGAAGGCGCCTGACAAAAAGACTCAGGTAGTTTGTTCCAGACATAAGAAACAGCGAGGTGAAAGGAGAGAAGTCTGGAGTTAGCAATAGAAGAGAAAGGCACAGATAGAAGCAATTTGCCAGAAGAGCAAAGTTCCCAAGGAGGGGTGTAGGGAGCGATAAGAGAGGAATGGCAGTGAGGAGCTGCAGAAGTTGTTTGAACTGGATGCAGAAACAGATAGAAAGCCAACGCAGAGACTTGAGAAGAGGGGTAATATGAGCATGATGAGGCTGGCAGAAGATTAGTCACGCAGCTTCCTCTTGAGATGATGATAAGTGCTTCCGTGCAACCTTTAAAATGGCAGTACCCTGTACAGTAAATAGCCTTCGCTAATGGCAAAGTGCAGTCCGCACCCACTATCCACCAATAACCTGCACAGCCTCCATCATGCCATGTGATTAGCACTTAGTACAGGATTTTTATCCCAGTGCTGCTTTCTGTTCTCGGTAGCCATTACTACTGGCCTGAAGTAATGGTTACCACAAGCTAAGATGCACATTAAGGGGGTCATTCTGATCCTCGTAATGGTTACCACAAGCTAAGATGCACATTAAGGGGGTCATTCTGATCCTCGTTTAGTGGGTCTGGAAGTCTGATCTGCTAAACATCTGGACTGCACTGGTGGCCACAGAGCTCCCTGCATGTTTAGCCAACTTGTGTGAGGAGCTCTGTTCATGTGTGGGAGGGGGTGGGCTGGGGGAGGAGCAAGGGTGGGCGGTGGGCAGAAACATGACTCTGGAAGTACAGGACCGATTCCGAGGTTGGCCCTGCACATTTGGGGTTGGCCATATAGACGGGGGACTTATTCCACCTCAGAGGTGGAATAAGTCCCCCTGGACATCAGCGGACTGCGGAACCAGGTGATGTCAAAGAGGTGAGGAAGGGCAGGGGGTTCCCCACAGCCCAACCCTGGTCATGGAAGGCAAGATCGGGGGTCAGGCTGTGGGGAAAGAAGTTTATTTCCTGCAGCTGGGGATCGCAGCTCCTGAATGGAGCCATGGAGCCATGGCAATGGGATGTCGTGACACTCTAGCTCCTTTCAGGAGTCTGGCTGAGCAAGCTGGGTAGTTGGCTGGATGTCCGGGGTACCTGAATTGGGGCACGTCTTGGATGTCCAGCCACTATGCCACAATTCTGCTCCTGTGAGGACGTCTAGCTCCTGTGGTAGCAGAATCAGCTGCATCCCTGGGCCGTCCGGATAGCACGGGGACGCACAACTTAGAATTGGCCTCCACCTGTTTAGTGCAGTTTAGTAAAAGAGCTCTTTATTTTTTGTAGAAGGGCAGTAGATGCCATGTAATCTGCATGGAGTATCATGTCAGCCCAAAAGAGAAGCATTATGACTGTACCAATGCTTTCAAGAAGTCTTGGGACAGCTGTTGCAACCTTTAACAGTGTTAATATGTTTGTATCAGGCTTTTGAGAAAGCAATGGGATAGCTTGCACAGAGAAGAGGTTATCACCATAAACAGCAATATCACATGAGCACTGGGCATCAAGGCTTGGAAGTCTGTTCTGAGGGTCCATGGTTAAAACTCAAATTGCGGGGGGCGGAGCCTGATGTCCAGCGGGTAAGACGCTTCGCGCTGAAGCTCCCGAGAGGCCTACTCAGAATCCTGACTTAATACCTATACAATCTTAATATTTTGCTCCGAGCTTACCGGGGTACCTCGGGGGGGATGGCGGCCCATAAACCAGCGCACTTGGACTTCGGGTCTCCTTCTTCTTCACACGGAAAACGCTCCAAAACAGAGGTGTCTTCCCCACAGAAGATGGTTCCACTTCGTGAAAACCCCGAAATGCACCTGGAGATTTTAGAGGAAATACGCGGCGTGAAGGAACTGGTGCAGTCCAACGGAGAAGCGCTTCGAGCCATGCGAGAAGACTTCGGAGTGCTCCAGGACCGACTTGAAAGTCTTTCATTATGGCAGGACAACATGGCGGGGGTCCTCGACTCGCACGCGGTGCGCTTGGGCAAACTGGACAAGGCTGAGCGCCAGATACAGAATCTTCAAAAGGAGTTAGAAGATAGCAATAATCGAGCCCGTCGCAACAATGTGAGGCTCATTGGAATACCGGAGGGGGTGGAAGCAGGAGATATAAGAGAATTCCTGCTCAAACTCTTCCCTTTTTGCTTAAGATCACTTTTCATATAGAACTTGAATTTGATCGAGCACACCTTTTTCCTACCCACATGGCGCTCAACCGTACGACCCCCCGGCCTATTATCTTTCGATTACTACGATATCAACAAGTGGAACAAATTTTAAATGCTGCCCGGGCGAATCATCATTTGGAATTTGAAGGTCATAAAGTCTCCTTCTTCCCTGATTTGGCAAAGCCCACCGTTGACCGTCGGAAGAGACTCCTTGCTTTTCGCCCTCGACTTCAACAACTACAGGCTCGCTTTGGCCTGTTGTATCCAGCGAAGCTCCGAGTGACTCTCCACAACCAAACTAGGACATTCAAAGATCCTGATCTACTATCAACATTTTTAGACTCCAAAGAAGCAGAGCAGATGCGCTAATCCAACAACTTGGACTTATTATCTGCCGGCTCTGTCCGCCATTTTGAAGGGCCCGACGCGGTGGTCATAGCCAAGACAGAGACTACCTGGACTTTCTTTCTTTCTCTATATGACTTTTTTTTTTTGGTCTCCTATCCCTCCATGATGTGTGCCTCGGTCGGATTCGGAGCACGCACAGTTCTACAGGTTATATGTTTTTTCAATTTCGGCCTTCTCGGGGGTTTCTCCCCGCAGACACATGGTCGCCAGTAATTTCTGGGGTTCTGCTTCTTCTCTACCGCACTGCGGTTTTTCTTTTTAATGTGGGGCGCTTCATTGTATTACATTAGCTTATTTTCTTTCATGTCATGTGTACAGCCAGATACAGTTAATATGAGGGACATTGTGAAATTATGTGCGCTATCATGCTCAGAATTTTTAACCTTTCTGAATGGCCTTATGTAAAATCTTATCACTTAACGTAAAAGGCATCAATAGTCCAATCAAAAGAAAGAAAATCCTTAGCTATCTTAGCCATGAGCATGCTGATTTAGTGTTTCTTCAGGAAACGCATCTAAACTCTGCTGAAACACTGAAACTCAATGCTAAGCCTTACATGGTGGCTGCCTATTCTCCCACCGTTTCCAAACGGTGTGGGGTGGCCATTCTGGTTAAGAAGTCTTTGCAAACTACTGTAATGGATACTAGCTCTGACAAGGAGGGTAGATGGGCCCGTGCACACCTTAAGGTTGGAGATAGTGAATTCACGTGTATTTGTATTTATGCCCCGAATGTGGACAACCCTGCTTACTATGCAAGTATTGCGCAGTTGGCACAGGCCTCTGCCAATACTCCATTAATACTTGGTGGTGATTTCAATCAAGTGTTAGACCCTTTGATAGATAGACAACCGCCTAGAACGAGTAGTCCACCCAAGAGTCTTGCTACCCTTACAGCTCTGATGCAAGATCTTGCGCTAGTAGATATATGGAGGCTGCTTCACCCCTCCGACTTAGAGTTCACCTTTTTTTCTGCCCCCCATCACTCACAATCTAGAATAGATTTCTTTCTCATTTCCAAAGCACTGATTTCTCAAGTGGACACGGCTAGGACTCATCCTCTCCATATTTCAGATCATGCTGCCATATCTTTATCATTACATGTCACTGCGCGAGACAATTCTCCCCGAGCTTGGTTTTTTGATAGATCCCTACTAGATCAAAAAGATTTTCAGGTTGATACAAAGGCCGCTATCCAAGATTATTTTCATTTTAACTCACCCCATGACACAGCGAGCTGGGCTTGGTGGGAGGGTTTTAAGGCATCTATCCGTGCAACTATAACCAGCTATCAAATTCGGCAGGGGAAACAAAGAAAGCAACACTTACTGATTCTAGAGCAACAGATACGAGCTGGGGAGCGTCTCCTCACGTCCCGTACTGACCCATGTATTTTACTCCGTTTACAACGCTTGCGTTTTCAATACAATCAGCTTTTGTATACTGCTGCTGCTAAAAATATTGAATCACAACAAGGGATATTACCGGGAAAATAACCGTGCTGGCAAATTGTTAGCAAATGCCCTGAAAGGTCAAAAGAAGCCAAGCGTGTTACCGCTCTCCGTAATCCGTCGGGGGGGGGCTTGGTCACTAAAGATACAGAAATCTTAGAACTCTTTCGTGATTTTTATACTCGGCTTTATCAATCTGAATGTGATTTTGAGCCAGAAGTATTTGAACGCTTACTTTCAGGGGTACAAAGACCGACCCTATCTGACGAAGATAGAGTGGCCATGGACAAACCATTCACTTTATCAGAAATTCATTCTGCTATCAAGAAATGTGCCACAGGTCGAGCTGCGGGCCCAGACGGTCTCCCTGCTGAATTCTACAAAACCTTTAACGCTGACTTAGCTTCAGTTTTGAAACTTTATTTTTCTGCTCTGGCCGAGGAGGGATCTCCTTCTGGGTCCTTTTCAATGGCCAATGTAGTAGTTTTTGAGAAAGAGGGGAGAGACCCGCAACTAACAGCTAATTATCGTCCAATTTCCCTCCTAAACGCGGACTATAAAATATTTGCCACCATTCTCTCCACCCGGCTCTCTGATAGGATGTCTACCTTAATACACCCAGATCAATGCGGTTTCATTCCCGGTAGATCAACTGCTGACAATGCTCGGACTCTATGTCATGTACTGACTGCCGCAGTTAATCTTGATCGCCCATTTGTTGGCCTCTCACTTGATGCTGAGAAGGCCTTTGATCGCTTAGAATGGCCCTTCCTGTTTGCAGCCCTCCGCTGGTACGGATTTGGAGAAGGTTTTCTCTCCGCTGTCTCCGCACCATGTATGCACAGCCTACAGCCAGTATCTGTGCTAATGCTTTAAAGTCTCAGCCATTTCCCCTTCAACGCGGTACTCGCCAGGGATGCCCACTGTCTCCACTTCTTTTCGATCTTGCACTCGAACCCTTAGCTTTACTAATCCGGCAATCGGAGGAGATTCATGGAGTCCCCTTCTCTCATAGGGAAATCAAAATTTCAGCATATGCTGATGACCTTATGCTCTTTGTCTCTATAGACTCAGTGCCGGCTGTCCTAGAGCAAATTGGTAAATATTCACAACTCTCCGGTTATAAGATAAATTGGACCAAGTCGGTAGCCTTTCCACTAAATCCTCTGCTTCATCAGGCAGATATGCAACCCTTTCCCCTTTTTATGGCAACCTCGCATGGTCAAATACCTTGGGGTTCACTACTGCTCTCCTTTGGAAGACACTATCTCTTTAATGCCAAAGACTTAACCTCTAAAGTCCGGGCGCTTACTCACCGTTGGACTCCTTTAACACTTACCTGGTGGGGTCGCCTAGAAACCATAAAAATGATGATTGTTCCGAAAGTGAATTATATTTTAGAAATGTTGCCCTGTCTCCTACCTCGACGTACATATAAAGATATAGAGGGCCTTCTGACTAGATACCTATGGCAAAACAAGACACCTAGGATAGCGAAACATAAGCTGCAAGCAGATAAGGAAAATGGGGGTGTCAGATTCCCTGATTTCCTGAAATACCATCAATCTTTTCTTCTCAAACAAGGCGCTCGTTGGCTGGAAGATCTAGCACCGAGTAGACCTGTGTGGCTAGACATAGAGGAGGACCTTTGCAAACCGATTCCTCTTACTTTTCTCCCTGGTATGACTCTCCCATCAGACTCCCACTATCCACCAATGCTTTTAGACACTTTAGGTGCCTTTAATACTCTTATACAATCTTTAGACTCTCGACTCTGTCCGTTAGACAGGCTCCCGCTTTGGTACAATACTCGATTTCAAATACAAAATAAACCGATGGCGTGGAGCCCCTGGTACACTAGGGGCATTTGGATTCCTAACCAGTTGTTCCATGATGGTCGCTGGAAAACTTTTAGTGAATTGCAAATTGAATTTGGTCTCCCAGCAAAACACTACTTTCAGTTGGTGCAACTTCAGCATTGTCTTCGGAGTGCTAAGGTGCTCCCGCCATCGGCATCCCCTACACAAGGATTGTCGGAGACTATCCGATCTATCGGGAGTTCACCGGGTGTAGCATCTAATTTTTACAAAACCTTATGTAATGCTATAATTAGAGGTACCCCTATAGCACAGAAAGCATGGGAGCGAGAATTACATGTAACTTTGACCCCGGAGCAATGGAGCCTTGTCTGGAGTAGAGTGACACGGGTTTCTCGATCCGCCTCACTCACTCAGACACTCTTCTTTCTAGCCCACCGGTGTTTCTACACTCCTGACAGATTAGCCAAATGGAACACCACTCAGGGCAATAGCTGTTGGACATGCCATGCGGCCATTGGTTCACTACCTCATGTTATGTATGAATGTCCCGCACTACAGTATTACTGGCGTCGGGTCTGGGGTCGTATCCAATCTATTTTGCACTTTCAAGAGCCCCTTTCTTGGAGGATAGTGGGACTTCGCTCAGCTGCGGGGATCCCCTCTCTTCCAAAAACGGCTTACTTCCTTTTGGACTTTATGCTAGGCATCGCTATTTCCCTAATTACGAAATACTGGAAAAATAGCTCCCATCTGAGCCCCAATGAATGGTGGAATCATGTCTGTCTCTACAGTAAATATGAACAAATACCTCGTATGTTAGCTTCTTCCGTTCAGACTCCTCATCATCTGTCTAAATGGAAGATGCTCAATGACTATGTTCACACTGCTAAATGCTCTCATCTGACTGTTTAAATTTGTATAAATCTCTGTCCCATGATCATTCTGTATCGTAGATACTCTTTTGTTCGTTTTGATGTACAATCACTGTTGTTTGGAAGCGCTCACATGCTGATATTATCGGCTTAGAGAAGAAGCATGGGGGTGGGGGGTAATTGGGTATGCTTTTCCTTATTGTATACTTGTTTTGTCTCCTTTGGTGTGTTGTTCCTTTTGTTTGTTGCAAAATGAAAATAAAAGTTTAAAAAAAAAAAAAAACTCAAATTGCAATGCTGAGGTGGCATATGGGTGGCAACATCATGCTGCTGAAAATTACTGGCTAGCTCTTGACAGTGGCACTTATCCAAATAATAGATGCTGCTATCCAGATAACAGCTTCGGAATATGGACCCAGAAATTATTTGTATTTAAATTTGAGTCATCGGCTATTCAAATGGATGCAAAGTAATGCAGTGGCTTTTTGACCCCCCCCCCGTGAAGAAACACCCCCTCCCCCGCTGACCCCACATGGAAGAGGCATGCATGGCAAACCTACCTTTATGTCCTTGCCACACTGCCTCTGTTCCAGGCCTGTCGCTGCTCCCTTCTGAGATGAAGTCTCACATTATCTCCAAGCCCACTGACAATGCTATTTCTAAGAAATGAATGGCAGCGGCAGTACCTTCCATCTACTAGGAGAGCTAAAGCAAATGACCTCAGTCCAAAACACCAAAATCAAAGTGTTCCTCTTGATATCTTAGACTCTAAGAAGCTAATGTAACACATCTGGGATTTTTGCCTAGGGTGCCAGGACCCTTGGACAGCTCCATGTGGCACATCACCTTTCCGCAGAAACAGCATGTCTGTTTGCCACCACTGTCACTGTGGGATCATGCCGGACATCACAGATGGAAATTGGAGATGGACGGATAACCCTATGAGGAGAAGCTACAAAGGTTAGGGCTCTTCAACCTGGAGAAGAGATGGCTGAGAGGAGATATGATAGACGTCTATAAACTACTGAATGCAGTGGAATGGGTAAACATAGATTGATTGTTTACACCATAAAGATGTAGAACAACTAGGGGACATGCACTGACACTACAGTGTAACCCATTGAAGACTAGTTAGAGAAAATATTTTTACAGTCAACGCATCATCAAACTCTGGACTTCATTACCGGAGGATGTAGTAAAGGCTGTTAGTGTAGCAGGGTTTAAAAAAGCTTTGGACAAGTTCCTGGGGGAAAGGTCCATGAACCATTATTAAAGGGGACCCAGGAAATCCACTGCTTGCCCCAATACAGGCATTGTGAAACCTATGTGTCTTCTGGGGAAACTGCTAGGTACTTCTGACCTAGGTTGGCCATTGTTGGACACAGGATACTGAGATTGATGGACCTTGGTCTGACCCATTATGGCAAATCTTATAATCTTGTGTTCTTATGTGCCACATGGGCAGCTGCCGGTCCACCTTGTGCATCAGCAACCCCCACTGCATGACACATGTGCCACCTCCTTTGTCCCATTGCACCATCAACATAGTGCCCTTTCATACTTGGATGCTATGCTGTTGCTGCTAATGGAGCACTACTATCACTCACTTGGGCTCACCTGTCTGTGCATAACATTGAAGTTTTTAAAATAGGCTCTCTCCCCTCCAAACAGGGGTGACCCAAGGGGGGGGCGGGGCCACGTGTTAAGATAAATTGCGTGGCCTCATTTGCATAAGGAGCCTGATTTGCATAAATATTTGCATAATGTTGACATGCATTTTTCGTAAACATGCCTCTTAATGAGTGTCTGGATAAAGATAGACTAACAGATTTCTACGTTACTATATTCCAGTGCCAACCGCCATTCCCATTAGGAAGTACTATAAACACTGACCATTTAGAACTCATAGCAAATCCACCATATCATAACAGCACTGCCAGGACTCACAAAGCACCAAACCCTACCTATGAAAATGCAACACTGCAAATATTAAACCAATATATCTCAGAGAATACCAATGCATCTCCTACTGGAGAAAGAGAACAAGTGGCACGGTCAAATAGAAACTACATGAACAGAATACCTCAGCTTGGTTAAAATGCAGAACATAGACCGTCACCAAAGAACAAGGGATCACAAATTAGAAATAGGAAGACAATAAATAAACTGGGAACCCCAAAAGCCAAACTTGGGATGTACAACAACACTGGAGAAATAAAACTATAAATTAATTTCCTCTTGTACTAAACAAAACACAAAAGACGTTAACGATGCACATTCCCCAGAGCTGATATAGTCCAGTTAATAATTTCAAAATAAAAAAGTATTTTTCTACCGTTTGCTGTTTGCGCATTTTCTTTTTCAGTTGCAATTGCTCCAGTCACTTTCTTCTGGTTTCTTTGTGTCTTCTGCGAGCTATCCATTTGTCCTTTCTTCTCTTTTAGATTTTTTTCCATTTTCTTTCTTTATATCTGCTTTAACATACTGATCTTTCCCCTTTTACCCTTTCCCCCATTTATTTCCTTATTCCTTTATCATCCACTCAAATTTCATCCTTCCATTCTCAATCTCCACTTACTCTCCCAATACCCGGCCCATCGTAGACTTTTCTTCCCTCCCACACAAAATATCTTTTCTCCTCTCCATTCTCATTCCCCATCCCTTTCTAGTCCTCCCCCAAAATCAGCCCCCTTATAGTTCTAGACCCACCCAGCATCCACCTCCTTCTAGTCCCATTCTCCCAAGCCTCCACATCCATTTCCAGTCCTAGCCCCCAATACGCTCTTTTCCAGTTCCATTCCAGCCTCCCATCAGCCCATTTCCACTCCAAGCTCCCCATCAGCCCATTTCCAGCCCTATTCCAACTTCCATCAGCCCGCTTCCAGTCCTATTCCAGCCCCCATCAGCCCATCTCCAGTCCTATTCCAGCCCATCACCCATTTGCAGTCCAAGTTCCCCCCATCAGCCCATTTCTAGTTCTATTCCAGCTCATCAGCCTATTTCCAGTCCTAGCCCCCATATGCTCTTTTCCAGTTCCATTCCAGTCCCCCATCAGCCCATTTCTACTCCAAGCTCTGCCATCAGCCAATTTCCAATCCTAGCCCCCTCATCAGCCCATTTCCAGCCCTATTCTAGCTCCCAAAAGCCCACTTCCAGTCTTATTCCAGCCCCCATCAGCCCATTTCCAGTACTAATCCAGTTCTTCATCAGCCCATTTCCAGTCCCAGCCTCCCCCCCACCATCACAGTCCATTTCCAGTCCTAGCCCCCCCACCATCACAACCCATTTGCAGTCCTAGCCCCACCATCACAGCCCATTTGCAGTCCAATCACCCCCCAATCACAGCCCATTTGCAGTCCTAGCCCCCCCCCACCATCACAGTCCATTTTCAGTCCATTTACCCCCTCCCACCATCACAGCCTATTTCCAGTCTGTTACCCCCCCACACCACCACCATCACAGCCCATTTGCAGTCCACGTTCCCCCCTGATCACAGCCAATGCAGTCATAGCCCTTCCCCCCTCTGAAAAACCCCGTGGACGTCTAAGGGGCTGCAGAGGGAGCCGGGGAAGCAATGCCCTTTAACCTTTCCTGGCATTCGCGGCTTCACTGAAACAGCCGACAGCATGAAGGAAAAGGCTCTTCACACTGGCAGCTTGCAGAGGGAGCCAGGGCCTCACACGAACTTCCCCGGTATGCTCTGCAGTTGTCCAAGTGTCCATTGAGCAGTAATGGAGCTGGCGCGGGGCCCCCTGAAGTGCGGGGTCCTGTGCGAACAACTTTATCGCTCAATGGACGGGCCAGCCCTGCCTCCAAATACACCCTTTCCACTAGGTTTTACTTGGCATTAGGGTTCCCTGTGTTAAAGGGCTTTTAAACACATTACGCAACTGGCGTTAAGGGAGCACACGTAGCTGACGCCCACTCTCCACCCTGTTAATGCCCATTCTCCGCCTACTGCACCCTTAATGCTGCTGGAGCCTTTAACGCTCGCTAATGTTGCTTTTTAGCAGCATTAAGGGTGCTAGTGTGCCGATAATGGGCATTAACAGCACCCATGCTCCCTTACTGCCATTTAGTAAACATACCTCTTAATTTAATTTAAAAAAAAAAAACACCTTCGAGTCAATGCTGATTCATGGCAACCCAACAGTTCCTGGGTTTTCTTGGCAGTGTGACCAGAAGTAGATTAACAGGCCTTTCTTTGAAGGCTATGGAGGGTCAAGTGACTTGCCTGAGGTCACAGGAGTACAAGTGGTCTCTGAACTACCAAGCCAGTGCTCTGGCCACTGGGCTACTCCTCCACATGCATTTATATCCTGCTTCTATCCTCCAGCGGTTAAAGGTAATTTACAAAATATAAAACTGGATTATATAACTCTTAGATATTAATGTGTGTTCCTCTTGCCTGTACAGAGACATCCTAACTAAGCCAGAATAATAAAATCTAAATCCAAGTATGATCTTTCCTGTCTCACTTTCAATATCCATTGAACATTGGCTCATAATTCAAATCAAGCTGCTTTAAGCTAGCCATTGTTCAAACAACCAAGTTGTCAAAGTTTACAAAATAATTTAATTTCAATCAAATCTTCAGGAAGTTTGCCATGTGAAAAAGATGGAAGAAAGGAGAATGAAGAGTGCAGGTAGGATAAAGAAATAACAAAGGGAAATAAAAGAACTAGGATATAGGAATGCAATGAGCAAAAGAAGAAAGACTGCAGGATGGCGAAAAATCTAGCGAAAAAGCTGAGAGAGTAGAATGGATAATAGATAAAGATCATTTAGAAATCAAGGAGAGAGAGAGGGAAAATAAATAAGGAAAATCTAGGGAAATGAAAATTGGAAAGCAGAAAAGAAACTGAAAATAATAAAAAAATAGAAGATCAAGAACTGCAAAGGTTTGAAAATATTTTATTAAACGTTTCTACTGCATCTGAACAGGTAGGAGGACTGAAGATGACAGAGTTTGTCCCAGGGAGAGTATGGTTGGGTTTGTGCTGTAAGATGTAGGAAAGGCTGGACACATGAAGACAAGTATTTCTGCTTCTGTGTCTTCATTTTCCCACTAGAAACAATCTTCTCAGTATATCCGTCAGGTTTTCTCTGCACATTTCTAGTTCTAATTTGTGGTCACTTATTTTGTATTTGGTATTTGGCCCTGTGTACTTGTGACTGAGATGAGCTATTCTGCTGACGTTTAGTTTCTATGTAGAGATTCATCTTTGTTCTGTTTTCCCACAAATAATGATTTGGAGGAACATTTGAAATTCTGCCAACTCATATGATCTATGGCTGAAGGCAGGAGGTATGGCTGCTATGAGGGTGGCTACTGTGTGGACAAAGCAACAGTCACCATACTGCCTAAAGTTAGCCCCGAATGTGAACATAAGATATGCCATACTGGGTCAGACCAAAGTCCATCAAGCCCAGTATCCTGTTTCCAACAGTGGCCAATTTAGGTCATACGTACCTAGCAGTATCCCCAAGAGACAGAGGTTCCACAATGCTTGTATTGGGTCAAGCATTGATATCCTGGGTCCCTTTTTAATAATGGTTTATGGACCTTTCCTCCAAGAACTTGTCCAAACCTTTTTTAAACCCATCTACACTAACAGCTCTTACTACATCCTCCGGTAACAAATTCCAGAGTTTGATTCCACGTTGAGTGAAAAAATATTTTCTCTTATTTGTCTTAAATAGTTTACCCTGTAGCTTCATTACATGTCCCCTAGTCTTTCTATATTCTAATAGCGTAAACAATTGATTTACGTTTACCCGTTCCACTCCATTCATTAATTTATAGACCTCTATCACATCTCCCCTCAGCCGTCTCTTTTCCAGGTTGAAGAGCCCTAACCTTTGTAGCCTCTCTTCATAGGAGTAGCCTTCCATTCCCTTTACCATTTTGGTGGCTCTTCTCTGTACCTTTTCTAATAACGCTATATCGTTTTTAAGATACGACGACCAGAATTGCACACAATATTCAAGGTGCGGTCGTACCATGGAACGATACAGAGGCATGATAATATTCTTTGTTTTATTTTCCATTCCTTTCCTTATGATACCTATCATTCTATTTGGTTTCTTGGCCGCCACTGCACACTGGGCGGAGGGTTTTAACATGTTATTCACAATGACTCCTAAATCTTTTTCCTGGGTGGTGGTTCCCAATGTGGAACCTTGCATTGTGTAACCATAGTGTGGGTTGTTCTTTCCTAGGTGCATAACTTTGCACTTGTCCACATTAAATTTCATCTGCCATTTGGATGCCCAGTCTTCCAATTTATCCAGATCCTCCTGCAGTTTTCTACAATCCTCATGGGGTTTAACAACTTTAAACAGTTTTGTGTCGTCTGCAAATTTGATAACCTCACTAGTTATTCCCTTTTCCAGGTCATTTATGAATATGTCAAAAAGTAGCAGACCCAGTACAGATCCCTGGGGTACTCCACTATTCACCTTTTTCCATTGGGAAAATTGGCCATTTAGCCCTACCCTCTGCTTTCTATCTTTTAACCAGTTCCCAATCCACAATAGTACACTGCCTCCTATCCCATGACTTTTTATTTTTGCCAAAAGTATCTGATGAGGGACCTTGTCAAAGGCTTTCTGAAATTCCAGATGCACTATATCAACCGACTAACCTTTGTCTATCTGTTTATTCACACCTTCAAAAAAACATATCAGATTAGTAAGACAAGATCTTCCTTGTCTAAAGCCATGTTGGCTGTCTCCCATTAGGCCATGCTGTGTAATTTTGTTCTTTATGATGGTTTCTACCATTTTCCCCGGTACTGACGTCAGGCTTACCAGTCTGTAATTTCCCAGATCACCCCTGGAACCCTTTTTAAAAATTGGCGTTACATTGGCGATCCTCCAATCTTCAGGTATTACAGATGATTTTAATGAAAGTTCACAGATTACTAATAGCAGGTCTGCAATCTCATATTTCAGTTCTTTCAACACTCTTGGATGTATACCATCCGGTCCAGGTGATTTGCTACTATTCAGTTTATTAGTTTATGTGAGTGCTGGCACCTCTTTTTCCTAGAAAAAAGTACTGTAAAATAGACATCTTTGTGCATAGTTCTGCTGCATACATTTACACCTGCTCCTAAGATGGCGTAAACATATGTGGCCACATTGTAGCCTCAATTATGACAGGTTTTAGGCTAATATGTTATATAGACATATGTAGGCCGATTCCAAGTTGTTCATCACTGGGCCATCTGGACGCCAAGTCATCCGGACTGCCAGGGGATGCACCCAATTCTGCTCCCGTGTGGGCTAGATGTCCCTGCAGGAGCAGAATCACAGCATAGTGGCTTGATGTCCTGGACATGCCTCGATTCAGGCACCCCGTATGACCAGCCAACTACCTGGCTAGTTTAGCCAGGCTCCTGAATGGAACTGCAGTACCATGGTGTCCCGTCACTGAAATCAGGGATCATCAGCCTATTTCCAGTCCCAGCCCCCATATGTTCTTTTCCAGTTCCATTCCTGATCCCTGGCCACTGAAAATAAACCTCTTTCCCCACAGCCCGAACCTCAATCTGGCCTTCCATGGCCAGGATCGGGCTGCAGTAACCCTCTGCGGCCCCTCACCTCTTTGATGTCGCCTGGCTCTGCGGTCCCCCAATATCCATGGGGACTTATTCCACTTCTGAGGTGGAATTAGTCCCCTGTCTGCATGGCCTATCCCAGACATACAGGGCCGACCTTGGAATTGGCCCTGTACGTCCAGGTCACGTTCCCACCCATCATCCACTCTTGCTCCTCCCCCAGCCCATCCTCTCCCGCACATGAACAGAGCTCACCACACCAGTCGGCTTATGTGAGGAGAGCTCTGTGGCCGCCAGTGCGATCCGGATGTTTAGCAGTTCTGGATGTCTGGATAGAATGTCCAGACCCGCTAAACAAGGATCGGTGTGACCTCCATAGGCACTTACGTCTCTCCATAATATAATTTCAAAATACTTGCCAACTTGGCCTGAAAAATTCTTGAGATCACTGGCAATAATAATAATAATAATAATAATTTAAAAAAATGGCAGAGCAATAAATAAACATTTACAGATACTGAGGGTTTAGTGGGACGCTCCCTTCCAGGTTAAGAACCTTTCTTCACTAACTCATACCTTGTAGAGCTTGATGCCGGAATTTGATGTTAGGCCTCGTCCTCCTTGCCACCAGTTCAGGGGATGATATCTGTATCATCTCCTTTCTTTTCCAAGATCAGGGGCTCCTGGCTGCTCCCTTAGTCTTCTGTCCTTTACAAATCTGTGTACTTCAAAATACGCACGCTCAGACACCTACGTCCCCTACTAGACCACGAAGACTTCAGAACCATTTACCAAGCGCTGATACTACCACATTTCGACTTCGCCAACTCCATTCTACAAGGACTCCCACAATCCACCGTAAGCTCCTTACAGCTTGCCGTGAACACCACTGCCAGGGTTCTTCTAGGAGCGGCCAAAAATGAACACATCACACCTATCCTCAAACAGCTCCATTGGCTCCCTATACACGGAAGACTTACATTCAAAATCCTCATTCTCACATTTAAGGCCATAAATGGTTTATCGTCCACATCACTTTCTAAACTCATCCAATCCGTCCCATCAAACAGAAATAGGAGACAGGCAGCATTAAACTCACTAACAACCCCAAAGGCTATAACAACTTGCAGCCTATCAACATCAAACAGAGCTTTCATGTTTAGCGCACCAAAATGCTGGAATTCTCTCCCACCTGATCTCCGCGCCATAACTGACCTAACCCAGTTCAGAAAGGCCCTTAAACTGCACCTTTTCATCAAATACTACCCCACATGAACCGTAACATAACAGCCACACCCTAATACAATCCACAATATCTCTCTTGTTCCAAGCATTCCTGCTAATTTTATGTAAATAGTTTGAGCATGTTATCTAGCTAATAGACTATATACTCCATGTAAATAGTTCTCCCATGTTATCCAAGTTGATACTCCTGTTATATGTATTACCAAACAGCCTGTTGTTCTGGTTTCTTTATGTTATTTGTAAACCGCGCTGATGTCAAAGAGTGCGGTATATAAGAAGTTGAAATAAATAAAATAAAAAACTTAGGTAAGTTGTCGTGCTGCCATGGCCTAAACTGCCGTTGTCACTCCTATTGTTAATTCCTTGGCTTAAGTAAGCAAAGACCTCTCGTTCTTCTTTATGGGGTACCGGCCATGGAGACAGACACATCTGATACTGTGGTATAGTAGCTTAGTTAGTCAAGGATACCTTAATGGTACACTACAGTAACTAGTCTAGCCAAAGACAGGAAACTGCCTTTGGGCTTGGTCTTTATACCAGTCAGGTTTCCCTCCCACTGAGATCTCTCCCACCGCTGTCTCAGTGGTTATGAGATCTTCTCCTGTTCTGGAAACATTCAAAGCAGCAAAGTTTGTTTCTGTTTCTGCAGGCATTAGCAGTGTTTGAGCACAACTTTCTCTACTAATGTAGGCGCAGAATGCAGGAAAAGATCAAACATGGGCATAGGCAATCCGCAAAAGGCTGCACTGATGGCAGTGCATTTAAATCTCTTTAAATGGAAGGTAATGAAGCGATTAGCGGTGCAGTGTAGATGCAGAGACGTTTGCAGAAGACTGAGCTCAGTGCTGGGATTTTAATCCAAGGTCTGTGGAGCCACTAAGGGTTAGTTACAAATACAGTTACAACTAGCTTTATTTGATATACTGCCTAGTTCATAGGTCTGGTGAGGACTTTGTGACAGATTCTTGAACACACATTCCCTGTAACATTTTTCTGGCTTGACTGAAGAGTGAAAAAAATAAACGGCAGGGGAAGTGTGCTGTAACAATGTTATGAGCATGTGCTGGAACAGTGTCTCGACACAGTTAAACACAAAACAAAAGGTTCCCTATTTTATCAAAAGACATTTTTTCAAGAAATCTTGCTATCATATACCACATGATTACTCAATATTTATGAATATAAGCAAAAAGGAGAAGAGGCATCAGCAACAGGAGGATAGAAGGATACCCCTACGAGGAAAAGCTTAAAAGGTTAGGGCTCTTCAACTTGGAAAAGAGACGGCTGAGGGGAGATATGATAGAGGGCTATAAATTAATGAAAGGAGTAGAGCGGGTAAACATAAATCAGTTATTTACCCCTTCAAAAAGTAGAAAGACAATGGGACATGTGATGAAGACAATGGGACATGCAATGAAGCTACAATGTAGTACATTTAAGGCTAATCAGAGAAATATTTTTTCACTCAACACGTAATCAAACTATGGCATTTGATGCTAGAGGATGTAGTAAAAGCTATTACTGTAGCTGGGTTTAAAAGAGGTTTGGATGATTTCCTGGAGGAAAAGTCCATAAATCTTAATTAAAGTGGACTGGGTAAATCTGCTTCTTACCTTTGGGATAAGCAGCATGGAAGCTATCTTTTGGGAACCTGCCAGGTACTTGTGACCTGGATTGGCCACTGCTGGAAACAGGATACTGGGCTTGATGGATCTTTGGTCTGACCCAGCATAGCAAATCTTATGTGCTTCACAGTACTTGTCTGACACTATTTCAACCAAATCATACCTCCTTTTCTTCATCTGCCTGTCACCGTTATTTATATAATTTTTTGTATCTGCACCCAATGTCCTTAAAAAACAATATGCAGTACAACATTGGTGTTTACGAATACCAATGTTATTCTGAACAGAACTTTTGTGCAGAATAATTTTGCTATTTATGCACCAGATATCACAAATTGCAAACTGTTTTTTGGGGTTTTTTGTGCACAAGATATAGGAGCTGTTAACGCAGATCCCTATGCACATGTGCCTGACTTGCTTTCCTTGTGTAGTGCAGACTTTTTGCGCACAGCTCATTTGCATGCAGTTTGCTAACAGTATTGTTGAACAAAGCGTCTGCTCTAAAGTTGCATTAGATAACCCTGCGCTAGAGTTTTAGCTCTAATGGAAGCTCTAGTGCAAGGTTCTGCATTATGCTCTTGATAGCATAGAAGCTTACAAAGCAATATTTTAGTAGGGCAACTAGAGGTTTCTGCACCCAAATACCCTCTCTCCTTCCTTTTTCAAAATTTGGTGAACAGCACAGTGGAACTTCTGTGTAAACCGCGCTGATGCCGAATAGTGCGGTATATAAGAAATTGTAAATAAATAAATAAATAAAAATTATTCTTCCATGCCACTTTAACTTTATCCATTAACTTTGATTCATTACTAAGGAAGTACTAAGCAGGCATTGAATTACTAAGCAACCGTATTAGAGGCTCTGTATCCAGCATAGGACCCATCCATGGAAAAGCGCAATTAAGAAACCATAACTCATATTACTAGTTTCTGTGCAAACTGACAACTTTTCAGATGGAGTAATTAAGTCCATTGGAATACTATGAAGATTTTAATGTATCTAATCTCGTGTGTCTGCATAGAATTACACCTGCAACAAAGTTCAGGCAAACAAATGCACAACACATCAAACCGTTTAAGAAACAAAGGTCCCTGCTTGGCTTTGCGGGAATTTCTAGTAGTCTCTTTCATTGTCCTCAAAACATGAGGCCAGAAAATGGTTACTGTTCAAGCACTGTACCATTTTGGGCCATTTTGTCATTAGGATGTGCTTTCAAATGGTCCTTCCAATTTGTCATTCCTTGAATTGTACCTCCATGGTGCTTATACAGTGGGGTCATCAAGACCAAAGGACCCCAGTTCAGGCTTCATTCTATTACAAATCTCCTCCCCATTCCATTCATCTCTCTTGGTTTCCACCATGCTGTTGTGGTAAATGAACCTTCAAAGACAATTTGTTTTGGGACAGATATTGGTTGTTGCTAGAATGCTTTAACAGAGATATTTATGCTTGATTCCTTCGATTAGATGAAATACTAGATGTGATATGCTGTGCGGCGAAGAACCCGTGATGAAACCCGTTGATAGTGAAACGCGACAGCGCTGAGTTTGGCGTTGGGAGATTGAAGCAAAGATAAGCACAGTTTCTTCTGACTATAGCTTCGTCAAATATATTTTGAAACATTATGTCTTGAGAAGAATGAGCAACATATGGTCAATGATGCAAAACGGAGCACTAGGGTGGTGAAATTTATACCCATAGCTCCATTAAGGTCTGAGACCAGTTGCTTTCATTACATAATTTCTATCTAATGAAATATTAGAGTTGCTAATAACTGATTACTGTTGTGGGAACGGAAATATAAATAGAAACCTCTCTAGATAATACAGGAGCAATATTAGTTTATGTTCAACAGTTTACTTGCTCTGAAGAAGAGACCATTTAGTCTATTATCAATGATACTGGACCTTTCCAATGGGGGTTCCTCCCTTGATAGACAGAAAAAGTCTGGGTTGCAACTGGTGGGACATAGCTGTTGGTCTGAATGTCTCTTCTACTTCCTCTTTGCTGGTGCTAAACCCTTCCTAACATGTCCTATTGAGGTTTGGGTGAACATCACAAGAATATCAGCACAAACCAAAAACACCTTCGACTCTGCCAACACTTAGATTTTTGTCCAAAAGTCAGAAAATAAATCTAAATCCCTTTGATGCCAATCCAGACCCCACATATGCTGGGTGCCAATTTTCTAACCCCTGCCAGTCTGGGAGCCCTCATAGTAGCATTTTATTGTGATGTGGTAGACTGGGTACCAACCACTTCAGGGAAATAAAACAATCCTTGCAGGTTTAACTCTCTGGAAATTTTAGAGTTCCAGGTTGGGACAAGTAAAACTGGGAGGCCATTGGCACTTTAGATCCACTTGTTTTTCACTTCACTTACTCTCATTTAACCAATCCTGGCCAGAACTTGTTCTGAACCAAGGAGTTGCTGGGTAGCAGTTAATATTAAAAAATTGCAATGTGTGCCTTTGAGTCAGTCTTGACTCCTGGTGACCCAGAAACTCCTGGGTTTTCTTGGCAGTGTCACTGGAAGTAGATTGCTAGGCCTTTCTTCTGAGGCAATGGAGGGTTAAGTGACTTGCCCAAGGCCACAAGCAGTGCTAATGAGAATTGAACCCTGGTTGCTTGGTTACCAAGCCAATGTTCTAACCACTAGGCTAATCCTCCACTCCAGCAGTTAATATAGCTGGGCTTAAAAATGTTTTGGACAAGTTCCTGGAGGAAAAGTCCATAAAACATTATTAAAGAAGGCCAGGGAAATCCACTGCTTTCCCATGGATAATCATTGTTCCCTGTAAACAGTTGTAATATACTGTACTATTGTTTCATGTAAACCGTCTTGACTAGTAGAAAGACGGTATATAAAAACTGTTAAATAAATAAATAAATTGTGGACACACAGGTTCCATAATGCTTGTATGGGGCAAGCAGTGGATTACCTGGGTCCCCATCCCATAAACTGGCAGCTTTCTATCCCCTTCCCATTCTCCATCCTCTCCCCCCCCCCCCCAAGTATTCCAGCATCTCTCTATCTCTCTCTCTCTGTTTATTTATTTATTTACATTCTCTTATATACCATGCTATTCTGCATCAGTGTGGTTTACACTGAACAAACTGAAATTACATTAAACAGGGCATTATAACTTGGAGACAACTATTTTACAGGGAACATGGGCTATGGAGGGTTAAGTGGCTTGCCCAAGACCACAAGGAGCACCTTGTGGGACTAGAAACCCCAGTCCTTCTGGCCCAAGGTTACTGTCCTCTAGTGGGATTTGAACCCCCGACCTTCTGGCCTGAAGTACCTTGCCCCAACCACTAGGCCACTCAACTCCACTCCTCTGTTCCCACCCTCATCCCCAGTCCAATAAATCCTTTCTGTCTCATAAACCAAAATCTCTATCTCTCTTTTTTTCTCTCTCTCTCCAAATCCTCCCCATCCATCATATCCTCTCTCTCTTTTTCTCTTTCTCTCTTTCTCTCTCTGTCTCCTTTTCGTCTCCTTGCAAAAATATCATGTGGAACATAATTCTTAGGTTTTCCAAGTCTGCTACTCTAGCCTCTAGAGAACGGACTCGTTCCCTGAGAGCAAAGAGCTCCTTGCACTTAGTGCACACGTAAGACCTCTCACCAACAGGGAGAAAAATCATACATGTGACACTCAATGCAAAAGAATGGAAAGTCCCCATCTCGCTGCTGGACTGCTGTCTGCATCTTAGTTTTAAGTTTTTGTTTAGATCTTTATTTACTTACTAAGGGTTGCTATGGATATTTATACTAATAAAACTGTACCTAATACGTTTAATATACCTTGTTCACCTGAAGCTTAATTAATCTCAGGTCCTTAGTGTATGACTGATTTGGGTAATTAGCTTCACCTGACAGCACCTCCTGTCTTTTAAGATGTGTAAGCACCTATAAAGCTATGATTATCCCAGGGGTGTGTGTGTGTGGGGAGGGTAATAACACTTATTAAAAGAGGGCTGCTACACAGTACCCTGTCCTGTGCTGCTGAGGTAAGCTATATTCTTATTTGATTTAAATTATAGCTCTTTGCTGCTGCTAGGCTCTAACTTATTATGAAATTTAAACTACAAGCTCTCTGCTGGGTTCTAAATTTAACCAGAAAGCTCTCTTCTGTGTTTTAAATTTAAACTAAAAGTACTTTGCTGATGCTAGGCCCTGAGTGATTATTAAATTTAAACTACAAGCTCTCTGCTGGGTTCCAAATTTAACCAGCAAGCTCTTTTCTGTGTTTTAAATTTAAACTTAAACTGCTGCTACTAGGCCTTGACCGATTTAACAAAAAATAGTGGGTTCACAGATTAATTAGCTTTAATAGAAAGAATTCATTTCAGAAAATTCCCTGAAATATATACTCACAATTGCAGATCTCTCTCCAGAAGTAACAGTCCCCTTTTCTAGTCCTTCAAGACTGAGGATCACAGAGCTCTGGTTGAGCTATTTATGCCTGTGCTGCTGAGGTAAGCTGTGACCAACTTCCTGGATGATTAACAGTCCTTGCTTGGATAGAAGGAGTCTTTCAAAATGCCCTTTTGAACTGACACCTGGTGTTAACATCTATTGAAAACGTTTCACAGGTCTCTTGCCCTATAAGTAGAAGGCCTCTTTGTAAAGGTCTTTAGAAGACTTTATTTGCTGCTCAAAGAGTACTGACCCTGTTTTTCCTTTTGTGCTAATCTATATTCTTATTTGATTTAAATTATAGCTCTTTGCTGCTGCTAGGCTCCAACTTATTATGAAATTTAAACTACAAGTTCTCTGCTGGGTTCTAAATTTAACCAGAAAGCTCTCTTCTGTGTTTTAAATTTAAACTAAAAGTACTTTGCTGATGCTAGGCCCTGAGTGATTATTAAATTTAAACTACAAGCTCTCTGCTGGGTTCCAAATTTAACCAGCAAGCTCTTTTCTGTGTTTTAAATTTAAACTTAAACTGCTGCTACTAGGCCCTGACTGATTTAACAAAAAATAGTGGGTTCACAGATTAATTAGCTTTAATAGAAAGAATTCCTTTCAGAAAATTCCCTGAAGTATATACTCACAATTGCAGATCTCTCTCCAGAAGTAACAGTCCCTTTTTCTAGTCCTTCAAGACGAGACCTACAGGGATATAGTTCTGAAGTCCCACCTCCAGTCTGGCAGCATTCCTGTTGCCATGGAGGAGAGAAGTCACGTGACAGAAGAGCATCACCATGGTATGGCAGGAATTGATCCTGTAACTAGGACCTGTCCTCCAGGTGATGTAAAACCCTCTCACACCAAGGAAGTTTCTCCAGAACCATGTGCCCATGAGGGAAGGGTTAGGACAGCCATTATAGTTGGTGATTCGATAATTAGGCATGTAGATAGCTGGGTGGCTGGTGGATGTGAGGATCACCTGGTAACATGCCTGCCTGGTGCGAAGGTAGCAGACCTCACGCATCAGCTAGATAAGGTCTTAGATAGTGCTTGGGAGGAGTCTGCTGTCTTGGTACATGTCAGTACCAATGACATAGAAAAATGTGGTAGGGAGGTTCTGGAGGCTAAATTTAGGCTTTTAGGTAGGAAGTTGAAATCCAGAACTTCCAGGGTAGCATTCTCCGAAATGCTTTCCGTTCCACGTGCAGGACCCAAAAGGCAGGCAGAGCTCTGGAGTCTCAATGCGTGGATGAGACAATGGTGCAGAGATGAGGGTTTTGGATTTGTTAGGAACTGGGGAACATTCTGGGGAAAGGAGGGGCCCTTCCGAAGGGATGGGCTTCACCTTAACCGGGATGGAACTAGACTGCTGGCATTAACCTTTAAAAAGGAGATAGAGCAGCTTTTAAACTAGATAATAGGGGAAAGCCGACAGTCGCCCAAGAGCGGATGGTTCGGAAGAATGTATCCTTGAAGGATACTACCAAAAGCAGAGAGGTTCCAAAAAAGAGTAAAGTAGCCCAAATGCCCTCGAGTATGGAGCAGACAGAGCTTAAAGATCCCAAATTACCCATGTCTACCAATAGCCAAATTAATATGAATAAAATGCAGTCTCTAAAATTCTTGTATGCAAATGCTAGAAGTCTAAAAAATAAGATGGGAGAGTTTGAATATATAGCACTAAATGAGAAGTTAGATATGATTGGAATATCAGAGACATGGTGGAAGGAGGACAACCAGTGGGACACTGTGATACCTGGGTACAAACTATCTCGTAATGACAGAGCTGATCATATTGGTGGAGGGGTTGTGCTCTATGTTAGAGAGGGCATTGAGTCAGAAAGGATTAAAGTTTTGCAGGAAACAAAATTTGCTGTAGAATCTCTATGGATTGAAATTCCATGTCAAAAGGGGAAGGCGATAGCAGTGGGGGTGTACTATCGACCGCCTGGCCAGAATGAACAAATGGATGATGAAATGCTCAAAGAAATCAAGGAAGCTAACAAAAGTTACAGCCCAGTAATAATATGGGTGATTTCAATTACCCCGGTATCGACTGGGTCAGTGTCACGGCAGGACATGCTAGGGAGATAAAGTTCCTAGATGACATAAATGACTGCTTCTTGGAGCAGCTGGTTCATGAACCGACCAGAGGGGAAGCCATATTAGACCTAGTCCTTAGTGGAACACCAGATCTAGTGCAAGAGATAAGGGTGTTGGGGCCACTTGGCAATAGTGATCATAGCATGATCGTCTTTGATTTAATTAGTGGAGGAGGGATAGTAAGGAAATCCACAGTACTACCTTTTAACTTTTGAAAGGGAGACTATGATAAAATGAGGAAACTAGTTAAGAAAAAACTAAAAGGAGCAGTCGCAAAGGTTAAAGACTTACATCAAGGGGCATGTTTACTAAACACCGTTGCTGTGCGGGTTCCTGTTAGTGTGCTGGTGCCATATAAGGAGTGGGCGGGCTAGTCAGAAAAAAGCAAAAAAACGGACCGTACGCGTGTGCGTCGCGCTAATGTGCAGGGCCCACATTAGCGCGTGGGAAGGCTAAGTGGGGCACTGCTGCAAAACCAAACAACAGAGCCGTAGTACAACGGTGAAGACACTGACCAATGGTGCCAGGGCCAGGGGTTCAAACCCCCACTGTGCTCAACAAAAAAGACCAGCTGAGGCACCAACATTTATGGGCAAAAGTGGTTAGGAGACATATTAATATTGGGCGGCAAAAGGCGGCACACTGTTATTTTTATTACGGCATGAGGCGGCGCACTGTTTGGTGTGGGCGGCAGATGGCGGCGCATTGTTAAGTTTGGGCGGCAGAAGGCGGTGCGCTGACAAATGTGGGCAACAGAAGGCGGCGAGCCGGTGGGCAGAAGGCGGCGCGCTGATGTGTGAGGGGGCAGTCCAATAGTGGGAGGGATAAGTGGTGCGCTGATGTGCAAATAACAGGAACGGAGCCATAGCAGAATGGTGAAGACACTGACCACTTGTGCAGGGATCATGGGTTCAATTCCCCACAGTGCCCATTGAAGACAGCTGGCTGAGGCATTATTTTAGGGGCATTTCCATGTTGTGCGGCATAAGGCGGCGCGCTGTTAATTTAGTGCGCCACAAGATGGCGCGCTGATGGCTACAAGGCTGCGCGCAGATGCACAAACACAGGAACAGAGCCACAGCACAATGGTTAAGACACTGACCAATGGTGCAGGGACCAGGGGTTCAACCCCTCACAGTGCCCAGTGAATAAGGCTGGCTGGGGCAGTATGTATCATGGTGAGGAGTGCTGTAGGAGGCCTTCCATTTATATTTTATTTCCCACCACTAGTAAACCCGCTCTCACAGTGTGTTAACATACGGTTGCCCGTAAGGCACATGTTAAAGTGCACTGTCCGCCAAGGCACCCTAGAATGTCCCCTATAGGGCACCATGTATGTTGCGACACAGGATAATGTATAGTGCACCCTATATGGATGGCAACCATAAGGTGGCCTATAGGGCGCCCTATAAAGCACCCTCAGAGGCACCTAATGGATATAGTAAGCTGTGTGTGGTTTTGCCGGCATAGACATATGTACAGTAAATAAAAATAAAGCTGTGGACAGTCTTATCAAAGGGCCCCACTGTGGGTTTGAACCCATGACCGCTGGCTGTATAGGGAGTGACGTAACCATTGGGCTACAGCTCTATAGCTGACAGCAAGCCCCTGGCTGGCTGCAGAGAGCCTGCACGTCACCCCACAGACAGTCTGCTGTTGTAGACAGGATAGGGTTAGGCCACCCATACCCATGATGCACTGCACATGCAAATCAGCTGTCCACAGATGCACACAAGATGGGGAATGCACCCCAAGAGCTACTCGGCCTGGTAGGGGGAATTGTCCATGTGCACCCACACAGCACCTCGGTCTGGTAGGGGGTCCTGAGCGGGTGGAAGACCAGCAAAGAGTAGCTACACACCGTCACATTGTGCGGGTACTGTGCTCACCCTGAGGGTGTGATGTGGCGGCCAGGACCAGGTCCACAACACCAGCCATGGCTGGATGAGGCCATGACAGAGCTCCAAAACAGTACTAACCTGTGAGATAGGAAGGTGCTGCAGAAACATGTTGAATATCTCTGTCTGTCTGTCTCAGTTAGTGGAAACCCCCATGGACCCATAGGTGTTTAAAGTACCCCTCCCCCCTTGAGGGTGGCAAACAGGGCCCCCCCCCAACCAACAGATTCCCCATCCTACCCCCCCCCCCACCAATGGCAGTAGAGTGGACGATCAAACCCCAGTCCTGCTGGGGAACAGACTCCCTACAGGGCAGTCCAAGCAGCTCCACAACACAATATCAGACAGACTTTAGGCCTGGATATCCAAAGATGCCCCCCAGCACTATCTGATATTCACCTGCAGCAAGCCATCAGCTGCTGCACCCTGCAAGGCACTCCATCAAGACACATACCAGCTGTGAACAGTCTGCTGGTTAGCCCTGATGGAAATGCATGCACCCAAAACTGGGGTGGCAACACACACAAGCAAAGAGTTCTGTGAGGAGGCCCCAACAGGAAACCCATATATATCACAAGAAAGAAACACAGCACTATGGGGGTGCCTAGCCATGCTGTCATCACTGCACACTCAGGGTGAGAGTGCTCCCCCAGCAGCACATACAGAGGTCACCCTGTCTGTGTAGGTGGTGGCCTGGCACTACAATGTCACAGCCAGTGCCCTATGCCCTGTGCAGATGCATCCTGGCCAGCCCACCATGTCTGACCTATACTCATGGTACCTTGCTGCTCATTATGCACATTGGCAGGCCAATACTGGCAGTAGTGCTGGCAGTGTGGGTTGGGGAAGGTGTTTGCAGCCAACACACACTGTATAGACAGACACACACTCCCACACCTATGCCAGCATTGTGCTACTATTGAGGGGGTGATTAGCCTTGGCCACCACACCGGTCCTGGGCACGGCACAGGCATGGATATGGTACGCAGTACTGCTGGGGGTCACTCCCCAGGGTGGTGAACACCATCAGAGGCCAGGCCTGGAGCATGCACCGCAGACACCAAACAGATTGTTCGGATGGGGTCAACTAGCAGTATGTGCGTAACGTAGGGATATCTATCAGCCTGTACTCTTAGCAAACGTTTCAGAGCTGTGTACCTCAGGTGTAGGGTGACATTGCTAAGGTATGCAGGTGCTGGTATTGGGAGATGCACGCAGGGTCCAATGTTCTGCCTCTACAGGAGACATTGGCCAATGGGGCCTGTGGGTGTGGGTGTGGGTGTGTCTGCCCCTGTTGGCTGCTGCTTTACGGCAGCGCTTCCCCACTCCAGCCCAGTTTTGCATCACACTGTTTGGGTCTTCCTGCTGTCCCTCATGAATATGCATGAGCTACATCTACATGCCGTGGGGGTGGTGCATAGATATACAGCACAGGCATTTGTATGAGTGGCAGCATGGAACCTGACTGGTGTGTGGCCCACCAGGACTGCATTTGGGGGATTCTGCTGTAGGTTCTGCCCCTGTTCATGGTGTCTGTGCTCAGTGGGGTAAAAGATAGACGTATTACCATTGCATATGTCCTCGTCACGAAAGGTGTGTCCTTACTGTCACTGTTTATTTGTGGGGAAAATATGTGGGCAGGATTGCCGGTAGCCCCAGCTGGTCTTTGAAACTGTGACCTTCTATTCTTGCATGCACTGTCTGTGTGCACTGCACCACCATGTAGCCACAGCTTGGCTGAATTCCCTGGATAGTCCATGACTGTGGATCCGGCAGGGCCTGTCTGTTGCTGTGGACTGTGCCAGCCTGCACATGGCTAGGCCTCTGTCTTCTGTCGCTAGCAGCCACTGCCCCCTGCACCACATGTACTCGTCTGACAACATGCTGGCATGAGCTTCTCCCATAAAAAGCAGGTGAGCTGATTGGAATGTGGCAGTACGGGACTGCATTTGGGGTACTTGGCTGTGGGTAATGCCCATTGTTGTGGTGTGTGTGCGTTGTTGGGTAAAATATGGGTGTTTTCCCCATGCTTATGTCCCCTGCAATACAGGGGTGTCTGCGCTATCTGTGTTTAGTGGTGGGTAAAATATAGGGAGTGGGCTGGCAAGTGCCCCAGCTGGGCTTTGAACCTCTGACCCAAGAGGTACTGACTCTGTCCACTGCACCACACTATGGCCACATAGACAGTGCAGCCCCTGGAGGTAGTAAGCCTGGCAGGATGGAGTCACAAACCCTGCTCTACGCAAATTTACTGTGGGCATATGCACCCTGTCTGGTGACAAACGTGCACATAAACCCCGGAAATGACCACGGGAAATGGGGGACAAAATATCACCACGCTGGGCAACAGTGATATTAATGGGCAACCATAGCAAACACTCCCAGGAAAGCTCCACAAAAGGAAATGTTTTTTGGAAGAGTCTCCGCTCCGTAAACCCTTCCAAAATTCATTTCTTTTTCTGGAGCTTTGCTGGGTGTGTTTTCTGTATTTGCCCATCACTATAACTGTTCCCCAGCTGAATTACTATTTTTAATAGTTCTGTTGTGGTCATTTTCTATTTTTATTTGCACTTTTGTGCTGTGCACATGTATCACACTGCTCACGTTTTGCTGGTTTCCCCGGTTTTCCTATACATTGCTGACGGAAATGGTTTCTCTTCCCTTTAAATGCTTTCTACCGCGAGTGTTTCCCTCGCGGTAGTTTTTACATACAAATTCGGGCCCGATACTGTGCGGGGAGCCTCTCCCCTCCCACTCTCCACCCATTGACCCCGTCCCTCCGCCCCTCCGGAGCCTTCCTCCGCCCTCCTTTAGCCGTTCCATGCCTCTATCGGACATTTGCGGGCCCGCACTTGTACGGGGCCCGTTAGTGTGCCGCGCACCTTTGCGGGGGTGACACGCACGTGTGCAGGGCGTTTAAACACGTTTATTAGCGTTTCAGTGCCGCGTTTCCGTGCGCTATTTTGCGGCACGCACATTTCCGGTTTTTAGTAAACATCCCTCCAAGCTTGGGTGTTGTTGAAAAATACAATCTTGGAAGCTCAGACCAGCTGTATTCCATGCTTTAAGAAAAGTGAAAGGAAGTCCAAAAAACTGCCAGCATGGTTTAAAGGTGAGGTCAGACAGGCTGTTGTTGCCAAAAAAGCATCTTTCAGGAAATGGAAAAAAGAGCCAAATGACGAAACCTGGAAACAGCACAAGCACTGGCAAATCAAATGCAAGGCATTGATAAAGCAGGCAAAGGGAGAATTTGAGAAGAAGCTAGCAGTGGAAGCAAAAACGCGAAATAAAGATTTTTTCAAGTACATTCGTAGCAAAAAAACCTGTGAGAGAGTCAGTTGGTCCATTAGATGATAGAGGAGTTAAAGGGGCACTAAGAGGCGACAAGGCGATAGCGGAGAGACTGAATGAATTCTTTGCTTCGGTCTTTACTGAGGAAGATGTAGGGATGTTACCCATGACTGAAGTGGTATTTAAAGGTGCGGAAGAATTGAAGGAAATATCAATACATTGGGAAGATGTATTACAACTATTAGATAAACTGAAGAGTAGCAAATCACCTGGGCCGGATGGTATACATCCAAGGTTGTTGAAAGAACTGAAATACGACATTGCAGACCTACTATTAGTAATCTGTGAACTATCATTAAAATCATCTCTAATACCTGAAGATTGGAGGATCGCCAATGTAACACCAATTTTTGATCCAGAAAACTACAGACCAGTGAGCCTCATGTCAGTACCGGGAAAAATGGTAGAAACCATCATAAAGAATAAAATTACTCAGCATGTAGATAGTCATGGCCTAATGGGAGACAGCCAACATGGCTTTAGACAAGGAAGATCTTGTCTTACTAATCTGTTATATTTTTTTGAAAGTGTGAATAAACAGGTGGACAAAGGTGAGTCGGTTGATATTTATTTATTTATTTTATTTATTTAACTGCATTTATATCCCGCTTTTCACCGGGTCAAAGCGGTGGAACATGTAACATAGGGAGGGGTAATTTCTTTTAGGGTGGGGCCATCACCAGGGTCAACAATTAATGATTATGGGTAGACATGGACATGATTTACTTCTGCTAAATCTAAGTATTAGGTCATGGTGGTGTTTCTGTTGAGAGATGTTCACGGAATAGGATTGTCTTCAGCTGTTTCTTAAATGATGTGATGTCGTTGTTGTTCTTGATGTGGTTTGGTAGAGAGTTCCAGAGGGATGGAGCATAAAGTTCGAATGCTCTGTTGCAGGTCCGTTGTGTGGATTTGGTTCTTTTGTGGGGGACAACGATAGAGTTATTGGAGGAATGTCTGGTTGATCTGTTGTGGGATGGTCGAGGCAGTAAGGAGTGTAGTGAGGTGTTCCGTGCTTGGTGGATAGTTTTGTGGATGAGTAAGATGGCTTTGTACTTGATTCTTGCTTGCAGTGGAAGGAGGTGAAGGTCTCTTAGGATTGGGGTGATGTGCTCCCGTTTTTTTGCATTTTGAATAATCCTTGCTGTAGTATTTAAGGCAGTACGGAGGGAGTTGGTGTGCGAGGCAGGAAGTCCATGATAGATTATGTTGCAGAAATCCAGATGAGGGAGTGTCACAGCTTGCATCACTGTCCTAAAGTCGTGAGGTTCTAGGAGGGGCCGGAGTCGTTGGATAGTTTTGTCTTTGTGGAATATCACCCCAGCGGTTTTGTTGATTTGTTGTTTGAAGGTGAGAGCTTGATCAATGATGACGCCTAGATATCTTATTTGAGGCTGGATTTGTATTTGTGTGGTTCCCATGTTGAGGTGGGTAGGTGGTTTGAAGTCAGGTTCTTTTGTTACTATTAGGGCTTCGGTTTTCTTTATGTTGATGGATAGATTGTTCTCCTGTAGCCAGTTGGCCACGTCGTTGAAGCAGGCTGATAGCTGTTCGTTTTTTGGGTTGGTGTTTGTAATTGGTGCGTAGAGCATTATGTCGTCCGCGTAGATGTGGAAGTTGATGTTGTGGGTGCGTATGATATAGTGTATCTGGACTTTCAGAACGTCTTTGACAAGGTCCCTCATCAGAGACTTTTGGCAAAACTAAAGAGTCATGGGATAAGAGGCAGTGTACTACTGTGGATCAAGAACTCGTTAAAAGATAGAAAGCAGAGGGTTGGGCTAAATGGCCAATTTTCCCAATGGAGAAAGGTGAATAGTGGTGTACCCCAGGGATCTGTGCTGGGTCCGCTGCTTTATGACATATTCATAAATGACCTGGAACGTGGAATAACGAGTGAGGTTATCAAATTTGCAGATGACACAAAACTATTTAAAGTTGTTAAAACCCAAGAGGATTGTGGAAAATTGCAAGAGGATCTTGATAAATTAGAAGACTGGGCATCAAAATGGCAGATGAAATTTAATGTGGACAAGTGCAAAGTTATGCACCTAGGGAAGAACAACCCAAACTATGGTTACACAATGCAAGGTTCCACATTAGGAACCACCACCTAGGAAATTGATTTAGGCGTCATTGTGGATAACATGTTAAAACCCTCGGCCCAGTGTGCAGCGGCAGCCAAGAGAGCAAATAGAATGCTAGGTATCATAAGGAAAGGAATGGAAAATAAAACAAAAGATATTCCTTAGCGTCCCTCTAGTCCAGTCCCGGAACCATAGAGTTGTGAACCTCCACCAGCAGCTTTGGAGACTGAACATCTTCATCTCTTTGATCATCCAGCTATATGCAGCCCCAAGGACCGCCCACACATCAGTATCTCAGTCTCCAAGCAGCTTGGAAGTCAGAGCCCAGAACTGGGCTCCTTAGGAACAAATAAGCAGAGCTTTAGTGTTTTATTATTTTCTAGATTGCGGTGCTGGGCTGCTGCTGTGGAGGAAATCTTTGACTGTGTCCCTTCTGTCTTTCTCTAATCTGTTTTTTTTTTCTCTCTGTCTCTCTCTGTCAGTCTCCCCATAGGTCAAACAAGCAGGGGAGCTGCACAGGACACAGGTTTCCTTTCTACCGAACCCCCTTGGTGGGTGAGGAGAAGGTTGAAGACAATTACAGGCAGCAATTAAATACAGCAGTAGGCTCTGAGGGTCCCCTGACTGATTTAGGGGTTCCCCGAGCTGCCCTGAGCGGTTATTACTCTGTTATTGACTCTGATAACTGCTACTCAGAGCTTGTGGCAGGCACGCTGGACAGCACTCTCAGTGTTTTGACCCCCCCCCCCCCTTCACTCCTGTGTGTGGGTGAGTAGAGTTTGAAGCTTTTTCTTTCTAAAGGCAGTGGTGGAGGCCTTGGGGTGGCCTGGAATCAGCTCTGGGGAGTGTTTTAGACCTTTTGGGTACTTTTTCTGGTCCTTTTTTTGGCGGGATCGGGTCCGGCGGCCATTTTGGATTTTTTTTTCAAAATTGTTTTTCTTCGTGTTTTTTTTAGGGATAGGAGCTTCGTTTTTGCATTTCTTGGTCAGATATCAGCTAATTGACTCCAGCTCTATCTAATCCTGCAATTTGGAGTGTTTTTGAGCACTTTTAAAATCACGATTTTTTTTTCTGCTCTGTTTGCTTCAGCAAGGTGTTCCTGCTTTGCTGGCAAAAGGCTGTGTGCATAGCCATGCCTCCTAGTCCTCGGTGTCTGGTCTGTGGCATTCATAGAAGTAGTAATTTGGAAGCCCGAGTCTGTGCCACTTGTTCTGCTATGGGTGCTGTCATGGAGGATCCTCTGGAGGGCTCCAGTGCAGATCTCCCACCTGTATCTACAGAAGGGACATCAGAGCAGGCAGAGACGGTCCTTGGTCCGGGGATTTCTGCGGTGCCGGAGTGCCTGTTGGTGGGGGGCGTCCAGGAGGGATCCCTGGGAGTTCCACCCGCCTTTTTCTCTCTCATGCAGGAGGCTCTGGCTCTCTTGAAGCCGGCGGGGGGAGGCTCGGTCCTGCCCCGCCGTGGGCTAAAGCGTCCACTTTCAGTAGAGGGAGACACTGGTCCACAAAAGAAGAGCTGGCCCCCGAGTGTGGCGGATTCTGCGCCTCCTGGGGATGAGTTCCACGAGGGCCTGGGGGAGGCTCTCGAGCTGGAGTCTGCGGAGGATTTAGAAGACGGCGAGTTGTTGGACGACGAGCAGAGTAGTAGAATAGTGTGTGTATTTCGTAAAGAGGAACTTCCGGCACTGATTGCCGAAACCCTCAAGGTATTGAACATACCCGTGGAAGATGCCACTGCAGAGGACAAGTTGGAGGATTCCTTGATGCAGGCGGTGCGCACTTCCCACAGAGTCTTTCCGCTCCATAGGGTTTTTAAAGCTATGATCCAGGAGGAGTGGAACAGTCCAGAGTCCACTTTGCGCGGGGATAGACTGTTGCCTAAGTTGTATCCTCTGTCGGAGGCTGATAGAGAGCTCTTTCGTTCGCCGAAGGTGGACGCGGCAGTTTCCGCGGTTGCTAAACGGACTACTATCCCGGTGGAAGGTGCTGCGGCGTTGAAGGACCCGCAGGATCGGAAAGTTGATAGCTTGTTGAGACAGGCGTTTGATGTTGCTGCCCTGTCGATGCAGGAGGCGGTGGCCGGGGCCTGGGTGGCGCGCGGCTGCCTCCGCTGGTCTCAACAGTTCCAGGGGTCCCAGTCGGCGGAACAAGAGGCCGCGGCGTCCAGATTGGAGTAGGGTACCGCTTATTTGGCGGATATCCACTATGACCTCATTAGGGGGTTAGCTAACGGCATGGCGTTGGTGGTAGCGGCGCGTCGTTCTCTTTGGTTACGCAATTGGGCGGCTGATGGCTCTTCTAAAGCTCACCTTAGTAAGCTGCCGTTTAAGGGCAGGCAGTTATTTGGGGAGGACTTGGATAGGTTGGTAAAAGATCTCGGGGATTCTAAGGGGGGTCGGCTTCCGGAGGATAAGCCCAAGCAGGGTAAGCCGACCTTCACCTTCCGGGGGTCTCAGCAGTCCTTTCAGAGGTTTCGTGCCTCCCACTTTGGTCAGTCCCAGCGTTCCAGATATCTGGGGCGCGGACAGAGTTTCCGCGGATTTTGGGGGGCAGGTAGAGGTTTTGGCTCCTTCCAGGCGCAGGTCCCCAAAAAGTCACAATGAAGCGAGGCCGGCTCCGGTGGCGGTGATTCCCGTAGGGGGCAGACTGCGGGATTTCTACCCTGCCTGGGCCGCTATCACATCCGATCGGTGGGTGTTAGAAGTGATACGAGAGGGATATGCGCTCGAGCTACATCGACCGGTGCTCGATTCCTTCGTTATGTCCCCGTGCAGCGCTCCCTGGAAACGACGGGTCGTATCCGATACACTTTCCCGGCTGCTTCGGCTCCGGGCGGTCGCCCTCGTGCCGGAGGGGCAGTTAGGGTCCGGTCGATACTCCATCTACTTTGTAGTGCCGAAAAAGGAGGGCACCTTCCGACCAATCCTGGATTTAAAGAGAGTGAATCGGTGCCTCCGGGTGTCACATTTTCGCATGGAAACGCTGCGCTCGGTCATAGCGGCAGTCCGCGAGGGGGAATTCCTAACGTCCCTAGACCTTACGGAGGCCTATTTGCACATTCCCGTTAGTCGGGAACATCAAATATTTCTGAGGTTTGCGCTGCCGATGGGCCATTTTCAGTTTCAAGCCATGCCCTTCGGCCTAGCGATGGCGCCACGGGTCTTCACGAAGATCATGGTGGTGGTAGCGGCGTTCCTGCGGAAGGAGGGTGTCTTCATGCATCCCTATCTCGACGACTGGTTGATCCGGGCGAAGTCGAGGGAGGAGAGTCTCCGGGCGACGGCGCAGGTCGTACAGGTTTTGCAGTCGTTAGGCTGGGTGGTCAATCGGGCAAAGAGCAGCCTTCTTCCCTCGCAGACCTTGGAGTATTTGGGGGCGCGTTTCGAGACCGGCAACGGAAAGGTTTTTCTCCCAGTGCACAGAGCGCGGGCCCTGAGGCGGCTGGTGGAGCAGTTTCTAGCGAGACGGGCGTCCTCGGCTTGGCAATACCTTCAGCTTCTCGGCACGATGGCGTCGACCATCGAGGTAGTTCCGTGGGCAAGGGCGCACATGCGGCCTCTGCAGCGAGCGCTGCTGCGTCGATGGTGTCATCAGTCCGACTCGCTAACTCGTCAGTTAGTTTGCCCCTTGGAGGTTCGGCGCAGCCTTCGCTGGTGGTTGCGTCGGCGCTCTCTGGCGAACGGTATGCCCTTGGAGTCTCCCGTCTGGCGTCTGCTGATGACGGATGCCAGTTTGAGCGGCTGGGGGGCTCATTGCGAGGGCCAGATTGCTCAGGGCCAGTGGTCCTCGCGGGAGAGCCGGTGGTCCATCAACCGACTGGAAATGAGAGCCGTGTGGTTGGCTCTGACAGCATTTCAGCCTTGGCTGCAGGGAGCGGCGGTCAGGGTGCTATCCGACAATGCCTCCACGGTAGCCTAAATAAATCGCAAGGGAGGCACAGGCAGCGCGGCGTTAGAAGCGGAGGCGGATCTGCTTTTGGATTGGGCAGAGCGGCATCTTCAGTGTCTGTCAGCCCAGCATATCGCGGGGGTTCACAATGTGGAGGCGGACTTTCTGAGTCGTCGCAGGGTAGACCCCGGAGAGTGGTCTCTACATCCCGAGGTATTTGCGTTGCTGGTCTGTCATTGGGGTCTGCCGATAATGGACCTCATGGCGACCTTCGAGTCCGCGCAGGTCGAAAGGTTCTTCAGCAGGCGTCGGGAACGCATGTCGGAAGGCCTCGATGCATTGGCACAAAGGTGGCCAAGGTACGGGCTGCTCTATGTCCTTCCTCCATGGGCTCTGGTGGGTCGCCTGGTACAGCGGATCGAGTGGCATCCGGGTCCCGTGGTTCTGATTGCCCCAGACTGGCCTCGTCGGCCTTGGTATGCGGATCTGGTGCGGTTGAGTGTGGCCGATCCGTGGCTCCTTCCTCCTCGGCCGGATCTCCTTCAGTAGTGGCCGCTGCAGATGCCTCAGGTGGCTCGATTCTCACTTACGGCATGGCTATTGAGAGGGCGCGAATGAGAGCCAAAGGTTATTCTCCGGAGGTCATTGCTACCTTGTTGCGGGCGCGGCGTCGGTCTACATCGCTAGCGTATGTCCGGGTCTGGCGTATTTTTGAGAGCTGGTGTGCAGCTCACGAATTGCGGCCTTTGCGGACCTCCGTTCCTCAGATCCTCTCCTTCTTGCAAGCAGGGGTGGACAAGGGCCTGGCGGCCGGTTCGTTGAGGGTACAACTTGCAGCTCTTGCGTGTTTTAGAGGCAAGGTTCAGGGCCAGTTATTGGGGTCCCATGCGGACGTGAAGCGCTTCTTGCGAGCGGTGTTGCTTATGCGTCCTCCGTGCAGGGCTTTAGTGCCCTCGTGGGACTTGAATTTGGTGTTGAGGTCTCTGGTGGCTTCGCCGTTTGAACCCTTGGCGCAAGCTTCGTTGAAGGACTTGACGTTGAAAACGGTGTTTCTGGTAGCGATCTCGTCAGCTCGCAGGATCTCGGAGTTGCAGGCTCTTTCGTGTAGGGAGCCCTATCTGTCTTTCTCTGCCGACAAGGTGGTATTGCGACCGGTTCCCGCGTTTTTGCCTAAGGTAGTTTCGGCGTTTCACATGAATCAGGTGGTGTCTCTCCCGGTGTTTGCCAAGGAACGGGGCAAGCACGCGGATAACTCCTTGCACGCGTTGGATGTCCGTCGAGCTCTTCATCGGTATTTGAGGGAAACGGAGGCCTTCCATAAGTCCGATCGCCTATTTGTCGCATTTGGCAGTCCGTGCAAGGGGGAAGTGGCGTCTAAGTCTTCCATTTCCCGATGGTTGAAAGAGGCGATTTCGTCGGCATACCTTTTACCCGGCAGGATGGTTCCTGCCGGGCTTTGGGCTCACTCGACTAGGGCGCAGGCGGCGTCTTGGGCAGAAGTTAGCTTGGTACCGGCGGTGGATATTTCTCGGGCGGCGACGTGGTCGTCCTTGCACACCTTTGCTAAGCACTATCGTCTGGATGTGCAGGCGGCGGCGGATGCGCGGTTTGGGTCTCGGGTGCTTCAGGCTGGACTAGCGAGGCCCTCCCGTTGGGATTTACTGCTCTGTTACATCCTCTATGGTTCCGGGACTGGACTAGAGGGACGCTAAGGAAGAGTAAATTAGACTTACCTGCTAATTGTTGTTCCTTGCGGAACTCTAGTCCAGTCCCGGATCCCTCCCTGTCTATCTGTTCTCGTTGCCAGCCAAGAAGGTACATTCATTATAGGAGTCTGCCAGGGTTTTTGTTCTCTATGCTTTCGGTCAGAGCTCCTCTGCTTGCAGCATGCCTTAGTTTCCTTTCGGGATCAATTCTTGGGGGTGAGCGGTGGCGCCTATTGTTGCATGTGTTTTGCACAAGGGTCGCAACGGCCGTTCTGGTCCGCCTTCCCGTAGGCAGGAGATTGTTTATACGCAATTGAAAAAAAAAATAGTTTTTGCTAGTAGTGGGAACTTTAGGGTCAGGATCCTTTTTTCCACTGTGTTGTTATATCTACTTATTTGTTGCTCTGCATAGTATGCTTTGTCAATAGGTACTGATGTGTGGGCGGTCCTTGGGGCTGCATATAGCTGGATGATCAAAGAGATGAAGATGTTCAGTCTCCAAAGCTGCTGGTGGAGGTTCACAACTCTATGGTTCCGGGACTGGACTAGAGTTCAACAATTAGAAAGGAACAACAATTAGCAGGTAAGTCTAATTTACTCTTATAATTCCTCTATATCGTTCCATGGTGAGACCGCACCTTGAATATTGTGTGCAATTCTGGTCACCGTATCTTAAAAAGAATATAGCGTTATTAGAAAAGGTTCAGAGAAGAGCCACCAAAATGGTAAAGGGGTTGGAAGGATACTCCTATGAAGAAAGGCTAAAAAGGTTAGGGCTCTTTAACCTGGAAAAGAGACGGCTGAGGGGAGATATGATAGAAGTCTATAAATTAATGAACGGAGTGGAACGGGTAAACGTAGATCGAATGTTTACGTTATCAGAATATAGAAAGACTAGGGGACATGCAATGAAGCTAAAGGGTAAACTACTTAAGACTAATAAAAGAAAATATTTTTTCACTCAACTTGTAATCAAACTCTGGAATTTGTTACCGGAGGATGTAGTAAAGGCTGTTAGTGTAGCTGGGTTTAAGAAAGGTTTGGACAAGTTCCTGGAGGAAAGATCCATAAACCATTAATAAGAAGGGACCCAGGATATCAATGCTTGACCCAGTACAAGCATTGCGGAACCTGTGTCTTTTGGGGAAACTGCTAGGTACGTATGACCTAGATTGGCCACTGTTGGAAACAGGATACTGGGCTTGATGGACCTTGGTCTGACCCAGTATGGCATATCTTATTTTCTTATGTTCTGACCAGCTACTTCGGACCATTATCACCATAAATACAACAATATCCTACCAAGACCCATGCCTTGTAAGCTGGGTCAAAATAACAAGATCCGGAATGGCACCCACAATTCTCAAGATTGTAAACCTCTTCTTAACACTAGGTTACATGCCAAAGACCCTAATGAAAACAACCATCTGTCCAATATTAAAGAACATTTCACTGGATATGAGTTGTTCCAATTCATACAGACCCATATCAAACCTTCCATGCATAGCTAAAATTATCGAAAGAAACATCCAAAGTCAATCCAGGATCACGTAGACATGCATGCACCTCTAGATATAGATCAATATGGCTACAGACCATACCATGGAGTGGAAATGCTGCAAATAACCCTCGTTGACAAGCATATATGAAGAATAGAAAGATCCAAGCAAGCCTACATATTAATAGACGTATCCTTAGCATTTGATTCCATGAACCATGTTAAATGTTAAATGTACTGTACATAGTTCCAATGTTTATTATAAAAGTTGTACTTATGTTCAATGTAAACCACTTCTGATCAAAGGAAGAGGTGGTATATAAATCTATGTTAAATAAATAAATAAATAAAAATAAATTTACTATTAATAAGGCTCCAACAGATTGGCATTATTGGTACCATACTCCAATGGTTTAAATCTTACCTATCTAATTCAACACAGCAGGTAAAAATGGACCAACTAACATCAGGAACCTACAGTCAACTTCAAGGATTACCACAAAGATCAGCCCTATCTGTATTATTGTTTAACATCTACTTCCAGCTGATCTGCAAGATATTCCAAGCACACAAAGTACACTACCAAATCTATGCAGATGACATCTTGTTATTCATCCCTTTCAACACAATGAAGCCTAACTTTGTACAAATCATGGAATGTTTCAATGAAGTTTCACGGTGGCTAAACTCGCACAACCTCAGTATAAACCTCAACAAGACAGAAGACTTTTATGTCACTAGAGATAAAGACTTCAAACCACCAGACAATATACAAGTCCAAGATGCATACCTTGAAGTTAAGAATGAAGTTAGATATCTAGGAGTGATCCTGGATCAAAACCTGCACCTAACTAAACACATTAACTCAACAACTCAGAAAATCTACAACAAAATCAGGATGACCCAAAACCTAAGGCCACTACTTTCAGCCCAGGGCTTCCAGTCAGTACTATAAGCACTAATCAGCTCCCACTTTGACCATTGCAATAGCATACTACAAGGTCTACCGAAACAAATACAACATCAACTACAAATAACACAAAATGCACTTGCACGAACAATTAACAAGGTAGCTAAAACTGAACATATCACTCCCATTCTCTTCCAACTGCATTGGCTGCCTGTTCAATGCAGAATCAAATACAAATCCTTAATAACTACATTCAAGATACTACACAACATGGCTCTATCCCATCTAAGTTCATTAATAATTATGCTATTTGACTCAAGACAGAGGAGAGGAGGTACACAAAACTCACTGGTAATACCTACAGACTATAGAAAAACCAACCAGTAAACAAGCAACAGGACTTTTACTATCTATGCTCCGATTCATTGGAATTCCCTACCTCACAACTTAAGAAACATAAATGACCTACTCACCTTCCAGAAAAGAATCAAGACATACCTGTTTGCAGAATATCTTCAAAATAAAATAGGACAGAATATATAACCCACATAAATAAAAATGCAATCCATTACTCCCCTCATCCACAGACTCATAAAACCACCGACAATATATAAATCAATCAAACACCATACACCACTTGCACTGCACCTGTAAATAGGTTCCCAGATTATTGAATTTAGTCATGATATATGTTCAGTATCATCATGTAACTCTAGCATTTCTCATGTAAATAAGTTTCTAGATTATTGAATTTATTTATATATGTTTATAACAACATTTGCAATGTTAGTATTGTGGTAGGCTATGGCCTATGATAGCCTGCAAATATGAGAGGCCTGTAAGTTAGGCCCTGATTCCAACCCCCATCTTAGTAAAGAACCAAAAAAAATCTGTGAAAGTCTGAGAAAACTGTTTTAAACTGCTTAATAAGAAGTTTCTTATGAATCCATAAAACTTTCATTATTCTCTTGTGTTCTGAGGATAGAAATGTTTCAATACTTGCATTCCTAGAGCTAGAAACGACCTCGCAGTAGAATTGTATCAATACCTAGAAACTGTGCCATTGTTAGAACAATCCTAGAGGAGGGAGCTGGGTGCTAGGCCCAGGAGGGGTCTCTGATTGGACAAATGCAGGGGGCGTTGGGACCAATAGAAAGTCTGCATATATCAAACTGAAAAGAAATGTATAAAATGAATATGTTTCTGTAAGAACTTTGCTCAGTCCTTTTTGAAGCTTGACTGTCTGGGCCTTGTGCACAATAAATTGGCTTGGACCCTGCAATTGACTCCTGGATTTATTCATTGTCTGCACTTTGCTGCTTCATATTCTTGGTGCGTTGGCCGGGAATGTGTGGATAGTGAATGGTATTCAAGCAAATATTCCATGAAATTCACCTCCAGGTTTGGCCCGGTTGGAACCGTGTCTGTCCGACAGCAGGGGAAACCTCAGGTGCCACCGGTCCTCTTGTATCAGAGAGGGTTCCGCCTTGCCTCGGTGGACCACTGGGTCCGGCCGACCAACACCTTCGAACCCGAGGGGAGTCCAGGATCCAACCCAAGAACTGGTTTTGTATCGGGAACCGGATCCGGTGAGTAGACATTTTCTTGTTCAATAATCAGTGAAGCATGGGGAAAAGTCTTGCATGAGTATGTGAGACAAATTTGGTATAGACTAACTGGGAAGGTCTTGCATAAGTGCGCAAAGACGAGAGAGCTTGATCACCTCTCATAAGAGCGGTCCTAGTACGCTCCGCATAAGGGTTAGCGGAAGCCGAAGCCACCGACCCTTCGGGATGAGTTAGTCAGAAAACCTTGGGCATTTGAAAAATAATTTCTTGTGATGGTATGACTGCCTGTGTGATTGAGAGGTCTTGAGATACAGACCGAGTGAGAGCGGACTCCTGAGTAGCGCAGTTCCTGGCCGAGCGACCGCGCCCAGGTCACGAAAAGGAGGAAGCGTGAGGTGTTTGTCCCCCCCCCCATTGTTCTGTGGGCTGTACGGATCCCTTACCTACAGCCATACTACCTACCCTTACTGTCTGTTGTTGTGTACGTCATTGTCGTGTATGCCATTACGATTATGGGAGGGGCGGAGTCCACGCAAACTCCGTTGGAATGTATGATCAAGAATTTCCATAAGGGATTTTCAGGAGACTACGGAATAAAAATGTCTCCATCTCGATTGAGAATGCTATGTGATAGGGAGTGGCCTGTGCTAGCTACTTCATGGCCCCGTGGGGGCACCTTTGATGTGAAAATAGTTTCCCGTGTTCATCAGCTTGTACAAAAAGTGCACCCTGATCAGTTCCCCTACATAGATTCCTGGCTGGGTGTTTGCGAAAGGCAGCCCTTTTGGATGAAGTGCTGCTATGAGGAACAGTGTAGAATACTAGTAGCAACCACTAGGGGGACCCAGAAGTTTGAAGAGGGAAAGCCGCCTGTGTATTCTGCCTCAGAGTCCCCAAAAATCCTGGCCCGTTTACCCCAGTACCCATATAAGTTAGTTCCACCAGCTCCACCACCTGAAGCTGAACCTGATGAGGTACCTCAGCAATTATCGCTGCAGCAGCGAAAGAAGCCCACTTCCCCGAGTGATAGCCCCGAGTCGGGCCCAAGTACATCAGGGGGACCAGGGTCCTCCGATGATACTGGGACCGGAGGCTCTCCTGCCAGTTCAGGGTTACCTGCCAAGGAAGCCTATACCCGGGAGCCGTATGACTTAAGAAGTGTAACTCCAAAGAAGAAGGAGAAAGCAGGGCGCCTAATGCCATTGCGTCAAGTGCCTGGTCTACCTATCCTAAATGAACAGGGCCAGATGGCGCCAGGACCTATATGCCTAATCTAATCTATATGCCTTTTTCCACTACTGATTTATTAAACTGGAAAACGCATTATGCATCCTATACTGAAAAACCCCAAGAATTGACAGAGTTAATGTCTAGTATAATGCAGACCCATCAGCCTACCTGGACTGATTGTCACCAGCTCCTGTCCACTCTCTTTACTACTGAGGAGCGAGCGCGAATTGTGCAAGCAGCCATCCGCTGGTTAGAAGAGAATCCCGTAGCGGCGGGGGAAATGAATCTCCCACAAGCAGCCGCCTCAGCTTTCCCAAATGAAGATCCTAGATGAGATCCAAATGACGAAAGAGGGGCGGCGGCCCTAACTCGATTTCGCCAGGCCTTGCTGCAGGGCCTGAGGAAGGGAGGCCAGAGGGCCATGAATATCGGGAAGGTATCAGAAGTTATCCAGGGTCCAGATGAGAGCCCAGCGGCCTTTTATGAGCGGTTGTCTGAAGCCTATAGATTGTATACCCCATACAATCCAGCCGCTCAGGAAAATTTGCGTATGGTAAACGCAGCCTTTGTCAGTCAGTCCCAGAGAGACATAAAACGAAAATTACAGAAACTGGATGGATTTGCGGGCATGAATACAGCACAGTTAATGGAAGTTGCTCATAAAGTGTTTGTAAATCGTGAAAATGAACGTAACAGAGAAAGTGAATGTAAAATGAAGAAGAAAGCAGATCTTCTTGCTGCTGCTTTAGTTGAACGACGTGAAGGAGGTTTTTCTAATCGAAGGAGCATAGGACGTGGAAGGGTTCGTGAGAATAATTGGACCCCACTGGGTGCGAATCAGTGTGCCCTTTGCAGAGAAGAAGGACATTGGAGAAGTGAATGCCCGCATCTTGACTCCACCCCCAGGAGGGGAGGAGGGAGTCCCTGGAAAACAGGAGGCCGATTTCAGAGTCGTGGAGGAATGACTCGAGCACAGTTCCAGCGAGAGAGGGAAGAAGCTATTGAGGGAGTGGCAGTTGCAACGGGCTATGACATGGATGAAATGGATGAAGACTAGGCCAGACCGGGCTCCAAGTTCACCCTGGGTCCCCAGGAGCCTATGGTCAGTTTGAAGTAGGGGACCAATATATGGACTTTATGGTGGATACAGGAGCTGAACATTCAGTGGTGGCAAAGCCAGTGGACCCTCTTTCCTCTCGATCTGTCACCATTATTGGTGCCACTGGGGCTAGGGCCACCAAGCCTTTCCTGCAAAACCACATGTGTGAACTAGGGGGACAGAAAATAACGCACCAGTTTCTGTATATGCCTGAGTGCCCTATTCCACTCTTGGTCCGAGATATGCTTGCTAAGCTTCAGGCACAAATATCCTTTGCTGAAGGGGGAGAAATGCAAATGATTGTGAACCCAAAGCCTGCTGGATTGATGGTGCTGACTGTTCCCCGAAAAGAAGAGTGGCGGTTCTACAGCGTTTCTCCGACTAAGTCAGCCAGTTCCTGTATACCTCCTAACCTTTTAGCCCCGACTGAAGTATGGGCAGAAAATAATCCACCTGGCCTAGCGAAGAACATAGCCCCTGTCATTGTTGCCCTTAAGCCAGGAGCGGAACCAGTGCATGTGAAGCAGTATCCTCTTCCTTGACCAGCTATTGAAGGTATCCACTGCCATCTGATGAAACTATTGAAGTATGGACTTCTCAAGGAGTGCCAGTCACCTTGGAACACCCCCTTCTCCCAGTCAAGAAACCTGGGACAGGGGATTACCGCCCAGTACAAGATCTAAGGCGGGTAAATGATGCAGTTGAAACTATACACCCAGTGGTACCAAATCCTTATACTCTCTTGGGACTGATCCCCGCTGAGGCTACTCATTTCACCGTCCTGGACGGTGGCTTCTTCTGCATACGCCTAGCCCCCAACAGTCAACTTTTGTTCGCCTTTGAATGGCAAGACCCCACAACAGGAAGGCGGGGCCAACTTACCTGGACTCGATTACCTCAAGGATTCAAGAATTCACCTACTCTCTTCAGTGCTGCTTTGAATCGAGATCTCTCAAGTTACTCAGTGAACCCAGGACAAAGGGTTCTTCTTCAGTATGTGGACGACCTGCTCATAGCCACAAATTCAGAACGTGAATGTCTACAAGCCACCAGTGAACTCTTGCACCTTCTAAATGAGGCTGGATACAAAGTCTCAAGAGCAAAGGCGCAATTATGTCAAACTGAAGTTAAATATCTAGGGTTCAAGTTGTCTAGCGGGATTTGACGCTTGGGACCGGAACGCAAGGAAGCTGTGTGCAGTATTCCCACTCCAACCACCAGGAGGCAAGTAAGAGCCTTCCTGGGGGCCACAGGATACTGTCGTATATGGATCCCCAATTTTTTTCTGCTAGAAAAACCATTGTATCAAGCTACCAAAGGAATGGAAAAGTATCCATTGGAGTGGGGACCTGAACAGGATGCAGCCTTTCAATCTCTAAAAACCGCTCTGATGTCATCACCAGCTCTGGGTCTACCAGATGTCCAGAAACCTTTCCGTCTCTATGTCCATGAGTCACAAGGAAATGCTCTAGGGGTACTGACTCAATCTCTTGGATCTTGGCAACGGCCAGTGGCCTATTTGTCAAAACAGTTGGATGTGGTAGCAAGAGGTTAGCCCCCTTGTTTGAGAGCTGTTGCAGCTATGGCCCTTCTAGTGAGCGAAGCAGACAAGCTCACTCTGGGACAGAATCTTCAAGGTACTGTGCCACATTCTGTTCTGACCCTTATGGAGTGCAAAGGGAGTTTCTGGCTCACAAATTCACGAATGTTAAAGTATCAGAGTATGCTGTGTGAAAACCCCCAGATACAGTTGAAGGTCAGTCAAGCTCTGAATCCTGCTACGTTGTTCCCAATTGGTCCTGGCCCCCCTGATCATGACTGTTTAAAAACTATGGACACTGTGTTCTCAAGTCGACCGGATTTGACTGATGTCCCTTTGGAGGACCCTGAATGAACCTTTTTTGTGGATGGAAGCAGTCTCGTCATCAATGGACATCATTATGCCGGGTATGCAGTGGTGACCCTTGATCTGGTAGTTGAGTCCTCAGGTCTGGCCCCAGGAACTTCAGCACAGAAGGCTGAACTGATAGCTCTCACTAGAGCACTGACATTAGGAGAAGGACTCCGTTTAAATGTGTATACAGATTCCAAGTATGTTTTCACAACTTTGCATGCACACGGAGCCCTGTATAAAGAACGAGGGTTGATCACCTCAGGAGGCAAGTCCATTAGGTATGGGCCCGAGATATTAATATTATTAGACGCTGTGTGGGCCCCTAAGCAAGTTGCAGTCATGCACTGTCGAGGTCATCAGGCAGGAGTAGGAGAAGTTGCCTGAGGGAATAGGTTTGCTGATGCCACTGCCTGAAAAGCAGCCACGACTGGACGAGTTGTGACCCAAGATACTTCGGTGCAGGCAGCTTTATTCCCTGAACCCCTTAGCTCATGGGCTCCTCGATATACTACGAGAGAGTTAGATTACTTCTGTGAAAAGGAGGGAGGTGTTTTAACAGAAAAAGGTTGGATAGTGCTGCCACCTCCAGATGGTAGCTCACCTCCAGGTCCCACAGTAATTCCTGAAGTATTAGGACCAGCCTTTGTTCATGCTTTTCATCAGGCCACACATTATGTGAAAACTGCCATGGAAAGAACCCTAAGACCCTATTTCTGTATCTCACTATTAGGACCCCTGTCCGCTTCAGTGGCACAGCAATGTTTGACATGTGCTAAGAATAATGCTAAGCAGGGTCCCACTCCACCCCCAAGAGTTCAGTCAGTAGGAGTGACCCCTATGAGTGATATTCAGGTGGATTTTACTGAGATGCCATGAGCAAATGGATATCATTACCTGTTAGTTCTAGTCTGTACATTTTCGGGGTGGGTAGAAGCTTTTCCCACCCAAACTGAGAAAGCTCGAGAAGTCACTAGAATACTGCTCCATGAGATTATTCCTCGATTTGGAATACCATTGACTATAGGATCAGATAATGGACCCTCGTTTGTGTCCCAAGTGACTCAGCAGTTAGCCCGAGCTCTACAGATACAATGGAAGCTGCACACTGCCTATAGACCCCAGAGTTCAGGGAAAGTAGAACGTATGAATAGGACCCTGAAATCTCAGTTGTCCAAGCTTTGTCAAGAAACACACCTAAGGTGGCTCCAGGTTCTCCCTATAGCCCTTCTCAGGATACGTTCTGCTCCAACCAAGTCTTTAGGAGTTTCCCCTTTTGAGATTTTGTATGGGCGACCTCCACCCATTGTGCAGGGAATGAAAGGAGATATGAAACAAATTGGATCTGAAATTATTAGACAAGAACTATTGGCTTTAAGTTCTGTTTTGCAGTGTCTTCACACCTGGGTACAAGATCGATTGCCCATCAATCTGACAGAACCTCTACATCCCTTTAAGCCAGGAGTATCAGTGTGGATCAAAGAGTGGAGAAAGACCCCACTGGCACCGCATTGGAAGGGACCTTATGTTGTCATCTTATCAACCCCAACTGCAGTAAAAGTTGCAGAGCTCGAATCTTGGATCCATCATAGTCGAGTAAAGCCGGCAGCCGCTTCTGAACTTGGTCAATGGACTTCAGTAAATGACCCTGAAACTCCATTGTGGCTTACATTGTGGAGACAACCGGCGTTGTAAGAGTCTTTAGAGTCTAAAATCCTACCCCTGTCACACAAGGGTGGCAGTCGATAGGTCTACATACACGCGGAAGCAGAAAAGAAGAAGAAGAAAAGACTCTACAAGTTCATCGTACCCGATATTTCAGTTGATCTCTAAAGACTGTAGTCATGATGTTCCTCCACTAATGTCTTATGTGGGCGATAGCCCTGGGATTCTTGGAAAAGACTTTTGCCTTACCCCCTTGTGCAGCTTGTATAACTACCACCCGAACTGGAATAAAGGTTACTCAGATTTTACTTTATCATTCCTACTATACTTGCACTGGTATAGTTAGCCGGTGTGTGTATAATGGTACAGAGTTGAATATATGTATGGAAGGGAAAAATAAGACTTGCTACAACCCCCGGCAGAACCCCTCTTATTATGTACTGGAGTTGCGATGGAATGATGAGGAGGGAGCCCTCATAAATGCCACACGACAACTCTCCGATCCCACAAAGTATGTTGTCCTGAATTTTGATACCTGTGATGTGATAAACAGAAATGCCTATCACAAGTGTGGATCTTGGGAACAAGCCTATTACTACGATGATAAATATATGTGTCCTGAAGGAGCATACGGATGGGGACGGTGTACTGGAAAGAGTTCCCCAACCATCTACAGCAAATCATCTAAAGATGCCTACTTTTGTCCAAAGTGGGAATGCGTGTACTATGCTACTTGGTCTGGTGGGCCTACTGGACGAGATGGAGATAAATGCATAGCCAGCCTGCAAAAATTATCATTACCGGAGCCTCAGAAGTGCAAGAAAGGTGCCTGTAATCCTCTACAGCTCCTCATACTTAACCCTAGCCAGTGGAAGCAGGGGTTCAAATTTGGATTGCGTATAGCAGGAGGAGGCATAGATCCTGGAACTTTTATACATATACAGCTAAATACTAAGACTCATGTATCTGCACCTTATCAAATACATCACTCCTTTTATGAGGCCATGAAGGTGGAATTTGAAATCCCTCATACCTCCCAAAACTTGTTCATCGAACTCGCTGGGGCAGTAGCATCTTGTCTCCACATCTCGGATTGTTTCTTCTGTGGCGGAACTAAGGTGGGAGACCAATGGCCCTGGGAGGCGCAAGAAGTGAACTATTCCATTCCTTATAATCAGACTGCTTTACATAATACTATAGTGCGTGGGTACTGGCCCACCCTATTGTTGGTAACTTGTGTTTTGCTCGCTCTGGACCACAGTTTACCATGCAGGTTGGACAGCTGGTCTGTCTCAATCAGACGTTCTAAAACAGTACCACTAGTAAGACGTCCTGGTGGTCGGGGGTCAACACTGCAGAGCCCTCCAACCCTTTAGTCCTCTTTCCTAATCTTGCCAGCATCTGGACTAATTTGGCGTTTCATAGTACCTAGACAATAGAACAAAACTGGGGTTTAGAGAGCAATATAGACACCAAAATCAAGAGATAATTTGCTCAAATTTCTCACATAATCAAAATACTGTGATTGTTGAGGAAATAGGGCTCAGAATGAATGAGGAAGGGTCAAATCAGGCGCAAGCCTTAAGACTCACAATCCCCTTCGTTACATCAAGGACCCAAATATTCCTTTTACTAAGGTAAGACAAACTTGTAAATGCAGGCACAGTTCTACTCATCAATGCAGTCACTGTTCAAACGAAACTAAGCTGTAAGAAGAATCCAGACTCTTTAAACCGTTTAAAAAAAGGATAATAGCTTATCTGAAAATGCAGTTTGAGTCAAGAAGTAGTTCCCAGCTCCCAACGCTAATCCTGAGCGCTGATGCGTTTCACCGCCGACGCGGCTTCTTCGGGGGAGTTCAGCTTATGACATGCAGCAACTGGTCTGCTCGACACACGCTAAAGAACCCAGGTACAAAATTCAGTATTTTTCTCATTAAATTTCAGACATTATTAATAGTGAAAAACCTACACAGTATATCTACAGCAGGAACATACCTCAGAGCTTATTCGTTGAAGCCCGGCAACATCAAAAAACACCGTGCATGCGCAGCAGACAAGGCAAGACTCATTCTTATAAAAAGGTTATAATGACTCCAGGTGTGATCCCTTTACTAATGAGCATTATCTAAAATGTTGTCAAAAAAACATTGTCTTAAAACCGCTGTCACTGCGCTGGCGACTCTGGAGCATATACAAACATTCTCGCCCAATATAAACATTCTGCTCTGCTTTCTCGGCAAAATCTTCATACACAGACCGCCCAATCTATTTGAGAATTAAGGCCCCCAGGGTGAGTGGATTGCAGTATGTATATCCATCGTTGCTCACAAATTAACAAACTTTAATCCCGTATTTTGCCTGAAAAACCGGCCATCACTTGATCTATACAAAAACAGCGAAGTTGGTCAAATTGATGATGGAGAGATAGGCAATGGGCTACTATAGGCGCTTCCAACTTTTTGCAATGCAAACGACTATGGTGTTCATGAATTCTAATTCGTAAGGATTGGATGGTCTTGCCTATATAAAGCAACTGACAAGGACATTGGATAGCATACACTACATATGTAGACCCACAGGTGGTATGTTTCTTCAAGGTGTATGTCAATCCCTGATAGGAAAATTCTGTGAGTTCCAATGTCATATTACATATACTACAGCTGCCACATTTTACATGACCCCGCGGGGAATCTGTCCCAAGGGTGGGCAAAGGTCTGAGCACCATTGGACTCAAAAGCTCCTTCAAATTTTTGTTCCTCGCAGAATTTTCCTATCAGGGTTTTAAGACGATGTTTTTTTGACAACATTTTAGATAATGCTCATTAGTAAAGGGATCACACCTGGAGTCATTATAACCTTTTTATAAGAATGAGTCTTGCCTTGTCTGCTGCGCATGCACGGCATTTTTTGATGTTGCCGGGCTTCAACGAATAAGCTCTGAGGTATGTTCCTGCTGTAGATATACTGTGTAGGTTTTTCACTATTAATAATGTCTGAAATTTAATGAGAAAAATACTGAATTTTGTACCTGGGTTCTTTAGCGTGTGTCGAGCAGACCAGTTGCTGCATGCCATAAGCTGAACTCCCCCAAAGAAGCCACGTCGGCGGTGAAACGCATCAGTGTTCAGGATTAGCGTTGGGAGCTGGGAGCTACTTCTTGACTCAAACTGCATTTTCAGATAAGCTATTATCCTTTTTTTAAACGGTTTAAAGAGTCGGGATTCTTCTTACAGCTTAGTTTCATTTGAACAGTGACTGCATTGATGAGTAGAACTGTGCCTGCATTTACAAGTTCGTCTTACCTTAGTAAAAGGAATATTTGGGTCCTTGATGTAACGAAGGGGATTGTGAGTCTTAAGGCTTGCGCCTGATTTGACCCTTCCTCATTCATTCTGAGACCTATTTCCTCAACAATCACAGTATTTTGATTATGTGAGAAATTTGAGCAAATTATCTCTTGATTTTGGTTTCATAGTACCTGGCAAGCGCCACCTGGACTGTATTGGATTTGTGGAACCCGAGCATATGCTAGGCTTCCTCACACTGGGGAGGAGCATGTGCATTGGGAACTATACGACCTTCCTTCTTTCTTCTGCCCATTTCCCATGGAGAACAACTGGGTTTCCCCGTGTATTGGAGTCGACAGAAATGAGAGGTCTTGAAAATAGGCCAATGGGACAAGTGGAATGATGAAGAGTTGAAATATTCTGCTTAGTTGAAATATTCTGCTTAGTTATTATTCTCTGCTTTGTTTAAGTTAAGATGTTCTATGTAAAAAGTTAAGATGTTCTATGTAAAACAAACTTTGCTTTGTTAACTGTTGTTAATTGTACACCGCAACTGATCGCTGGAAGATGCGGTATATAAATGAGTGTTAAATAAATAAATAAATAAATAAGAGTGGCCACCTGAGAGAATCATTTCATACTACGGACCCGCTACCTGGACACAAGATGGGACATGGGGATATCCTACTCCTGTACATATGATAAACCGTACTATACGTTTACAAGCTGTTGTTGAAATAATAACTAATGAAACTAATAAAGCACTAACTCTTTTAGCTAAGCAAAGTACATAAATGCGCACAGCTATTTATCAGAATCGTTTAGCTCTAGATTATTTGTTAGCAGCTGAAGGTGGAGTATGTGGAAAATTGAATTTAACCAACTGTTGTTTGCAGATTGATAATAATGGACAAGTTGTTGAGGATATAGCTACTCAAATGCGGAAACAAACATATGTGTCTGTTCAGACCTGGCATGCTCTGAAGCTTGATGGGTGGTTTGGTTCAGCGTTTTCATGGCTAGGTGGTCTAAAGACCCTTGTGTTTATTGTATTGTTCATATTAACTGTATGCTTATTGCTCCCATGCCTATTACACCTTTGCTTACGTATGATAACCTCAGTTTTCGATAACACTGTAGAACGGAAGGCAGCTACAAAGGTTTTAGCTATGTGGCAATATTACCCTATACCCCAAGATGATGCTCTTACACGAGTATAATATATGATTTAATTCCCACCCTTTTTAACTTGCGGATGAGAATAATCAAAGGGGGGAATGTGGTAGGCTATGGCCTGATAGCCTGCAAATATGAGAGGCCTGTAAGTTAGGCCCTGATTCCAACCCCCATCTTAGTAAAGAACCAAAAAAATCTGTGAAAGTCTGAGATAACTGTTTTAAACTGCTTAATAAGTTGTTTCTTATGAATCCATAAAACTTTCATTATTCTCTTGTGTTCTGAGGATAGAAATGTTTCAATATTTGCATTCCTAGAGCTAGAAACGACCTCACAGTAGAATTGTATCAAACTGTGCCATTGTTAGAAAAATCCTAGAGGAGGGAGCTGAGTGCTAGGCCCAGGAGGGGTCTCTGATTGGACAAATACAGGGGGCGTAGGGACCAATAGAAAGTCTGCATGTATCAAACTGAAAAGAAATGTATAAAATGAATATGCTTCTGTAAGAACTTTGCTCAGTCCTTTTTGAAGCTTGACTGTCTGGGCCTTGTGCACAATAAATTGGCTTGGACCCTGTAATTGACTCCTGGATTTATTCATTGTCTGCACTTCGCTGCTTCAGTATCACTAATGTTTAGTGTAAAATGTTCTAAGGTGTTCTTAAGTTAAATGTAAACTTTGATTATGACAACATGGTATATACTGTAAAACTCACAAGTAAGTAAATAAATAAATAAATAAGTTGAGTTGTGCTAAATTATTATGCTTATTTGTTGTTTGTCAAAGATTTACCTAATTAATTTCATTTCTTATCTATTTATTTATCAGTTTGTGTATTATTAGATTGCTTTTATGGTTCTGTATTTCTCTGTTTACACTGATTATTCTTTGTAAGCCACTCTGCTGTTCTCAAAGGGCAGTCCTGCAAGAATGTCAATAAACTAAACTGAAGTACATGATGAGGCACATTTGACCTGGCGAAAAGCGGTATATAAATATGGCTAAATAAATAAATTCTAATGTGTGTGTCAAGGACCCTGTGCATCCGATCAGAATCAGAACACACAGAGGCAGACTTGTTTCTGATCCCGAGGAGCCCAGATGTGCCCCACGGGATCAGAATCGGGTCTAGGGCATGTACAGTACATGCAAGCCGGGACCCGATTCAGATCGGCCTGCACATGCAGACCACTGTTCAGCTAACTCAGTCAGGCTCCTGAATGGAGCCGCGGTGCTATGGCATCCCACTGCCATGGCAACATAGCTCCATTCAGGAGCTGCGATCCCCGGCTGCTGACCACAGTCTTCTTTTCCCGCAGCCCAACCCCCAATCTGGTGTTCTATGCACCCCCTCATCTCTCTGCTGCTGCTCGGGCCTGCTGACCCCTAACATCCAGGGGGACATATTTCTGAGGTGGAATAAGTTCCCAGTCTAGATCCAAGGCCCCGGACATTCAGAATTGGCCCTGTATGTCCAGGGTCACGGACCACCCACTGCCTGCCCTCACTTCACCTCGGCAACATCCCCTCCCGTCCCCATCTAAGCCTCCCCATACAAACTCCTTGTTCATACAGGGAGGCTTTTGCCGGGGACAGAAGGGGAGCGAATAGCAAGGATGGACATCCCAGTATAAAATAAACCACATAGAGAGTGCATGCGCATAATAACACCTCTCTCAGACTAGGGATAAATATGTGTGTTGGCACTTAACATGCTGCTGAAGCTGGATCTGTGAACCCATTTTAAAAATGCACATAGGCACCTATATTGCCTTTATACAATATACTTAAAATAGGTAACATTCCATTTTGAACTTCTTGCATAGACATCCTGTCACACACTCAGGCTTTGTATGCAGGGCTGCCTCAGAATCAATAAATTGCAGATGGTGCAAAATGCAGACATAATTATAGAGAAAAGGCGGGAGCGAATGGTTCCTCCTAGTGGCTTTACAGTGGTCTGTAATGCCATCATGGATTCAATTCAAAATCTTTGTTTTAGTTTTTAAGGCTTTGCAGGGACTGGGTTAGCATTGGCACATTAGCACTGGAGTTCCATCTGCACTTGCAAATGACTTCTGCCTCAGTGAGACACAGTTGCAGTGTCCTGGGCCAAAAGATCCTGGCCCTGATCTGCTTATGCAGTGATTCTTGCTGAGACTTTTCCTCCTATACCCATTAGCGAAGAAAATATTTTCTCTGATTAGTCTTAAATTTGCTATATTGCAGCTTCATTGCATGTCCCTTAATCTTTCTACTTTTTGAAGGAGTAAACACCCATTTACATGTACCCGTTCCTTGCCACTCATTATCAGATCTTCCATCAGCCATTATCTCACAGTAGTTATGAACTAGCACTAAAACGTAAGCTGTGAATGAATATCATTCTTATGAAGAAACTCAGACTGTATTCCTTGAGATGAGGCTAAAAATATAACAAGATGGTTACCATTCTTCTCAAAAATTAAGGCAGGACTTATTTTTAGACTTATCTTAGTAGATTTCTATTATTAAGCCCAATTTTGAAAAAGGTATTTATGCAGGAATCGGGGTGTCAAAGTCAGGACACACAATTCCTTGAGTACTTTACAAAAGGTTGCAGAATATAGAGCCTTTTATAAAATATGTATAAGGACAGCCAGAAATGCATGGACAAATTCCTACATGTCCACCTGGAAAAGTCATTTTAATGATAAATACACTCAAAAAGAAAACCACATCACTTGGTAAAGTGGCAGAAATTCCACTCATGCCATACCCAAAGTGCAGGAGGCCCTGTCAAGAAAGGGGCCCAGTAGCCCCAAACTGTGACAATAGAAGCAGAGCATGTCAAATATTATTTATATTAAATAACATTTGTGCCAACTCCTCCAGTCTTCCTCTTGTAAACATATTCTAAGCACCTCCTGCTGTCAGGCGAAAGTCTCATGATAACAGCCACAAAATCACATGACTTTTATCAAGAAATTTCAGCCTGCACTGGAAGTCATTTATGTCTTGAAGGACTACTAAAAGGAAACTCTACAGCTGGAAAAATATCTGCACTTGTAAGTATCTTCTGGAATATACTCTAAGGGGTATGTTTACTAAACCGCGGTAACGTAGCAGCGGCTACATTAATGCACGTTAAGTAACGTTAACGCACGTTAAGGGTACCTAACGCGCGTTAACGTCACCATCCGCAGTAAGCCCCTCAGAGGGTGGAGAGAGGGCGGAGAGAAGGGATCAATGGGCATGGAGTGGGTGGGGAGAGGCTCCTGCAACACTAACGCCGGGAACTGAAGGGCTGAACATTATCGGGACTGAAAACCTGTCGTTAGATGCACATTTGCAGGAGGGTGAAACCATTTAAGTATCAGCAATGTGCAACATAGGCAGGAAGCCCAAAAAGTGATAGCAGTGATCAATTTGCAGCAACAGCATAGTGCCCAAGTATGAAAGGCCACTATGGCGATAGTGCAAATGGGGCATAGGAGGCTGCAGGCGGGGCATGTAGTGAGGGCAGCTGGGGCACAGGGTGGACTATGCTGTCACCTAGGTGGCACATAGGAAAACAGAAACTGGAAATCAGCAAGATAGCAGCTGACCAAGGCCAAACATGCCCAGTAGTCGGTGTTCCACAGTGTCCCATCCAGGGAACATAACCCAGCAAGTACCCCAAAGGTCACACAGTTATCACTATGCCTGTAATAGGGCAATCAGTGCACATCTGGGGACCACTCTAACAAGGGTCCACAGACCTTCCCCAGGATGTGTCCCAAACAGTTCGTAAACCCAGCTAACTGAACACCCTTTATTTCAGCCACTAGTAAGGCATTGCAGGGTGTGACCACATGTTGTCTGAACCATATATACCTGTACACCCATTAGTCCAAGCTGGGTACATCGTACCTGAGGTGCATGCCCTAGCCTGTCCACAGTCGTCTGTCACAAAACAATCAACCTACATCTATCTGGTCTACCCTAGCCAATAGCTGCTAGGGCACTGACCTGACATCCCTCCAGCCATCTCCCCCCCCCCATGTGGAAGGGACATAATATTGGTAGGTGGTGATTGGGGGATGTGTGGATGTCCATGTCTGCTTCCCCACCACAGACCCCGCTCCCTAGGCAACCACCTACCTGCACAGTGGATGGCCTGGGACTGTGCACTGCCAGCACTGGCAGCATATGGCCAAGCAGCATGGCAGGGGGTGTATGTTGGTGCTGGAGGGGGCAGTGGCACCTGCCTGCTGTGGACCTAGGCCATACCCTGTACAAGTATGTGATGTGCAGTGCAAAAGAAAAGGTCTGGCTGAGGAGAAGTAAAGGTAGCCCCAGGGACTGCTGAGTTTCTGTGACAACAGTTTGATGCAGTACACACAGCCAGTGTGTCCCAGAGCATAGAGTCACAGGTTCAGGTCCCAGCAGTGGATCCTGCAGACCATGTCCCTATATTTTACCCTACAATGCAGATGCAACATCAACATGTGCAATCCCCAAAGCAGCAGCCAACAGGGTACAAACACCCACACACACAGGTTCCACTATCCAAAGCTTGTAAACGGGGGCGCTGGGTGAGAATGTCCACAGTCTTGGCAAAGGCAAATATTAATATGACTTGCAAAGGATTGTGGGAAATGTAGTCCATTCATACCAGAATCAGCCGTTCACAATAAATTAGTTGTGCTTGCTCGAGTGTAAAGCAAAGAAAATATACTTTATTTATGGGGTTATTTCTCCCAACACAGATTTGCTTGGTAGCACAGAAAAGGATACTTGCTTTCAGTATTATACTTAGAAAAACAAAATCAGGAAAAACAACAACTGAACTTCTTAAGCAATCAAATCAAATCATAAAGACCTTGATGGGAACAGAAAGGTCTTTTCTGTAGGCTCCTGCTAATATCTTTTTAGAAGTGCTTCAAAAACAAACAAAACCCACAAAGTAATGAAAAAACTGTTCTTTTTCAAGGCTAACTTCTGGTATTTTCACACACACCCAGAAATGCCTCTTCAGAGCTCACAGGCAATTAAGCAAGGCTCAATTGCTAACAATTAACCAGCTGCAAACCTCTTGGCTGGTTTACTTTCTAAACTTGGCTCAAATCCTGCTCAAAAGCTTTTCTGAGTAGATCAAAGAACAAGTTTATATTTCTTTGTGATGGTTGTTGTATTTTGTAAAAGAATATTACCACAGAAGTTTAGACAGAGAGCAATCCATGTATTCACACTGCTCATTTACAATATTCCCTTCTTCTTCAACTATCATAGAATCAATATCATGGATTGGCACAGAGGAATTTCTTAATGGAGCATTCTCAGAACAATACTTGTTCCCCTGCTGTCTTCCAAGTGAATAGCTAGGGCATAGATCAGTGTTCATATGTGAGCTTCCATTTCTTTTAGGGTTCCTCTCTAAATATCCTGGCCAGTATGTAGTCCAGTTCTTATGTCCAGCCTTCCAATCAAGATCCCTGGACACTGGGTCTCTCTTCACATACCTTCTTGCATTGGTCTTAGGGCCCCTTCCAAATGCAGCCGTCTCCCTCACAGGTCCCGTCCGTGGATTCCTGGCTCTGCAACCCCACTCCTCTGGTTTCCTCCAGTCCAATGGAGTATGCTTGCCTCTGGAATGCCTCCCAGCACACGTACTGCTATGGACTCCTTTAGACCTCCAAGATGCTTCTCTCTTCTTTCTTCCGAAGTGTTTCTTGCTCTCTCTGTCCTTGAGCTCTGGCCTCTGCTGCCTCTGCTCCTCCTGATGATCATGAAGATTCTGATGATGATCCTGCTGTGTAGAATAAGCTTTACTTTTAACCTGTTTAGAGGGCTGCTCCACCCTAGCACAGCGCAGCTGTGCTGAATCAAGCCCTGCCCTTGGAGATGAGTGCTTGGGGATTACCTCATAGCTCTCCTGATTGAACACACGTTTCCCCACTTCAGCTCTTCTAGTGGCTGTTGGAAACCTGGTTCATTCTGGGACTGGTAGTCTTTTATGGAAACATTCTGTTTTATTATTTCTACCAGAAAAGACAGGTTGCTTGTTCAGAGCCAATTCACCTCTATTATAGCTCCTTCCTGAACTATGATAAGCTTCCTTATCACAAGCTCCATTCAGAGTCAGGCTGTTGGCCTCAGCACAGAGTCACAGTCACCACCAAAGCACTACTACTACCACCTCCTGCACAGTCTGGCAATGTTGGCACTGTGATCAGGACCAGTGTGGCAGGGCAGGGTTGTCAACCACCCCTATCTTTGCACAATGCTGCAATAGGAGTGTGTCTGTGTGTGTATGTCTATCCATTGTTTTGTGGCTGCCTACACCTCACTGGGCCCACAATGCCCCATTGTTACCAGCGTTAGCCTGCAAATGTGCATAATGAGGAGCAAGGTATTGTATGTATGCCCCGGGCAGGGCGGACTGGGCAGGATGCATCTGCAGAGGGTGTAGGGCAATGGCTGGGACATTGTAGTGCCAACCACCACCTGCATGGACAAGGTGGCCACAGGACGTCTTGCTATTAGGGCACTCTCACACTGACCAAACAGTGACCATGGCACGGCTATGTTCCCACTTAGTGCTACATAGTATCTGTCTCAAGTAATATATGTGTGCCCCCTGTTCTGGAGGGCCAATAACTGGGGCACCTTCTGGGTGCACATAGTTCCACTGTGAACATGCAAGATGGACTGGCTAGCGGAGTGTCCGCAGTTAGTTTGTGCATTGCTGGAACACCTGGCATGGTGCAATAGGTACAGTCTGACTATGTCTGCTGCTGGTGAATGTCAGACCATGGTTGGGGGCTGGGGAACAGCTGTAGTCCTAGAACTGGTGGGAGCACAGAGGAAGGGCAATGGACAGGTAGTCTACTGTAGTGCACAGTGTTGTGGCTTACGCATGTTGCAGCGCCAAAGATGCGCAGTGCTCATAATACTGCATGTGACATCTGTTTGGGACGTGCATTGTTATGTGCCATAATCTGACCACATATTCTAAGGCGCTTAGATGTATCTCATAAGGCATGTTATTGTGCGTGCTGTGCATCAGACGCCCTGTTACACATGTTCTCCGTAACACGCCTAAGATGCAACACATGTATGCCACACTATTGCGTGATAATCTAGCAGACACGATGGCCACTTGGTGGAACATGTTTGCATTGTGCTTGTTGTGGTTGTTTGGGATAGTGGTTGCAGACGTGGAGCCAACATAGGTTGTGGGTTTGAGTCCCACAGGTTCCTTTTCCTTTATTTTTGTCTGTTCTGCTCTTCTTACCATACAATGCCTCCGGCTTCATCCCTTCTCCACACACCCTTCCTTCTCTTCACTGTACACTGAAGTTTCCCCTCCGTGAAGCCTATCCGTCACATGCTAGCTGTTACATATGCTCCTTTTCTTTGGGTTGTCTGGGTGGGTAGGTGCTCAGTGGTTTGGTATTGGTGTCAGTGAGCTGTGTTTGGACTCTTCAGTGTACTGGTTCGATTCCCTCTTACTCCTTTTTGGATTCCTTGCCCATTTTGCCCTTATACACACACCATTCACACAGCTGGCCCTTCAGACCGACCCCTGGCGCCCTTTCCGTTACCGTTGTTTACTCCTCTGCATGCTGTGTTCACTGCACACCATTACATGACGTGTGTGCATGTGTAACTGTGGCTCACATCCCCATTATAGACTGCGATATCAGCTGCCTGTGGTCTATGGTCTTACACCTATTGCTCCGTTTCTCATGAGGCACCATGTCTGCACATCCCTCAGTGCATCTTCTACTGTCTGCGTGCCTTAGATTGCAACCCCTTCGGGTGCGCTGCTGCTTCCCATCAGCTGTGATGTTCACATGCGGTGGGTCCATGGCGCACTGTACTGCGCATTAAGCGCCTTGTAACGCGCGTTACCTGACATGGCTTGCTTTAACAATGCACCGCCCACTCCTTTATATGGGTATCCATAACATTACCGGGGAAATTAACGATGGTAACATTACCGCGCTTTAGTAAACATACCCCTAAATTTTGTGGAAAAAGGGAATTCTTTGGGTTAAAGCTGATAAATCTGTGTATTTTAGAATTCAGTGTTTTTGCTGAGTCAGTCAGGTCTTAGTACCACCAGAGAGGTTTTCATTTAAATCAAATCAGAGTATAACTTAGCATAGAAAGTAAAACAGAGTAAAAAGTCACTGAAATAAATTTGTATTTAGTGAGCTTCTTATTTAAATCAAATCAGAGTGTAGCTTAGCATACAAGTAGAGTAAATAGTCTCTGGATTTGTTAGAAACTGAGCAACATTCTGGGGAAAGAAGGGGCTTTTCCAAAGGGATTGGCGCCACCTTAACCAAGATGGAACCTGGCTGCTGGCATTAACCTTTAAAAAGGAGATAGAGAGGCTTGTAAACTAGATAATAGGGGAAAGCTGACAGTTGCCCAAGGGTGCATGGTTCAGAAGGATGTATCCTTGAAGGATACTAGCAAAAGATACTAGCAGAGGATACTAGCAAAGGATACTAGCAAAGGATATCAGCAGAGAGGTTCAAATAAAGACAAATGTAACCCAAATGCCCTTGAATACAGAGCAGAAAGAGCTTAAAGATTCCAAATTACCCCTGCCTACCAATAACCAGATTAATATGAATAAAAAAACAGCCTATAACATGCTTGTATGCAAATGCTAGAAGTCTAAAAATTAAGATGGGAGAGTTAGCATATATAGCACTAAATGAGAGGTTAGATATGATTGGTATCTCAGAGACATGGTGGAAAGAGGACAGCCAGTGGGACACTGTGATATCTGGGTACAATTTATATCACAATGATAGAATATATCAAATTGGTGAAGGGGTTGCACTCTGTGTTATAGAGGGCATTGAGTCACACAGGATTAAAGTTTTGCAGGAAACAAAATACACTGTAGAATCTCTATGGATCAAAATTCCATATAAAAAGGGGAAAGCAATGGCAGTGGAGGTGTACTACTGGCCTCCTGGCCAGAATGAACAAATGGATGATGAAATGCTCAAAGAAATCGGGAAGCTAGCAAAAGTTACAACATGATAATAATCATGGGTGATTTCAATTACCCCGGTATCAACTAGGTCAGTGTCATGGCAGGACATGCTAGGGAGATAAAGTTTCTAGATGAAATAAATGACTGTTTCTTGGAGCAGCTGATTCATGAACCAATAAGAGAGGAAGCCATTTTAGACCTAGTTCTTAGTGGAACACGAGATCTAGCGAAAGATATAAGGGTGTTGGGGCCATTTGGCAATAATGATCATAGCATGATCATGTTTGATTTAATAAATGAAGGAAGGACAGCAAGGAAATCCACAGTACTACCTTTTAACTTTCAAAAGGGAGACTATGATAAGATGAGGAAAATAGTTGAGGAAAAATTAAAAGGAGCAGCTGCAAAGCTTAAAGATTTACATCAAGCATGGGCATTGTTTAAAAATACTATCTTGGAAGCCCAGACCAACTGTAGTCCATGCTTAAGAAAAGTGGAAGGAAGCCCAAAAGACTGCCAGCATTGTTTAAAAGTGAGGTCAGCGAGGATGTTATAGTCAAAAAAGAATCTTTCAGGAAATGGAAAAAGGAGCCAAATGATGAAAACTGGAAACAATATAAGCACTGGCAAGTTAGATGCAAGGCATTGATAAGGCAGGCAAAGATAGAATTTGAAAAAAAAATCTTGCAGTGGAAGCAAAAACTCATAATAAATTTTTTTCAAGTGCATTCATAGCAAAAAACCTGTGAGTCAGTTGGACCATTAGATGATAGAAAGGCAAAAGGGGAACTAAAAGAGGACAAGGCCATAGCAGAGAGCCTGAATGAATTATTTTCTTCGGTCTTTACTGAAGCAGATGTAGAGAAGTTGCCCATGACTGAAATGGTATATAAAGGTGATTCATTAGAAGAATTGAAAGAAATATTGATAAACTGTGAAGATATATTACAACTAATTGATAAACTAAAGAGTAGCAAATCACCTGGATTGGATGATATACATCCAAGGAAAGAACTGAAATATGAGATTGCAAACCTATTATTAGTAATCTGTGAACTATCATTAAAATCATCTGTAATACCTGAAGATTTGTGAATGGCCAATGTAACACCAATTTTTAAAAAGGGTTCCAGAGGTGATCCAAGAAACTATAGACCAGTAAACCTGATAACAGTAAAAGGCAAAATGGTAGAAACCAAAATAAAGAACAAAATTACTGAACATGTAGATAGTCATGGTATCATGGGAGAAAGCCAACATGACTTTAGCCAAGGAAGGCCTTGTCTTATGTTTGTACAAAGCTAGTTGAAGCACACTTCATACCATGATCCAAAGCAGTCCTTGTGGCATGTTCTACTAAAAGAGTGACCCCAAAGAAGACCTGTAGTAGAAGTCAAGAAATACATTGAGACAGCAACACAGAAACAGCTCATGGCAACAGGTCAAGTACAGGGAATGCAGAAACAAGATGTATATCCACCAAGGACTAAGACTGGGGGAAGGGAAAGGAGGCTGGAGACAAGCTGGAGGAGAACTGATAACAAAAAACTGCTATAATTTGTGGAAGTCTGGAAATCTGTAAACTGCACAGGAAACAGAGCTAAGCAACTAATAGGAACATGTCACAGTAAGAAGTCCCAACCGCAACTAGGTGACAGGTTGAAATAATATATATAAGAACTATAAGAACAGCATTTAGGATCATTCAGGGGGAGGGGGACGAGGAGACAAACAGCCTGTGCTCTTTGTCTCCTAGCCTCTCTGACTCAGGCAAACTCTATTGCTAAGAAATAATGCTGTTTTTTGCTATTTGTCTAAAATTGTAACTGATTGGACATAATAAAGATATCATCTTCTATGTTTATGAAGGTGTGAATAAACATGTAGTGTGGTGGCGCAGAGGAGAGAGAGCCTAAGAAAGAAGGGAGAAATCAGGTATTTTTCCCAGAGAAGAGAAACAAAACCAGAAGTTCAGGGGTTAAAACTCCTGGTTTAGAAAAAAAACTCCTCCCAGAATACTTGTTGTCAAGGGACACGCCCTAGCTCCCTAGTTACCAGCCCTGCTCACGAGGGACAGCTAGGGGAGGAGCTAGCAAGTAGGAAGGGGAAATACAGATATAAACGCCAGGAATCTGGAGGCAGAGGAGAGAGAGGGAACGGATAAAGAGCAGCAAGTGCAGGACGTGCTCAGAGTGCAGGTGTGAGGTACACTGCAAGAGAAAGCAGCCTTAGAGGAAGGTGCTTTGGGAGCCAGACTTCCAGTGAAGGAGAATCTTCTTCTGAGAGAGAGAGAGAGAAGAAGGAGGAGTTCCAGTTCTGAGTCCAATGCTGAGGTGAATGGGTCTGAGAGTCCTAGAAGGGAAAGAGGCTCTAGGAGCTCAGCAGAATTACCCAAGAGAGGCTTGCAGAGAGTGAAGGAAGCTTCACCCAAAGCTCCATGGAGAAAGACAAAACCAGCCAGAGGTTTTAAAGCTTATCCAGGGGAATTTCCAAGCCATGTGAGTAACCTGAAACATGCTCCAAAAGTTTATATGGAACCAGAGCAGTTAACTGTAGAGCCGGCTAAATCCTTATTTCCTCAGACTAAAGTGAGCAGTGTTAAACCCTCTAACAAACTTGTGAAAGTTAAAGAATTACCTAAGAGTAAAGACATCTCTCAGAGGAGAGGAGAATCTGCTTTAAATAAGGTTTTACAAATCTTAAAAGGTTTAAAGCAAGACAATACTGAATTCATGAATAATGCTTCTCTAGCAAACTCAGATGTTGAGAGCATGGAATTTGAATCTTCTATGACACGGGAACCTGACCCTGTTGAAGAAATGGAATGTTCTTTAGTTTTTAGAAAGTAGCTAAAAACTAGAGTGTGTCACGAAGCCAAAGCTAGCAGCCGTTTCAAAGACGCAGAGCTGAGAGGAATATGCTAATTAGGAGAGCTGTGATTCTCTAAGCTTAACCCCTTCTTTGAAAGACTGCTTGTACAAAGTATAGAGCCTGGCAGATAGCAGGTGAAGAAACCATTGTATGTGAGAAGAGAGAAAACAGTGTGCAGTGAAGTTTTACTTTGTGAGATTACTTGAAGCTGTACATGTTTTAAAAGTCACATTCTGGAGAAGAAGGTTTTTGCACCAAACTTCTTTTGCTATGATTTGGTATGAAGAAATACCTTGTTTAAGTTTGCTGATAAGCTGAATGCAAAGCCTCTTACCTTGTTGTTTTTCTCTGGAAGTTTCCATACCTTATGTTGATATTTGGAACTGTTTAAGAAGTTCCTCTGGCCTAAAGAAATAATAAAAATCCTGCGTGCCTATTTTCCCTCTTGGCTTAAGTTATTTCAACTACACAACTACAACTATAGGCATGTGTTAAAATAAATAAAGACTATCATCACTCCCAGCACCTAGGCAACCGCCTAGGGTAAAGGGCGTGGTGACAGTAGACAAAGATGAGCCAGTTGATGTGTATCTGGATTTTCAGAAAGCTTTTGACATGATCCCTCATGAGAGACTCTTGGCAAAGTTAAAAAGTCATAGGATAGAAAACAGTGTACTATTGTGGATCAGGAACTGGTTAAATGATAGAATGCAGGATACTGGGTTTGATGGACCTTGGTCTGACCGAGTATGGCATATCTTATGTTCTCATGTGCTTCTCCAGTTCCTGGGAAAGAATACTTTTAGTAAGAATACTGAAGGAAGATGGCATGGCAAGTTATTTAAAAGTAAGTTTGGTTTGCCATGTCCTCCTTTATTTAAATTTCAGGGGACTGATGGTTGAGGGAGAAAGTATTCCTTCCCCCTCCCCCACCGCTGCTACAGCCATCATATGGGACCATCAGCAAAATTTGAATGTACACCACTGATTTGGGGCTTTGAATGTTTAATGACTGATTTCATAACCAACATGTGTAAGTGTCCACCTGTACACTCATAAATGTGAGATTTATAAAACTGGATGTCCAGGAAGGTCCAATTAAGGAGTGAACTGAAAATACATTTTAAACATTTGTGCACTGGTCTTAAGCACCATGGAGGTAAGCACAATTGTTCCTCAGTCATTTGTGCAAACCTCAAGTCCTAACGAGCAGTCAGCTGACGCTCCTGCTTCAAAACAGGTATAAGTGCCCATATCCAACTTTTTTTCAAGTATGCATATCTTGCCATTAAAAAATTTGGAAATACATAGACACTATTCTGACCTGCCTAAAACATATCCACAACATGCCCCCTTGGAAACTGTGCATGCCAACGATTTATATGTGCAAATGGCAGTTTTTTAAACTAGCTATTCAGATGTGTAAATGCTGTTATTTGCATGTGTAAAAGTCATGCAAGCTTTCTAAAATGGTTTCCATAATATGATTAAAAAATAGCATAGAAAGCAGCAGTTTTGATAGACCAAGCTAGCTGGCTTCAAGTTAGTGATGTTAACAAGCCTCTTTAAGTAATGATTAATCATACTATTCCATTTAATTTAATCTAATTATAATGTTCAGCAAGAAAACTGGCAGCAAAACATAACATTTCATTCAACACTACCATATGTTTCAACGCACAATGCAATGTGCATCAAAGAAGGAACACAGACCACTATGGATAAGTCCATGGAAAATCAGCACAGCTGCCCACATGTGCTTCGGGAAAACTCAGGTGCTCTTTGTTTATGAGATGTCACTACATCTGGAATAATTTAGAGTATCTGATTTAGCAAATGTAAAGCCTATGTACCAAGAGTCGTGGCCTCAGTGCTCACACTCACATTTAAAGCATGTTAGTGTGCCTTAAGACAGGCTTTACCTAATACTTATGTATAATGAGGTCAGTTTTGAATGGCAGTGGAAGCTGCATTAATTTAAATGTCAGCGCCAGTGTTTAAATTGTTATGTAGATGCAGCTGAATGTACATCTTATGCAGATGCTGCCACCTCCACTGCTATACATTTAAAGGCAGATTTTAGAAACACTGTAGAAATATGGTAACCGATGTATCCGGATGCCCAACCCGGCAAGGGCCCACCCCCCTCCCACACCCCCCGCCACAAACCCAGCAGAACCCTCCCCCAGCCACCCCCCTTCCCCTCACCGACAAAGCACACGGACATCAGGTATTGGTGCAAAATCGCTTGGTCGCAGCTTTTATTAACGGTAAGAACACTGGCCCAACATGGGCCAACTCAGCAATCAGAACAATAACTGAATAACCCCCACCCATCATCCGGATGGTGCCCCCCACCAGCCATTTGTAGCAAAGTGGAGCACCATCCAACCCACCCACCCCCCATTACCCCCTTTTTAGAAACGTCCAGTGGCAAGATGAACGTCTATGTATTGCAAAAATCATGGCACACATTTCCTAATAAGAAAGAGCAGCAAAGACATGCAACCTCATCTTAAAATGTGTGTCTACGAGAGAAACAGAAACACAGAAACATGGCAGCAGAAAAAGACCTCATGGCCTATCTAGTCTGCCATTCCATATCAAAGTTACTTCTTTTCCTTTAGAGAACTTCTGTGTCTGTCCCATGCTTTTTGAATTCAGATACTGTCCTCATCTCTATTACCTCTACTGGGAGACTATTCCATGCATCTACCAATCTTTCCTTTAAGAAATATTTCAGCATATTACTCCTGAGTCTATTCCCTTTCACCCTCATCCTATGTCCCCTCATAGCAGAGCATGCTTTCAATTGAAAGAGGCTCTACTCCTGTGAATTTATGCCATGGAGGTTTTTAAATGTCTCTATCCTATTTCATCTATCCCACCTTTCCTCTAATGTATACATATTAAGATATTTAAGTCTGTCCTTAAATGATTTATAATGAACACCACTAACCATTTTTAGTAGCCACCCTCTGCATCATCCTATTTATGCCCTTTTGAAGGTCAGGTCTCCAGAATTGCACATAATACTCCAAATGAGGTTGCATCAGAGACTTAAAGAGAGGCACTATCACCTCCTTTTTTCTGCTGGCCATTCCTCTCCCTATGCACTCAAGCATCCTTATGGTTTTTACCATCACCTTTTCTACCTGTCTAGCTACCTTAAGATCATCAGAAACAATCATGCCCAGGATCAGTTCTTCTTTCATGGACAGAAGTACTTTACCCCCTACACTGTGCAGTTCCCTTGGATTTTTGCAGCCCAAATGCATGACCCTACATTTTTTAGCATTAAATCTCAGCTGCCAAATTCTTGACCATTCCTCAGGATTAGATAGATCCCTCCTCATGTTATCTACACCTTCCTGGGTGTCTGCTCTATTGCACATTTTGGTATCATCCACAAAGTGGCAAATCTTACCCGACAATCCTTCCACAATATCATGGCATTCCTAACAGGGACTCCATGGCAAGCAAGGTACTAAATCTCCACCAACTAAACAATGGCTGTGAAAAATTATATTGCCAAAGCTGTTGTCCGTGTTACAGCTTCTGCCTCTATTCAGATAGAGTCCCAATGGCAGTTGAAGGACTGGTTCCATGTGCAGGATGCCTGCATGCTGAAACTCTCAGGAAGCTAGTGGAAGAGCTCAGAGAAGAGGTGGCAAGGCTGAGAAACATTTGAGGCAGTGAGAATGAGATGCTTCTTCAAACATCCAAGCTCTCCAACAGAGATGAAGCTGGGTGGCTATAGAATGAAGACATTTGGACATGAGTCACCAGAGCCTGCAGAATCAACACTCCAACTCTTCCAGCCCTTGAATTGAAGAACAAATGTGCAGCTCTGGAAGTGGAGGAGGTGAAAGCATCCAAGGAAAGGGAAGAACCAGAGCTCAAGCACCCCAAAGTTGCAGAATCAGTGAACACAAGGAAGTGAAGGGTAGTGATTGATGACTCTCTTCTGAGGGGTACTGAGGCATCTATCTGCTGACCAGAATTGATGTCCAGAGAGGTTACTGGCGGGCAGGGGTAATTTGGAATCTTTAAGTTCTGTCTGTTCTGTACTTAAGAGCATTTGATTACTTTTGTCTTTACTGGAACCTCTCTGTCGATGTGCCCTAACATCAATCTTTTGCTAGTATCCTTCAAGGATACATACTTCCGAACCATGAGCTCTTGGACCACTGCTGGCTTTTCCCTATTAACTAGTTTAAAAGTTGCTCTATCTCCTTTTTAAAGGTTAATGCCAGTAGCCTGGTTCCATCCTGGTTGAGGTGGAGCCCATCCCTTTGGAAAAGCCCCTCCTTTTCCGAGAATGTTTCCCAGTTCCAAACAAATCCACAACCCTCTTCCTTGCACCATCGTCTCATCCACACATTGAGACTCCAGAGCTCTGCCTGCCTTTTGGGTTCTGCACATGGAATGTGAAGCATTCCTGTGCAGCTCTGACCTCTTTCAATGAACTGCATCTTTCAAACGAGTCAGAAATTGGATGTAGTACCCTTTATTGATGGTTTGGCCTTTTGAAGAATATTCATGATGAACAATACTCTGGTAATCAAAGAAAACTGAGAGCATGACCTTGACATTGCTCCTCTACTGATGGGCCATCTTGGGTTTGGGAGAGTTTGAAGTCTTCCAATGTAAGGATTGAGCTTTAGTTTCCAGGTCATAACCATAAATCCATGATTCATCACCAATAATAAACTTTTTGATGAAGTCTGAGTCATTTTCAGTGCATTCCAATAACTCCCTGGCTGCAAAGAGTCAATCTTCTTTTTGGTCAGGGGACAGGAGTTTCAGCACAAATTTTGCAGACACGTATCTCATCCCCAAATCAACAGTAAGAATGGACTGTTCTAACCCAAAACTGATGTTCATGTGTTCAGCAAGCTCCTTGATAGTTAATCAATGATTTGAACATATTGCGGCATGCACTGCTTTAACTTTGTCTTCATTCCTGCTCATGGATGGCCTTCCAGAATGTTTGTCACTGTCAGCACTTTAACAGCCTTCTTGGAAACATTTGTACCAGTCATAAACTCAAACACGACTCATGCATTCTTCGCCATGCACTTGCTGTAACTTGTCATACTTCAGGCCGGAAGGTCGGGGGTTCAAATCCCACTAGAGGACAGCAACCTTGGGCTGGAAGGACTGGGGTTTCTAGTCCCACAGGTGCTCCTTGTGGTCTTGGGCAAGCCACTTAAACCACCATAGCCCATGTTCCCTGTAAAATAGTTTTCTCCAAGTTATAATGCCCTGTTCAATGTAATTTCAGTTTGTTCAATGTAAACCGCGCTGATGCAGAATAGTGCGGTATATAAGAGAATGTAAATAAAAAAAAAAATAAAAAAAAATCTCTGCATGAATCTCCAAGTTTCTGGCAGAATTTAATGCAAATTTGCTGTTCAATTTTTTCACTCATTGTAAATCTGTTGAACTGCTTTTACATGACACCAAACATCACGTGAGTTTAAAAGGTACAGGCATGCTGCAGCCAAGCTACACTCTGCACATGCAGAGCAGATAACTAGGTCACTGCATGCTTAATAGCATTGTGATGCGATGTATTGTATATAGATACACAAGTCTCAATACTTTTTTATCACACCTCATATGTGCCATTGCTCTGAAGCTCATACATACAGAATATCAACCACCTACACTCTGCATATAAGTACCCATCCCCACAAGTAAGTCATTTAAAATATGTGACTTATGTATGTTAATGGGAATAACGAGTGAGGTGATCAAATTTGCAGATGATACAAAATTATTCGATTGTGAAAAATTGCAAGAGGACCTTGATAAATTGGAAGACTGGATATTCAAATGGCAGATGAAATTTAATGTGGACAAGTGCAAAGTTATGCACCTAGGAAAGAACAACCCAAACTACGGTTACACGCTGTAAAGTTCCACCTTGTCTGGAATGCCCTCTCACTAGAAATGGCATAGATAAAAGCAGTGATGGAATTAAAAAAGGAATGGGATAAACACAGAGGATCCCTATTAAGGAAGAGGAGCATTTCAGATCCAAGAAAAACTTAAATGATTTTTGCACTTCAAAAAAAAGCATAGAAGGGGGTAACATTTCACATTTCAAATTTATTTATTTGATATACTGGAAATCCAGGAAAAAAAACTATGTGGTTTACAAATAAAATCATTGGAGATAAGGAGTGACTATGTACTATAACTAGGACTGCAAAAGGTATAAACTAAAGAACTACAATACAAAATTAGAAATCATTATGCATTAAAAATATATAAGGATAGACAGGAAGCAAACACAGAGCATTGATTAGGTTACAGCAAGTCACAAAGTAGCAGCTATTGTACAACCATGCTAGATGGTCAAAGGTATTGAGGGAAAGTGAACCAAAAATAATTTTTCAAAGCAGATCTGAATTTCTTGTGTGATGATTCCAATCTAATGTCATTAGGTAGATTGTTCAATAAAGAGGGAGCTATCAGGCTAAAGCAAGAGGTATGTGAGCACTCGAAACAAACTTTCTGTTAAGAAGGAATTATAAATACATTTTGTTGTGTAGAATGCAGTGTAGACTGGAGAGTGTAAGGAATTAAAGGGTAGACAAAATGTGGATGACCAGAGTAATAAAACTGACGTGTGGTAGTAAGTATTTTGAATGGGATCCTATATGGTATTGAAAGCCAGTGTTACATAAGAAATACCATACTGTGTCAGAACAAAGGTCTTTTGAGTCCGGTATCCTGTCTCCAACAAGTGGCAATCCAAGTCACAAGTACCTGTCAGAGGTAAGCAGTGGATTTCCCCAGTCCAATTTAATGATGGTTTATGGACTTTTCCTCCAGGAACTTATACAAACCTCTTTTAAACCCAGCTACACTAACAGCTTGTACTAGATACTCTGGCAATGAATTCCAAAGTTTGATTACACGCTGAGTGAAAAAAATTCTTTCTCTGATAGTTTTAAATGTGCAACATTGTAGATCCATTGTGTGTCCCCCTTGTCTTTCTACTTTTTGAAGAAGTAGACAACTGATCTACATTTATTTTTTCAACTTATGACGCAGTGGCAAGTCCAGAAGCCATGGAAACTGATACTGACCCGCTGGTTGGTTCAGGTATTGCAGGAAAAGGCAAGGTTTTCCATTCTCAGCACAAGCTGCAGGCAACTAATCAGCTAACACAGCTCACCTCAGGGGAGGAGAGAACCAGAGCTTCTGATTGGGCACGCCCTAGTAGGAGGCGGGCTTCCCAGAGCAGGGGCCCCTTGTTAAGCAGAGAGAAGGAAGACAGTAGTGGAATGAGTGGAAGAACGAGTGGAAGATGGGGAATGAGCAGTACGAATGGAATGAGAAGTGAAAGTGGATTGAGCCCACGAGTGAGAAGGCAAAGGACACTGGAAAAGCAAGAAGCTCTCTTGAATGCAGAATCCTTTGACCCAGCTAGAGAAACACTGCCCAGCTGCACAACAAGGGAACGTGATTCAGAACCAGGAAGTAGGTGCCAGGGATACTCAGTGCCTGAAAGAACCGTCTGGGAGCAACAGAGGTTGGAAGCACTGAGAGACCCAGGATTAAAGCCTAGGTTTCTGGGAGACAGAGTTTACCCTTGGAGAGAAACGCACCCTGGCAAGGCATTCTCTGACAAGCCTCATTTTAAGGTACCTGCTACATTTAATTCCTTTGACAAGTTTTATAAGCCAGAAAGAGTGAATCCTGATTTTAAAGAACAGGATAGTTTCAGGCAGTGTGAGAGACGTTGGCTACAGCCTGAAAGCTCTTTAAATAAGCCTAGCTTTTCTCAACAAACAGCTCAAGCTTTTAACAAGCAAGCTGACGTAAAGAATTCAGCTGAACTGTTCACAGGAGAATTAGGCCACGGTAATTCAGAAGGTCCTACCTTTGAAGCATTCTTTAAGAGCAGAGCTCGTGCAGAGGAACGTGTTGAGCCAACACTTACAAAGAGATAAGTGGGGGAGGGGTAACTCCACCACGGACATTAAGTGTTTAAACAGAGATAGCATTATTTGCTCTCCAGAAGTAAATAACTACCTGCCTAAGCAAGGAGAATATCCTCCCGGTAGTCCAGCTAGAAGACAGGCAGAACTGCTTCTTAATGAGTTTAAACAGTTTCTAAACAGAAGAGCTGTTTCTGAACAGAACTCCGTTCAAGCAGGAAATAGTCCTGAGACAGGAATTCCCTTACCTGCTCCAGTGCCTATGATAGAAATTAATCAGCCAATGGACTGCTCAATTGGGCTGATCGACAGAGCTGACAAGAGCCAAGCTTGAATGGTCATATCTGGTACTTTATTCTGATTGTTATGCTGTCCAAATACCTGAATGCCAAGCTTATGAAATAAGTAGTGTTTAAGCAACTGAAATGAAGAGCTTATGAAGCACTAAAATAAGCTGGAATGTAATCTGGTTTCAACAGATGAGCAGTATTATTTCTTACCTGATTATTTCTGAAATACAAGATAGAAAGGACACATGGTGTAATGTGCCTCCACGGTGAAGAATAGTTTAAAGCACAGTATTGAATGCCTGGATTTTTCTTTGTTCCTGATTTGGTTATCCTCTCACCTGTTCCTGTCCACCAAGGAGCGGGGAAAGTAAAATCCTTATAAAAAAATAAATTTCTTGTTCCCGACTTTCATTGGCCCCCACAACTACAAAAGGCCCATCCCTCCTTAACCCTCAAGGTTAGGGAGTGGGTGCAGGGTAACAAACTCCACTCATTATTTTATAGATCCCTATCATATCATCTCTCCAACGCCTCTTTTCCTAACTGAAGAGTCCTAACCATTCCTCGAAGGGATAACCTTCTATCCTTTTATAATTTTGAATAGTGTCAGCCATCACATGGAATTTGTTGAGCAGATAATGCACATTTAAGAGGCCCACAAGTCTGCTCTTATATCTAAGAGAGTAAGCTAGAGAAACATGAAAGACAAGTGTCTTTTGATGGGGTGGATATGGGGTTTCAAAGCTCTGTATAGAGGAGGGCAGATAAGTGAAGAGGACTAAGAAAGCAAAGTTTTCTCTGGTGGTGAAGTTTCACTATGAAAGCACATTCTGTTCTAGTGGGAGGAAATGTGTTTTTGATGGATTGTAAGGGGGAGGTTGGCAGGACTGGGGATGGGATATTTTATTTTAATGCTCTGTTATATTTTATTTTGTTGTAAACGGTTCAGTGTGGCTGCCCAAATGTGCGGTATAAAAATGTAAATAAATAAACACTGGGGAATGGTCACCAACATTTGATCCAGTGGTAGCTGGGCGTTATCTATTATAGTAATGAAGTGAGAGGAACTATAAAAGCGCTTCCTAGATCCGGTCAATTATAGATATTGTCTGTAAAGTCCCCAGTGTGTTTTAAAAGTAGAAATGAGTTTCCCTTTTCTCACTGGCTCTTTCACTTTAGGCCACTTAGTCCAGGGAAAGTTCGGCCAGCTTTAGCATGACAACAAGATCTTTAAAGCAGCTATAGGAAATCTGCCACATTCTTAATTTATTTTTATTTTATTTTTTTTATTTAACAGCTTTTATATACCGCGCTCTTTATTATCAGTGTGGTTTACAATTAACAATTCTTGCTCAGTTCAGTCAAAACTGTCTTTTGCTTACATTTTAACAGGATAGTTAACTTGGAGCATTAACTGGGTAAACTATTTACATATTGGACCTTAATAGCCACCATTTTATATGTTTTCTGATAATTTCTAGTGGATTGTTCTGGGATTTTCTATTTTTGTTGCTATCATTACTTTAGTGCATCTGTGTGTACTTTAGTTTACTGTGTGTACATAGTTATAGTTTTATTACCCCTTTTCCAAGTTTAAGTTACCTGTTATAATGTAAGCACACCAGTGTTTTCTGATTGTGCAGTTCTGTTACTTGTAAACCGCACTGAAAACAAATAGCGCGGTATATAAAAGATGTTAAATAAATAAATAAATAAATCTGGTGTTAAATGTTGGCACTAAGGTGACAGGTAACTTGTGTTAACATGCCAGATTACTATATAGACCTTTATATCCCTTATCTGAATATGTAAAGAAGCATACATTTTAGAATGAAATGTCTTATTACTAGGACCTTGGGGAATCATCCATGGATGGACACAACAGAACTCTATCTCAAGCCGCAGACAGATTACCAAAGTAGCAACTGCTAAGTAAAACACAAGCTAAAAAATGATCTTGGTAAGAAGACTGATGATTGGACAAGAGACTTGGCAGACTTGTGAAAGTCTACAAATGTTGAAAGGAAGGAACAGCATTAAAATTCTCCACAGAAAAAACCTCAAATAGAGAAGAGCATAGGAATTAAGCATGGAATTATGTTTCTGAACTGGGTCAGTGCTAGGGTCTCTGGTGTCCCCCTGCAACCTATAGATAAGCGCCCCCGGCCTCATTACTAATTATGGTAGGTTGCACCCCCCATGTCCCAAAATGCCTTTGTGAACTCTCTTCACATAATACTAATATTTCTCTTTATAATCAAATGGTGTAATAAGAAAATTGCAGTGAAGGGGCAAACGCATAGCTAGAATAAAAAGAAGTACTGAAGTAAATATTTAACATCATAGGAACATGCTGTGATAGCAAAGGGTTAATGTGATCGAAGCAAATACAATCAATGTGTTTATTATTTAACCAAATAAAATCTATAAATGTAACAACAACTTAGCTTTTCCTGCCTCTTCTCCCACCTGTTATTGCTCCACAGTTGCTGCCATCACTCTATCTCTGCATCCACGGTTGCACAGCTCTTTTATAAATCCGATAAATAAAGAGGAGTTGATAACAGCAGTTAGTGTATCTGGATTTAAAAAAGGTTTAGACAAGTTCCTGGAGAAAAAGTCAATAGACTGTTAAGACAGCTCTGGGGAAGGTCATTGCTATCCCTAAGTGTAACCTGAATGGAAACCACAATGAATACTAAGAGGCAGGAGTCAATTCCAGAGCAGTCCCAACAGTTGACGGTAGCAGCATCAATGTGAGAAACACTACTTGTTAACACTATGTGTTAAATGTATCCCCCAATTGACCACTTTGACCCGGTGAAAAGCGGGATATAAATACAGCTAAATAAATACATAAATACTTGGCTGGACTTTGGGATTTTGTTGAGAACTTCTCAGCTGCAACTATGAAAGAAGCAGAGGCTTTGTTGGCACTGCAGCCAGCCTGGCTGAAAGTGGTATGATGACTCTGAAGCCTCTCAAGAGAGCCAGCGGTGGTGCTCTTTGTAGTGGACTGGCAGTGATGCTAATAACAACCTTCATGCCCTGAGCTGCGGCACATATGTGTCTTATTCCGACCCACCAACTCGCTGCACCAGAGGTCCCTCTACTCCCTCTATTCTCTGTGCCTGGCTGCCTGACAGGGACATAATGGTAAATATCACCCTAGCAGCATGCCACGAGAAGGAAGGAGGGAGGTCCGGTGTCTTTGGTGCTCTATAGCAAAGCTGAAACAAGTTGAAAAGTTCACCCTTTACAGTGTGACACAATGGCACAGGATAAGACATTTGAGAGTTTCATCTGTGTATGTCATTGGAAGTGTAGGGGGAGTCCATGCATGTGCATGTGTCAGTGGGTGCATGTGTTTGCATCTTTCTGTGTGTAATGGGGACTGTGGAGGTTACATACACATATCTGTGTATGAATGCACCATGGGGACTATCAGGTACTACATACATGTGTGTGTGAATCTGTGTGTGTGAGTGTGTGTGTGTGTGCGTGCGCGCGTATGTGTGTGTGTCTATGGTGAAGCCACGATACTTTACTTCTTGCTTTGTTGCAATTGTCCTGTGTAGTATGTTGATCTCGTGGGGTGGGTTGAAAGTGGTGCTCCTGGTAACGAACATTGCTTCGGGTTTATCAAAGTCTGGGGTCTGTTGAGGGCGACATGCATGTCTGTGGCAAAGAAACATAGAAATATGACGACAGAAAAAGACCACATGGCCTAACTAGTCTGTTCTTCCATAACAACTACAACAGTCCCCTTTTTACCTTTAGAGATCCTCTGTGTTTGTCCCATGCTTTTTTGAATTCAGTTACTGTCCTCATCTCTACCACCATCTCTAAAGAGTGTCGGGCTACATGCGTGTGTGTCCGTATGTCATAAGGAGTATTGGAGTGGAACAGGTAAATGTAGATCAATTGTTTATGTCATCAGAATATAGAAAGACTAGGGGACATGCAATGAAGCTACAGGATAAATTATTTAAGGCTAATAAGAGAAAATATTTTTTCACTCAACGTGTAATCAAACTCTGGAATTTGTTACCGGAGGATGTAGTAAAAGCTATTAGTGTAGCTGGGTTTAAAAAGGTTTGGACAAGTTCCTGGGTCCCATTATTAAAAGGGACCCAGGATATCACTGCTTGACCCAATACAAGCTTTGTGGGACATTTATTTATTTTATTTATTTAAAGTTTCTTCTATACCGCGCTATTTGTCATCAGTGTGGTTTACAGATAACACATTTTTGCAGTGTAGTAAAGGTCTACACTGGACTTACAAGAAACAGGGTATTTATACAGGGCTAACAGGTAAACTATGTACAAATTGGTGGCCAAGGTTCTTCATGCAGATCAGCATTATTTACATGTGGAAACAACATAACTATGTACATCCTAGCTGTATATCAAATGGTAGTGGACCGGTCACATGGATTCAGAGGGACAAGCTTACTTGGGTGATCTGAGAGGTGTGAGAGGGGGGTACTCTGCGGGTGCTGGCTTGGGTTAGGGGTGGCTGTGGGATGTCGTCTGAGTCTGAAAAGCACTGAAGAAACAGGTGGTGCTTCAGTGCTTTTCTAAACTGGGTGAGGTTGTTGATGGCCCTGATGTCTGGTGGCAGTGCGTTCCAGCAGGAAGGTGCATAGAGGGCGAAGGCTCGGTCCCTTGTAGCCTTAGAGCACTTGGTGATTGCTCTCGGGAGAAGCAGAGTGTTGGTGGCGGCTGATCTCCTCAACCTGCTGAGGATGGTGGTCTGGACAAGGTCTGTGAGGGATGTGGACGTGCACTTGTTGATAGCCTTGAAAGTCATCGTTACGATCTTGAAGGAAATCCTGCAGTGCACCGGGAGCCAGTGCAGATGTTTCAGAACTGGGGTGATATATGTCTTTTGGGGAAACTGTTAGGTGCTTGTGACCTAGATTGGCAACTGTTGGAAACAGGATACTGGGCTTGATGGACCTTGGTCTGACCCAGTATGGCATACCTTATGTTTTTATGGGGCAGAGCTGTGTATGTTAATATGTGTTGGGGACAGTATGTGCATGTGAAACAGCACACTTACTGTGTGACAAAGTGACATATTTCCCTTTCCTTCATTTGCAGTCATACATATCTGAGGTTTGTATGTGTGTGTGTGGAGAAAGAGTCCAAAGGGAGATGATAAAATGTGTCTCGTTATTCTAGTAGGGGCTGTATGAGGAATCCTTATAACTTGTGTCGTCTATATACATCTCTCTCTCCGGACAGTGAGTGTGTGGTGTGCAGGGGGGGGGGGGGCTGTGTGTTTGTGCATGTGGTGCAGTGTGGGGGTGGGGTCCTTGGCTCTGTGTATGTTGTGTGTGTGTGTGTGTGGTGTGGTGTGGTGTGAGGTTATTATGTGTGTTCACGCTGTGTGGGTCAAGTGCCTTTGTGTGTGTGTGCTGTGTTGGTGGCATGCCTCTGTGTCTATGTTTGTGTGGTGTGGCGGTAAGGTGCCTGGGTCTCTTCTGGTGGGGGTAGGGACTTCACCTTTTAGCATATTGACCTGAGCACCCCTGATGTAACAGCAATGACCAACTGCCTCAAACATATGAACACTTGGCTCACCAACAACAACCTCAGAGTAAACTTTGATAAAACCGAAGCAATGTTCGTTACCAGGAGCACCACTTTCAACTCACCCCAAGAGATAAACACACTACACATGACAATTGCAACAAAGCAAGAAGTAAACTATCTCGGCGTCACCATAGACATGAACCTAAACCTACAATCTCACATAAACAAAACTACAGTGAAAGCATACCACCGTTTAAAGATCAACATACGACTCAAGCCGATCCTCAGCCAAGAACATTTCCACACAGTGTGCCAAGCAGTCATCACCCCCATACTGGACTATGGAAATTCATTATATCAAGGACTCCCCAAGAATGCTGTACACCCACTTCAAATGGTGCAAAACACCGTGGCCCGCATAATCACAGGCATGCCCAAACTCGATCACATAACACCAGTTCTCCGTCAACTGCACTGGCTACCCATAGCAGCACGGGCAAAATTCAAAGCAACACTAACCATATTCAAGATCTTACACCAATGCTCAACAGAATTTCTACAAACCACAGTTATCAGACACACTAGCAGCAGCAGACTCAGAAGGACCCAAGGCAGCCACAGCCTTTGATTTCTCCCCTCCCACCGGCGACGCTCTGCCCCCCAGCCGCACCCTCCATTCTTCATAGCACCCCTTTAGGCTCCTTACTCGCCCCTTCCCTTGTGTATCTCTCGTCTACCATCGTCCTTTCCACTTTTTGAACCTCCTCTGTTTTCTATCTTTTATCTGTCCCTCTCTGTCCTATTATTATTGGCGTTCCTTTCTGACTTTATTTTTTCTGTAACCATTGCCTTTTTGTATTGTACACCACACTGACGCCTCGACTTAGGCGGTTTATCAAATCCTGCGAATAAAGATAAAGATAAAGACTCCTCACCCCTGCCGGATACCACAAAACAAAGCAATCAAAATCCAGAAGAGCCATCTCATTTTTAGCACTGGACCTTTGGAACACCCTCCCCGAAGAACTAAGAGCACAAGGGGACCTGAAGGACTGTTCAGGGCCTCTTTTGAACAAGAACCTCAACTCCCACCCTGCCAATAAGACACATCTGAAAATTATGGTCTTCTTCCGAGCGGTTAATACTATAGCAATTATCAAGGAAAATGCTCAATATAATCAATATGGAACAGTCTTCTTCAATCTAATTCTTATAGTCATTCAAGAAGATTTAATAACACAGAAGGTCTCAGACTAATTCGGCACTCCGTTAAAGACTTATATCATATCAAACTAATGTGCCAGGAGGATAAGGTATACAAATCTGGATAAATAAATAAAATAATAAATATATTAATTGTGCCATTTTCTGCCATTTATTCAACCTCCATCCCTTGCAATTGTATACCCCTAGCTACAGACCCTCTCCTGCTGCCTTCCTACAACTCTGTTCCCTTCCCAGCCTCTATGCCTTTCTCCCTCTCTCTAACATTCTCACTCCTTGCCTTCTATTCCCTACTCCTCATCTTTCTTTCCCAAACCCATTACGCCTTTAAATTTATCCCTCCTATCTCCTGTGCATCTCTAGCCCCAGCTCCCCTTCCTTCAGTGCTCTTGGCTGCAATTATGGCCTTCTCTTTGGCCCGCGGAACAGCTTGTTCTGCAAGCACTGATCATCACTGTGCTGCTGGATGCAATCTTGGACTTCTTCCATGCCATGGGAACAGCCTATCCCACAGGCAGAAAAAGAGAAGAATACTGCGATTGCGCAGAGCAGCACAATGGTGTTCAGTTCCTGGGGGAATAGCCTGTCTCGCAGGCAAAAAAGCAGAACACCACTGTGCTGCTGGCTGCAATTTTCTTTTCTTCTTTGGCTCGAGGGATAGATTGTTCCTGCAGGCATGGAACAACATTGCACAATTGCGGCTGCAACTTTGATGTGGCACCAGCACCCCCCCCCCCCCTGATGTGCTTACCCAGCTTACTGGGTAGCGCCAACCTGTTTCCAATTTAAACAACTCTAACCTGGAGACATCATGAAATTGCTGCCAAAATATACACAACTTGATAAAGATATCTGAAGAAATGAAACAAAATTGCTCTAATCAAGAGAAACTATAGTTAAATAGAGGCTGAGTCAGCTAATTTGAAGGTGAACAGGAAGCTATAGAAGTAGCTATTTGAGCACCTCAGTGAATAAAAACATTACCAATCAAGGCTGGAGTAGGGATTACAAAGGACACCAAACAGAGGTGAATTAGGTAATATTGAGCATATGCTGTACATTAGATGATATCATAAAATGACCAAAATGACCCATCCAGTCTATCCAGTAAGGGTTGTGACAGCTAGGTTGTGATGGTTAGGGTTGTGACGGCTGATTTTTGTAGGCTACCCACCCACCCTTGTTCGAAGTGTAGTTATTTCACTCCTGTTTTGAGCTGAGGCGCTCAATGCTTGGTTTCTGTTTTCTTACTATTAAAGCAGCCTCTGTGTTTATCCCACTCCTTCTTGAATTCCATTACTGAATTACTGATTTTGTCTCCCCCACCTCCTCCAGGAGGGCATTCCAGGCATCCGCCACTATTTCTGTGAATAGTTATTTCCTGGTGTTGCGTCTGAATCTCCCTTCTTGCAGCCTCATTTCATATCCCCTAGTTTTACAGTTTTCTTTCCTTTATGCATTAAAATGCATTATGCATTCTGAAATAATATTCTTAAACTATTTAAATGTCTATCAGGTTTCCCCTTTAGCTCCTCTTTTCAACGTTACTACATCAGGTCTCTTTTTGTATGTCTTTCAGTGCAGATCCCACACCATTTCAGTCTCTTTTCTCTGGACTATCTCTAGCCTTTTTATGTCCTCACTGAACACATCAAAGATGGCTGGCTAATTGTTAACAAAAAAGAACAAAACTCCTGCACTCTCTCTCAGTATGCCCAACATCCATGTAATGATGATAAACCTAAACCTACAACTAATAATTGCTCACCCAAAAAGCAGAAAGCTCCATGGTTCTCATCCAATTTGTGATCTTCCTTGCTTCATCTGAGAAAACTAGACAGAAGATGGAGACGGACCCGCAGTACATCAGACCAAGTGATATACCTGGAGCATCTAAAAAACATAGAGACTCAACGTGGAAAGAAAGAAAAAAATTCCATGCCAAGCTCCTCAACAGATTGCTAAACAAGCCACGTGACCTTTTTGAATTAGTAAAATCGCTGACTACTCAACCACCTCAGCCACAACAAGAGGGTATACAACCTCAGGCATACGCCACCTACATCCAGTCCAAAGCAATAAAACTAAATACTGCTACACCTCAAGAATCCTTACAGAACCCCCAAATACATTCTCCTCTCACTTATCTCTTTCCCCCATCAATAAAAACTATAGAGTAAACAATTTCCACCATCAACACCACAACGGCTCCAAATGACCCATGCCCAGCACACTGGATCAAATCAATGCGTTCGGAGTTAAGCCCATTCATAGCTGACATCGCAAAGCAATCATTTACAACTGGAACCTTCCCGGATGCCCTAAAGAAAACATCCATCCGTCCTCTGCTAAAAAATAACCAGCTTGATCCAAAAAAAGAAGAATCCTACCGACCAATTAAAAGTATTCCATACCTAGCCAAAATATTAGAGAAGACAACTCAAAGACAAATTCAACAGCATATAGATACGACTTCCCCGTTAGACCCGTAACAACACGGTTTCAGAGAGGCGCATGGTGTCGAATCCCTACTAACTTCATTAATGAACACACTCACCAACGGGATTGATGACATCAAAAAAGGCTTTGCAATGATCTTCCTTGACATCGCTGCAGCGTTTGATTCAGTAGATCACGAACTACTCCTGATGAGACTCCAAGCAAAGGGAATCCAGGATCGCTCATGGGACTGGTGCAAATCCTACCTTCAAGGCAGATGGCAACAAGTACGGATTGGCAACAAGATATCAGAACCCTTCCAACAAAGACAGGGAGTGCCACAAGGCTCCTCATTATCAGCACTACTTTTTAACATCTATATGCAACCAATATGTGACATAACTCGCTCATTCGGCATATCCTGTCTCATGTATGCTGATGACGTACTGTTATTCACACCTGTAGCAGTTACATGCCCAGACTTCACAATCTTAATCAAATGCTTCGATGCAATAACGGACTGGCTCCTCACTATGAATCTACGTATAAATTTAAAAAAAACAGAAGTGCTAATTATCACTCGGAACAAAGATTTCTCCCCACCATCAACACTAAAAGTCAGGGATGCAGAACATCCGGTAAAATCCAATATACGCTACCTAGGCGTAATATTGGACCAACACTTGGATTTCAAAGACTACATCAAACGAACAGTAAAATCCATATACTTCAAAATCAAAACCCTCCGTCATCTGAAACCTATGATGGAAGCTCCCAACTTCCGAACTATCTTCCAAACCTTAGTAACTCCACATTTCGACTTTGCTAATATAATACTACATGGCCTCCCAAAAAAACACCCTAAACCCGCTACAGATGGCCATGAATGCAGCAGCTCGTGTCCTGTATGGAGCATCAAGGAATGACCACATTACGCCCATATTAAAGGAGCTTCATTGGCTACCGATAAGTTGCCGAATCCTATATAAGACCTTCATCATTACATTCAAAGCATTCAATAAGACAGCACCCTCATCTATTGTTGATCTACTCACTCACACCCCTAAAAACAGGGCCAGAAGAACATTTACAGAAAATACTCTAGTGATGCCTAGGGAATCCATGAAACTTAAACAATCAACCATTAATAGAGCATTTATGAGCTATGCACCAAGGTGTTGGAACAATCTCCCTTCTAACATAAGAGCAATCAGGGAGTTCAAGCAGTTTAGAAAAGCCATTAAACACTACTTGTTCCTTTTGTACTTTACACAGCATGAGGATTCATTTCATTACCCACACACTCACCCAGTTATGTCACTTGATAACACATGTTTTACTTAGCTGCAACACGACTGCTGATCAGTATTATAATACAATTCCTTAATGCATCATCACCTTGTTGATTTCAAACATGCTGTAACTAACTCTGACAGTAAAACATGTTATATATATGTATATAGTTGAATTCAAACATGCTGCAAACTAACTCTTACAGTAAAACATGTTATATGTATGTATATAGTTTCCCCAGTTAACCCAAGTTTAAAACTCCTGTTTTATGTAAAGTAGGACGAATGTTGTCCAAATATTCTGTTCATTGTAAACCGCACTGATGAGAAATAGCGCGGTATATAAGAAATGTTAAATAAATAAAATAAACAGGAAACTATCTTATTGATAGTTGTTACACCTCTTTTCCCTCCCAGGAGGAAGAGAAAAAAACCCTGTTACTTATAAGCATGATCATCCTGATAGTTCATAGAACAAAAAGAATGGATGTCTGTTGAGAAGAGATCCATGTCTAGAGTTTAGGATGGAAACAGTGCAGATGCTTCTATTAAGAAGAAGCAGACTACAGGTTCTAAACCCCAAACAGGAAAGAAAGATGTAATGATAATATATCAGAAGCCCTGCGGATGCTGGGTTTGCTGAACCTGTTGAGGTTGTAGTTTCCTTAGCCTGGTTGGATGTTTCCCCTGTCTGGGAACATCTGTATAATGGGTAGAAGATGAATAAAACTTTCTCCCCTTAAGGGAACAAAGTTTGTTAGTAGATTTCCTACAAACTGGGATAGAGGAAGGTGTAGACAAGCCTCTGAAAGCAATAGTGTCAGTAGTTAACTGAGCAGCTTGGAGTAAAGCCTCCTTGTTAAAGAGATTCTCTCCAGTACAAGGAGTATTTCCCAGTCTATCTTGTACCCATTTGTCCAAGTCTGAAGCTTGGAGCCAGGCTCTACGTCGTGCCCCTATGGCTATAGCAGAAGTTCTGCTAACAGACTCAAAAGAGTCCAGGGAAGCACGAGTAAGGAACCTAGAAATATTTTGAGCATGATTGACTAGTATAGAAAAATCTGCTCTTTTAGGTTCTTGAAGAAAAGGGGTCAAAAGTAGTAAATTCTTTGTGACATCTTCAAGAGATAATCCCATATAGAAAATATATGAGAGAATTCTTGCTGAAAACATGGATGCCTGGAAGGTTTGGCGTCCAAAGGCATCTAAAGTCTTAGACTCACGACCTGGCGGATAAGAAGAGTGCTTCTTAGTACTCTTAACACGCCTCATTGCTGATTCTACAACAATAGAATGATGAGGGAGCTGAGGCTTTTGAAAACCTGGAGAAGGGGGCACCATGTATAGAAGATCAGTTGCCCTAGAACGTGGGGATACCATTAAAGGAGCTTCCCAGGTTCTAAATAGGAGATCCTGCAAGGTCTGATGCAACGGAAGCATAATGACTTCCTTTGGATTGCAGGGGATCTGCAGAGGTTCTGGATCCCCTGGTGCAGGATATTGACCAGGTATAGAAATGGCAAGTAACTTTGCCATATCATGCAGGAATGCTTGAAAAGAAATCTCCCCAGAGGGGAGTCCTCTAGAAAGAGGAGTAAGAACTAGATCCGTTGAAGAACTAGCTCTAGCACCCACCGGTTCATTCAGATTCTCTAGAATAGATCTGAAGGGGTGGAGCATCGGATTGGCCTTAAAGGATAGTTGTCGGTACCGCTGGAAGCCGGTACCACAATCCGTCGGTAGCAAATCGTCCATGCTAGGGATCGATTCCAAACTCGGTATGGAAGGAACGAGCCGGTTGAAACGAGCATGGGAGGTACCGACACCGATGCTGATGTTGATACTGGTACCGAGACCGGTACCGTCGTTGATACCGATACATGAAGATCAGTCTGTGATAGCTCTATCGGTACCGAAGTAACCGAACGTGGCAGACCTTGATCATTGGTAGAATGTCTTCGGTACCGTTTGAAATCGGTACCGAGACGAGTCGGTACCCAGTCATCCAGACTAGAGATCGATTCCAGACTCGGCATCGAAGGAAGCGAGTCTATCGATGCATATCTTGAGGGTACCGATGTCGATACCAGTACCGGTACCGGGATCGATACCGATACTGGAAGATCAGTCAGCAGAGGCTCAGTCGGCCCCGAAGGAACCGAGAGCGCTAGACTGCGATCTTTGGTGAGGAATGTTTCATCCATCACCATTGCCGATGCTGGGGTATCGGTACTGCCCCAAGCGGATGCCGCCACCGAGCATGGCTCAGGTATATTCGTAGAGGTGAGAACCCCAGAAACAACCTGAAACCCCATAAATGACTTGGAGGCCGAAGACTCCCACCGGGGTTTTAATGCCAAGGTGTTCTCGAGGGCAACGCCGGAGGCATCTCTATGCTGAGCATGAGATCTACCACTCGAGGCCTGGCTAGTCTTAACAGACTGTTTTTGGGTTACCTGATCCTGTGAAGAAGAAGCATTGGCTGGTACCGTGAAGTTTAATGGGGACAGCGTATCGAGACATGCTCGATGCTGAAGACTTCTTCTGGATATACTGCTGCAGAAGGAACACTCCAGCGGATGGTGGTCAGGACCCAAACAGGGTAGACACCAATTATGAGTGTCTACAATTAATTTGGTACCGCCACAGTTTAAACATTTCTTAGGGTTAGTGGCTGGTATTTCCATGAAGGAGAGTGAGAAGGCCTAGCAGGCCAAAAAACCGTCAGGCACTAACAGGAAAAAATATTCCTCAGAAAGGAAATTTTGTAAGAAAAAAGAAGAAAGAAACACCAGTGGTACCGGTGGCATCGGGGAAGGCAGACGCGACCACAAGAAAACAAAAAAATAAAAGAAGAATTTTCTGCGGTGACAGGAGTACGTCCTGCCGGCTCTGCGGAAAAACGAAAACTGAGGAGAGGCAGTTGGGAAAGGCGGGAAGGCAGCACGCAGGCATGGTGGGATGCTCCCAAAAGCGTTCTGATTGGATGCTGGGGAGCGTTCCCGTGCGGACTCCGTCGGTACCGACGTACCCATATGTGAAGGCTCATTCCTGCTTGTTCCTGGAAATAACTTTTTACATAGTAAATTTTGTAATTACTGTTAACAATTTACAATTTACATTTTGCTTAAAACAAGAAGCTAATAAACTATGTACATAATCTCTGATTGTGATTATTTTCTTTGAGTTTGAGGGTGCAGAATATGCGTGTCTCTCAGGGGGTGTGTTGTGATGTAAGTTGTGAGGAGGGGGGTTATGTTTGTGTTTCCATAGTGTGCAAGGAAGAGGTAAGTTTTCAGTTCTCTCCTAAATGTTTGGAGGTCTTTGATCGATCATAGCGGTAGTGGGAGAGAGTTCCAGAGACTGGGTGCGAGATATGTGAAGGCTCTGGAGCTTGTGGTCTGTTTTGTCTTGTGGATAGAGTGGGGGGTTACAAGCGAGTGGATAGCATGTTGCCTGCGGGATCTGGTATCTGGTTGAGTATGAATGAGGGTTAATAAGAAGGATGGAGTGATGTTATTGATAAGTTTGAAAGTTAATGTTAGTAACATATTTTATTTGACTTAGAACTGGGAGCCAGTGGAACTCATATAGGATTTATTTATTTATTTAGTATTTCTTTTATATCGCGCTATTGACATCGGTGCGGTTTACATCAAAACATAACATATGATGGAGGTTATATGATCAGTTAGGCGGGCCTTACAGACAATTCTAGCGGTGATATTTTGTGCTCTCTGTAGTAGGTTTATGTTTTTGATTGGTAGACCCTGTAAGAGATTAGTAGTCAAAATGTGGGGTGATAAGGGCCTGATTTGAAATTGGGGTGATTTGAAATTGCTGATGTCTAGCAGGGGTCTAAGATGTTGAACAGTTTTCAGTTTGAAGAAGATAGTCCTTACTGTTTGATTTATATGTGGGAGCATGCTGAGGGATTAATCTAGTGTTATGCTGAGGTATTTCACCTCTTGCTTAACAGGGATTATTAATCTTGATGGTTTGAAAGGGGGTAGGGTTTTGATTTCTTGATATGTTGTGGTGATGCACATGCAGCAGAGCCCTTTAAAACGGAAAAAAAAAGGTTTTTTTTCATAAACGGGGGATGGGCTCACCAAAGCATAGCTCCCAAACAGAAAGAGAAACTAAAGCACACACTAGCAGGGCTAGCCTGAAGCCACACCCAGCCTCTAGCATAGTTGCAGGCAGAGAGAGGGTGGGGCCAGGGAAGGAAACAAGCCACAGAACATTTAAGCTGCGTCACACAGGAAGTGAGGCAGAATCAGCAGAACAAGGAAGAGAACCAGTTGAATCAGGAGAGCAAGCAGGACGTGCTCAGACACAGGAAGGACTGCAGAGAGAGACTGCCAGAGGGCAGGAAAGACTGCAGGCCAGAAGCCAGGAGTAGAGGCAGAGAGTCCAGAGAGACCAGGGGAAGAGGCAGCATTACAAGGCTGTGAGACCTGGTGGTTCAAAGGGACCAGCCACAACTCCCAAGGCAAGTGTCAAGGTTGTGGGCAAGAAAGGAGCTGGGGAAGAAGTCAGGACTATACGTCTGATTCTGAAGGCAGCAGCTCAAGTCCTGGGCCCTTGAACAGACAGTACAAAAAGTCTGATAAAAGGAGGGTTTCTGCCAGCCAAACAACTCGTATATTCCCTGAGGTGGAGTTGTTAAGGGAGAGAAGGGCAAGAGGTTCTGACCCAGTTAAAAGGGGGAGCCAGAAGCTAAAATGGGGAAAGCTTTTTAAACTTTTAAAAGAAGTGCAGCAGAGTATGCCAGGAGTTGCCCCAAGCCCTGAGCTTTATAGTTCACCTGAGGAAATGGAAGTGGAGCTTTATTCAGACAGTCCCGTGTCTTCAGCAGAGTCAATGGAGTGTGGACTTTGTGTGAGCAATGTTTAATGTTTTTATGGAAGGTTGTATGATACAGGTTAAAAAGATAACATATGTGCTGGTATCAATGAATGCCTAGGAGAAGGGCAGACAAGAAGATAGAAACCTCGTGTTTAAAAGCAGCCAGTTTTTCCATTGCTAAAGCCCAGTTAAGAAGGCTATTGGTTTTAAACTAAGAGGCAGCACATGGCTGGTATCCTAATCTGTAACAGCTGAGAATGTGAATTCAAAACTGTCTTATTGACGTTTTGTTGAACTGTGCACTTAACAGTATTTTGCTGGTTTTTGTTAAATGGAAGAAGGCAAAGTTAACAAGAGTGGAGAAAACTACTTGGAGAGTTGTTGCTAACATCACATAACCTAAGAGAATGGATAACAGCACCCCAATCCTCCCAAACAACTGAATATATATAAAATATGATTCTAGCACCACTGTAAATAGCCCACCCTGTATATAGCTCAAACAAATCAAGCACCCAACACATCCCTCACACAACTAAGTTTTATCCTCACTGCATGTACAACACACACACTTTACCTGATTGCTTGCTGTGATACCACCTTGATTATTAAGATAAGGCGGTTTAGAAATACTGTTAAATAAATAAATAAATAAATAAATTGGAGAAAGTATCCTATTTTTGGTTATATTTTTGGTTTGCCTTATCATGGTCATTTGTCAAAAATTGATTTCACGAAGAAAACAATAAAAAGCAATTTATTTTTACAAATTGTCCTGTGTCCTCATCCACTCGTACTGCTTACAAAGCAGGCCACAACTACACAAAAAAGAGTGATGACCGGCGCACCCCACGAGGCAGCCGCCTAGACGAGTGGGCGCCGCCACAATGTATAGGACTTTCATTTTCTTGTAGTTAATATTAAGATTGTTGGACTTTAACCATGATTCCATTTCAATAATGCAGTCTGATAGATTGTGATAGATAGGGTTGTCTATGGGGTCTGTTTACCAAACGGCGGTAGCGGACTCCGTGCGATATCGGAGCCACGGCCCCATTGATTTCATGGGGCAGCGGCCCCGATATCGCACGGAGTCCACTACCGCCATTTAGTAAACAGACCCCTATGTCTATGGGGAGAGACAACATAATGTTGTCTACATAGATGTAATACCCAATGTTGAATTTTCTGAAGATGTTGGTAATTTGTTGCAGGTGTAAGTTGAAAAGGAGGGCTGAGAAGGCGGTACCTCGGGGTATTCCTTGTTTTGGGGGGAATGTCTCTGATGAGTCTTGGTCTATTTGGATGTAAAGTTTATGGTTTGATATGTATGATTTGAACCAGTGTAATACTGTGCCTCCTAATCCTATTTGTGCTAATCTCGAGATGAGGGTGTCATGGCTAAGGGTGTCAAATGTTGACATGATGTAAATAAAGAGGAGAATGTATGCATGATTAGGATTGTTTGTGCCTCTAATGAGGTGATCCATTAGTGTTGGCAGCAAGGTTTTGACTCCATGGAATGGTCAAAAACCAAATTGGTTGGCGTCTAAAGGTGCATTGAGGTCAATGTAGTCTTGGAGTTGTAATTGAATAATTTTTCTATTATTTTGGCAAGAAATGGTATACTGGCTATAGGTTGGTATGCGCTTGGGTCTTTTTCATCAAATGTCTCGTTCTTAAGTATAGGACGTATGGATGCAGTTTTAAGGTCAGCAGGCATGATTCCTTGGGAGAGTGATTGGTTAACAATATGGAGGATATGTGAGGCGAGTTCTTTTTTTGTGGATTTTATCCATGATACTGGGGATGGATCCAATGGGGAGTTGTGGTGTTGATGTTTGTTATAATGTTTAGTAGATGTTTTTGGTCTACTGGGTAGAAGCTATCCCATGTGACAAAGATTATTTGGTGGTCTAGAGAAGGGGTGGTATGGCTAGCATTTTTATTTTTAAGCTTGGATGCAAAATAGCTAGTGTTTGTGGGTTTATGTTAAATACTTCTGATTCAATATGACTTGTCTTGGTTAGAGATCTAACAATGGCAAAGAGCTCTCTAGGATGGTTGAGAGAGCAGTTTAGGATTCTTGTGTGGTAATCCTTTTGTTTTGTTATTGTGTCTTTGTAGATAGCAAGTATATTAAGGTAGAGCTGTTTGTTTTCTTGAGTTTTGGTTAGCCTCCACTTTTTTTAGAAACATAGAAACATAGAAATATGATGACAGAAAAAGACCACATGGCCCATCTAGTCTGTCCTTCCATATCAACAACTACAACAGTCCCCTTTTTATCTTTAGAGATCCTCTGTGTTTGTCCCATGCTTTTTTGAATTCAGTTACTGTCCTCATCTCTACCACCTCCACTGGGAGACTATTCCATGGATCCACTACTCTTTCCATAAAGAAATATTTCTGCATATCACTCCTGAATCTATCTCCCTTCACCCTCATCCCATGTCCCCTCGCAGCAGAACTTGCTTTCAATTGAAAGAGGCTCTCTCTCTGAACATTTATTCCACAGAGGTATTTAAACATCTCAATCATATCACCTCTATCCCGCCTTTCCTCTAAGGTGTACATATTAAGATCCTTCAGTCTGTCCTCCTTTTTCTTGTTTTCTTTATTGCCTCTTTAGTTTAGTTAGCTCATGTGTGTACCATTTTTCATTGTTTTTAGAGGTTTTCTTAGGGAATGTTATGGGGGGGAGCAGCTTTTTGAATAGAGTGGTTCCATATGTTTAGAGCGGTGTCATGCCTTCCTGCGTGAAAGGAGGAAGATACTGTACTCTTCAGAAATCTCAAAAATCCCCTTGGCTGCAGAGAAACAATCTCTGTTGTATACAATATCCACAAAATAGAATCAATACATAAACCACAAACACTGTAATATTCTTTAAAAAATTACACATCTTCCTTTCATTCATTCCTAAATTTCCTTCCATTTCATTATAATTGAGTGGGAGATCATATAATATATTAACACTTTACATGACTTACAATGAGATACCCTGTAGAGTGGCAACCCATGAATGTAGCTCTTTACAGTAAGACATCCTCAGTAGAACAGGTTTAGATTGTGAGCCCTTCGGGAACAAGGGAATAAAAAGTGCCTGCTAGAATATATCTGTAAACCACTTTGATACACACTGTAAAAGGCGGTATATCAAGTGCCTCAAACCATAAAACCATAAGCCATCTGTGGAGGTAGCCACCCACCAGTACAATGCCTCACTTTCCCAGTGGGATACCTGTTGAGGTAGCAGTGTACCACTTAATTAAAGGTCATTTCAGAATTAATTTAGAAAGGAAGGGGTAGTTAGTTAAACTCAAATTTCCAAATAAGCTAAAAATATCAAAATAGTAGACACTACAGTAATGAAAGCAAATGAAATAAAACAGAAAATGGTTAAAAACATTTTTAACCTTTTTTTATTTTTTACAGAATTAATTTTATTTTGTGAATGTTTATGCAATATATATTTTCTATTTTTTTTTTACCTGTAAAGCTTCTCTAACTATGCAGTCAGTAAAAGCAGCCAGATGCTTCCCTGCTGCCACCTACTGAGTCAGAATCATCTAGAAAAGTAAGTATATGAAAACCAACAACAATGAATAACTGAAGAGATGATATCCCTTCATGATTCTCCCATGGAAACACTGGACTCGATATTCAGTGGCATTTACATGGTTTACAGAGCTACTGAATATCCCAGACTAATGCCACTGTACACCCCATTGCTAACCGCTTAGCATCAGGGTGTGTCGGGGACATTCCAGAGTGGAGCAAGAGCAGAGCTGATCGTAAACCGGGCAGTGGCAATATTGAGCAAAAGCTGGCCTATCATTACCCATGGGAGTTAACCGGACAGTAGCTCAATACTGTCGCTGCCCAATTAGCTTCTGTGGCATCAGAGACTGTGTGGCGACATTGGATATTCAATGCAATCAGTCTGTACACCAACATGATATTACTGCACTTTAACTATTCCTTACCAGCAGAGTACAAAAACGCTGTAATCTGAGTTTGATTGTAAAACCTGTTATGATTCAACCGTTATTTACTTGAAGCTAAATTCTCATATGTATATAGTGTCATGAAGTGGGTATCAATAAAGATGCAAACCTGAAAAGAAACCCTGTTTCTCAGAGAAATCTAGATGTGCAGTTACCTCAAGGCACAGCTAGAGGGGGCAGGAGTGATCATACAGGAGCTAATGAGCCCAAGAGAGCGAATGACTTGCACCTGGGAATGAGCCCGGGAGTTTCAAAGGAAAGATTCCTTTATAAGCAGAAGCTGAAGGCTAGCAAGGAAGGAACACCCCTATTGAGAGGAACAGCTCCAGAGGAAGGGCAGAACTGGAACCGGATCCAGAAAGAAGGAACACCTCTATTGAGAGGAACACCTCATGGAGGAGGAACACCTCTATTGAGAGGAACAGCTCCAGGAGAAGGACAGAAGAGAGGAATACCTCAAAGGAGAGGACAGAGAGAAGGAACAGCTCTGAGGGAAGGAGCAGCTCTAAGAGAAGGAGAAGGACTTGGAGAAAGAATCCTACCTGAGCAAGCCCAAAGGAACAGAGTTCACAAAGGTGGAGTTCAGAAGGGCCAGGCTAAGCGAGCAGCTGTTCAGAGGGAGTCTGCTGGAGAAAGCACTAAGGCTAGAGAGTGTGCCACTCCCTGTTCCCACAATGTTCCTGATTCAAAAGCAGAGAGACGTATCCAGAGAACCAGAGAGATAGGTTTGGAGGAAAGCCTGCAGTCTCTGGGAAATACTAGTCAGGTTTTACCAGGCACCAAAGGAAAAGCAGTTTCTGACAAAGCTAAGTTCTTACTCAAGCACAAAGTGGAATCCACACCAGGTTTTACCCAGCTACCAGAATGCACAGCCCTGCCTAGAGCTTGTCGGCAGAGAACCTGTTGCAGGAGAAACGTTTCTGGGAGAGAAAGCTCCACGGATTCAAACCATAGAGGCTCCAGGTATGAAAGCTTTATTCATGATACTGAAGGCTTAACTCCTAGAGGCACTGCTAAAACAAATACTCAGTTTGTAAGGAAGAAGAAACCAGGGTGATTTCAGAAAATTCCCAGAGAACTTAAAACACAGTTTTATTGGAGGCAAGAGCCTAGAGACACTTCACGTAGACCTGTAGCAGACAGGGACAGTGAATACTCTGATAATGAATGTCGTGGAGCAGAATCCATGGAAATTGAATATATAAATGCTGTTCCCATTCCTCCACCAAAAGAAATGGATTGTGGTTTGTGCATGGCCACGAGCCTAGAATCTGTAGCCACTGTATAACTGAGAAGAAGATTGTTTAATTCTTATTGTGTTGGAATGAAGTGAATTCCTCTGATTAACCCTTGCACTAATTGTGGAGATTAACAATTAGTCAGCTTGTTAATACTGGTACCTTTTGAAACAAAGGACATTCTTTTGATTTCTCAATGTCTTATTTGAACCCTTGCACAGACGGGGAATAAAGCCTTGTTTTCCTTACACTTGGTTTGATTGAGCTCTCATAGGAAGCTGGAAATAAGTAAGACCATTTCGCCATTCGTGGACCTTACATTTCATCACGCTCCCTAAATAATTTCTATCGTGGAGCATGCCCATACTTCGAATGGTCACCAGGGGATGCCCTCACGACAATAGTTTCCCCAGTTAACTCCATGTTATAACCCTGTTTTATGTAAACGTAGGACAAAATATGTATGTCCAAGTGTTTAATGTTCAATGTAAACTGCACTGATGAGAAATAGCGCGGTATATAAGAAGTGTTAAATAAATAAATAAATGCCAGGCCAGATATGAGCCCAGTATTGAATATCCAGGTTTAATGTTCAGCGTCGGCAGCTAACCGCTGTAATTGCACTAGCCGCCTGCACTGAATATTGGGCCCAGTCTTTGCATTTTCTGCAGTATGACCAGAAACACATGAGAACTCCTCAGTTCAGATGCTGTAAGATCTTGGTTCAGATTTCTTAATTGAGTTCCCTCCAGGAAGGATCCTGGTCACTGAATATCTTTTCTCTCAGAATCCTTGTCCACCACAACCACAGTGTGCTTTCTGATTGTTCTGCTTATCTACCACGCTTTAAATTGTATCCTGGTGTCTTTGATCAAGGGATCATCAGGTCCAAAGGCACTGTAAATTTCTTCCCTGATCCACTTGTCATAACTGGCAGGCTCACATATAGTTACCACATGCCCTGCATTTACCACACCAGGAATTGAATATGCCATTCTTCCCTGCTCCATTTTCCTTTACTCTTCTCCATGGCATTTTCTGGCTTTATCCAGGGGTCTATTATAAAGACTTGTTTTCCTTTTAAATGAATTCTGGGAATGCGGCAAAAGAGGAGAACAATGTCATTTCCTGATTCTTGTCAATATGAAAGTGCATACTATTACACAATAGCACATACTGTTCACAAGAGCACAGATTATTGCCATGATAAAATACTAAAAAAAGAAAATGAAAATGAAATGAAACTATATGAAAACTTTTCAGTAGTACATCTGTAGTGTCTGGTATCTGTAGTGTAGTTTGTCTGTATTAGGAAACCTCTGCCATGGTTTTTCACTTCCAAAACACAAACTGCTCTTCACAGACATGTTATCAGTCTCTGGGCTGGAGATCGACCCTCCAAGGGATACTCCAGATGTTGAAGCATCTTCAGGCAACATGAGCAAAACTAAACACATGAAATTCAACAAGTTGGTAATTATGGACAACTCTGTCTTGAAATATTTGTAGACTCTACTAATGATGCTGATGGACATGAATGCAGTTTCAGATGTAACTGAGCTGTCTTCTCCCAAGTCTCCGCAAGTTCAGAACAAAATGCTGGGTCTATGGAACCATTATCCTCAGAAATTCCAAGGGATTTCAACTCTTTCAACTTCTCATATAGGTGCTGGAGGTAGGGTTGCCAACCAGCCGGTTTTCAGCCGGCCTGGCCGTTTTTTCCATGGCCAGGCCAGCTGCCAGCACAGATGTAAAACCAGCCGTTGAAAAGTCGTTTTTTTGCTCTGGCCGCAAGATCGGGATTGACAAGAGCAAAAAAACGACTTTTCTCCCGACTCCCAAAGTCCGTGGCACGAACGTGATCCCCCGTGGCAGTGCAGCCGCTGCTTCTGCTTTTTACAGTCAGAGCAGCGGCTGCAATAAACTTACTTTGAAATATAAAGACAACTTGTGAGGACTCGGAGCCCTCCGGTCATTGTAGCGCCCGAGGAAGTGATGTCATAGGGGGCGGGCTGATCGGAGGGCTCCTCACAGGTTGTCTTTACTTTTCAAAGTAAGTTTATTGTAGCCGCTGCTCTGACTATAAAAAGCAGAAGCTGCGGCTTCAGCAGGGGTGTGTGTGTGTGTGTGTGTGTGAGTGAAGCAGCAAGGGGGTGTGTGAAGCAGCATGGGGTGGGGTGTGAAGCAGCCTGGGGGAGTGAAGCAGCACGGGGGGGGGGAGGGGTAAAGCAGCTCTAAGGGGTGAAGCAGCACGGAGGGGGGTGAAGCAGCACTGGGGGGGCTGAAGCAGCTCTAAGGGGTGAAGCAGCACAGGGGGGGCTGAAGCAGCTCTAAGGGATGATGCAGCACGGGGGGGGGGGGGGTGAAGCGGCTCTAAGGGGTTAAGCAGCACGGGGGGGGGGGCTGAAGCAGCTCTAAGGGGTGAAGCAGCATATGAAATCTTGTTCTGAAATGCCAACACTTCCACATGTAAGTTGCTGGATTCCCTTCTCCGTTTTTTCTCATGTTTATGTTTCTGAAATGGCTTCTCCTGCAGCATGAGTGTACAAATCCCTGTGTGTTCCAGCACTTTCTCCTGTGTATTTTAGAACTGGCTCCTACCTATAGCAGAGCCATTTCTAAAATACTGTCGGAAATGAGTATGTCTGGACATCTCAATTCCAGTCTTCACATGTTATTTAAAATGTGCCTTAATGTCTTTTTGTGGATTGATAGCTAGTCAAAGGATAGAAAATAAGTGGATAGGACTAAATCCAGACTTGTAGAAAAATTAGTTGATTAATTTTACTTACTTGTTTTACTGGATGGCTGATACTTGCTGGGGAGTTTCTTTAAGTATAGAATGCTCTTGTAGCTTTTTGCTACAAGCAGCATGTGAAATCACGTTCTGAAATGCCAACACTTCCACATGTAAGTTGCTGGATTCTCTTCTCCTGTTTTTCTCATGTTTATGTTTCTGAAATGGCTTCTGCAGCATGTGTGTACAAATCCCTGTGTGTTCCAGCACTTTCTCCTGTGTATTTTAGAACTGGCTCCCACCTATAGCAGAGCCATGTCTAAAATACAGTACTAAGGGGGAGGGGGCTGAAACAACACTAAGGGGGGAGTGAAGCAGCACTAAGGGGGGGGGGGTCAGGGAGTTCATAAATAAATCCACAGCGCACAGTGAGGTATACTGAACTGCAACTTTACTGGAATATCATTGAGCTTCAGCATTCAAACACAGTATTTACAGTTCTGATAATAGATCTATATAATCTCATCCTTTCACCTATAGAGTTTCTCCCCTCTAGCTGAGTGTGGGGCAAGCACCGTCATCGCTAGGTGCAGTGGAAAGAGGGCTAATCTTGTATGTCACTGAAGAAAAAAGTTTGAGATTTTTTTTTTTTAAGTTCTTATGACAGAGTAATCCTGTTGTTAATATATGTATGTTTATTTCCCCTCCTCTCCTCTTTCTTCCATCCTTTTCCCTCCCCCCCCCCCCCCCTTTGACTTTTAGGTATTTTATATTGGGGTTTTTTTTGTCTCTTTTGAGAACTATTGTTGGCACTTTTATGGGTATATTTATTTTGTTTATATACTGATAATGTTTTATTGTTGTATTAGCTCATTTCCACATCTGTGTTGTGAGTAATGGTTATGGGCAAGGTGAGGAGGTTGCAGTAGTCTGGACGGGAGGTGACAAGTGGATAAGTGTCTTAGTAGTCTGTTCAAAGAGGAAGGGGTGAATTTTGCTGATGTTATAGAGAAAGAAATGACAGGTTTTAGCTGTCAGTTGGATATACTGTATGTGGAGAAGGAGAGGGATGAGTCAAAGATGAACCCCAAGGCTGCAAGTTGAGGAAAAAGGGAGTATTAACCACAGAGATAGAGAAAAGAGGAAGGGGGGAGCTGGGTTGAGGGGGAAGATAAAAAGCTTGGTTTTGGCCATGTTCAATTTCAAACGGCAGTGGGACATCCAGGCATCAATGTCAAATAGAACTAAGAACAAAAAATTACCTATCACCAAAGTCAGCAATAACACACTTTAACGAAGACTTTGTCCAATCAAAGAAACCAACCTCTCAAGATAAATCATCTATTTTTTTGTCGGAATGGCCAACACAGTGAATAGGAACCATCCCTAACACTGCTGTGGCCCTTCCATTTTAATAAAGAAAATTTTTTTAAACGCAACAGCTGTACTTAGCTGGTAAATGACTCATTCAAGGCTGTTCCAAATAGCTCCACAGTTTGCCAATCCGACGTGTCACGTTTCGGGTTCCTTCCTGATGATTTTCCGCGAGGTGCTCGACCTGAAGCAGGGTGTCTAAATTGAAGGAACCCGAAACGTGACACGTCGGATTGGCAAACTGCGGAGCTATTTGTAGCAGCCTTGAATGGGTCATTTACCAGCTAAGTAAAGCTGTTGCGTTTAAAAAAATTTTCTTTATTAAAATGGAAGGGCCACAGCGGTGTTAGGGATGGTTCCTATTCACTGTGTTGGCCATTCCGACAAAAAAATAGATGATTTATCTTGAGGGGTTGGTTTCTTTGATTGGACAAAGTCTTCGTTAAAGTGTGGATCAATGTCAGATAGGCAGGCAGAGATCTAGCCCTGGATGCCAGAGAAATTTCAGGTGTAGAAAGGTAGATCTGATAGTCAAACCCCATGGGAGGAGATGAGTGTACCAAGGGACTGGGTAAAGAAAGAGAACGGTTTAGCACATAAACCAGGCAATGCTCCAATAGAACAGAATGTTGTTTATGATAGTATACAACATTTTAAATAAAGATAAAACACTGTGCTGGAGGGATTCCTAGGGCAGTTAGATAGTAAAACATTTTTCTTTACACATTCACTACTTCAGTCACAAAAGATGGCTTTAACAAGTGATCGTGTTCAACAGACTGCAACAAGCAACTCAAGTGACTATGAAACCGAGAATGATGACAATTCAGTGAAAGCACGAGCCAAAGCACCAAGAAAGAAAGACACAATACGAAATTGTGTATTTCAGAAGGAATGGCTGAAGAACCCTGACTACTGTGCCTGGCTAGCTACACATGATGATCCAAACTATGCACGATGCATATATTGTAGTGTTGCAATTAGTGTTAAATTTGATGGTGTTAAAGCTCTGAAACATCATTGTGAATCACAGAAGCATGAGTTGTTTGTCAAGGCTCATAAACAATCTAAAGTAATTGAACATTGTTTTGCTAACACATGTGATACCCCATTACTTGACAAAGTAGCATCAGTAGAGTTAGCAAAGACATATCATGGTAAAAAACATAATTGCAGTTATTTGTCCATTGACTGTGGAAACAAAATGGACAACTGTCTATATTCTGATTCTGAAATCGCCTCAAAGATCCATCTTGGAAGAACAAAGATGGAATCCTTAGTAAAAAATGTCATTGCACTATATTTTATTGAGATAGCAGTCAACAAAATAAGACATGGAGACAACGGCTCCCCTCTTCCATATTCTGTTTCCACAGATGCCTCCAATAAGGAAACAGAAAGTGTTTTCCTTTAGCAGTGAGAATATTTGATGTAAAAGAAGGTGTGCAAGACTATCTCTTAGATTTATATGAGGAACCCGATGAAACATCTAAGTCAGTAGCAAAGTCTCTCATTATGGCTATTGAGTCTCTAGGACTGAATCTCCAGCATATGGTCTCATATGGGGCTGACAATGCATCGGTGAATTATGGAACACACTGCTCTGTCTTTCAAAAGCTCTCAAATATAAAAGGAGAAATTATCAAGGCAAATTGTAACTGTCACATCTTGCACAACACTGCAAAATACAGCTTAAAAAAAATTAGCTATGATGTAGAGACATTAGTCATCAAGGTCTTTAACCATTTTTCTAAACGTGCAAAGAGGCTAATGGTCTTAAAGGAATGTTTTGATTTTGTACAAGAAGACTTCCGCCAAATCTTGCATCACATCCCTATAAGATGGCTCAGTTTATTTGCAGCAGTTGATCGGCTTTTACTGAACTGGGATGCTATAAAAGTCTATTTCCTGCAAATAGGTCCTGAAGATAGTGATATGATAATTTGGTCATTCATATCAAACCAAGAAGATGGAATAAGTAAAACCCCAACAATGGCAGAATGTTATATATTCTTTTACCACTCACTTCTGTCAGTATTCCAAATAGCCATACTGGCTTTAGAAAAGAGCAATATTCAAGCCACTAATGTTTTTAACATTCTGGATAGATTAAGGATTGAGCTAGAGAATAGGCACAAAGATGAATTCTTTGGCTTCAAGGCTGGACAAGCAATGCGTCACCTCGAAAAAGGGCAGTCTGAAAAATTTAGAACCAAAGCATTAGAAGTTTATTCAAGGGCTTTGGCATACTTTAAAAAATGGTTTGATTTTGATAAATCATCTTTTAGGAAGTTTGCCTGCCTTTCACTTGAGAAGGACTTGCCCTCCATTGAAGATTTGTATAGTTTAAGTGAAGTATTTGGCATTGAAGAACAACTCCACATGGATAATTTATATAGTGAGCTATTGCTTTTACGCATAGCAGCTCCAGCATTAAATGAAATCCAAGAAGAACTAGCAAGTGCTAATAAATGGAGCACATTTCTACAAAACATAGATGCGCCAAATTTGAAGAGGATTGTGCAACATGTGTTTGCAGTTCTGTGCAGCAATGCCTATGTGGAAAGAGTGTTCAGTGTCATGAATAATCTCTGGACTGATGAACGCAACAGATTAGGTGTTGATACTATAAAAGCTGAATTGTGTATTCAGCATAACATAAACTTGCCATGTTTACAGTTCTTTGAAAGCATCAAAATGAATAAAGCTCTCCTTCGTGCAGCTAGATCAGCCACTAAGTATTCTTTCAAGTGAATAGAAAGTTATGGGGCTTTCCCTTTCTTTTACATCAAATGTTCTCGCTGCTAAAGGGGAAATCTTCCAAATATTATACTTTTTGATATTTTGGAGAAAGGGAAAGCTTGATGCTTACCAAGCATAGATTCTGACACCAACCCAAAGCCCTGTGACTGTCCTGAACCCTACTGAGCTACAGAGCAAGGAGGCTTCCACCTATACAACTGCCAGTGCTGCTGGAGGCTCAGCCTGATGTCCCCAGGACCTACTGGGATCAAGACTCTACAGAATAATGGTGAATGAAGACGTTCTGATCACCTGGGACAATCCCATTCTGACTGACATAAAGCAGGATGTGAAGAAAGTGAAGGTGAAAACCATCAGAATGGCATTGATAATAGAGGTGAAATCCAAATAATCCACCTAGAAAATTTCTATTGTTTTCTTTATAAAGAATTGTTGGAATCTTTAGTGATAACTAGAATGCTTTCCTAAAGAGGGGAACCAAGGAACATTAACCGGGTAGCCAGACCCGGCGCTCACCCCTTTTCTTTATAACCTTCCTTTTTTTCCACCACCACCCCTTTTCCAACTACTTCCCCCTACTATTCCCACAAATTGCACTGAAGCCAAGTGTGGTGACAACTGGTCGCAGCTTTATTTCCAACAACTTCCAAACAATAACAGGAACAATGATCTCACAAACCCCCTCCCCCCTCCAGCGGAGCGATGTGTCACCAGCCATGCTATTAGCAAGGCGACCTCGCTTCCACTCCAGCCACGTTCACACCACCGGCAACGTTCCGACCACCCCTATCCGACTTCGCCATATTACTAGCAGAAGTCTTCCAGGGGTAGTCCGGGCCGAGGGCACCCCGCCCTCGTCCCGAGTCGCCTAAGGCTCCGGACCCCGGAAACCTCCGGGATCCCGCCTCACCCCCCCCCCAGCTGCGACACCCCGACTCCAGCCCCGCATCACTAAGGCTGGGTGGGCGGGTGGGCTGCCGGGCCTCCCGCCACACTGCCTGTGCTCTGGCCGGAACGTGCACGCCAGAGCACATGGCAGTCTACTCCCCTGATTGGCTCCGCTCCCTCCCCTTCCTGAGCGGAGCCAATCAATTTAAACGCCGCGCTCCGTGCACGGCTCGCCGCGGCTCCGACCACCCTGCCGTGCACGAGCAGGGTCCCGCGCCGGGCAGAGCACCCGGTTACGGGCAGGCGCCGGGACCCTGCCCGCGCCTTTATTCTTACTGCACACAGCACTATACCTGGTTTTGAAATATCTACAGAGAAAAAGATCACAGCAGATAAGGGCCATCTACCCTATCCATTTTCATTCCTGATTGATTTGTGATTTTATAGGCACTTCTTCACCTCTTGTACTATTACAACATTGTTTCTACTGAAAGAGGTATGAATCTTGTAGATTATGTTTGCCTTGGAGGCATTTGAATGTCTATTCTCTGGTCTAGAGGATACATATTTAAGTAATATCTTATGTGTGTTCACCTTGCACCATTTTGGTAGCCTATCAGATATGGCCTCCAGAAACGGATAAAGTATTCTCTGAGAGGCCTCACAGATTACCTGAATGGAGAAATTGTGAGCTCTTTTCTTCTACTCAAGCTTGCCCTATCAGACTTCACGACCTTTGGATCATCAGATATGATCACCTCTTGCTACCTATTTGATGCTACATTGTTGATTATGTGGTTCACCGAATTCAAATACTACATACATTGTACATTCTCTGTCAAAGCATGGCAGTGTGTTTCTGTTGTATGTGTGTAAGAAATTAATAAAAAAAAGATTCAAACATCTATTTGGAATTCAATATTAATACAATGAGTGTACAGCAGGTATGGCAGGGGAGGAGTAGGAATGTGACAAAGGGGTGTAGCAAAGAAAAGATATGGAGCGAAGGTGTTGAGCTTTTCTCTTTCAAAAAGTTAGCCTACACTTATCCACAGTAAGTTTTGTGGGTGGGGCTTGGGGTGCAGCATGGGTGGGACTGGGGGTGGGGCAGGGGTGGGACTAGCGCGGGGAATGGGTGGAGCATGGTGAGCCACAGGTGTCGGGTTTTTCTCTGTGAAAAAGTTGGCAACCCTAGCTGAAGGGTGGCACTCCTGCAATCCATTCTCACTCTCTGCCCTGGCTGAGTGAAAAGTAGGCCTCAGGGCCTGTCGTGCTTCAACTGGCTCCTTAGTACCACTCAACTGTACCCCACAAGTTTCCCTAGACTGAACTGTGCTCATGGTCACTCTGACCCCCTCACTAGGGAGCTTATATGATGTATTACTTCCTTCCTGGGGATAAATGAGGCTTTCTGGGAAAAGGAAGGACTCCTGCCTGATAGCCTGCCAACTCTCCTGGAGCTACTTGGTCCTTCCTTGTGGCTAGAACTACTCCCAGGTGCCACCCTCTGCACCAACTCCATCCTGTTTATATTGTTTTGAAGGTGTACACAATATTCCAAATTAGGCCGAGGTACTATTGTAGCAGCTGATAAGCATGCAATAAATAATACCAGGAGTCAGTTCAAAGATCCAAGCCAATTTATTGTGCACAAGGCTCAGAGAGTCAAGCTTCAAAAAGGACTGAGCAAAGCTCTTACAGAAACATATTCATTTTATACATTTCTTTTCAGTTTGATACATGCAGACTTTCTATTGGTCCCAACGCCCCCTGCATTTGTCCAATCAGAGATCCCTCCTGGGCCTAGCACGCTGCTCCCTCCTCTAGGATTGTTCTAACAATGGCACAGTTTCTAGGCATGGATACAATTCTACTGCGAGGTCATTTCTAGCTCAGAGAATGCAAGTATTTAAACATTTCTATCCTCAGAACATAAGAGAATAATGAAGGATTTATGAATTCATGAAAAACTTCTTGTTAAGCAGTTTTAAAGCAGCTTTCTCAGACTTTCACAGATTTTTGGTTCTTACTAAGATGGGGGTTGGAATCAGGGCCTAACTTACAGGCCTTTCATATTTGCAGGCTATCATAGGCCATAGCCTACCACATTCCCCCCTTTGATTATTCTCACCCGCAAGTGAGAAAGGGTGAGAATTAAATCACACATTATACTTTCGTCACATCATCATGTTGGAGTATAGGGTAATATTGCCACATAGCTAAAACCTTCGTAGCTGCCTTCCGTTCTACAGTGCTATCAATGGCTGCTAGCTTTACTCGACTGTGATGAATCCAGGGTTCGAGTTCTACAACTTTAACTGCAGTTGGGGTTGATAAGATAACAACATAAGGTCCCTTCCAATGCGGTATCAACGGTGTCTTTCTCCACTCTTTAATCCACACCGAGACTCCAGGCTTGAGAGGATGCAGGGGTTCTGTTAGATGGATGGGCAGCTGATCTTGTACCCACGTATGAAGACTCTGCAAAACAGAACTTAAAACCAATAGTTCTTATCTAGTAATTTCAGATCCAATCTGTTTCATATCTCCTTTTATTCCTTGTACAATAGGCAGGAGTCGCCCATGCAGAATCTCAAAAGGGGAAACTCCTAAAGACTTAGTAGGGGCTAAGCATATCCTAAGAAGGGCTATAGGAAGAACCTGGGGCCACTTCAGGTGAACTTCTTGACAAAGTTTAGATAACTGAGACTTCAGGGTTCTATTTGTACATTCTACTTTTCCTATATTCTGAGGTCTGTAGGCAGTATGCATCTGATAATGTCAATATCTCAGGGTCATACTTAATAGACTTGCCTCCTGAGAACAGGGCCCCATGTGCATGCAAGGTTGTAAGGTCATACTTGGAATCTGTGTACACATTTAGACGGAGCCCTTTTCCTATTATCAGTGCTCTAGTGAGAGCTATCAGTTCAGCTTTCTGTGCTGGAGTCCCCGGGGCCAGAGCTGAGGACTCAACTACCAGATCAAGGGTCACCACTGCATACCCGGCACAACGATGCCCATTGATGACGAGACTGCTTCCATCCATAAAGAAAGTCCGTTCAGGGTCCTCCAAAGGGACACCAGTCAAATCCAGGCGATGTGAGAATATAGTGTCCATAATTTCTAAACAGTCATGATCAGGGGGACCAGGACCAATTGGGAGCAACGTAGCAGGATTCAGAGCTTGACTGACCTTCAATTGTATCTGGGGGGTTTCACACAACATACTCTGATAGTTCAACATTCGTGAATTCGTGAGCCAGAAACTTCCTTTTTGTTCCATGAGAGTCAGAACAGAATGTGGCACAGTAACTTGTAGATTCTGTCCCAGAGTGAGCTTGTCTGCTTCGCTCACTAGAAGGGCTGTAGCTGCAACAGCTCTCAAACAAGGGGGCCAGCCTTTTGCAACCACATCCAATTGTTTTGACAAATAGGCTACTGGCCGTTGCCAAGATCCAAGAGATTGAGTCAGCATCCCTAGAGCATTTCCTTGTGACTCATAAACATAGAGACGGAAAGGTTTCTGGACATCTGGTAGACCCAGAGCTGGTGATGACATCAGAGCGTTTTTTTAAAGATCAAAATGCTGCATCCTGTTCAGGTCCCCACTCCAGTGGAGACTTTTCCATTCCTTTGGTAGCTTGATACAATGGTTTTGCTAGCAGAGCGAAATTGGGGATCCATATACGACAGTACCCTGCGGCCCCCAGGAAGGCTCTTACTTGCCTCCTGGTGGTTGGATTGGGAATACTGCATACAGCTTCTTTGCATTCCGGTCCCAAGCGTCGAATTCCGCTGGACAATTGGAATCCTAAATATTTAACTTCAGTTTGGCATAGCTGTGCTTTGGCCCCTGAGACCTTGTATCCAGCCTCATTTAGAAGGTGTAAGAGATCACTGGTGGCTTGTAGACATTCACTCTCTGAATTTGTGGCTATGAGCAGATCGTCCACGTACTGGAGAAGAACCCTTTGTCCTGGGTTCACAGAGTAGCTTGAGAGATCTTGATTTAAAGCAGCACTGAAGAGAGTAGGTGAATTCTTGAATCCTTGGGGTAATCAAGTCCAGGTAAGTTGGCCCCGCCTTCCTGTTGTGGGGTCTTGCCATTCAAAAGCAAACAAAAGCTGACTGGTGGGGGCTAGGTGTATGCATAAGAGGGCATCTTTCAGGTCCAGGACAGTGAAATGAGTAGCTTCGGCGGGGATCAGTCCCAAAAGAGTATAAGGATTTGGTACCACTGGGTGTATAGTTTTCACTGCATCATTTACCCACCTCAAATCCTGTACTGGGCAGTAATCCCCTGTCCTAGGTTTCTTGACTGGGAGAAGGGGGGTATTCCAAGGTGATTGGCACTCCTTGAGAAGTCCATACTTCAGCAGTTTCATCAGATAGCAGTGGATACCTTCAATAGCTGGTCGAGGAAGAGGATACTGCTTCACATGCACTGGTTCCGCTCCTGGCTTGAGGGTGACAATGATGAGGGCTATGTTAGCCCATCGCAACTGCCACTCCCTCATTAGCTTCTTCCCTCTCTTGCTGGAAATGTGCTCGGTTCATTCCTCCACGACGCTGGAATCGACCTCCTGTTCTCCAGGGACTCCCTCCTCCCCTCCTGGGGGGTGGAGTCAAAATACAGGCATTCACTTCTCCAATGTCCTTCTTCTCTACAATGGGCGCATTGATTTGCACCCAGTGGGGGCCGATCATTTTCACAACCCCTTCCACGTTCTCTGCTCCTTCGATTAGGAAAACCTCCTCCACGTTGTTCAATTAAAGCAGCAGCAAGAAGATCTGCTTTCTTCTTCATCTTACGTTCACTTTCTCTGTCACATTCATTTTCACGATTCACAGACACTTTCTGAGCAACTTCCATTAACTGTGCTGTATTCATGCCTGCAAATCCATCCAGTTTCTGTAACTTTCATTTTATATCTCTCTGGGACTGACTGACAAAGGCTGCATTTACCATACGCAAATTCTCCTGGGCTGCTGGATCATATGGGGTATACAGTCTATAGGCTTCAGACAACTGCTCATAAAGGCCGCTGGGCTCTCATCCGGACCCTGGATAACTTCTGATACCTTCCAGATATTCATAGCTTTCTGGCCTTCCTCTTTCAGGCCCTGTTCATTCAGGATAAGTATACCAGGTACTTGATGCAATGGCATAAGGTTACCATCCCTTTGACTTGCTGTTGTACTTCTGAAAGTATAAGGTGGTCTGGATACTCCTATGAAGAAAGGCTAAAAAGGTTAGGGCTCTTTAACCTGGAAAAGAGACGACTGAGGGGAGATATGATAGAAGTCTATAAATTAATGAACGGAGTGGAACGGGTAAACGTAGATCGACTGTTTACGTTATCAGAATATAGGAAGACTAGGGGACATGCAATGAAGCTACAGGGTAAACTATTTAAGACTAATAAAAGAAAATATTTTTTTCACTCAACGTGTAATCAAACTCTGGAATTTGTTACCGGAGGATGTAGTAAAGGCTGTTAGTGTAGCTGGGTTAAAAAAGGTTTGGAAGGGGGGCGGAGCCTGATGTCCAGCGGGTAAGACGCTTCGCGCTGAAGCTCCCGAGAGGCCTACTCAGAATCCTGACTTAATACCTATACAAACTTAATATTTTGCTCCGACCTTACCGGGGTACCTCGGGGGGGATGGCGGCCCATAAACCAGCGCGCTTGGACTTCGGGTCTCCTTCTTCTTCACACGGAACACGCTCCAAAACAGAGGTGTCTTCCCCACAGAAGATGGTTCCACTTCGTGAAAACCCCGAAATGCACCTGGAGATTTTAGAGGAAATACGCGGCGTGAAGGAACTGGTGCAATCCAACGGAGAAGCGCTTCGAGCCCTGCGAGAAGACTTCGGAGTGCTCCAGGACCGACTTGAAAGTCTTTCACTACGGCAGGACAACATGGCGGGGGTCCTCGACTCGCACGCGGTGCGCTTGGGCAACCTGGACAAGGCTGAGCGCCAGATACAGAATCTTCAAAAAGAGTTAGAAGATAGCAATAATTGAGCCCGTCGCAACAATGTGAGGCTCATTGGAATACCGGAGGGGGCGGAAGCAGGAGATATAAGAGAATTCCTGCTCAAAACTCTTCCCTCCTTGCTGAAGATCACTTTTCATAGAGATCTGGAAATCGATCGAGCACATCGTGTTCCTACCCACATGGCGCTTAACCGAACGACCCCCCGGCCTATTATCTTTCGATTACTACGATATCAACAAGTGGAACAAATTTTAAATGCTGCCCGGGCGAATCATCATCTGGAATTTGAAGGTCATAAAGTCTCCTTCTTCCCTGATTTGGCAAAGCCCACAGTTGACCGTCGGAAGAGACTCCTTGCTTTTCGCCCTCGACTTCAACAGCTACAGGCTCGCTTTGGCCTGTTGTATCCAGCGAAGCTCCGAGTGACTCTCCACAACCAAACTAGGACATTCGAAGATCCTGATCTACTATCAACATTTTTAGACTCCAAAGAAGCAGAGCAGATGCGCTAAATCCAACATCTTGGACTTATTATAAATCCAACATCTTGGACTTATTATCTGCCGGCTCTGTCCGCCATTTTGAAGGGCCCGACGCGGTGGTCACAGCCAAGCACAGAGTCTACCTGGACTTCCTTTCTTTCTTTATATGACTTTTTTTGGTCTCCTATCCCTCCATGATGTGTGCCTCGGTCAGATTCGGAGCACGCACAATTATACAGGTTATATGTTTTCAATTTTGGCCTTCTCTGGGGCTTCTCCCCGCAGACACATGGTCGCCAGTAATTTCTGGGGTTCTGCTTCTTCTCTACCGCACCGCGGTTTTTCTTTTTTAATATGGGGCGCTTCACTGTATTGCATTAGCTTATTTTCTTTCATGTCATGTGTACAGCCAGATACAGTTAATATGAGGGACATTGTGAAATTATGTGCGCTATCATGCTCAGAATTTTTAACCTTTCTGAATGGCCTTATGTAAGATCTTATCACTTAATGTAAAAGGCATCAATAGTCCAATCAAAAGAAAGAAAATCCTTAGCTATCTTAGCCATGAGCATGCTGATTTAGTGTTTCTCCAGGAAACACATCTAAACTCTGCTGAAACACTGAAACTCAATGCTAAGCCTTACATGGTGGCTGCCTATTCCCCCGCCGTTTCCAAACGATGTGGGGTAGCCATTCTGGTTAAGAAGTCTTTGCAAGCTACTGTAATGGATACTAGCTCTGATAAGGAGGGTAGATGGGCCCGTGTACATCTTAAGGTTGGAGATAGTGAATTCACGTGTATTTGTATTTATGCCCCGAATGTGGACAACCCTGCTTACTATGCAAGTATTGCGCAGTTGGCACAGGCCTCTGCCAATACTCCATTAATACTTGGTGGCGATTTCAACCAAGTGCTAGACCCTTTGATAGATAGACAACCGCCTAGAATGAGTAGTCCACCCAAGAGTCTTGCTACCCTTACAGCTCTGATGCAAGATCTTGCGTTAGTAGATATATGGAGGTTGCTTCACCCCTCCGGCTTAGAGTTTACCTTTTTTTCTGCCCCCCATCACTCACAATCTAGAATAGATTTCTTTCTCATTTCCAAAGCACTGATTTCTCAAGTGGACACGGCTAGGACTCATCCTCTCCATATTTCAGACCATGCTGCCATATCTTTATCATTACATGTCACTACGCGAGACGATTCTCCCCGAGCTTGGTTTTTTGATAGATCCCTACTAGATCAAAGAGATTTTCAGGTTGATATAAAGGCCGCTATCCAAGACTATTTTCACTTTAACTCACCCCATGACACAGCGAGCTGGGCCTGGTGGGAGGGTTTTAAGGCATCTATCCGTGCAACTATAACCAGCTATCAAATTCGACAGGGGAAACAAAGAAAGCAACACTTACTGATTCTAGAGCAACAGATACAAGCTGGGGAGCGTCTCCTCACGTCCCGTACTGACCCATGTATTTTACTCCGTTTACAACGCCTGCGTTTTCAATACAATCAGCTATTGTATACTGCTGCTGCTAAAAATATTGAATCACAACAAGGGATATATTACCGGGAAAATAACCGTGCTGGTAAATTGTTAGCAAATGCCCTGAAAGGTCAAAAAGAAGCCAAGCGTGTTACCGCTCTCCGTAATCCGTCGGGGGGGGGCTTGGTCACTAAAGATACAGAAATCTTAGAACTCTTTCGTGATTTTTATACTCGGCTTTATCAATCTGAATGTGATTTTGAGCCAGATGTATTTGAACGATTACTTTCAGGGGTACAAAGACCGACCCTATCTGACGAAGATAGAGAGGCCATGGACAAACCATTCACTTTAGCAGAAATTCATTCTGCTATCAAGAGATGTGCCACAGGTCGAGCTGCAGGCCCAGACGGTCTCCCTGCTGAATTCTACAAAACCTTTCACGCTGACTTAGCTCCAGTTTTGAAACTCTATTTTTCTGCTCTGGCCGAGGAGGGATCTCCTTCTGGGTCCTTTTCAATAGCAAATGTAGTAGTTTTTGAGAAAGAGGGGAGAGACCCACAACTAACAGCTAATTATCGTCCAATCTCCCTCCTAAACGCGGACTATAAAATATTTGCCACCATTCTCTCCACCCGGCTCTCTGATAGGATGTCTACCTTAATACACCCAGATCAATGCGGTTTCATTCCCGGTAGATCAACTGCTGATAATGCTCGGACTCTATGTCATGTACTGACTACCGCAGTCAATCTTGATCGCCCATTTGTTGGCCTCTCACTTGACGCTGAGAAGGCCTTTGATCGCTTAGAATGGCCATTCCTGTTTGCAACCCTCCGCTGGTACGGATTCGGAGAAGGTTTTCTCCGTTGTCTCCGCACCATGTATGCACAGCCTACAGCCAGTATCTGTGCTAATGCTTTAAAGTCTCAGCCATTTCCCCTTCAACGCGGTACTCGCCAGGGATGCCCACTGTCTCCACTCCTTTTCGATCTTGCACTTGAACCCTTAGCTTTACTAATCCGGCAATCGGAGGAGATTCATGGAGTCCCCTTCTCTCATAGGGAAATCAAAATTTCAGCATATGCTGATGACCTTATGCTCTTTGTCTCTCTAGACTCAGTGCCGGCTGTCCTTGAGCAAATTGGTAAATACTCACAACTTTCGGGTTATAAGATAAATTGGACCAAGTCGGTAGCCTTTCCACTAAATCCTCTGCTTCATCAGGCAGATATGCAACCCTTTCCCTTTTTATGGCAACCTCGCATGGTCAAATATCTTGGGGTTCACTACTGCTCTCCTTTGGAAGACACTATATCCTTTAATGCCAAAGACTTAACCTCTAAGGTCCGGGCGCTTACTCACCGTTGGACTCCTTTAACACTTACCTGGTGGGGTCGCCTAGAAACCATAAAAATGATGATTGTTCCTAAAGTGAATTATATTTTAGAAATGTTGCCCTGTCTCCTACCTCGACGTACATATAAAGATATAGAGGGCCTTCTGACTAGATACTTATGGCAAAACAAGACACCTAGGATAGCGAAACATAAGCTGCAAGCAGATAAGGAAAATGGGGGTGTCAGATTCCCTGATTTCCTGAAATACCATCAGTCTTTTCTTCTCAAACAAGGCGCTCGTTGGCTGGAAGATCTAGCACCGAGTAGACCTGTGTGGCTAGACATAGAGGAGGACCTTTGCAAACCGATTCCTCTTACTTATCTCCCTGGTATGACTCTCCCATCAGACTCCCACTATCCACCAATGCTTTTAGACACTTTAGGTGCCTTTAATACTCTTATGCAATCTCTAGACTCCCGACTCTGTCCGCTAGATAGGCTCCCGCTTTGGTACAATACTCGATTTCAAATACAAAATAAACCGATGGCGTGGAGCCCCTGGTACACTAGGGGCATTTGGATCCCTAACCAGTTGTTCCATGATGGTCGCTGGAAAACTTTTAGCGAATTGCGAATTGAATTTGGTCTCCCAGCGAAACACTACTTTCAGTTGATGCAACTTCAGCATTGTCTTCGGAGTGCTAAGGTGCTCCCGCCATCGGAATCCCCTACCCAAGGATTGTCGGAGACTATCCGATCTATCGGGAGTTCACCGGGTATAGCATCTAACTTTTACAAAACCTTATGTAATGCCATAAATAGAGGTACCCCTATAGCACAGAAAGCATGGGAGCGAGAATTGCAGGTAACTTTGACCCCGGAGCAATGGAGCCTCGTCTGGAGTAGAGTGACACGGGTTTCCCGATCCGCCTCACTCACTCAGACACTCTTCTTTCTAGCCCACCGGTGTTTTTATACTCCTGACAGATTAGCCAAATGGAACACCACTCAGGGCAATAGCTGTTGGACATGCCATGCGGCCATTGGTTCACTACCTCATGTTATGTATGAATGTCCCGCACTACAGTATTACTGGCGTCGGGTCTGGGGTCGTATCCAATCTATTTTGCACTTCCAAGAGCCCCTTTCTTGGAGGATAGTGGGACTCCGCTCAGCTGCGGGGATCCCCTCTCTTCCAAAAACGGCTTACTTCCTTTTAGACTTTATGCTGGGCATAGCTATTTCCCTAATTACGAAATACTGGAAAAATAGCTCCCATCTGAGCCCCAATGAATGGTGGAATCATGTTTGTCTCTACAGTAAATATGAACAAATACCTCGTAAGCTTACTTCTTCCGTTCAGACTCCTCCTCATCTGTCTAAATGGAAGATGCTCAATGACTATGTTCACACTGCTAAATGTTCTCATCTGACTGTTTAAATTTGTATAAATTTCTGTCCCATGATTATTCTGTATCGCAGATACTATTTCTGCTCGTTTTGCTGTACAATCACTGTTGTTTAGAAGCGCTCACCTGCTGATATTGTCGGCTTAGAGAAGAAGCATGGGGGTGGGGGGTAATAGGGTTTGCTTTTCCTTATTGTATACTTGTTTTGTCTCTTTTGGTGTGTTGTTTCTTTTGTTTGTTGCAAAATGAAAATAAAAGTTAAAAAAAAAAAAAAAAAAGGTTTGGACAAGTTCCTGGAGGAAAGGTCCATAAACCATTATTAAGAAGGGACCCAGGATATCAATGCTTGACCTAGTACAAGCATTGCAGAACCTGTGTCTTTTGGGGAAACTGCTAGGTACGTATGACCTAGATTGGCCACTGTTGGAAACAGGATACTGGGCTTGATGGACCTTGATCTGACCCAGTATGGCATTTCTTATGTTCTTATGGATTGTTGAAATGGCTGTCTGCAGTAAGTGACCCCCAACTGGCAAATGAATCCCTGCTGGCAGTGTCATCAGTGGACTGTGGTCCTCCCGAGGCACTCTGAACTGAGCCGGGGCTTCCGGTCAAGAGGGGGTGTGCGTCCTCCTGCTGCGGAGCTGGCTGGTGAACTACTTGGGGTACATCTGCAGGGAGGTGTCCCCCCCTGCCCCAGGCTCTGCCCGGGGTGGTGGCAGAGCTGAGGGGACTGGCCTATAAAGATACTGGGACGGACAGAGTGGAATGTCTGGAGATTCTGGGGCAGAATAAACGGACAGCTTTTCTTTTTTTTTTTCAGACTTCTGCCCCCCCCCCCCTTGTGGTTGCTACTAATCTCCTACACTGTTACTCATAGCAATGCTTTATCCAGGAGGGCTTTTTTTTTTCCTTCACAAACACTTAACCAGGAATCTATATAGGGGAATTTAATTTAATTTAATTTAATTTAATTTAATTAACAGATTATTTATATACCGCTCCTTCCATTGATCAGGTGCGGTTTCCATATAACAACAATAAACAGTGTGGTCTGTTTTTACATATAACATTTGTAGCTAGGTAAATACAGTTAACAATTAACAATTAACAATTAGTAAACTATGTACAGTTGAACATAATTAAATTATATACATTGTTCTGTTTTTCATTTACTTATTCGCTTTGTTTTAGGGTGTAGCACTTCATTTTTTTGTTGAGTTGTGTATTACTCGGGGTAGGATTATCCTTTATCTAGTTGGGGGGTGTGGGATGAGCTGGTCAAAGATCCATAATGCTTTGTAAATAAGTGTGTTTTGAGTTTTTTTCTGAACTCCATTATATCAGGTAATTGTCTTAATTCTATTGGGAATGTGTTCCACAAGATAGGGGCTGCATGGGAGAAGGCTTTCTTGTTAGTGGATTTATTGGCCCTAATGAATTCTTTTGGTGTGGTTAGTTTATTTAACTGGTCTCTCCTTTGTAGATTATGGGTAGGTTCTATTTTGATGAGGTTATTTATTGGCAGGGGTGCTGTTTTTGTTATTTATTTTATTTATTTATTTATTTTGTGTTCTTTTATACCGCACTCTTTTTCATCAGCGCGGTTTACATTAAACAGAAATACTCATTGCAAGCAACAAACTGTGATGAGTTTACATATAACAGGAGAATTCAACTGGGAATTTAACTTTGGGAAACTTTGTACATATTTGTAAAATTTTTGTAAAAACTTAGTACATATTTGTAATGAACCTGTATACTTATTGAGACTTTATACATATTTGTAAAAAACCTATATACAGAGGATAGAATTTCTTCGTTACATCTTGAGTAAATAAGGTATTTACAATTTTTACTGTGCCTGTTAGAGGGATGATGATGTGCTTTGGAAATGCAGAATGAAGAGGTGGTGTTTTAAGGCTTTTCTGAAATGCTTGAGGTCAGTAATAGCTTTTATGGTGGGGGGTAGGTTGTTCCAACATCTGGGTGCATAGTATGCAAAGGCCCTGTCTGATGTTGAATGTTTGCATTTTGTAGTCTCATGTGGTGTAACTAGGGTATTTGCCGCTGCTGACCTCCTGGATCTGATATTGGGAGTTGGATGGATGAGTTTTGAAATTGATGAAGGAGCTATAGTATTTATCGCTTTAAAGGCCATGAGAAGAGCTTTATATGCTATTCTGCAGTATATAGGGAGCCAGTGCAGCTCCATTAGGATGGGTGTTATGTGTTCGCCCTTTGAAGCACCGCATAGCACCCGGGCAGCGGCATTCATGGCTAGTTGTAATGTATTTAGGGTATTTTTTGGGAGACCATGGAGTATTATGTTTGCATAGTCGAAGTGGGGTGTGACTATGGTTTGAAATATGGTTCTGAAGCAGTCAGGTTCCAGCATGTTTTTCAGATGACGCAGAGTCCTTATTTTGAAATAGATGGTTTTCACAGTGCGGTTGATATGTTCTTTAAAATCCAGTCGCTGGTCAAGTATTACTCCAAGGTATTTTATGGAGGGCTTGATTGGGAGATCTGCGTCTCGTACTTTTAGGGTCTCAGGGGGTGAGAATGTTCTGTTTTTCGTGACTATCAGAACTTCGGTTTTTTTGTAGTTTATGCGCATATTCTGGGTGAGGAGCCAGTCTGCTATTGCGTTAAAGCAATCTACTAGTGTTGTGTAGTCTGGAAGCTTGACGTTGATTGGTGTGAATATTAGCACATCATCTGCATAGATCAACGAGGATATGCCAAAGGAACGAGTGATGTTACATATAGGCTGCATATAAATATTAAATAGCAGCGCTGATAGGGAACAGCCCTGATTTACTCCTTGTTTTAACTGGAAAGGTTGTGAGGTACTTGTAGCAGTCCTGACATGTTGCAAGCGATCTTCCAGGTATGATTTGCACCATTCCCATGCCAGCCCGTGGATTCCCTTGTCATATAGACGGGTTAGTAGTATTTCATGGTCCACAGAGTCAAATGCTGCAGATATGTCGAGGAATATTAGGGCAAAGCCTTTTTTGATGTCGTCTAATCCACTGATGAGTGTGTTGGTTAATGTGGTCAGCAATGTCTCTACTCCGTGGGCTTCCCTGAATCCGTGCTGACTGGGGTCGAGGGGTGAGGAGGTGTCTATGTGTTGTTGTATTTGATTGTTGGTTACTTTCTCAATTATTTTGGATAGAAGCGGTATACTAGAAATCGGGCGGTATGATTCTTCCTTTGATGGGTCTAGTTGATTGTTTTTTAGCAGCGGTCTTATGGAAGTCTGTTTTAGAGCCGATGGGAAGATGCCTGTTGAGAAGGACATCTTTATTATATCTGCTATGACAGGACTAAAGTCGGATCGCAGAGCTCTTATCCAGTGTGCTGGGCAAGGGTCGTTAGGTGCTGTGGTGGTATTCATTTTGACTATAATGTCTTCAACGTATTTGGCTGAGGGCGGTGAGAGCTTTAGTAGTGGGGAAACTCGTACGTGTTGTTGGGGTGGATTTGGCGATGAAATTGTTGTTCTGATAGCTTTAGATTGTATAAAGTTGGCGTACTTCTGTGGGTTTATGGGTTCCTGTTGAGGTGGTGATGGTTCTGTAGTTAGTGACTTTACTAGATTGAAGAGTTCCCGAGGTTTGTTTAGGGAGCGGTTGAGGAGTTCAGAGTGGTAGGATTTTCTTGTTTTCCATATTGCTTCACGATGGGCTCGCAGGTGGGTCAAGTATGTTTGTTGAACTGTTGAGTTATGAGATTTACGCCACTTTCTTTCGAGCTTCCTCAAGATGGTAAGAGACTTCCTTAGATCTTGGGAGAACCATGGTGCAGATGGTCTTTTTACAACATTGTCCTTTGTTGTTGGGTTTTTACGGGCTGGTGGTAGTATAGCGTATTGGTTGATGGTTTCATTCCATGTGTTGACCATGTCATTGATGTTGGTAGAAGGTTGATTGAGCCTTGGAAGTATGTGTTTCTTGATTTCTTCTTCCTTGAGAGGTTTGAAGCGTGTGGAGTTTGTTGGTGACTGTTTTGCTGTCTCAGGTGATGGGACCTGATATGCTGGTATTGTGAGTGTTATCAGGCTATGGCTTTTTAGGTGGTTAATATAGTTTTGTATTCTATGCGGCTTTGAATCGGGAGCCAGTGTAGATATTCTAAAATTGGGGTTATATGTTGGAAAGGTGGGGCTTTCGTTATGGTCCTCGCTGCTGCGTTTTGTGCTAATTGAAGTTTTTTTATGGCTTCCTTGGTTACGCCAAGTAAGGTTAGGTTTGCGAAGTCAAAATGTGGGGTTATGATTGCTTGTATGACGCGTTGGAAATCCTGTAAGTGCATTAGTGGGCGGAGTTGCTTTAATATTTTTAGTTTAAAGTAAACTTTTTTTGCTATGTTTCTTACATGTGTGTCCATGCTGAGATGTTTATCCAGTATAACACCTAAGTAGCGTATTTCAGTTTTTAGTATGATATTATTATTTTGCAATGTAATATGCGAGGGGGGAATGAATGTTGTGCATTTAGTTACTATTAGGGCTTCTGTTTTTGAGTGATTGATGTACAGATTGTTTTCATTTAGCCAGGTGTTGATTTCAGTGAGGCAGTCGTTAATGAGTTGTGTAGGGATATTTGGGATTTTGAATGGGACATACATCATTATGTCGTCCGCATATAGGTGATAGAGGACATTGAATTTTTTAAATATTTTACAGATGTGTTTTAGATATATGTTAAAAAGCAACGCTGACAGAGCTGAGCCTTGTGGGAGGCCTAGTTCTTGTTTGTATGTTTTTGATGAGAGATTACCGATTTGTACCGTTTGTGATCGTTCTGTTAGATAAGAAGTAAACCACTTTAGGACAGTGGATTTAATACCTATTTGTTTAAGTTTATTGATCATTATTGAATGGTGAACGCTGTCGAAGGCTGCAGACACGTCTATGAATATGAGTAAGAATGCTTGTTTAGGTTTGTCTATTCCCCTCACAAGTGTATCGATTAGCACGGTTAGTAGTGATTCTACTCCGTGTCTGGGGCGAAACCCATATTGCTGGTCGTCAAGTGGGGCTGAGCTATCAATGAATTCTTGTGTTTGAATTTGTACAGTTTTTTCAATTAATTTGGCCATGAATGGAATACTCGATATGGGTCTGTAAGAATTAGGTGATGATTTGTCAAGGGTAGTATTTTTTAGGATTGGGCGGATCTGTGCATGTTTTAGAGTAGCGGGTAGGTATCCACTTTTTAGGGAGAGGTTTATTATTGGAAGGATGAACTGAGAGAGTACAGGTAGGGAGTTCTTTATCCAGGTTACTGGACAAGGGTCAAGTAGTGAAGTTGTAGTATTAATGTTTGTGATGATGGATTTGAGTTCAACTTTGGTTAAGGGTTGAAAAACAGACCATTCATCTGTGTTAAATATTTGGGAAGTGTCTACTGGCTTAGGTGGTATGGGATGGTACTTTGTCTTGTTCATGTAGTAATTTGCCAGTGTCTGTGGGGTAATGTCTGTGATTTCATTGCTGGAGTTGTGATTATTATTAGTCAGCTTTTGGACAATTGAGAAAAGTTCTCTAGGTCTATTTATTGCGTTGTTTAAGATAGAGGCGTGGTAACTTTTCTTGGCATTGTTTATTGCGTCTTTATACTTGTTAAGTAGCGTGAGGTATGAGTCTTTTGTAATTGTGTTTTTATTTTTCCGCCATTTATATTCGGCTTTTCTTAAGTTCTTTTTCATTAGCTTTAAATCTTTATTGTACCAGGGGGTTTGACCTTCTTTAGGGTGCGTGTTTTTCTTAGTTATTTGTTTATTAGCTGCAGCGTTTTTGATGGTTTTGTGCCAGTTCGTTACTGCTGCATCTAGGTTTATTGGTGATGTAGATAAATTAGGGATTATTATGTCAAGGAATTCTTCTTCATTGTATTTTTTAAATCTTGAGGTAGGTGCATTAGTTGTTGTTCGTTTAACTGATGTGTTTATTGTGATATTAAAGTTGATAAGGTAATGATCTGACCATGGGGTCAGTGTGCAATTGAGGGATGTTGGGTTATAGAGTTGGTAGAGTTCGTTTGGTAGGAATACCATGTCAAGGATACTACCTTTTTCATGCGTGCTAGTGTTTATTATTTGGTGAAAATCCATGTCTATTGTTGATTCCATAAAGAGGGAGGCATGTGATGCTGGTAGTGATGGGATGTTGAAGTCTCCAAGCATAATAATTGGATTTTGTTCAGTGGAGGAACTTAAAAAGTCAATTAGAGGGTCTAGTTTTTCTGATTGTTTGTCTGGTGGCCTGTAAATTAGGCAGATTGTTATGTTGCCAATTTTCACAATAAGGGTATCTATGTTGGTGTGTAGGTTCGATGTTAGTTTTTTGGCTTTTAGTTCTTTTTTTGCCATTATTAGTACTCCACCACCTTTTTTGTGAATTCTATGTGTGTAGAATGTGTCGTAGTTATTGTTGCTTAGTTGATTTAGGTAAACGTTGTCTGTGTCTGATAGCCATGTCTCGGTTATACATAGTATATCTGGTTTTTGGTTGTCTAGAATTTCTGTGAATATAGGTAGCTTATTTTTCATTGACCTGGCATTGATTAATATTGTTGATAATGATTCTAAGTTTTTGCATATCATAGTGTTTGTTGACTGAGGGGATGAGGAATATTTTATGTGAATTAATCTATGGTTTTTTGTTTTGGGATGATGTACTATGTGTGGGTGCCATGATTGGGGGTTGTTTTGTGCGAAACTGTTTATGATAGAGATATTTTTCACATTATTGTTGTGTAGGCTCTGAGCAATAGTTATTAGTATCACACTAGCAATACTAATACTAGCAAAACAAAACATAAAAAGAATCCAATTAGCACAAAACGCAGCAGCCAGAATTATAATGAAAGTACACTCAATCCAGCACATAACTCCAATATTAGCTTCCCTACACTGGTTGCCAATTCAAAGTAGGATAATATATAAAACAACAATAACCACATACAAAGCTTTAAACAACATGGCCCCAATCCCATTAAGCAATCTAATTAGCATGGAATCTCAAAAAACCACGCACAGAAAAGGATACTCAAACAAACTAAATACCCCTAATGATTTCATAAAAGCAAATAAATTAACTAACAAAAGAGCTTTTTCTCATGCTGCCCCCTCTATTTGGAATTCCCTTCCGGAGGACTTACGAACTATAACTGAAATCATGGAACTCCGTAAAAAACTAAAAACCTATTTATTCTCCATGCACTACGGCAACATAGATAACCCCTGGATACACTCAGATAAGGTTAAAAATATGACAGAGTAATACTTATCCCAAAAATTTAACAGAAATTACGCTATTATATAAACTCTATGATCCAACTCTGAGTACCCCCAACATGTACCTGTATATAGTTTTTTGTACATAGTTTAATAAGCCAGTTTTGCTATTTTGCATTAGTTCAAGCTGTTACCCATTACTTTTATTGTTACAAAAATGTTCGATGTAAAACTAAGCTTTTGCTATGTGGTATGTTGTTTTATTGTGAACCGCAACTGAACTCTGGAAGTTGCGGGTTATAAATATATGTTAAATAAATAAAATAAATATTATTTTACATTTGTCAGAGTTAATTAGTTGCATTTTGGGTGATATGTTATACCGGTGCTAGTTAAAATTAATATCAATGTGGGTGCAATTGCTGTTATAGGTACTGGTAACAATAAGAGGTTGCTATCAATGTGATTGTATGTACAGTTTTGGATTACTGACAACAGTACTATATTACTAGCAATGTTATAGGCAGATATAGTTTAAAATACTGACAACAGTACTGTATTACTAGCAATGTTATATGCAGATATAGTTTAAAATACTGACAACAGTACTATATTACTAGCAATGTTATATGCAGGTACAGTTTTAAAATATTAACATTATAGGTTAAGTTTTCAATTTCAATGCAGGTACAGGTGAGATAGTGCACACAGTGATAGGAGATTTTGTTATGACACCTCAGAGTTGATCAGGGAATTGATCAGGGAACATTTTCTGTACAACCTGATAAACACGGGAAACTATACTAATATCAAAGGTGCCCTCACGGGGCCATGAAGTAACCAACACTGGCCACTCCCTTTCACAGAGCATTTCTATTCGGGATGGAGACATTCTATTCCATAGTCTCCAGCAAATCCCTTGCTAAAATTCCTAGTCATACATTTCAACAGATTCTGCGTGGATTCCGACCCTCCCCCCCCCCCCCATGGTGACATACTTGACAACAAACAGAGGGGGCGGGCAGTCAGGCTGCATTTTCCTGAGGACTATGAGTCAGAACTATGCAACAATATTCCTCTGGGTGCACTTATTAAATAACTTAAACAAAGGGTAGGCAGAAAACATAAGCTTAGATTGGTTGTAATAAGCATAATAGATGTGTGTGCTCATTCTAAATAGAAACAATTTAGATAAAGTAAAACTATTATTTTGCAACATGTTATAACAACAATCCCAATAGAAAGAGCTATGGCTCCTAACATGACGGACACATATCTGTTACGTATGACTAGAGTAAAAATAATTGGTATGAAACTAACTGCCAGCCGTAATCAGCACTTAAGCTGAACAATGTCTCTGCAAAAGAAATTACTTTAAATCTTACAGTTTAGAAAGCAGATATTCAAAGGACATGAAACAGATACCTTTTCATAAAGTTGGTGGATATCTGGAATGCATATACTCCCCTTTTCTTTTTTTTTTATTAACAATAAGTATGTCCTCTATGAGGTGTTTTCCACAATATATAAAATCCCGTTTTACTTTTAATTTTGCTCAACAGCATATGCAATCAAAACCAAATATATATATATATATATATTGTCATCCCTCATCAGCCCCAGCGGTGAAGACTGGTATTGTTGGGCTTTCTGAGAGTGGTAGTTGTGCCTTACTTATATAGATCACACAGGAAACTTCTTTTCTTTTTAGGGTTTTATTCCCCGTCCCTTGAGGTTTCTTCTTCCAAAGATAACAGAAATTAACAGCTCCTTTTGGCTTATAACAAAAGATAAATGTACAACAAAAACAGCTTCCTTCAGCTTATAACTTTGAACAAAACAAAATAACAAACAGCCTAACTGTCTGCTTGGCTGGAGAGAGAGAGTAAGCTGCAGCCTTGCAACTCATACACTGGAGTTAAGGTCACACAATCACGTTTACCTCAGTGAGAATTCTGGCTCTGTTACAGTGAGAGAACACTCCATCAATTCTGGATTTTCTAATACTTCTGAGTTTTCATATTCCATTAATTCCTGTTCATTAACTTCTCCATTATCAGCTTCAGACGTGGGGTAAAAGTATGGCAGGCTTGCCTCCTCTCCTAGGAAGTTTCTTTTCCCTTCTGAAGCACTGCCTCTCTGGGAAGTATCGTATAACCCTGAGCTGTGCCTTCCAGAGCTCTGCCCCTGCTGGTGTCTTAATAGATAGCTCAGGTCCTTGTTTGACCTGCTAGCTGGGTAATTACGGCAGGCTCCTTGCCGGGTCTGCACTGGCTTCCTAGACTCAGCTGGGTTAGATTGGAAAACTTGTAACGGCGTTTCCCTAGAAGCTGGGAGCTCACAGTGATAAGGGAAATCTTCAACTTTTCTGGGTGAGTGAAACCCTCTTCTCTTAGTATTTTTATAACCAGGATAAAAGCTATTATCAGCCTCTAAATATCTGGGCTTTATGTGGCTATTTCTATGCTTCCAGGGCTCCTCCCTCTCAGATAGCAAATAGCCCTTGTATTCACTCCTTGCCCCCGTACCTGCTGTTGCAGTCTTCTTATATTTCTCTCGTCCTCCAAACACAAACACGCTGTCAGGGTGTTGCTTTCTCACCGAGCCACACAGGTCTCTGGATTCTTTCCAACTTTCACACCGGCTCCCTTGTTGCCTCACTGACTCACTCTCACTGTCTTCATCTCTGTCACACCAGCTCCAGGCTTTCCATGGCTTCAACCGTATCTGCTGTTGCCTTTCAGCTTGTGACCTCTGTTGCCTCAACTCCTCTCTCAAGGATTCCCTCTCTCTCAAGGATTCCCCCTCTCTCAAGGATTCCCTATCTCTAATTGTTTGGGAGTCTATTTTATCTGCGTGTCTCCTGACTCCACCTTCACTCAGCTGCACTCTATTGGGCAAAACAAATTCCCTTGCTTTGCTCTCTGGGTGTGTCTTTCTGGGCTCTGTGCACGTGTGCCTAGGTTGTCCCTGGCAACCATCAAACATTCCTCTGTTTACCTTGTCACTTTTATTGTGATCATTCACACTGATCTGCCCTTTCTCGGGTTGCCTTAAGTCTACCCTGTGACAATATATATATATATATATATATATATATATATATATATCATTCACTCCGGATTTAAATCATTTTCAAGTTGCAATCTGGTAACTACTGGCTCAGGATGCTTCATAGTCCTGTCAGGGTTCTTAACCTCTACTTCAAAGGTCAAAGGAAAAACAAAAGCAGTTTCCTTAATTTCTCTATCATTTCTATTTGGACCATTACAGTGTTTGCTGAAGACTGAAACATAAAAATCCTCCTCACTTGGTCCGTACTCGGTATTTGCAAGAACAGTTGAGGAGCTCAAAAGGGGTTAATAAGAACTTAACCCTTTCCAGGCTGAGCCCAAAACTGTCGGGATCCAAAATTCTGACTAAACATTCCTACCAAATGATATATAATACATGACCATAGCAGAAGGAACATCACTATTAGAACATATTGAATAAGACAGGTACAATTTTCCTGAAATAAGCATAAATTAACCCAGCTGCAGAATGTGGATTTGAAAAGAAGCCTTCAAAGGGTTAAAGGATATTAAACATTCCTTTCTACCGGGCTGTGTGAAAGACACACCCCTTCTCTCTCTGCTTGCTAGAGACTCACTGCTGTGCTGAAAAAAAACTGAAATCAGTGAGACAGCTGTCTTGTATTTAGAAGTGACTCCTGAGTTGTTTTATTTCCCCTTCTTCTTTTCTCGGTACTATTCCTTAATCGGTAAACTGTTTCACAAATTACCCAACAGAATAATCTTACATTATACCAGAAGGGAAACCCGTGGTTTCAACAGATAACAAAACCAAATACAAACAACAGACAATAAGGACAGGCAGGATTGCTGCAGGAGTCCATGCAGCCACACGGAACAATAGGGAGACAAACACCAAACGCTTCCTCCTTTTCGCGACCTGGGCGCAGTTGCCCGGCCAGGAACTGCGCTACTCAGGAGTCTGCTCTCACTTGGTTTATTTCAAGACCTCTCATTCACACACACAACCAAACATGCTAGCAACGTTTCCCAAAAATTCCCAGGCCTGTCTTACTAATCAACAGCAGCCAGTCTCGCGCATACTCATGCGAGACGTACTCAGACTGCTGATTAATCAAGAGCAGTGGTTTGGGCCTCGCGCATATTCATGCAAGGCTTACTCAGACGTGCCCTGAGAGGTGATCAGACTCTCGGTACCGTATTCCCATACCAATTCAGTCTTGCGCATACTCATGCAAGACTTTCCCAAAACTAACTGACTGAAGAACAATGAAATATCTACTCACCGGATCCGGTTCCCGATACCAAACCAGTTCATGGGTTGGATCCTGGACTTCCCTCGGGTTCGGAGGTGTTGGCCAGCTGGACCCAGTGGTCCGCCGAGGCAAGGCGGAACCCTCTCCGATACAAGAGGATCGGTGGCGCCTGAGGTTTCCCCTATGGTCGGACAGACACAGTTCCAACCGGACCAAACCTGGAGGCGAAAGTACGTGGTATATTCACTTGAATACCATCCACTACTTGCACATTCCTGGCACAACGCTCCAAGAATATGTAGCAGCTGATAAGCATGCAATAAATAATACCAGGAGTCAGTTCAAAGATCCAAGCAAATTTATTGTACACAAGGCTCAGAGAGTCAAGCTTCAAAAAGGACTGAGCAAAGCTCTTACAGAAACATATTCATTTTATACATTTCTTTTCAGTTTGATACATGCAGACTTTCTATTGGTCCCAACGCCCCCTGCATTTGTCCAATCAGAGATCCCTCCTGGACCTAGCACCCTGCTCCCTCCTCTAGGATTGTTCTAACAATGGCACAGTTTCTAGGCATGGATACAATTCTACTGTGAGGTCGTTTCTAGCTCAGGGAATGCAAGTATTGAAACATTTCTAGCTTCAGAACACAAGGGAATAATGAAGGATTTATGAATTCATGAAAAACCTTTGTTAAGCAGTTTTAAAGCAGCTTTCTCAGACTTTCACAGATTTTTGGTTCTTACTAAGATGGGGGTTGGAAGCAGGGCCTAACTTACAGGCCTTTCATATTTGCAGGCTATCATAGGCCATAGCCTACCACACTATCACCTCCTATTAAGCGACATTTTAGGGAGTCCAAGAACAATCTGGAATGTTCACTACAAAACATGCAGAAAAATGACAGGGATGTCTATGTTTCAGTCTGATTATGGAATTATAGATGTCCCTGATGTAGATGCCCATGATGGTTTCCACGTAGACATCCCCGCTACAAAAACCTGGGGTGGGGACGTCTATCACATGCAACTTTGCATACGGGAACATCCATTGGCATGGCAAAATGAGAATAAGAACTCTCAGTCCTCATCAGTGTTCATTGTCAACATAGAAAATATCAGGGATATGAGTGTACCTCCTTCTCTACATCCTCTGGATGATGGGCTGCAAAACAAGCACTTTTTCAATGCCTATTCGTCCCTGGAGCAGGTATAATCTTTGGCGCTGCTTGGGATGTGCAGACTTTTCTGAAATTAGCTAGAACATCCATGTTCTTGGGAATGCCCGAGACACACCTCTACCAAGCACCCCTCACTGCTTGGATGTCTTGAACCAGAGCCGGCTTCTAAAATGTCTTCGGAGATGTCTCTGTGGTTTGGATATCTGCATGCCATTTGCAGTCATTCGAAGCACAAATAGCTCTTTTAAAATAACCCCTATTATGTCTCATGTTTGATAATAACCCATCTACAATATTGAGTGAGACAGAAATTCTGTAAATAAATAAATTAAATTAAAACTCCACAGAGAAAAAAATCCACAAAACTAAAAGGAAACAGAGTAGTAAGCAAAAACAATTGATACAAAGGAAATAGACTCCTAATGCTGCCAATAACGTAGATCATACAAGCCAGCATTAAATCATTATTGTTAAAAGATTAAAATAAAACTGAAAAAAACCCAGAACAATTCATCTTTTGCCATGAGAAGAAACAGAATGTATATCACTTAAGGGGCATGAGTCAGAACCAGACAATTCGACAATTGACTCAGATCCCAAAGGTATTCTCCACATTTGTATAGACAACTTTACACTTGGCGGGATATCCCAGAGCAAAAGTAGCATCAGCTTCAGAACATCTGTTTACAGAAAAAAAAAAAAAATCTTCTATATGTGATGCATGAGGCATCCGGGAAAAACCTGATCCTCCATCCCACAACAATTTTCAATATATTCCTGAACAATAGTCTCATAATCCATCCTTTATCTATTCAAAAATACATACAACCAAAAAGTCCCTTGGGCTGTGGGCACATTAATGAATGATTCTAACATTTGTGTTAATGATAACGCTCTAGAACAGTAGTAGAAGCAAACAAAAGTCATAACATTTTAGCTAGAGGAAATAAATTTGACTATGGTTTTGGCAAACCTAAAATAGCCTTCTCTGTATTCAGCTAGTCACCCATATTTCACACATGTATTTCTTGAGCAAAGAGAATTTTACATTATCTCCATCCTCTTGAAATTAATTAAATTAACCTTAGCCACCTCCGATTTCAAGAATCAATAGTCCTCCAGTGGCTCCTGTAACTTACTTATATTAGTAGATATTGAGGGTTATTGTAAAGATTATCTCCACATGCAGATAGCAGCATTTACACATGGAAATTGAAATAAACATGTAAAGCTGCTGTTTACATGTGGAGATGCACAACATGTAGAAATTCCAAGGAGCTGTGGTGGGCAGGCCAAAAATCTGCACATTATTCCCTATTTTTCAAATGGAAATCTATTTATATGGCCAGAAAATGCCATGTTGGGATGTATACCTGCCCTGAGGCATGAATATTATTTTTTCAAAAGTTCTTGTTTTGGGCAGGGCTTTACATGAGGGATTAAGGGAATTAATCACTTTAATCATCCCTTGCTCTTGTCCTCCTCCAACATAAAAAAAAAACATAATTACTGGCGCAGTACTTAATTGACAGAACACATTTTATAAAGCCACCCAGTCAGTAACACGTGGTAGTTAAATCGAAAGGATACTTTTATTCAATAATTCCAAAACCTGAGAGCCCGACACAGGCCGTGTTTCGTTTTTTACTTCCTCAGGGGATTCAGGTTTGCTGCAAATAAATAACCATAAACAATATAATACATTCAAATAAACTAAAAACATATAAAAACATATATCACATATATATATAAATATAAGAATATGTAAAAATCAATAAGAACATGAACTTAAAATACTCTATGCGTGAATATGAGTAAAATATATAAAAAATGTAAACGATATAAAACCACACATGTAAACCAAATTGTTACAAAAATTAAGCGGATCACACATAGAGTATTTTAAGTTCATGTTCTTATTGATTTTTACATATTCTTATATTTATATATATATGATATATGTTTTTATATGTTTTTAGTTTATTTGAATGTATTATATTGTTTATGGTTATTTATTTGCAGCAAACCTGAATCCCCTGAGGAAGTAAAAAACGAAACACGGCCTGTGTCGGGCTCTCAGGTTTTGGAATTATTGAATAAATGTATCCTTTCAATTTAACTACCACGTGTTATTGACTGGGTGTCTCTTGAGCAACGTGGTGTGGTGTTCTTCTTGGTGGCACATTTTATAAAGGCCATGTAGGTGTAATCTGGGATGTCAAAGTCAAAATGTCTGAAATTCCATGGGAGGAACAGCAATGAAGGTGGGCACATGTAAGTGTTTTCTTAAATTAGCCTTCTCTACCCTAAAAGATAAACGTCTCTGTCCTCAAGAAAAGACACAGACAGATGCAAGTTTCAAGAGATTTTTAAACCTGCCTTTTCCAATATGGACAGCTCAGGGCCCAACAACATATACATGTCATTGGTGGTATTCTAGAACAGTCACTTGTATCTCTCGTCACATGCATATCCTGGCCTGCCATTTTGCAAGAGGAGACATGCAGCAGTGGGTCTGTCAAAGAAAAGTCTGTTTATTTACATGTATGCTTTTTTGGAGTTGTGAAAATTACTGGCGGAGTGAGAAGGCTTTCTCCACTTCTCTGTACAGATCTTCGGTTGCAGAAGCAAGCATTTTGCAAGGAGAGGGTATAGACATGGACATATCTTCTGCCAAGTCCAAATGTGCAGTCGGGTTCTGCAATTGGGCACACATGCCCAGCACAACATAGACACTATCATGCTGAACACATGTACACCAAGGATGTTCTCAAACGGCTGTTGGGATCTCTATTTGAGTCACACATAAGAATGGGCATTTTAAAACTTGAGAATCATGAAAAGCATTTCTAAAATGATCCCCATAGGTTTGCAAAATGGCATGGCTACACATCGAAGTACCGGCAATTCCATGTGGAAGTTGCAAAACTCCGCATGTAGAAGTTGCCATGTTGGTTACAGTTTTTTCATATATGGATTTATAAAATGGCCCTCCAGCTATAAGTGGGGGCAAATTCAATTTTTATCTTTGTATGTATTTTATAAAAGGCTGTATCTTTGGCAGAGGATTTGATAAAATGCTTCTGGAATTCAGCACATCTTAATCTCTGTGTCTCAATTAAAAACCTCAACGTGCTATGTATAGTGTGCCTTCAAGTCTATGCTAGTGATAGGCACCTATGTGTGTATTTTTAAAATACACATTTAAGTGCCAACCCCACCCTTGCTGTCCTGTTCTCCATCCCTGGGAACATCTATACATAGATGCTTTGTTACCCTAGCATTTGTACACTTATCCCCTAAGTAACCAAAGCTCTGGCTTCATAAGCCAGGGATTGAGGACTCAGAAACCACCTCAGGTGCTATTGAGGGGATCTTTTACTAAAGGGCATGCCTCGGACGTGCATTGCCATGACAGCACAGGCTGATTCCTGCACTGAGTGTGCATCCTGCATTAGGAATATGAGTGGGCAGTTAGGGGCAGAGAATGGGCTTGGTGAGCTCTGTGCTGTTAGCACAGGATAGACACCGCATGCTAACTGCCTTCTGTGAGATTAGTGCGGGTTCACCTACCGTCACCTCAATAACTGGAGTTAGATTTACCCATGCTAATGTGGCACTCATTAGGGGACAAGGCTCCATGGTAACTGCAGGGAAAATGCTATCCACACCCCTGAAATTTAATGTGGTGCTGTTGTACCTAAGGTGCCATGGTTTTTTGAGCTATTGGTGCATTAGATGCAATACCTTAGCACCCTATAGTTAAAAGGGGGGGGGGAGGACATCACGTCTGCAGCATGGAAGAGTGCATGAGCTGTACTGGCCAAATTTGGGGCAACCATGGCTAGGGACATGACCATATCTGTGGGTACAGGCCGGGAACTAGGTCCAGTGCTCACTGCCAAGGGCTGTGTAGGGGGACACCTGACCTGTGTATGACCCCAACATAGACAACTGTGTGCCAGCATGCACCCACAGCCAGTCCCTTGGTCACATTCCACCCTGCATTGCATTGCATGAGCCGTCCCCAGGTCCATGATAAAAGGGTACATAATGTGGAAAAGAGGATTCTGGGTATTGCCTATAACACAGGATGTAGATGTGTCAGAGGTGAGGTCAATGGCTGTGCCATTGTAGCATGGGTCTAGAACAGGCATGGCCTTGGTGCGCACTTCTGTTCATGATGAGAGGCAACTCTCATTCTGAGTTATGTATGCACATGGTGCTATATAGGGCCAAGCTGTTGTGGCAAGTGGGCTATCACTTTTATGGCAATCCAGTCACTGGACAGGCTGCTCCATGTCCATGCTGTCTGCACATAGCCGATGTGGTCACGGTGACTATGTGCACATGCAGCTTGTGGTGGCTAGCGTACAGGGCACAGATGGTATGTGAGTGGCTGACACTGGATGTTGTTGCTCATCATTTGCAAGCAGCCTGAGATTGATCTGATTGCCTGGACGTCAAGACAATGAGGCTGGCAGCAGTTTCTGGGCTGTTTATAAACTGTTGATAATAATGGTCTGGGCAGGCACATCTGCTTGGTGTCAGCTCCCCCTCTCCTGCCCAGACAACACTCACTGCTGTTAGGTTGTATGGCTCCAGCTGCTGTAGCCTAAAGGACAGACATGAGCTGTTATAGGAAAGTCCCTGGCCAACAGGGGCAGGGTTGGACAAGCCACTCTGCCACGCTATAATTATACAGATTTTCAAGTGCCTAGCATCACACCCTATAGATATTACCTGTGGCACACTAGCAGTGTTAGAGACCTGCTCCAGAACCCGGAGAGTCCATCTATTGCAGGGTTTGTTCTGCTGGCCAGGTTATATGTACCCACTCTCACAATCAAGGCGACGGCAGGAAGGAGTCATTTGTACATCTTGCAGCAGTCATGTGCTGACAGCACACATTGTCCCTGCATATTATCATGCTACTATGATGGATTGCGGCCTTTACCATATGTACTGTACATTGTTGCATATACATGCTCAGACTGTATGGTGCATCATGGGTACTTGGGTGGTTAGCCGATACCGGCACCCAGGGCCCCATTTGCAGCCCTAGTGGCGAGTGTGATCACTGGAGCATTGCCAAGTACCTGCTTGTCCTCTATGATGGTGGGAGATGTGTGCTTGGCCCCCCAAGGTGGGAAGGATGGTCAGTGATGTACCGCAGGGATCATGGATGTCGTATGAGGTAGATATCTGTGCAGGTGTACCTATCCTGCAGTTCACAGCAGATGATGAGGGACTGCATTCCCTGCACATGTGTTGCCTCAGGGGTTAGTGCCACACTGCAGCTCTGTGGACTTCTGCATGCGACAGCCATTTGATGTTGGTGTGCAGTGGCTGGATGTGCTTCGTGCTACACATGTGACTTGACCTTTGGACAGCGGATGTATTCTGAAGCTGTGTGTCTCTTATATAACTAGTGTAGTGTGTGTGCAGTACAGTGCATATTGCGTATGCATATTGCATGTGCACCGTTGTTCGCAGGCCCTAGTTGTGGTGTTCCACTGTCTCAGACAGTGCTAGTTCCAGTGTTTCATGTCTTGGGTTGCATCTATTGCAGGCAGAGACCTGCAGTCTCTTTGATCCTTATCATTGATATTGGCAGCAGTGTGAAGGCATAGCCTAATGGGTAGAGCACTAGCTCTTTTATCAACAGACCTGTGTTTGATTCCCACTTGTTCTTGTTATAAATCACTCCCATTAATATACTGCCAGAAGCAGACTGGAGACCACATATTCATATATTTTTGTCTGTGTTATGGTGGTAGATTGTGTCTGCAAACATGCACATTGCATTCATGCATTTCTTTCAGCATGACTTTATTGGATCCATTGTAGCCAACTGCAAAGGGTCAGACATGCTCACTCTGCGATTGTCTGGCACATGTATTGTACATGATAGGGATATGTCATCACTTCTGTGACTGCTCCTCTTTGGCTCCATCACATGTATGCAGTACATGCAGGCACATTCCACACCTGGGATGGCCACCTGCAGGGATCATCACACATCCCTACTCACTCCATTTGAGCAACAAGCGGGACACTCCTCCAGTTCTTATCTGCACGTGTGTCTGGGAAATTGTATGGTGGTTAGAGATACTGACAGAGCTCTCCTACCCACATAGCTGGTTTTGGGATTTCCTCTTGGCACAGCTACACTTATTTCACACACACTACAACTACATTTGTACATTCACAGCATGTACATACGAGCAGCAGGACCATACCGCACTCTCCTCTCCTGCCATCCATCCTTCAGCCCATCCAACAGCATATGCCCATTATGTACAGCCATGTATTCTCCTGGCAGCTGCTACATCATGGCCCACACAGGTACATTTTCAGCATTTGTATGTATCACTCATGCCTCTCCTGTGAATGATCTGCATGTCCCCATTCCTGCTTGGTCATCCTTTGGATGCCCACATCGTGGCTCTTCTGGCTCCACAGGGGGACACTGCTGCACATTCCTATGCTGCACATGGACATTACAACATATTACATAGGCACCCCTCACTGATTTGGTACAGCTTCCTCTCACATGCTTAGCCCATTTACTGCCTGACATGTAGGATACATATGGATCTGCCGGGTCCATCGGCTCTAACCTTTCCTTCCATCCATCAGGTTTAATGTGTCTTTTACAGGGGCTCCCTTATCCTGCATTATGGTGAAAGCTGTTTTCGGGTGTTAAGGTGCACTTTTGTCACCTTAATGCCTGATGTCCTCTTAGCACCCGATAAGTAGTGCTGAATGCTCTTACTGCCAGAACACCTACTGCCCACTCTGGCCTTTGCCGCATGCAAACACCCTTACCACTGCCGTTACCATTTGCTATCCACTGTTCCTTTAGCGTTCTTTAGTAAACATAAAGTTACTCTGTTACTTCCCATGACCCACTCAGCAAAACATTCCTAGTTTAATGTTTCTAGCATTCACTTTCTAACCTTCAGGGGGGATATTAATAGCAATTGACATGATTAACAGACCTGCTAACAACATTCATTGCTTCGGCCGCTGTGTGTGTCACCGCTGCATACCTGGATGCTAGCCGGTTAGCATTGGGGTGTTCCAGGCGTGTTCCAGGGTGTTTCCACTGCCTAGTTATTGCAATGTGGAGAAAGTCAGGCACAGTATAGGCTGGCCTAACATTTGCTGCCAAAGCTAACCAGGCAGTGGCTGAATATTGTCACTGCCTGGTTAGCTTTGCCACAATCCAGCTGACCAGATATTCAATGCTAGTGGTTGGATATGACCTGATTTTGAATATCTGGGTCTTAGTTTCAACAGCGATAGCCAGCCGCTTTAGAATGGCTAGCCACTGCTGCTGGATATCGGGCCCATGATGTCTATGCTTTAATCCAAGTAAATGCAAAATCAGGCATTTGGGATGTAGAAATCCAGAGATCAGGTATCTTTCCTACCACACTATTAGTTTATGTTTTGGAGGATCCTCCTCGTCTACTAACCTGCTCTCAGTTGGTATACCCCAGGACTCTGTCTTCGGACTTCTCCTTTCTCTCTCTACACCCAGTTCCTTGGTGCACTCATATCCTTCCATGGTTTTCAGTACCATCTCTATGCTAATGATTCTCAGATCTATCTCTCTACAACTGAAATCTCTCTGGGGATCTAGGCCCGGATCTCTGCCTGCTTATCTGACATTGGCACCTGGATGTCCCACCACCCATGGGCATAGTTTGATTGCTTCATTGAGGGCAAAGGATTGGGTGAAATATTTGCATATATTTTGCATATTTGCATGACCATTGCATATGTGCATATTTGCATATGATTTGCATGCTAATTACAGTTATCTTTTAAAAACAATAATACCCTCATTCTTGAATGCCACAATCCACCTAGATCCTATTCCCCCACTGGCTATCCCCATACATCCTGTGCTTCAGGAGAGCCGATGGGGGGCGGGAGGGGGGAGGGAGGGGGCAGAGTGGGAACGGAGCTGGAGCGGGCAGCCCATCAGCACATACAGGGCTAATTTAGGTCACAGCCTTGTATGCGTTGCCAGGCCTGCTGGGGCGTGCTGCTTATATCACCTCAGAGGTGGTATAAGCAGCATTTTGTGGCAGATTGGGACAGGTGAGCCACCCTGGGGCTGGGTCAGGTGCAGGGGGGGGGGGGTCCCCGCTGCCCGATCCAGGCCGCAGTAGGTCAGCCATGGGTCAGGCAGTGAGGTTTTTGGGGGCCAGAGCAGTGGATGCCAGGGGCACCTATGGGGCAGACATCTCTGCAGGCAGAGGGGGAAAGCCAGACTGTCCTTGGGACCGATTCTGGCTCCCATGGGAGGACCAGAATCGGGTCCTAATGGCCCCATCTTCAGTGGGGACCTCTGGATGGCCCAGACATCCCCCTCCCGGAATGGGGCTTCGCATGTATAGGAAGCCAGTATATTCAACAGGCAAGGAATGAGTTGGTGCCCCAAGATACTCAAAGAGGGAGCAGAGGTTCTCATTCAGTGACTATATAATTAAAATGCAGCAAAAAATTGTAGCCTATCACTCTAAGATAAAAACTACTGTCACCTATATATATACAGGGTGGCCCAAAAAAAGTGAGATTATCTCGTAGCATTAAGTTATTTAAAAATTCAAAAAGACTGATATAAACGATTGACAAATTAAAAAAAAAAGATGGCGATCGGAAATTGTCGAAATAAAGACGTTATATAGCTAAAAAAGGTAAATAAGTAAACTATTTAAGCTTTTAATTTACAATATACAGGGTGGCCCAAAAAAAGTGAGAACATCTTGTAAATTAAAAGCTTAAATAGTTTACTTATTTACCTTTTTTAGCTATATAACGTCTTTATTTCGACAATTTCCGGTCGCCACCTTGTTTTTTTTTAAATTTGTCAATCGTTCACATCTGTCTTTTTGAATTTTTAAATAACTTATATGCTACGAGATGTTCTCACTTTTTTTGGGCCACCCTGTATATATATAGGTGACAGTAGTTTTTATCTTAGAGTGACAGGCTACAATTTTTTGCTGCATTTTAATTATATAGTCACTGAATGAGAACCACATATATATATTCTGCAAAAAACAAAGGAGATGGTAAGGTGCTCACATTCAAAGGGAGAAAAATAAAAGAGAACCATAGCGCAGTTTCAATAAGGAGCCTATCCAGAAAAGAGCAGCACCATCCTTACACCTATTAGGAAAACTGAACAAGCCAGATTACTACATATCCAACAAAGAACACAGTGATCACAGAACACATGATCTCGGACACACAGACAGAACACAGTTACGTAAACGGTCACTAAGTATGTCATTTATTTATTTTATTTAACAAGTTTTCTATATCACTTTATCTTGTATTCAAAGTGGTTTACAATGAAACCGCTTTGAATACAAGATAAGGTGGTATAGAATAAATTATAACAAACAAAGAAGAAATATGTAGACAAAAGTAAATTGAAACCCCAACCAGCTAGGCTCTGCATGCAGTTCAGCACAAGAAATAGAAGCAGTGATGCATTTCCCCCTGTACTGTGCAAAATTTAAAGATGGCACATATCAAATCCAAACACTGTCATATTCCAGTCATTAAACTGAAAATAAATTCTTTACCTTTGTTGTCTAGCTATTTTATTTTTCTAATTGCCTTGATCCTGGTGTCTTCTGTCTTCTCTTAATCGGCAATCCACAAGCCACTTTTCTTCTCTCCTGTCTTCTTCACTTGCTCCCCTACATCCATCTCTGATGTTGATCTTTTTCCTTTCAGCTTTTTCAATTTATTATTATCTCTTTATTAACTCAACTTTCATTTGTCTTTCTTATATCCAGTTCTCAATCTCCCTCTTTTTGCAAACCTCTCATTCCTCTCTATCCTTCCCCACCCACTTATTCCCCAGTCCTTAACCAATTCTTTCCTTTCTCTTTCTCTCTTCCACCCTCCCTGTGTTTAACATCTATCCCCTTCTCTCCTGCCCTGTCTTATCTCTTCCTCTCTCTCCAGTCTTGGCTTCTCCCCTTTTTCTCATCCTATCTCCCCCCATGTCTAGCATTCTCTCTCTCCCCCTTACTCTGTGTCCAGCATTACCATTTTACCCCACCCTATGCCAGGCATTCTCCTCTCTCCCCACCCCATGTCCAGCATCTGCCATTTATCGCCCTATGATCACTATCTAACTCTTTATGGCCCCTATCCCATATCCAGCATCTGTTCTCTATGCCTCTAAACCCTCTACCATATGTCCAGCATTTACCCCAGTCCATATCCACTATCTTCTATCCATCCCCTTCTATCCCCCACCCTTTAACTGTCTCTACCCCTCCAGCTTATGTCCAGTATCTGTCTACCAACCCCTACCTGTGTCCTGCATCTGCCTTCCACACCTCGCACTGTGTCCCCAATATTTGACTTCATCCCCCTTCTGTCCTGTGTCATCCCCCCCTATGTCATCCCCTCCATACTTCCTATTTAACATCAATTCTCTGCTCCCCTCATGTGCAACATTTTCCTAGCATTTCCCTTCCAGCCATTCCACCCCCCCCCCCCCCTTTGTGTCCTCCACTGCAGGCATAGAAAAGGCAGCAGTAGCAGAAGTGGCATGGGTGAGGGGCAGACTGTTACTGAATTGGCAGAGTGGGGAGGCATTGCCCCCCTCACCCCTCCCCAACTACACACATGCCGCTATCATCTGAAATTGAATATGGCCCAAACCGTGCTTCTTATCTTTCCCCCTAAACACACTTTCCCTCTTACTTCTTTCTCTATTTCTGTGGATAATGTTCTACTCCTCTTTGTTTCTTCAGCTTACAACCTTGGGGTCATCTTTGACTCATCCCTCTCCGTCTCCACACACATCCAAAAGATAGGTAAAATCTGTCATTTCTTTCTCTATAACATAAATAAAATGTGTTTCTTCCTTTCTAAACAAACTACTAAGACCTTTATCCATTCTCTAGTCACCTTTTAGCTAGACTACTGCAACCTCCTCCTTAAGGTCTTCCTCTGAATCATCTACCAGTGTCATGCTCCTGTCACCCTCATCTCAAGTCACTTCATTGGTTCTCTATCAATTTTGCAACATGTTCAAACTTCTACTACTGACTTATGAGTACCTTCATTCAGCTGCTCCTTGTTACCTTTCCTCTTTTATCTCTCCCTACACCCCTCCTTGACAACTCTGCTTTTCTGGCAGATTTTTTCTGTCTGTGCCCTTCTGTTTCACAGCCAATTTCAGACTTTGATCTTTCCACCTTGCTGCTCCTTATGCCTAGAACAAACTACCCAAGTCAATACATCAGGCTTCATCTCTGACCCTTTTCAAATCCAGGCTAAAAACTCACATCTTTGACACTGCTGCTGCCCAGTTAACCCTAACCAGCCATTTAAAAACCCTGGTTTTACAATCCAGCCAATGGCTGAATATCGCCACTGATAGCATTACAAAATCGCAATCCAGGCAACCCAGATATTCAATGCCGGTGCCAAGATATGGCACTGGTATTAAATATCTGGAATGAAATTAAAGCGGTGACAGCCAGCCTCTTTTAAGTGTGCTGGCTGCTGACACTGAAAATGCCCCCCAGGGTTTTTAAATTCTACTTAAAATTTGAATAAGTTGTTTCTTTCCTCAAATTGGCTGGAAATAAGTTCCATAAATATGGAGCAATATAAAGAATACTGTCTTGTCATGTGGGCTCTAGATGTCCTCATAAGATTGGGGGTAGGTAACCTTGTTGGATGAGATAATATTATTGGCATTAAATAATTAGCAAGATATTGTGGAAGCACTTAGCTTAACACTTTGGGGTATGTTTACTAAAGGGTGGTAAGGGAGCAAGTGTGCCATTAACGCTCATTATCCAGGGTTCCCTTACCATCCATACCTCTCATTATTTGGGAGGGTCCACTGGATGTCTTGGAGGAGTTTTTCCATTGGGTCAATTCTCTTGACTCTACCATTCAATTTAAATATATGTTGAGTGATTCATCTGTCTTATATCTAGATATTGTTATAGAGAAGGGACCATCTGGTTTCTGTATGGATTTATATCGAAAGCCAACTGATAGAAATCATCTATTGCATTATACGAGTCATCATAATAGATCACTAAAGAATAACCTTCCTGTATCTCGGATTCTGAGGGCACGTAGGATATGCTCAGTGGGCAAGGATTTTGAAAAACAAGCATATGAGATGAAGGATTATTTTTTGGCATGGGAATATCTGAAACAATTTATTCAGAAGACTTATGTTAATGCTAGATCTTCAACACGAGAAACTCTCCTCCAGAAATCCAATAAGCCTCCTGTGGAGAAGATAATATGTCCACTAACTTTTTCTAGCCATTCCAATGATATTGCAAGAATCATTCATGATGAGTGGCATATTTTACAGATGTTATCTACATTTGAAGAGCAATATGTGACTATAGCCCGTAAAAAAGAATCCTAGTTTGGCCAAAATGTTGGTTCCTTCCACGCTTTCAGAGAGACATCCTCCCCCTAGGCTTAAGGCACATTTTCAATGTGGCACCTGTTCAATATGTTTTCATGTCATCTCTATGAAAAATTTTTTCATACATCCGTCCTCAGGGAAGAAATATAATTTTACTGATTTTTCAACCTGTTCCACAGAAAATGTCATCTTTGTGATCAGATGCTTATGCTCCCTTTTGTATGTAAGCAAGACAAAACAAACTGTACGTACAAGTACTATAAAGCGCAGAAGCTTTATAAAGTGGTCTATCCCAGACAAACCATTAGTGTCTCATTGGATTGCAATGAAGCATTGAGTTTCAGACTTAATTTTTTTTGTCCTGAAAGTGGTAAAACAGAATAGGAGGGGAAGTGATCTTGATAACATCTTTTGATGACTAGAGCAACATTAGATTTTACTTTTGAATTTTTTGTGTTCCCCAGGTCTAAACACAGATACTGATCTATCTGTATTTTTATAAACTATAATTTAGTTTAATCCATTTTCTATTTTTTCTGTTTAACCTATTTCCCCCTCCCCCTTCCCCTTCCTTCCCTCCTTCCCCCTCCCCTTCCCCTTCCATCATCTTCTTCCCTCCCTTTATCCCCTTCCTTTTCCCCTTTCCACTTCCCTTCCCCACTTCCCCTCCCCCATTCCTCTTCCCCCTCCTCCTCTTTTCCTTCCCATTCCCCTCCCTTCCCCTCCCCCTCTCCCCTTCCCCCTCTTCCCCCTCCCTTTCCTTCCCCCTTTCCTCCTCCCCCTCCCATTTCCCTTCCTTCTCTCTCTCCCCTTCCCCTTTCACCCCTTCCCTCCCCTCCCGTTCCTCTCCTTCTTCTCCTTACCCTTTTCCCATACCCCTTTCCCCCTCCCTTTTCATCCCCTCCTCTTCCCTTCCCCCTCCCCCTCCTCCCCGGCCCCCTTTCCCTCTTTGCCCCCTCTCCCCTTCTGTTCCCTGCCCCCCTTTGGAGTACTTTCTATTAAATGATAAGTTTATCATCATTTTTCTAAATTATCAGGTTGCCCACAAGACATTATTATTATCATGTGGTCTTTCTCTTGGAATTGGCTTTGTACTGTATGTCATCAGTTCCCTTAGAATCAGATTAGCATACATGTTCATGTTCTTGTTTGGCAGGAAGGCACTTTTAAATACAGTTTTCTTTTCTCTGCCATTCTACACTGTTTGCAGTGATATTAGAGAGCCATTGATACGAGTGCTACGGAATGTAACTGTGGTTTTATAGCATTTTATAGGAGACCCTGGATTCGCAAGACAGTTTAGGCTCTATAGTAGTTGTAAGACTTTTTTATTCAACGGTAGATTGGGTGAGTTAAAAGTATGACATAAGAACATAAGAACATAAGATATGCCATACTGGGTGAGACCAAGGTCCATCAAGCCCAGTATCCTGTTTCCAACAGTGGCCAATCTAGGTCATACGTACCTAGCACTATCCCCAAGAGACACAGGTTCCACAATGCTTGTATTGGGTCAAGCATTGATATCCTGGGTCCCTTTTTAATAATGGGTTTATGGACCTTTCCTCCAGGAACTTGTCCAAACCTTTTTTTAAATCCAGCTACACTTACAGCTCTTACTACATCCTCCGGTAACAAATTCCAGAGTTTGATTACACGTTGAGTGAAAAAATATTTTCTCTTATTTGTCTTAAATAGTTTACCCTGTAGCTTCATTACATGTCCCCTAGTCTTTCTAGATTCTGATAGCATAAACAATCGATCTACGTTTACCCGTTCCGCTCCGTTCATTAATTTATAGACCTCTATCATATCTCCCCTCAGTCGTCTCTTTTCCAGGCTGAAGAGCCCCAACCTTTGTAGCCTCTCTTCATAGGAGTAGCTTTCCATCCCCTTTACCATTTTGGTGGCTCTTCTCTGTACCTTTTCTAATAACGCTATATCCTTTTTAAGATACGGCCACCAGAACTGCACACAATATTCAAGGTGCGATCGTACCATGGAACGATACAGAGGCATTATAATATGACTTTGAAGGATTCTGCAAGTGTCATAGTACACTGACGGCTGTAAGAACAGAATCATATGAATCTGCAGTAAACCCCTTTCATATAGTATGAGATTAGCCCTTTATGGCCTTTTTTGATAGTTCTTTTAGATTTTAGTATGACACAATGAAGAGATAATGATTTTGACCATATTGGGGTATGTGATGCATATGATGCATTTTGGAATATGTCTTTAGATCAGCAGTGATGTTTAAGGTGTGAGCAGTACAGCTAAAACACATTTTTTCTGCTCCTTTAAGTGAATTAATTTGTATCCTATGGTTAGTATCTTTGATATGTATATTTCACAATTCATTGAAGTCGGCATCCTGATGTTCACAAAAGTGCTGAAGCCGGTTCTACTGGTTACCTAGGGTTTGCAAGGCTGGATCACGAGCTCAGCACTTTTGTGAAGGCATTTGAAAATTTGGGCTGAAAGGCAAACAGAGAGATTGTTGGGCAAAGAGGTTGTATATATTTTGATGTTAAAGTTTAGTACTCCTTCTGTCTGTAATATTGAATTGTTAATGAAGAGCTTAGAATATGGACAATGTTGAATGGACGAATGGTCATCTAAAAAGAGAAACCTTTAAAATGTCATTATATATAACCCGTGAAGTTTTGACTAGTATGTCAGTTTAATGCAATTGAAAGATAACTTCTTGTACTATCCTAAAGAATAGGGTGGCTAGCTATACTGATTTGGTCACTTTCACTAGTTTCAGCTGTTGAGTTTTATTAAAGGATTAGGTATTGACTACGTTTATGACACATAACCTACACCATAATTTGGAGTTTTGCATGATATATGACCATCGGCAATCTCTTAGGATATTAGCCCATTAGAGGGTGGTTGATACATTTTTGGATGAAAAATGTAATTCCTACAATATACCTTAAGATATGTGTGACATGAGGTTCAATTTCAAAGCAGTTTTGGGCCGATTTATTGGTACCTCCAAGTCAACACTACTCCTCCAAGGATAGTTTCCTCTTTCTCTTTTTTTCTTTTTTCATTATGTCTTTGATGCTTATGAGTCTATATGACCAGTCATTGGTTCATCCCAAGGTTGGTTCTGTGCGTGAACATGAATTCACCCCTTTTTGATCCCCCCATTCCCTTTTTTAGGTCCCTTCCTTAGGCACTCATATGGAAGTTTTACTTTTCATTCTTCCTTTTTATGCTTTTCAATGCTTACAGTTCATTTTTTCACCACCATTCCTCCTCTCCTTATGTCTAGTGGTTGTTTGGACTCTATGCTAAGAGACAAGATCTCAGAACTACTCAACAATCTGTGAGTTTTTAAATTTTTTCTCTAAAGATGAACTCCATGAGTACACACTATACATCCATATAGTCATTGGTTTTGAATACGTTGGCCACAGATTTTTTAAGTCTCATCACTTATACCACTTTTTATGATATACAACCATGTATGTTTCTATCCACAATATTATTCATTATTTATTATTTTTATGTGTCTTTGTTTTTATATGGCATTGGTTTACACTTTATGTAATTCAGAATAAGATTTGCATTTATGTTGTTCATCTAAATTCACAGTAGGATGAGTGTGTTTTTCATGTCTTTCACATTTGCATATATAATGTAACTATTTGTTATGTATTCTGTTTTTTATTTCTGTTAGTTATTTCATTATTATTTCATTGTTTTTAATTGTGTTTTCTTATAGTTTTATTCATTTATTAATTTTTGATGATTGCATATTTATGTTTTTATTTTCAGCAAGTCATTGCCCCTGAAGAAGGCCATCCCGAAACAGGGTCGTGTTGGGCATTGTTTCCTTTGTTGGCTGGTTGTCTTGGCATTGATGATTTTTCAATAAAGCATTCATTTGTTACTTGTTCCTTGTTTGTGTTTGTGACACATGAGTTGTACATGATTGGAATATTTCATCATCATTGTGAATGAACATCTTTGCCTCTATCACATATATGCAGTACATGCAGTCACATCCCACTCCTGAGATGGTCACCTGCAGGGATCATCATTCATCCTTACTTGCCCCATATGGCTAATATGAGAGACACTTGTCCAGTTATATGCACATGTATCAGAAAGAATGTATGGTGGTTAGAAAAGCTGAGATTGCTGTCATACCCAAATAGCTGGTAATGGAATTTCCCCATGGCACAGCTACTATTTTTTTCACACACATTACAACTGCATTTGTGCAGTCACATCAGGTACATCGGGGCAGCAAGGTCATACTGTATTCTCATCTACCGCCATCCATCCTTAAACCCTTTCATCAGCATATGCTACACCATGGCCCACACAGGAACATTTCAATCATTAGGATATATCACTCACACCTCTCCTGTGAATGATCTACACATCACCACTCCTGCTCAGCCACCTTTTTGAGGCCCACACTTCTTCCCAATCCTAAGCCACACACTGACATTACAGCATATTATGTTGGCACTCCTCACTGATACAGTACAGATGTCTCCCACATGCTCATCCCACTTACTGAATAACATATAGGATACAGAGGATGCTGCTTTCGGATCTTGACTCACCTAATCTCCTTTATGTTTCCTCACCATTCCCCCTAGATGTATGCTGTGTCTACAGCTACTGTGTTGTCTGTTTTGACTAGATTGTAAGCTCTGATGAGCAGGGACTGTCTTTTACATGTGTCTGTGCAGTGCTGTGTACATCTTGTAGCACTATACAAATGCTCAGTAGTAGAAGTAGTAGTAGTAGTACATATGGATCTGACATGTCCATCAGCTCTTAGCTTTCCTTCCATCCATCACCTAAAATGTGACTTTCACAAAGGCTCCCTTATCCTGTGTTAAGGTGGCTGCCATTTTTGGGCGTTAAGATGCATGCTTGGCACCTTAATTCCTGGTGTCCTGTTAACACCCGATAAGTAGATCCAAGCGCCTTTACCACCGGAACGCCTACTAACCATTCTGACCTTTACTGAAGGATAATACCATTACCGTTGCCATTATCGCTTGCCCTTAATGCTCTTAAGTAAATATACCCCTAAGAGCCACTGAAAGACATAACTGATTTCTGCAAACAACTTAAAACATATCTTTCAAGAAGTATTTGGATCAGAGACATAACTGAACATAATAATGTTTAATAAAACCACACAATCCAGTTCAATGTAACAAGTTACTCCATTTGTTCAATGTAAACCACTTGATACCTGGTATAAAAGAAATGTTAAATAAATAAAATAAGAAATAAAGTACTGAGGTAGATGAAGGAAGACAATGTTGCAGTAATCTAGCCTGGAAATAACAAGTGTCAGCAGAAGAGTGGCCAAAGCAGAGGGAGAAAGGAAAGTGCAGATGGCATGAATTTGGTGAAGTGCGATGAAATAACAATGAACTAGTAGAGGAAGATGTGCTCAGAATGATAGAGAAGAATCCAATGTAGCACCTAAATATTGCATAGAATCAACTAAGGGAATTGTGGAACCAGTGAGAAGGGGAGCCAAGGATGGGGGGAGGGGACTGCCAAAAATAAGCCAGATTGCTGCAGATTTGCAGAGATTAAGGTGTAGAAATTTATTGCTGAGAAAGGTATTATTATTTAGCTGTATTTATATCCCGCTTTTCACTGGGTCAAAGCGGTCAATTGGGGGATACATTTAACATGAGGGGATATGAGACACATACGCTAATACTTACAGGGAATATGGGCAATGGAGGGTGAAGTGGCTTGCCCAAGACCACAAGGAGTGCCTATAGGACTAGAAATCCCAGTCCCTCCGGTCTGAGATTGCTGTCCCCAGGTGGGACTTGAACCCCTGACCCTCTGGCCTGAAGTACCTTGTCTTAACCACTAGAGAACTCCTCCCTTAGAGATAGAAGTAGGTAGAGATAGAAGAGAGATATGCATTAAGGGGAGAGCGGTCTAGGGATAGTGGGCTAGTATGATGGAGTAAGAGGATATCATCTGCGTAATAGAGCCAGGATACCATGTTGCTGGACTAAAAGTGTTAACAGGACCAGGAAAATGTTGAACAAAAGAGAGACTAGCACGGAACCTTGGGGAACATAGAAACAGAGAAACATGACAAAGGAGAGGCCTGGGGGAGGACGAGGAAGTGCCAATGTAAACAGAAAAGCATCGCTGTGAGAGAAAAGACCGAAACCAGCTAAGAACTGTGCCCCTAAGTCCAAAATCGTGAAGTTGTGAGAGAAGTGTGACATGATTGACTAACTCGAAGGCTGAGGAAAGATCTAAGTAAATCACCACCGAAATGTCACCACAATCATGAGCTCTGAGTAGGTCGCTGAGAAAAGAAAGATAATGATCTTTTCCTTTTAGATTTCTCCCATTTATTTTTTTCTCTTTATCCTCTCAGATTTCACTTCTCCGTCTGACTTTCTAGTTCTACATCCTCCTCTTTTTACTCCATCTACATAAAGCTTTACAACCCTCACCCCAGCCCTCTCATTCCCCAACTCTCTTCTTTCCTGGTCCATTATTACCCAGTCTTTAACCTTCATCTTTCTCTCCCACATCCGTATCCAACATATCCTTCCCATCCAGCTTCCACCCAATTGGTATCCAAAATCTCTCCTCCATCTTCCTCTGTCCCCCCTCCATGTCTAGCATCTCCTCCATTCCCTATGCCACCCACATCCAGTATCTCCCCCTCCTCCTCCTCCCTAAGCCCTCTGCTCCCAGCATCACCCCCTCTACCTTCCTATGTCCGCCTACATCCGGCATCTCCCCTCAGTGACTCAGGTGCTTCTCAAAGGCCCCATCACTCCTACTCCCTTTGACGTGAAGCATACAGTACATCAGAGGGGGCAGGACTAACAGGACCATCCACTTTGAGGAGAACCTTCATTATAGAGGCTCCGTGGTTATTGTGGTTTTTTATTACCACCATCACTGCTGCTCTGTGGATACGCTACAGCAGTGGCAGTGGGGGAAGAAAAGACTACAGAAAATGCTATTGCCTGTTGCTGTCCTTTTAAGTTAATTGTCTCTATGGAACTTCACATTGCCCATTGAGGATCTCTCCCCCAGGACTGTATGTGGGAGAGCCCTGTGGCCCAGACCTGCACGCTTCAGGGTGTGCGCGCCGGCAGCTTCCCTTCGGGTGGGAGCGTCATTAGCTGCTAATTGCTGCGGCCGGTGGGGCAAGGTTCATCACGAAGGCTGCTCGCGGAAGCGCCGGGCAATATCGTGATTAGAAGGCTTTTCTCTTTCGGGGGAACGGCAGTGTGCGCTTTCAATTTTGGGCTCCACAGCAAAGGCCCTTAGGTTCGTACGGGGTTCTTGATGCGGTTGCCGCAGCGGAACTGTTTTGGTGCCAAGCGAGCCTGTCGGGGCTCGGCGCCATCTTCTCAGCACAGCTTATGCCTCGTGATGGATGTTGCACCGGCCCACATGAGGACTGCATACACCGTCCAAAACAGATAAGAGAGTGTCTACTTTCTTTCATTTAATGTTGTGTTCACAATGTTTGTTTTTGTGGGATATCTGCGGGTTTTAGCAGGGGAGATTATGAGTTCTTTCATTTTATTCCTTTTTAGGTGACCTGGTATTGTTTCCTGCGCTTTTTGCAAGCTCACGGCTGACTCTGTTTGCTTTCTTGCCGCGGCCACAACTTTGGTTCTTTTGGAGAACCGCCTGGGCTAGCGGGTTACATTATTCCCACAGGTTTAATTTAATTTCATTTGCTTTAAGTGGTTGCCTTTTACTTTTAATAAGGCAAAATGCAACATGTGCCTTCAAGTCAGTCTTGACTCCTGGTGACCCAGAAGCTCCTGGGTTTTCTTGGTAGTGTCACCGGAGGTAGATTGCCAGGTTGGTCTTCTGAGGCAATGGAGAGTTGAGTAACTTGCCCAAGGCCACAAGGAGTGCTAGTAGGAATCAAACCCTGGTTGCTTGGTTACTAAGCCAGTGTTCTAACCACTAGGCTACTCCTCCACAAGAATGTTGATAAAAAAATAGAAGACAAAAGGAAAGGAGCTGGAGTGTTTGTAACTGCTTTGGAAGAGTGTGCTGCTAACCTTCTGAAGTCAGCTGGCTTTCTTTGTTCCCTGCAAGAAGCTAATGACTAAGTGAGTCAGCTTAACAAACTGTTGCAGATACCTGTTTATATGGGTAATGCTGACCTCATTTTGGTACAGGGGGTGATCAGCGCATGGGGTTGCAATGCTGCTGATGTTGGATTTTTGAGACTAGCACACCAATTTATCTGGTTGCTACATTACCCTTTGGACTAGGGAGAAGGAGGCTTATTCTAGTTAAATTGTCCCTTATTTTACTGTTAAAAAAAAAAAAAAATATAGAACACTTTGGGTGAAGTTGCTACACCAATGTTCGGCAGAGGGTACGTCTCTGCCTGTTTGCCGGGAAGAAATTACTCGGTCAGAGCAGATCTGCTTACATCCCAAAGCTAGAAGATGCAGTGTCAGCGGTTACGAAGCCGACGACTGCACCTGTGAAAGGTAGCGCGGTACTAAAGGCTGCGCAGGATGGAATGATCAATGGTTTATTGACACACTTCTTGGAGGCGGACGCTCTGTCATTGCAGGCGTGCCTTTGTGGAGCTGGGGTGGCAAGAGCGGGTCTCAGATGGCCTCAGCATCGGTGGCAGTCAACTCACTGGCAGCAGGAAGAGATCAGAGAGCTCCATCGTCTGGAGTTCAGCTCCGCATATTTCGCAGACGTTAGGGCTCTTTAACCTGGAAAAGAGACGGCTGAGGGGAGATATGATAGAAGTCTATAAATTAATGAACGGAGTGGAACGGGTAAACGTAGATCAATTGTTTACGTTATCAGAATATAGAAAGACTAGGGGACATGCAATGAAGCTACAGGGTAAACTATTTAAGACTAATAAAAGAAAATATTTTCTCACTCAACGTGTAATCAAACTCTGGAATTTGTTACCGGAGGATGTAGTAAATGCTGTTAGTGTAGCTGGGTTTAAAAAAGGTTTGGACAAGTTCCTGGAGGAAAGGTCCATAAACCATTATTAAGAAGGGACCCAGGATATCAATGCTTGACCCAGTACAAGCATTGTGGAACCTGTGTCTTTTGGGGAAACTGCTAGGTACGTATGACCTAGATTGGCCACTGTTGGAAACAGGATACTGGGCTTGATGGACCTTGGTCTGACCCAGTATGGCATAATCTTATGTTCTTATGTTCTTATCTTATGTTCTTATGTAAAAAAAAAAAGATGGTGTCATGGCAGGGCTGAAGATTCACTGAATCCCTTGAAGGTCTTGGCCGCATGCCACTGGTATAAGCTCAAGTCTTGTCACTGGGTGCCTCATGCATAGTCCTTGTTTGGCAGATGTCCCATTCTAAATAGGCAAACATATAGTTTTTGACCATCAGAAATGGGAACCAAATTCATAGAGGCCATATAGATTGCTCGCCAGAGATCCTCATAGGTCCTGATTTTCCACCACTGTGTATTTTTATTTAACTTTAGATTATTAAAATTTTAACACTTATCTTAAGAGCTTCTTCAGTCAGCCTTACAAACAGGCAGTCCTTATAAGATTCATTTCACATGTCCTGACATGTGATCACGTTTTGAAAGACATAACCACTTTCTTTCTGCATCAGGGATAACTCCTAAGTTGTCAAATTACTGCATTACTGCTTTCTAAGCCAGTTGTAATGTGTAACACTGATCCCTAGAAGTTCTGTGATACTCCCATGCTATAGGTAATCACACCATCTTCTCCCTTGGTGCACATTATGTTTTAAAAAATTAACCCCCCCCCCCCCCCCCCCCAAAACAATCCTCTCTAGGCCCTATCCAAAGACTAGACTGATTCTCAGTATGTCCAATACCTCTGAACTATATTCTGGATATACAGATTTGCAGTCGCTGTCCTTTTGAGTGGCAAAGCTTCTCAGAGATTTTGCAGCTCACCACAGTTTCAATAACTATGAATATGAATTTTACTTCTCTTGGCTTGCAAGTAGCTACCCCTGTCAGTTAGCAGGTCTCACAGTTAAACAGCCTCTCTCAGGTCCAACTCCCTGCACAGGCTAGCTCTGAGGTCTGTTTTCTCTCAGCTTTCCATCACTGCTGGATTCAGCTTCCTGTGACAGTTTTTTCACTGGGATCCCTCCACAGTTTGTTTCTCTCTTCACAAGCTGGATTCCAAGACTCTTGTTATCCCAGGGCGCTCTGCTACTGTACTTCTATGTCTGTCAGCACTATGCCCACTGCTTATCTTCAGATGATTTGGTTCTTCTTTGGGTATTCCGACAACCTTTCTTTGGATCTGTTCTTTTTAACTGCACTTCACTGAGACTGCAGTTCTGACTATTCCCACTTTTGGTTTCTTTGTTTGCCTACTGATAAGTTAAATTTTCTTCTTTGATGCCCAGCTTTTGCCTGCTTTCTGGCTCTTTCACTTAGGGGCATGTTTATTAAGCCGCGCCAGGGTTTTGCAAGTAGCATGCTTTTATGGTCGATATGAACAATGTGTGCACTACCCATTGGGAGGAATACACAGCATAGCCCCGACCAGTACCTCACTGATTCAGACAATTAATGTGTGCCAACAGTATCATGGATGTACATAATGACACCCATTGAGGAGGCATTAAATGCACCAACACTGCCTGCAATGTTGAGGCTGGATGCACAGTGTCAATGTCCGGGTAACCATGATGCGCAAACATACTCATGCTCCAACCCTAACCTGCCCATTTCCCTTCTTGTCATGCACTTTGTAAACAGCATGGAATTAACACTGCATGTTCTGTTTAGCACAACACAGTTGTATGGTCTATTCTATAGGAGCAAATTCACTGTTGAGCCGTATGTATAAAATCGTATTGCTCCAATACCCAAACCTTCAAGCTACTACTCATTCCCAATACTTAAACATAAAATGTAAAGTATAAAATATTATTAAGGCAACAGGTCTCAGACTTCAAAGAGCTACGGTCTTTATCTGGTAACGACCTAATGCTCTGCTTTGCATCAATGACCCTTATGTTGCTTTATCATCAGCATTTGACTTGTAAGATGGTTTCAATTTTTAACCCATAAGGTAATATTCAAAGATGGAACTTGTAAAAAGAGAGTGAATATGTGCTTATCTTCAAAATGTGCCCCAACTCGTTCTCACTTCATTTGTTCCAAAAAATGAATTGTTTCAACTCTTTCAAATGGATCATGCGTTCGTCGCGCTCTAAACAGGGAATCATAAATTAGTGCCAAGTACTCATAACATCAATTATATTCCACTATTCCCACATCGGTTTATGCAATAATAAAACAGAAGAATATACCATAAATTTCTTTGCTGGTCTCTTATCTCTTTCCAAACCGTTTGTTTCAGACAACGCCGCGCATGCGTACCACTCACTGAGCGGGCTATATAGCAGATGGCAACCCGCCTATGCAAATTAAACACACAGGTTCCAATCAATTTGCAAGTTAAGCCCCCCTGGTTGCACGGACTGCAGCGTAATAATCCATCTCTGTTCTGTCACTGTTAATACTTGATCTCTAGATCTGCCTTCAGATCCCGTTATGCTCCTGTCTTTGCAGAAGCATTGTAGTTCTTCAAATTTATGTTGTTCCTGAAGACAATGTTCAACTATTGGTGCAGCCATTGTCTTGCATTTTAACCTACTGCGGTGTTCCGCTAGTCTAGTTTTAAATGGTCGAGATGTCTTTCCAATATATAATAGCCGACAAGGGCATTCTATAGCATATACTACATATGCCCTATGGAATGGATAAAGAAGACAAAAGAAGAACTGAGTGCTCCATTAAACCACATCCTAAACGAATCCTTTAAACAAGGATACATACCAGACGCCCTCAAGACATCAATCATCCGACCAACAATAAAAAAGAACAACCTGGACCCACTAGACCCCACCTCCTACAGACCAGTTGCAAGCCTTCCCCTTACCACCAAGATAATGGAAAAGATAGTCCAACGTCAGCTTCAAGATCACCTGGACACCAACGACATACTAGACCCTCAACAACATGGATTCCGACCACTACATTGAGTTGAGACCCTTATGACCATTCTAATGAACACCCTCATCATTGGAACCCAAGAGAAACAATCCGGATACATCCTGATCTTTTTAGATATATCAGCGGCCTTTGACACAATCTCCCACGAAATCCTCATAAGCAGACTCCAATCAATTGGAATCAAAGACACTGTACTCCAATGGTTCAGATCCTACTTAACCAACAGACAGCAACGAATATGCACCCTCTCCAAGACCTCAACCCCCTACCAACAACATCAAGGAGTACCCCAAGGGTCCACCTTATCAGCCATGCTGTTCAATATATACCTCCGTCCACTATGCTCAATCATCCGCACCCACAACATCAACTTCCACATATACGCCGACGACATAATGCTCTACGCACCGATTACAACCACCAATCCAAAAAACGACCAGCTATCAGCCTGCTTCAACGACGTAACCAACTGGCTACAAGAGAACAACCTATCCATCAACATGAAGAAAACCGAAGCCCTTATAGTGACAAAGGATCAGGACTTCAAACCACCTACCCGCCTCAACATGGGAACCACACAAATCCAAATACAGCCCCAAATAAGGTATCTAGGCGTAATCATTGATCAGGCTCTCACCTTTAAACAACAAATCAGCAAAACCGCTGGGACAATATTCTACAAAACTAAAACTGTGCAACGTCTCCGATCCCTTCTGGAACCCCACGACTTCAGGACAGTAATGCAAGCGGTAACTCTACCGCACCTGGATTTCTGCAACATAATCTACCATGGACTACCCGCCTCACACACCATCCCCCTCCGAACTGCCTTAAATACCACAGCAAGGATTATTCAGAATGCGAAAAAACGGGATCACATCACCCCAATCCTAAGAGACCTCCACTTCCTGCCGATCCCAGCAAGAGTAAAGTACAAAGCGATCCTACTCATCCACAAGACTATCCACCAAACGCGGAACACCTCACTCCACCACCTTCTGCCTCGCCCATCTCACAACAGATCCACCAGACAATCCTCCAATAACTCCATTGTCGTCCCCCACAAAAGAACCAAGTCCACACAACGGACCTGCAACAGAGCCTTCGAACTCTATGCCCCATCCCTCTGGAACTCTCTACCAAACCACATCAGAAACAACGATGACATCACATCATTCAAGAAACAGCTGAAAACAATCCTATTCCATGAGCACCTTTGATCAGAACTTCCACCCTACCCACACGATCTAATACCTAGACTCAGCAGAAGTGTACATGTCTATGTCCACCCAAAATCACTAATTGTTGTCCCTGGTGATGGCCCCACCCTATAAAATACTATCCCCCCCATGTTATATGTTACACCGCTTTGACCCGGTGAAAAGCGGTATATAAATGCAGTTAAATAAATAAATAAATAAATAAATAAATATGCAGAATTGCACGTTGTGTGATGCCGGAACTTGTAAGTTCTTCCATGGTACTCAAACGATGTAATTTCCTTAGTCACATCACACATTTGACAAGACCCACAACGGAAATGGCCCACCGGGTGGTTCAATAAACTATCATCCATAAAGCGTAACTTGGTAGAACTCAAAAATTCTTTGAAATTACGGTGCCTCTGCCAGACGCACTGTATTCTCATGTCCTTAAACAGAGACATACTTTGAAGCACATTCAAATGTTTATTCAGAATTTTTTGAATGCTGCTGTTAAACGGAGAGTGTTTCGTCACTAAATTTACAACAGTCTCATCCGAGTGGGATATACGAGGTGTTAGTAAATATTCACGATTATTAAACAAGGCTCTTTTATATGCCCGTTGCACTACATGGTGGAGATATCCCCTGTCATAAAATTTAGTTTTCAATATCTTTGCTTGACATTTGAAATCCTGTACACTCGAACAGTTCCTCCTATATCGGAGGAACTGCGAGAATGGAAGCCCGTTTTTTAACCCCTTTGGGTGAATACTGGAATAGTGGAGTAATGCATTCCGATCAGTGGGTTTGTGATGTACCGTGGTGATCCATTCACCATCCCCTGGTTTCACTTCTATGTCCAAAAACGTTATAACTTCCTGATTGTAGGTACAGGTAAATTCAATTGAATCTTCTCTCATATTCAGCCATTCCACATACTGGAGTAAATGCAGAACCTGTCCTTCCCAGATGACAAAAATGTCATCAATATAATGACACCATAGTTTTACGTGTGAAGAACATTCCAATTGCCTTAGCCATCGCTCTTCAAATGATCCCATGAAGAGGTTAGCTATCGATGGGGCGCATGTCGCGCCCATAGCAACACCAATCTTCTGATGGTAGATTTGTTCTCCAAATTGAAAATGGTTATGAAAAAGTACCAACTGCACTAATTCATCCATAAAAATTAGGTGCTTCTCAGAAAGATCGCCCCGTGCTGCTAACGCTCGCAAAGTAATCTCATGTGCTTTATCTTGCGATATGTTGGTGTATAAGGCATTAACATCAAGGGTCACTAGCCAAATGTCAATCTTCCCTGCCCATCGAGAATGATTATCCAATATTTGCAGGAAATGCATCGTATCCCGTACATACGACGGTATTGCTGGTATAAGTGGTCTCAAAAAGGTGTCTAAATAGATCGAAAGGGGTTCAAGAAGCGACCCTTTGGTGGACACTATGGGTCGTCCCGGTGGATTATCCATGCGTTTATGGATCTTCGGCACTATATAAAACACTGCCTGTCTAGGGTCCAAACAATTCAAGAAATGATATTCCTTGTTACTGATGACCTTATCATGATGGGCTGCTGACATGAGGTATTTAATTCGCTCTTTTAGCCTTTGAGTTGGGTCAACCGTTAAAACCTCATATGTCTGCTCATCCCCTAGTAACCGGTGGGCTTCACATAAATATTGATCTTGTGCCAAAATCACAATTGCCCCCCCCCCCCTTGTCTGCTCTTCTGATCACAAGATCATTCCGCGCCTTCAATTCCAATAAAAATGCTTTTTCCTGGTGTGTGAGTGCTGTGATAACCCTTCTTTTTTTACTCGCTACTAGTGTAGTCATATCTTGTATCACCAAAGTTCGAAAAATGGCTAAGGCCGCTGGCAATGATCCTGGAGGTATCCAAGTAGACTTAATTGGCAATTTTAAACGGTTACTCAGCTGTGGGACTAAATCCTCTGCCTGCCGTTGTGCTGCAAAAAAAATTTTTAAATTTAAATTCCTGATTAGTTTCTCAAAATCTACATGAAACTGAAACCAATCAAACCCCGCTCGGGGCACAAAAGAGAGGCCCTTGTCTAAAAGATGAATATAAGAATCAGGCAATGAACTACCAGAGATGTTAATTACCATTGATGAAGAAGAATCGTCTGTAATTTGATTCACTGTCGTTTCCTGTTCGTTCCTCGCCCTTGTGCTGACTTGTTGTTTTTCTTTTCTTCCTTTTTCTTGACGCGTTTAGCAAGCATGCTAGCTGCTAACGTGGACCATTGGCATGCGCTCAAACTCATGTTAACATCTAGGGCAATTTAGTAAAAACACCCCTTAAGCTTTGGCCATCTTTCTCCCTCTGAGGTGGGAGGGTGAGAGGTTCCTTATCTTGCTTCAGTTCTGCTCCTCCCAACTCCATGGGCTTCTGTATTCACAGAATATGAGCCCTTTGATCTTCTGCCTCTTCGGTAAATGCTCTCTGTATTTTTCTGTGGTAGGCTCTAGCTCCCACATGCCTCTCATTCATTCTGATCTTCTTTGAAGTTTCATATGAGGTCACTGATGTCATTCTTCTGTGCTGAAGGGGAGAGGGACTTCTTGCTCCTCTCTTTCAGACCTCTTCTTCTCCAACGGTTCCTTGCTGAACTTCACCCTAACAATACCTGGTTGCTCCTGGGGGGGAGGGCGGCGAGGGCCTACTGTAGGAACTCTTTTCTCTGCTGGCTGCAAATTGTAGGCTAAGGAGAACCTTTATACTCCTGTCCCTGATCGTAGCTAGGACCCTCTAGGCTTGTGAACCACGTTCTCATCCTCTCCAGGGTTGCTGTATACTATGGAAGGCTACTCTGTAGGACAGCAGCCTCCTGTGCTGCCCATATAACTGTTTGTGCTCAGCATCACTGCTGCAGGGCTGCCCAGGAAACCAGGGTCATGTTGCAAGTAAATAAAAAATATAGGTGTGGATATTCAGCGGCGGCAGCTAGCATGATTACAGCAGCTAGCCATCACCACTGAACGTCAAACCCAGATATACAATGCTGGAGCTATATCCAGCCACTGGCATTGAATCGCCCAGATAGTGGCAAAGTTAACTGGGCAGTAGCTGAATATCTCTGTTTCCTGGTTATTTCCAGACACCATCTCCAAACTACCCCCAGTTTGCCTCAACACCAGCTGACTAGCACCAGGGATTCAGTGGCGGTATCATTTTGAAAATGCCCCCACTTAGCGGACAAGCAAAATTACATGCAGAAAAATAGAAAATGGTACACAAAAATTTGCAAACATAATTATTTTATTTCTCATTTTTTTATAGTTTGTGAAGCCATTCATACTTTAGTTCATCTGTTTCTATATGAGTTATATTTGTTAAAAGAAATGAATAACTTGACTACTGCATTATGACTATTTACCTTTTGCTTTTTTCCTAGGAAAAAAACGCTTTGATTTAAAAAGATATCTCTACAGACAGATGGAGGCAGCTTTAGAACCAGCCATATAAGAAGATGTGGCTGGTATATATCTAAAATGAGTGATTTCAGAAAGTAAATGAAAAATTTCCCTTTAAAAATCACTATCTATACATGTAACCAGTGGTATCAGGATGATATGTATATTTAGCTATTTACATCTGCTCTGGAGCAAGGTTAAATACACATGTGTATATCTGCTTGATCAACTTGTACACAGAGAGGCACATTCCAATGTGGCCGTCCAGGCCCTTGTGCCTCCGATCGGAATCAGGATGCCCAGTGGTAGACCCGAATCTGATCCCACGGGGGCTAGACATGCCCACAGGATCAAAATTGGGTCTAGGGCCTGAACGTGCAGGTTGGGCCCCGATTCTGATTGGCCTGCACGCACAACCACTTGCCCAGCTACCTCAGTCAGGCTCCTGAATGGAGCTGCAGTGACAGCCACCGCCGATTTTCTTCATTCCCCGCAGCCGGACCCTCAATCTGGCCTCCCGTGGCCAGGGTCCAGCTGCAGAGAACTTCCTAACCTAACCCTAACCCCCAGGGACGGCTCAAAGCAATCTTCTGCCTGAGGCGAAGGATGAGATGGCGCCCCCCTCCCCCGTAGAGTGGGGGGGGGGGGGGGAGTCGCCTTCTCAAAACTCAGTCAGGGAAACCAAAAAGCTAATTATATAATATGGAGGAAATACGTTTACACACCAAGGAACTAAAAGAATGAGGGAGAACCATAGCACACTTTATAAAACTAAATTATAACTAATTTTTATTTTGTTATAAACTGCATTATGGTTCTTGCTTTTTCTTTTTGAACATATATTTTGCACCCACAGAAACCCTTCCATCAACAGTGGGTGCAGAGCAGAACTAGAACATTCACCCACAGAACTCAATATCTTAAAAAAAAAATTTGATTCCGGTCATCTCAATAACAAATATTCTCCAGTACCAGGAATATTGAAAGCTAATATAAAACCCTACAAAAGTCACCAACGATCTACAAGGCCAAATCTACCATACCATTACCAGTATAAACTTCCAAAACTCATACAAAAAAAGCAGCACTATAAATACTGCAGCAGGCCCTAGAACATCTAACACCTATTTGAAAAGATGGACAAGGCAAATTGCTACAGTACAGATCCCTGCGTAAAGATTTCATGATAACAGAACACACAGCCTTGGTCACACACTAGGCACACAGATTCTCGCCAAGTACAGAATAAATGATCACAGCCTAAAGTACAAATAAAATATTAAGAGAAAAATTAAACTGAAACCCCAAGAAGCCAGACTCTGCATGCAGTGCAACACCAGATAAGAGATGCAATATCCCATACTGTGTAAGCTATAAAAATAGCACAAAGTCCAATCACTAAATTAAAAATAAAATTATTTTTTTCTACCTTTGTTGTCTGACCATTTTATTCTCTGGTCATGCAGGTCCTGATCTGAGGCTTCTGCTTTTGTGTCTTCTCTTAGCACTCTGTCATTTCTTGTCTTTTGTTTTCTTGACTTCCTTCCTTCAGTCTATTTCCAATCCCAATGACCCTCCCCACATGTCAGCTCCCTTCCAGTCCCAGTGCCCTCTCGCTGCCAGCCTCCTCTTATTACACAGCCACTTACCAGTCCCATCCCCAAATGTCAGCTCCCTTCTATCCTCCTCTTCCCCCCAAGTCAGTTCCCTTCAGCCATCTCCTTCCCCTCCTCTCAGTTCCCTTTCAGCCATCTCTTTCCCCTCTCTCAGTTCCCTTCAGCCATCTCTTTCCCCTCTCTAAGTTCCCTTCAGCCATCTCCTTCTCCTCTCTCAGTCCCCTTCAGCCATCTCCTTGCCCTCGCTCAGTGCCCTTCAGCCATCTCCTTCCCCTCTCTGTTCACTTAAGCCATCTTCTTCCCCTCTGTTCCCTTTCAGCCATCTCTTTCCCCTCTCTCAGTGCCCTTTCAGCCATCTTTTTCCGTCTGTCAGCTCCCTTCCAACCCTCTTTTCCCCATGTTAGCTTTCTTCCCCCCCCCCCGTGCTAGCTTTCTCCCCCTCCCGTGCAGCTCATATTTCTTCTCCTTCCCCCCCGTGCAGCTCGTATCTCTTCTCCTTTCCCCCCATGCAGCTTGTATCTCTTCTCCTCTCCCCCATCCCCCGTGCAGCTCATTCCTGTTCCTCTTCTTTTTGCCTCCCCGTCCCCCGTCGTTCGTTCTGCTCTTCGTTTGAAATGACAGGAATCCGGTGCAGAAGCTCCCGATGGTAAGGAACCTCTGCTGCTGCTGCGTTCCACTCTAGCATCACTTCCTTTTGGGGGCGGGACACGGCAGCAGCAGAGGTTCCTTACCGCCGCGAGGCTCCGCACTGGTTTCCTGTCATTTCATAATGCAGAGCAGAATGAACGACGGGGGACGGGCAGAAATTTGTATGCATTTTTTTTTTTAAACTGAAGGCGGAGTGAGGTGGCTTTTTGGGGGGCATTTCTGCCGCCCCCCTAAGCTTGCCGCCTGAGGCCTCCGCCTCACTTCTCCTAATGATAGAGCTGCCCGTGCTAACCCCCTACTTGTCTGATGTGGCCTGGCAACAGGATCCCCTTATGACTAGGGGAACTTATTCCATCTCTGTGGTGGAATAAGTCCTCCATCTATGTTCATGGCCCAGGACATACAGGGCTGACCTCAGAATTGGCCCTGTATGTCCGGGGTCACAGACCACCCATGCCCTGCCCTCTCTCTGCCTCTGGAATGCCCTTTCCCACGCCTGTCTAAGCCTCCTCGTACATTCACGGGACAGAATGACCCCCATATTCTTTATGTTTTATAAACTATGGAGTCTGTTTACTAAAGTGTGGTAAGTTGTTGCATTTACTGCACCTTAAGGGCAAAACATAAAGTGCAGTAAGTACAAAATCTGTGGTAAATGCAGGGGCATTGCCTGCCCCTGCCCTACATTTACCATCAAGACTGACACTTACTACATGGCCCTATATTACATTCTTATGCAGATAGCATGGGAGCACCCCTGCTAACTGCCGAGGCCCCAGTGCTGCCCAAAGATAAGATATTTGAAAAAAAAAATGCTTGTGCACAAGGTTATCCCTAATCCAACCCCCCGCCATGATCTGATCCTTCCCATAAATAGACCCTGATCCAATTATCTGTATAATTCTCCCCGATCAGCACCCTCTGGACAGTAACCTCGTCACAATCAAGTCCCCACCCAAGATCAAACTCTTCCAAGATGAGCCCTCCTCAAGGATCACCACCATAACAGGAACCTCCCCAAGATCATCCCACTACAGAAACCTCTCCCTCCAGAAGAAACCCTCCAATCACCATATCTTGACTTTTTTCCCACTCCTTGAGCCCCCTAGAGACTCACCCAGAGGTTTCCCTAATAGTTCAGTACAGTGCTTCTCAGCTCTCTCCTGGAGGCACACCTAACTAATCAGGTTTTCAGGATTACTGCAATGAATACGCATGAAATAAATCTACATACATTGGAGACCCAGGGTATGCAAATCTATCCCATGCATATTCATTGTGTTAAACTTGAAAACCCAATTGGCTATGTGTGCTTCCAGGAGAGGGTTAAGAATCACTGGCCTAATGGAATCGGGTAGGAACAGTCCCCCTCTGCTCCTGCTCCGGTAGCTTCCAGGTTTCAAAATGGCGATGTTGACCTCTAGCTGTGATCTTGCAGTACCTCCATTAGAGGTCAACCTGCCATATAAAGCATATATGGCAGATTGACCCTTATCAGTAATAGAGGAGAACAAAAGTAGGGGACTACAACAGAAAGAGAGGCCTCATCTTTATGCTTGTGAAAGGATAGGGGTTGGAGGGAAAATTCTGCATTGTTACATAAATTGTTTTGCTTTTAGTGTGAGAGAGCGAGAGAGCTATTCAAATTACTCTTACACTTGGTGCAGGAGATTTGGCACATATGAATCATAATCTTTTCTGCAGAAAATAAAACACACAAAAGTTCATCCTAAAGTCATTTTATGGGTCTATGACCCAATACAGCCCCTATATTTAGAGAACATCAAAGACCATAGTTTTAGTTGGGATTAGTGTTAACCCCACATATTCAAAGAATATATATTCATATTTAAAGTGACCAACCATCCCGCCTAAATGTCCTCTATTTTGAAACGGTGTCCCACTCCTACACGCCTCCACATTTGTACTAGCGGACTTCTCCACTCCAGCTGAAATGTTTAAAGGGAAACTCTATTTACATGAGACTTTTTCCATCAGAAACACAGACACATAAACACATGCATGCACTCTGTTGTACTTCAGTCACACGCACATGCACATGCTTTCATCCCCCCCCCCCCAAAAAAAAAAAAATCAGGTACACACATGCACACTAGCACTTTTCAGACAGATTCTGTCTCTGTCTACTGGTGCTCTGCTGCTTCTGCACTCCTCTACTTCTCTGCCCCCAGTTCATGTTTTTGCTACCAGCCTGCAAAAGCCTTCTTACGCTTTACCCCATTTCTCTTACATTTCTACCCTTTCTTAGCAACCCCACTCATCCCTACCAAGAAACCCACTTATTCCACTGACTTTCTCCCAGACCCAGTGCTGAAAATCAGCCTACCCTTCCAGTATAGGGTTGCCAACCTTTTGAAAGAGAAAAACCCGCCACCTATGGCTAGTCACGGTCCGCCCCTGCCCCGCCCCCACCCCTACTCCACCTCCTGTCCCCAAAAAAATTGCAGAGAGGGCAATGTGCAAACTGAACAAGCAAGACTTCTACAAATTCTTAAGCAGAAATTCTATACTGACAGAAAACGCAGCTTGGTTGTACACACACACACACACACACACAATACAGACAGGTCTTCATCAATAAATGAGCACAAAACAAAAAGAGAAATATATAGACAAAAATTAAACTGAAACCCCAAGAAGACAGACTCTGCATGCAGTGCAATATCAGATAAATAAGAGATGCAGTTCCCCATACTGTGTAAAATATAAAGGTAATACAAGGTCCAATCATTCAACTGAAAATAAAATTATTTTTTCTACCTTTGTTGTCTGACCATTTTATTCTCTGATCATGCTGGTTCTGATCTGAGGCTTCCATTTTCCCGTCTTCTCTTAGCTCGTTTTCTATGGTCTATAATCCATCTGCCATTTCTTGTCTCTTCTTTTCTTTTCTTCCCTTCCTTCCATCAATCTATTTCCAGTCCCAGTGCCCCCTCCCCATTACCCAGTCACTTACCAGTACCATTCCCAGGTGTCAGCTCCCTTTGAACCCCCTCCTTACCTCCTCTGTCAGCCCCTTTCCAGCACCTCCTCCCCCCCTTTCAGCTCTCTTCCAGCCACCTCCTTCACCCTGTCAGTTCCTTCCTGCCACCTCCTTCCCCCCTCTTTCAGCTCTCTTCCAGCCCTCACCTTCCACCTGTCAGTTCCTTCTGCCACCTCCTTCCCCTTGCAGCTGCTGCTGCTGCTGCTTCACCCCCCCTTAGTGCTGTTTCACCCCTTAATGCTGCTTCCCCCCTTAGTGCTGCTTCCCTTGTGCTGCTTCACCCCCCCCCCCCTTAGTGCTGCTTCACCCCCTCCCTTAGTGCTGCTTCACCCCTTAGTGTTGCTTCACCTCCCCCCTTTAGTGTTGCTTCACCACCCCCCTTAGTGCTGCTTCACCCTTTAGTGTTGCTTCACCCCCTTAGTGTTGCTTCACCACCCCCCCTTATTGCTGCTTTAAGCCCCCTAGTGCTGCTTCAACCCCCCCTCATAGTGCTGCTTCAACCCCCCCTTTGTTCTGCTTCAACCCCCCTCCTAGTACTGCTTCAACCCCCTCCCTCCTAGTGCTGCTTCAATCCCCCCCCCCCATGCAGCAACTGCTTCTGCTTTTCACAGAGCAGCGGCTGCAATAAACTTAATTTGAAAAGAAAAGACAACCTGTGAGGACCCCAGCCCTCCGGTCATCCTTCTGCAGCCCCAGAGGAAGTGATGTCAGAGGGGGAGGGCTTCTCACAGGTTTCTTCCTTTTGAAATTAACTTTATTGCAATTTGCAGCCGCTGCTCTGTGAAAAGCAGAAGCAGCGCCTACACAGAGGATCAATTGTGTTCGCGTTCGCGCCGCGGGAGTCGGGAGAAAAGCTGTTTTTTTGCTCTGGCCTCTCCCGATCTTGCGACTAGAGCAAAAAAAAATGGTTTTTCAAGGGCCAGTTTTATATCTGTGCCGGCAGCCGGCCTGGCCATTGAAAAATCGGCCGGTTGGTAACCCTATTCCAGTAACTAGTGCAGCCTTTCCATTGACTGGAACCTACCACCTACTCTGCACAGTGAGGGGGAGCACTGGCAAGCCCTAGAGCTAAACTCTAAAATATACCCAGACAATTTAGACATCATTCTAAGACAACTACTTTACAAAGTTGTAGAATCCTAAAATAATTTAGATGGTTGGCAATCCTAAACTCCTGAATCACCAGCAGTCAGCACATCTGACAAATCTGGCTCTGCTTCCTCTCCAGGGTCCAGGCAACCATTAATCAGACAAAGCCAGCCAATAGGCTGCAGCAGACACAGCCAGCCAATAGGGAGCAAGGGGAGGTGGAAGCAGTAGCTAGGATACAGAATTTTTTAAAATGTTTTCCAGGTTCCAATGCTAGCCTCCAACTGAAAGGTGCTTTTCAATCATGAACAAAGTGTAGTGTACAGAAAAAAAAAAAAACAACTGCACGTAGATACTCAAATGTCTAATGACTGTAAAGTACAATTTTGAGTTGAGTTGCTCAGAATATTTTAATTATCTTAGTGGATATGTTGCTGTTTTGAAGAAAGTTCATTCTGTGGAGAAATACAACAAGTAGGCCTGATTGGCACATTTGTAAGTAAATCTAGAAACCTAGCCTATTGATTAAAATTTTGGGTTAAAATTAAAAATGTAATTATAAACATATTTTTTATTTTCCTTAACTTTGAACCCCCCGGCTTGATTGAATTTGGACTTAGAAAAGATGGTCAAGTTATCATATTCAAAGCAAAACAGTGGAAATATGTCTAACATTCTACATGTATTTTTCTTGTGAGTTAATTTTAAATAAAAAGCAGAACAACCTAAAACATGTACATAGCCAGGCCATCTGACTTATTCAACTAAATGATTTGAAGATCATTACATTTTGATGTAGCATGTAGATTAGTGAATGCTGGGTTGATTAAAATTCACAAAGGAGCCCTTGGTTTTTAAAAAATGAAGTGCACAGACGTAGTCTAGACAAGTCAAAACCACCACAAATAGCTTGGGAAATTTCAGTTTAGTGTGCCGCAAGGAAATGCAGTCCTGAAATTCAAAAACAGTGAGAGCATTGTAAAATTGCCCAGAAAATCACCAAAAGTAGATAAACACATGTGGTATGCCTAAGTGTTGTTTATTCCAGTTACAGGAAGCTTGAAGCTTCTGCAAGATGAAATTTTGCTATAACTTATAAATGCATTAATTCCTTTCCTGAAAGCAAAAAAAGAATGCTACTGATTTTATTTTCTGATTATTATTCCTACATTAATTTCTAGAATTATAAAATGTTACTTTAACACAAAAAATAAAAACTTGTATATTGTGCTTTTGGTAGCAAACACAAAAAATAACTGAATTAGCACAGGTTCCAAACTTGTGACTAGTAGATCCAATTATCAAGGTCTCAAAAGAGGTAGGAGTGAGGCCTTCATTATTGATGCTTTTGATTGCCACAAAAAAGGAAGAAACTGTGGCTTATATTTAAAGCAAGCTGTGTGTTTACTGGAGGGTAGTGAATGCATAACTCACTTAGTGGGGTAGTTACTAAAGTGCATTATGGGAATAGCACATATTATTTGTTCCTTGACATAGATTAAAAGGTAATAATATGTGTTATTTTATTGTAACACACATTAAATTGCCCCAATGTGTGCTGCCTAATAATGAGATAAAAGAAGGTTTGGCCAGATATCCCCTGCCCAAGCATAGAGTCAAGGTCCACCTTTAAGAGACCTGTCTCCCAATACAGACCAGCCCCTCCCCAAGCCCCACTGCAACCCCCATCCTAGAAGACACTGAATTATAACCTACCAACCCCTTGAAGGCCATCTAGGCTTATCTTTAACATTCACTGCTGATCTAGTAGGTTCCAGACATGAATGATCCTCGCTTACTTCTGAACACCAGATTCAAAATGACACCAGATTCAAAATGGCACTTGCAACCCATAGAAGTAGTCTTACCAGCCCCTTTAAGAAGGCTCCCCAGAACAACAGGCCACGTATTAGTACCGCAGTTTAGTAACTCACCCCCTTTATTTTTCAATTTTCAGTGCATATACACAGGGGCGGCCCAAGGGGGGTGCGGGGCCATGTGCGGAGACTCGGTGCGGGGCCTCATTTGCATAAGGGGCCTCATTTGCATAAATATTTGCATAATGTTACCATAGACTAACTTTTAGTAAACATACCTCTTAATGAGTGTATGGATAAAGAAAGACTAAAAGATTTCTACATTACTATAATCCAGTGCCAACTGCCAGACACATTAGGAACTACTACAAACACTGCCCATTTAGAACCCATAGCAAACCCACAGTATCCTAACAGCACTACCAGGACTCACAAAGCACCATACTCTACCAATCAAAAGGCAACACTGCAAATATTAAACCAATACATTTCAGAGAACAAGAATACATGACCTACTGGGGAAAGAGAACAAGTGGCAATGTCAAATAGGAATTATATAAACAGAATACCTCAGCTCAGTTACACATGCAGAACATAGACCATCACCAAACAAGTAATCACAATTTAGAAACAGGAAGACAATAATTAAACTGGGAATCCCAAAAGCCAAACTTGGAATGTACAACACTGTAGAAATAAAACTATACATTAATTTGCTCTTGTACTAAACAAAGCGCAGACGTTAATGATGCACATTTACCAGAGCTGACATATTCCAATTAATAAATTCAGAATAAAGAGATATTTTTCTACCTTTTGTGCATTTTTTTTCAGCTGCAATTGCTCCAGCCACTTTCATCTGGTTTCTTCGTGTCTTCTGCTAACTCTCCATCGTCTGCTGTCCATTTGTCCTTTCTTCTCTCTTCTAGTTTTTTTTCCATTCTCTCTCTACATCTGCTTTAACATACTAATCTTTCTCCTTTTGCTCTATCCTCATTCCTATTTCATCCACTCAAATTTTACCCCTCCATCCTCAATCCCCACTTACTCTCCCAATACCCGGCCAATTGTAGATTTTTTATCCCTCCCACACAAAATATTTTTTCCTTCTCCATTTTACTCTTTCAGCCCCATCCCATTCTAATCCTCCCCCAACATCAGCTCCCTTCTAGTTCCAGCCTCACCCAGCATCCATTCCCTTCTAGTCCCTGCATCAGCCCATTTCCAGTCCTAGCCACCCATCAGCCCATTTCCAGTCCTAGCAACCCCCAACCCAAGACCAGTCCTAGCCCCCATCAACCCACTTCCAGTCCTAACCCCCTATCACCCCATTTTCAGTTTAAGCCCCCCTATAACCCATTACCAGTCCTAACCCCCCATCAGCCCACTTCCAGTCCTAACCCCATCAACCCATTTCCAGTCAGCCCCCCAAAGCCCATTGCCAGTCCTAACCCCCCCCCCCCCATCAGCCCACAGCCCATTACCAGTCCTAACCCCCTCAGCCCACCTCAAGTCTTAACCCCTCCCCATCAGTCCATTTCCTGTCCTAGCCCCCCCATAGCCCATTATCAGTCCTAACCCCCCATCAGCCCACAGCCCATTACCAGTCCTCACCCCATCAGCCCACCTCCAGTCTTAAGCCCCCAGCCCATTTCCAGTCCTAGCCCCCCATAACCCATTACCAGACAACCCCCATCAGCCCACAGCCAATTACCAGTCTAACCCCCCCCCCCCCATAGCTCATTACCAGTTCTAACCCCCCCCAACAGCTCACAGCCCATTACCAGTCCTAACCCCATCATCCCACCTCCAGTCTTAACCCCCCCAGCCCATTTCCAGTCCTAGCCCCCCCATAGCCTATTACCAGACAGCCCCCATCAGCCCACAGCCCATTACCAGTCTTAACCCCTCCATAGCCCATTACCAGTCCTAACCCCATCATCCCACCTCCAGTCTTAACCCCCCCAGCCCATTTCCAGTCCTAGCCCCCCTATAGCCCATTACCAGAAAGCCCCCATCAGCCCACAGCTCATTACCAGTCTTAACCCCCCCATAGCCCATTACCAGTTCTAACCCCCCCCAACAGCCCACAACCCATTACCAGTCCTAACCCCATCAGCCCACCTCCAGTCTTAGCCCCCCCATAGCCCATTACCAGTCCTATCCCCCCCCCATCGGCTCAAGTAAAATTAAATAAAAAAAAAATGCTGGCTGCTACCGCTGCCGCGGCAGCGGCAGAATGGAATGTCCCGCGGGGCCCCCTCTGCCCGGCTGAATCCCTCCCTCCCTCCCTCCTTGATGGCTGAGCCTCTCCGTGCCGGCTTTGAGAGTCGCGAAGGGAGAGTGTCTCCCTCGCGTCTCTGTTAAGCCCGCAGGGGCTGATGGGAAATTTCCCATCTGCCCCTGCAGGCTTAACAGAGACATGAGGGAGACACTCTCCCTTCACGACTCTCAAAGCCGGCACGGAGAGGCTCAGCCGGCACGGAGGGAGGGAGGGATTCAGCTGGGCAGAGGGGGCCCTGCGGGACAGTCCATTCTGCTGCTGCCGCGGCGGCAGCAGCAGCACTAGCAGCCAGCGTTTTTTTTTTAAATTTAATTTTGAAAAAAGCAGAATGTTCTTTGCGCGGGGCCCCCTGAAATGCGGGGCCCTGTGCAAAAAAACATTCTTGCTCAATGGACGGGCCGGCCCTGCATATACATATGAATTGACATTTTAGAAAGAGCATCCAAGTACAATCTGGGATGTCCAGGGCAGAATGGGAAGTAAAATGCCTGGGACATCTATGTTTTGCCCTGATTTTAGGAACATATACGCCCCTGGTATGGAATCCCATTCCAGCATCAATATAGATGACCCTGCTATGAAAGCTTCTTCATACCTTACTGATGTTTGCCAGACAAAAAGAACACTTTTCTGATGCCTATTTGTGCCTGGAACAGATATAAACTTTGACACAGCTTGGGACATCCAGGAAATTTCTGAAATTGGGCAAGGACGCCCTAGTTCTTGGGAACACCCCGGCCACGCCTATACCACACCCCAGTTCTGACATGGACATCCTTATGCCGCAGATGTTCACACAGCCACAGGTTTGGCTTCTAAAATGACTTTGGAGATGTCTCTATGCCTGTTTTCAGATGTCCACAGTATGACTAGGGCTTCAAAAATAACCCCCATAAAATCAGGCCCTTTAACCTGCAAAATGGCCAAATCTCATGCATATAAAACAGGTGTGGGGTAAAGTCAGAGCTGGTGATATTCAACTGTTATACAGGGGAGTTATTAACATAATGGCAGAAAAAGACCACATGGCCTATCTAGTCTGCCCTTCCATATCAACTACTACAATAGTCCCCTTTTTTCATTTTGAGATACTCTGTGTTTCCCCTATGCTTTTTTGAATTCAGATACTATCCTCATCTCTACTACCTCCACTGGGAGACAATTCCATGCATCAGCCACTCTTTTGATAAAGACATATTTCCGTTTATTACTCCTGAGTCTTTCCTCTTTCACCCTCATCCTATGCCTCCTTGTTGCAGAGTTTGCTTTCAATTGAAAGAGGCTCTCCTCCTGTGTATTTATGCCACAGAGGTATTTAAACATCTTTATCATATCTCCTCTATTCCACCTTTCCTCTAACATATACATGTTAAGATCCTTAAGTCTATCCTCATATGCTTTATAAAAAAGTCCACTAACCATTGTGGTAGCCACCCTCTGCACCGACTCCAACCTGTTTATATACTTTTGAAGGTACGGTCTTCAGAATTGTACACAATACTCCAAATGAGGTCGCACCAAAGACTTGTACAGAGGCACTATCACCTTCTTTTTTCTGCTGGCCATGCCTCTCCCTATGCACACAAGCATTCTTCTAGCTTTTGTCATCACCTTTTCTACCTGTTTAGCTACTTTAAGATCGTCAGACACAACCACGCCTAGGTCCTGCTCTTCTTTTGTGGACATAAGTACTTCACCCCCTATATTATACTGCTCCCTTAGATTTTTGCAGCCCAAATGCATGACCCTGCATTTTTAGCATTAAATCTCAGCTGCCAAATTCTCAACCATTCTTCAAGCTTAGTTAGATCCTCCTCATGTTATCTACTCCTTCCTGGGTGTCTACTCTAGTGCAGATTTTGGTTTCATCCATAAAGAGGCAAACCTTTCCTGACAGCCCTTCAGTAATATCACTAACAAAGATGTTAAAAAGAATTGGACAAAGGAAAGATCCCTGCAGCACACCAGTGTTAACCTCCTTCTCCTCAGTGTGAGCTCCATTTACCTGCACCCTTTGTCAACTTCCCCTCAACCAATTTCTAACCCAACCTGTAACTTCAGGGTCCATCCCTAGGGTGCTCAGTTGGTTGTAAGGAACAGTGTCAAAGGCTAACTGAAATCCAAGTACACCACAGCTAGGGCTCTCCCTCAGTCCAACTCTGTAGTCACCCAGTCAAAGAAATCAATCAGATTTGTCTGACAAGACCTGCCTCTGGTGAATCCATGCTGCCGTCGATCCTGTAATCCATTGGATTCCAGAAACCTCACTATTTTCTCTTTCAGCAGTGTTTCCAATATTTTACTCACCACAGAGGATAGACTATCCGGCCTGTAGTTTTCAACGACGTCCTTACTTCACTTTTGTGTAAAGGGACCACATGTGCCTCTCTCCAGTCCTCTTTCACCACTCCCGACTCCAAAGAGGCATTGAAAAGGTCAGGTAGTGGAGCTGCTAGAACGTCTCCAACTTCCCTCAGTATTCTCAAATGTATCCCATCCAGTCCCATAGCTTGTCTAATTTTAGTTTAGCTAGTTCCTTACGAGCAGTCTTCTGAAAATCTTTTGAAATGCCCCTCGCTTCTGTTCCTGCTTGTGGGTGTTTTCTGAGGTCCCTCTCCTGGTCCTTCATCTGTGAACACAGAACAGAAGTACTTGTTAAGCAAATCTGCTTTCTCCTCATCAGTTTCTGCATATACCTCCCCTGCACCCTTTAGTCTGACAATACCACGTTTGCTCTTCCTCCTCTCACTAACATATCTGAAAAATGTCTTATCCCCTCACTTTATTGCATTGCTTATTTCTTCTTCTTTTTTATATCTTTGCTTTCCTGACTTCTTTGCTAGCTTCTCTAAGTTTTTCCAAATATAGATGCCTGTCTTCCTGTCTCTGTGACCTCTTGTAGTTCAAAAAGGCCTCCCCCTTTTTCTTCACCTTTTCAGCTACTTCTTTTGAGAACCATAGTGGCCTCCTTTTCTTTTTACCTTTATTTACCTTTCTAACAAAAAAGTTGGTTCAGCTTAAAATATCCCCTTTCAGTTTTGCCCACAGTTTTTCTATATCCCCCAGCTCTTCCCATCCCACTAAAGACTTCTTGAGGTATTGGCCCATCTTGGCAAAGTTAGCTTTCCTAAAGTCTAAGACCCTCGCTTTTGAATGGATTTCATCAGCCTTAGTCCTAATACTAAATCATACCATCTGGTGATCACTGGATATGAGATGATCTCCCACTATAACATCAGAAACACTTTCACCATTGATAAACACCAAGTACAGTATGGCCCTTTTGCATGTGGGTTTTGTTACCAGTTGCCTGAATAGTTCTCCCTGTACAGAATCCAGAATCTCCTTACTTCTAGATGACACCGCAGCAGGGATGTGCCAATCAACATCCGGCATATTCAAATCACCTATCAGTAGCACATCCCCTTTCCTGGCAATGCTGTGTTGTCCTCTACTGTCCATTTCCTCTCCCTGTGAGGAGGGTCTGTATATCATACCAATGCAAATGGATTTCTCTTTCCTTCTTTCTAGTGTAACCCACAGTGCCTCTTCTCTCCCTTTTAAACCCTGTAATTCTATAGCTTGTGATGAGGAAGCCTCTAGTGAGCATATGGAAGTAGAAGAAAAGAATGATTTTACCTTTAAGAGAAGTGACATCCCTGCAGTACACACGTTTCAGCGTTTGCCAAAAGAAACCAAGCACAGAGAAACTGAAGCTAGGCTGCCACACCCAAGCTCTGCTGACGTAGTAGCAAGCTTGGAACCTAATTACAGACACCTGTCCAGAGAGGCAGAGACACGGCTCAGAGCGCAGGAATATAAACCCTGGCTAGAGAGATAGTCAGGAGGAGAAGAAGTACGAGAAGGATGACGAGAACAAGGAAGAGACAGGAGAACAACAACGACAGTACACGAGAGGGAACAGAGGAGGAGACACAGCTGGAGAAGTGGAGGTGAAGCAATCAGATCTGAAGGGGAGAAGAGAAACCTTCAAACCCCAGTGCCACATAGAAAGGTTCAGAGAGTTCAGAGGTGGGAGCCCAGGACTCAGTCCAAGAGTCTACAAAGCCTAGCCTGGAACAGAGAACCGGGGCAGAGCTCCAGGGAGGAACTCCAACAAGGGAACCAGAGACTGCTTCCCCATAGCTGGAGAGAAATTGCTGAACAGAGCCAGAGAGGAGTCTCCACAACCTCAGGTACCTATAATCCCTATCACATAGAGCTATGCTCAAAGGAGACACTGAACCCCTTAGGGAGGAGTTACCCTAAGACGTATGATAGTAGCTTGAAGCAAAACACTGCAGTTCAGGAGTTGGAGAAAATGCAAGTGGACTATAATGAGAATGATTCATTACCATCTGAAGTACCTATGGACTGTACGTTATGTTTAGCTGATGACATTGATTCCCTTTGCTAGTGTATATTGGAGAGCTGGGGGAAGACAAAGGAAAAGAGAATATTTTTCTTTGTTGAAGGAAGCTGCTATGTTTTTCTTTATCTTTTAAGCAGTTGCACTTTTGAGTAAAGAGTGTGAAGCTCAGCCAGCATACTTGTGTAAATAACCTTGAGCGAACAACTGAAGAATTATCCTGATGCAACCTGCATAGAACCTTTTGTTGGGGAATAAATTTTGTCATCTTTGCCTTTACCACTGGTTTCATGACTATTTCTTCTTAGAAGGCAAAAGAACTACCACTCCCAGCAGTCTTAGCTGGAGCAAAAATAGTTTATCCCACCTTCTATAAGGAGAACATAATGGCAACCCTAACCCTCTTAGCATGAGGTGGAGGGCTAGGGCATGACAAGTGGCGTAGTTGTTGGATCATTTTTGGTACATCAGGATTTACAAACACTCCAGGATATACGCCAAAGGTTTCTTCAAGCACCAAAACTGCTGAGCTGTGCTGTGAATGGCAGTGTGGAAAATCGCTGGTAATGTCGGCCAGAGCAATGAGGACCAGTGAAACACTCCTTTTCAAGGCAAGAGTCTATGCCTGTGCTCAGGTCAGGTAAAGAGTATTTGGGCGTGGGTAATTAGGATTCAAGTGAAAGAGGTGTCCAAGCATTCATGTTAGAAGGGACTAACAAAAGTTTTGTAGTATCTCACTTGGTGGGCTTTGTTTGTCTTTTGTTCTTCCTGCAGAGAAAACTGTGGAAATGGATCCCAAAGAAGTTCTACAATGGATGGCATCTCAGTTTGAGAAGCAACGAGAGATGGCTCATCGTGCGCTAGAACAGGCTGTGGCAACTTTGCAGGCCCAGCAAAAGCCGATAGTGGACTTAATGGAGGCGTTGCTCGCCAGCCAGAAAGCGACAGGGGGAGCAATGCCAACTCCGTCGACTTTGGATGCAACAACACATACCTGTGTGGTAGGACCACAGACTTGTGGGACTTTTTCATTTGGACAACTTGCAATAGGTGATGATGTTGATGATTTCATAGAAGCGTTTGAGAGAGTTGCCCATACTGTGGGGTGGCCGATGGAACAATGGGCAGTACGGCTAGCCACATCCGTCACGGGAGAGGCACTAGCAACCTACAGGGCCATGCCAGCGGCACGTGCTACAGATTATGGAGAGCTCAAAAAGGCTATCCAAGACCGCTTGGGTTTAACTCCAATGGTATACCATCGCATGCTGAGAGCTACAAAGTTAAGAGCTGGTGAGACACCTAAGGCTCTGTGCCAAAGGGTCAGAAGCTTAACTTTAAAATGGTTAGCTCCAGAAGGAAAAACCATGGAGTCAATAATAGATACAATTGTGTTAGAGAAGTTCATGGCTGCGGTCCCTAAGGAAATTCAATCTTTTCTGATATTACAAAACTGCCGGACCACAGTAGAGGCAGCCCTGCTAACCGAGTGGTATTTAGAGGCAGAATTGGCTGGTCAGGCAAAAGGGGGCGCTCTGAGAATATCAGCGGAGGCTAGTTTTGGAAAATCAGAAAAGGGACCAATGCAAGATGTGGAATGTATAAAAAGTTATTTGCCTAAGCAAAGAAAAGATGTTTCAAATGTGGAAAACAAGGTCACATACAAAAGGAATGTAAAGCACGTACAGCATTGATAAGTGCTAATGTGAAACAGGTACGAGAAGGTTTCCTTTTGAATGTTGAGGTCCAAGGCATTTCTACTAACGCTCTACTCGACTCAGGTGCTGACCAGAGTATGATCTCTAGGAGACTCTGGTAGGCAATTGAAGCCTGGAGTGAGTCAGTCCCGAGCCGACCAGAGGGAAGGGTCAGAATTAGATGTATCCATGGTGCATCCTCCTTCTATCCCATGCACAAGCTATCAATAAAGGGGTTAGAAATACAGAGGGAAGTCCTGGTAGCGATAGTCCCAAAATTGCCCCATGACCTAGTGCTGGGTAGGGATTGGCCCCAGTTCAGAAGAGGGTTGGAGAAGGGCCTACATCCAAAAGTGGGCCTGGTGTCTATGCGATCCCAGTCAGCGACCCCAGATATAAAGGATGAACCCCCAGATGAGTCACTAGGTGAACTACCAACACACGATGACCTAATAGCTTCCCCTTCTGATAGGCCTAAAAAGGGAAAGGCTGAGAAGCGCAGGGAAAGACAGCGTAGGGCTCAGGGGAGAGCCGAGATGGAGGCAGGACAAGGGTTACCTTGGGTTCCAGCCGAATTGGTTAAAAAGTTCCCGTCCTTCCCCAAGGAGCAGCAAGCGGATCCCGTGCTAAAACGGGCCTTTGAATATGCCCAGGTTGAGAGGGATATCCTCCCAAGATTCCTTTTGGATAAGGGAGTACTATATAGGGAGAGTATTGATCCACAGGCAGGGATGGTCAGGAAGCATCTGGTGGTACCTGCCACTTTTAGGACAGTGGTTTTGAGGCTGGCCCATGACCACCCCGTAGGCGGTCACAAAGGAGTACAGGGGACTTTAGACCAGATTCTTGCCCATTTTTACTGGCTGGGTGTTTTCAAGGATACCACCCACTTCTGTGAGTCGTGCCCTTCGTGTCAGCGAGTTACCTCTGTTAAACCACCAGGGGTGCCCATGATTCCGACTCCCATGATATCAGAACCCATCCGACGAATCACAATGGATATAGTGGGACCTTTGCTGAAGACACCCCGAGGGTTTCAATATATATTAGTTATAGTGGATCAGGCCACCAGGTTTCCGTGGGCCATTCCCTTACGGAACATCTCTGTGAAAACAATAGCCTCAGAGATAATTAAGCTATTTTGTGAGGTGGGTTTTCCCCAGGAGGTGCTGACAGATTGGGGTAGCAATTTCATGTCAAAGTATTTGGCCCAAGTATGGGATGCTTTCGGGGTACAACATGTAAAGACAGCCGCCTATCACCCCCAGTCCAATGGACTAGTTGAGAGATTAAACCAGATACTGAAGCAAATGCTAAGGTGAGGCTTGGATGTTAATATGTCCGAGTGGGATGTTATGCTCCCCTTTGTGTTATACACCTACCGCGAGGGGACACAGACATTTTTAGGGGCATCCCCCAATGAGTTAATGTACGGACGTGCCCCACGAGGAATTTTAGACATATTACGAGAACAATGGGTTGAGCCTGAGGTAGAAGTATTGGGGTACCCCATTTTCTGCGAGATTTGAGGGGGCAGTTGCAAAGGACCTCCCAGGTGACAGAAGAAAACCTACAGGCCAGCCAGGATCGCCAGAAGACGTATTATGATCAAGGTACAAAATGCCACCAAATAGCCCTAGGACAGAAGGTTATAGTAATGGTGGTGGACGCCAGGCCAAAATTAGAGGTCCAATGGAAAGGACCCTATAAAGTGGTCAAACAGGTGGGTCCGGTATCTTACGCAGTAGAGAACAATAGGGGCCGCCAGCAGGTTTACCACGTAAACGTCCTTAGGCCCTGGCGTGAAAGAACAGCAGTAGCCAGTCTATCCAGAGTGGAATACAAGGCAGGAAGGTTACAGCAAGATATCGAGGCCCTATCACGGATTACGAGCTGTGTGGGTGAAATGTCGCCAGCCCATAATATCTTAAGGGGGGGGGGGGGGATATGTGATGAGGAAGCCTCTAGTGAGCATATGGAAGTAGAAGAAAAGAATGATTTTACCTTTAAGAGAAGTGACATCCCTGCAGTACACACTTTTCAGTGTTTGCCAAAAGAAAGCAAGCACAGAGAAACTGAAGCTAGGCTGCCACACCCAAGCTCCGCTGACGTAGTAGTAAGCTTGGAACCTAATTACAGACACCTGTCCAGAGAGGCAGAGACACGGCTCAGAGAGCAGGAATATAAACCCTGGCTAGAGAGAGAGTCAGGAGGAGAAGTATGAGAAGGACGACGAGAACAAGGAAGAGACAGGAGAACAATGACGACAGTACACGAGAGGGAACAGAGGAGGAGACACAGCTGGAGAAGTGGAGGTGAAGCAATCAGATCTGAAGGGGAGAAGAGAAACCTTCAAACCCCAGTGCCACATAGAAAGGTTCAGAGAGTTCAGAGGTGGGAGCCCAGGACTCAGTCCAAGAGTCTACAAAGCCTAGCCTGGAAAAGAGAACCGGGGCAGAGCTCCAGGGAGGAACTCCAACAAGGGAACCAGAGACTGCTTCCCCATAGCTGGAGGGAAATTGCTGAACAGAGCCAGAGAGGAGTCTCCACAACCTCAGGTACCTATAATCCCTATCACATAGAGCTATGCTCAAAGGAGACACTGAACCCCTTAGGGAGGAGTTACCCTAAGACGTATGATAGTAGCTTGAAGCAAAACACTGCAGTTCAGGAGTTGGAGAAAATGCAAGTGGACTGTAATGAGAATGATTCATTACCATCTGAAGTACCTATGGACTGTACGTTATGTTTAGCTGATGACATTGATTCCCTTTGCTAGTGTATATTGGAGAGCTGGGGGAAGACAAAGGAAAAGAGAATATTTTTCTTTGTTGAAGGAAACTGCTATGTTTTTCTTTATCTGTTAAGCAGTTGCACTTTTGAGTAAAGAGTGTGAAGCTCAGCCAGCATACTTGTGTAAATAACCTTGAGCGAACAACTGAAGAATTATCCTGATGCAACCTGCATAGAACCTTTTGTTTGGGGAATAAATTTTGTCATCTTTGCCTTTACCACTGGTTTCATGACTATTTCTTCTTAGAAGGCAAAAGAACTACCATTCCCAGCAGTCTTAGCTGGAGCAAAATAGTTTATCCCACCTTCTATAAGGAGAACATAATGGCAACCCTAACCCTCTTAGCCTGAGGCCGAGGGCTATGGCATGACAAGCTTTAATATTATTTTTTACATATAGTGCCACTCCTTCTCACCTTCTTCCTTCCCTGTCCTTCCTGAGTAAAGTATAGCCTGGTATAATTATATCCCAGTCATGGTTGTCCTTGAACCATGTCTGCAGGATGCGACTAAATCCAGGTCAGCCTCTTCCATTAAAGCCTGAGCTTTTGGGATATTATTTCCCATGCTACAGGCATTTATACACACCGCTTTCCAGATGTTGTCCCTTTTTTTTTTTTTTTTTCTTTTATTAATTTCAAAATTTGAATTCATATAATACAATAAAAGAAAATCAAAACTATTTAGCTACATCGGATGTATAAACATCAAACAAGTAAACCAAAAACATTGATATAGCCCTCATCAAGGAACTCAACTGAACATTAAATACAGGTCATACTCAGGAAAATTAGACACAAGGCCCACAAAGGGAGGCAGCAACTTATTCTTGGGTGCTCTGAACTTCACTAAGTGCCTTCCGCTTCTCGGACAAAAAACTTTCCAATTGAGTGACTTCAGTGAAAATATATGAAACCTCCTTCCAGGTAATTACACACTTACATGGAAAGCGGAGGAAAAAGGAGGTTTCACCTAAAGACAAAACCTGGGACTTCAAGGCGAGGAACTGCCTTCGCCTAAGCTGAGTGCTGCGTGCAACATCAGGGAAAACATTTACTAGATGTCCACAAAACTTTACAGTCTTGTGTTTGAAAAAGGCCCGCAGCACACGTTGCTTAACTTCTTTAGTCAAAAATGTCACCAGCAAAGTAGATCGAGAATTGATTATGTCCTGGGAGTCCTCGAGAAAGGCTGTGAGATTAGCAATAGAAGGTTCAATAACATCAAACTCCCCCTCAATCGGATTGACTCTCTTAAGGTTAGGGGATATATAATATATCTGAGAAACTAAGATAGATTCCTTGATTAGTAAGACTTCCTGAAGGTACTTATCCAATAAAATCTTAGGAGCGAGGAGTTTAGAAATCGGAAAATTTAAGAAACGCAAATTGCAAGAACGAGCAAAGTTCTCCATTGCTTCAATTTTATTATGGAGAGTCAGAGAGTCCCTAATACCAACTGCCTGAGCAGCATGTATGGAACCCATCTGACCCTCCAATTTTGAAATGGCTGTATTAAGCAAGACCGTTTTACCGTCTAACTGTCGTAAAGAGACTACTGTCTCTTGAGAAAATCTAGCTAAAGAATCAAAAGTACCTGAGATCTTACTGTCAATAGACTAAAGAACACCCCAAACATCCTTCAAGGTAATCTCATTATCAGAAGCAATAGTCGGGAGTGCAAGAGCAGCCCCTGACTCAACGGAGAGAACCAGTTTGGGCAAGGAGAAAGAATCATCTAATCCTCTTACCTTGTCGAGAGACTCCACACCAGAAGCAGGAAGCACAGTAGCAAAGGGGCATGGCGGCGGAGATCTTCCCCCTGAACTCAGGGAGGCGCCCTCAGGAGACGAATGAGCAATGGGCAGCAAAGCGAAATGCTTATCCAGGGGTCCCGTTGGTTTAGCACTACCGACAGGGTCCCCTTCAGAAGCACTCTTACCTTTACCCTTCCGTTTGCCCATATCACAGGGAACTAAGGGCAAATTAAGAAATAACCAACAAACTTTGACTAAACAAAACTGCCTCTCTTCCAGAGCCGAGGAGCGCGCAGACACTAAGATGATATTGTGACGTCGCAGCGACGTCGAACCACGCTCCGCGAAACACGCTCCGCGGAAAAGGAAGGCAGGCTTTAAGGAAAAGCAGAACAGAGGGTCCTCTCACAGCTGCGGTTCACTCTCCCCTGCCTGTCCGATAGTCCGGGGAATCTCCAACGCTCAATGCAGCACGCTGCACACAGCAGCAGTCCCTGAGGCCAAATGAATGACCCCGGATGCCTCCTGCACACTTCCCAGCCGAGTTCAGATAACGCAGAATAAACTGGCAGCTTTTATGTTCACAGGGGGTCCTCTCACAGCTGCGGTTCACTCTCCCCTGCCTGTCTGATAGTCCGGGGAATCTCCAACGCTCAATGCAGCACGCTGCACACAGCAGCAGTCCCTGAGGCCAAATGAATGACCCCGGATGCCTCCTGCACACTTCCCAGCCGAGTTCAGATAACGCAGAATAAACTGGCAGCTTTTATGTTCACAGGGGGTCCTCTCACAGCTGCGGTTCACTTTCTCCTGCCTGTCCGATAGTCCGGGGAATCTCCAACGCTCAATGCAGCACGCTGCACACAGCAGCAGTCCCTGAGGCCAAATGAATGACCCCGGATGCCTCCTGCACACTTTCCAGCCGAGTTCATGTTGTCCCTTTTACCCATTTCTACAGAGATATTTAATGTTTCACTTACCTGGGGGCTTTCACTTACCTGGAGGTTTTCGGCACCCATCCCCAATGAATCTAGTTTAAAGCCCTCTTTGGTAGTTTAGCCAGTCTGCTACTGAAGACATTTTGACCCTTCTTGGACATATGGATACCATCTCTGCTCTACAGCCCTTGGGTCATTATCCCATGGTCCAGTAAACCAAAATGCTCTTGATGTCACCAACCAAGCAGTCATGCATTCATCCCCAGGGTGCAAGCTTCTATGCCTTGGTCTTTACTCTCAACAGGAAGGATTGAAGAAAACACCACCTGCACACCTGTCTGCTTCACCATCTGTTCCAGAGCCATAAAGTCACTTTTGATATGCTCAGAGGGATAGCGAGCAGTATTATTTGTGCCGACATGGATGAACAACATTGGGTAATAGTCAGTAGGCTTGATGAGTCTTGACAAACTCTCTGTAACATCTCGGATGTTGGCATCTGGCAGACAGCAGACCTCTCTGGACATCAAGTATGGTCTGCAGATGGATGCCTCAGTACCCCTCAGAAGAGAGTCACCAACCACTACTACCCGTCGCTTTCTCATGATGGCTGATTCTGCGACTGGGGTGCTCAAGCTGTGATTCCTCCCTTTCCTGGGATGCATTCCACTTCCAAGGCTGCATGTTGTTTCTTCCACTTCCAAGGCTGCATGTTGTTTCTTCAATTCAAGGGCTGGAGCAGTTAGATTGATGATTCTGCAGGCCCTAGTGGCTCATGTCCAACTTTCATCATTTTGTAAGCTCCCATCTTTAATTCTGCTGGAGATTTTGGATGTTTCAAGAAGCATTTCATCAATGTACTTCTCATTGTCTTGAATACTCCTCATCCTCATCACCTCTTCTCTGAACACCTCCACTTGTTTTCTGAGAGCTTCAGCATGCAGACATCCTGCACATGGAACCAGAGCTTCAACTGGCATTGGGATCTCTGGACAGAGGCAGAAGCTGTAATGGGAGAAACAGCTTTGGCAATATGATTTTCCCAGCAATTGTTCAGTTGGAGGAGCTTTGGTACCTGTTGAAGTAAAAGAGAGAGACCTACCAAAGTCCCTGCCTGTTTCTCAGCTGTCCTCTAAGAGAAAAATAGTTTAACTTCCTTTAAGTATGCTCTAACAGGACTGTTCTAAGTCCCTGTGTGTAGCTAATTGGGGAGGTGCCCTATAAAGCAAGAATGTTCACATTGGGTGGGTGGGAACTGGGGTGGGTAGGGAAGGACCTAACACCTGATGAGGTCAGTGGCTTCAAAGAGCTAGCAAGCTGGAACAAAAAAAACAATGAACTTTAATTGACAGAGCTTTGCACAATACCACAAAAAATCCCCTTTTGCAGTATAGGAAATAAAGTAATTAGCTTTTACAAATGAAAATCAAAACCCCTTCAAGAGCTTTCAGGCAGAGAGATTGTAGTTAAAAGTGACACAGTATTACCTTGCTTGCAACCAAGTCCCTAAAAGGATCCTAACTTTAGGTTCAAAACATTTATTAACTTTCCATTAAATGCAAACAACAACAAAATAAATAGTGAGTGCAGCATTATACAATTATGTGCACACATCAGAGAGGTATATAGCTGTGAGGAACTAAACACTGACATTCCTGCAGAATTCATGCACTAGGAGAGTGCACAGACAGAAAAATTCAGTTAGTTTTTTTCATTAATTTTTCTTGATTTTGGGGTGTTTTTTGTTTAGTTTCACATAGTGATTTTAATTAGAAATATTTAGTATATGCTAAATTGATTTAAGGTGCACTGATCAAATTATGGTGCACTATTGATGGGGCGATAAATCAATTTAGTATACACAAAACTTTTTTAAAGGGCACTAGTGAACCAAATGCACACTAACGAATACACACACACCTATCATGCACTGGTCTCCAAACTCTTCTATGAAAAAGCTGCAGGGAACATTGCTTGCTGGACTTTGATGTATTATGGACTAGACTCCACCACCCCTGAGAACTATTAAAGACATCATCTTGGGAATCCAAGATTGCAATAGTGAGGATTTGAGCTTTGGAGCTGGTGTTTCAATGGGGTGCAAATGGAAGGTGCAGGGTGGTATGCAGCCCTCACTACCATCCTCAGGCTTACTGTCTGTTTCTGCTGGTCCATTGGATCGTTTTCTTGCCCAATCTCCTCAGTTGCCAGCAGTTGCAGGGGAGGTATTGTCGGTTACAGTTGTTCCAGTGCCGGAGATCCCAGCTTCTGTTTCGGATGTTTCAGCTCTCTCCTCTGATTTGCGGCCAGTCTTGAAGCAGGTGTGCCTCCAACAATCCCCTGAAGCCTTCGTGCAGGTGCAGTCTCAGGGAGGATCTGTGCTGAGTGTGGCAAGAGGGCTGGGCCTGAGGATAGGAGCAGTGGGTCTCCCTTCTCCGGAACAGCTAATGCATGCTGATATTTGAGTACCGCCAGATGGAGACCAAACAACAGTTGAGGCTGCGTCTTTGAGGGGGGCCACTATACCCGCTGGAATGGAGGCACCAACAGCACAGTCGGGAGATCTTGGCATCTTTACATTTGTGTGACCAGATAACTTTACTTTGGAGGATATTTGGAAAGCTATCGTTTCACTTGGGCAGGTTCTGCTTCCTCAAGTTTCATCATTAGTGGTGCGAGTGTCTGCACCTGAAACAGAATCCAGCAGGTGGCTGCTTCGGTGGATTCAGTTAAAGCTGAGGTCAGTGAATTTTGTGATGACATGGCTTCTATGTATAATCAAGCAGTTTTATTTGTTAAGAATTTTGAGGTGGTTGAAAAGAAGCTGGAACTTTTGGAAAATGCTCACCGGGCGTGTAACCTTCGGTTGATTGACTTTCCTAAACTGTCTACTATTTCTGGAAAAGATATGTTTGTGGAATATTTAGTGGACATATTGGCAGTGCCTTGAGAATCTCTTCCACCTTTGGTTAAGGTTTTCTATCTTCCACCTGAAAAAAAACAATCTTCTTCTCCAGTTTCTCATGTGAATGTCATGAATTTGAATGACATTCTTGAGTCCTCCCGAGAGGAGCAAGTGGTCTTGGCTACTATGATTGTAACTTTTGCACTTCTTTTCGATAGAGAGTGCTTTTAAAACTCTTTTTCCATAAGAGGCATATGTTATTTTGGGGTCAGGGGGTGTATATCCTGATTTGGCTAGGCAGGGTGACCCAGTGCCTCCGTAAATAGTTTCTCTTGATGCAGCCTGGGGTGTTACAGTTAGGTGGGCTCTTTTTCTTAAAGCATCCTTGTAAATGTCTGGTGAAATACCAGTCTGTCTCTTATACATTTTATGAGCCCTCCCAGCTGCATGCATTCATTAATGCAAGGAGATTGGAAGCCTCCATTGGCTCCATCTAAGATGATTCGCAAAATTGATTTAATTTATTTTTTGGTTATTGTATTTTTCTTGTTAGGGTTTTCCCCTTGTTTTATGGGCTAGAATGAGCTGACATTCATGGGAGAGGCTGACTTGGATTTAGTGGCAGTTACAGAAACATGGTACACAGAAAACCATGACTGGGATGTAACTATACCAGGCTATACTTTATTCAGAAAGGACAGGGCAGGAAGAAGGGGAGGAGGAGTGGCACTTTATGTAAAAAATAATATTAAAACTTTGGAATTACAGAGTTTCAAAGAGAGAGAGGAGGTACTGTGGGTTAAACTAAAAAGAGGGAAAGAGAAATCTATTTGCATTGGCATGATATACAGATCTCCCTCACAAGAGGAAGAGGTGGACAGAGAGTTAATTGAAGACATATGCCGTTTTGCTAGGAAAGGAGAAGTGCTACTGACAGGGGATTTCAATATGCCAGATGTCGATTGGCACATTCCTGCTGCAGTATCATCTAGAAGTAAGGAGATCATGGATTCTATGCAGGGAGAACTATTCAGGCAACTGGTAACAGACCCCACACGTGAAGGGGCCATAATAGACTTGGTGCTTACCAATGGGTAAAGTGTCTGATTTTATAGTGGGAGATCATTTTGAATCCAGTGATCACCAGATGGTGTGGTTCAGTATTAGGACTAGGGCTATTAGAATCCATTCAAAAGCAATGGTCTTAGACTTTAGGAAAACTAACTTTGCCAAGATGGGCCAATACCTCAGGGAGTCGTTATTGAGATAGGAACAGCTGGAGGATGTAGAATAACAGTGGGCAAAACTGAAAGGGGATATTTTAAGGGCAACCAACCTTTTTGTTAAAATAGTTAATAAAGGTAAAAGGAAAAGGAGACCGCTATGACTTTCAAAAGAAGTAGCTGAAAAGGTGAAAAAAAAGAGGGAGGCCTTCATGAAATACAAGAGATCACATACAGAGGAAGACAGGCATCTATATTTGGAAAAACTTAGAGAAGCTAGCAAAGTAGTCAGGAAAGCAAAGATTCAAAAAGAGGAGGAAATAGCCAATGCAATAAAATGGGGGGATAAGACATTTTTCAGATATGTTAGTGAGAAGAGGAAGGGCAAAAGTGGTATTCTCAGACTGAAGGATGAAGGGGAGGACTATGTCAAAGCTGTTGAGGATGAAGTCGAATTGCTAAACAAATATTTCTGTTCTGTGTTCACAGATGAAGAACCAGGAACAGGACCTCAGAAAACACCCACAAACAGGAACAGAAGCGAGGGGCATCTTGAACAATTTTCAGAAGACTGTGTTTGTGAGAAACCAGCTAAACTTAAAGTAGACAAAGGGATGGGACCGGATGGGATACATCCTAGAATACTGACGGAATTTGGGGACGTTCTAGCAGCTCCACTGGCTGACCTTTTCAATGCCTCGTTGGAGTCGGGAGTGGTGCCAAAGGACTGGAGAGAGGCTCATGTGGTGCCTTTACAAAAAACGGAAGTAAGGATGTGGTTGAAAACTACAGGCCGGTTAGTTTAACTTCGGTGGTGAGTAAATTATTGGAAACGCTGCTGAAAGAGAAAATAGTGAGGTTTCTGGAGTCCAGCAGATTACAGGATCCGAGGCAGCATGGATTCACCAGAGGCAGGTCTTGTCAGACAAATCTGATTAATTTCTTTGACTGGGTGACCAGGGAGTTGTACCGAGGGAGAGCCCTAGATGTGGTGTATATAGATTTCAGTAAAGCCTTTGACACTGTTCCTCACAGGTGACTTATAAACAAATTGAGCACCTTAGGGATGGACCCTAAAGTTGCTGCTTAGGTTAGAAATTGGTTGAGTGGGAGGCGACAAAGGATGCAGGTAAATGGGGCTCACTCTGAGGAGATGGAAGTTACCAGTGGTGTGCCCCAGGGATCTGTTCTTGGTCCTATTCTTTTTAACATCTTTGCTAGTGATATAGCAGAAGGGCTGTTGGGTAAGGTTTGCCTGTTTGCAGATGATACCAAAATCTGCAATAGAGTGGACACCCAGGAAGATGTAAATAACATGAGGTGGGATCTAGCTAAGCTTGAAGAATGGTCTAGAATTTGGCAGCTGGGATTTAATGTTAAAAAATGCAAGGTCATGCATTTGGGCTGCAGCAATCCAAGGGAATGATATAGTATAGTGGGTGAAGTACTTTTGTCCAATAAAGAAGTGTGAGACCTAGGCGTGGTTGTGTCTGATGATCTTAAAGTAGCTAAACAGGTAGAAAAGGCGACAGCAAAAGCTAGAAGGATGTTTGGGTGCATATGGAGAGGAATGGCTAGCAGAAAAAAGGAGGTGATAGTGCCTCTGTATAAGTCTTTGGTGCGACCTCATCTGGAGTATTGTGTGCAATTCTGGAGACCGCACCTTCAAAAGGATATAAACAGGATGGAGTCAGTACAGAGAGTGGCTACTAAAATGGTTAGTGGTCTTCATTATAAAGCATATGAGGACACACTTAAGGATCTTAATATGTACACCTTAGAGGAAAGGCTGGATAGAGGTGATATGACTGAGACATTTAAATACCTCCATGGCATAAATGCACAGAGGGAGAGCCTCTTTCGATTGAAAGCAAATTCTGCTACAAGGGGACATTGGATGAGGGTGAAAGGGGATAGATTCAGGAGTGATATGCGGAAATATTTCTTTTCGGAAAGAGTGGTGGATCCATGGAAAAGTCTCCCAGTGGAGGTGGTAGAGATGAGGACAGTATCTGAATTCAAAAAAGCATGGGACAAGCACAGTGGATCTCTAAAGGAAAAAAGGGGAAAGTTGTAGTTGTTGATATGGAAGGACAGACTAGATAGGCCATGTGGTCTTTTTCTGTCGTCATTTTTCTATGTTTCTATGTTATGTTTTGGTGTATTTAATTCCTTGCTGTTTGTTTCTGATGAAAGCTCTTTTTCTATACACAATTGTTTTTGTTGACTTTCTTGGATTATTGAAAAATTCAATAAAGATAAATTACAAAAAAACCCCCATCATCTTTCTAATTTAAGTGAATAGTTTTCAATGTTGGTGTTATTAGGATACGAAACACCTCTATAACATCAGCAAAATTTGTCCCTTCCTTTCTACTCATACTACTAAGACTCTTATCCACTCACTAGTCACCTCCTGCCTTGACTATTAAAACTTGCTCCTCACTAGTTTCCCTCTGAATCATCTCTCCCCTTCAATCTATTCAAAATTCAGCTACACAGCTTATCTTCCGTCAGTGTCGTTATGTTCATATAAGCCTTCTCATCAAGTTGCTTCACTGGCTCCCTATCTGTCTCACCTCCTACTTACTTACAAGTGCATTCATTCTGTGGCTCCTCACTACCTTTCCTCTCGTATCTTACTTTATACCTTTCCTCAGGAACTGGCAGATCCCTTTTATCTGTAGTCTTCTCTGCCACTGCCAACTCCAGACTTTATTCATTTCATCTCACTGTTCCATATGCCTAAAACAAACTACCTGAGCTGTGAGTCAGGCCCCTTCTCTAGCCCTATTCAAATCCAAGCTAAAAACCCACCTCTTTAGATCTTGATGCTCCTCACTCACTTGTTCACTAGTTATATGTACTGCACCTTACCATACCCTAGTCCCCAGTTTCACTATGGGAGTCATTCTGAACAGCAAATAGCGAGGATGTACATCCTGTTTGGATGCACATTCCCCTCTATTCACTGTGAGCGTATTCTGCCGCAATAGCTCCCCGCATGCACAGGGAGTTCCAGAGGGGGGCAAGACAGGGCGGCGATAGGGTGGAGAGTGGGTGAAGTGGGGGTGGGCTGCACAACCTGGACATACAGGGCCTATTCAGGTCATGGCCCTGTATGTCTGATGCTTGCAAGATGGACATGTGACTTATAAGTCCCATGTGCAGCAGAGATCGGGGCAGGCAAACCCCCAGAAGCCCCAGGGCAGCCAAAGATAAGGCCCTGCTGCCCAATCCTGGCCCTGGCAGCCCTGGCCGAGGGCTGGGTAACTGGAAAAGAAGAGCGGGACTGGTGTTGGGCTGATTGTTCTCCTGTTGAGCATCCCAGTGCCATGGCAATTGGATGCCACGGCACCGTCGCTCCAGCAGGAGCATAGGGAGGGCTGGATGGGCAAGTGATTGGATGTCTTCTGTAGCAGAATCAGGGCACATCTGGCCCATCTAAGTGCCTGATTCTGAACCCAGGTAAACTTTCAGGCCATCTATTTTTTGGATATCTGGACATGCCCCGATCAGAATCAGCCTCCACATATTTTGTCTTGAGTAGACTGCAAGCTCTGATGAGCAGGGACTGTCTTACATCTATATGTACAGTGCTGCATAAACCTTGTAGCGCTATAGAAATGATTAGTAGTAGTGGTAGAAACAGTCATTTTATAAGGACATTATGTGGCTAATCTCATCACCTTCCACAAAGTTTACATGTATGAACATGCTTGAATTTGAGGCCTGTTTTATAAAGAGAATTATATGTATATTTTATTTTATAAAATAGGGGTGCAAGTGGTATGAAGATGCACCCAGACGAAGTGGGAGCACTTATACCTGCTCTATGGCAGGTATAAAGGCCCACATCTAGATTTTTCAAGCTTGCACATAAGTTATAGTATTTTATAACTTACATGTGTAGATTTGCACTCCACCTATGCTCCATCAGAAATCTGCCCTCGTGCATGTTCACACTGAAATTATGCATGATTCGACTTATGTGTATGCTTATAGGATAGCGACCACCTAAACTCGACATGTAAGTGCCCATTCATAAACATAAGTCCTTGAAAATAGGTGACTTGACCGTGTAAATGTCACATATCTTTATATGACTCCTTATAAAATCAGCTCTATATGCATAATGTAGACTTTGAGACTGAAAATAACAAAATGATATTCAATTGATTCCTTGATATAGAGAATCTGTGTTGTCATTCCCTATGCTTGCTGCCAACATGAGAAAATAGTTTTGCAAGAATAAACTGTATGTTCAAAACTACTCATATATAATAGGTATGTAGTTTAACCAGAGACCAATTTGCTTTCTGGTTGAAAAAAAAAATCCATTACCATTGCTGAAAAGAGATCACTGCTTTGGAGGCAGCACCATCTTTGTCTTGTGATGTCATTTACATTTTTCTTGTTATCTTGCAGTAATTTATAAAATCTTGAGGCTTAAAGACCTAAGCCATGAAATTGTTGTGAGGTTAGAACTATATTTTAGAACCTATTTTGGAGCTTAGAAATATCAAAGTAGCGTTTACAATGTTAGAATCACATATACGGAAAAGCCTGTGAGGCTAGGATAGTTTTCTCCCATCTCCATATTTGGAAGTTCTGAAAATTATCATAAAAAGCATAAGACAATAAGAATTACTATACTTGGTCAGACCAAAGGTCCATCAAGCCCAGTATCCTACCGTATTTTCAACAGTAACCAATCCATATCACAAGTACCTGGCTTGATTCTATGCTACTTACCCTCTGGGATAAGCAGTAGCTTTCTCCAGGTCCACTTTAATAGCATTTTTTCTGGGAACTTATCAAAACCAATTTTAAACCCAGCTACTATGATATCCTCTAAATTAAAGATGTTATTAGAGACCCATGAATGCCAGTAGAATTTTGATTTAATTCTCAGCTGTGGGTTGTACCAGTGACATCTTATAGAATGTTGCAAATACAAGGATGGGTGCCAGATTGAGTTGAGGAGAGCATCTAAAAGTTGTGAAAGGAAGTGAGTTCAGGAGATTTAGTTTCTGAGTGACTTCAACTGACAGAAAATGAGCTAATGCTAGAAGTGTGAAGTATAGAAGGTGAGGTAAGGCAGCAGTTAAGATTCAGAATATAAGCAGAGATAGTTAAGTACCTATAAGCAATTTTGAAAGGTGATAAAAGGCTCAAACTGTTTATAAAGAGGCAGGGTGGGTAACAGGATAGACAGGAAGACTACTGAGGTACAGTAGGTGTTTGGGATTAGTTGTCCGATCCTGAAGTATGGGAGGAAGTTGATCCCTGAAGTATGGGAGGAGGTTGATAGAAGGAATGCTATTGCAGATTTTATGAAGAAATTAAGGAATCGTCAGTGTTTTGGGAAACTGATAGGAGGCAATGTGTTTGATGTGAAAGGTCCTGATTAGAAGCTATTGTGAGGCATCCAGCTACCTGTTTAAAATACCTGAGCAAGAGGTCTGCACTGGAGTAAACATAGACAAGCTGGAAGAGGTAGCCTCAGTGCCAGTGGAATTACAACCTGGATTAAAACTGTGCCAGAGGGTTATATGTTCACCGGGACTATATATTGACAAGGCACACAGGATGAAATATCCACACGATAGTTTAACACTGAGAGATTAAAGTCAGAGCTATGTAGAAGGAGATAAGCCAAGAGTTGCAGTTAGCAATTGAGAAGGTGATGAGGAAAATATAGCACTTTAAAGCCCATAGGCTATGGCCTATGCCAAAGAGGGTCACAGCAACTAAGAGTATCACACTTTATTGCCTATTTAAAATTGTACCTTGAATTAAGTTGTACCAGGAGGCTGTGGTTTAGTTTTGAGAATTGCTAATTAGAAGCCCTCAGTGAAACATCCACCTAAGGTTGTAAATAAAGCATGTTAATAGTACACCAGTGTTTTGCCTTATCTATGAAAATGAGAACATACTGAAGAGTTAGCAACTCAGAAAGCTGACTTGCAAGGATTAGCTTGTGACATTCCATAATGTGACAGAAAGTATGTCTTCTCATTTCATATCTTACAAGCATTTCTTAGAGACCAAGCCATAGGGTGACTGGAGGAGTAGCCTAGTGGTTAGAGCAACTGCCTAGTACCCAGAAGATCATGGGTTTGATTCCCACTGGTACACCTTGGGCAAGTCACTTTACCTTCCATTGTCTCAGAAGAAAAAGGCTGGCAACCTACTTCCACTGATACATTGCCAAGAAAACCCAGAGGTAGTCCTTAGGGATAACTGACAACTTAGCTCCTGACACCAGACATAGCTTGCTAAGAAATTGCTCAGTACATGCCCAGGTTGTCAAGTCATCTAGCTCACTCTCATAAATAAATCCACCTGTATTAAGCAAAAAGCCTGATAATAATTTAAAAAATCAGGACAACCCATGTTTTAACAAAGAGAATACCCACATACTTTAATCCTCCATCACACCATGCAAATGACAAATGATCAAAATTGCCTGGAATCTGTACTTGTGAGCTGCATTGCACTATTGAAAACAGGACCCTGGGCTTGACAGACCCTTGGTCTTAGCAAATATGGCATGCCCTTACGCCTTTTCAGTCTTAGTAATCGTATGACATGACAGATGGGCAAATTGATGGGCAAATTGATCCATAAATTACATTATAAGTAGAACAGCTGTTGTTGGAAGGCCATATACAGTACAATAAGACATTTTCAGCATAAACTGACCACTTGAACTTAGTGCTATCTTTGAATCCTAGTGATTGCAGGTCCCTGTCATGAAGCTAGTGCTAGTTTCTAAGCCCAGTACCAGCAACAGAGGAGAGAATAGACAACCTTATCTGGTATTCCTGAAGGGCAAAACTGGAAGATGTATTAATTATAGAAAGCCTGCTATTTAGATGTAATCATATATCTATCATAATAAAATCATATTTGTTCATGACCATTTTGTTCTATGCTGTGAGCAGAGGGCTTTATTTCCATATTTATGCTGATAATAGGCTTTATTTACATTCCCAAGGACTGCAGGGCAGATACACGTTGTCGTGCAAAGCTTGGTAGGTTGGGTAATTGGTTAGGTAGGCTTCAGTTGAAATTGAAGGTTGCAAAAACCAAGTGCCTTTTTTTGGTAGAGGGGGGTGCTTCTGCTGTCATTCCCCCTGTCTTAACGTACATAGTAATATAGTATATGATGGCAGATAAAGACCAGTATGGTCTATCTAGTCTGCCCAGCAAGGCGGCAAGAGTAGGTGCACCTGCCACTCCGTGCAGGCTACCTCTCCCCATGCAGGTCACCCCTCCCTATGCCCATGTTCAACTGAACTACTTAATGGGCTTTATCAAAATCTTGGTATTTGGTTGGACTCACAGCTCTCTCTTTTATGTTTTACATCAGCTTATTTAGGAAAATAACTTTGCTTTAGTGACCTAGGTCTTCATCTTCCTTCACATAAACTATTGTAATGCCATATTAGAGGGTCTTCCCCAGCAGGACATTCATCAGCTACAATTAGTGTAGAATACAGCTGCCAAATTGATCAGAGGGCTTCGAAGAATGGACCCAGTGATATTTGTTTTTAAGACCTTACACTGGCTGCTATTAGGTAGAAGATTTTGATGTTGCTTTTTCATCCTCTGCATAATATGGCCTCACAATATATGTCTGCTGAAGTGGTTCCTTATGCTTCCAGTCATTGAAGTCTCAGTAAGGTGATCTGGTGACAATACCTAGTGTGAGGAATATTTGGAAGAATCCACCTTTCCAAGTGGGAGCTAAAGGCAGCTTTTAAACAAACAAAGACAAGTGGTGAAGGGATAATTGGAATAAAGGGATAATCAGCTCATATCTGCTTTATATGTTTGCCTTATGATTGGAAAACAAGCTATACTTAAAAGAGTTATAAAGAAAGCTGTTAGGCCTCCTCCAAGACCGGAATACCAGCAGGCAACATTCTAAGAGAATGGAAGACATACAGCTTGCAATAATACTGAACACAACAAATATTCAACACAGTGATGAAGAAAGCTTTGAAAATGTTACAGCAAAACTTGAGCTGGTGTGCGTATTGCAATTGCTGTAGCCCAAATGGCTTGTAGATTTTCCCAAAAGTCCCAATCAGTCTTAATAGTCTTTATTTTCAGATAATTTGGGCCTGCTTCCCAGCAGTTTTTCAGGACTGCATCGTGCGCTTCACCTGTCTCTGAAGTTTAAGTGTGGTTTAGTTCAGAGGTCTTGGGGTGGACTGTTCCATCTGGATTATGGCCAATTTCCTCTGTTGGAATCTCTGGATTTCAATTGGTGACATGGCTCCAGGTCCCATTCAGAAGAGCAGCACCAATATTAAATGAAAAGACTAAATATTCTAGATTAGATTCCACAATGAGACAATGCAATGTGACAAACATAATTTCATCCACATTTACTTAAGATCATAACTATCTCATATGGTATCAACTGTGTCTCTCAGTTTGATAAACTTCTTGTCTCTCCATCACTGGAGATTCATTTGCTGGTAGGAAATACTCCACCATACCCTTAACTGATCTTTACATATTAATAGATTAGACAAGTTGCACACACGTATTCTGTAAGTTTGGCAAGTTTCAGAATTACTCCAATTTTTATTTGTGAAAATTTGTCATCAAATCATCCCTCTCTTTACCTCTGCATGTCTGGCCAGGACATACAAAGGCAAAATGAGGCAAAAAGCATCTGGAAGTACCACATGGCCAGTGTGGATGTTCCAAAGCATATCATGGTGCAAAATGCACCTAGCCTGTCTCCAGGTGTCTATTTCCAATTGTTGAGTATGTGTTGGGGCTTAAATGACTTCCTGAATTAAAGATTCTGGAGACAGCATAGTTGAATAAAATTTGCTTACATATTCATTAGGCAAATATGTCACTTTAAATAACCTTCATCAGTTTAATGTCCATCAGAGTACCACCTCTTAATTAGCATGCTAAGAACATCAAACAATTGTTTAAAAAAAACCTTAGTATTTTGGTAAACAAATAGTATATAGAAAATATCAATTTGAATTCTTCATAAATATATCAGCATGAGTAAATAGTGTCCTTTTTTCTCACCAACTTAATTGGTATAGTTCAAAAATGGACATATGTGCTCATTCAAAATAGCAAATGTCTTAGACAATCTGAATAAAGTCCCTACAGTATAAAAATATTATTTTTATAACATTTTTATAACGGTAGTTCCATTAGGACAAAGTATGGTTTTTTAACAAGACAGCCACATGTCTCTCTCTCACGTATGACTAGAATCCATTGTATATACTGTTCTCAGTGAGAGTGCTGAACAAGGCAAAATAATTATCCTGAGTCATTCATGACACTGATACTGTTGCATGTCAGACGGAGACTTCAAAGCAGTGCTTGGGCTAGCTTCACCTTACCGGCATGCTATCTTAAGAAATGCAAATGGACAACAGAACTAGACAGACATGTTAAAAAAACAAACAAACCTCTGTGCTGTAGGAGACTTTGTCTAATCAATTCAACTTAATGTTATTGTTTTTTGTGTAAATAACTTTACAAATATTCTCATATTTTTCTGGGAACTAAGCTCCATTTTTCACCAAATTTGTTCTGCAAGTGTGTAAACTAAAGTAAATTTGTATGTCATAGTGCTACAATATAGTGTATTCCTAAAATTGAAACTTAAAAAAAAATCTTTCAAAACAAAGTACACTGTTTTCTCTGGACCCCAACATATAAAATTCAAATACAGAAAAACAGATGAATTTATCCTAAAATTCAGCAACTCCCATGTTACTGTCCTTAGTCATTAGTCATTAGCACTGAGCTTAAGAATACAAACACTCCTTTTCACATTTAAATTGAATGAGACTGGTGTCAAACGGAACTGCAAACTAAACAGTAGATCTCTCTTTCTGTCCTTTAAACAAAAGTTAAAATAAAACTTAGTTACAGCTCTTTTGGGTTTCTGTAATTTATGAACAATAGGCATGTCCTCTATGAAATACTTGCAACAATATATAAAATTCTGTTTTATTAGGATGCTGTAAGAAAATGATGCTGCAAAGCACTAAAACCATGTACATTGTATCTATGGAACAGTATCAGCGGTTGCCTCTCAATGATCCCTCTCTGTCTCAAATGGTTATTGTTATCCATGCCCCTTAGTGGGATTACTTTTGCCCCTCCACATAAAAAAAGAAAAAGGAAAAGAAAAAGTGGGGAATGAAGGTATAATTGGAATAAAGGGATAATCAGCTCAGATCTGCTTTATATGTTTGCCTTATGATTGCATACATATCTGCCTTATAACTGCACTCTGGCCTGTTTGAAACAGACACAGCAACATATGGTTGGCACAAAACAGGTGGGCAACAGGAAAAGAGTACATGCAGCTTACTACTGTTATAAAGCCTAAAAAAAGCTATATTTTGGACAGAAGTGTCCAAGGATATAAGCCTAGGTTCAAACAGGTCAAGCCAGGAATTCAACTAATGCTCTTGCCCTGAAGGTTTCAATTGGTGCCAGCAGATGGAAAAACACAGGAGGAGGCAGAGGGCTATGATTGATTGCATAGATAGGCAAGCCTTGATCAGCAGATCCAACTGCATAAACATAGAAGGCCCTGGGAATGAGCTTTGCATTTGCTGAAACTATTTAGAATTTGAAGCAGAGAGGTATATATAAGACAGCAATTTTAGAGGGTCTTGGGACAGTTCTTTTCTCCCCTTGCAGAGAGAAGGCTGCCCCAATGTCCCTCAGACAGGCACTTGCTATCTGCATCTATAACCATTTGCTTGCTGTGCCAAATAAAAAGTTTCTTTGTAGCTGAGCAACTGTCGTCTGAACTGTTTATTGGTAATTGGGGAGGCTTTGTAGGTGGACCCGGCCTACAGTGGGCAGTGCAGTCCATGACCAGTTTCCAGCATTTGTGGCAGAGCAGAGCATAAATATAAGCACATCTGGGCATCCTTCCCTGAGCATTCTTAGCTCAACAAGAAAGGCAGCGACATCGACAGCAAGCCCAGAGCCACCAGCAGCCTGCCCTGCCAACCCCTCGGAGCTGCTGCAGCCACATTAGTCTGGCCACCACAATGGGCTAGAGTGAGAGCCGCTACCATTGACTTTCCTGTGCGCTCCATGCCCATCTGCTCCTCCCATTCCGGGACTTTGATTCCCTTGGAAAAGGACACAGATGTGTAAGTAAAACAAGACAGAAGCGGCAACAGTAAAAGTGTGGCATTTTCATGGATAACTTTGGAGTGTGGCCTTTTGCTTTCTAATTGAGGGCAGGCACAATGCAAAGCTGGGCACAACAACAGAAGTGAAGGTGGCGTTCAGAGAAAAAAAAAGAAGGCATTTCATGGAAGTTGTCCAAACAGTGGCCCTCTTGCTTGCATGCTAGAAATAGCTGAGGAGATCACTGTTGTCTATTGCTGCCTCAATTGGCTGTTGAGAAGAGTGTGGCCTGTCGGTGCATGCCCCCACATGCTCCGAGGCCTATAGACTGGCGAGGCCACCCACCCCTAAATATATCACTAATTGTCTCCCAGTATCCAGCCATCAGATAAGCCAATCCTTCTCTCACCCAGAGCCTCTCTCAGCGCCATGATTGATGATTTTCATCCTCCTTTACTCTCTGGCAGGGAACACCTGCAAAGCAATGGCCAAACATTTGGCACCTATAACACTATGGTAGCAACCCAAAAAATTGGTCATTAGCTCACTCTCTTGATCTAGCTATTCCCCAGTGAAGCAGTGAGATATCTGAAGTGGGGTTTGAAGATGCTTCATTAACGATGGGCTGCAAATCAGCATGAAAACGTAAGACTTTTCTAGAGAAGGCAATGGTTCACTTACTGAACTGTTTGTGGCACTTAATGATCAGCTGCTTCGGTACAGGGATGCTGCTTTCCTTGATCTCCAGGCCCATGAAGTTTCTGACAATCAAGTGCAACAAATGTGCATATCATCTAATCCCATGAAATCCCTCTTTTTCATGTTCATCCAATCATCTGTTACAAAGAAACCTGGCAGCACAGTGGTCTTTTGGTGCCCTATGTGCCATCCCTTCAGCATGGCCCTTATTTCTGCCAAGAGATGGGTCTCAGTATGGCTATCATTCATAACCTGGCTGTGCAGCACGGCCCACCATAACCATCCTCCTGCTGCTCTCCTATTATAGCTACAGCCTGTCCCTGCCACATCCAGCTACTACTAGTGTGCTGTCAGAGAAAGGTAGGCCTCTGTCACCTTCTGACTAGTCTAGATGTCAGTGGTGACATGAATATTGCTACTGGCCTCTGCCTTTGCCAGCTCTGCCTGCAGCTGGTAACACCACTGATTATACTGATAAATGCTGGATATTACCTGATGAATAATAGTTGTCCTGCAGAGTACTCAGTAATTAGGAGCTAAGAGATATAGCAGCCTCTTACATCCCACCTCAGCCATTTTCTGGGGATGGTCATCCAAATCTATCATTTCTCCAGTGCACTGTGTCACTGCCCATCTCTTGCCCATCTCTGCCATGGTGGCTTTTTTTATGTGCATCAGGCTGTCATATTACCTGTCTAGGGGAAGAATGTAGGGTTTATGCTTGGGAAAAGCATTTCATGTTTTCTTTACCTTTCCCACAACTGATATTTCTACTCCTGGATGGAGTCCTCAGCCTAGTATTAGTCCCCTCCTTTGTGCTGAGCTGGAAAGAAAGCTGTTCTAACAAATGATGCTGTACGCCACTTTTCATAAGATAGCCCATAAGCTTCCTATATACTAATGTGCTTCATACAGAGATCACATTCTGCATACTGCAGATCCTCAAGTGCTTTAAAATGCCTTCCCACATATGAAGCTTCTTGAGACTTCCCTCTTCTTCCTTGGGGGAGGGACTGCTGATTCTGGTGCTGTTGCTGCGCCTGTGGCTGGGGCCAGAGGAGAGGTTGAAAGGCCATTAGCATCCTTCCCACTCTCTATTGTCCCCTCTACCTATGTGAAACTCTCAGCCTTGACCCTGTCAGTACCCCTTTCTACCTACTGACCAATAAGCACATTAACAACAACCTTTTCAATATCCTCTGCAGCCAGTAAACTTTCAATATCTGATAATATATATGCAAATCCCATCCATGTAGATTCTTCAGATTATGAATCTGCAAAGACCATCTCCAAACATTTTTTCAGCAGGGAATACAATGTGCTTTCTGCTCTGTTCACTTCCCTTCACCAGCTGCTTCTCTTGGGTCTCCCCTCAATGCACCATGTTAATCACCCTTTGCTCCTCTATGGAGATGATACCATGTACCTGCAGTTACACTGGAAGCCACAGCTCTTTCTAATCTGCTTCTAAAAGACATCTCTCTTCAGTTTCATTGGTAAACTAGACGAGCCCATAAACATACCCTAAGAACAACCTGTCTCTTACTGTACACTTGTGCCAGTGCTGCTCTTATTTTCTTCTAAGACCATTTAATTTTCCAAACATACTCTACCCCAGCATTATGATGTGTTTGAACAGGATTCTCAACTCTTGAAGAAAGCAACTGCCTGTCTTTTAGTACACTGCATACCCAGTAAGCCCCTGATTCTCCAAGTGTGTTGTGTCAGACATTGGCCCCAGGGTCACCTGCCTGACCTGGCATAAGTCCTGCAGTTCCCAATGACCCTATCTCCCTGCTCCCATTCTTCAATGGACTGAGGAGAGGGGAAATGTGTTTGTCTAGATAATGGTCCCATCGGACTGGTTTCCTAACTCCTGGGGACAGTGACATCTTTTAGCACCCTGAACCACACATTAGTCCTCTGCTGTCCTGAAGCGCCATTATCTCAAGTATGCTATGTCAGCCTGATGTTTACCCTGGAGCCAATAAGTGTGTCCACACTGTATCCTCTGGTTTTGAAATGGAATGGATAGATACAGTTAAATGCCCTTCCCTTCCACCTCTACAGCTGCTGTTACAAAAAATAGCTGAGAAACATTGCTATAAAAATATTTCTCTGTATCTTCTGGTGTAATTGAATAGATACAGTAAACTGTCCTCCACAGTGCCACTGCATGCTTTGGTATTTTACAAATAAACTGTGTTCTGTGCAATAGTGCATAGTGCAAACTGCACACTTTTCTCCAATACTTTCCATTAGGAAGCAATTACCAATAGGCATACTGTAAAAGCAGAACTTTCCCTAGCCTCTCTCTGACTTTCTTGATCTCACCCCCTCCCCAGAGAGGTACTCCCTGCATGAGCAGATACAGAGCACTACCATACTCACAAACTCATAGGAGTATGTTTACTAAAGGGGGATAAGGGAGCAAGTGTGCCCTTAACTTATTTTATTGATGCCTATGAGTTAATGCCACAGAAAGTGCCGATAATGCTGCATTAATGCTCATTAGAGGGGCTGGCAGCGTTAAGGGAAAAGGAGGTGGAGAGTGGGCGTTAATGGGGTGGAGAGTGGGCGTTGACAGCGTGCACTCCCTTACCACCAAGTTGCGCAATCACACATTAGAGGTCTCATCTCTGGGAACCCTAACGCCATCAGAAATCTCATGGAAAGGGATATTTTGGAGGGCAGAGAGCCTATTTAAATGTCAGCAGTGTGCTCCATATACAGATGATCCCAAGAAAGTGATAGTAGTGCTCCATTACCAGTAAAAGTATATGAATATTGCCTTATTATGAAATGGCACTATTTTGATGATACAAATATGGCAAAGGAGGTGTCACGTGGGTGATGCAATGGGGCTGGCTGGTCCACAAGGATGACCAGGCCACTGCCTAGGGTGCATATCTGTGATGTCTGTCATCACCCTACAGCAGAGGTACTCAAATCCAGTCCTGGAGGGCCGCAAACCAGTCAGGTTTTCGGGATATCCCTAATGAATATGCATGAGATATATTTGCATGCACTGCCTCCATTGTATTTGAATCTATCTCATGCATATTCATTAGGGATATCCCAAAAACCTGACTGGTTTGCGGCCCTCCAGGACTGGATTTGAGTACTTCTGCCCTACAGTGACAGTGGTAGCACACAGACATGCTGTCACTGGCTAGAAGGCGATATGAGGGTGGCATCGATGGTCACAACGGCTTCGGCCTGCTGCAGACAAAAGCATTGTGCTGGCACTGTCAAGCTCATTCCATCCCAGACATACACCCCTTCTGTATGTCCGGTTTGACCGGACGTATAGAGGGGGTTGTGATTCTGATCCTGCAGGGCACATCTGCTACAGTGAAGTGGGTGCTGTTCTTTTCTTGGCAGTCCAATCACTGCACTGACTGCTGGGTATATCAAGCCAGAGTGTACATTGTTGTTCTGTGCATATGCAGTGCACAATGACTAGCAGACTGGGCACAGTTGGTATGTGAAAGATTGAGACAGCCCTGTAGTGGCCAATACATGCAGCCTGACTGTGCTTGCTGTGTAGATTATAGGAGAGTCCCTGGCCAACAGCAGCAGGACACAAGACCTAGATATGACAGGCCAGTTTGCCATGCTGCAATTGTGTGGACAATAAACTAACTAGCAGTGATATAAATTAGCTCCAGGATCTGTCAAGTCTGTTTATTGCAGTGCAAGCTCTAGGGACCAGGTGATGTATGCCCCCCCCCCCCCCCCTTATAGTCAGGGCGACCACTGAAACAGGTCATTAGCACAGTTTGCAGCTGTTATGTGCTGGAGGCACACACTATCCATGCATATTGCTGAGCTGATGCTATGAAGCATTGTATTCTCTGTTTGGTGATCAGTTGCAGCAAGCTCTTCAGAATGTGCAGTGCATCATGGGTAATAGAAGGGCTTACCTATACCGGCACACAGAGCACAAACTACAGCCATAGTGATGACTGTGATCACTGGGGCATTGCCCGTTACCTGCTTGTCATCTCTAATGGTGGGAGACATGTGCATGGCCCCCTGGGGAGGCCAGGATGGTCTGCAATGGACCTCATGGGTCATTAATGTGGTTTGTGTTTGGTGTATGTGCAGATGTACCTATCTTGCCATTGCAGCAGGTCACAGGGGACTGCACGCTCTACACATGTGCTTCCTCTGCAGTTAGTGCCACACTACGAAACAGTGGACTCCTTTCTGCGACTGTTGTTTGCAGTTGGGGGAACAGAGGAAGGATGAGCATCTTCACCCATATGTGCCTTGGACTTTGGATTGCATCTCGCAACAGTATGCCTGTTTTTTGCAGCTACAGTACTGCATGTCCTGTGCATCATGTACTGCATGTGCGCCGCTGTAGGCAGGACTCAGGTGTGGTGTACCACGGTCTCAGAATGTGTTCAGCCACATTGTTTCGTGTCCTGGATTTCACCCATTGCAGGCAGGGACCTGCAATGTCTTTGATTCTAGACATCGATGTGCACAATGGTGTGGAGGTGTTGTCTAATGTTTGGAGCAGTGACTTGGGAAACAAGAAACCAGGGTTTGATTTACACTATCACTATCACTCCTTATGTGATCGGTGGGAAAATTTTATAGAGGCTTTTTATGTATGAAACATCCTTCATAGGATGACCTCCACTCCTTATGGCCTTGGGTAAGTCACTTAACCCTCTATTGCCTCAGAAGGATCCAAATTGTCAATATCTCTGTTTTAATGTACATTACCAAGTTTATGTTACTATGTACACCACTTTAACTAAAATGGTAAAGCAGTATAAAAATAACCAATTAACTACATACATATATAAATTAAATAAACAACAGGATTCAACTATTTTATCATAACTGTAACTGTACAGCTTTGGCTCCATCACATCTCTGCATACCATGTAGCCACATCCTACCCCTGGGATGGCCACCTGCAAGGATCATCACACTTCCTTACTTGCTCCATCTGGCTAGTATGAGCGACTCTTATCCAGTTGTTGTATACACATTTGTCAGGAAGGTTGTTTGGTGGCTGGGAGGCTGGGACAGCTGTAAGACCCACATGGCTGGTATTGTGTCATCCCCGTGGCACATTCACACTTTATTCACACACACATTACAACTGCATTTGTGAGTTCACATCAGGTACATTAAGGCTGCAAGCCCATACCACACTCTCATCTACTGCCATCCTTCCTTCAGTCCATCCATCATCTTCCAGTTATGTTAGAGGGAGGCATGGCCTAGTGGGTGGGGCAAGTTACCTCAGCCTGGAGGACCAGAGGTTCAAACCCTGCTAGAGGACAGCAACCTTCGGCTGTAAGGACTGGGGTTTCTAGTCCCACAGGTGCTCCTTCTGGCCTTAGGCAAGCCACTTAACCCTCCTTTGCCTCATGTACAAAAACATAGATTGTGAGCCCTTTGGGGACAAGCTAAAAATATATATACAGTACCTGAATGTGCACTGCTTTGACTGGTAGAAAAGCAGTATACAAGCCTAGATAAATAAATAAATGTGCAGTCATGTATTCTGCTGCCAACTGCTACACCACGGCTCGCACAGGAACTTTTTCCTCATTTTGATGTATCACTCACACCTCTCCTGTGCCTGATCTACATGTTGCCATTCCTGCTCCGCATCATGGCAATTCTGGCTCCGCAGAGGGACACGTCTTCTCCATCCTATACCACACACTGAGCTTACAGCATTTTACCTGGGAACCCCTCACTGAATCAGGACAGCTATCTCCCACATGCTCAACCCACTTACTGACTGCTGCGTAGGATGCCCATGGATTTGTCAGGTCCATCAGCTCCTACCTGTCCTTCCATCCATCAGCTTTAACCTAACTTTCACTGGGGCTTCCTTATTCAGCGTTAAACTGACAACTGTTTTTGGGTGTTAAGATGCATGCTTGGCACCTTAACGCCCAGTGTCCTGTTTGCACCCAATAAGTGGAGCATAGTGCCCTTTCCGCTGGAATGCTTATTACCCACCCAGTCCTTTATCACACACTAGCATCCTTAATGCTGCTGTTATCTTTTGATATCCGGTGGTCCCTTAACATTCTTTAATAAACATACCCCCTAATTTTAAAACCAGACACAGCAGTGCTCCTAAACTTTAAACAAAGTAGCAGGAATGCTCGAATCTCCAAACTGTTTTTTTCAATATTTTATTTTTCTCTTTTAATCTGCTAAACGCTAGCACCCCTTCCTTATTTCCTCAAAGTCAAACACAGCTCTGCTGTGATATTATGGTCCATGGGATTTGCACAACTTGGTCAGGGATGTGTTTGGCAGCTTGCCAAGTATTTCTCAGCATGATTGACTGAAATGTCTCATGTCTCTTACTGATCCCTTTCCTGACGTTCTCCCCCTCCCAGTGGAAATAAAAAGTCACGAATGGCTAACCAATGGCCCTTAGTTTATCTAAAGTGCTGAAAGTGGTCAGGTAACTATTTTCACCCAAAATCCACAATATATCTTTCTGTTGCCTCTCTATAGCACCTTATTCATTGCAATAATTCATAATCTGTACTAATTGGTTTATAATTTGGCTTATAATTTATTAGTCACACGTATAGATTTTTTAATAAGTTTTGTTGAATAGCGGTTTACCATAGCTGTATTCCCATTTCACAGAGCTTTTCCAGAACAAGGTCAAGATCTCAGTTGGGAAGAATGATGCATGAGTCAGCGTTCATATATAATGGGACCCCATTTATTCCTTGTCGCTAATGAAATGCAATGTCGAGAAAATTGTATTTATTTATTTATTTATTTATTTATTTATTTATTCATTCCTATCATTTATTATACCACCCTTAAAACAGCAAGATCAGCAGCTCAGTTTACAAAATGAATATAAAACAGGAAAGATAGTTACAAAAACATGGTTCCAAGAGAGAGGAAAAGGCAAAAGGCAAGAAAGGAACAACAGGTGGAATGCTTAATCCTTTGCTCCGAGGGCCGATGCAAAGATGAGCTCAAAAAAGCAATGTTTTTAGGGCTTTTTCAAACCTGATATAAGAGGGTTCATGTCAAAGGTACAAAAGCATAGAGGTAGAGAGCAGCTGTGTTCTGCCATTTGCGATGGATTTAGAAATAAGTTATATACAATGGGCCTAAAATTGAATTGAGCAGGCTATGTTCCCCTACAACGCATAGCCCTGCCTGCCCACCCTTAACCCGATATTGAATGCCGGGGTCATATGCGGTCCTGGCATTGAATATCTGGGGATCGCCACACATGCTGGAAGCCACATTAGGTAACCAGGCAGCAGCGATATTGCATGCTGCCCGGTTAGCTCCTGCACCTTAAAGACAGGTGAGGGTTTCCTTGCCTATCTTTTCAGTGCAGATCGCTAACTGGGCAGCACCCAATAATGCTGCTGCCCGGTTATCACTTGTCACTGCCTCCGCTCTCCCCCGGAACACCCCGACATGCCCCTGACATGCCCCGATGTTAACCGGATAGCATCGGAGCAGATAGGTGAGCTAGCAGGGCATATTCAATGGCACTATCGTGTAAGTGCCATTGAATATTCAGATTTAAGGCATTTACACACTTCATTGGGCTGTAAACTGTGTCAATGCCTTTCGAAAATCAGGCCCAATATTTTTGAGAAAAATTATGGTCTGAAATATGATTATTTAATTAATTTTGATGTTTTATAGTGATGGCAGAACAATTTATCCTTGAAGCAGCCTACAGGCAAAACACAGTCCTTTGTTGGATATCGAATGACATATATTTAAAGATATTTAATATAAATATTATCACTTGTTGCATATATTTTGCCAGGATAACATCCAAGGCTAGCCTAACTGAACATATTACTCTTATCCTATACAACCTCCACTGGTTCCCAATAGCCTACAGAATAAAATATAAGCAAATAATCACTGCCTTCAAACTACACAATGACATCTTCCCCTCCTACCTATCCACCCTAATACAATCTCAAACTGACAACAGACACAGGAGGAAAAATGCACAAAACATTCTGACAATACCATCCTCTATACGAAAAGCTAAACAATTCACAATCAATAGAGCGTTCAGATTTACAGCCCCCACACTCTGGAATGCTCTACCTGACCAACTCAGAGCAACCAAAGACCTACTAACATTCCGCAAGGAATTAAAAACCCTCCTATTCTCAGAATATTACAATACACCCTCCCCCAACAATACCTCTAATTCATCAACCCTCCCTTCTGCCACTCAAATATCTTAATCCCACTCCCATCCCCAATGTTTATCTCTTTGTAAATAGCTAAGAAACACAGCTGTCACTACGACTATGCATAAGTGTATACTGAGATGTATATAGTTCTGGTTCAACTAGTTTTCTAGTTCCTTTTTTTTTAGACGTTTTATTTAAATTTTCAGGTAATATACATACAATTTGTGATAGGCTTAGCAACAGTTAATACAATGTGTAGTATATTTTTCCCGCCTATCACTATGCTCGAACTCTAACATCCCACACTAATAATAACACTATAACAGAACTAAACATGTAACTGCACACTGTGGTGAGCCAACCATGGGCTAACATCAGCCCCTTTAGCAATCGGACTATTGTCTATCCATAAGATCGTTGGTGATGACGAGTGCTTATTCTGCAAAGAACAATTGCTTATAATAATTGTTGGTCTAGGGCAGCGATGGCGAACCTATGGCACGCGTGCCAGCTGTGGCACATGAAGGCCTTGCAGCTGGCACGCGGGAAGGTCCGCTAGGACAGGTGTCTGCCTCCCTTCGTCTGCAGCCGCGGCTCCCTGCCTGTTAGGGAACCGCGGCTGTGCTTGTAAAATCGTTGCGGAGCCCTTCCTGTCTTGACGGGCTCCATGCAGCATTGTCCCGCCTCTAAAGGAAGTTAGAGGCGGGACAATGCTGCACGGAGCCCGTCAAGACAGGAAGGGCTCCGCAACGATTTTACAAGCACAGCCGCGGTTCCCTAACAGGCAGGGAGCCGCGGCTGCAGACGAAGGGAGGAAGACATGGGGAGAGGGGGGGGGCTACCATCGACATGGGGGGAGGGGGGGCTACCATCGACATGGGGAGAGGGGGGGGGCTACCATCGACATGGGGAGAGGGGGGGCTACCATCGACATGGGGGGGAGGGGGGGGGCTTACATGGAGGGAGGGGGGCTTACATGGATGGATGGAAGGAGGGGGGCTTACATGGAGGGAGGGAGCTGATATGGATGGATGGAAGGAGGGGGGCTTACATGGAGGGAGGGGGGACTGACATGGAGGGAGGCTGACATGGACAGTGGGGCTGACAGGGAGGGAGGGAGGGAGGGAGCTGACATGGACAGATGGAAGGACGGGGGCTGACATGGAGGGAGGGGGGCTGGCATGCACAAAGGGGAGAGACAGGGACATACTGGACAGACGGGATAAATGCTGGAGAGAGGCGAGAGACATTGCGGCTTAGGATTATAATGGGCTGATGGGGGAGCTAGCACTGGTAATGGGCAGATGGGAGGGGACTAGGACTGGTAATGGGTTGAAGGCTAGGACTGGGAATGGACTGATCAAGGGGGGGGTTGGGACTGGTAATGGGCTGATAGGGGGGTATGATTGATAATGGACTGATGGGGGCTAGCATTGGAAATGAGCTGATCGGTGAGGTTAGGACTGGAAATGGGCTGATGGGGGGATAGGACTGGTGATGGGGGGGGTAGGACTGGTGGTATTGGGCTGATTAGGGGAGGCTAGCACTGGTAATGGGGTTGAGGGGGGATTAGCACTGGAAGTGAGCTGATTGGGGGGCTTTGACTGAGACTGGGCTGATTGTGGGGAGGGGAGGATAGAGCTGCTGGCCCTGGAAGAAAACTGGGGGCTAAGGCTACAAATGGGCTGATGCGAGGGGATGGGAGAATGGAACTGGAAGGGAGTGGATCTGAGAGGGGCTGCCATGGTATTTGTACTAGAAGGGACTGGTCAGTGGGGAAGGAGGGGGACTGGAAGGGAATGGACACCAGTGACAATCATGGGAATGCAAGTTGACATTGGAAGGTACTGGGAGTGAGGACTGGAAAGGGGCTGATACTGGGGAGGGTTACTGGGACTGGAAATAGGCTGATGGAAAGAAGTGAAGAAAACGAAAGAAGAGATAAGAAATGGCAGATGGACCATAGACCACAGAAACAGAGCTAAGAGAAGACAGGAAAGCAGAAGCCTCAGATCGGGACCAGCATGATCAGAGAATAAATTGGTCAGACAACAAAGGTAGAAAAAATAATTTTATTTCATATTAGTGATTTGACTACAAAATCATCATAATTTTGAAATCAAATATTGTTACTTGTGATTAATTAACCGTATTTTCCGGCGTATTTTTTTTGGTGTGCGCTGGAAGAGGGGTAGTCTTATACGGCGAGTATAGGCCAAACACCTATATTTTAACAGGAAAAGTAGGGGGTCGTCTTATACGCCCAGTCGTCTTATATGCCGGAAAATACGGTAAGTAAATTTAACGTTTTCTATGAAAAGTAGTTCTGAGGGGGGTCAAAAAAATATTAAAAGAAAAGTGACAATAATATAATAATATATTTATAATGTGGATTACATTTGGGCCCTCATATTTACCTCAGGCTATGATTGTGATTGTGATTATGATGGTACACTGTAAGAAACAATATATGCAGTGTTAGATTTGTTTTAAATGTCGCAATGGTTTTGCGGCTCCCAGTTTTTTTTTTTCCCTTCGGAAACGGGTCCAAGTGGCTCTTTATGTCTTAAAGGTTGCAGACCCCTGTGCTAGGAGAAAGGCCCCAGCCCGGCCCCGCGCTTCCCCTTCCGGTCGGAGCTTCTGCGCGCCTCTCGCCGAGAAGCTGCACGCTAGGGCTCGTGCGCCGTCCTCTCGCGAGATTATAGGACCCGCGCGGGAGCTGGGTTCCAAAGAAGAGCAAAACCTACCACTTTCATGATGAATGGGAAATGGACTACTTCTTCATCATGGTTAAAGACAAGTGTTGTGTAATTTGTAACGCCCCAGTATCCTTGCCCAAAATGGGTGATCTGGAACATCATTATAAGGCTCTAAAATATTGTTGTTAAGGTTTAATTGACGTGCTGGCACTTTGAGGAAATTCTTTGGTTTTGTGCGGCAGTTTGGGCACTCGGGCTCAAAAAGGTTAGCCATCACTGGTCTAGGGTATCCCATTTTTTAAGTAGATTACGGTATGACGGTTGCTGTATCACATAGGCTTGTTCACATGACCGGTGGTAGCAGACCAAATTCCACCACCAGTCTATATGTAAGGTTTCAAAATTCTTCCAGTGGCTTAGGATCGCTTTTAGCGCCAAGCTAAGTAGTAAATCTAGCATGGCATCCGCTTCTTTCTCCGTTGTCATCCGGGCGGCCAGTGATTTGTAGATCACTATACGATATGTTAAAGGTGTCCAGAATTTGAGGAGTCGCGTGATGCGGCTCCAGACTTGTCGCCAGAATTCTTGTAATAGGTCGCAGTAATAAAGCATATGTGCCAACGTTCCATCCTCTGAGCCACAGGACCAGCATTTCATACTTTGGTGTTCCTGCCATTTAGCAACTTTGACCGGCGTCAAATAAGCTCGATGAGCCACAAAGTACAACGTTTGCGTGAGTGAGGACGCCCTAGTAATCCTAATCTGTGAGTTCCAGAAGGTATTCCACATTTCCGGGTCCGTCTGTTCACCCACTTCAGATTCCCAAATTAGTTGTGCACCTCTGCATCTTCTTTTCTCTCCCTCTCGGATAAGCCGAACATATTTGGATATCAGTCGCTGTTCTTCCGCCAGTACTCTGATTCTATGATACATGGTTGGGCCTTCTTGTAGAAGCGCAGGGAACACTCCAGCTGCAGCTAGGCAATGTCGCAATTGACACCATTGAAAGAAACAGGAATGTGGCATATCATATTCCTGTTGTAGGGTCGGGAAGGACTTGAACGCCTGTTTATGAATTAGGTGACCCAAGTTTATAATGCCCCGTGTCAGCCAAGGGATCCAAATGAAACTGCATCCGTCAATCTTAAATTTCGGGTTGAGCCATATATTGGTAGACATGGTATGGTCCCGTCCCCCATCCATTTTATGAGCAAGGAATCGAAAAGCGGCCTGAGTATTCCCTATAATTTCATCTTCCGACACTGATGTTGGAGATTCCGCTCCAATACGCAGCCATAAGGGCACTGGACTACTCAATGTGGTTTCAATATATATCCATGAGGGTCATTCAGGCGCTTCTTCTCTCTCACTCCACCATGTTCCTTGTTTCAGTATAGCCACGTTGTGGTAGTTTTGAAAGTCGGGAAAATGAACTCCGCCCCATCGCTTAGCTAACTTAAGCTTCCACAGCGCAATTCTTGGAGGTTTGTTGCGCCACAGAAACCTACTCAGAATTTTCTCTAACTTGTCATAAAATTTCCTCTCATATAGAACCGGTAGCATACTGAGGATGTAGTTCAGTTTAGGCATTATAACCATTTTGATGGTTTCTAATCGGCCCCACCAAGACATATGCATCGGGGACCATTTGTTGATATATTCAGTAAGGATATGTTCACATGCCACCCTATTTTGTTTCATAGTATCATGTGAAGTGATTCCGTAGGTAACTCCCAGATATCTGAAGGAGGTACGTTCCACTATGAACGGATATTGACTGAGGGCTGTCTCCGATACTTTAGGGTGAAGAGGAATGATTGTCGTTTTGGACATATTCAATTTATATCCGGATATCTGGGAGTACTCCTCTATGACGTTTAAAGTAGCTGTTAGGGAGTTGGTCTCCAATACGAGAAATAGGTCATCCGCATACGCTGATATTTTACAGTGATAATCTTTGAATCTAATACCAGAGATATTTTCCTGCTGTCTTAATTTAATCAGCAAGGGTTCTAGCGCTATGTTAAAGAGCAAAGGTTATAGCGGGCATCCTTGCCTGGTACCCCTGGAGAGTTGGAATTCGGTGGAGAGTCCACTATTTACAGCTACTCGAGCTGTCGGCTTTGTATATAATAATTCCACATTTTTTATATAAGCTTCTGGGATATCAAACCATCGCATCGTGTCAAAGAGATACGGGAGCTCCACTCTATCGAAGGCTTTTTCCGCGTCTAGTGCGAGTCCCACAACCGGGGTAGTGTGGTAATGGGCCTTCGTCAATATATGTGCCATTAGGCGCCCATTGTCCGTTGTCGATCTCCCTGGCATAAAACCACATTGATCTGGATGTATTAATACCGAGATTACTTTCACTAATCGGTTAGCTAAGAGTTTGGCGTAAATTTTGTAATCTGCGTTTAACAGCGAGATGGGTCGGTAATTTTCTACTCGCTGAGAGTCCCTGCCCGGCTTAGGGTGTATGGCAATCGTGGCCGAGGCAAATCCTCCAATGGTAGGACTCTCATCTTGAAGTCCAAAGTAATATTGCTGTAGCTCTGGGAGCAGCAATTTTGAGAAGGTAGTGTAAAACTCAACAGGTAGACCATCTGGGCCGCTGGCCTTCCCCTTGGCTAGTTGTTTCATTGCACATTCTATCTCTGCGATGGTTATATCATCTTCAAGGATATGCTTCTGCGTCGCGGATAGCTTAGGCCCCGTGAGGGACGCCACGAAGTTAGAGAACGAGTCCATACTACTGTCAATCTCCGTCTGATAGAGTTTAGCATAAAAGGTTTCACATATAGCTTGTATCTCTTCATCCTTTATCCGTATGTTGCCTTGGGCGTCTTTCAAGCCCGCAACTCTTGTTGCTGCCTTCTTCGCTCGGAGCATGCGAGCTAACAACGCACTCGCTCGGTTGCTCTCATGATAATACAACCCTCTTTGAGCCTTGATCTGCAGGTCTGCTTCTGAGCTCAGAATGGCATTGTATTGATATCTCAATTTTTGCAGCCTGAGCAGTATCAATGAGTCGGTCCGCTTCGTGAGCAGTCGTTCTCCTGTGCGTATTTCCTGTTCAAGCTCAATCAGTCGTTGTTTTGTCACTTTTTTCTTTTGTATGTTATATGATGTCATACGCCCTCTCATACTAGCTTTGAAGCCTTCCCACCAGGCCCACGTTGCCGTCTCAGAACTTTGGTTATAAGTGAAGTATTCGGCAATGGCCACATCCATGATGTTTCGGAACTCCATATCTGCCAGCCAAGATCGATCAAAATGCCATCTCGCCTGTGGTTGTAGGGTATTGCCAGTATCCAACTCTAGCATTACCGCTGCGTGATCAGAGACCGTTTTAGCTAAGTGTCGAGTATCAGAAATCCTATTCAGCAATGTCTTGGATATTAGAAAGTAATCTATGCGCGTTTGTGTGTTATGTGGCATCGAATAGTATGTGTATTCTCGTTCTGTTGGGGATAATAACCTCCAGGGGTCTATCAAACCAGTGGAGTCCATTATGCTTGTCAGCATTCTGCTAGCCTTCGGCTTATGTTGCGGCTTATATGGGGTTCTGTCAATTAATGGGTCTCGAATGAGATTAAAATCTCCTCCGAGAATAACTGTAGTAGAGTCCATCGTCAGGAGTTCGTGTGCCACATTTTCATAGAAGTGCGGTTCGTCTAGATTCGGGCCATAAATTGACATCAGGGTGTATCTGTCATCATGTATCTTAGCTATTGCCTTGGCCCATCTCCCTGTAGGATCAATCGCTGTCTCCTCAATTACCGGTTTCAATGACCTGCGAATTAAGATGATTACTCTGCCCTTTTTCTTCTGTGCTGGAGAAGACACAACATTCTGATAATATTCTCCTTTTACTTTCTGAGATTCACATAAGGAGAGGTGTGTCTCTTGTAGATATATTACGTCCGCACGCTGTTTTTTACAGTAATTTAGTATTTTCGTGCGTTTCATTGGGTTAGTGATACCCTGTACATTAAGGGTCAAAAACTTTAATTTTGCATTAGTCATGAGCCCAATCGCTTGTATCATATTTAATAGCACTCGCCATCATCATCATCCTACCCCGTAAATATATGGGATTAGTTATGTTCTCACGTTTGTTGGGCAACCACAGTGCATAACATATAATAACTTGTATGGTGCAGCTTAACCCGCTTATACCAACCATCTGTTACCTGCTCCCTCCCCTCACCCTAGCCCTATTAAGATCCCTTTGAGTAGTTTAACTGTTCTCTCCCCCCGTCTAGCTATGCACATCAGTAGTATTGGGGGGGTACAGTTTGAGCAGAAACACATTCAGGAGTATAGACATAGGAGAAGAAAAGGAAAAATACATGCCTCCCACTCTGCATTATCCTGTACCTGCAGTACCCCCATCGAAATGATGACCTATTAATAAGTATCAGCAAAGATCTCCTGTATCTCTCATGTCCCAATTTCCATGTCGGCTTGCTCCCGGAGAAACAGTCTCAAGTCCTCGCCCTTTTCTTTTTTTTTTAAACTTTTATTTTCATTTTGCAACAAACAAAAGAAACAACACACCAAAAGAGACAAAACAAGTATACAATAAGGAAAAGTAAACCCATTACCCCCCACCCCGATGCTTCTTCTCTACCCGATTATATCAGCATGTGAGCGCTTCCAATTAACAGTGATTATACATCAAACGATCAAAAGAGTATCTACAATACAGCATGATCATGGGACAGAGATATATACAAAGTTAGACAGTCAGATGAGAACATTTAGCAAAATGTACATAGTCATTGAGCATCTTCCATTGAGACCAATGAGAAGGAGTCTGAACGGAGGAAGCGAACAGACGAGGTATTTGTTCATATTTACTGTAAAGACAAGCATGATTCCACCATTCATTGGGGCTCAGATGGGAGCTAATTTTCCAGGATTACTTAATTAGGGAAATAGCAATGCCAAGCATAAAGTTCGAAAGGAGATAAGCCATTTTTGGGAGAGGGGGGATCCCCGCAACTGGGCGAAGTCCCACTATCCTCCAAGAAAGGGGCTCCTGAGAGTGCGAGATAGACTAAATACGACCCCAGACCCGACGCCAGTAATACTGTAGTGCGGGATATTCATGCATAACATGAGGCAATGAACCAATGGCCGCAGGACGTGTCCAGCAACCATTGCCCTGAGTAGTGTTCCATTTGTCTAATCTGTGAGGAGTGTAAAAACACCGGTGGGCTAGAAAGAAGAGGGTCTGAGTGAGTGAGGCGGGTCGGGAACCCGTGTCCCTCTACTCCAGATAAGGCTCCATTGCTCCGAGGTCAAAGTCACATGCAATTCTCTCTCCCATACTTTCTGCGCTATAGGGGTATCTCTAGTTATAGCATTACATAAGGCTTAGTAAAAGTGGATGCTACACCCAGTGAACTACCGAGAGATCGGAAAGTCTCCAAGCAACCTTATGTAGAGAATGCCGATGGCGGGAGTCCTCTAGTGCTCCGAAGGCGATGCTGAAGTTGCACTGACCAGAGTCGGGAGTCTAAAGATTGCATAAGAGTATTAAAGGCACCTAAAGTGTCTAAAAGCATTGGTGGATAGTGGGAGTCTGATGGGAGAGTCATACCAGGGAGAAAGGTAAGAGGAATCGGTTTGCAAAGGTCCGCTTCTATATCTAGCCACACAGGTCTACTCGGTACTGGATCTTCCAACCAACGAGCACCTTGTTTGAGAAGAAAAGATTGAGGGAACACTTGAGTAAAATCGCCACCAAGTATTAATGGAGCAGTGGCAGAGGCCAAGGCCAACTGCGCAATACTTGCATAGTAAGCAGGGTTGTCCACATTCGGGGCATAATGCAAATACACGTGAATTCACTATCTCCAACCTCAAGGTGTACACGGGCCCATCTACCCTCCTTGTCAGCGCTAATATCAGGTACAGTAGCGTGCAAAGACTTCCTAACCAGAATGGCTATCCCGTATCATTTGGAAACGGTGGAAGAATAGGCAGCTACCATGTGAGGCTTAGCATTGAGTTTCAGTGTTTCAGCAGAGTTTAAATGCGTTTCCTGAAGAAACACTAAATCAACATGCTCATGGCTAAGATAGCTAAGGATTTTCTTTCCTTTGAGTGGACCATTAATGCCTTTGACGGTGAATGATAAGATTTTACATAAGGCCATTCAGAAAAGTTAAAAATTCTGAGCATGATAGCACACATAATTGCACTATGTCCCTCAAACTGACTGTATCTGGCTGTACACATGACATAGGAAAAATAAGCTAATATAATACAATGAAGCGCCCCACATTAACAAAGAAAACCGCAGTATGGTAGAGGAGAAGCAAATCCCAAAATTACTGGCGACCATGTGTCTGCGGGGAGAAACCCAGAGAAGGCCAAAATTGAAAAACACATAACCTGTAGGACTGTGCGTGCTCCGAATCCGACCGAGGCACACATCATGAAGGGATAGGAGACCAAAAAACAAAAGTCATATAGAGAAAGAAAGAAAGTCCAGGCTATTTCTGTGCTTGGCTATGACCGCCGCATCGGGCCCTTCAAAATGGCGGATAGAGCCGGCAGATAAGAGTCCAAGATTTGGGATCAGCGCATCTGCTCTGCTTCTTTGGAGTCTAAAAATGTTGATAGTAGATCAGGATCTTCGAACGTCCTGATTTGGTTGTGGAGAGTCACTCGGAGCTTCGCTGGATACAACAGGCCAAAGCGAGCCTGTAGCTGTTGAAGTCGAGGGCGAAAAGCAAGGAGTTTCTTCCGACGGTCAACGGTAGGCTTTGCCAAATCAGGAAAGAAGGAGACCTTACGACCTTCAAATTCCAAATGATGATTCGCTCGGGCAGCATGTAAAATTTGTTTCACTTGTTGATATCGTAGCAAGCTAAAGATAATAGGCCGGGGGGTCGTGCGGTTGAGCGCCATGTGGGCAGGAACACGGTGTGCTCGATCGAGTTCCAGTTCTCTGTGAAAAGTGATCTTCAGCAAGGAGGGAAGAGTTTTGAGCAAGAATTCTCTCATATCTCCTGCTTCCACCCCCTCCGGCATTCCGAGGAGCCTCACATTGTTGCGACGGGCTCGATTATTGCTATCTTCTAACTCCTTTTGAAGATTCTGTATCTGGCGCTCAGCCTTGTCCAGTTTGCCCAAGCGCACCTCGTGCGAGTCGAGGACCCCCGCCATGTTGTCCTGCCGTAATGAAAGACTTTCAAGTCGGTCCTGGAGCACTCCAAAGTCTTCTCGCATGGCTCGAAGCGCTTCTCCATTGGACTGCACCAATTCCTTCACGCCGCGTATTTCCTCCAAAATCTCCAGGTGCATTTCGGGGTTTTCACGAAATGGAACCATCTTCTGTGGGGAAGACACCTCTGTTTTGGAGCGTTTTCCGTGAGAAGAAGAAGGAGACCCGAAGTCCAAGCGCGCTGGTTTATGGGCCGCCATCCCCCCCGAGGTGCCCCGGTCAGCTCGGAGCGAAATAGCAAAGTTGTATAGGTATTAAGTCAGGATTCTAAGTAGGCCTCTCGGGAGCTTCAACGCAAAGCGTCCTACCCGCTGGACATCAGGCTCCGCCCCCCAAGTCCTCGCCCTTTTCAAAAGATCGCGTCATGTTGTTCAGTGTCACCTTCATACGAGCCGGATAAAGGAGGCCATACCGAGCATTTACTTTCTGTAGCAGAGGCCTGCAGGCTAACAGATCCTTGCGTTTCTCTACCGTTGTCTTGCACAGGTCTGGATAGAACGCAACTTTATTACCATCTAGTAGGAGCGCTGGTTTCACCTTAGCCGTCTGCAAAATCTGTAATGCTTGCTGGTAACGCAATACTTTCAAAACCACCGGTCTCGGGTGCGGCGTTCCACTGCTAGTGCGAGAGGGGACCCGATGGGCACGTTCAATTTCCAGCGCTGGTGTGAAAGTAATTTGCAATATATCCGGGATCAATTTTTCTAAATATTTAATCATATCGATTCCTTCTCTCCCCTCTGGTATACCTGTGATTCGGACATTACTTCGTCGTGCGCGGTTATTTTGTTCTTCCATTTGATTCTCCAGTGCCTTTATCCGATTGGCGAGTGGGCCCATCTCCGCCCTTGTACTGCGACAATGCTCAGCTTCAACTTCCACAGCGTGCAGGCGACCGGTAACCTCCGCCAGAGTATCCTTAACTTCCTGCATATCTGTTTGCATCTGCGTTATTGCCGAGTTACTGGAGGTAACCATATCTTTCACCGCTCTCAGCTCGTGCAATATCTCTCGTTCACCAGCCATGATATCTTTGTCCGGCGCCATCTTTTGTGGGGAGGCCGACTCTTGTTTTGAGCGTTTGACCGCCAGTCCTGCCGTCGCTTGGAAATCTAGACGGGCAGGTTTTAAAGTTGACATCTTGGGCAGTAGAAGTATCCTGCTCTCGCCGGTTCTGAAGACAATAGACGCGGGGGAGAGACCGGATTCTGCGGGCTAGGTCGGAGCAGTGCAATTCAAGCGGCCATCCCTTCGCCGGCAAGCTCCGCCCCCCGTTTTCTAGTTCCAATTATGTTATTAAGCTGTTCCATGTTCTATGTATCGTCAACTTATTGTTCTATATAAACTGCACCTGATCGCTGGAAGGGGCGGTATAAAAGAACTGTTCAAATAAATAAATAAATAAATAAAATATTTTGTTACTTTACGTCACTCCAGTCCAGTCCCAGAATTTCTTGGATACAGGTTCCTCCTACAGCTTGGAGACTGAACAATGACACTCTTCTGATGTCACCACTATAACCTCCTGAGGGACCGCCCCCTGGCTTCAGTTTGTTCAGTCTCCAATCAGCTGGAGGTTGTAGAGCCTAGAACTGGGCTCTATAGAGGGACAATTAAGTGTTTTATTTCAATAAAAAAAAAAAAGAAGAGAAGAAATGCTAGGAATGCAATTAAGATGGTGCTGTAGCTTTAAGAGCTAGCTCATGCCCTCCCTCTCTCTCTCTGGAGGAGTTTACTCTACCGCTTTGAAACCGCGGTATTTGAGGCTGCATTAAGGATTCTACTTTGGTTAGGAGAGGAGCACTGCAGAGAAGTAAGGCGTCTTTAACCTATTTTATCTCGACGAAAAGGTAAAGTCTTGCCTTAAAAGTTTCTGTCTCTGCGAAGAGCAATTTAAGCCGCCGTTTTTATTTGGGTGAATTTGTTTAAAGGCACTTCCGGGTTTATTCCAATCTGCATAGAAACTTATGATCGGAGGCCCAGAGGTGGGGAAAAGCAATTTAAGCATTTTTTATTTGAAATCGCTGCAAATATGATGATTTGATTACTGCACAGTTGAGAGTGGCGGTTTAGATTCTTTGAAGGCCGCGTCATTGATGCGCGTGCATGAGGCATGTTTAGCAGCGAAGGCACAGTAAAAAGGGATGATTTAGAGTAATTCTTAAGCGTTTTTATCAAGTTTTCTTATTTTAAGGTACAGCTAAGCCTATTTGTAAGTATTTATTAGTATTTTATTTGTTTTTGTCATCTAAAAAAAAAGAAGAAGAGAAGAAGAGAGAGTAAATAAGAAATATTATTTATATCTGTGGCACTCTACTACAAAATGCCTTCTAAACCACAATGTTTAGTATGTGGTTCTAGGAGAGGCATATGTTTAGAGTCAGGAGTTTGCAAATCTTGTGTTCAGGAGAATGCAGATCTTCAGAATGTTTTAGAAGCCTCAGCTGAGGGAGTTAATCAGCTTTCTTCACCAGTAGGAGATGTTGATTCTCCTCTGCAGCTATTACCTGAACCTATTCCAGGTCCTTCTTCCAGGCCAGACGTACCTATAATGCCTGCAACTTTTTCTTCAGGTTTAGCAGCATTATTTTCAAAGGAGTTTGTTTTGCTACTTTAGAAAACTTTTAATGATGATCATAAAGTGTCTGACCCGCCTCTTATATCTGATCTTGTGGGGAAACGTTTGACTGATCCCATGAAAATTGATGAAGCTCCGATACCTGGTAGGAGGACTAGAGTAGAAAAGGATTCAAAGGATTTTTCTATATCATCTGAAGAAATGCATTCAGATTTAGATGCAAATGTTGAGGAAGAATTGGAAGAGGGAGAACTTGTAGAACAAGAGGACCAGTCTAGAATAGTACGTGTTTTTCGTAGAAAAGAGTTACCTGCATTAACTATGGAAACTCTTAAAACATTGAATATGCCAGTGTCAGAGCCTGAGGAAAACTTGGAATTAGAGGATCCTTTGTTACAAGCGTTTAGGAAAACGCAGAAACTTTTCCAGTACATAGAGTGGTAAAGGAAATTATTCAACAAGAGTGGAATGTTCCTGAAGCTGGATTAAAAGGCTCCAAAATTATGGCTCGTTTGTATCCTTTACAAGATAAGGATCGTGAATTCTTTAATCTACCTAAGATAGATGCAGCAGTTTCGGCTGTTACTGAAAGGACTACTATTCCAATAGAGAGCGGTGCAGCTCTTAAAGATAGTTATGATAGAAAATTAGACACTTTGTTGAAACAAGTGTTTGATATAAATGCTTTATCCATTCAGGCATCCATTTGTGGAGCATGGGTAGCTAGAGCATGTTTGCGTTGGTCACAAGGATTACATTCTAGCATGGAGAGGACCACTGCAGAGGAGGCATCTATGTTAGAAACAGGAGCAGCTTATTTAGCTGACATTCATTATGATCTTATTAGAGCGTTATCAAAAGGTATGGGCTCAGTGGTCGCAGCTAGAAGGTAGGATAGGCAAAGGCTAGGATGCTCGGTTCAGACGTATAGAGGTCAGTATAGGGATTTTTGTAACTTCCGTTCTGTTCGTTTTGGTCAATTTCAAAGAGGACGTCAGTATTTTAGGAGTCAGGGGTTTCGAGGATTTCGTGGAGCAGGAAGAGGTTTTGCAGCCTCTTCTTCATCTGCAAACCCGAGAAAGACACAATGAGATGAGGGATGCCCAGGTGAAATTTATTCCCATAGGGGGCAGGCTCCGGGATTTTATTCCGCCTGGGTTCAGATCACATCCAATCGGTGGGTGTTGGAGATAATTCAGAAAAGTTATGCTCTAGAATTTCAGCGCCCGCTGGTCGATTTGTTTGTTCAATCTCCTTGCAAGGCGCGCATCAAGCGGGCTGCAATACGCGAGACCTTGCAAAGACTGTTGGAACGGGAAGCTATCGTGCCGGTGCCGTTAAATCAACACGGGCTCGGTCGATACTCAATTTATTTTGTAGTTCCAAAAAAGGAGGGCTCGTTCCGTCCGGTTTTGGATCTTCGCGGAGTAAATCATTATCTTCAGATAGCTCATTTTCATATGGAAATGTTAAAATCTGTGATAATGGCGATGAGAAAAGGGGAATTTCTTACGTCTCTGGATTTAACAGAGACGTATCTTCATATTCCCATTCATCAGGAACATCAGAAGTATTTAAGATTTACAGCTCCAATGGGCCATTTCCAGTTTCAGGCGTTGCCGTTCGGTTTGGCAACAGCTCCAAAAACATTTACCAAAGTAATGATAGTAGTGGCAGCAGCATTGAGAAAAGAAGGAATTCTGGTTCACCCTTACCTGGATGATTGATTGATTCGAGCAAAGTCAGAAGAGGAAAGCAGGTTAGCAACGAACAGAGTAGTGGAATTTTTACAGAGTTTAGGTTGGGTGGTCAATATGAGAAAAAGCAAGTTGATGCCATCGCAGAATCTGGAGCATTTGGGCGCTCGATTCGATACAAGAACAGGAAGAGTTTTCCTTCCTCACTCTCGAGCATTAGCACTAAGAAATCTAGTGGAAACGTTTTTGACAAAAAAAGACCCCACGACATGGCATTATCTGCAGTTACTAGGGACCATGGCAGCAACCTTAGACGTAGTGCCGTGGGCGAGGGCTCATACACGTCCGTTACAAAGAGCATTATTAAGGAGGTGGTCGCATCAAAGGAGTCCGCTATCAGAGAGATTACCCTGTCTTCTGGAGACGCGTCAAGCTTTGCTTTGGTGGTTAAGGCCGGAAGTATTGCAAATGGGAATGCGCCTGGAGGCTCCAGTTTGGATTTGGATTCAGTTTACGACAGATGCCAGTCTGAGGGGCTGGGGAGCACATTGCGAAAGACAGTTTGTTCAGGGTCAATGGACCAGACAAGAAAAGATGTGGTCAATAAACAGATTAGAGTTAAGAGCAGTGACTTTAGCGCTACGAGCATTTCAGGATCGCATTCAGGGGAAGGCTGTTTGTGTCCTGTCAGACAACGCGACTGCAGTGGCTTACATCAATCGTCAGGGAGGCACAAGCATTGTGGCTCTGGAGGACAAGGCAGAAAACTTGTTCCTCTGGGCCGAGAAAAATTTGGATGCTTTGTCTGCAAGCCATGTTGCGGGAGTAACCAATATGCAAGCTGATTTTTTGAGTCGAGTGAAGGTGGATCCAGGGGAGGGGAGTCTGCACCTCTATGTGTTTCAGTTAATAATAGAGCAATGGGGAAATCCGGTGATGGATCTCATGGCAACATTTCAGTCAGCAAAGGTCGATCGGTTTTTCAGTCGAAGACGAGAAAGGATGTCAGAAGGTCTAGATGCACTAGTTCAAAGTTGGCCGGAAAGACAGCTGTTATATGTTTTTCCTCCATGGGTGTTGATAAGAAGAGTTCTTCAACGAGTGGAATGTCACAAAGGGCTAGTGATATTAACAGCTCCAGATTGGCCAAGACGGCCATGGTATGAGAATGCTAATAGACCGTCCTTGGCGTTTACCACTGAGGGAGGATCTATTGAGTCAAGGACCCTTACACATGCCTCAGGTGGATCGATTCTCGCTTACGGCTTGGCTCTTGAAAGGGCGAGATTAAGAGCCAGGGGTAACTCTTCAGCAGTAATTTCTACTTTGTTAAAATCAAGAAGGAAATCTACTTATTTAGCGTATATTCGCACATGTAGAATATTTGAAGCGTGGTGTGAAGACAAGTCTGTTATAGCATTGAAAGCTTCTATTTCTCAAATTCTTTCTTTTTTGCAGGAATGATTTGAGAAAGGATTAGCTCCATCTTCTTTAGAGGTTCAGCTGGCAGGTTTGTCTTTTTATAGAGGGAAAATAAAGGGTGAATCGATTGGAACTCACCCAGATGTAAAACACTTTTTGAGAGCGGCTACATTATTAAGACCACCATGTAGACCACGGATTCCGTCTTGGAGTCTCCAATTGGTTTTGGAGGCTTTGGTAAGGGAACCCTTTGAACCACTATCTTGAGCATCGCTAAAAGATCTTTCGTTCAAGGTATTGTTTTTAGTGGCTATTGCATGGGCTAGAAGGATTTCGGAATTACAAGCGTTATCTTGTAGAAAGCCCTTTCTGCTGTTCTTTAAAGGAAAGGTTGTTTTAAGGCCAGTGCCTTCTTTCTTACCTAAAGTGGTTTTGGCTTTTCATATGAATCAAGAGGTTTCATTGCCAGTATTTGAAAAGAAGAGTAATGGCAATCAACTCAATACGTTGTATTTTTTAGATATTCGTAGAGCACTGAAAATATATTTGAAGAGAACAAAGGATTTTCATAAGACGGATAGGTTGTTTGTTCTTTTTCCAGGCCCAAAGAAGGGTCAGGCGGCTTCAAAGGCTTCTATGTCTAGGTGGCTCAAATAAGCTATATCTTCATCATATTTATTAAAAGGTAAAACAGTTCCAGACGGGCTTAGAGCGCATTCAACAAGGGCGCAGGCTGCGTCCTGGGCAGAATACAGTTTGGTGCCGCCTATAGACATTTGTAAGGCGGCTACTTGGTCATCAATTAATTCTTTTGTAAAGCATTATAGGCTAGATGTGCAAGCACAGGCGGATACCTCTTTTGGGTCTGCAGTGCTTCAGGCTGTTATATCCCAGAAATTCTGGGACTGGACTGGAGTGACGTAAAGTAAGGTTAAATTAGACTTACCTGCTAATTGTTGTTACTTTAGGAACTCCAGTCCAGTCGCGCATCCCTCCCTGATATGCGTTTGAAATTAGAGATTGGCCTGAAGCGTGCATATATGGTAATTACAGTGAAACATTAGATATCATTTAACATTCTTGATGTTTTTTGAAAATTCTTGGTAAAGTAATATTCTTTTATATAGAGATGGGGGGCAAGAGTTTGAAAAAAAAATATTTAACAATTTATTTAAAGCATATTAGAAATCTCAATTAAAGGTTTATTAGCTAAGATAACTATGAGTAGTGCTTAATTGTTGCTCTGGTGAGTCTGCTTTGTCAATAGGAAAACTGAAGCCAGGGGGCGGTCCCTCAGGAGGTTATAGTGGTGATATCAGAAGAGTGTCATTGTTCAGTCTCCAAGCTGTAGGAGGAACCTGTATCCCAGAAATTCCGGGACTGGACTGGAGTTTCTAAAGTAACAACAATTAGCAGGTAAGTCTAATTTAACCTTAATGCTGATCATCATTGATTGAAGATTTTTTAGGCTCATGATGGAGATTATTGCCAGCACATATAATTCAGTGAGCAGCATCTGGTGTTAAAATCTCTGAGGCCTCTTTTCTTCTTTTCTTTATTAATGTCTTTTTTCATTCATATAGTTTCCATCAGTATATAACAGCAATGTGTCAGAGCATCAGATGTCTTAAATCTTCCATCTTTCACTGCCTTAACCATGTCCTTCCCATCATCTGCTATAAAATACACAGGAAGTACTGTTCATCTCTCTCTGGCCTAACTTTCAACCCTCCATCATTGAATTTATTTCCACTAAGATATGGGCCTCAGTATGGCTATCATTCATCATTTGTGTGTACAGCATGGCCTACCTGTATCCTGCTGCGAGTGCATCCTTACTTTACCTACAGCCTCTCCCTGCCTTATCCAGCTGCCACCAATGTTCAGTGAGGTGTAGATGTGTGTGAAATTCGGACTACTCCAGATGTCACTGGTGAAATACAAGCCTCTGCTTTCTAGCTTGGCCAACTTTGCCTGCATTCCATACATGTAATTAATTATACTAAAAATTGGCCTGGAGGGCACTTAATAATTGACAGCTAAGAAATGCAATAGCCTCTTACAATTCACATGCTCAGCCACCTCAGGGATTTGTCATTCATGGAAATTGTTTCCCTGATGCACAGTCACCAACTTTAATGCTGTCTGCCACTTGCCCCAGAATGGTGATGCAGAACATCACCCCATCTCCTCTATGACATCTTTCTTAGAGAGGTGTTAGTTCCTTGCCTTCCACCTCAGCGAGGGAAGAGGCTGGGAACTTGTCTTTGGAAACGGATTTCCTTTTTTTCTGTAACTTCTGTAATAATGTAAACGCAGTGCAGGAGAGATTTCCCAGCCTGGCATCAGTGCCTTGTAAATGATGCAACACACTCCTGTTCAAAAGATTTCCCATTGGATTTCCTCTACTAATGGTCTTCCAACAGTACATACATTCCTCATTATACAGATCCTCAAGCACCTTGAAATTCCTGTACATCTCTCATATTTTACAGGACTTCCTCTCTGTTCTCTTGGGGGGCTGCTGCTGAAACTGGGGTTGAGGGTGGGGTATAAGATGTGCTCTTGGCCCTGCCAGTATCACTTCCTAACTCCTTACTGGCAATTATTATGTTAATAACTAGATTTACCAGCTGCTGCTTAGCTATAAATCTTTCGTAATCTATGGGATACAGAAAGTGCTCACATGCTACTTAAACAGATTCTGTATCTGACAAAACCCACTGCATTCATCAGCAAGACAATGGTGCACATCCTAATGGCTTTAACTGCTGCTAGTATTTTACCCCTACCATCTTGCACTGCCTCTACCTTATTTTGCACCTCTTGGGAGATGGGAAAAGACAGCCAACTGCAGCAAAAAAAAAAAACCAAAACAAAACTGTGATCTGCTTGTATTTTCTTTCACTTTCCTGGTGAGCTGCTAGCATCATCAGCCACTGGATTTGGGATACATGAGGCAAAGATAGGCTTGTTTAGTTGCTTGTCAAAATATTTTAATGTGATTGGTGAAGTAAATAATTATTTTTCATTTTCCATCTTCCAAAGCAGCTCCTCTGTGTCTGGCTCCATAGGTTGTATTTCAATATGCCAAAAACGAATGTGCATGAATTAAGATTTAGCTCATTATGTTTCCCCTACACCCCATGGTAATTTGGTTCATTTAAAGATATGCATTACAAACAAAAAAATATATATATTACAAACCGCATTTCCCCTTTTGTCCAAAACTAAATGCACATACCTATTCTATGCCAAGCCTTTGCTAAAGAGATGGGCCTGTGCATTAGTTTAAGGTGATCTACCCTAAATAAATAGAGTTAAGCCCATTTATAATGTCAATTATCTTTATAATAATCCGGATGATATAGACAAAACAAACCCAATATATGATCATCTTTGTTTTCACATTTTCAATATACTAAGGGATATGTTTTCTAAACTACAACTGTTAGCATGGGGCCCTGCAGCAAAAATCCCAGGCTAATCGATTAGTGTGCAGTTGGATGGAGACTGGGTGGGTTAGGGCTGTAACGTGGGTGTTGTGGTTAGCTTTGGTGTTAATGGGCATATGATAACTATGAATGTTGCCTTTAGGATGAGTTCACATAATGCCACTTCAAGGGTAAGTGCCCCTGCATGCCAGTTAATGTTGTGCACCGCATTACCAGTGTGCTAGTGGCAGAGGGACGGAAGCACATACCCCAAAAAGTTAGCCCCGCCTCCATACTAGTTTTGTGGTTCTGATACATGCTAAACAGCATGCCCTTTAATAAACATGCCCCCCTAACTGAATAAAACAAATGTTGAAGCATGAAAATAGGCTGTTCATGTCATTATTTTACTGTAAACGAGGCAGCTATAAATATAGCGGTTACAGCATATGCCATCTCTCTCCCTTGGAGGCAAATAAACTAATCACTTACTAGAAAGTTGCATCTTGTTAATTTATGCAACTGGCAAAAACCTTAAGCTCAGGGCATGAAAATGTAAAGGAAGAAAAAGATGTTAAGAAAGAAAAAGTAAATATGCAGCTTCAGCAGTTGTAAACGCCTTTAAATCCTCCTGGAATGCCATTTTTTACTGTAATTCATTCACCCTTTAGTCTCAACAGACATATGGTACTGGATCTAATTACTTGTTATTTGTGTTCTGAACTTGCCCCACGTCACCAATGTGAGTCAGAGATATCCTGTCCAGGCAAGGTAAGATGTATACTTCTAGCTGATTTGCTTGGAATAAGTATAGAACAAAACAGACACACCTAGGGAAAAAAAAAATTAGTGTTAGTTAATGGCAGCTGCTTTGCAAAAATAGGGCATTCAATTTATATAGTAGTTTCCATATTTCATTCAAAAAGAGGGCACTCTAGCTTGCGGTGTAATAAGTGCTAAAGCTTAAATTAATACTTATATTCAACGCCACTATCCGTATAGGTAGAGGCACTGAATATACAGATAGTTTAGTCGCCATGCTGGCACTATCAGTTTAGTTAAGGCCAAAACAGAGGGAAGTCTTTCTGTGCTTGAAGTGCCTATTCTCCAGGACCAAGCAGGAAGTCAGTCCTCACATATGGGTGATGTTGGCGCCGACGGAGCCCTTGTGCGGAGCATTTCCCCAGCTTTCAAAGAAAGCCTTTGGGAATTGCAGCGCGCATGCGCGGTCCCCTTCCCGCCCAAGGGTGCCATCTTGCTCAGTCTTCTTTTTTCCGCGGAGCCCGACAGACGTAGTTCGTTTTTCCCCGTGGAAAAAGTTGATTTTCCCTATTTTTCTCTTTTTTCTCCGGTTCGACGCCGGATCCTTTTCCCGCTCGGACCGATACACCGGTATCAAGTCCTTTTCTCTCTTTTTCGGTTTTTGTCCTTTGTGACTGGCGTTCGCGTCTTTTTTCTTTTTTCCCTGGCAGCCCGGTCTTTTGACCTAGCAGGGGCCCTTTTTCCCCCAATGGCTACCAGCGGGTTTAAGAAGTGTGATCGGTGTAAGAAACTTATGTCTCTTACCGACACACACGACTGCTGCCTCCGTTGCCTTGGACCCGATCATGACCCGATGATCTGTGGTCCATGTGGCAAGATGTCCTCAAAGGCATTGAGGAGTCGGCAGCACCAGAAGGATCGAATTTTTTCTGACTCCGCGTCCGGCTGGGCCTGGACCTCGTCAGAGGCCTCGACGTCTCGGGGCTCCAGCCCCAAGCAGCGTCGGGGTTCCTCTGAGTGGGGGGTCTCCTTCACGGGAACATCGCAGGAAGAAGAAACCCGCGAGGGCGGCGTCGGTGGACGCTCCTGGTTCCTCGAGGGCCAGGTCGCATAGCTCCGATAGACGCCCCGGGTCTTCGGAGTTGGAGAGGCCTGCCAAGCATCCTCGTGTCGAGATGGAGTCTCTTGGACACGTAAGTGCTGTTGTCCTCGTGGACTCTCCTCCGAGGGAGCCGACGTCGGGCCTGACGCCGTCGGGGCCCGAGTCGGGGGCTGCTGGGTCTCCTGAGCTTGGACTCAGGTTGATGGCCTTGGGGAGCAGCTTCACTGCCTTCATGGAACAGCAGCGGGCATTAATCGCCGGTCTCACCGGTGCATCTGCCCCGACCACCGGGACCTCGACGTCTAAGTCGACCCCGTAGGCCGAGCCGATCCTCGAGTACATGCAGGCTCGAGTCGATCCTCAGCCACGGTCTCCCTCGACCTCCCGTTCTGGGCCGAGGTCGTCGATGCCGATACCCTCGGCATCAGGGCAGAGGGCATCGGTGCCCGCCCGACTGGAGCCACTCGATTCCTCCTCTGAGGAGTCGGGCTGGGAGACGGAGGACGAAGAGTCACCAGACACCCATCGGACTCGGTGTGTCCCATCAGCCTCGCCCGAGTCCGAACCTCGGAGACAATCCCCACCAGAGGATACCCGGTTCTCAGACTTCGTGCGGGATATGGCCAAGGCCTTGGCCTTCCCCGCGGATCCCGAGGAGGAGCCTCGAGCCGAGGAACTCGAGGCCCTCCAGTATGACTCTCCCCCGAAGGAGGCCTTTACTGTTCCGGTTCCTCCGATGCTGGAGCGGCTGCTCTTCCGCATGTGGGAGACCCGGCCTCGACGCCGGTGTTAAGCAAGCGGGTCGATTCCATTTATCGAGTCCGCAAGAGCCCCGGGTTCCAAAAGGCACAATTACCGCACCACTCCATGGTTGTGGAATCGGCCATGCATCGACTGAAAAGTCAGAAGATGCACTCCTTGGTGCCTCCCGGCCGGGAGGCCCGTAACCTGGATGCCCTCGGTAAGAAGTGCTTCCAGGGCTCTATGCTTGCTTGCCGTGTCCAGACTTACCAGCTCTACATGGGCATGTACCTCCGAGACCTGGCAAAGGAGATTGCCGGGTTCTCTGCTGGTCTCTCCGAGGAACCTTTGCAGAGGTTCCAAGCCTTGTCCACCGGTATTCGAGAGTGCTCGAAGTTTATCTCTCGAGCAGCCTACGATGGCTTCGAGGCTTCGGCCCGAGTAGCCGGGGCCGGCATCGGTGCCCGCCGACAGGCTTGGCTACAGTCATCCGACCTCGAGCCATGGGTCCAGGACAAGTTGGTCGATGTCCCCTGCCGAGGTGAAAACCTCTTTGGCAAGCCCATGGCTGAAAAGGCTGCAGAACTCGAGACCGAGACTCTGACCAGGACTAGGCTTTCCAGGAAAACCTCTGCCCCTTCTCAGAAGAAGAAGGGCTCGGGAAAAAAGTCCTTTTACCCGAGGAAGTCGTCTGCCTATAAACAATACCCTCATTATCAGGCCTCTGCAGCTCCCCAACAGGGTCAGCAGGCCAAGGGGCAGGGTCAAGGGCCCCGTAGGCAGAAGGCCCCCAAGCCACCTACACCGGCCCCTGCTCAGCAGGGTGGGGTTTTTTGACTCAAACAGCATAGCCTCTTCTCCTCAGCTGGCTTCTCTCAGCACAGGAGGCCGGCTGGCCCACTTTGCCCACAGGTGGTCAGCCGTCACATCAGATACCTGGGTTCTTCATATAGTCCAAAAGGGCTATCTTCTCCATTTTCACCAGGTACCTCCCTCCTATTTTCCAGGGGAGCCTCCAAGACCCCCTCTGCACAGGGACCTACTCCTTCAGGAGTTAGCAAGTCTGCTAAAGGATCAGGCTGTGGAACCGGTGCCCCACCACCTGAGAGGTCAAGGCTTTTATTCCAGGTACTTTCTGGTACCAAAAAGAACAGGAGGCCTCAGACCCATCCTAGACTTGTGCAACCTCAACAAGTTCTTGGAGAGGGAAAAGTTCAAGATGCTTACCCTTGGAATCCTGCTGCCCTACTTCCAGCAGGGAGACTGGCTATGCTCCTTAGATCTAAAGGATGCGTATACTCACATCCTTATCCATCCAGACCACAGACAATATCTCAGGTTTGTTGTGGGAGGAAACCACTATCAGTACAGAGTACTACCCTTTGGCCTGTCCTCCGCTCCCAGGGTGTTCACCAAGTGCCTGGCAGTGGTGGCGGCCTACCTGAGGCTTCAGGGTCTCTTTGTGTTTCCGTACCTGGACGACTGGCTCATAAGGGGCCAATCTTCCCAGGAGGCCAACCAGGCCACCCTTCGCACTGTGACTCTGCTTCAGCACTTGGGGTTTGTCATAAACTTCGCAAAGTCCACTTTGCTCCCGTCCAAGAACTTAGAGTTCATAGGGGCCAGACTAGACACTCTTCAAGCAAAGGCTTTTCTGCCTATGGACAGTGCCCACAGGCTAATGGATCTGGCCAGCCAGTTTCGCAGCAATTCCCTGGTCTCTGCCAGGCAATTCCTGAGACTACTCGGCCATATGGCTTCCACGGTTCATGTCACCCCCAATGCCCGCCTGCACATGCGACCTGCTCAGTGGAGCCTTCGCACTCAGTGGCATCAAGCCGCAGGGGGCCTAGCGGACTCAGTGAGAATCTCCGACCTCCTGGTCTCCTCTCTGCAATGGTGGCTTCATCTTCCGAATCTGGTGCTCGGAGTGGTTTTTCAATTCCCTCCACATACTCAGGTGCTGACGACCGATGCTTCTCTTCTCGGTTGGGGAGCACATTGCCAAGGGACATGTACTCAGGGTTTCTGGACCCCTTGGGAGGCTACTCAACATATAAACTTCCTGGAGCTACGGGCGATACGCCTAGCTCTGAGAGCCTTCTCCCACCTCGCCTCTCACCAGTCTGTACTGGTCCAGACGGACAATCAAGTTGCCATGTTCTATGTGAACAAACAAGGAGGCACAGGCTCCTTCCTTCTTTGTCAGGAGGCACAACGACTGTGCTCTTGGGCTGTCAATCATGGAATCCTTCTCCAGGCTGTCTACCTCCCAGGTCAGGAAAATTGCCTGGCAGACAGACTGAGCCGGATCCTGCAACCACACGAATGGAGATTGAACCCATTGGTGGTTCAGCAGGTCTTTCTCAAGTGGGGGCTCCCCACCATGGACCTTTTCGCCAGTCCTCTGAACCGTCAACTCCCGAGATTTTGCTCCAGACAACCGCATCCTCTCCGAGTAGCAGTGGATGCGTTTCTGATCTCGTGGTCCACGGGCCTGCTGTATGCGTTTCCTCCCACTCCACTGGTGTCCAGAACGCTGTTCAAAGTCCTCAGGGACGGGGCTTCATTGATTCTCATAGCCCCCAGGTGGCTTAGGCAACCATGGTTCCCGCTTCTGCTACAGCTGGCGGTGGACACACCTCTTCCTCTGGGGTTTCAACACGATCTCCTGTCTCAGGATCAGGGGACTCTCTTGCGCCCCAACCTCCAGTCCCTTCATCTGATGGCCTGGCTGCTGAAAGGGTAGTCCTAGCTCCCCTACTACTACCTTGAGAGGTGGAGGATGTAGTCTTGGCCTCTCGGCGTCAATCCACCAGGAAATCCTACGCTCTTAAGTGGCGTAGATTCTCTGCATGGTGTGCTCAGCACAGTGAGAATCCCTTCTCGTGCTTGGTAGCGGTAGTATTGCAATATTTGCTCTACCTCTCCAATCTGGGCCTTAAGTCTAACTCTGTCCGTGTTCACCTTAGTGCTCTCTCAGCACACCACTCGCCGGAGGACGGCAGGCCTCTTTCCAACCACCCTTTGGTGGCTCGTTTCCTCAGAGGCCTTCTTCTGCTTAAGCCTCCTTTGCATCCACCGGCCCCTGAGTGGGATCTGAATGTGGTCTTACAGCGGCTTACTTGTCCGCCTTTTGAACCTATGGCTACCTGCCCTCTCCATTTTCTCTCCTGGAAAACTTTATTTCTGGTAGATCTCTCCTCTGCTAGGTGAGTGAGTGAACTGCAGGCACTAGTGTCTGATCCTCCTTATACTAGGTTCTACAGGAATAGGGTAGTCCTACGGACTCACCCTAAATTTCTTCCTAAAGTTGTCTCACCTTTTCACCTTAATCAGGTGGTGGTTCTTCCGACCTTCTTTCCCAGGCCGCATGCCAACCAGGCTGAGATGGTCTTGCATACCCTGGACTGTAGGAGGGCGTTATCCTTCTACCTTGACCGTATGCGGGAGCATCGAAAGGCTGTTCAGCTTTTCGTTTCTTTTGATCCCAATAAGTTGAGGCTCCCTGTCTCCAAGCGTACGTTGTCCATATGGGTCACTGACTGTATCGCCTGGGCTTATGGGGCAGCCGGCCTCTCATTGGAGGGTCGAGTCACGGCTCATCGTGTCAGGGCGAAGGCTGCGTCAGTGGCTCATCTCCGCTCTGTTCCGTTGGCAGACATCTGCCGGGCCGCTACTTGGTCTTCAAGCCAGACTTCTGCGGCCCATTACTGCCTTGAGAGGGAGTCCCGCAGGGACAGTGCTTTCGGACAGGCAGTACTCCATAATCTCTTTGGGGTTTAGGCAACTCCTACCCTCTGGCCCTGGTGTTGGGCTACCGGTCGGGGGCGTTCTCAGAGAAGATTCCTTCCTTCTGTGCTGTCGAGCTTGAGGGAGCTCATTTTTCTGCTTGGGGTCTCCGGTAGCCTTAAGCTGGGGAGTCCCATATGTGAGGACTGACTTCCTGCTTGGTCCTGGAGAAAGAGTAGTTACTCACCTGTAACAGGTGTTCTCCAGGAGCAGCAGGACTCAGTCCTCACAACCCTCCCTCCTCCCCTTGGAGTTGCAGTCATATGATTTGTTTTTGCTAATTTTTTGCTGTCTTTTAGCTATGTCATCAGACTGAGCAAGATGGCACCCTTGGGCGGGAAGGGGACCGCGCATGCGCGCTGCAATTCCCAAAGGCTTTCTTTGAAAGCTGGGGAAATGCTCCGCACGAGGGCTCCGTCGGTGCCGACGTCACCCATATGTGAGGACTGATTCCTGCTGCTCCTGGAGAACACCTGTTACAGGTGAGTAACTACTCTATCCCTGAACGCCATGGGATGAGGTGCAGGAGCGATGATGTCATCCCTGGCCAGTTTAAATCTTTGGCCCGCCACCGGATGCTGAGGGAAGTCTTGCTGTGCTCGTTTCATTACCTGTTTGTATTGCCTGGATCCCTGAACACCGCAGAAGGAGGAGCAGGAGAGCTGACATCATCCTCGGCCATTTTAAATCTTTGTCCCAAAGTGGGATGCAGCCACGGGTGGGTGGGTGTGACAAAATGTGCATGTCCTGTCCCTTCGGAGCCTGGAGAAGTTAGTAATCTGAAAAAGAGTTTATGGTGAAAATGAAGTAGGCCTTTCCAGCAACCTTGGCTAAGTCCATCAAGGTCACCGGCCTGATAGATCGTCATCTTCAGTTGGTGACTCCAGAGGATTCCATCCCTGATGTGGACCTATCTTCTGGAAATGTGAGTACTTTTTCAGAATCCTTTCCCTCTCTTATATTGGGTTCTACCCTGCCCAGTCAGGAAGATTTGCTGATAGAGATGGATGCCTCCCCCTCCCCGGGTCTTTAGAAGGGGGTGATATTTCCGAACTCTGCTTTCTGGTTGGGCACCTCCAAGATTGACGGAGGATTGAGTGGTACTACTTGGGTTAAATTGTCAGTTCCTCTCACTTTTCCTGTGTCAGAGGAGAAGGTCACTGCTCCTAAAGATATTTCATTCTGGGATATTTGAGAGGTGGTGACTCACACTGAGGTTTCATTGTAATCATCCCTATCTCAGGTTTCCCAATTTTCAGCGGACGTTGTGGCCACATTTACGGACCAGGAAGTTAAACTTTCTAAATTGTAATTCATCTTTATCAAAACTTGAAGGACAAATGGCTTTAGCCCAAGCTGCTTTATTGTCTTCTGTTCGGGACAGCTTGGTGATTCATCACCAGCTCAGATTGCTTGAAAATGCAGCTCAGGCGAAGAATTTGCACCTTATCAACTTTCCCCGTACTCACTATTTGTCTCCTGTTATTTTTCTCCTAAAATATTTAAAAGAAATTCTCTTGGTTAATGATGTTGAAGCAATTACATTTTCTAATGTATATTATATTCCCCAAGGAGTCAAGACTGAGGGCTAGACAGAAGATGAGTTTGCTCAACTCTCTCCAACAGAGACTCTGGATTTGTTGGCATTTTTTAGTCATCCACAGATGCTCTCCTTATGCGTGCCACATTGTGACCTTTGTTTCGCTGTCAGACAAAAATATGATTATGTGATTATATTTTGCTAAAAAAAATATGGATTTCTGCAACAGTCCTATTCAAATATTTCCAGACATTTGTAAAGTTACTCAAAAATGGAGGAAGACTTTCCTAAGTTTGAAGTCCTAAGTCTTGGCCCTAGGGGCTACTTTTTTCTTAAAATACCCATGCAATGTACTTCAAACAGGGACATTGATAACTTGGATTTTTTTTCTGAGGCAATGGAGGGTCTATGTTTTCTGGAGGGTAGAAGCCTGTAGTGGGGTAATTATCTACCACAAAGCTGACTGCTCTGCTTTCTGATTCCTTTATTTTTCTTTTGTGAAATTATCCTTTTCTTGTTTCCATAATTGTGATCTTATATAGTATTTTTTGTTGTTGTTTTTTTTCTTTTTCTGCTAATGATGATACAGTTTCTTTATCTTTCAATTGTGGAGGATGTATTATTGTAAAAGCATTTAAAAATAAAATAAAATAAAAAACACCCAGGCAAGTGTATTGTATTTCTTCAAGGGGACAAATATTTATTTTTTGATCCTGTACAATTAGAGGCTTTTCTTTCTGGGAAGAAAGCTTAATTGTGGTTTTTCTTTCATTTGGTTGTCTTTCTGGCTTAGTTAATGTGGGTATTGATGATTCTTTTTTCAGGAGGTCTAGTGTTTGATTTATTTTATTTTGGTATTTGCATAATCTAAGTTGTTCTTTACTGTATTTGAGCAAACCTTTCTCTTGACATGGACTGTTAATGTAAACTTTTCATTCTTTATTATTTAATAAAGATATTTTGAAATTCTAAAAAAAAAAAGGCCAAAACTAAACATGTAACTTATCTGGACAGCAGATGTATATTGTCTTGTCCAGATAACTTTTTGGCTGGCCCTTGCTCCATGCCAAACCCAGTTTTTGTTTTACCGATAGTATCATGCTGGGAAGTCAGATTGTCATCCCAATACTATTGCAAAGTGAATATATATGTTCATTGGCTGCCTATGAATATATAACATCTTTTGAATATTGGCCTGAGAAACAGGTGAAAGCATTAAACACTCTGCAAGTGAAAGCATGTCTAATTTCACCCTAAGAAGAGTCAAACAATTTAGGGATCTGCTGGTTTGCCCTATAGTTCCATGGAGAATCCATGGGGAGGGCAAAGTCATAGGGAATGTCAACAACATTTCCTATATCACTTTATATAATTTGTGAATGAAAACAAAAGAAAAAAAACTTCAAAAATCCATCACTTATCTGCATGCTGTGGGCAAATAGTGCATACTATTAAGCAATAGTACATGCTATTTATTTAGTAGGTTTTCTATATCCCTTCTCTTAATCAAATAATCAAAGCGGTTTACAGATCAACATTTCAACTTTTGCATACAACATTGGGAGAGGGGGCATGCATGGGATTGGTTTCAACTATTTACAGAATGAGCTATTTACATTATAGTACAATGCTTGTTAATTAATTGAGTGGGGCTGTGTTATGGGGTCTTGCTGTGTAATGTCTCCAAAATGTTCCACATAGAGAGTTGTTTTCAGCTTCTTCCGGAAGTCCTTATAGTCTGAAGTGGCCCTTAGAGAGTCTGGGAGGGCGTTCCATAGAGCTAGGGCAGCCAGGGAGAAGGCTCGTCTGGATGTGGATTGATTTGATTTGGTGTAGGCGCTGGGGGTAGCAATAGTGTCCATGGTGGTGCGCCTTCTGGGTCTCGAGCAGTTCTTCATTATAATGAGGTTACTTAGTATGTCTGCTGAGATGGCTTGCTTGATTTTAAAGATGTTTAGTGTGGTTTAATATTTGATGTGGGAGGTAATGGGGAGCCAATGTAGGTGATTCAGGAGGGGGGTGATGTGGTCGTATTTAAATGAACCAGTTAGAATACGAGCTGCGGTATTCTGTACCATCTGTAGGGGGTTGGAGTGCCTGTTTGGATAGGCCTAAAAGTATGGGGTTGCAATAGTCCAAGATGGGTGTGACTATGGCTTGGAGTACGGTGCGGAGTGGTCTGTACTGAGTAGCGGTTTGAGCCATCTGATGATGCTCAGTTTGTGATGGGCACTCCTGGTTGTCTTGTTTATGTGGGAATGCATATTCATCTCGAGATCCAGAGTGACTCCAAGGTACTTCACTTCTGGTTTGATGGGTATTGTGTTGTTTTTGAGCTTGATTGACTGTGGTGGAGTAAATCCGTGGTTTCGTGTGATCAGGAGGGCTTCCGTCTTGTAGTTGATGTTTAGGTTGTTTTGGTTAGCCAACTTGTCATTTCTTCTAGGCAGACTGTTAATGTTTAGTAATCAGGGTTGTCAAGGTTGATTGGAGAGTAAATCATTATGTCATCTGCATATAGTGTGTAGTGAATCTTGTGTCTTTTCAAGATTGTGCAGATAGGCTGAATGTATAAATTAAATAACAGCGCAGACAGGGAGGATCCTTGTGGCATACCTTGTACTGATTGGAATGGGGTTGAGGTGCTTGTTCCACATTTCACCTGAATTTGTCGGTCATTGAGGTAGGAAGAGAACCAATTAAAGGTGGTTTTATAGAGGCCAAAATATCTTTTAGTCTGTCTAGTAGGATGCTGTGGGACATGTAGTCAAAGGCTGAGGAGATATCAATGAATATTAGGAGAAAGCCCATTTTGATATTGTTGCTCTGGAAAAAAAGCTGTGCATGAGAACAATCAAATGTTTTGGTATACACATGCTTCTTAATGTGGCCCCTGGTTTTTCATGATTTGTTGTAGTCAATAAAACATGTATAAATTTTCTTTTGCCATTCTTTTGTCTTTTCAAGGCTCCATCTCACATCCACGATGATGTCTTTTGTTCCTCACCCATTCCTGAACCTTGCTTGCATTTTTGGCTGTTCTCATTCCAGGTATGGTTATAGTCTCCACTGAATGATCTTGAGTAGAATCTTAATGGCATGTGGGATCAGAGCAATTGTGCAATAATTTCTACAGTCTGTTAGTCACCTTTTGACAGTGTTGGTATGAACACAGATCGTTTCCTGTCGGTTGGCCATGATGTTGTCTTCCAAATTTCCTGGCAAAGCCTTGTAAGTATTGCAATGGCTGTATCTAATTGTCGCAATACTTCAGTGGAAATGCCACTGATGCCCGATGCTTTGTTCTTTGATAATGAATTCAGTGTTTCATCACCAACAATTCCTGATTGTATGGTACAGTTTGAAATGACTGTTGATCCATTTGATCTTTATTGTATAATGACTTGGTGTATTCTTTCCAGCTTTTCTTGATCTTTTCAGGATCGTTCAACATGATTCCTTAAGCATCTTTTAACATTCCATGGCTGTCTTCAACTACTCAATATCTACGCTCCTGTGCCCGCTCAACTGAGGGCAATTGGCTCAAATCTTGCTCCCTTTCTGATTTTCTTGGACTGGACTAGAGTTCCTTAAGGAACAACAATTAGCAGGTAAGTCTAATTTTGTCTTGCCTCCTTCCAGTTGGCTATATCACCCACCAAGCAAAACTACTATCTCCATTTAACTAATCCACTTTCCTCTGACCTTCGCCGTCTCTTCTCAAATCTCAACTTTTTCCTCAAGGTGCCTCCACCTCTGATCCCTCCTTCTCTCTCTGCCCAAACCCTTGCTGATTATTTCCATGCCAAATTTCACAAGATTACTACTACTACTACTACTATTCATCATTTATATAGTGCTACAAGGCGTACTCAGTGCTGGACAGACACATATGAATGACAGTCTCTGCTCATTAGAGCTTACAAGCTAATCAAGACAGACAGTACAAAAAAATGAGAACAAGATAACAGTTGAGAAGGGAAAGAAACAGAAGAAGAACAAAGGATTAAGATCCAAAAGTGACCTGAAAGAGATGAGCCTTAACATGGATTTGAAAAGGGGAACGATGAAGCCTGACACAAAGATACAAGTAGTTTGTTCCAAGCATAAGGAGCAGCAAGGTAAAAGGATTGAAGTCTGGAATTAGCTGTGGAAAAGAAAGGCATAGAGAGAAGCAAGCCAGAGGAAGAGCAGAGTTCACAAGGAAGGGTGTAAAGAGAGAGGAGAGAGGAAAGATAATGAGGAGCAGTAGAATGAATGCATTTATAGGTGAGAAGGAGAAGTTTGTATTGGATATGGAAATGGAAGGGAAGCCAATGAAGTGATCTGAGAAGAGGGGGTTATCTGAGTAAATTGGGGCTGGCAGAAGATTAGCCACACAGCTGAGCTTTAAACAGACTGAATGGGAGAAAGATGACTCAGAGGGAGACCAGCAAGGAGGAGATTGCAATAGTTGAGGCGAAAGGTTACTAAAGGGTGGATAAGTGTTTTAGTAGTATGTTCAGAAAGGAAGGGGAAAATTTTGTTGATATTAAAGAGAAAGAAATTACAGGTTTTTGCTATCTGTTGGATATGTATGAAGAAGGAGAGGGAGAAGTCAAAGATAACCCCAAGGTTGCGGGCTGAGGAAACAGGAAGCAGAAGAGTATTATCAACGGAGATAGAGAAAGGAGGAAGGGGGGTAAGAGGCAGGCAGATATACAGGCTTGGAGTGTATGAGAAATACCAGGTGTAGATAGATAGATTTGAGAGTCATCAGCATATAAATGATATTGAAAGCCATGGGAGCAGATGAGAACACCAAGGGATTGGGTGTAGAGAGAGCAAAAGAAAGGGTCTAGAACAGACCCCTGGGGTTCAGCAACTGAGAGTGGGATAGCAGCTGAAGAGGAACCTCCAAAACAGACATTGATGGAGCAATGGGAGAGATAAGAAGAGAACCAGGACAGTACAGAGCCCCCTAAAATCAAGTGAGGATAATGTGTCTCCTCTAATTCAGCTTCATCCCCTCTTCCCCCCCTTCAATATCAACTTTTCCCCTCGATCGCTGTTACCCTTTCATCCTTTTCTATGATCTCGGTTGATGAAACCTCTCAGCTTCTTTCTTCCTCTAAACTTGCCACCTGTTCCTCTGATCCTATCCCCACCATCTCCTTAATTCCACCTCTTCTTCTTTCATCCCTTCCATCTCACATATTCTCAATCTATCGCTCTCCTCTGCAACTGTCCCTACTGCCTTCAAGCATGCTGTAGTCACACTTCTCCTCAATAAACCTTAACTTGACTCTACTTGTCCTTCTAATTATTGGCCCATCTCCCTTCTTCCCTTCATCTCCAGACTTCTAGAATGTGCTGTCTTCTGCCATTGTCTTGAATTTCTCTCCTCTCAAGCCCTGCTAGATCCTTTTTATTCTGGCTTTTGTCCCTTTCACTCTACTGAGTTGGATTTCCAAAATCTCCAGTGACTTGTTCCTGGCTAAATCCAAGAGCCATCTATCCTTATTATCCTTGACTTTTCTGCTGATTTTGACACTGTTGTCCACCACCTTCTCCTCGCCACATTGTCCTCAGTTGGTTTTAGGGACTCTGTGCTGTCTTGGTTCTCTTCTCTTTCCCATTGCTCAGTGTTTGTTCTGCTGGTTCCTCCTCCACTGCTATATGAACTTCTCATCTTTCCCCCAAAACCTTACTCCCCTCGTCCTCTTTTCTCTATCTCTGTAGATAATACCCTTTTACTTCTTGTTTCCTCTGCCTGCAACCTTGGTGGCCTCTTTGACTCCTCCCTCTCATTTTCCACACATATCCAACAGATAGCTAAAACCTGTCATTTCTTTCTCAACAACATTAGCAAAATTCACCCCTTTCTTTCTGAACCCACTACTAAGACTATTGTCCACTCCTTAGTCACCTCCCATCTAGATTATTGCTGGTCTCCCTCTGTGTCATTTCTCCCTCCCTCAATCTGTTCAGAATTCAACTGCACTGATAATCTTCTGTCAGTCCCATTATACTCATAATCCATCTTCTCAAGTCACTTCATTGGCTCCCCTTCCATTTCTGTATCCAATTCAAATGTCTCCTTCTGACCTATAAATGTATTCTTTCTACTGCCCCTCATTATGTTTCCTCTCTCATCTCTCCCTACACCCCTCCTTGTGAACTCCACTCTTCTAGTGGTGTGGGGCCCCACAGTGGCCTGATTCTCTCTATGCCCTTTTCTTCTACTTCCAACTCCAGACTCCTCTCCTTTCACCTTGCTGCTCATTGTGCCTGGAATAAACTACCTGCTTTGGTATGTCAGGCTTCATCTCTCCTCCTTTTCAAATCCATGTTAAAAGCCCACCTCTTTGAGGCTGCTGTTGGATCCTAATTTCCTGTTTTGCTTGTGACTCCTTACTTTCCTTTTATACCCTTTTTCTCATCTGTTGTGTTGTCTGTCTTGATTAGATTGTAAGCTCTGACAAGCAGCAACCATCTTTGATATGTATCTGTACAGTGCTGTATATGCCTTGCAGCGCTATATAGATTAGTAGACGTAGTAGTAGAGAATCAATTTCACACAGTCTTTAAATTCCAGTGGTATATTTTTGAGATCATATTTTGCTATATTTATGAGTGGCTTGCTCTTTTTCAGCTTCAGCTTGAGTTTATATACTAGTAACTGGTGATTTGTACCACAGTCAGCTCCAGGTTTTTGTCTTTATTGACGTTGTTGAGCTTTTCCATTGTTGACATCCACAGATGTAGTCAATTTGATTTCTTTACAATCCATTGGGCAAAGTTCATGTGTATAGTTGCCATTTGTGTTGCCAGAACCTAAGAACATAAGAAATGCCATACTGGATCAGACCAAGGTCCATCAAGCCCAATATCCTGTTTCCAAGAGTGTTCAGTTTTCTGGGTCTGCTTTAATACTGCTTTATGGATCTTTCCTCCAGAGACTTGCCCAAACCTTATTTAAACCCAGCTACACTAACAGCCTTCACTTCATTTTCCGGTAACGGATTCCAGAAGAAGGTGTTTCAGATGAATAGAATGTTGGTCTTACAGAATTTCATCAGTCTTTCTCCAGCTTCATTTATTTTATCAAGTCCATAGTTTCCGACCACTTTATCTTCTTATTTGTTCTCAACTTTTGCATTCCAGTCACCCATAAATATCAGTATATCTTGTTTGCATGTTCTGTCAGTTTCAGCTTGTACTTATTCATAGAAGTGATCAACATCTTCCTCTTCTGCAGTTGTTGATGGCACATATACCTGAATAATAGTTGTACTGATGGACATGCATTATAGACAAATAGAAATTAAGCAATCATTGCATTGTATTTCATTATAGTTTCATTATGTCTAAAACATAGGCACTCCCAGGTGTTAGTCCCATATAATAATAACAATGCCATATAATAATAACAATGCTCCCATGATTTCTTTATTTCTGTATGAAGGTGTATTGTGCCTGATTATTAATATTTCTTTTTTTGTGGATCGTATTGTGGTGTATCTTTTTGTGGTCTATTCCAGGAGTAGTATATTTACCTGTTTATCCCTTGAGATAACATTGTGTTGTGTTATTTATAAATTCTGATTCTTATTCAGAGTGTTTCTGGAGTTTAATGTCAAAATTCAATAAAATATAAATAAAAAAAAAAAAGATAGGCACTCCAAAAGATTATGGGGCTGATATTCAGCGGCAGCGGATAGCGATGCTAAAGAAGCAAGCTGCCACCACTGAACTTTGAACACACATATTCAATACCTGATCATATCAGGAGCCCCAGCATTGAAAATCTGGGTTGACCAGATTGTGGGGAAACTAACCAGGTAGCGGTGATATTCAGTCAGTGCCCCATTAGCTTCTGCAGCAAAAGTTAGGCCAGCCTTTACTATGCCTGCCTTTTGCCACATGGTGATAATCCATATTGCTACTGCCTAGTTATTGATGTGTGCTGCCTCTGGCACACCCCTGGCATGTCTCGGTTATTACTGGACTGGAGCATGAAGCAACAGCACCTGAGGATATTCAGTGGCACTAACAATGAATCCCCCAGATAAGGGCATTAGCACGGTTAGGAGGTCTGCTAACCATGTTAATCTCTTTGAAAACCACTCATGTCTATTTTTATACGATCTACACTTTGGGCATTCCCAGGAGCATAGCTTGGGAGGAGATGTTTCAGAGTTATAATGTATGTGCATAATTTAGAAAATATGTGTGCATACATAGAAGAAAATTTTGTAACAGGTCGCCTAAGTGTAGAGGCCAAGTAGGTGCCTATTTGAATTCTATGTTTTAAAGTCACTTAGGTGGCTATGGGAGTTATTTTACAAGCCTTATTCGTGATTTCCACATAGAAATACTGGCATTTGCACATGGAAATGGCATCCACATGGAAATAGTGATTCTAGAACAGCCCCAAATTAAATATGGAAGCACTAGTTGCATAGAAATTTCCACTTTTTTAAAAGGGCATATTGGGGCTTGGTATGAGTAGTGCTGAGTTCTACATATCTATGCCCTCTTTTCCAAACATGTTGATGTAGAGGGTGGTACATTTAAATGTCAGCATTTGTAGCTGTTGTGAATCACATACAGATGTGGACCTCAACAGATACATATGTAAGGAGAGTAAATAAAAACAAGAGGAAAAGGAAACCTATTTGGTTCTCCAAATAAGTGGCTGCACAAATAAAGGCAAAAAACATGGCTTTCACAAAATTCAGAAGTTCGCAAACAGAGGAACACAGAAAAGAATACAGGATAAAACTAAGAGACAAAAAGTGAAATAAAAAGCAGAAGAAAAGATGGCTAAAGATCTGAAGTGTGGCGACAAAACCTTTTTCGGGTATATTCGGGAGAGGAGCAAAATCAGACGTGGAATTGCAGGACTCAAAAGTGCTGGGAATGGATTTGTGGAAAGTGACATTGAAAAAATGAAAATGCTAAACAAATACTTCTGTTCTATTTTCACTAAAGAAAATCCTGGGGAAGGACTACCTGTGATTGACAAATATACAAATGGGAATGGAATAGAAACCACACCATTCACAGAAGATGATGTGTTAGAACAGCTTGAAAAACTGAAAGTGGACAACACCATGGGACCGGATGGGATACATCCCAAGATACTGAAAGAGTTCAGAGATGTTCTTGCAGGGCCATTAAAGGATGTTTTTAATAGAGCCTTGGAGAGAGGAAAAGTTCAACAGAACTGGAGAAGTGGTAATAGGGAAGACGTGACAAATTACAGGCCAGTAAGCCTTATCTCGGTGGTGGGAAAAGTAATAGAGGCGTTCCTGAAATAGTGAATAGTGGACTTTCTTGAAACCAATAGGTTGCATGATCCGAGTCAACATCGTTTTATCAAAGGACAATCTTGTCAAACAAATCTGATTGAATTCTTTGACTGGGTAACCAGAGAGATAGATCAAGGGCATACGATGGATGTGATCTGCCTAGATTTTAGCAAAGCTGTTCCTCATAGGAGGCTTATCAAGAAACTAAACAGCTTGGGGATGGGTCCCAAGGTGGTGAACTAGGTCAGAAATTGGTTGACTGACAGACAACAGAAGGTGATGGTAAACAGAACTCACTATGATAAAAGGAAGGTGATTAGCAGTCCCAGTCCTGGGCCGGTAGTGTTCAATGTATTTGTGAGTGATATTGCCGAAGGACTGAATGGAAAAGTTGTCTTTTTGCAGATGAAAGAAAAATTTGCAACAGAGTGGACTCCCCTGAGGGAATGGATAACACGAGGAAAGATCTACAAAAGCTGGAAGAATGGTCTAATGCTTGGCAGTTAAGATTTAATGCGAAGAAGTGCAGTGTCATGCACTTGGGAAGCAGAAATCCAATGGAATTGTATGAAATAAGGGACAAGAGGTTGATGTGCACGGATCAGGAGAAGGACCTCGGAATGATTGTTTCTGAGGATTTCAAGGTGGCAAAACAGTGTGACAAGGCGGTAGCAAAAGCAGCATTCAGAGAGGAATTACCAGCAGAAAGGAAGAGGTACTAATGTCACTGTACAAGCTGCTGGTGAGACCTCACTTGGAATACTGTGTTCAGTTTTGGAGATCATATCTCACAAAGGATATAAAAGGACAGGACATGGTTCAGAGGAAGGTGACCAAAATGATTTGGAACCTGCATCAGAAGACTTATGATAAGACACTTGAAGACCTAAATATGTACACTCTGGAAAAGAGGAGGGACAGGGAAGATATGATTCAGACCTTTAAATACACAGAGAGTATTAATGAACAAACAAACCTCTTCCAAAAATGGGGAAGCTGTAAAACAAGAGGGCATAACATGAAACTGCAAGGGGGTAAACTGAAAAGCAATGTCAGGAAATGCTTTTTCACTGAAAGGATGGTGGATGCTTGGAACACCCTCCCGATGGAAGTGGTGTGGGCAAATGCAGTGACAGAATTCAAAATGGCATGGGACAGACACAGTTGATCCCTTTATAGCACCAGGATAAAATCAAAACAAACATAACTATCTCTTATATCTCAATAAATAGGGGTGGTCAGCATGGGGAGGGATGGCCTGCACGGAGTGGCAGGTGCACTTACTCTTGCCACCTTGCTGGGCAGACTAGATGGAATATATTGGTCTTTATCTGCCATATATGCTATGTTGTCTTTGTAGGATTGTTTGCCGGGTTGGTGACTGGAGGAGATCAGATAACAGTTTTGGTGCATGATTGTTATCTGCTTCCAAACAGATGTATTAAGACATTTGGGAGGGGAACATTCTGCTGGTGGATAAATTACCAGTCCCATATTCATGAGTCATCTGTATGGATATTTCCAAAAACGTGAACCTCAAATTTGGTAAGGGTAAAGGCCCTGGTTTATATGTAGGCTATGAGTTATGGGGATACGTGTAGCAATTTACTGACTAATGTTTAGACAGACCAGAGGCTCCTGTCTGCAGGATGCAGCTTTTTATTCAGATATATTTATACACACGCACATATAAATATATTGGGAAGGAGGATTTATTTCCTGGTTGTCATATTTTAGATATGGTATTGGGGTGGAGGGGAATTGAATCATGTTGTAGAAGACAGGTGGGGTGGAGACTATGAACGCCATTTAAATTACAAAGAGCAGCAATGGATTTTTAGAATGCAATCAGTGTCCCCTAATGGTTTAAATAATGAGATTGAATGGATGTCTTTACTGTAATTGGTTGGTTGGGTTACTTTTTGATTAATACATCTTGACATTATTTCCTGTCTTTCAGCAAAGTGATAAATGAGAGTGTAAGATGCTGAATCTGAGAAAGCTGCCGTGTTCAGCAATAGTCTTGAAGGGGAGGTTATATGGCAAAGTTAATTTCCCTGAAGCAAAGTTTGTACTTGAAACATGAATTCATGTCAGGAGCGCCAGTGAAGTGAAGGTAAGTTATTTTAAATGCCTTTGATGTTTCAAAAAAAAATGAATTGAAAAGTGAAAGCAGTAAGAGACCGATGAATGAGATTGATGGGACTGATGAGTGTTGGAAGACCCATATGTCTAATTCCTTGTACTAATCGTCTCTTTTTCAATTTTTTTTTGTCTGTGAACAAACAAGGTTTCTTTAAATAAGGAGTTATTATTAAGAATTCATTCTGCATGCAGGAGTATTGTGCCTTTAGGTTAAGTGAACTCTTAATTCTCCTGTGTGTGAGCAACTCATTCGGTGTTTGCTCCCAAATAAAACTTGGGGTTTTTTTGTTGAAATGTGTATAGCATGATGAGTTGATTGAAGAAAAAAATCTGATCATTTAAATGCATCCAAGTCTGGTGACCAGCTAAAAAATGACAAAAATGTTCAAGGAATTGTAGACTGTTTATAACAATTGCAACCTGCCAGTTTCTCAAGGAAAAGCCATAGAGTGAGGGAGAAATGTATTTCTTTAACACTAGAAGCCCCAAAAGGAATTTTACCTAGAAGCCCCAAAGTGCGTCAATTGACGCATTATCACGAGGACTGCGTTTAGCATGAAATGCAGATGTGAATCAATGTGAAGTTACTTATTTGTTAAATACGTGCAGTATGTGACATCATTACATGACGTCATCATGTGTTTATTGTTTGTAATGTCGGAGTAAAACTGTAAACTGTGTTTGAGATGCACCACCTAGTGGGAACATGAATTTATACCTAGAAGCCCCAAAGTATGTCAATTGACGCATCCAAGACAATTGAGTGCGTCAATTGACGTACTTTGGGGCTTCTAGGTATAAATTCATTTTCCTGCTAGGTGGTGCATCTGTCATTAATTTTCGATACACATATTTGAACATCTTGACCTTGCTAACAAGATCATGGAACATGACTGACATGGTTCTAGAAGTGGCGCTGGTATACAACTTCGAAGATGCATTTGCGTCAATTGACGCACTTTGGGTCTTCTAGTGTTAATCAACATGGTTACTTTATTTTTACTTGTATTAAAAGAGTTATCTTCATTATCAATTGATTTAAATAGCATAGATTCACTCTACATGTGGAGAGTAATTTTACAAAGGCTTTTTCATGCATATTTGGCAGTATTTGCACATAAAATGCTTGTTATAAAATTACTTCACATATAAAAGTATGTGAGATGACTTTTATGTGACTTGGGTATAGGAGTATTCAGTGGCAGAACATGGGCAGAAACCAGCAGGGTCACATTTTAAAAAAAATGTAATCAAATATGCACTTCAGTGTATATATTACCTGTGAGCATTCACACCTTCTCCCTGAAAAGGTTAACTGCCTGTGGTTTCATTTTAACTATGATTTCTGGCATTTTGTTGGGTTGATTTTATAAAGAGAATGTGCCTATGTGTCTTAATAAAAAAGGTTTGAAATAGGTCATAGATGCCTCCTTAGCCTTAATAAATAGGTGTCTGGTTATAAAATTACCCACTAAAGGAATACAAATGAGAATTTTTCTTTAATTCTCTTTTTTATTAGGAGACAGACGAGAGCAACAGTATTTCACATTTTAAACCCTGTATTCTGTTGTTACTTATAACTCTTTTAATGTACAGTTTTTGTTCCTTAACTAATCGTCTTTAAGAATATTCCGCTAGCTCCACTTCTTCTGGGAGTCCTTCACTCTGGAAGGAAAAGGTCCACAATTTGAGTTCCACAACCCACTCAGATTTCACTAGCCTCAGGCCTACCGCTATCCTGTTGGTAGCTAAGGCCTGCTGTGTCCTCTGGAGCTTGCATGGGACTGAGGAAAACCTCTTTTTTATATGTGCTACATACAGATATTCCGCATGCAGTTTCTTTAACAACTGGACATGTTTATTTCCCTTAAGCATAGCTAATGTAAAGTAACATACCAAAAATATCCAGACCTCAAAAAATAATACACCACCACTCTAATACATTCAATACATACAAGAGGTTCCCAACATTATTATGTCACTTATAAAACCACATTCAGAGAAGAAGGTCATTGAACATCCCCACCAGTAGCTACCACTGGAAAGTAAAATTCCCACACCATTCTTTTTTGTCGGGGGCTATCGGTTGGAGAGGAAGGACAGTCCCTTTCCCCTCATTACCGAAAGAACCCTTTTTAATCAGAAAAGGCCACCACGTGCCCAACACTATTAAAATCAAGACATTCAATCAGTACTTATCTTGACCAGACAAAACCAATGTCTTCCTTAGGCGAATATTAGCATCCACGATTAGCCACGACATGACATGCATGTTTCGGGCCCCTCCGGGTCCTGTCTCAAGTGGTATATCGCCCAAACAATCGCTCACAAAAAACGCCGTGAGCCACCCGTTCTTTTTGTAGCTAAAAAGATCTTCCAATTGGCTGTCAAACATCACGTCAGAAGCAGAGGAGGAGTCAAAGGAATGGCAATGCTTACATACTCATGCTCCACCCCCTGAAACAGCTCGGTAAAGCCAACCACTGATCAGAGAAGGCTCCACCAATCCAATTCCAAGTTTAAGCCAGAGGGAATCACAGTTTGCAACCTAAATATCCACTGCTGTTCCTTCCACTGAAGGCGCTGTTCCCTGTCCCCACCACGAGGGCTCACCGGGACATCATCAATAACCATCATCACAAGGTTTATCACACTGGTACTCCATCCTACTTGTCTGACCTTCTATCTTTCCATTCTCCCCGATACACACCCCGTTCTTTCCACCTCAACCGTCTTGCCCTTCCCTCCCCCTCTCATGCCCACCTCCAATTCACACGCCTCTCTGCATTCTACTTTGCTGGCCCCGCTCACTGGAATTCCCTCCCTTCTTCTCTCCGTCTGGAATCACAGTTCACTGTCTTTAAACAAAATCTCAAAACCCACCTGTTCTCCATAGCCTTTAATGTTCCCTCCCCATTTGTATGAGTCCTTTTCTATTGTATCTATTTGCCTTTTGTATCTTGTCCTGTGTTCCCTGCACTTATCCTTCTGTCCTTTTTAAAATATGTACATTTCTTTTTCTTTTCTGGCCTCGGCCACAGTTTTTATGTATTGTTTTATGCATCGTGTGATTATGTATTTTATGACTTTTTATGTATTTTATTATTGTACACCGCCTTGACTGTTTTTGAAAGGCGGTTTTTATCAAATTATTAAACCTTAAACCTTAAACCTTAACCCTCCAGCGTAGGTCCGCAAAGCTATGATTCTGGGTCACACAGTGTTCAACCAAAGGTGCAGCCAAATTCCGTGTTCGAAGTCTGCTCGCATGCTCCCCCATCCTGATTTTCACTGGGCGAATGGTGCGCCCAACATAAAATAAATCACACGGACAAACTATGATGTACACCACAAAGTTCGTCTGACATGTGGAAAACCCATCATAGGAATAATTTCGCCCCGATGGTAGATGACACCATTGCACGCCCTCCATAGTGTTGAAGCAGTATTTACAATGATGACAAGCCCAATGTCCTTTCACGCCTTCTGACTCCTGCTGAAGAGCACATTCAGTAGTCACCTTAACCAAACGATCCCGTAAATTCACACCCCGGGTGTATGCAAACCGCACCGGTTTCTGAAAGCAACTGCTAGCTTGCAACACTGTCCAATATTTCTTGAGCAATTGGGACACCTCCGCAGAATGAGCCATAAAAGGTAAAACCCCTGTGATAAAATCTTCCGACTCATTTGGAGGCAATGTTTTCCGCGGATCAAAAGGCTGCAATAGCCATTCACGATGGGAAAAACGGGCCCGAATATAAGCCCTCTTAATTGCCCTGAGGGGGTAACCCCGCTCCAAAAGACGTTCCCTTAAGGCATCAGCCTGTGATTTAAACTCCCACAGAGAAGAACAAAGCCTACGAAGGCGGAGAAACTGACCCAAAGGGAGATTATTCCGTAAAGGAAAGGGATGATGACTATGGTAATAGAGCAGGCTATTTCGCTGACATGGTTTTCGGAACAAGGTAGTAAAAAACTTTCCCTCCCGTATCCCCACCAACACATCTAAAAACGACCTTGTTCCGAAAACCATGTCAGTAATCGTGATCACAAAGTTTTAGATTTTTACAAAAACTCATCCGCCTGCCAACAATGCATCTTGGGGGAGAATGACAGCCACTGCTGTGGTAGTCGCCCAGGCACCTGCATGTTGCAGCTACCTAGAGGGCTACAGATACTGTCACTTTCGGCCTCTTCCCCCACAGCTGGGTTCAGCAGCAACAGGGGGGTGGCAAGCTAGGATCTCTGCCTGAGGTGCCAGGACCCTTGGGCTGCCCCATGTGGCACATCTCCTTTCCATATCAGTAGCATGTCTGTGTGCCATCACTGTCACTGTGGGATCATAACGGACATGCGGTAATGTGGATGTCAGGATACCCCTATGAGGAGAGGCTAAAAAGGTTGGGGCTCTTCAACCTGGGGAAGAGACAGCTGAGGGGAGATATGATAGTGAATGCAGTGGATGAATGAAGTGGAACGGGTAAATGTAGATCAATTGTTTACTCCATCAAAATGTGGAAAGACTAGGGGACATACAATGAGGCTACAGTGTAAGAGAAAATATTTTTTCAGTCAACGCATAATCATACCCTGGAATTCATTACCAGAAGATGTAGTAAAAGCTGTTAGTATAAAGTAGCTGGGTTTAAAAAAGGTTTGAACAGGTTCCTGGGGAAAGGTCCATAAACCATTATTAAAGAGGACCCGGGATATCCACTGCTTGCCCCAATACAAGCATTGTGGATCCTGTGTGTCTTTTGGGGAAACTGCTAGGTACTTGTGACCTAGATTGGCCACTGTTGGACATAGGATACTGGGCATGATGGACCTTGGTCTGACCCCGTATGGCAAATTTTAAGATCTTATGTTCTTATGTGCTACCTGGGCAACTGCCTGGTTCTCCCTATGCACCAGCAACCCCCACTACATGACCCACATTTTTTTTTTTTTATTTGGCATATTTGATATACCGCCCCTTACCAAGGTATTAGGGCGGTGTACAATACAAAATATTATGGCTGCAGAAAAGAAAGGTAGAAAGGAACACCATTAAGTGGATAGGAAAGCAGTCAAATAGTAACAGAAAGAAAAGAAAGGTCAGCAGAAAAGGCAGCAGGCAATAACAACACAAGAGACAATAAACTGCGGGGCAAACGATAGATGACAAACCAAGGACAGACAACATAACAAGTAGGTGCATAGGGAGAGGTAGGAGTCCTAAGGAGGGGGTGGAGACCTGTATGCGTATGTGGTTGTATAATTCTATGGGGAGGAATTGGGAGGAAGTGCAAGGGACGGTTGAGCAGTAGCGGACGAGGGAGTGGGGAGATCAAAGGCCTGACAGAAAAGATATGTTTTGAGGAGAGACTTAAAGCGGGAAAATGAGAGTTCTGTGCGAATATAGTGAGGGAGAGAGTTCCATAAAGCAGGACTAGCAAAGAAGAAGGCAGCATGGCGAGTAGACTCAAGGTGTGCTTCGGTGGGAGATGGCAGAAATGCCACCTCCTTTGCCCCATTTGCACCATCAACAAACATAGTGCCTTTTCATACTTGGGCACTATGCTGTTGCTGTTAATGGAGCACTATTATCACCATCTTGGGCTCCCCTGTCTGTACCTCACACTGCAGACATTAAGATAGGCTCTCTCTCCTCAACATACACCCTTTCCACGAGGATTTATTTTGTGTTAGGGTTCCCAGCATTAAAGGGCTTTAAAACACATTAGCGCCACAGGTGTTAGGGGAATATCTCTAGTTAACGTCTTCTTTCCACCCCGTTAATGCCCACTCTCCACCTACAGCACCTTTTACGCTGCTGGAGACTTTAACGCCCATTAAAGCAGCTTTTTCACTGCATTAATGGTACAAGGGTGCCAATAACGGGTGTTAACAGCACACTGGTTCCCTTAATGCCCCTTAGTAAACATACCCCTTACTGTTCCTTCTCTCTATGTCCCAGTGCCTTTGTCCTTTTTCCAAACAAGAAGGATGAAAAGTGGTTTGCAGAGAGGATAAAAGAGCCAGCACACAGGGAGCGTGTGAGTCAAGAGAGAAAAGATGCCAGGCCCAGTAGAAAAGTGCTGATTTACTTCTCTTCTTGCCTCCAGCTATTTACAAGCCATACTCATAATGATGGAACTCAGAAGTTTTAGATTTATTGTCTTTTATTGTTGAATTTCAACATCATCTGGAAAACTCTATGAAAATTCAAAGGAGCAAAAACTATTTATGACTAAGTAGTGGACTGAGAATAAATTAGTTGAGGTGTGTGTTTCCACAAAACCAGACAGTGCAAGATTTGCAACTGCAAATTTAAGGTCTTAGAAATAATGTTTAAATTTTAGACATTTATCCTGCTCAAGATCTGAAACAGTGCTTCCATGAACTGAGTTAACCTTTTAGACACCACAGCTTCAGTCACAATGCCTATTAGTATCTGTATAAAGATACACAAATAAGAGGTGCAGCTACCTCCACAACTCCAGTTTCTATCCTGCACACATAGTGAAGGTGTATGCTGCCACCATATTTGCTCCTAACCAAAATATAGAAATGGATACCTCAAAATTCTAACTAAATCATTTAAATACAAGGACTACCATCTCAAAATCATCTCTTGGAAAATTGCATCTTTACTCAATGCACTTAGATAAACCTACTATAATAGGTATAAAGAATAAAACTGTTTAAACTTGTTAGAATTATCTATTGCAATGTCCCATTGATGCAAAGTTGCCCTACAAGATCTGTATTTAGCCAGTTAGAAGTACCTACTGTATAAACCTGTTAAAATTATCTACTGTAATGCCCTAAAGGTGCAAAGTTGACCTACAAGATCTGTATTAGCCGGTGAGAAGGAACTTCTGTAACCATCCATGATAAAAAAAAGAAAACACAGCCATACTCAAGCTGCCCACGTCATTACTCCTTCTACTCTCCAAACCTACCTACTGTTTAGATATTCAACAGCCTGGAGTGCTCAGAAAGCCATCAGCTAAGACTATAATTTTCTTTATTATCTCTGCTGGTGTCTAGCTACCAATATAGAGTTTTGCAGCTTCCCCGTCTTTGCAAGAGGTTTGTTTGTTCATCGTTCCTCTTTAAGTATTTAAAGGTCTGAATCATATCTCCCCTATCCCTCCTCTCCTCCAAAGTGTACATATTTAGGTCTTTAAGTCTCTTCTCATAAGGTTTCTTACACAGGCTCCAAATCATTTTGGTCGCCTTCCTCTGAACAGTTTCCAGTCTTTTTACATCTTTTGCAAGATATGGTCTCCAAAAACTGAACACAGTATTCCAAGTGAGGCCTCACCAGCGACCTGTACAGTGGCATAAGTACCTCTTCCTTTCTGCTGGTAATTCCTCTCTGTATGCAGCCCAACATCCTCCTGGCTTTTGCCACCGCCTTGTCACACTGTTTTGCCATCTTGAGATCATCAGAGATAATCACATCACGGTCTTTCTCCTGAACCATGCACACCAACCTCTCACCCCCTATTGTGTACATTTCCCTTGGATTTCTGCTACCTAAGTGCATGACACTGCACTTTTTCGCATTAAATCGTAATTGCCAAGCATTAGACCATTCTTCCAGCTTTTGTAGATCTTTCCTCAAGTTATCCACTCCCTCGGGAGAGTCCACTCTTTTGCAAATTTTTGTCTCATCTGCAAAAAGACAGACTTTTCCATTCAGTCCTTCAGCAATATCACTCATAAATACATTGAACAGTGCCGGGCCCAGGACCGAACCCTGGGGCACCCCACTAATCACCTTCCTTTCATCTGAGTGAGCTCCATGTACCAAAATTTCCAAAGTGTTTTCCAAAATTTCATTGTCAGATTTACTTTGCACAGGGATACCTCACTTAACCGGGATAGCTACACATTTGGAACTTGTGTCATTAATACCCTGAACTTCATATATTTCAACATTTTCCTGGTCTGCAGTGGAAGAAGCTTTATTTATAAAATTAATTTCATCCCCAAGGTCAATCAAAGCTAATTTATCTTGATCTCCTCTCCTGCTGTTTATGTTAGGGAGCCCATAAGTATCCAATATCATTGGTGCCACAAACCTTAGTCCATAATCTGAAATATAATCTTTCTCTTCATCCCAAGGCATTTGAACTGAGTCCTCTAGTGAGAGAAATGAGCGAGGCTGGGCTATGAAGTCTGAGACATTTTGATACTCTGACACAAAAGGTCAGGACATCCCTATTCATTAGCTTTATGTTTTTCATGAGCTGCTAATAAATCAAGTTGTAATTGGTCTCATTCCCTCTACAAGGCAAATTTGTTCTGCCCCAACTTAATTTTCTCTCTAGTTTATTTTGCTGTGCTTTCAGTTCATGAAAGGGAATAATGCTTGAGGAATTTCTAAAATTACCTCTGACTTGCCCTCTCCAGAGTCCCTGTCCTGTACTCCCTTTGTCAGTGTTTCTTGTGGACTCGGGCGGTCCCTCATCTTGCCATCTCCTTGCTTCTTATAGTGTGATAATCTGTGATGGTTAGGTCCTCCAAAAAGACCCAATATGAAGCATTAAAGTCTCAAAATGAGTTTCTTTTGGGTCCTCTGAAAACAGCAGTGGGTGTTTAGTTACATCAGGGAACAGTGGTTCCAGTAGAAGCTCCTCATGCTGTCTCGCATCATAGTTTTCTGTTTGGGACCAATGTTCCTGCTCATGAAGGACTACTCCCAGCACCCACACTCTATAAGCAAATTGTTCTAGTGAATCATCTTGCTGAGGTGAAATGGTTCTGTACACTTGGATTGGGGGTTGAGCGAAATAGTTGTTCTATATCCCATTTCAACAGTTGATATAGGTTACTAAGAGAGCTACATTTATAGCAGCATGGTCCCAGAGCAAGGTCCATGAGTGTTGAAATAATAAATTTTCCATGTATACTTCCTACACTCCAGGGTATCAGTATACAGTTCATTGCAAACGTATTCACCCCTCTGTGTTTGTCCTGTTTTGTCGCACTACAACCTGGAATTAAAATGGAGTTTTGGGGGTTAGACCATGTGATATACACAACATGCCTATGACTTTGAAGGTGCAAAATATCCTTTATTGTGACACAAACAATAATTAAGACAAAAAAAACGGAAAGCAGGAGTGTGCATATGTATTCACACCCCAAGGTCAATATGTTATAGAGCTACCTTTTGCTGCAATTACAGCTGCAAGTCTCTTGGGATATGCCTCTATTAGCTTAGCACATCTAGACAATGCGATTTTCACCCATTCCTTAAGGCAAAACTGATCCAATTCCTTCAAGTTAGATGGGTTGCTTTGGTGTACAGAAATCTTCAAGTAATGTCACATATTCTCAATTGGATTGAGGTCTGGGCTTTGACTAAGCCATTCTAAGACATTGAAATGTTTCCCTTTAAACCAGCTTTAGCAGTATGTTTAGGGTCATTGTCCTACTGGAAGGTGAACCTTTGTCCGAGTCTCAAATCTCTGGCAGACTAAAACAGGTTTTCTTCAAGAAGTGCCATCCATCGTTCCTTCAATCCTGATCAGTTTTCCCATTCCTGCCAATGAAAAACATCCTTACAGCATGATGCTGCCACCACCATGTTTCACTGCGGAAAATGTGTTCTTGGGACAATGGGATGGCGTTTCCCATGATGGCCAAAGAGTTCAATTTTCGTCTCATCTGGCCAGAGAACCTTCTTCCATGTTTTTCGGGGTCTATCACATGCTGCTGTGCAAACTCCAAGCATGTTTTCTTATTTATTTCTTTAAACAATGGCTTTTTTTCTGGCCACTCTTCCATAAAGCCCCACTCTGCTTAAAGGTATTTTATTTCATTTCACTTCCCCAATTTGGAGTATATTGTTAAGTCAATTACCTAACATCAAATGAACCTCCATTTTCATTCCAGATTGTACGTAATACGATAAAACAGGACAAAAACCAAGGGGATGAATACTTTTGCAAGGCACTGTATCCATGGCCCATTTGCACCATTCATTCAAGTTAAGAGGTATAGGGCCTGCCTTCTCTACTAACCTCTCAATATCACTTTCTTTTAATGAGTTATGAAGTACCACTGTTGCAGATGCTCAGGGTTCATCTCTAGATTCATAATCTATGTTATAAGGGCCAGAATCCTGAATCTGGTTAGTGATCGGTACTGGCTGTTCAGTTGTATTAAAAGAGTTTCTTTTCACATGTTTATCAGACAGTTTTCTCCAAATTGCTCTATACTTTTCACATTTGTCAGCTCAACTGTACAAACCTCTGTGGTTTATTGTTCAGTACCTGCGAAGCCAATTCACTTTTTAAATGTTTCTTGTTCCTTAAGTGCTTCTAATTGCTCACTGTGGTGGGGTATATAGAATATTCAAGCCCAAACACAGCGTGGAAACATTACTAACAACATTCTTAGACAACATTAAAATAGACATTATAAAAATAGGTTTTATAATAATTTTCCTTGACATATATTCGGCCTTCAACTCTGTATTTGCCACCATACTTTTGAGGCATCTACAGGAGATAGGTCTGAACAAGATCACAATGAAATGGTTCCAATCATACTTGGAGAACAGGCAACAGTAGGTGAAATGCGGTAGAGACACATCCTCTTTGTTCAATATTTATTTATTTATTTTTATTTATTTATTTACAGTCTCTTTTATACCGTGCTATTCAACATCAGCGCGGTTTACATGGAAAATAAAACTTACACTTTCATTGGCTGATCTGTGTTTACAAGGAACAGGTATTAAAACTTGGATAACCTGGGTAACTATTAATATCTAGACTACAAGACAAATCGGATCTCGCTAGTGATAGTCATGGGTGTCTTGTTTGGTAAGATTCCGTTGTACTGCACGGGCTAGATAGTGGAAGAGGCTATTGTAGCACTGTCTGCCGGGTAGTACAAGAGGAAGAGGTGGTGCTTCAGTGCCTTCCTAAACTGGGCTAGGTCAGGGATTGCCCATATGCTGGGTGGAAGGGTATTCCAGCATCTGGGCGCACAGAATTTGAAAGCCCTGTTTGCTGTTGCCTGGGTGCATTGGGTTATTTCTTTCGGGACTATCAGTGTGTTGGCCACTGTTGATCGTCTGGACCTGTTGGGGAGGGGGTGGTGGTCTGTTTAAGCTCTGCTAGTGATGTGGAGGAGAGCCCATTGATGGCTTTGAAAGTCAGCAGTAAGGTTTTGAATGCGAGTCTGCCATGTATAGGGAGCCAGTGGAGATGTTTCAGGATGAGCATCATGTGGTCTTTCCTGGATGCTCCATGTAGAACTCTTGCTGCAGAGTTCATCGCGAGCTGTAGTGGGTTCAGAGTGGATTGAGGGAGTCCATGCAGTATTGAATTTGCATAGTCAAAGTGTGGTATGATCAACGCTTGATAGATTGTCCGGAAGTCGTCTGGTTCCAGCAGGAAGCGTAGGTGCCTGAGAGATCGGATCTTATGACATACCGTTCTCGCTGTGTTGTTTATGTGCACCTTCATGTCCAGGTGCTGGTCTAAGGTGACTCCGAGGTACTGGATCGTGGGTTTGGTATGAAGTTCTGCTTCCTTGACCTTTAGATAGAGAGGCATGGTGAAGTTTTGGTTCCTCATGATGAATAGGACCTCTGTTTTCTTGTGCTGAATTCGGAGGTTTTGGGTTTGGAGCCAGTTGGATACTGCATTAAAGCAGTCTGTCAGTGGGGAGAGGTCCGGGTTCTCTGTCGAGAATGGCATGTAAAGTAGTACATCATCAGCATATATCAAGCAGTTAACATTGAAAGACCGGATGAGGTTACAGATGGGCTGCATGTATATGTTGAACATCAGGGCAGAGAGGGAGGATCCTTGTGGGACTCCTTGCTTCTGGTGGAATGGTTCCGATGCTGAAGCCCCTGATCGCACGTGCTGCCATCTCTCCGAGAGGTATGATTTGCACCAATCTAGTGCTGTATCACATTTCCCCTTCTCCTTGAGACGGCCCAGGAGGAGCTCATGGCTTACTGAGTCAAATGCGGCTGCTATGTCCAGGAAAATGAGAACAAACCATTGACGGATGTTATCAAGTCCAGCAATTATGTTATTGAAGAGTGTGGTAAGGAGCGTTTCAACACCATGAGACTCTCTAAAACCGTGTTGGCAGGGGTCCAGCAGAGTGGAGGTTTCGATATGTTCTTGAATTTGTCTTTGGACTTCTTTTTCAATTATTTTGGCCAGTAGTGGTATGCTCGATATCGGTCTGTACGAGTCTACCTTCTGGGAGTCGAGCTTGCTGATTTTTAGCAGCAGTCTGATGGACATGCGTTTGAGGGATTGGGGGAATGTGCCTAAAGCGAAGGATCGGTCCATGAGCCTGGCTATAAAAGGGCTAAAGTCAGACCGTAGCTCTTTTATCCAGAAGGCAGGGCAGGGGTCAGTTTGTGCAGTGGTAGTGTTGATCGCAGCAATAGTGTCTTCAATGTGCTTCATGAGTGGCGTGGAGAAGATGGTCAGGGGTGTTTGATAGCTTGGCTCGAGTGCGACGGTGGGTGCTGGGGGCTTATTGGTCTAGCAAAGCTTTGATTGTAAGTAATCCACAAATTCTTGGGGGTGGATCTCACTCGGTTGTTCGGGGGCTGGTTCCTTTATTAGGTTCTTGACGAGAGCGAACAAGTCATGCGGTTTGTTCAGTGATCGTTTTAGTGTGTCTGTATGGAATTGTTTCAAATTCTCTGTTACTGCTTCGCGGTGCCTTACCAAGTGAGAGTTATATGCCATTTGTTCGTCTGCAGAGTGTGATGGGCGCCAGCGTCTTTCCAGCTTCCTTAGGAGGGTGAGTGAGAATCTCAGCTCAGTGGAGTACCAGGCTGTGTTGGCTCGTTTCCCTGGAGGCTTGTTGGATAGTGGATGTAGAGCAATAGAACTAAAGCTTTTATTCCAGTCAGAAACCAGATCCTCAGGATTGTGTGATGTTGAGGTGAGGAGTGGGCAGGTTTTACTTAGAATCCAGTCCTTGTTGAAGGCCTGAAACCTTCGTGATGGTGATTTGGCAGTGCTGCTCAGCCTACAGGTTTCCTTCTGAGTGTTGCTGGGCAGGGGTATTTGGAATACAATCAGCTTGTGGTCAGACCAGGGGACTGCAGTGATAGACAACTTGGGGATTTTGGTTGAATTGAACGTTGTCTATGGAGCGAACACCAGGTCCAATATGCCTCCTTTCGTATGGGTGGGTTCCTTGACCAGTTGCCTATATCCTAATTCCTTGAGGGCTTCGAGGAAAGTTGACGCCTGAGTATCTTGCAGGGAAGGCAGGTTGAAATCTCCTAGAACCCAGCTTCGTGTGCATGGGCTCTGGGTATTGGAGGCAAGGTCAATAATTGATGAGAGGACCTCTGTGTCAGTTGATGGGGCCCTGTATAAGAGGTTGACAGAGCAGTGCGTGTTGGCTATAGTGATTCTGTCGAGGTGTGTTGTGCTGGTTGCGTTGCTCAGGTGTAAATATAAATATAAAACAGAGAATACCACAGGGATCATCATCTCTTCAACCTTTACATTTGGCCAATCTATGATGTCATCAAAAAACACAAGATCCACTACAAACAATACGCCAATGACACCATTCATGATGTACACCTCCATTGACATTGACAAACCATACTACACAATCATAACCAATTGTCTCATGGAAATGGTCATATGGCTCTGTAGCCATAACCTCAGCATAAATTATGATAAAACAGAAGCCCTCATAATAAAAAGAAATAAGGCCTTCACTCCTCCTAGCACAATAAGCCTACAAAACAGAAGCATAACCATAAGAAATGAAGTCAAATATCTAGGGGTCATCCTAGATCAGAACTTGAACCTACAATCCCACATAAACAGGATAAAAAATAATGCACACCACAAAATAAAGATCATCCAGAAACTGAAGCCCCTCCTCAGCCAGAATGACACCCATATGGTTCTTCAAGCCATTGTCACACCCCGGTTTTAGACTACTGCAACTCATTATATCAAGGCCTGCTAACACAAGCCATTCACCACCTGCAAAAGGCCTAGAATATGGCTGCCCACATCATCATAGGAACAGCTAAACATGAACACATAACACTTATACTGGATCAATTATACTGGCTCCTGATAAAGAGTCACACCAGGTTTAAAGCAACACTCAATATATTCAAAATCTTACAAAACAGCTCAGCAGAGTCACTCCAGGACCTGGTAAAAAGAGACCCTGAAAGCTGCCTGAGGAGGATAAACAATAAGAGCATGTTAATTACACCCAGTGATTACTCTAAATCCAAAACAGACCACATCTAATAGGGCTCTCTCATTATACGCCCCATCCTTATGGAACTCCCTCCCAGAAGATATCAGGGACACCCGTGACACTAAGGAATTCAGGAAAAAGTTAAAAACATTGCTGTATATAGAGCATTTTGGTAATATCATATAGGGCATCACAGATTGACTACCCATAGTTGCATCGGACTCTGGACAATGAACAATATAACACGAATCTGATGCACGACCCCATAGATACTACACAACTTGTAAATAAGTTACTCTGATCTTTGCTAGGTTTCCCTGGCCCTCTCCAAAGGGATTATCAACAGTCCTCTTTAAGAGAGTCTGCAGCCCATAGTTCAGGGCTGGGAGGGCGTGGCTCACAGGGGGAGGTTAAGAACACAGCAGGCTGCAGGAGGGAGAGAGGCCCGTGGAGACAGAAAGCTCCTTACAAGCCAGGCTGGGAAGGAGTCCTGCTGTGAGGTAGGAAACTCAAGAAATGAGTGACCAGATTTTATTCTTCTGAACTTTAACTTGTGGGCAAGGGGAAGGGTACCGTGAACCAGCTTGTGAAAGCAACAAGCTAGAGATGACAATGCTGAGTAACTGAAGTACAATAAAAGTGGGTTTTTGCTTGTCCCTGAACATTGGTGTGCCTGGTGTTTTAAGAGCCCCTGGTCACTGAACGCCACGCCCTACCACATTCACTAACAGTTAAAAAGGATTTTGAGGCCTGCATCACTTTATTTCTCTGCATTGTTAAGGAAATGTGTGCTTCCTTTAATTCTTTGGTAAGCTGTGTCAATTGAGTTGATAGTTCAGCATGTTCATGTCCCATGGTAATAAAACCTCTGCAAATATTTTGCATAAAGAGACATTTTTTATTATAGGTTTTCTTTTTGAACTCCTGATTATGGTTTATCATGTTTTTAGAAGTCATACCAGGAGATATTTGAAAATGTACCATCATAGGGGCCACTCTTTTTCTTGCAATATTCATGTACAATATCTTTTAATTCTTTGAAGCCAAATGCTTCTATGTTTGAGGTTGTTGAAAGAGCTGTAATAGGTACTGAGACTTTTTATCTTATTTTTTTTAAGTAAAACCTTGAATTTAGAAGTATTCTCTTTTATGAAGAAGAGAAATTGATAGGACAGGCGAAAATAAGAATAGCTTTCTTTTATGGAGGGACATTTTGTTAGACTATTATCCTTTTAAGCTAGAGAGATTAAAAGATAAGGAATTCCTAGGCGCCAGTTCCAGCATGGCAGTTCACACTTTTACCACAACACAATGAAATCAGAGAGATGTCTAGTGTCTTAAATGAGGAACTGTTTTACTCTGTACCAAGTCCAAAACAGTTATGTAATATCTATGAGTCTTTCTTAGCAGCTCACACAATGGAAAAGGTTCTTCCAGTGGTAACAAACAATAAGAAGCCTATTTTTTTTTTTTTTTAGTGCCATCAAGTCAGTGTTGACTCATAGCAACCCAGCTACCTCTGGGTTTTCTTGGCAATGTATCACTGGAAGTAGATTGCCAGCCTTTTCTTCCGAGGCAATGGAGGGTAAAGCGACTTGCCCAAAGTCACAAGGAGTGCCAGTGGGAATTGAACCCTTGATCTTCTGGGTACGAGGCAGTTGCTCTAACCACTAGGCTACTCCTCCACTCCTAAGAAGCCTATACATACTGTGATAAGGAAGCTTATCATAGCTCAGGAAGGAGCTATAGAAAAGGTGAAGTGACTCTGAACAAGCAACCTGTCAGTTCTGGTAGAAATAAGAAAACAGAATTTTCCCATAAAAGACTACCAGTCCCAGAATGCACCAGGTTTCCAGCAGCCATTAGAGGAGCTGAAGTGGGGAAACGTGTGTTCAATCAGGAGGGCTATGAGGTAATCCCTAAGCACTCATCTCAAAGGGCAGGGTCTGATTCAGCACAGCTGCGCTGTGTTAGGGAGGAGCACTCATCTAAGCAGAATAAAGGTAGAGTTTATTCTACAGAGAATCAGCTTGAGCTTGATCATCTTCATCATCAGGAGGATCATCAGAAGCAGAAGCCAAACCGGACGGACAGAGAGGGAAAGAAACCCTTTGGAAGAAAGAGGAGAAAAGCCTTTGAGAGGTCTAGAAGAGTCCAGAGCAGTACGTATACTGGGAGGCATTCCAAGGGCCAGCATACACCATTGGACTGGGGAAAGCCAGAGGAATGGTGCTGCAGAGCTAGGAATCTCCAGACGGTACCTGTGAGGGAGACGGCTGCACGTGGAAGGGACCCTAAGACCCGTGCCAGAAGGTATGTGAAGAGAGATCCAGTGTCCAGGAATCTGGATTGGAAGGCTGGACATAAGAACTGGATTACATACTGGCCAGGCTATATAGAGAGGAACTCTAACAGCAATGGAAGCTCAGGTATGAACACTGATCTATGCCCTAGCTATAACCTTGAAAGACAGCAGGGAAACAAGTATTCTCCTGAAAGTGCTCCATTGGGAGATTCATCTGTGCCAATCCATGATATTGAACCCATGCTTGTTGAAGAAGAGGGGGTGATAGCAGATGAAGAATCTGTTTACATGGACTGCTCTCTGTCTAAACTCCTTTGGTGATTTTCTGTTATAAAGTACAGCAACCATCACAAAGAAATACAAACTTGTTCTTTAATCTACTCAGAAAAGCTCCTGAGTAGGGTTCTTAGCCACGCAGTAGAAAGCAAGCCAGCTAAGGGGTTTCAGCTGGGTAACTGCTAGCAATTGAGCCTTACCTAATTGCTTGTGTGCTCTGAGAGAATCACTTCTGAATCTATGTGGGAAGATATAAGAAGTTTACCTGAAAAGAACAGGTTTTTTTCTTTCTTTGTGGCTTTTGGGTTGTTGTTTGATACATTGCTAAGAGAATATTAGCTAATGCCTACAGAAAAGACCAGTTTGTTGCCAACCAGGTCTTATTTCTTTTGCTTTGATTGCCTGACAAATTCAAATGTTGTTTTTCCTCATTTTGTTTTTTTCAAGCAAGTAACCTGATTTATGTGCTACCAAGCATATCTGTGTTGGGAGAAATAACCCCATAAATAAATATCTTATTAGCTTTACCCAAAAGCACAACTAATTATTGTGAGCAGCTGTGTCTGGTGTGAATGAACTGCATTGCCCACAATCCCTTGCAAATCATATAGATATACGCACTTGCCAAGACTGTGAAGATTCTCACCCAGGCAGCCGTCTGACAATACCTATTAGAAGATAATCATCACCCATGTAACATCACCTGATTTAGGTACAAATGAAAATGAAGGTTATTATAGGGATTTTGACTATAACATCTCATCTTGTCTATAACCACAATCCAAGGTATCACTGGAACTTTTCTCTAATGTCATTCAGTCTATTTACTGAAACTTTTCAATACAGAGAGAGTCATCCAGTCTCTAGCTTAGAATTTAAAAGGTTTACAAGGACTCTTGAGCTGGTGTCTCACCCTGTCTGAACTCCAAATTTAAAAGGACTTACAGGGACTTTTGATTTTAGCATCTCGCCCTGTCTGTAAAGCAAATACTGGTTATATGCATATTTAAAATCTAATCACTATTTACCACACTGAAATGCTCTGGATAAATTGAGACAAGCCACCCCAAAAATGTCAGGAACACATATGCTGGGTCTGAGTCCCCTTTGGCATGGGTATGTTCTCTAAGGATTCTCGGATGAGCCCCTATTTAGTCCTGGGTCCGCTTCCGGGACAATTGGTGTAGCAAACTAATTCACAGAGGCAGGTGTTTGAAGAATACAAGATGTTTTTATCTGAGAAGTGAGATTGTTTCATATGTACAGTACTGTATGTTGTGTGTGTTTGGGAAACTTGTTTAGGGTTTGTACCATCACTGCATGTCTCATAGATGCCCCCAGTATTAAATATTATATTAGGGACATCTACATAGATGTCCCTACAGTTGTCCATATCGGGCACATCCTCATTTGTAAAATCATGTCCAAACTTGGACATCCTTGCTGTTTTTAGGGGCGTTCAGGCTTAACATAACATAAGAAATGCCATACTGAGTCAAACCAAGGTCCATCAAGCCCGGTATTCTGTTTCCAACACTGGCCAATCCAGGTTGCAAATATCTGTCAGGTTCCATAAAAGGTAAACAGGTTCCATAATTCTTGTCTCGGGGTAGGCAGTGGCTTTCCCAGGTTCTCCCTTACAGCTGTGGTCAACATTATTGGCACCCTTTCATTTTAGGTATGTTGTGTACAATATCTTGAAAAATAATTGGAAATATTCCAACTGTATGTCATCATACTATTTGAATAGTATGTTCAAAGGTATACAACAAAAAAAAGATGTCTGTAGAAATTGGATGTAGTAATTTCTGAGAAAAAAAAAACCAAAATAGGACCTAGACAGAATTAATGGCACCTTTCACTAATATTTGTTGCACAATCCTTGGCAGTGATGACAGCCTCCAAACGTTTCTTGTAGCCATCTATAAGTTTCAAATATCTGTCTGCTGGTAGTTTTTCCCACTCTTCAATTGCGATTTGTTCAAGCTCATGAATGTTTCCAGGATTCCTTTTACCAATGGCAAATTTTAGCTCTTTCCAAAGATTCTCGATTGGATTGAGATCAGGACTCATTACTGGCTCGTTTAAAACAATCAATTTCTTCTTTTTTTAACCATTCTTTTGTACCTTTGGATATATGTTTTGGGTCATTATACTGCTGGAGGACCCATGGTCTTCGACCCAGACCCAGCTTTCTGACACCAGGTAGCACATTTTGCTTCAAAATACCTTGATAGTCCTCTGACTTCATGATTCCTTTAATACATTCCAGGCCTCCAGTTCCTGAGGTAGCAAAACAGCCCCACAACATTATGGAACCTCCACCAAATTTAACAGTAGGAAGAGTGTTTTTTCCTTATAAGCTTCATTTCTTTGACTGTAAATGTATCACTGATCTGCATTGCCAAAGAGCTCAAGTTTGGTTTCATTTGTCCACAGAATATTTTCCCAGAAGGATTGTGGTTTCTCAAGGTGGGTTTGGACAAAGATCAAGTGTGCCTTTTTATGTCTGCTTTGAGCAGTGGGGTCCTCCTTGGCCTTCACCCATGAAGTCCTTCTTTGTTTAGTACGAGACATATGGTGTAGATTGAAATCACCAATCTAGATTGCTCTAGGTCAGTCTTAAGCTCTTTGGAAATTGTGCATGGTGTTTTTCAAACAGTTTGCACTAACCTTCAAAGACTTCTTGAATTAATTCCCCTCTTTCCACCACCTCTTCTGGTCACTTTTTTGGGGGGATATTGGACATTAAGGGGTTAAACTGCAAGGGTGCCAATAATGTTGACCACAACTGTAATAATGACTTATGGACCTTTCCTCCAAGAACATGTCCAAACCTTTTTTAAACTCAGCTACACTAACAGCTTTTACTACATCCTCCAGTTATGAATTCCAGAGTTTGATTACACATTGAGTGAAAAAATATTTTCTTGTATTACTCTTAAATAAGTTACACTGTGCTTCATTGCATGTCCCTTAGTCTTTCTACTTTTTGATGGGATAAACAACTGATTTACATTTACCCATTCCACTCCATTCATTAATTTATAGACCTCTATCACATATCCCCTCAGTTGTCTCTTTTCCAAGTTAAAGAGCCCTAACTTTTTAAGCCTTTCTTCATACGGGTATCCGTCCATCCCCTTTACCATTTTGGTCACTCTTCTCTGTACCTTTTATAATTCTGATATATACTTTTTAAGATATGGAAACCAGAATTGCATACAATATTCTAGATGTGGTTGCACCATGGAACAATAACAATATTCAAAGTGCAGAAAAATGCCTTGCAAAAATGAATAAATCCCCTGCATGACCATGTGAATGACTGTAGACTTACAGATCCCAGATGCAATGCAATGTGTGCCTTTGAGTCAGTACTGAACCAGAAGCTCCTCCTCCTCCTCCTCCTACTATTATTAATCATTCATATAGCGCTACAAGGTATATGCAGTGCTGTACAGACATAAAAAAAAGTCAGTACCTACTCATCAGAGTTTACAATCTAATCAAGACGATAGTACAATAGATGAGAATGAGGATCCAATAGGGAAGGGTAAGGAGATAGAAGAACAAAGGATTAAGATCCAAAAGCGTTCTAAAAGAGGTCAGCCTTTAGCATGGATTTGAAAAGGTAGAGAGATGAAACTTGATGTAAAGATACAGGTAGTTTGTTCTAGACATAAAGAACAGCAAGGTGAAAGGATTGAAGTCTGGAATTGGCAGTGGGTTTCTTGGCAGTGTGAACAGAAGAAAATTGCCAGGCCTTTCGTCCAAGACAATGGAGGGTTAAGTAACGTGCCACAAGGAGCACTAGTAGGAATTGAGCACTGGTTTCTTGGTTATTAAGCAGTACTCTAACCATTAGGCTACTCCTGCACTCCCAGTTTGCACTTAGATCTCCTTTGTAAAATGTGCCTTTAAGGGAGTAATTTTGTAAGGAGCCGACTAAATTTACTCACCATCAATGTGCATAAATCGTGGTATTTTAGTGATTTACGCAGGTAAATGGGCCTTTACATAAATTCTTTCACTGTGTGCTATTTTATAAACATATGGATCGGCACGATGGTGCATACTGTCACTGTGGGCCTGCACATGGACAGAGTTTGGGTGGAATGTGGGCGAAGCACACAAGTAGAAGCATACATTTTAAGACATTATGATTTACATGTCTTCTTTACAAATCTAGGCATGGCATTTATATCAGCTTTAAGGCTAGTGTTAAGTGGTCCCGCCTTAAATTAATGCATATATTTGACTACTTAAGCCAGTATTTTATAAAAAGAAGTAGGCACCTATTTTTCTTTATAAGATAGCACCTAGGTAGGCACCTAATTTCATGCATAAAGTACATGCTTTTTTAAAAAAATTACTCTCCAGAAGTCATCATGTAGAGTCTAAGATCTTTTGGCATTCCTGCAGACAGGGCCAGCTGCAGAGTTGGTTCAAGGTGTTGGCACCCTAGGGAAACCTTAAGCCTTATGCCCCTCCCCCCAGGCTGTTGCCCTTCCATAAGCTTCCATCCTAGGCGATCACCTATTTTTCCTAATGGTTGATTCACCCCTGCCTGTAGAATAATAGCATGCTATGTACTAAGGCCTTTGTGGATATGTATATGCTAAAATGAACATGTATCCAACAACAACTCCTTTGTAGAACAGAAATGTATTTAAATGTATCATCACCATGCTAATGTATTTTAATCCCTCTTCTAACTTGCTCTCCTGAATGGGAAACAAAATCTGAACATCATCTGATCTGATAGGAAAGACTGGAACAAGGCGTATGCTGCACTTCACTCCCAAGCTGTGTTCTTATTTAGACATGGAAGATTTGCAGATGATGGCTGAAGCATAGATATTGTTCTGGTTTGACTATTGTAATGGGATCCTGTTGGGATTTATCAATATCTTTCAGATGTTTGACCATTATATATAGTTTAACATACTATTCTTAGTTTTTAAATTGCATTCAGGGGCTGATCCGGAGTACTTTTGCCATAAGTGGAGGATTTTGTCCACTCACAGTCAGTGCACTCTCAGTATGTGGAATGTTTGGAACCTGTGCCATGGGAAGAAGTTGCCACTCTAGGGCTTCTCTGTGAAGGTGGTAGAGTAGTAGAACTCCTTGCCACTAGAGTTGCACTAAGAGATGAATTTATTGACATTCCAAAGGAATTTCAAAATCTACTTAAGAATATAAGATATATCATACTGGGTCAGACCAAAGGCCCATCAAGCTCATTATCCTGTTTCTAAATGGCCAAATCAGGTGATAAGAACCAGTCAGGTTCCCAAAAGGCAGACAGATTTCATGCTGCTTTTCTCAGAGATTAAGCAGTGGATTTCTCCAATGTAGTTCAATAAATAGTTAAAGGACATTTCCTCCAATAACTTGTCCAAATCTCTTTTAAAACCAGCTACATTAACAGTTTTTACTATATTCTCCAGTAATGAATTCCAGAGTTTGATTACATATTGAATGAAAAAATATTTTCTTCAATTAGACTTAAATGTGCTACATTGTAGCTTCATTGCATGTCCTCTAGTCTTTCTACATCTTGAAGGAGTAAACAGCTGATCTACATTTATCCATTCCACTCTATTCATCATTTTATAGACCCCTATCATATCTCCCTCAGCCATCTCGTTTCCAAGCAGAAGAGCCCTGACCTTTTAAGCCTTTCCTCTTAAGGGTATTCTTCCATCCACTTTATCTTTTGGTCACCTTCTCTATCTTTTCTAATTCCACTATATCTTTTTTAAGATTTGTCGACCAGAATTCCACACAATATTCAAGGTGTGGCCGCACCATGGAGCAATATGAAGACATTATAATATCCTTGGTTTTATTCTCCATTCCTTTCTTTATGATTCCTAGCATTCTATTTGCTTTCTTGGCCACTGCTGCACATTAGGAAGAGGGTTTCAACATTTTATCCATTATGACACCCAGATCCTTTTCCTGTTTGGTGATTCCTAAAGTGGAACTTTGCATCATGTATTTATTTATTTATTTTATTTAGCATTTCTTTTATACTGCACTATTAACATCAGTGCAGTGTACATCAAAACAGAACATATACATTGCAGGCTAACTGCAATGTATTCACATTTGAACAGGAATTGAAACTTGGATAAACAAGGGTAAAACATCAACAGTTATTACATTGTCAAGTATCTACAGTTATTTACATGGTGAGTGTATTTCCCTTTCGGGTCTACACCAAAAAGTATCTTGTGAATAGGTAGTGCTTTAGGGCCTTCCTGAATTGGGTTATGTTGGTGATAACTCTCATGTCTGGGGGGAGGGCATTCCAGGCTCTGGGAGCATAGATGCTTAAGGCTCTGTTAGTTGTTGCCTTTGTGCATCTCGTTATTTCTTTCGGGACTGTCAGAGTATTTACTGCTGCGGATCTTCTGCTTCTATTGGGGGGTGAGGTGTGTATCAGCTCAGAGATGGCTGTGGGGGTCTGATTGTTCAGGGCTTTGAAGGTCATGATTATGATCTTATATTGGGTTCTGGCTTGAATTGGTAACCAATGGAACCTTTTCAGGATTGGAGTGACGTGGTCAGACGTCATGTAACTGCAGTTTGTGTTGTTCTACACTATGGGGGTCATTCTGCCATGCGAATAACAGGGATGAATGTCCGGTTTGGACGTTCAACCCATGCTATTCTCAGGGACTATATTCCCACCATAGAGTTTTCTGCACCTACAGCGGCGTTGTATGGGGAACACTGGATGGGGCAGGAGGGGGAAGGCTGGAGGAGGAGCGTGGGTGGAACAAATGCAGGCCCATGACTCCAGACTTAAGGGACAATTCCAGTCATGGCCCTGTATGTCCGAGGCTGCAAGGATGGACAGGGAACTTATTCCACCTCTGAGGTGGAATAAGTCTCCCTACTGGAGGTGATCGTCACTGGTGGGCCCCGAAAGGAAGGTGAGCAGAAGCAAGGGGTTTCCTGCAGCCCAGCCCCAGCCATGGGAGTCCCCTCCAGGGGTTGGGTGGTGGGGAAATGAAGTCCAAATGTGACGCGGGGCAGCAGGGCTCTTGCATAGTGTCCTGGTACCATGGCAATGGGATGCCATGGCACCGAGGCTCCATGCAGGAGCATCGACTGGACTAGCCAGGGATCTCACTGGACATGCAGTGGGTCTGAATCAGGGCATGTCTGGCCCATCCAGGTGTCACGATTTTGCAACTGCGGGAACATCTAGCTCCTGTGGGTGCAGAAATGGGTGCAAATCTGGCCCGTCCAGATTTTAGACATTCGGACGTGCCCCATGTGGAATTGGCCTCCACGTATATAACATTTTAGTTGTCCTCATTAAAATGTATCAGCCATTTGGACACCCAGTCTCCTAATTTTTCAAGATCCTCTTGCAATTTTTCAGAATCCTCTTGTATTTTAACAACTTTGAATAGTTTTGTGTTACCATACCTACAAATTTGATCGCCTCACTCATTGTTCCCATTTCCAGGTCATGTATAAATATGTTAAAAAGCAATGGACCCAACAGAGATATCTGGGGTATTCCATCTTTCTCCATTGAAAATTGGCCATTTACTATGCAAATGCAATGTGTGCCTTTGAGTCAGTCCTGACTCCTGGCGACCCAGAAGCTCCTAGCCCTACTCTATGTTTTCTATCTTTTAACCAGTTCCCAATCCACAATAGTACAACGATTCCTACCTCATGACTTTTTTTTTCTGAAAATTCAGATACACTATATGAACTGGCTCACCTTTATCTACTTGTTGATTCACACCTTCAAAAAAATATAGCAGATTAGTGACACAAGATTTCACTTGGCTAAATCCATGTTGAATTTGCCCCATTAAACCATGATTAAGTTCCATCCACTAACCCAATGACTCATTTCTCTCCCATAATCTCCTGAGCTCTGAGACCTGTTTCATGCTTTGCTCAAGCTCCACCCATTAACCCATTAATTTGTTGCTGTCTGATGGTCTCCCCTGGGCTCTGAGGACTGCTTTGCACTCTGCCCAAATTCGCCCCATTGACACAATGATTTGTTGCTATCCCATGGTCTCTCGGGCTCCAAGGCCTATTTCATGCTCTGCCCACTAACCTAACTTTAGTTCCTGAACTCTGCAAATTGAAGCCCTCAGTGGAATTCTGTTTTAATATTAATTATTTTGTGCTAAACCTATTTCTTTTCTTCCAGGATTTGTTGTTGTCCTGTGATCTCCCAGGCTCTGAGGCCTGTTTCATGCTCTGCCCATTAACCTTGAACTCTAAAAACGTAAGCCCTCAGTGACGTTCTGTACCATGGAGGCACATGCCCAACAACCATGATGTGTTCCTTGGGCGAGCTCTGAGGTTACTATGGGGCTCATTCTGAACCACGAATAGCAGGGAAGGATGTCCCAATGGGACGTCCATCCCGGCTATTTGTGCCGGCTGCAGCCCCTGACTAACTTCCCCAATGGTTGTGCAGGGAAGTTAGTCGGGGTGGGAATGGGAGGTCCAGGAGTGGAGAGTGGGTGGGCAGTGGGTGGTCACTGGCCCTGGATGTACAGGGTCGATTCTAATGTCGTCCCTGTATGTCCAGGACTGGTGAAATGGCCAGGGAAGTTATTCCACCTCCGAGTTGGAATAACTCCCCTAGAAGGTTTTTCTTTAACTTTCGGGGTGCAAAAGGGGCTGGGGGTGGCCAGGGGACATTCCTCACAGCCCAACCCTAGACTTCAGAGGCCGCATAGGGGGTCAGGCTGCGGGGAATGTACCATTTTGGTCAGTGGCCGGCATCGCAGCTTTTAAATGGAGCCTCAGTGCCATGGCAAAATGACGCCATGGCGCTGCGGCTCCATTTTAATGCCTTGAGTTAGCCAGGTGCAGTCTTGCATGTGCAGACTGGACAGAATCACTGTCCCGGCCTGCACGTGCAGAACTGTTCACGATTCTTATCCCGCAGGGCTAGACGTGCCCCGTGGGATTAGAATTGCGATCCCTCTGTGCATTCAGTTCAGATCGGACACACAGAGGGGATCTATGTCCAGGACAGAATTGGGCCCTATATGTCTGCTTATACTTGCAGAATATCTCTCTTTGGTTTTTAAGTGCATGTTTCTGCTGCTTATTCTCAGCATTGTTTTCCAGTTTTCGTTGGAATTCATTGTTATGTTTGTCATTCCAGTTATCTGTAGAAGGTGTCCACTCCCATTCTTTCACTGTCGTTTGACCAGACAGGTGAGCAGTCTTATTCTACTTACACTTTCTATCCCAATTCACTCTCTAATGGGTTGCCTTATCTATGACTCTGTAATTCTCAATGGCCTTCTTAAATGTCGTTCCCTTAAATCTAAGACTGTTCTTATCTCTGATCTTATCATTTAATCTAACCTTGACATCCTTTATTTAACCTTGACATGCTTTGTCCTCAGAGTGGAGGAGTGGCCTAGTGGTTGGGGCAAAGTACTTCAGGCCAGAAGGTCAGGGGTTCAAATCCCACTAGAGGACAGCAACCTTGGGCTGGAAGGACTGGGGTTTCTAGTCCCACAGGTGCTCCTTGTGGTCTTGGGCAAGCCACTTAACCCTCCATAGCCCATGTTCCCTGTAAAGTAGTTATCTCCAAGTTATAATGCCCTGTTCAATGTAATTTCAGTTTGTTCAATGTAAACCACACTGATGCAGAATAGCATGGTATATAAGAGAATATAAATAAACAGAAACCTGGCTTTGAGACAATGAAGAAGACAATCTTAATCACTGCCTAACTCTGAGTTTCTCTGCCATGTCTTCTCCATTCCTCACTAGAACCAGTGGAGGTCTAGCTCTCATATTTTGGACATCCCTGGCATTGAGTGTGTCTTCATCTGACTCTTTTCATTTTTCTGAATCTTTATTGATTAAGTCCATTGCATTGAATTTTCCTATTATATTTGATTATTGTCCTCTTTCCTCGGACTCCTCTGCTTGGGATCTTGTTTTACAGTCTATCTCTGAGCTCTCCATTTCTATAACCAGTCTGTTAACCCTTGGAGATTTTAATATTCACATGGATGCTCCGATATGAACCCGTAACAAGTTTGTTTCTTTTTATCTGATCTTTATCTGAAACAGCATATTTCACATGCCATGCATGCTTCTGCTCACACCCTTGACCTTGTCCTTACAAAAAATACCTCCCTGTTGCACCTGGCCTATTTTGCCAGTCGAACCTTACCTTGGACAGACCATTTGTGATCTCATTTTCTATAACTATTCCATTTGTTTACTCATGCAATAACAGTCATCCTCCTGTATTTTGGTCCCTTTAAAACTTTGCCATAAAATGTTCTTGCTCTTTTTCCTACTGCCAATACTCTGTTCCCTCAGGATTTCAATTTTCTTTCCCTTGCAAACAAAGCAGAGGTCTGGAACCATACTCTTTCTTCTGCACTGCCCTCAATATGCTCTACTAATTCCTCTTGCCATCTTCCCAGGAGTCTCCATCCATGGTACCACCCTGGACTTTATCTCACAAAGCAACAACTCCAAAGTCTAGAACATCTTTGTCACAAGAAAAAAATGCACACAGCCTTCGACTATTCAAGGATAGTTCTACTTACTATCACTCTAAAATCAGCTCAGCCAAAAGGCACTACTTCTCTGACCTCATTGTTAAATCTTCAAATTGACCAAAGGAATTATATTCCATTATCTCTCAGTTAACTTTTCTTGATACCTCTTCTGCACAACATACTTGGTCAGGCCCCTCTACTGATGTTCTAGTCTCTTATTGCTCAAAGTCCACTCTTTATGGACTCAAGTACTCTATGGTCGATCAGCTATATCCCCAGTTCAAAATATGCTGTTACAGAATACCTTCTCTACTTTTAACAATATTTCCTTATCCTTCCAGGCTCATTTCCTCTTCATGCAAAACAACTTGTTCTCTTGACCCTATACCATCATCTTGGATAGGGCATCCCTCCTTTATTCTTCTCCCATTGTACATTCAATCATTACCTCCAGTCTTTCCTCTGGAACAGTCCCTCCTTCATGGAAGTGGGCAATTATTCAGCCTCTACTAAAGAACAGTTTCTCAGATATCTTGGGTCCTTCTAGCTATCGCCCAATTTCTAGCTTACAAAATCTCTCAAACTGACTGAAAGCTGGTCTTTCATAACTATAGGATTACCTTGAGCATGCTAATTCTCTTCATCCTGGGCAGTCAGGCTTTCATTCCGATCATAGCACCAAAACAGTTGTAACATCCTTCTTGAATGAGATCTATTCATCTCTGGATTATGGAAACATCACTCTTTCAATATCCCTGGATCTTACAGCAGCATGCAATACAGCTGATCATTCAATTCTTCTTGTTTGTTTAACAGATCTTGGTATTTCTGGCTCAGTTTTTAAATGGTTCTCTACTTTTCTCTCTGATTGTTCCTTTTAGGTAGCTACTACCTTTTCCTCTTCTACTCCCTTGTGGCATCGTAAAAGGGTCAATCTCAGCCCCAGTCTCTTTAACATCTTTCTCAGTCCACTCTGCTTCAAGACTTAAATTTCAGTGCTTACTATTATGCAGACGAAGAGACGATGGCTGCTATTATACCACTTACGTAGATTGTCTAGCTCCCAATTTCATCTTTTTTAGTCATACTCTCAAACTTACCACTTCTTGATTCCATTCTGACTCAAACTAAACACAAAAATAGATCTCAGCCGTTTGGTTGACTGGAAGCTTTGCTCCACCATCTTTTGTCCCCTCTATTGAACACTCACCAATTCAAGTAACACCATCTCTAAAATACTTTGGTGTCACCTTAGACTTGGATCTGTTTTTCTCACAGCATGTAAACTCAGTAGTGAAAAAGTATTTTTTCACTCTATTTCAATGCTGTGCTATGCCACTCTATGCCAACAATTCTGCAAAACAAAGCCAAATCATTCTATTAGTCATCTGTGAGATGAGTATACCCCTGATGGAGCCTATATGAAGGAGAAACAAAGATCTTTGTTGGGTGCAAAGAAATGTATAAATCTGGGCAGGCGATGATGGCTGAATCTGCAGGAGTTTAGAAGTGAACCTTTTCAGATAAGTAATTGTGTACTTTTTTGGATGATGAGAAAGTTTATTAACTAATGGAGCCATTTGTCTTTGTTTTGCAGAATTGTTGGAGGGCACTATACTTGTGTTTAAAAAAGAAAAAAAGAATGAAAGCATATCAATGGTGCTGTCTCTTAATTTATATATTTATATATATATATTGAACATATTGGAAAAGTATTTTTTTAATATTGATTGATACTTTGTTTATAAGATAGAGGGAATTGTTGGACCTCTGATGTTACACCTTGGAGATCTCCTATAGTGATTAATTTCGCCACATGGTGGGACTGAAGAGTAAAACCTGAGGTAATTTTCTCCCTTCTAGAAACGTGGGTTTGGAGGTATCATAGGAGTGTGTTGTTTAGATTATATTTGGTAATTTTCTTTATATTTTATGGAAAGGTTTAGGTAGGTTCAAGGGCTTTAGTTTTGCACATATGATGATAGTCATGAACCTCACTTTCTAAGCCAGGGTATGTGGAGTATGATCTCGGTCTCTTAAATTTACTGTTAATGCTTGGCATAGTACTAGTATCATGCCAAAGAGAGCTTCTTTCTGGACTTTGTAAAATGTTACGCGTATGGATAACACAGGTACACTAAAAAAATTTTTTTTTTAACTGCCTCTAATGTTTCGATTGATTTTTACATTTTTTGGTGTGCTGAATCCAAATCTGGTAACCAATTTGCTCCATCACGTACAGATGTTTTGCTACATTGGGTTAGCAGTTTGAGGTGAACGTTTCAGATTGAGTGCGATCGAGATAAAAGTTTCTTGGATGAATTCTTTATACTAATTGTTTAGTAGTTATTCAAATAAGAATAAAGAAAATTGTAACAAGGCAGCACATAAGAATAGAGTAATGTCAACAAAACACACTGTGATGGTAGCAAAATTGTCTGCACTTAAAACAGCCACATACATGTGCACAAACATTGGGGCATATAAGAGCGAGGTTAGACACAAAGCAAAGCAAAGAAATGTGCAAAAAATGTTGTACAGGTATGTATGTAAGAATAGAAAACGCAAACCGCACCATTGCAATACATGAAGACAAACACCCGATGGTGTGAAAATAAAATTCTAATAAATGAGATCCGACACTGTGGTAATAACTAGCAAATTTTTATTTCAAAGTTTAGTAAAAACACGATATTTGTCAACACAGTTTAGATTTTAAAGTCATTCTTGGGTCAATCAATCTCCTGGTGGGCCCGTTTCTTCTTCCCCCGAATGCTTCTCTTGGTGCGCTGCTTGGCGTATTTTTCATCTGGGGTTTCCCGCAGCAGCAACCAGCAGAAATCAGCCATCATAGTGGTGTTCCATCTTCCTTGGTACCTTCTCTCTGCGTCCTTGATGTCCTGGTGAAACCTTTCACCTTGTTCTTCACTGTACGCCCCCAAGTTTTCGGGAAAGTAGTTCACATGAGAGTGCAAGAAATGGACTTTCAGGCTCATGTTACAGCCTTGTTCTTTGAAGGCATTGAGCATCCTGGCAACAATATCCTTATAGTTCTCATCCCGCCTGTTCCCCAAGAATTTGAGAACAACATCCTTGAAGGAATCCCAGGCTTCTTTTTCCTTCTCAGACATCGTTTCAGTGAATGTTCCATCTGAAATGAGTTTCCTTATATCAGGGCCAACAAACACTCCTTCCTTTAGCTTTGCTTCAGAAAGTCGGGGGAACTTTGAGCAAAGGTACCGAAAGCACTCACCATCTTTTGGAAGGGACTTGATGAATTGCTTAATGAGACCCAACTTAATGTGGAGAGGTGGTAATAGTATTTTATCACGAGGTACCAAGCTCTCATGAAGAACATTTTTCTCACCGGGTCTCAAATACTCCCGAATTGGCCAGTCTTTTTTCCCCCAGTGTATCCCACAAGCAAAGGAAGCAGGGATATTTGGTGAAACCGGATTGCTGCCCTAATAGCATGGATAGAATTTTAAAGTCTCCACAAATCATCCACTTATGCTCATCATAACGAATCTTCTGAAGAATCAGGGCCAAATTCTCGTATTTTTCTTGGAGAATAACAGAGTGAGCAATAGGAACTGAAGCGAATGTGTTGCCATTATGAAGAAGAACACCTTTTATGCTGTCTTTTGACGAATCAATGAACAGCCGCCATTCAGCGGGATCATACTTGAGTTTAAACTTTTCCATCACTCCGTATATATCGTTGCAAAATACCAAATCTTCCTTTTTGCTGAAATACTTCAAAAATTGTGTCTCGCGGTTGCGGTACCAATAAAAAGTTGTTCCTGGTGATAATAGATTTTTCTGTTTAAGCCGAGAACCTAGCAGTTGGGCAGCATCTTTTGGGAGTCCTAAATCCTGGACTAAATCATTCAATTCAGCTTGAGAGAAAAGTTCAGGTTTCGGATCTGGTTCCGTTTCAAACTCGGAAGTACTGGACTCATCGGGAAAAGCCATCTGATGAGTCTCATCATGATCAGAACCGTCCACACAAATATGATCCAAAGATTTTGGTGGTTCAGGCACAGGTATTTCGTTGCTATGAGGCATAGGCCTAATTGCTGAGGGAAGGTTGGGGTAACTTATTACGTTCTTATTTTTTAAGTTGTATCCCTTCACAATGCAAGAGCAAAAATAGCAGTCACTGCTGTGGTCTCTTTGTTCACGCCACATCATAGGTATTCCGAAACGAAATGCTTGTTGTTTACCTTTCATCCATAAGCGTAGATCTTCCTCACATGTCTTGCACACTTTGTGAGGAGCCCACGGTTTGTCTTGATCGCCTAACTTCAAACCGAAATAGGCGAAATATACTTTTTTAATAAATGCAGAAATGTTCCTCTGCCGCTTTTTTCACGGTATATTCCCCACAAATAATACAAAAACTGTCCGGAGAGTTGACGCAACCTCTGGCTCTGTGAGCCATCACAAATACACAGCACTGCAAACTACAACTGTAGTGAACCACTTCGGAATAAAGCTGGATTACGACTGAGCAAACAAAAGGTAATAATGAACTTGCAAGAAACTGAAATTTGACAGGAACGTTCATGTCGCAACCACCGTGTTTGAGCGAGCGAACGAGGCGAGGCAAACAGGAAAGAACATGCGCCAGCGCGAGTACTGGATTTAGCCCCCCGCCTCCCAATTGTCCTGTTAATGTATAAAATGAATACAAAACACTCTAAAATATCATGAGGGAGTGTTTCTAGTTAGTTAACCATTACAACCTCTATTTTGGGCCAAGAAAATAAACTGCAGTCGGCTAAAAAGAAATTATGTGAACATTCCTTATTTGGGTAAGAAATCTAATTTTGCAAGAAAACGTGACGTGATGGAACATTTTGGCTATTTTTCCTGGATTCAGCACCCCAAAATCTATAGGAATCAGTTGCAAAACTGGAGGCAGTTTTTTGGTAGTGTATCTGTGTAATTTATCAAAGTGCGCCTGGAGTTTTTTCTTAATTAAGCCTATGGCAACCAACACAATGGGAAATAACCTGGTATCTTTCTGTCACATATTTTTGGTCTTCAACTGCATTTTTTGGTACTTGAAGATCTTCTCACTCTCAATGCGATTCACAGAAGTTGCTTGGAACCTGATTTGAGTGGCCTTGAGTGATCATGCATATGAAATACTGGTTTTAGTGATGGTAGTTTGAAGGCAGTGCTTGATGTTTGAGAAGGGGTGCCTAATAGAGATCATAATGCTGTGCATCTTGTGTGTTGTTTGACGTACATTTCTGGTTGTCTTTTAAGAAATGTCTGTGTTTTTAATGCTTTGATTTACTCACCTGGAGGTTTCTGGAAGATAAAGGCAGGAGATCAAATATAAAAAATAGAAAGCAAATATTTTCCAGTTCTTACAACAAAATGTCATGATTTGAAATATCTACACTCAGGAGTAACGTAAGAAACTACTACTTCACAGAAAAAGATGGGAGATATATGGAATGATTTCCCACTGCCAGTAGAAGAGGCCCAAACAGTAACATAGTAACATCACGAGCTGGTAGCATAGTAAATGAACTCCAAAAGGTGCTGGATGAGTACAGAGGATCCTTGTATGAAAAGATGGGAGAGTAAAGCCTGAAAATGGGTGTGCCATACAGTTCCGCTTTAAGAACGGATCGGCTGAATGTGCTTTGCAGACCTTTGCTGACATCATTTTTTTTGTGTGTTTCTGTGTTTCTATTTTGTGTCTATGGGGAAAATGTTTAGTTAATCCGTCACACAGTGTTTCTATTATATGCAGCAGATTGAAGCTTGGATGTTGATTCATAAACTGCAGTGATGATATAGGATTACAAGTCATTTCTCTCATGTATGGCTCAAGCATTCTGATCATCTGGTGGAAGTCTGGCCAAATGCGTATACTTCAGCATGGTTTCTGATCTCAGGGGAAAGCTATGCAATGCATTAAATGGAAACTGAAATTTATACTGAACCGACTGACATAATAAAACTAGTCTTTAACCCGAAGGAGGACGGTTTAATGAAATGTATAAAAGAAGCATGCACTTAATATATGGGGGAGGGAGGGAGATATTCAGTGATGGTGGCTAGTGCTGATAAAGTGGCTGCCCATCGCTGCTGAACCTTAAATCCAGATATTCAACCACTGGCCAGGTAGCTCATGCAGCTAAAGTTAGGCCAACCATTAACGTTCCTAACTTTAGCCACTTTAAGATAACTGGCTAGCAGCTAAATATCACCACTAGCCAGTCATCTCTGGGTGCTGCTCCACCTCCTCCCCACTCCCGGAATTACCCGACACCAGCCAGCTAGAGTCAGTGGGCTTAGAGGCCAAAACTGGGGATATTCAGAGGCACTAATCATTTCCCAATGAGCACCATGTAGATGGTCTGCAAGTCTGCATACGTCTTTAATTGCTTTGAATATCTCCCCCACTATGTGTAAACTAGCATTAACTTTGATTAATGTATGCATAATATTTTACCAAACATCCTTAACTTGCAATCTAACTAGTCAATTTTCAAACTAAGCTGTACATTTACCAGCAGGGCCGGCCCGTCCATTGAGCAAGAATGTTTTTTGCACAGGGCCCCGCGTTTCAGGGGGCCCCACGCAAAGAACATTCTGCTTTTTTTTTTTTTAAATTACATTTTTAAAAAAAACCTGTCTCTGGCTGCTGCTGCTGCCGCTGTCGCGTCCGTCGCAGCAGCGGCAGAATGGAGTGTCCCGCGGGGCCCCTTCTCCTCGTTGAGCCCTCTGCAAGGGCTTTCAGATTCGCGAAGGGAGAGTGCTCCCTCGCGTCTCTGTAAAGCCCGCAGGGGCTAATGGGAAATTTCCCATCAGCCCCTCGCGTCTAAAGGGGCAGATGGGAAATTTCCCATTAGCCCCTGCGGGCTTTACAGAGACGCGAGGGAGCACTCTCCCTTCGCGAATCTGAAAGCCCTTGCAGAGGGCTCAACGAGGAGAGGGGGCCCCGCGGGACACTCCATTCTGCCGCTGCTGCGACGGACGCGGCAGCGGCAGCAGCTAGAGCCAGGTTTTTTTTTTTTTTAATTTGCCAGAAGGGAAGGGAAGGGAAGGGGGGGGGGTTAAGAAGGGTAAAGGGCAGGGGGGCTGATGGAGGCTGTCTGGAAATGGGGTGATGGGGGGTTAGGACTGGAAATGTGCTGGGGGGGGGGTTAGGACTGGAAATGTGCTTGGGGGGGGTTAGGACTGGAAATGTGCTGGGGGGGGGTTAGGACTGGAAATGGGCTAGGGGGGGTTAGGACTGCTAATGGGCTGGGGCTGATGGAGGCTGACTGGAAATGGGTTGAGGGGGGGGGTAGGACTGGAAATGGGCTAGGGGGGTTAAGACTGGAAATGGGCTGGGGGGGGGGGTTAAGAATGCTAATGGGCGGGGGCTGATGGAGGCTGACTGGAAATGGGGTGGGGGGGTTAGGACGGGAAAGGGGCTAGGGGGGGTTAAGACTGGTAATGGGCTGGGGGTTGATGGAGGCTGACTGGAAATGGGGTGATGGGGGGTTAGGACTGGAAATGGGCTGGGGGGGTGGTTAAGACTGGTAATGGGCTGTGGGCTGATGGGGGCTGTCTGGAAATAGGGTGATGGGGGTTAGGATTGCTAATGGGCTATGGGGGCGTTAGGACTGCTAATGGGCTATGGGGGCGCTAGGACAGGAAATGGGCTGATGGGGAGGGGTTAGGACTTGAGGTGGGCTGATGTGGTTAGGACTGGTAATGGGCTGTGGGCTGATGGGGGGGTTAGGACTGGCAATGGGCTATGGGGGGCTGACTGGAAATGGGCTGATGGGGTTAAGACTGGAAGTGGGCTGATGGGGGGGTTAGGACTGGTAATGGGTTATAGGGGGGGCTTAAACTGAAAATGGGTTGATGGGGGGCTAGGACTGGTAATGGGTTGGGGGATTGCTATGACTGGAAATGGACTGAGTGGACGGGGAGGCTTGAACTGCAAATAGCTGATGGGGAGGGAGCTTGGAATGGAAATGGGCTGTGAGGGAAGGGAGCTAGGACTGAAAATGGGCTGATGGAGCAGCTAGGATAGGACTGGAAATGGGCTGTTGGGGGGGAGCTAAGATTGGAAATGGGCTGTGGTGGGGGCTTGAATTGAAATGGACTCATGGAGGGGCTAGAACTGGAAGTAGGCTCATGGGGGGGCTTGGACTGGAATTGGGCTGAGTGGAGGGAAGCTAGGATTTGACATGGGCTGATGGTGGGGCTAGGAAATGACTAGAAATGGGCTGAGGGGGGGCTAGGATTGGAAATGAGCTGATGAAGGGACTCAGACTGAAAATGGATGGGGGAGCTAGGACTGGAAATGGGTTGATGGGGGGCTAGGACTGGAAATGGGCTGATGCAGGGACTAGAAGGGAATGGATGCTGGGTGAGACTGGAACTAGAAGGGAGCTGATGTTGGGGGAGGATTAGAATGGGATGGGGCTGGAAGAGTAAAATGGAGAGGGGAAAAATATTTTGTGTGGGAGGGATGAAAAATCTACAATTGGCCGGGTATTGGGAGAGTAAGTGGGGATTGAGGATGGAGGGGTAAAATTTGTGTGGATGAAATAAGAATGAGGAAAGAGCAAAAGGAGAAAGATTAGTATGTTAAAGCAGATGTAGAGAGAGAGGATGGAAAGAAAACTAGAAGAGAGAAGAAAGGACAAATGGACAGCAGACGATGGAGAGTTAGCAGAAAACATGAAGAAACCAGAAGAAAGTGGCTGGAGCAATTGCAACTGAAAAAAAATGCACAAAAGGTAGAAAGATATCTCTTTATTTTGAATTTATTAACTGGAATATGAAAGCTCTGGGAAATGTGCATCATTAACGTCTGCGCTTTGTTTGGTACAAGAGGAAATTGATTTATAGTTTTATTTCTACAGTGTTGTTGTACATTCCAAGTTTGGCTTTTGGGGTTCCCAGTTTAATTATTGCCTTCCTGTTTCTAAATTGCGATTCCTTGTTTGGTGATGGTCTATGTTCTGCATGTGTAACTGAGCTGAGGTATTCTGTTTATGTAATTCCTATTTGACATTGCCACTTGTTCTCTTTCCCCAGTATTCTCTGAAATGTACTGGTTTAATATTTGCAGTGTTTCCTTTTGATAGGTAGGGTCTGGTGCTTTGTGAGTCCTGGTAATGCTGTAAGGATACAGCGGGTTTGCTATGGGTTCTAAATGGGCAGCGTTTGTAGTAGTTCCTAATGTGCCTGGCGGTTGGCACTGGATTATAGTAATGTAGAAATCTTTTAGTCTTTCTTTATCCATACACTCATTAAGAGACATGTTTACTAAAAGTTAGTGAATGGTAACATTATGCAAATATTTATGCAAATAAGACCACTTATGCAAATGAGGCCCCGCACCGAGTCTCCGCACATGGCCCCGCACCCCCCTTGGGCCGCCCCTGTTTACCAGCAGCTGGTAAATTTATAACTACTTCATATATAGATATTTATAAGCTGTGAGGGTCATTTTGGAAGCTCTGTTCATGGTTTGGATGTCTGAAAGCAAGCACTCAGGTATGCAAATCACAAAAATGTCCCCAGAGCCATTTTAGAAAGCCAGGTATATACATATCCCCAGTGCAATCACATCCAAGACACAAGGAAGTGTGGCCTGGGCAGAGTTAAAGAGAAGCACTTTCCCTGCAATTTCAGAATGGCCCAAGCATGTCCTTGCCTATACCTGCTCCTGACCATGAATAAGTTGCAACAAAATGCACGTTTCATGGCAGCAAGTCTTGCAGGGGAAAGAGTGACATGTGCTTTTACCGCCACAGTAAATTTCACCAGCTCAAGTTTCCCTGTCGTCGTATTGTTTTCTTTGATTCTAAAATGTTCCTTTTTTATGAGCCCAAGCACCTTCTTGATTTAAGAACATAATAACATAAGATATGCCATACTGGGTCAGACCAATGTCCATTAAGCCCAGTATCCTGTTTCCAACAGTAGCCAATCTAGGTCATATGTACCTAGCAGTATCCCCAAGAGACACAGGTTCCACAATGCTTGTATTGGGTCAAGCATTGATATCCTGGGTCCCTTTTTAATAATAGTTTATGGACCTTTCCTCCAGGAACTTGTCCAAATCTTTTATAAACCCAGCTACACTAACAGCTCTTACTACATCCTCCGGTAACAAATTCCAGAGTTTGATTACCCGTTGAGTGAAAAAATATTTTCTCTTATTTGTCTTAAATAGTTTACCCTGTAGCTTCATTACATGTCCCCTAGTCTTTCTATATTCTGATAGCGTGAACAATTGATCTACGTTTGTCCAAGTGTCCATTGAGCAGTAATGGGGTTTACGCAGGGCCCCCTGAAGTGTGGGGCCCTGTGCGAATAACCTTATCGCTCAATGGACGGGCTGGCCCTGCCTCCAAATGCACCCTTGCCACTAGGTTTTACTTGGCATTAGGGTTCCCAGTGTTAAAGGGCTTTTAAACACATTACGCAACTGGCATTAAGGGAGCACACGTTGTTGACGCCCATTCTCCACCCTGTTAATGCCCATTCTCCGCCTACTGCACCCTTAATGCTGCTGGAGCCTTTAACGCTCGCTAATGTGTTTTTTAGCAGCATTAAGGGCGCTAGTGTGCCGATAAGGGGCGTTAACAGCACCCATGCTCCCTTACTGCCATTTAGTAAACTTACCTCTTAATTTAATTTTAAAAAAAAAGCACCTTTGAGTCAATGCTGATTCATGGCAACCCAGCAGGTCCTGGGTTTTCTTGGCAGTGTGACCAGAAATAGATTGCCAGGCCTTTCTTTGAAGGCTATGGAGGGTCAAGTGACTTGCCTGAGGTCACAGGAGTACAAGTGGTCTCTGAACTACCAAGCCAGTGCTCTGGCCACTGGGCTACTCCTCCACGTGCATTTATATCCTGCTTCTATCCTCCAGCGGTTAAAGGTAATTTACAAAATATAAAACTGGATTATATAACTCTTAGATATTAATGTGTGTTCCTCTTGCTGATACAGAGACTTCCTAACTAAGCCAGAATAATAAAATCTAAATCCAAATATGATCTTATCTGTCTCACTTTCAATATCCATTGAACATTGGCTCATAATTCAAATCAAGCTGCTTTAAGCTAGCCATTGTTCAAACAACCAAGTTGTCAAAGTTTACAAAATAATTTAATTTCAATCAAATCTTCAGGAAGTTTGCCATGTGAAAAAGATGGAAGAAAGCAGAATGAAGCGTGCAGGTAGGATAAAGAAATAACAAAGGGAAATAAAAGAAATAGGATATAGGAATGAAATGAGCAAAAGAAGAAAGACTGCAGGATGGCAGAAAAATCTAGTGAAAAAGCTGAGAGAGTAGAATGGATAATAGATAAAGATCATTTAGAAATCAAGGAGGGAGAGGGAAAATAAATAAGGAAAATCTAGGGAAATGAAAAGCAGAAAGCAGAAACGAAACTGAAAATAATAAAAAATAGAAGATCAAGAACTACAAAGGTTTGAAAATATTTTACTAAACGTTTCTACTGCATCTGAACAGGTAGGAGGACTGAAGATGACAAGAGTTTGCCCCAGGGAGAGTGTAGTTGGGTTTGTGCTGTAAGATGTAGGAAAGGCTGGACACGTGAAGAACAGTATTTCTGCTTCTGTGTCTTCATTTTCCCACTAGAAACAATCTTCTCAGTATATCCAAGTCAGGTTTTCTATGCACATTTCTAGTTACATTTCTAGTTCTAATTTGTGGTCACTTATTTTGTATTTGGTATTTGGCCCTGTGTACTTGTTACTGAGATGAACTATTCTGCTGATGTTTAGTTTCTGTGTAGAGATTCATCTTTGTTCTGTTTTCCCACAAAGAATGATTTGGAGGAACATTTGAAATTCTGCCAACTCATATGATCTATGGCTGAAGGCAGGAGGTATGGCTACTATGAGGGTGGCTACTGTGTGGACAGAGCAACAGTCACCATACCGTCTAAAGTTAGCCCCGTATGTGAACATAAGAACATAAGATATGCCATACTGGGTCAGACCAAGGTCCATCAAGCCCAGTATCCTGTTACCAACAGTGGCCAATTTAGGTCATACTTAATGTCACCACCCCCCTGGTGGCCGGTGGCTGCAGGGGCAGGTTGTGCATTTAAATCAATTGTAGAAGTAAAAGACTCTTTTGGGCCAGATGCACCTTAGTCCTTGTAGTCCTTTCTCCTTATAGAAATGAGTTGTGGATGCCAAGTAGAGGGTAAACAAAAAGCTTTTATTTTCCTTTTTAGCAATGAGGTTCGCTAAGTAACAAAAGTAAAGTTTTCCTTATTTTCAGGTTTGTGCCAAAGTGTTATTAAACAAGTAAAACTGTTACAGGCTTCACAGTTCCTTGTAGAATATAAAGGGTTTTCTAAACTTCAGAGAGAAACAAATAAACCAGCTCTCTTTTAGCTCAGTGTAAGCAAAATCATTGTTAGTGCATGCTCTGGTAAACTATAGCTCTGGGAGTGACTCAAGGCTTCCTGCAACACATATAGAGAAGTCCATTAATTCCTCCTGTGACAATGCTTCTAACTCCCTAGGCTCCACTTGCATGGGTTCTGGCTCCTCTGTGCTTTCTCCTGTATTTGAGCTCTCCATGGCTGCTATAGTGTGCAAATTAGTATTTCCTTCACATATCCTCCAGCTGGGCTGTCCAAGGTTTTTCAAGTAGGAAGCATGGCTTGTTCTTGGGCCTCTATGTTGTGGCTTCCAGAACTCCTGCCTTCTCTCATTCCGCTCAGAATGGTTATCTGATTCAAAAGCCCTTCTAGGAGCTAAGTCTCTTTTTAGAATTAAAGTACCACTGTACCTTGGCTTCCTGAAGTCGGTGCTGCTGGTATTTTCCTTACCAGGTACCCTTCCTTGGATACAGTCTCCTTTACAAACTGTTTCTGTGAGTCTCCTGGGCACTGCTTGTCATTCCTGAAGCTTGGGACGGCCAGGTAACAAATTCAGGCCTCTCTGCTTCTCAGTATGGGAGATTCCACTGTCAGGACCTTTCCTTCCAGTACCTTTAAGTTCCTTTCTCAATCCCTCTGGTGAGCTCAGGCCCTCCTCTAGGCATGGAGTCTCTCTCCCTTGGATCCTGGCTTCTCCTGGAGTCTCTCTGTCTTGGATCCTGGCTTCTCCTGGAGTCTCTCTCCCTTGGATCCTGGCTTCTTCTCCTCTTTCCCCCCTCTCTAGTCTGGCTGCAGCTCTCTGCTTATAAAGCCAGTCTCCTCTTGAGTTTCCTGGCCTGCTCTTCAGGTGCATCTGATTAGTCCCTGCATAATCAGTACTTGGGTGTGTTCGATCAGCCTCTGCAGGTTCGTGCCTGCTCCCTCTAGCTGTGTTGCTATGCAATTGCAGCTCCTGCAAGTCAGCCGCTTTGTGAAAGACAGCGTTTTTTTCCAAATTCACAGCTTCACTAGCTTCAGCCCTATCACAGTACCTAGAAGTATCCCCAAGAGACACAGGTTCCACAATGCTTGTATTGGGTCAAGCATTGATATCCTGGGTCCCTTTTTAATAATGGTTTATGGACCTTTCCTCCAGGAACTTGTCCAAGCCTTTTTTAAACCAAGCTACACTAACAGCCCTTACTACATCCTCCGGTAACAAATTCCAGAATTTGATTACACGTTAAGTGAAAAAATATTTTCTCTTATTTGTCTTAAATAGTTTACCCTGTAGCTTCATTACATATCCCCTAGTCTTTCTATATTCTGATAGCGTAAAGAATTGATCTACGTTTACCCGTTCCACTCCATTCATTAATTTATAGACCTCTATCATATCTCCCCTCAGCCGTCTCTTTTCCAGGTTGAAGAGCCCTAACCTTTGTAGCCTCTCTTCATAGGAGTAGCCTTCCATCCCCTTTACCATTTTGGTGGCTCTTCTCTGAACCTTTTCTAATAACGCTATATCCTTCTTAAGATACGACGACCAGAATTGCACACAATATTCAAGGTGCGGTCGTACCATGGAACGATACAGAGGCATTATAATATCTTTTGTTTTATTTTCCATTCCTTTCCTTATGACATCTAGCATTCTATTTGCTTTCTTAGCTGCTGCTGCACACTGGGCGGAGGGTTTTAACATGTTATCCACGATGACTCCTAAATCTTTTTCCTGGGTGGTGGTTCCCAATGTGGAACCTTGCATTGTGTAACCATAGTGTGGGTTGTTCTTTCCTAGGTGCATAACTTTGCACTTGTCCACATTAAATTTCATCTGCCATTTGGATGCCCTGTCTTCCAATTTATCCAGATCCTCCTGCAGTTTTCCACAGTCCTCTTGGGTTTTAACAACTTTAAACACTTTTGTGTTGTCTGCAAATTTGATAACCTCACTAGTTATTCTCTTTTCCAGGTCATTTATGAATATGTCAAAAAGTAGCGGACCCAGTACAGATCCCTGGGGAACTCCACTATTCACCTTTTTCCATTGGGAAAATTGGCCATTTAGCCCTACCCCTGCTTTCTATCTTTTAACCAGTTCCCGATCCACAATAGTATACTGCCTCCTATCCCATGACTTTTTAGTTTTGCCAAAAGTCTCTGAGGAGGGACCTTGTCAAAGGCTTTCTGAAAGTCCAGATACACTATATCAACTGACTTACCTTTGTCTACCTGTTTATTCACACCTTCAAAAAAACATATCAGATTAGTAAGATAAGATCTTCCTTGTCTAAAGCCATGTTGGCTGTCTCCCATTAGGCCATGACTATCTACATGCTGTGTAATTTTGTTCTTTATGATGGTTTTTACCGTTTTCCCCATTACTGATGTCAGGCTCACCGGTATGTAATTTCCCGGATCACCCCTGGAACCCTTTTTAAAAATTGGCGTTACATTGGCGATCCTCCGATCTTCAGGTATTACAGATGATTTTAATGAAAGTTCACAGATTATTTATAGCAGGACTGCAATCTCATATTTCAGTTCTTTCAACACTCTTGGATGTATACCATCCGGTCCAGGTGATTTGCTACTATTCAATTTATCAAATAGTTATACTTCTTCCCGGTGTAGCAATATTTCTCTCAATTCCTCTGCAGTATCATCTTTAAATACCACTTCAGTCTTGGGTAACATCCCTACATCTTCCTCAGTAAATACCAAAGCAAAGAATTCATTCAGTCTCTCCGCTCTCCTCTTACTGACCCTTTTACCCCTCTATCATCTAATGGTCCAATTGACTCTCTCTCAGGCCTTTTGCTACTAATGTACTTGAAAAAGTCTTTATTTCGTGTTTTTGCTTCCATAGCAAGTTCCTTCTCAAATTCTCACTTTTCCTGCCTTATCAATGCTTTGCATTTAACTTGCCAGTGCTTGTGCTGTTTCCAGTTTTCGTTGTTTGGCTCTTTATTCCATTTCCTGAAAGATGCTTTTTTGGCAGCAACAGCCTCTTTGACCTCACCTTTAAACCATGCTGGCAGTTTTTTGGACTTTCTTACACTTTTTTTAATGCATGGAATACAACTGGTCTGGGCTTCCAGGATAGTATTTTGAAACAACACCCAAGCTTGATGTAAGTCTTTAACCTTTGCAACCGCTCCTTTTAATTTTTTCTTAACTATATTCCTCATTTTATCATAGTCACCCTTTCGAAAGTTAAAAGGTAGTACTGTGGATTTCCTTACTACCCCTCCTCCACTAATTAAATCAAACACAATCATGCTATGATCACTATTGCCAAGTGGTCCCAACACCCTTATTTCTTACACCAGATCTGGTGTTCCACTAAGGACTAGGTCCAGTATGGCTTCCCCTCTGGTCAGTTCATGAACCAGCTACTCCAAGAAGCAGTCATTTATTTCATCTAGAAACTTTATCTCCCTAGCATGTCCGGCCCTGACACTGACCCAGTCGATACCGGGGTAATTGAAATCACCCATTATTATTACTGTGCTGTGACTTTTGTTAGCTTCCTTGATTTCTTTGAGCATTTCATCATCCATTTGTTCATTCTGGCCTGGCGGTCGATAGTACCCCCCCCCCCCCCCCCACTGCCATCACCTTCCCCTTCATACATGGAATTTCAATCCATCGAGATTCTACAGCAAATTTTGTTTCCTGCAAAACTTTAATCCTTTCTAACTCAATGCCCTCTCTAACATAGAGCGCAACCCCTCCACCAATTTGATCAGTTCAATCATTACGATATAGTTTGTATCCAGGTATCACAGCGTCCCACTGGTTATCCTCCTTCCACCATGTCTCTGAGATTGCAATCATATCTAACCTCTCATTTAGTGCTATATATTCTAACTCTCCCATCTTATTCTTTAGACTTCTAGCATTTGCATACAAGTATTTTAGAGACTGTATTTTATTAATATTAATTTGGCTATTGGTAGGCATGGGTAATTTGGAATCTTTACACTCTGTCTGCATCATACTCAAGGGCATTTGGGCTACTTTACTCTTTTTTGGAACCTCACTGCTTTTGGTTGTATCCTTCAAGGATACCTTCTTCCAAACCATGCACTCTTGGGCGACTGTCGTCTTTCCCCTGTTTTCTAGTTTAAAAGCTTCTCTATCTCCTTTTTAAAGGTTAATGCCAACAGTCTGGTCCCATCCTGGTTAAGGTGAAGCCCATCCCTTTGGAAGAGCCCCTCCTTTCCCCAGAATGTTCCCAAGTTCCTAACAAATCCAAAACCCTCATCCTTGCACCATCGTCTCATCCACGCATTGAGACTCCGGAGCTCTGCCTGCCTTTTAGGTCCTGCATGAGGAACGGGAAGCATTTTGTAGAATGCTACCCTGGAAGTTCTGGATTTCAACTTCCTACCTAAAAGCTTAAATTTAGCCTCCAGAACTTTCCTACCACATTTTCCTGTCATTGGTACCGACATGTACCAAGACAGCAGACTGCTCCCCAGCACTATCTAAGATCTTATCTAGGCGGTTCGTGAGGTCCGCCACCTTTGCACCAGGCAGTCATGTTACCAGACGATCCTCACGTCCACCAGCCACCCAGCTATCTACATGCCTAATGATTGAATCGCCAACTGTAACAGCTGTCCTAACACTTCCCTCATGGGCACATGGCCCTGGAGAAACGTCCTCAGTGCGAGAGGGCTTTACATCACCTGGAGGGCAGGTCCTAGTTACAGGATCACGTCCTGCCACACCAGGGTGATGCTCTCCTGTCACGTGACCTCTCTCCTCCATGGCAACAGGGATGCTGCCAGACTGGAGGTGGGACTTCAGGACTATATCCCTGTAGGTCTCGTATTTCCTATTATTAAGGGAGTGGGGAAAACTGGTAGAAGTTGCTGGCAGTGAAGTTTAATTCTTTTTGTCCTAATTGTTAATATTCTTTTATTCCACTACTTATATGTTGCTTGCATCTTGCTCTCTTTATTGTTGGCTGAAGTGGTCCCCCCCTCCCCCTTGGTTCTGTTTGATTTATGGAGTATGAGAACTGGAATAAATACAAATTTAAAAAAAAAATCACCGGCTCAAAAAAATCCTGCATGGTAAATTAACAGTTCATTAGTTTTACTTCCCTGACTCTGTACATCTGAAATGGCCATCTGGGGTGTGCATGTTCTGAAAGACCACAGCCAGCATGTCTATGTACACCTTTCTGCAGCTGTAAATTTTGGGGACGTTCACATTTCTAAAATGGACTGCAAAAGTGTACATACCCAGTTTGTTTGCATGGACATTCATCTTTTGGGGCGGAGTCTGCACAATGTCAGGAGGCACTTACATGTGCTTCCCAGGACTGCCGCCATGTCATCATTATTTTGAATGTGGTGAGCTGGATGTCCCATATTCTTCCTTGATGTCCCTTTTCAAATGCCACTTCCCGTGCATAGTGCCAGGCTCACAATACATCTAATTCCCTCACCACTAACCACAGAGCAATGTGGCATATCAGTATTATCCAAATAGCAGAGATTTGCAGGCACTAACCAGATAAGCTAGTTCTTTAGGCCCACTGAATAGTGTTTGCCATGTATATTCAGCACCATTGACTATGGAAGTTATGTAAGTAGCATCTCCATGTGTAAATAGCAGTATTTATATATGTAAATTGGCATGTACATGTAAATGGCATTTTAGAATGGGGCTAAATAAATGTGGGGATACTTATTCTGTGTAGCTGCCAAGGGGAGGGGTGCTTAAAATGAAGAGGAGTGGTTAATGCAAGCCTACAGTATCAATGTGGATTTCTCATCTTACAATGGGAATCCACGTCATTATGAAACATAGAAACATTTAAAATGACAGTAGATAAAGACCATATGGCTTATCCAGTCTTCCCATTCATAAGAACTAGTAGGTTCTGCAAATACATCTTCTCCCTCAAAACTTCTGTACTTGGGAAGGCAGCAGCAGTAGAGGAGGGGGAGGGGAGAATGATTCTGCTGCTGCACCAGATTGGAGGACAAACAGCAGCAATGAACTATCAACTTTGAAAGCAAAAGTGTGGGCTCTTGCGACTCCAGATACTTGTAAGGTCCTGATGAGTCCTGCTTCCTCTGATGATGCTTTTCTAGGGTTGCCAACCGGCCGGTATTCAGCTGGCCTGGCCGGTTTTTCCATGGCCAGGCCGCCGGCTGCCAGCAGAGAAGTAAAACCGGCCCTTGAAAAGCCGGTTTTTTGCTCTGGCCGCAAGATCGGGAGCGGCCAGAGCAAAAAAACGGCTTTTCTCCCAAAGTCCGCGGGGGAGGGAGCCAGGGAAGCCCGCGCGAGGCCCCGGCTCCCTCTGTACAACCGCCAGCGTGAAGATCTTTTTCCTTCACGCTGGCGGCTGTTTCTGTGAAGCCGCGATTGCTGGGAAAGGTTAAAAGCAATGCCCTTTAACCTTTCCCAGCATTCGCGGCTTCACAGAAACAACCGCCAGCATGAAGGAAAAAGATCTTCACGCTGGCGGTTGTACAGAGGGAGCCGGGGCCTCGCGCGGGCTTCCCCGGCTCCCTCTGAAGCACCTCAGACAGCTGCAGGGCTGGTCGGGGGGGGGGGGGGGCGGGTGGCTAGGACTACAAATGGGCTTTGATGGGGGGAGGGGGGCCAAGGACTGGATGGGCTGTGATGGGGTGTACCTGGACTGGAAATGGGGGGGGGACCTAGAGTGGAAATAGGCTATTGGGGTGGGGGACTGGACTGGAATTGGGCTATGGGGGTGCACCTGCACTGGAAATGGGCTATAGGGGGGAACCTAGACTGGAATTGGGCTATGGGGGGGTAGAACCTGGACTGGAAATAGGCTATGGGGGGGTGGATCTGGACTGGAATTGGGCTATGGGGGGTGTACCTGGACTACAAATGGGCTATGGGGGGGAACCTAGACTGGAATTGGGCTATGGGGGGGGGGTGGAACCTGGACTGGAAATAGGCTATGGGGGGGATCTGGACTGGAAATGGGCTATGGGGGGGGGGTGTACCTGGACTGGAAATGGGCTATGGGGGGGGGGACCTGGACTGGAAATGGGCTATGGGGGGAAACCTGGACTGGAAATGGGCTATGAGGGGGCCTGGACTGGAATTGGGCTATGGGAGGGGACCTGGACTGGAAATGGGCTATGGGGGGGGGGGGGGCTGCAATGGAATTGGGCTATGGGGGGGAGGGGGAACTTGGACTGGAAATAGGCTGTGATTAGGGGGGCTAGGACTGCAAATGGGCTGTGATGGTTGGGGGGGGGACTTGGACTGGAAATGGGCTCTGATGGGGGGGCTAGAACTGCAAATGGGCTGTGATGGTTCGGGGGGGGGTGAATAGGAGCTGGAATAGGACTAGAAATGGGCTGATTGGGGGAGCTTGGACTGCAAATGGATGATGGGCTAGAATAGGACTTGAAATGGGCTGATGTGGCGGCATGGGAGAATGGGACTAGAAGGGAGCGGATGCTGGGTGGGTCTAGAACTATAAGGGAGCTGATTTGGGGGGAGGACTAGAAGGGGATGGGGATGGGGAATGAGAATGGAGAGGGGAAAAGATATTTTGTGTGGAAGAAAAGTCTACCATGGGCCGGGTATTGGGAGAGTAAGAGGGGATTGAGAATGGAAGGGTGAAATTTGAGTGGATGATAAAGGAATAAGGAAAAAAATGGGGGAAAGAGCAAAAGGGAAACGATCAGTATGTTAAAGCAGATATATAGAGAGAATGGAAAACATCTAAACGAGAAGAAAGGACAAATGGATAGCTCGCAGAAGACACGAAGAAACCAGAAGAAAGTGACTGGAGCAATTGCAACTGAAAAATAAAATTCCTAAACAGAAGGTAGAAAAATACTTTTTATTTTGAATTTATTAACTGGAATATGTCTGGTCTGGGAAGTGTGTATTGCTAACATCTTTGCATTTTTGTTTAGTGCAAGAGGAAATTACTTTATAGTTTTATTTCTCCAGTGTTGTACATTTCATGTTTGGCTGTTGGGGTTCCCAGTTTAATTATTATCTGACCAAGGGAGTTAGCCTACACTTATCCTCGGTAATGTTTGTGGGTGGGGCTGGGGTGCAGCATGGGTGGGACTGGGGGTGGGGCAGGGGTGGGGCTAGGGGCGGAGAATGGGTGGGGCATGGCAAGCCACAGGTGTTGGGTTTTTCTCGGTGAAAAAGTTGGCAACCCTATGCTTTTCACATCAGAGGGGGACAGAACCAGCAGGGACTTATAAGCATACCTGAGTCGCTTTTATTTTTCTGCTGCTGATATTGAGAGAGGCATCAGCAGTGGTAGCAGGAAGAGAGGTGGAGGTGGGCAGCAGATGCTGGACAATGGGGGGGCAGGAGGACAAATGTTGGACAATGGGGGGGACAGGAGGACAAATGCTGGACAATAGGGGAGGGGGCAGAAAAACAAATGCTGCACAACAGTGGGGGAAGCAGGAAGACAAATGCTGGACATGAGGGGAAGCAGGAAGTGTGAGAGCCAGAGGAGAAAGGGTTAACACAGTAACACAAAACAATAAAAAATAAAAATGTCTGAATGCTGGACTTGTTGTACTGAGGTGCGCATGTGAAGCTTTCAGAGGTATGTGACATCATATAGAAAAATTGTTAAAACACACTTATCAGTAAGTGGTGGACAGAGAGGGGGTAAAAGGCAGTCATGAGATATAAGCATGCCAGCTTAGCATGAAGAAGAACAAATGGCTCCCAGTATAGTGTCAGAACATGGGGAGTTAAAAAGATATATCTCTTGGGAACTGAGGGGTGGGAGACAACCAAGCAAGAGAACCAGTTGAAGAATCGAGTGAGTGGGGGCAAAAGGTCAGATAACAATATAAATCTGACAAGGCCCAAGCTGATAATTGCAGGCATGAGCCTGAGGAAAGGTCAATGGAGAGGGGTAGCAACATGGAGTGGAGGAGTGGCCTAGTGGTTGGGGCAAGGTACTTCAGGCTGAAAGGTCAGGGGTTCAAATCCCATTAGAGGACAGCAACCTTGGGCCAGAAGGACTGGGGTTTCTAGTCCCACAGGTGCTCCTTGTGGTCTTGGGCAAGCCACTTAACCCTCCATAGCCCATGTTCCCTGTAAAATAGTCATCTCCAAGTTATAATGCCCTGTTCAATGTAATTTCAGTTTGTTCAATGTAAACCACACTGATGCAGAATAGCATGGTATATAAGAGAATGTAAATAAATAAATGAGTAGAATAACATGGCAAATCACTCAAGTGGGGGCCCTAGACAGCTGGAACAAGAATTAGCTAATTAGAGAAAAATGTCTGGAATGGCAAGTATCGCCATGAGCAAAGGTATATAATGTGACAGGACCAGATACACAATGAGTTCATCTCCTGTGCAGTGAAGGCTGTGTGGGATATGGATTCCCTGGGTTCCCTATGGCCCCACAATCCCTATTGTTGTGTCTGAGGATTTTGTGTGTGTGCTAGTTTGTCTTGTCTAAAACTTTTCTAGTGTCATGTGTGTGTCTAGCACTGATCTCTTTTGTCCAAATGCCTGTCACACATTCTCTCTTTTGTGTTACAGACAGGACAGAAGGATGTACTTTTGTTTGCTATTTCTGAGTCAGGAAGTAAGACAGCACCATGCAGGGAAGAGCAGACATTCTTGCTTATAGCTGTTTAGAGATCTGCATCTGAGATAAGTACAGAATAACCTTGTTTGTTTGCTGTAAGAGGTGGCAAGATCTGTAATTCCACTAGACTGCTTTTTTCCTTTGTTCTTAGTCTTTTGTTTCTGTAAGATAGTGAATAATAAAAGGATCCTTTTGCAAAGAAAAATATGTGAGATAGTTAATCTCCAGGAACAAGCAGGAATGAGTCTTCACATATGGGTACGTCGGTACCGATGGAGTCCGCGTGGGAACGCTTCCCAGCGTCCAATCAGAAAGCTTTTGGAAGCATCCCAACACGCCTGCGTGCTGCCTTCCCGCCTTCCCAACTGCCTCTCCTCAGTTTTTGTTTTTCCGCGGAGCCGGCAGGACGTCCTCCTGTCACCGCAGAAAATTCTTCTTTTATTTTTTAGTTTTCTTGTGGTCACGGCTGCCTTCCAGGACGCCACCTGTACCGCCGGTGTTTCTTTTTTCTTTTCTTGTAAAATATTTTTCCTTTAAGGAATATATTTTTTCTTCTTAGTGTCTCACGGTTCTCAGGCCTTCTAGGCCTCTCCATTTTTCCTCATGGAACCGCCAGCCATTTTCCCCAAGAAATGTATAAACTGTGGCGGTACAACTTTATTTTTAGACACTTACAATTGGTGTCTAACCTGCTTGGGTCTTGACCATTTTCCTCCGGAGCCCTCGAGCACCAGTATGGTGAGAAGAAGTTTTCAAAATCGAGTTCCCCTCAACACGCGGTCCCCCTCCAACTTCAGGGCACCGACCATATCTTCTTCTGCACAGGATCAGGTAACCCAAAAACAGTCTGTTAAGACTAGCCAGTCCTCGAGGGACACTTCTCATGCACAGCATAGAGATGCCTATGGCCTTGTCCTCGAGAATCCACTGGCTTCAAAACCCCGGTGGGAGTCTTTGGCCTCCAAAGCCCGTGTGGGGTTTCAGGTTGTTCCTGAGGTTCACCCCTCACAGAACATACCTGAGCCATGCCCAGTGGTGGCATCCGCTTCGAGCGGTACTGATACCCCGGCATCGGCACTGGTGTTGGATGAAACATTCCTCACCAAGGGTCGTCGTCTGGCATCCTCGGTGTCTACGGGCCCGATGGATATGCTTCAGACCGACTTTCCAGTATCGGTACAGACACCGATACTAGTACCGACGTCGGTACCCTCCAGACGTACATCGATAGACTCGCTTCCTTCGATGCCGAGTCTGGAATCGATCTCCAGTCTGGAGGACTGGGTACCGACTCGCCTTGGTACCGACTCCCATCGGTACCGAAGGCTCGGTTCCGATACTTCGGATCCGCAACTCCCGGTTCCTCCGATACCATTAGAGTTGCCACTGGCTGGTTTTCTTCCACCGGTATCAGATACGGTACCGAGATCGGTACCGATATCCACAGTACCATTACTGTCGGTACCTTCCATGCTTCTCTTGTCAGGCTCGCTTCCCTCGATGCCGAGTCTGAAATCGATCCCTAGCATGGACGATCTGTTACCGACTGTCACTGGTTCTGACCTGCAGTACCAGCGACCACCATCTAAGGATCCCATACTGCACCATTCAGGGTCTTCTATTCCTATATACTGAAATAGATCCCTTGGTGCCTATGCTAGTTCTTCATCAGATCTAGCCTTTTCAGGGGAAGTTCCCTCTGGGGATCCTTCTTTTCAGACTTTCCTCCTGGATATGGCAAAATCACTTGCCATTCCTATTCCTGGACAAGATCCTACACAAGGGAATACAGAATACTTCTCTGTTCCTAGCGAAGCAAAGGAGAATATAATGCTTCCTTTGCATCATTCTTTGAAGGATCTCCTTCTACGAATGTGGAAAACTCATTTAAGAGTACCCCCACTTTCCAGAGCAACAGATCTCCTATATCAGGTGCCCCCCTCTCCAGGGTTTCAAAGGACTCAACTTCCTCATCATTCCATGGTAGTGGAATCAGCATTGAGGCGAGTAAAGAGTAATAAAAAGCACTCTTCTTGTCCGCCAGGTCGGGAGTCTAAGACACTAGATGCCTTTGGACGTCAAACCTTCCAGACATCCATGCTTTCAGCAAGAATTCTCTCATATATTTTTTATATGGGTCTATCTCTTGAGGAAGTCACAAGGAAATTACATCTTTTGACTCCTTTTCTTCAAGAGCCCAAACAAGCAGACTATTCCTTACTGGTTAGTCATGCTCATAATATCTCTAGGTTTCTTACTCGTGCTTCCTTAGACTCCTTTGAGTCTGTTAGCAGGACTTCTGCTATAGCTATAGGGGCACGACGTAGAGCCTGGTTCCAAGCTTCAGACTTGGACAAATGGGCACAAGAAAGACTGGGAAATACTCCTTGCACTGGAGAAAATCTCTTCAACAAGGAGTCTTTACTCCAGGTTATTCAGTTATCCACTGACTTTCCTGTTTCCAGAGGCTATTCTACGCCACCTTCTTTCCCAGTAGGTAGGAAATGTCCTACCAAACTTTCTTCCCCTAGGGGAAGAAGGTTTTGTCCATCATCTGCCCATCATACAGATGTTCCCAAACAGGGAAAACATTGCCCTGGTCTGAAGAATCTACAAACTCAAAAGGGTCAACAAACCCAGCAGTCGCAGGGTTTCAAATAGATCATTGTCCCTCTTGGTTGGTGGTTAGGGTAGCAGTCTGCTTCTTTTCACTTGCAGTATCTGCACTAAATTTATCCTAACCTACCTAGATATCTCTTCATGAGACATCTTTTCTCTAACAGATTTTCCTCTTCCTCTTGGAGTAAAGGGAGGTAACAACTATCAATAGACAGTTGTTTCCCTGTGCTGGCATGTATCATCTCACCTGTTGGAGACTTCCTCCATAGTTGGTCTCTTGTAACTCTGTCTTACCTCCCTCTTACTACAACATTTACTTTGTAAGAGTGACTTTTTTACACGGGTAAGCCCTTATGGTCCTCTACCTGTTCTACCGGAGGATTCTCCCTTCTGGAGTTGTCTTCCCCCTTGTTACCTTAGGGCAGCTCCTCAGACAATAGGAAGTCCTACCATGTCTGTTTCTTTTTCCCAATCTAAAAAAAAAAAAAAAAGAGGAGGGAAAAGGAATTCTTCATGCTGCCCTGATGGTTGCTGAAAATTCAGCAATTCCTAGTGGTTAAACCACTGGTTTTTGTTCACTACACAACCAGGGATTCCCCTCCACTAGCAATCCTCCTAGCCTCAGTGCTAAGTCCCAAACAGGGTATCAACCTCGTTTGGGAAACCCTATTATCACAGTTTGGTTGGTTAACTTCTATTCTTCGCCCCTTGCCCTTGGCAGAATAGCTGGTTACCTGCTGGCTTTCCACAGCCAGTTTTTTCTTCTGACCAACCTGCAGCATGCTCTCTGCAACTCTACAGAGTAGCTTTGCACTATGGGCCCTTGCTAGTGAGCATTAGTATCTTGCCTAGCAGATAACCCCAGATGGTTAAAAGTGGTTTCCCCAGTCATGTTTCATGCCTGGCAGGTATTCTCTACCTTTTCCATCTTATCTTAAATCTCTTTTGAGGCATAAGCCTCAGGCCTTTCATTATGTGAAAGTCTAAAGAAGGGCAAATTCCCTGGCTTGGCCCATATCTCCTTGGGTCTCCCGTCAGAGATAAATTCTTCACTGGCAGCTAGAGGATACCTAATACCCATCTTGCCCTCATAGGCGGATCACTAGGGTATCTTCCTCCAGAGGCCTCCTCTATCCAATCTCCATACTTCAATTCTGGAGATATCTGGACTTCCTGTCTGCAGACTGCCGTTATCCTCTGCCATTTTCATGTAGGCCATCCTGGTTACTTAAGAGCTCAAATTCTGCAAAGAATTAAGCTGCCTTCTTGTCAGGGACACCTTTCCTCTGACTATGCCAGTCATAACCAGGAGAAGAGGATTTTTTCTATTTTATCTATTCAAGCAGGTGTCAACCTTCTTGTTATTAGAAAAATCTTTCTCTGTCCCTATAAGGGGGGAAGGGGTTCTCTGAACATCTCTCCATCCATATACCTGGAGACATGTCTCTATATGCCTGCCTATTCATCTAGGTATATATATAGATATATATAGATATAGATATATATATTGATTTATATCTATCTGTGTGCCTTCTGTCCATACATATCTCTTCATAAATATATGCATATATACCCTATATGTGTATATATTTAAATATATATATATATATATATATATATATATATATACATATATATATTAATAGATATAATGAGATATATTTGTAGATAGATCTGTATCCATCTACTTGTCTATCTGTCTGTTAGGTTCAGATATCCTGGCATTCCTTTATGATCCTGACGAATGGGCACTAACCCTATCAATGCTGTACCAGCATACCTAGGGGACTACACCTAGAACCACTCCTGTGGTAATTAACCTTTTCAGGTTAGCTACTCCTGAAGCTCTCCATGTACCTTTCTTTCCTAATTGATCCCATTTAGGAAAGACATTGCGGAGCTTCCGTTGCTCTAAAGCTTAGCGCTCCTGAGTCTGTCCTTAACTTCTTATCAGATACAAGGGTTTCCTTACCCTTTCTCCCCTACATGGACTGATTCCAACCCCAGTCCAGTTAGGTCAGACTAAAATTTTTCTCTTGGTCCTAAATTTGTACTGTTTTTGGACCAAAGCAGCTTAAGCTTTCTTAATAGTACCTTCTGCGTCTCCGCTGAAGCTCTACCCCTTATACTACCCCAGTTTTCCCCTGGGGCTATTTTTCTCACCATAAAGGATTCTGACCTCCACTTGTTTTTTTTCTACTTATTACCTCTACTTCTCAGTGAGGTACCCCTTGAGAACATTCACTGGCTCTTCTATCAGATCCATATGTAGCTCAGTGCACTTGTGCAATGCCAACAGGGGAGGCCCAGATTACAATATTTTATTACTAAATGCCCTCGATACAGGGTCTTCCCCTTTGAAGCCCTGTTCTAGCCAGCTGTTCCACAGCTCTTTTGCTGTATTCAACTCCTACCCTCCATCACCAGGATGCCTGAGGTCCTGAGTAGCATGGCTCGTTTTAGACTTGCAACATGCTAGGACTCCCTCGGGGCATCTAGCTTGGGAGTCCCCATATGTGAAGACTTATTTCATGCTTGTTCCTGGAGATAGCACAGTTACTTACCTGTAACAGGTGATCTCTGGGAACAGCAGGAATAAGTCTTCACAACCCACCCACCTCCCCTAGGAGTTGATTTTTCTCTATCTCTATCTTTCCCTTTCTTGCTCTCTCTCTTCTTTGTCTCAGCTTTTAAAATTAACTGAGGAGAGGCAGTTGGGAAGGCGGGAAGGCAGCACGCAGGCGTGTTGGGATGCTTCCAAAAGCTTTCTGATTGGATGCTGGGAAGCGTTCCCGCGTGGACTCCGTTGGTACTGATGTACCCATATGTGAAGACTTATTCCTGCTGTTCCCAGAGATCACCTGTTACAGGTAAGTAACTGTGCTTTACCATCTACGATCGTGCTGTCCTGCATAAGGTGAGATTTTATTTGGAAGTGTAAGTCTTCCCTGTGTGTTTCTTTTATTGGGAAGTGACATGTCCTCTGGGTGTGGTTCCTCTTTTCGATGGAGGAAGGCCTGCTTGGGAACCCTCTGGCCAACAGTTTGGCTGACCCTTCGCCCCATGCAGAAGACAAATGCTAGACAGAGGGAAGGAGCAAGAAGACAAATGATGGACCAGGGCCAGCACTACTTGGGAAACTGGGTAAGCATGGCAGGGGGGCACCAATGTCTGAGGGTGCCTTTGCTAGTTGTCTGTCCCTCACTTTCCATTCAGAATGGCCTGTGGAGGGCCAGCAGCCTAGTGGAGAACCTGCCCGCAGGACACACTGCTCCCATGGACAGAAGGCTGTGAGTAGTGATTGTGGCCTCTCACAGCCTTCTGCCCATGGAAGCAGTGTCTGCAATGGGCAGGCTCTCCACTAGGCCACCAGCATTCTGCAGGTCATCTTGAATGGGAAATGGGGACGGGCAGCCAGTAACAGTGCCCTCCTAACATCGGCTCCTGTGGGCAGGCTCTATTTCTTTGGGCCGCAGTCATGGCTTGCACAGTCCCTGCTTGTGGGACATGCTGCTTGTATATACATAGGGGGCATTGGGAAGAGGGGGGTGTATATGAGGGGGCATTGGGAGGTGGACATGAATGGGTACAGGGAGTCAGAAGGGAGATGCTGAGTGCAAGGGGGAATAGGGAGGCAGCAGGGATAAGATTGAGGTAGGGGCTAGGGAGATAAGGGGGGATACTGGACATTGAAAGGGGCATAGGGAGAAGCAAGGAGGGGAGATGGAGTGGTGATGTTGGTGTGGTACAGATGAATTTTGACTATTGATTATGCCTCAGTAGTGAATATGCCTCAACTGTAAATAGGGGCACTTGAAACTGTTGAAACAATTTACATAACTACAGATACTGGAAAGATCAGGGAGGAGACCTTCTCCTAGCAAGCAAATGGAGACCCATTACAGAGAACAAAAGAACACTTCACCTAGGAGTCTTTCTACTAGCAGACAAATTGAAACCCATTAACAGGACAAAACAGGACAATTCACCTTGCCTTGGAAACATTTCTCCTAAGAATTCATCAATTGTAATGTAGACCAGGGGGGGGGGGGGTTCCCTTGAGCATTTTCAAGCACCTGGCCAGTGTCTTGGATGTGCTTAATGGATAACTGACTCTATACTACGTATGTGTCACATGATAGGAAATAACTGGATTGTTCTTGCAACTGGATAAAATGGGTACCTGTTTTCAGCTAGACAGAGAGAAATGGATTCATCTAGGAATGGACGCATTGCCTAGAGAAACTCCCGATTGAGAAGTCTCTCTTGTCTGGTTGAATCAGGGATCCATTCAATCGAAGTGTGACAGGAGATGAAGTGGAACTCTTTCGGTGAAGTATATTCTTCTTCTGTAATTATCTTTCTAGTTATCTATTCTGTAATTAAGTGCTTTTATTCTAATAGTTTTCCAGATATCTTTTTAACTAATCATAGGTAGATATATGAATTACTTGCCTTTCTAAATAAGTACAAATTAAGAAGTTAAATAAGTGAAATTCAAGTTATCCCTGCTTTGTATTATAAATAAACTGCACGTCTTCATTACCAAGGTGTGTTAGCCTTTGTTGAAGTAAGACATTTGGTACCAGAAGTGGGGTGCGATAAAAAGAAAGGCTATAACAATGTTGAAAAGAAGAGTAAAAAATGTAAATAGTACAAAGACTGTAAAGGAAGATAAAGATTTTGTAAATATCCCCGGATGGGATCAGGCGCCTTATGAAATGTTAGCTAGAGAATGGTCTTGCGGTTCAGGACTAAGTGAGAATTGGGAATCTGTTTTAAAAAATGCGGAACCTGTAAATGCCCTTACATGCTTGCAAAAAAAAATACCTGCTGAAAAAGGAACAGAATTGAGTACCTTAGGGAGAAGAAGATTGCTTTTGTTGTCTGCATATTGTAAGATGCATCAGACAAATTCTAGCAAATTAGATTTGATTGCATGGACAGATAAAATAGACATTTATCAGCAAGTTGCTGAGAGGGTGGCTCAGTATAAATACCGTAGGAGACGGGGAAAAAGAAAGAAAAAGAAAATGCACGTCTATTGCTAACCAATTTATAGGAGGAAAGTGCTGAGTACTCCCCAAAATCCTGGAGGAGTTAATCTAGAAGATACTGTGGAGGATTTTAATCAACAAGAGATTAATGATAGATCATGGTGATAAGAAATTCTGTATGATTAGTTCTGACCCACTGATACAAGATCAGGTATAATGCACTTGTAAGCTTTGATTTGTTCTGTATGATTAGTTCTGACCCACTGATACAAGATCAGTTTTGTTTAGGAAAATATGTAACCTTGTGCTGCAAAGATGTTTAATTCAGTGCTTTGAACAAAATGCCTATCCTGTACAGTTAGTATTAATTGTTATGGAAAATCCTTATAAGATTATGAAGAAGTGAAGACCTTTTTTTTTTTTAAGGTCCCTGGTTAAGAGAAACTCTGATCAGATAAGCTGTTAGGTATAAAGCACTTGTAAGCTTTGATTTGTTCTGTATTCAAATGTTTGTAGTAAAAAACTGTTTTTCTTTCATTACTGGCTACTCCAGTAGATTTTATAGTCCCTGAATGCTGAAGTGACTAGATCAAACAAACGAGGCATGAAACTGTTTTTTTTTTTGCCTCCAAAGTGGAGGTTGAGAATCCTGACAGGACGGTGGGGCATTGAATCCTGAGTAAGTGAGAGGGTAATCTTTATCATTAATATGTTATGCATCTTTTCTTTGTCTTTGACTGTATATGCTACCAAACAAACTTAAAAGTTAAAGGAGGATTTTTTTTTTTTTAAACTGTGGCAAGCACCCCAGGGGGCATAGTTAAACATATACAGCTATAACTATAGGTTAATTGTTTAGCCACATTTGCATGAAGGACACAAGACAATGGTTCGTTCTACTGGCTGTGTTGAAGATAACATGTTAATTTAAATGTAACCAAGAAAAGTAACACCTTTTAGAAGTTTCACCTCACTTGAGCCTGAACTGTGAGGTTCAAGATAATTACTTTAAGCTTTGTGCTAACGACTGAGGGACACCTGTTTTCCTGTATTTATCTAGAGAAAAAGTGTACTTTGTTCTAAAAGTTTATATTTCATTTTCAGTACAGTTCCTGAGAAAATAGATATAAAACAGATATATGTTGCAGCATTGTGAGATATTAAGTTGGTAGTTTATACACTTGCACTTATGACACTTGTGGTAATAGTACATTACGCAGAGGTCCAGTACACACACAGCAATTAAAATATTAATAAGTTTGATGAAATTTTAGACAGAGGCTGATATGAAATTGCTCTGTTCTCAAGCTATATAGAACAAATATAGATTAAAGATGGAACTGAGTTCCCAGAAAATAATGAGAACTTGAGTTGATTGGATAAAACCAAATCTTTCTTGTCAGCAATGATCCAGGAGAGGTTTGAGAAAAAGAATAAGAGAGAGAGAGAGAGAGGCAGAAAGGTGAGGCCACAGCCTAGGCTAAATGTGCTGCTTCCAGTGTGATGATCTGGGCTACCAAGCTCTAAGACTCCTTGACGACCCACAAGGCCTGAAGAACAGGAACCTTGCATATTTATGCCTCTGAAGAGACATAAATAGGCAGGGGGAGCATAGGCCGAGAAGAACCCGAGGATAGTCATGAATGCCTTGCAATCCAAGAAGAACCTGAAGATGAGGCCTAGCCACCAATGCCTTGTACCCTCTCGGATCTCTCACCTCAAAAGGATCTCTTTTTGACACCGTAATTAATGAGTAGCTTATACAAATCCTTGTGAACACTGCAATTTTAAAATCAGTCTAACAGCACTCTCACTGAGGACAGGATATATGACAGATTCTAGTTATACGTGAGAGATGAGCCGTATTTCTTTCTATTGGGATTGATGTTATAGAATGCTGCAAAATGATAGTTTTATACTATAAGGATTTTACCCAGATTGTTCCTATTTTAGAATGAGCATATGTCCACTTAGCACTGGACCAATTAAGTTGATGGGAAAGGGACACTGTTTACTCATACTGTTATCTCATTGAGGAATCTAAATTTAAGTTATTAACAATTGTTTGATATTCTTAGCAGCCTTGCCAAATAAGGATACATTAGTGTGGTATAAAAGAAACAGGAAAAGGACCTATGTAAGTAGTTGGTGGAATGATGCAGAAATGAAAAAGTGTTATGTTATGGAGGGATGAAGTGGAATATTAAAGGAGAAACTGTGATAGACAATAAACTGATGAAGGTAATTTGAAGTGATGTATTTTCCTAATGAATATGTAAACAAAAAATTATGAGCACTTTATTTGACTGTGCCGTCTCCAGAAGCTTCAATTCAGGAAGTCATACTCAATAATTGGAAGAAATAGATATTTGGAGACAGGCTAGGTGCACCTTGCACCCTGATGAGCTCTGGAAAACCCACACTGGCCATGTGGTACTTCCGGATGCTTTGTGCCTCACTTTTCCTCTGTATGTCCTGGCCAGGCATGCAGAGGCAAAGGGGGATGATTTGATGACAAATTCTCACACAATTGGGTATAATTCTAAAACTTATCAAAATTGCAGAACACGTATGTGCAGCTTGTCTGATCTGAAACATGTAAAGGTCATTCAAGGGCAAAATGGAATATTTCCTACAAGCAAAATGAATTTCCAGTGATAGAGAGACAAGGAGTTAATCAAACTGCGAGATAAGATTGACACCATACGAGATAGTTACTAGTAGATCACTGAAAGTTTATAAAAGCAATATTTATTATTTGTAGGATATGATCTTAGTAAATATAGATGAAATTAAGTTTGTCTTATTGTGAAGTCTAATCTAGAATTTTTAGTCTTTTCATTTAATATTGGCGCTGCTCTTCTGAATGAGGCCTGGAGCCATGTCACCAATTGTAAGCCAGAGAGTCCGGCAGAGAAAATTGGCCAGAGTCCAGATGAAGCAGACCATCCCGAGAGATCTGGACTACGCACCGCAGAAACGTGTGAGGAAGTCCCTATCTGCTTCAATGTGTCGCAATGAAAGAAAGGCCAAGATGTCCACCTACGAGAATGAGAGGTTCAACTGTTGAGAGAGGCCAAGTTTAAACTTCAGAGAAAGGTGAAAATGACGCTACGGAGTCCTGAAAAACTGCTGAGAAGCAGGCCAAATTATCTGAAAATAGGAAAAGGACTATTGGACTTTTGTGGACTTTTTGTGAATGATTTTTTTTTCTTATGTATTGTTATTGTTTCCTTGGAAAGTAACTGTAATTTTAGTATCTCAGATTTTTTTCTGCTGAACATCATGTGCCCAATTGCTTATGTCACCTGTTCCCCAGATTTTAGTTATTAGAGTCTATGGGGCAGATGTACAATGGGAAAAAGTTCTGAATGTGCAGGTGAAATGAGTCCCCCACTGCATGGGGAACTGATAAAGATAGCTGAGACCTACAAGCCATTTGGCTTTATCGCTACACCTTCTGAACCAATGAACCAGCATATTTCTATCAAGGACCGGGATCGGTTCCAGCAAGCCTTCATATGCCATGTAGTGACATGGGCACTCATTACTAGCCTGATCTTTGGTACATGGAAAGTCTATTACTGGAGAGTGCAAGTGGTAACCCAACCCGAATTACACTTGCCCAAGCGTTTATCAGATGCGATAGAACCACCTCAGAATATCTGGACTTATTTAGCCTGAAAAGTTTTAAACATTTCTAACTTTTGCCTTTCGGACATGCATAATCCAGTGGATCTGTTAACTACATGTTTGATTGCAATACCCACACCAGCTCGAGTTTTTTTTGTACTATTTTAAAGCTACACAAAATGACAGTTGGGCAAATGAAGAAGATATAAGGACACACCCCATGCTATACGAATATTGCAGAGATTGTCCCACTAATTTCAATTTTTGGGATAACATGACTCAAATAATCACCCATAATATCGCCCCAGGCGATGTATGTTATAACATGAAATGTAATCCTGATGAAATACCTAAATGCCAACAACTAAAGATGCAACAAGAAATTGCCAAGGGCATTGATATAATACTTTTATGTGATGCAACTAGGAAATGTAGAAATGTAACTAATACTATGAATTGTAATAATACAATAGTACAAGCTAGTTATGGTAGAAATGTTAAACTGCCAATAGGGTGGTTATTGTCTTGTGGTAATACCACTTATACATATATTCCAGGAAATCTCACAGGGGGACCTTGCACTCTTAGTTGATTAGGACTTATTATGCCACCCTCTCCTAAAATTAAAATTAGAAAGAAAAGAACAATAACAGCTATGATACCCGCAGATTGTGATTCAAAAGTCACTTTACTTTCTAAAGTAGAATATACCAGTGCAGCCGTTTCCCTTCTGGGAGTGCCTGGTTTAGCCCTATATAACACTCGCACAATTAATGCTTTAGCTTGCACCATGGTAAAAAGTCTTAATCATACTTCAGTTGCTTTACAAGAATTATTTATTGACTTAAGTAGTACTAGGAAGGCAGTCTTGCAAAATCGAGTAGCAATAGATTATTTACTTTTAAAACACAATTATGGATGTGAACATTTTGAAGGCATGTGTTGCTTTAATTTAACTGACCATGCTACTTCCATTCAGTCTCATATTCAAGCTTTGCAAGAACTAGCCAAAGATATTAAACAAGATATTAATGTTAATTGGTGGGATTGGGTATTTGGATGGCTGCCCAGTATGGGTAGCCTCAGACAAATCATTGGGGGAATTATTATTTGTATTTGTTTATTAATTATGATATGTTGTTTTATTCAATGCATACCCAGTTTCATTACTATATTTCATCCACCCAAAGTCCCCACAATGTTACCAGTATCTTATAGGCACAATCAATAGTCAAAGGACCGAATGTGGTACAGATGAATTTTGACTATTGATTATGCCTCAGTAGTGAATATGCCTCAACTGTAAATAGGGGCACTTGAAACTGTTGAAACAATTTACATAACTACAGATACTGGAAAGATCAGGGAGGAGACCTTCTCCTAGCAAGCAAATGGAGACCCATTACAGAGAACAAAAGAACACTTCACCTAGGAGCCTTTCTACTAGCAGACAAATTGAAACCCATTAACAGGACAAAACAGGACAATTCATCTTGCCTTGGAAACATTTCTCCTAAGAATTCATCAATTGTAATGTAGACCAGGGGGGGGGGTCCCTTGAGCATTTTCAAGCACCTGGCCAGTGTCTTGGATGTGCTTAATGGATAACTGACTCTATACTACGTATGTGTCACATGATAGGCAATAACTGGATTGTTCTTGCAACTGGATAAAATGGGTACCTGTTTTCAGCTAGACAGAGAGAAATGGATTCATCTAGGAATGGACGCATTGCCTAGAGAAACTCCCGATTGAGAAGTCTCTCTTGTCTGGTTGAATCAGGGATCCATTCAATCGAAGTGTGACAGGAGATGAAGTAGAACTCTTTTGGTGAAGTATATTCTTCTTCTGTAATTATCTTTCTAGTTATCTATTCTGTAATTAAGTGCTTTTATTCTAATAGTTTTCCAGATATCTTTTTAACTAATCATAGGTAGATATATGAATTACTTGCCTTTCTAAATAAGTACAAATTAAGAAGTTAAATAAGTGAAATTCAAGTTATCCCTGCTTTGTATTATAAATAAACTGCACGTCTTCATTACCAAGGTGTGTTAGCCTTTGTTGAAGTAAGACAGTTGGCCAGGGGTTTATAGAGATACTATGGGAAAATGCTGGACTTGGGGAGGGGGTTAGAGGGAGACAGAGGGGAGATGCTGTACATGGGATAATAAGGAGAGTAGGAAATGTAGTACATGGGGGTAATAGGGAGAGAGGGGGAAGAAGATGGATATGGGGTAAATAGGTTGAAAAAGAGATGGAGAAATGCTGGATATGGGAGTAATAGAGAAGGATGGTATGGTATGGAGATGGGGCAAATGCTGGTTGCAGGATGATAGGAAGGAAGAGGGCAGACATGGAAGGAAAGAGAGAGCAGAGGTACTGGATGGAGGGAAAGAGAGATCCAGCAAGAGAGAAACACTGGATGTGGGTATGAGATGTTAGACATGGAGGGGGAGAGGGAGTGAGCAAAAGACTGGGAATAATGGACCAGGGAAGAAGAACTGGGGAATGGAAGGACTAGAGTGAAGGTAGAAAAGTGGTAGGTAGATGGCATAAAAAGAGGGAGACTGAGAACTATATAGTAAGGAGTAGTGAAATCTGTGTGGCCAGAGAGAGAGAGAGAGAGAGAGAGAGAGAAATAAATGGAAGAAAGGTGAAGGAAAAAAATCAATATCCAAAATGGAAGGAAGTGAAGAACACAAAAGGAGAGACAAGAAATGGTAAATGGTAGATGGACTACAGAACATAGAATGAAAGCTAGGAGAAGAGAGAGGAAAGCAGAAGCCTCAGATCAGGACCAGCATGATCAGAGAATAAAATGGTCAGAGAACAAAGGTAGAAGAGAATATTATTTTCAATTTAGTGGTCGGACTTGGTGCTATTGTTATATTTTATACAGTACAGGGAAATGCATCTCTTTTTATTTCTCTGGTGTTGCATTGTATGCAGAATCTGGCTTCTTGGGATTGCAGTTTAAGTTTTATTTACATATGTTTATTTTTAGGTTATGGTCATTTAGCCTGTACTTGGTGAGGGTCTGTGTTCTGAGAGTTTGACCAAGGCCAGGTGTTCTGTTAATATGGTGTTTATATGTAGGGATCTGTACTGTAGTAATCTGAATTGTTCAGCTTTTCAAATAGGTTTTTGGATGTTCCAGGGCCCGCTGTAGTATTTACATTGATGCTTTTTTTGGATGGGCTCCTTATGCGAGTTTTGGAAGTTGGTGCTGATATTGTCTAGGATTTTGTATTAGTTCACAATATACCTGGTACTGGAGAATGTTTAAGTTAGACAGAGATCAGAATCATTTTTTTTTAAGATATTGAGTTTTGTGGATGAATGTCCTAGTTCTGCTTTGCAGAGGTTGTTGAGGGAAGGAGTTCTGTGAATGCTAAATATATGTTCGAAAAGAAAAAAGCAAGAACCATAATGTAGTTTATAACAACAAAATAACAGTGAGTTATAATTTGGTTTATAAACTGTGCTGTGATTCTCGCTCTTTCTTTTAGTTCCTTGGTGTGCAAACATCTTGCATTTCCTCCACATTATCTAATTGGCTTTTTGGTTGGTTCAGTCTCTGACTGGAGTTTTGAGGAAGTCGCAGTCCCATGAAGACTGCACAAGCCAGTGAATGATTATCCTCTGGGCAGCAAAAGGAGAGAGACACACTCTCCAAGGAGTCTATTGGCTCCTTGATTAGAAACCAACTGCTAGTCCAATGTACTCATTTATGGTGTCTCTTCTAATACAGCCAAAAGGATAACTATTCACTGGTTTCTATGTTAACTGTGCAGCTCCTGTCTTTATCTACAAATCTCTAGTGCCCTCCCCAAGGCTCACAAATCATATCTCTGATGAGCCTCACATTGGCTAAGCAAGTGCTATTTTCTTGGCCCTTTAGATTATATCTGATGCTAAAAATGAATATGTTCCTTATTGTCCCTCCTGTTCAGTCCCTCACCTCTGGGTTGTGCATCTCCTCTCGCAGCATGGAGACCGGGCATGTCAGAACTGTGACACCACTGTAGATATCCTGCTGGCACCTCCCACCAGCTTTCAGTGTGTCCAGTCTCCATGCAGCTAGAGGTAGTGAACCTAGGTGCTGGGCTCACTAGAGGAGCAGATAAGGAGCTTTAGGCAGCTTAGCTAGGGGTTTTAGTTTTTTCTTTTCTCCCTATAACATTTTTTCTTTTGATCTGTAGCTTTAAAGCTCATTAAAGCTTTAAAAAAAAAAAAAGACGAAGAAAGCAAGGGCTGAGAGGGGATCAGAAGAGATTTAGAGTAGTCTCTTTTCTCCCTTCCGTTATTTCTGTCCCCTTTGCCTGCTCTCCCCTCCTGGTTGGCATGGAGGGAAGTTCTTTAGCAGGCTTTTCATCTCCTTACTGGCACAGTTTTCTCTGCTGCAGATTTCCAGTCAGAAACTGTCGTCAGGCCTTATTTCTCTGCTGCTGCTTCTGGCTTACAGCCTTTCTCAGCTGTGCTGCACACAGGAAGCCCGTTATTTTTATCAGGGTGCAGAGAGGATCCGAAGGTCTCGGAAAAAGAAGTGAGTGTTTAAATCTTTGCTGCTAGTGTCCTGTGAGCGTTTTTGAGGCCTGCTGCAGAGTGTGAAGCAGGTTCTGTGGGTTAGCAGAGCTCAGGATCTTGGCAGGCCTTTTTCCAGCCTTTTTTCCTCACAGTGCTCTTTTTCTTTGCATACAGCTTTCTTTAATTAATCCTTGTAGTTTTCTGCTTACTTGGTATTAATTTTGATTACTTTTAATTTTCAATGTTTTGGAGCTCTTAAAGGGCCAGTACAGAAAAGTTAAAAAAATAATAATAATAAGAGAAGATTCTGCACGTTTGTTGTTTTGTTGCCGTTTTTGGGGGAGCCCTTTTTGCGGGAGCCATTTCCTTTACTATCCAGTCTCTCAGATCCTGTAGCGCTAATGCCTATGTGGCCACAATGCCTGGTTTGTGGCACCCGTAGGGGCTCAGTCTCGGACGCGGGGGTGTCATGGCTGCGCATCTGAGGCGCTTACTATGGAGCAAGAAATGCAAGATCGGTCTAAAGAAGGTACTGCTCTGATGGTGTAGGGTGCTACCGCTTCTGCGGAAGGGTAGTCTCTGCGGGAGTCTCCGTCTGCTCTCCCAACTTCAAATTTGGCTTTGCCCGGTAATTCCGCCACTCCCATGATGTCTGGGGCAGCTTTTGAGGGTTTCTCCCCAGATTTTGTGCTGCTGCTTCATCAGGCTTACTGTTTGCCGCAGCAGGGGGCAGTTGCGGATGCCTCGCTTCTTGGAATGGCAGGAGGCCAAGCGGCCACCGAAAGGTTTGGTGGTAGTGATTGTAGACTGGTTAAGAGGGCCCAGTCAGTGGAAGATCAGCCTCTTGGTTCGGACTGGCCGGATGCATAGGACCTTGAGCTGGAGCCAGAAGCCGGGATGGAGAATTTAGAGGAAGGTGAGATTCAGGAACCTGAAGATCAAGCAAGGATTATCCGGGTCTTTTGAAGGGAGGAGCTGACAGCGCTCATTACAGAATCCCTTCAGGCTCTCAACCTTTTGTTGGTGGTACCAGTGGAGGATGAGGGTTTTGAGGATCCTCTCATTCAGGCGGTATGAAATTCCCAGGCGGTTTTTCCTGTTCATTGTGTGGTTAAGCAGGAAAGAGATAAAAACATACCTCTTCAAATGCCACTACAATCAGCCATGACCCTCAAGTTCCAGGAAATCATAGCAAAGACTGTGGATAATTATACGCATTTGGATACACTTTAAGTAAAATATGGAAAATATGGAAAATATAAACACAAAAATACAAAACCCAACTATGTAAATGTAAAACTGCGTAAAGGTGTAAATGTTCAATAGTAGCCAGCAATATGTAAATACGTATGTATAAATGTAAATATGTATATTTTCCCCCTAGACACTCAACATGTGTGCTGTGACTTCCCTCCAATCCCATGTAATCACTGTACCCTCCCAGTCCTGATTTGACACCCCAAATAGATGAATCAAACCGCTGCTGATCGCTGGAAGCGGCGGTATATAAGTGTGTATTAAATAAAATAAAAAAATAAATGATTCAGGATGAATTGGATGTGCCAGAGGCAGGCTTGCATGGTGTGAGGTCCATGAATCATCTCTATCCCTTTGCAGATCAAGATCGGGAAGTGTTTCGTTCTCCGCGTATAGATGCAGCAGTTTCAGCGGTCACGAAGAAGACTACCATTCCAGTTGAAGGCAGTGCGGCTTTGAAGGATGCTTTATTAAAGCAAGCTTTTGAGGTTAATGCTCTGGCTCTACAGGCCTCTATTTGTGGAGCTTGGGTTGCGAGAGCATGCCTTCGTTGGTCGCAGTGTTTGCAGCAGCCAGTTCAACAAACGCAGGAGCAGCTAGCTGATGTGACAAGACTAGAGTCAGGTTTTGCATATTTGGCCAATGTCCACTATGATCTTATTAGAGGTTTGGCGAATAACATGGCTTCCTTGGTAGCCGCACACCGCTATCTTTGGCTCAGGAACTGGGCGGCGGACAGTTCCTCTAAGTCGCGTTTTAGCAAGCTTCCTTTTAAGAGGAAGCTGTTGTTTGGAGAAGATCTTGATAAGCTGGTCAAGGATTTGGGGGATTCTAAAGGAGGTCGCTTGCCGGAGGATAAACCGAAGCAGGGCCGAGCCCTGTTACCTACCCGTGGGCAACCTCAGGATTTCAGATGTTTTCGTACCTCCCATTTGGGAGGTTTTCAAAGAGGATGGTTTTCCTCTCGAGATCAAAGTTTTAGAGGATTCCGGGGAGTGGGCAGAGGATTTGCTAGTCCCTCTTCCTCGGCTTTTCGGAAAGCACAATGAAGCGAGGTGGACCAAGGCAGGAATTCAGCCGGTAGGGGGTCGACTTCGGGAGTTTCTTCCTGCCTGGGTCCAGATAACATCTGATCAGTGGGTGTTGGAGGTCATTTGCAAAGGTTATTCTCTCGAGTTTGCCCATCCGGTGGTCGACTCTTTTGACATGTCGCCATGCAGGGGGCGAGAAAGGACGATGGAAGTACGGGAGACTCTGGCTCGTCTTTTGCAGCTGGGAGCAGTGGTTCCGGTTCCACAAGAGCACTATGGTATCGGTCGATACTCAATTTATTTGTAGTGCCAAAGAAAGACAGGGCCTTCTGCCTGATTCTGGATCTTAAGGGGGTAAACTGCTGTTTGCAGGTACCTCATTTCCGAATGGAGACGTTGCATTCGGATATACTGGTGGTTCATCAAGGGGAGTTATTGACATCTCTCAATCTCCCCAAAGCATATTTACACATTCCGATCAGGCCAGATCATCAGAGGTTTCTAAGATTTGTGCTACCTTGGGGGCGTTTTCAGTTTCAGGCATCGCCCTTCGGTCTGACAATGGCTCGCGCACCTTCATCACGGTTATGGTGGTGGTGGTGGTGGCTCTTCGAAAGGCAGGAGTATTAGTTCATCCCTATCTTGACAACTGGTTGATTTTGGGCAAAGTCCAGAGCCGAGAGTGTGCGAGTGACAGACAGAGTGGTAGAGCTCCTGCAGAGTCTCGGTTGGGTGGTCAATACAACCAAGAGCTGATTGGTTCCGACGCAAGTTCTAGAGTATTTGGAAGTTTGCTTCAACACTTGTGTGGGATAGGTTTTCCTGCCGGATCTCTGAGCCCAGTCCTGCGGCTTCTGGTGCACGATTTTTTGAGGACTCATGCACCATCGGCCTGGCACTATCTCCGCATGTTAGGGACAATGGCAGTAACTCTGGAAGTTGTGCCATGGGCCAGAGCTCACATGTGTCTCTTACAGAGGTTGCTGCTCCATCGATGGTGTCACCAGAACGACTCTCTGTCCAAGTGCCTCCCCTGTCCATTGCGGGTTAGGAAGTCTCTTCAATGGTGGCTTCATCCACAGAATCTCATGGCGGGCATGCCTCTTGAACAACCGCAGTGGATGCCAATGTTAACGGATGCCAGTCTCGCAGGATGGGGAGCTCATTGTGGGGAGCTCTTTGCGCAAGGCTGCTGGACCAATGCTGGAAACCAAATAGTCCATCAATTTGCTGGAGTTGTGAGCGGTAACTCTAGTGCTTCGAGCCTTCGAATCCACCTTACAGGGTCGAGTGCTCTCGGACAATGCCGCGACGGTTGCGTATCTCAATCGTCAAGGGGGCACGGGAAGCGTGGCTCTGGAAATTGAGGCGGAAAGTCTCTTCAATTGGGTAGATCCTCAGCTTCAGGCTCTGTCAGCGGCGCACATTGCAGGAACGGACAATGTGATGGTGGACTTTCTCAGCTGGGTTCGAGTGGATCGCAGAGAATGAGAGCTTCATCCGGAGGTGTTTGCTCAGATTGTCCTCAAGTGGGGATCTCCAGTTATGGATCTGATGGCGACCTTTTGGTCGGCCAAAGCCAGTTGCTTTTACAGCAGACAACGAGAATGAATGTCGGCAGGTCTAGATGCCTTACTCCAACAATGGCCCACTCATGGTCTCCTCTACGTTTTTCTCCCTCGGGCGCTCATAGGACGAGTGCTGAAGCACATCGAGGCTCATTGGGAAGAGTGGTTCTAGTAGCTCCAGATTGGCCTTGTCATCTGAGGTATGCCGCTAAGGGAGGATCTGCTGCTTCAGGGTCCTCTATGATTACCTCAGGTCCATCGGTTCTTGCTTACAGCTTGGCCATTAAAAGGGCTCGGTTAAGGAAGAAGGGTTATTCCAAGGCAATGATTGAAACCTTGCTTCCTTAGCATACGTACGCGTCTGGCGTGTTTTTGAGGACTGGTGTGCTCAACGTCAGTTTCGCCCTGCCTCAGTATCTCTACCGACAGTGTTGAGTTTCTTGCAAGACGTATTCAATAAGGGATTGGCTGCCAATTTGTTAAGGGTGCAGTTGGCAGCTATTTCTTGTTATCGAGGAAAGGTACAAGGAGTTCCTTTGGGGGTCCATGCAGATGTTGTCCATTTCTTGAGAGCGGTATCCCGTCTATGGTTCTTCGTGCAGGGTGTTTTCTCCTCCGTGGGATCTCAACCTGGTTTTAGGAGCCTTGACAAGGGAGACTTTTGACCCTTTGCATCAGGCTTCCTTACAGGATTTGACTTTGAAGACAGTATTTTTGATAGCCATTTGCTCTGCATTTCGACTCTCTGAGTTGCAGGCTTTGTCCTTTTGGGAACCGTTTCTGACTTTTTTTAGGGAAAAATGTGGTGTTGCATCCTGTACTGTCTTTCCTACCAAAGGTAGTTTTGCCATTTCATGTGAATCAGTCAGTCTCTTTGCCCATTTTCGGTGTTTCGGGGTAGATCGCGTCGGACCGTAGTTTGAGATTGTTAGACATTAAAAGGGTACTTTGGCGATACTTGAAGGTCTCGGAGTCCTCCATTCGACGAGGTGATAGAGGACTCCTGTTATTACAGAAGGAGCAGAAATGGATTTACATTTTGAATACTCTGGACCCTTATGGGTTGAACGATAAAATTGATTGGTCTCTATTTTTTTAGGACAAATATGACTGTTGCAGTACACTCTTCTCTCTTCTTCTTTTTATCATTTTGTAAGGGGTTATTTGTTTTTTGTATAAAGTTGTTGAATATATGAGGTTGGGTTAGCGGGTGGTGAGCTGATTGGTGGTTTAGTGCTTTAAATTTGATGACATCAGACGCCGAAGTATAGCGTTCTTTTGAGGAGGCATTATATGTGTCTAAATATAAAGTTGTTGTATAAGGGCGATTCGATAGTTTTGGTTCCTGATGAAGCCTGGTGGCGAAACAAAAGCTTTTGTCGGACGGTGACTATTGATGTTACTTGCCAGTGACTGCAGGGTTGTGTTGAAGCTGGGCTTTTAATAGATAAGTACCGGATTGCTTCTTTTTTAAAGCCGGGTGATGCTGTCTGTTTAAAGAAGTACATTTTTGTCTTTTCAGCATATTATTCTTGTAAATCGTGAGTAGCTGTGACTACACCTGTTTGGGCGTATAGTCCACTGTATGAAGATGTTGTGAACATCGTTGCTGGCTTTGAGGAGCACTGGGCGCTATTACTAACTGTACAGAGTACAGCAGACACTCCCTGTGGTAGTATGTGTAGTATGTGTGAAGGTTAAAAGAGAGCATGTTGGATGTATGATTGTATATTGGTGTGGTATTAAGTGTGGTATTATGTGAATCCTGTAGAACTTACTGGTGGAATGCAGAGCTTTTTTAAAATAGATGAGTTTTGTATTTATTAGAATAAAGAATAAATTATTTAGGCTAAGGACCTATGATGCAAGTGTTGTAGGGCTGGTACCCCTGCAATTCTACATGCAAATCTCCGGCCTGCTCAGCAACTCAGGCCTGAACCAAACTGCACAGACAAGATGGTTTCTTCACTACACTTTTGCTGTGTTCAGCTATAAGCCTGCCCTCCAAGCAACTGCTTGCGCAGTGTTTCTAAGTGTGCATACATACAGAAGCTATTGTCCGTGGCTAATTTACTGCCCACATGCAAGGACATCTGCTGCTTCACTGTCCTTGGACACTTGTACATATGCCCAGAAGTTACTTCTTACTATGGATCCTTTGTTTGCAAGAAGATGCCCATCATCTACCTCCTGATTCACTGAGAACACCTCAGACTGCCTGGTGCCAACCAATCATCGGACCTATGACGAAGGATTCTTACAGAGAATAATGCGGTCTGCACTGAAACTTTAGTGAGAAGAGTTCGGGGCTTGGTCCACCTGTTCATACAGACTTCTACACCAGTTCCTTCCTGCTGTGCACTGCGTACCTGATTCCTGCGCCCTGAGCCTTCCGCCAGACTGCCACTATGTGTGGGCTAGGCCGTCCTCCAAAGGTCTGAGATAAGACTTTCACAGATACCTCCGGTTCGGACTTACTGTGGCTCGCCCCTGACGGGGCTGGAGCCTGCATTAGCTAGGAGCTGCCTCCTTGGACTGTGCTGTTCCTGAGTGCCCGACGGAGCTAAGGTACTGGCTTATCTCTCCTCTCCTGGAAGGGCAAGGGGTTAGCAATATATTGCTTACTTTTCCTCAGTGCAGAGCGAATCAGTGACGTCTGGTTACTAATTAGTGATTTATTACGTTGTCCAATTGTACATCTGTACTATAATAAATTTCTACCTCATGTTTCTAATTAGCTATATGTATGTTTCTATATTTTTCTACCTGGCCTATAATAAAGTCTAATATATATCTGCAGACCAGACTTCTTTTGTGGCTCATTGCCAGAATAACTCACCGAACTTTGGGCTGGGTAATAGTAGCCATTCCCCTGGACAACAGAGAGTCTAACTTATTTTTGTGCTACTAATAATCCCGACATAATAATGGGGTCTCTTCCAAGGGATGAGTATTTCTGAATGTGCTACGTTTCTCAGAATTTGTGTACTATTTCTGAATTGTCCTATTGTGGTCCAAGCAGCTGTTTATGCTGAGGTTTGTGGCTAGAGAGGTGTCTGTTGAGACGGGTTTGAAACCCACATTACAGGATCTCTGACTGAGTCAGCGTAATTCTAGCAGCTATTCCTGTGTTTGTTCTTACAGACAGTCGCAGCTATTGCTTAATGATGGCTCACGCAGATAAGGTTGATTTGGCATTCCAGAAATTAGCTTCCCTATGTTGGTTGAAAGATACCACTGCCGACCACATTGAAAGAATTTCTAAGTGCCTTACAACAGATACGCAAGAGCTTGTTAGGGCTGATAGCTTTTTCAGTGAGTTCCTAGACCGGCTTCTTGCTCATAAGGCTAAATTAACAGTGGATATGGTAGCCGAGCATGCCTATGTGCTGCATATTTTTACTGACAAACTGCAGAAGGCATTATGTCACCTGCAAACTAAATCTGAATCACTGGAGGCTGATTTAAGGACAGCTCACAGTCAGCTACAGTGTACCAAGGATACAGCAAAACAGTGTGAAAAGGAGAGTGCTGAATTACGTCATCAAGTTGACGAACTTCAGGCTGAGACGACCAGACGGGCTAGCAGTAGCCTCTTTTCCCCAGCCTGTGGTGTCTGCGATGCCAAGAGTTAGTGGCTCAGGTTTCCACTCTTAGGAAGTGGGGTGAACAGGATCAAAAGGAGTTGCAGTTTCTAACAGTTTGTAGGGCTGAGATGGCTGCTCAGACAAAGAGATTGAAATTGGACGCTGCTCTTTATGAGCAGCGAGAGAGAGCTCTGATGGCTGAGCTTGAGTCTGCAGAGACTGCTCTGAATGCAGCAAGACAGCGAATGGCTAGTCTCGAGAGAGAGCTAGCTGTTGCACGTCAGGAATGTGGGCAGGAAATACAGAGAGTTAACCTCGAAATCCAGAAATTAAGAGCTGATTGTTTTGACTTGGCCTATGAGTCCACCTCTCAGAGTAATGAGACAGAGTACAGGGATAATTTGATCCCTCTAGGCTTCTCAAATTACCGAAGGATAGATGACGGCCGTTTGCCACTGGAAACCCTGCCCAGTGTAGAAAGGCAGCTTTTCCAGAACAAAGTCAGTTTTCTTCCATCAGCGCATGAGTACAGGAGAGAAACAGGGCAGAGTGAAACACCCTACTCTCGACCCCTCCCCATCCAGGGAGCGGTAGAGGGGGGGATGTCCCCCTAGTGATGGCAAACTGTACCAGCAGCGACCACCAGAGGGAGCTGAAGGCAAGCAAAATCCTCCATGCTCCCGTGTCCTGCAAGGGAAACAAATAAATGAAGGTGCTTCTGTCGCCCAATTACAAATAATCAAGACCCTGCGGAGCATGGTCACACCTTTTGAGAAAAATGGTCGTGCCACCATAAATGAACATTTAGCTGCAGTCAAAGATGCCTTTCGGGCACTGAACATTACCAGGGGGGAGGACATGGCTCTTTATCTTCCATGGTCCTTTGATGTACCTTGTCAGCAGTTTATCAGGGCCATGGCAGACGATGAAAAGAAGGACATCGTCATCTTTGAACAGGCACTAAAGAAACATTATGGGCCATACCCTGATGATATCGCTGCAAAGCAGGCAGCATTTAGTATGACTCATAGGGAAAATGAAACACCCCGAGAGTTTGCTTACAGACTTAGGCAGACCTTCTTCCAGAGTGACCCTTCTTGGGAAACAATAAAACACCATCAGGAGTTTCGTAATCTTTTCTGTCAGTTGCTCCTTCCATCTATTAAGCCTTATATGTCTGACAAGCGTCACGAACCCCTGTCACGTGTGATAGAACATGCTGAGTGGATTTGGGAAGCTGTTCCCAACATGAGAGCCACCAATTGTGGCAGCACATCAAGGGCTCCAAGCAAAGCCAAAGAGCCAAAACAGAGTGTCAGTGCTGTAAAATCTACCCTTTTGTTGGAAAATAACTCTTCTCCTTCTGCTCCATAGAATCCCCCCAGGCCACCCCAGAATAACCAGTCATCTGGGTCTAAGCAGCGCTCTGGGAATCAGCGTTTCACTCCGCAGAACCGGAACTGGAAGAGAAAGCCAGGTTTTGACAAATTCCAGGAGCTGGAGAAGAGAATAAGTGAGTTGACAGATATGATGAAGGCTACCATTGCATTCAGCTCCTCACAGGAGGCTTCTGCTAGTAGTGTGCCACCTAAGCCACGAGCAAAGCCTCAGAAGCCAGAGGAGGAACTGGTTGCCTCCTCTTCCCCTTCTAATGAGACTGAATGACTAACCGACTTTGTTTCTGTCCCACAGGTCACTATTGCACAGGTGCAGCCAGTTCAGATATCCAGACCAGCTGGAGATGCCACCCCATGGACACAGAGTGACAGTCCTGCAATGGACAGCGAGGGTCCAGCCTTTGACACCATCAGGAAGCACAAGTACTTTCTGGGTAAACTCAAGCCAAAAGGACAGAGGTACACTGTTCCTGTTACAATTCAGCAGGCTTTTCTCTGTGAGGGCCTGATAGATTCAGCCTCTGAGGCTACCCTGATTACCTCGAGTCTCTTTGATAGACTCACTGCTTCCTTGGGGAGTCAGAGGACCCTACACGTCACACCCAGTGATTTGTCACTCGCAGCTTATGGGAATCAGCCCATAGAGTCAATGGGGCAGGTCTGGCTTAACCTCCAAATTGGAAAATTACAGGTGAAACATCCTGTCATCATTACAAAGTGCCTTGGGGAAGAATTCTTGATTGGCAATGAGCTCCTGAAAAGGTTACGCCCCATTCTGGACTACGTCCAGGAAGTGATCTGGACACAGGTCACACATCCCATACCTTATGCTAGGGTAAAACATGACAGCAGAGTCAGTGGTCCTTGTTCGGTGGAACGCACAAACAAGTCCATCAGGATTAATTTCCAGAGGTCAGCTGATCCCCAGATCCTTCAGCTCCAGTATGAAAGGGATGGAAATGAGGATCAGGGCATCAGCGACGTGGTTGCCATTGCAGTAGGTTCAGTGGCTAACATTGTCCTTGATACTGACTGCCTGCAGATATTCCTGAAGGTACCTGTGGAAGGTTGTGAGGTGCAAACCCCTCCTCCATCCCATCCCTGCCTAGATCACCCTAGGAGACTGACGGACATATTCTCGGCTGAGAAAGGTCCCTTTATATCTGTGCAGGTGGGCATGTCCCAAAAGGAAAGGGCCTACCTATTACCCCACTGTGACCACTCCCTCATCAGTGAGACTCTTTTCTATCGGCTCAAACAACAGCTTACCCTTGATTGGGTAATGGGAGCAAAGACTTCGTTCCAAGTGCCTGGGGAAGGGCTCAAGACATTAATGGGCTACTGCAATCTCCCCTTGCAAGTTGGGGTCAAAGGTTTTCGGCACACCTTCTCCATCATCAGAGGACTTGAGGTGCCCCTCTCCTTAGGCTCAGATTGCCTTGTTCGACTGGGAACTTATGTGGATTTTGTGAACAACATCCTCTGGAGTAGGATGGAAGGAGATCCGGTGGATTTCTCTGGTGCCCGCCCATCCCTACGGGCTGGTCAGACTATTCCTCAAGTCTGTGAAGTGGTCAGTGCAGAAGACACCCACATACCTGGGAGGGTACAGGATTGTCCACTGCCGATACAGGTGACCCGAGGACAAGTGGTCTCAGACACCTTGGTCTTCTTCAGTCCAAATTCCCGTTTTGAGGAGCTGGGCCTAGCCATGGGTCCCATACCCTGCATGGAGGCCACAGCTCCCTCCTTACACTTATTGCTCACCAATCCGAACCCAGATCACATTCACCTTGTGAAAGGCGAACCTCTGGGATTCCTAGTGGGAGAATCGTTCCCAAGTGTGGAATTGAGTCTCCAGATTATTGGGGAAGCCCCTGTTTCCTGGAACATCTGTGAGGGGGGGAACCCCTGCGTGTGTATGATCTTCACCCCGAGGCCTCCTCACCTTACAGTTTGTCTGGCCACATAGTGCTGTGACCTCTCAAGTGGACCTCGAGTCTGACCATCTGATTTTGTCAAGTAAACTCAATGAGGCTGTTTGTTCCCTCACCCACCAGGGGGGGTGAGCCCCATGCTGTCCAAGCCATCCAGGTCTCCTCTCTCCAAGATGAGATTGAGGAGAAAGTTGAAATACCCTCAAACAAACCTGTTCTGGGATTTGACAAAATGGTTGCGGGAAAACTTGCTGAAGCAGACGCCTGCACTGATGAGTCAGAAAAGGCCCAATTAAAAGAACTGCTGTACCGTCACAAGGACCTGTTTGCCACTGACACCTATGACTGTGGTCTCACCGACCTACATGTCACCCGTATTCCTACGGATCCAAACAGTAAACCCGTCTTTGTGAGGCAGTATAAAATCCCATTGGCCTCCTATGAATCCGTTCAGGAAATCATTAATTCCCTGGAACAAAAGGGAATTATACGTCAATGCAACAGCACTTACAATGCCCCACGGTGGCCTGTCATCAAGAAGGATTCTAGCTGGCGCTTAGCTTTGGACTATCACCAGCTTAATAAAAAGGTACCTCTATCCAGATGGCCTATGGCACATCTGGAACAGAACTTAGCCACCATCAAGGGTGCAAGGTACTTTACAAGCCTGGATCTGGCCTCAGGATTTTGGACTATACCTGTCCATCCAGGAGATCAGCATAAGCTGGCTTTTACCTTCGGTAGGCGACAATATACTTGGAATCGGACACCGTTTGGTTATTTGAATGCCCCAGCAGACTTCAATATTTTCCTGCATAAGGCTTTGCCTGATGCTGAGACTAGAGGCACCCTCGTCTATGTAGATGACATTCTGGTGAAGAGCGCCAGTTTCACTGACCATTTGCATGAAATAGAGCATGTTTTCCAGCAACTGAAAGCTGCGGGAGCAAAGCTGTCCTTGTCAAAGGGCCAATGGTGCCAGAAATCCCTCAATTATTTGGGTTACGAAGTTTCTGCTGAGGGACTGCGGCCTCAAAGGAAGAGAATTGCGGCCTTGCAACAACTCAAACGTCCGACCAACGTGAGTGAGTTGCGCTCATTCTTGGGCATTTGCAATTATTCACGCCAATTTGTGGATCAATATGCGGAGATTTCCCGACCCCTGGTCAAACTCCTCAAAAGAGATGAACCTTGGGCATGGAATCCCGACCAAGAGGCAGCTCTAGAAGAGCTGAAGGCAGCTTTGAGTCGCGCTCCCTGTCTTGCCTATCCAGAGAGTGGCAGAGAATTCTTCGTGGAACTAGGTTTCACCGATCACTCTATGAGTGCTGTTCTGTACCAGATGCATGACACAGATAGGAAAGTTATTGCCTATGCCAGCAAAGCTTTAACGGAAGTGGAGAAGAAATACTCTGACTGTGAGAAATCCTTGTTGTCCACAGTCTGGGCCCTCCAATATTTCCGCAGTTATATCCAAGGTGAGAGGCTGGTTGTTGAGACTCATCACCAACCCATCAGGTTCCTAGGCAGTGATCGGATTAAATCGGGACAAGTGTCAAACAGTCGCATTGTCTCCTGGACCTTAGCACTTCAGGGCTGGCCCCTAGAGGTAAGGTATACTCAAAACCGCAAGGATACCGCCGCACAGGGCCTGGATGAATTGCACGATTGCACTGCCAGAGAACCTTTAGTGGGTAATTTAGACACCGAAATGGAGTCATGTACGCCTGAGCCTTCTCGTCATCGTCCTTATGATGAGAACCTCTGTAAAGGCTACCCCAAGGTGTATGTGGACGGTTGTGCTTACCGTCGAGAGCCTGACCATGAACTGGTAGCAGGTATAGGTGTAGTTTGGAACCAGAACCACCCTTGTGAACCCTTCAAGTACCATCTGGGTACCAAGACTAATCAGTATGCAGAGCTAGCTGCAGCTCTGGCAGCTCTCCAGTCCGCTGCTCAGGGAGGGGTTCACACCCTAACCATCTGTACTGATTCAGACTACGTCCGACAGAATTTTGTTTCCCACTTACCCATTTGGAAATCTAACAATATGCTGAATTTCAAAGGGAAACCTGTCAAACATGCCGGATTAATTCTGGCCTTGGACAAGGTAGCTCATGAAAATGACATGACCATCTACTGGAAGAAAGTGAAAGGTCATTCCCGTGTTGATAATCCTGACAAGATTGGAAATGATCTAGCTGATCAGCTTGCCAAGGAGGGTGCTGTCTCTGGAGACCTCTGGCAGTTGGAGGCCCCCGAGACCAATGGGCTTCGAATTGTGACGGCGGTTACCCGGCGACAAACTCAATTATCCACCATGCCCCCTGTGGTTCAATGGTGTGGCGAGAGCACAGATTTCGACCTTGTGCAAGCCCAGAAACAAGATCCTACTCTTTGACGTTTCTACCTTTTTCTGCAGAACCCCCAGGAACACCCATTAACTCTGGAGGATTGTCAGGACGATGAGGAACTGAGGATCCTCTACATCTCCAAGGACATGTTCCATCTCCAGAAAGATCTGTTGATACGGACGAGTAAGCATGGTATTGTGCAATGGGTGGTACCTCGGGCCTTCCGAGGAGTTATGTTACAGCACGCTCATGATGAACCTTGTGCCGGTCATAGAGGTGACCGAATAACCTATGAAACGTTGAAACAAGTGGCCTACTGGCCCCACATGTACCAAGATGTCCAATTGTATACTAAAGGTTGTCTGACCTGTTGCAGATTTCAACCTGCGGCTCCTTCTCATAGAGCTCCTCTGAGAAACAGAGGTCTGACCATGCCTTGGTCTGATCTCCAGATTGATTGGATCGGCCCCGTGCCCCGATCCTCTCGAGGCAACAAATATATGTTGACAGTTACCTGCTTATTTACTAAGTGGGTCGAGTGCATCCCAGCACCCAACTGTACCGCCGAGACCACGGCCACCTTGTTGTTAAACCATGTTTTCAGCAGGTGGGGCCTCCCCATGCGAGTGGAATCCGACCAGGGTTCCCACTTCACGGGACAAGTCATTAAGCATCTGTGGAAGGTACTAGGTGTGAAGGCCAAAGTCCACATTGCTTATCGTCCACAATCCTCTGGACAAGTGGAGAGAGCAAACATAACTATCATCAGTATCTTGAAAAAGTATGTTTCTTCCTCTGGGAAGGACTGGGACATCAAACTGCCCTTGGTCCTGATGGCTATCAGAGCCACGCGTCATCGTGCTACTGGTGTGTCCCCTTTTGAGATGATTACAGGTAGGGACATGGTTTTACCCCTTCATCTTCTTTACAGGACTAATGATGTGAATCTCGCTGCTGCTACAACTGCTCATGAATATGTTGCCCATTTAAGACAACACTTGCAAAGTGCCTTTGCCTTTGCCCAAAAGAATTTGGACACTGCTGCTAGGGGTAGAAAGGCCTACTATGATTTGAGGACTACCTCTAACGAATACCAGATTGGCGATAAGATATTCTACTACAATTTTGGTAAGAATAAGGTCAAAGACTGTAAATTTCTACCTAGCTGGAACGGTCCATTTCCTATTGTGGATAAAGCCTCCCCTGTTGCTTATCAAATTCGAATGAAGTCAGGTACTGAGAGGGAAGGCTCCCTTAAATGGGTCCACATTAATCAGCTTAGACCATGTCATCCCAGTAAGTTCCTTCCTGAAGAACCTCTTGCTGAAGTGAGTGATGCTAACCTTGAGGCGGGATAGCCTGTTTGTTTTCTTTTACAGATGGAGTCCCGAACTTTGACGGTCCTGTTCCTGATTTTGATGTTAGCGGGATCCGAGGTTGCCAGATTGATTGAGCCTGGCCCACTTTCTGGTGTCGTGCTACAGGATGCGCCTGGTTTCCTGATTACACAGTCCCAAACTGTCTCACAGAAAGTCTTTGTGTCCCTAGATCCCCGACATGTTTTACAGAAACCTTTTGAATCGTCTGTTGTACGCACCACTAATATACAACAGTACCTAATCTCGGCATGTGCCAACGCTCTAAAGACATTCATTGGTTGTGTCCTGGTAAACCTTTCCTGAAGGACACTTCTACGGCTCTTTGTGGGTTGTCTGCTGAAAATGTGAAAGAACAATGTAAAGTTACCATGACCAAGTACGATGACTTTTCAGAGACGAAAGTTGCTGTTGTCAACAATGTTTGGCTGGTTAGTACCCCTTTGAGTGAACTCCTGGTCACCATGAATAAACATGACATTCATAATAGAGTTCCTCTACCCTGCAATGTTTGCTTGATTGATGTTCCCAAGAACTCCATTGTTAATGTTGGTGGAGTTTCCTTGTTTTATCTCGATGCTGACCCTGTTTCGACAGAGCTCCAGATATTGGATGTGTTTCGAGGTCACGAGATTGACTTCACTGCAGCCTTGACCTATCTTTTGGACTATAAGGACTCTCACACAGTTGAACTGTCTATTGATCAGGACAACCTTGCCATTGCTGATTATAACTTTGATTCACGTGATGTGGACATTTTACAAACTGATTTTATGTCACATGTCATTGTGCCTCGTCTTTTCTTTCTGTTGGTGCTCCAGTTTCTTATCTCTTTGTATCAACAGAGACAGATTCGTACTCTTCATCGCTCTATGCATCCTGCACCTCTGCTGCCTGCCATGCGTCTGCAGGATTTGCTGGAACGTCACACTTTTGAATAAGTGTCACCATTTTCTTTGAAAGTTATCCATTACTCTTAATTGAGTTGTTTTTTTTTCATAGCTAGCATGTGTTTACTTTACTAACACAGTTACACATTGCTTCTCATTACATTTGAGTATTCACCTTGGTGTTACACTAACACATTATATTGCATTACTGATATGCATTTTTGGTTTGGATACTATATATATACTCTTGTGTTTGAAGTTAACATGCATTCTTTTGATTGCATTGACTTGACTGTATCTATGTCATTTTTATTTTGACTTCTTTTATTGCTTGAGTGTATTCACTGTATTATTCCTCATGCAGTATTGCTTTCGTGCATCTTTTGTGCTTGATCTATTATCCACTTCTCATGCATTAGTCAATCATTTGTCATTTGGTTCTGACCTGCACGGTAGTAATGCTAGTTAGGCTTTGTACAATGGAGTGTACTCCCTTGTAGCATCCTCCATCTTACAAGGGGGGGGGGAGATGTTGGGCTGGTACCCCTGCAATTCTACATGCAAATCTCCAGCCTGCTCAGCAACTCAGGCCTGAACCAAACTGCACAGACAAGATGGATTCTTCACTACACTTTTGCTGTGTTCAGCTATAAGCCTGCCCTCCAAGCAACTGCTTGCGCAGCGTTTCTAAGTGTGCATACATACAGAAACTATTGTCTGTGGCTAATTTACTGCCTGCATGCAAGGACATCTGCTGCTTCACTGTCCTTGGACACTTGTAGATATGCCCAGAGGTTACTTCTTACTATGGATCCTTTGTTTGCAAGAAGATGCCCATCATCTACCTCCTGATTCGCTGAGAACACCTCAGACTGCCTGGTGCCAACCAATCATCGGACCTATGACGAAGGATTCTTACAGAGAATAATGCGGTCTGCACTGAAACTTTAGTGAGAAGAGTTCGGAGCTTGGTCCACCTGTTCATACAGACTTCTACACCGGTTCGTTCCTGCTGTGCACTGCGTACCTGATTCCTGCGCCCTGAGCCTTCCGCCAGACGGCCACTACGTGTGGGCTAGGCCGGCCTTTAAAGGTCTGAGATAAGACTTTCACAGATACCTCAGGTTCGGACTTACTGCGGCTCGCCCCTGACGGGGCTGGAGCCTGCATTAGCTAGGAGCTGCCTCCTTGGACTGTGCTGTTCCTGAGTGCCCGACGGAGCTAAGGTACTGGCTTATCTCTCCTCTCCTGGAAGGGCAAGGGGTTAGCAATATATTTCTTACTTTTCCTCAGTGCAGAGCGAATCAGTGATGTCTGGTTACTAATTAGTGATTTATTACATTGTCCAATTGTACATCTGTACTATAACAAATTTCTACCTCATGTTTCTAATTAGCTATATGTATGTTTCTATATTTTTCTACCTGGCTTATAATAAAGTCTAATATATATCTGCAGACCAGACTTCTTTCGTGGCTCATTGCCAGAATAACTCACCGAACTTTGGGCTGGGTAATAGTAGCCATTCCCCTGGACAACAGAGAGTCTAACTTATTTTTGTGCTACTAATAATCCTGACAGTGTCTGCCATTTCCCTATGGTGATGTATTTTGCCAAATGGAGGGTGAGTGAAACCTGAGGTCCGGTTATAGCCTGTTTCTGAATGTTAAAGTGATTTTGTATGATACTTTGTGATAAAAAGTTTTGAAATATAGTGATAGAGGGGTTACTAAGGGCTTTTTCTCAGTGATATAGACCACATAATCTCTATTTTTCTTCTTGTTTCCGTGCATCTGTGGTTCCACTGGATTTGTCTTGGATCCATTCCTTTTCTCTCTCTATACCCAGTCCCTTGGTGCACTCATCTCTTCCCATTGCTTTCAGTACCATCTTTATGCTGATGACTCCCAGATCTACCTCTCTTCACCTGAAATCTCTCTGGTAATCCAGGCCAGGATCTCTGCTTGCCTTTCTAACATTGCTGCTTGGATGAAATTGAACATGGCCAAAACTGAGCTTCTTACTTTTCCCCCTAAACCCTCCTTAACCTTTCCTCCTTTCTCACTCTCTGTGGATAACTCTCTACTCCCTGTCTCCTCAATTCTCAACCTTGGGATTGTCTTTGACTCCTCTCTCTCTCTCTCTTTCTCCACACTCATCCAACAGATAGCTAAAACCTGATGTTTCTTTCTCTATACCATCAACAAAATTTGCCTATTCTTTTTTTAACACACTACCAAGACACTTATCTAATCCTTAGTCACCTCCCTTCTAGACTATTATAACCTACTCCTTGCGGGTCTCTCTCTGAATCATGTCTCCCCTTCAATCTGTTCAACACTCTGTTGTGCAGCTAATCTTCTGCCAGCCTCATCATGCTCATATTACCCCTCTTCTCAAGTCACTTCATTGGCTCCCTATCCATTTCCACATCCAGGTCAAACTTCTGTTGACCTAGAAGTGCATTCACTCTGCAACTCCTCACTGTCTTTCTTCTCTTATCTTGCCCTACACCCCTCCTCGGGAACCACTTTTCAGACAAATCACTTCTATTGCCCTTCTCTTCTATTGCTAACTCCAGACTGTCACCTTGCTGCTCCTTATGCCTGGAATAAACTACCTGAGTCTGTACATCAGGCACCTTCTCTGACCCTTTTCAAATTCAGGCTGAAAACTCACCTCTTCGCTGCCGCTTTCGGATCTTGATTCACCTGATCTCCTTTGTGTTTTCTTATCATTCCCCATGTCTACAGCTACTATGCTGTCTGTCTTGACTAGATTGCATGTTCTAATGAGCAGGGACTGTCTTTTACATGTGTCTGTGCAGTGTTGCGTACATCTTGTAGAACTATACAAATGTTCAGTAGTAGTAGTAGTGCATCTCATGCTTACTATTACCTCCACTGGGGTCTCTTCTGTTCAGCCATGAATTATATTATTGGTGATTATCGTTGGGGGAATTAGTATTCTGTTTTTGATGAGCTATTGATTTGAATACTAGTATTTGGGATTTTTTGATTATGAATTATATTATGGCAGGACACAAGATCTACTGCAAAAAAATATATAGTTGTCTATATAGGTGCTATGAGTCAAGGTAAAAATCCATAAGGGGTGAGGCCCTGATGTGTACCATAAGGTAGAGAGCTTGGGGTTGATTATATCTGATGATTTTGTGGTTGCAAAACAACGTGATAAGGTAGTGACAACAGCAAGAGGGTTTCACGGTGCTTTTTTAAAATCTTTATTAAACTTTTACAATAAATACAAGTATTCCACTTGTTTAAGAAAAAATACATTAGCCAAAAATAGCAAAAATAACCCATAGAATTATAGAGGAAAATAAATAGAAAATTCACATGTAGCCTTATTCCCACAAGCCCTCTATAAAACAGAAAGGGGGAGGGGAGTTATACAAAATAGATAAAGAAAATTATCACATTTAGATCAAATACAAGAAACAAGGCTTACATGATCACAACAACATTACACTAAACAAAGCGTCCACTACTCAAGGTATACTCAACGAAGTGGAAACATTCTGTCTAGTATTAATAAAAGAAACTAATTCAGAAGGCTGAAAAAAAAACCCCATAAGTAACAGAATTATACTTCACAAGGTATTTGCAGGGAAATGAGCTGTATCACCCCCAGTTTTAATAGGAGAAACTCTCTGCACCTTTTCTGGGTCTCTCTTGAGAGGTCAGGAAAAACCCTAACACAACATCCAAGAAAAGGGATTTGTCTCTTCTTAAAGAAATTTTAAGCATCCAGTCTCTATCCATGTATAATGCATATTTAAACAAAAGAGTCACTAAAACAACCGTCTCTACTGTGATTCTTCCAAATAAGCAGAAACATCCAACGTATCTAAAGGCAGAGCCTCCTCTGAAGACTGTTTCCTTCCCAATGACAAATAATATACTCAGGAAACAGGAGGTATAGCTTCCTTTGGAACTTGCAAAACATATCTATGAAACAAATATATATGAAACATCTCTTTAGGAGAACAAACTGAAGATCTCAGAAAGTTTATAAACCTTAAATTGGATGCCCTGGAGACATTCTTGAGGGTCTCCAAGTTAAACCGTAGAGGAGTCATATCTTTCATAAAAGCAACATTCGAGTCGCGAACAGAGTCAATCTGAACAGTATTTTCTGAAACATTAGTCTTCAAATCCTCAATTACAGTCTGCTGATAAGCAATCTTATTAGCACAATCCTGAAATTGAGACTGTACTTGCTGGATTTGGGCTGAAACAACAATCAACTGAGTAATTGCATCCCATAAAGTCTCCAGGGTAATCTTATCTGGCCTTTCCGGGATAGACACTATAGAAAGAAACTGCAGGAGTCAACAAGCCTTCAAAGCACTTTCAGGCTGAATGGCCGGGAAAGCCCCTCCCAATGGCACCCCTGACAACACTGCCAAACTAGGTAGTGAACAAGATGCCTCGGCTCCCACTGCAACGATGGCCCCATGAGTGCTGGAAAACGAGCTACCTTCCGACACGGCGCCAGCAGCATCCATCTGCAGTTGGTGCCGCTATTGCTGGGGGCCGGGGGGAAGACACTCCTTCGGGGAAAGAGATAGATCTGCCTCTGAAGAAGACGCTGGGTCCACTGACCTCAGCGTTGACATCTCCAGAGTCACACTGGAGCTTGAAGCTGAGAAAGACTCCCGAACAAAAAGATCCATCAGATCCGAAACTGACACCTTCAGGGAGTTCTCAGGTACTTTCTCTGACTTAGCCTTATCCTTCCTCTTGCCTATGAAAATTGCATGGAACAAAATCAAAGAACAGGCAGCCATCTTGAAACACTCTCCAGCACCCATCTTCACAGTGCTTTTACTAGTGGTATTTAGTAACTGCATAATCTAAAAAGTAGAAACTGGGGGCGGAGCCTGATGTCCAGCGGGTAAGACGCTTCGCGCTGAAGCTCCCGAGAGGCCTACTTAGAATCCTGACTTAATACCTATACAATCTTACTATTTCGCTCCGGGCTGACCGGGGTACCTCGGGGGGGATGGCGGCCCATAAACCAGCACGCTTGGACTTCGGGTCTCCTTCTTCTTCTCACGGAAAACGCTCCAAAACAGAGGTGTCCTCCCCACAGAAGATGGCTCCATTTCGGGAAAACCCCGAAATGCACCTGGAGATTTTAGAGGAAATACGCGGCGTGAAGGAATTGGTGCAGTCCAATGGAGAAGCGCTTAGAGCCATGCGAGAAGACTTTGGAGTGCTCCAGGACCGACTTGAAAGTCTCTCATTACGGCAGGACAATATGGCGGGGGTCCTCGACTCGCACGAGGTGCGCTTGGGCACACTGGACAAGGCTGAGCGCCAGATACAGAATCTTCAAAAGGAGTTAGAAGATAGCAATAATCGAGCCCGTCGCAACAATGTGAGGCTCATTGGAATACCGGAGGGGGTGGAAGCGGGAGATATGAGAGAATTCCTGCTCAAAACTCTTCCCTCCTTGCTGAAGATCACCTTTCATAAAGAACTGGAAATCGATCGTGCACACCGTGTTCCTACCCACATGGCGCTCAACCGAACGACCCCCCGGCCTATTATCTTTCGCTTGCTACGATATCAACAAGTGGAACAAATTTTAAATGCTGCCCGGGCGAACCATCATTTGGAATTTGAAGGTCACAAAGTCTCCTTCTTCCCTGATTTGGCAAAGCCTACCGTTGACCGACGGAAGAAACTCCTTGCTTTTCGCCCTCGACTTCAACAGCTACAGGCTCGCTTTGGCCTGTTGTATCCCGCGAAGCTCCGAGTGACTCTCCACAACCAAACCAGGACATTCGAAGATCCCGATCTACTATCAACATTTTTAGACTCCAAAGAAGCAGAGCAGATGCGCTAATCCAACGACTTGGACTTTTATTTGCCGGCTCTGTCCGCCATTTTGAAGGGCCCGATGCGGCGGTCATAGTTAAGCACAGAGACTACCTGGACTTTCTTTCTTTCTTTCTATGACTTTTGTTTTTGGTCTCCTATCCCTCCATGATGTGTGCCTCGGTCGGATTCGGAGCACGCACAGTCCTACAGGTTATGTGTTTTTTCAATTTCGGCCTTCTCTGGGGCTTCTCCCCGCAGACACATGGTCGCCAGTAATTTTTGGGGTTCTGCTTCTTCTCTACCGCGCTGCGGTTTTTCTTTTTTAATGTGGGGCGCTTCATTGTATTATCTAAGCTTATTTTCTTTTATGCCATATGTACAGCCAGATACAGTCAATATGAGGGACATTGTGAAATTATGTGCGCTATCATGCTCAGAATTTTTAACTTGTCTGAATGGCCTTATGTAAAATCTTATCACTCAACGTAAAGGGCATTAATAGTCCAATCAAAAGAAAGAAAATCCTTAGCTATCTTAGCCATGAGCATGCTGATTTAGCGTTTCTTCAGGAAACGCACTTAAACTCTGCTGAAACACTGAAACTCAATGTTAAGCCTTACATGGTGGCTGCCTATTCTCCCGCCGTTTCCAAACGGTGCGGGGTAGCCATTCTGGTTAAGAAATCTTTGCAAGCTACTGTAATTGATACTAGCGCTGACAAGGAGGGTAGATGGGCCCGAGTACATCTTAAGGTTGGAGATAGTGAATTTACATGTATTTGCATTTATGCCCCGAATGTGGACAACCCTGCTTACTATGCAAGTATTGCGCAGTTGGCACAGGCCTCTGCCAATACTCCATTAATACTTGGTGGTGATTTTAATCAAGTGTTAGACCCTCTGATAGATAGACAGCCGCCTAGAACGAGTAGTCCACCCAAGAGTCTTGCTACCCTTACAGCTCTGATGCAAGATCTTGCGCTGGTAGATATATGGAGGCTGCTTCACCCCTCCGACTTAGAGTTCACTTTCTTTTCTGCCCCCCATCACTCCCAATCTAGAATAGATTTCTTTCTCATTTCCAAAGCACTGATTTCTCAAGTAGACACGACTAGGACTCATCCTCTCCATATTTCAGATCATGCTGCCATATCTTTATCATTACATGTCACTGCGCGGGACGATTCTCCCCGAGCTTGGTTTTTTGATAGATCCCTACTGGGTCAAAAAGATTTTCAGGTTGATATAAAGGCCGCTATCCAAGATTATTTTCATTTTAACTCACCCCATGACACAGCGAGCTGGGCTTGGTGGGAGGGTTTTAAAGCATCTATCCGCGCAACTATAACCAGCTATCAAATTCGGCAGGGGAAACAAAGAAAGCAGCATTTACTGATTCTAGAGCAGCAGATACAAGCTGGGGAGCGTCTCCTCACGTCCCGTACTGACCCATGTATTTTACTCCGTTTACAACGCTTGCGTTTTCAATACAATCAGCTTTTGTACACTGCTGCTGTTAAAAATATTGAATCACAACAAGGGCTATATTATCGGGAAAATAATCGTGCTGGCAAATTATTAGCAAATGCCCTAAAAGGTCAAAAAGAAGCCAAGCGTGTTACCGCCCTCCGTAATCCGTCGGGGGGGGGGGCTTGGTCACTAAAGATACCGAAATCTTAGAACTCTTTCGTGATTTTTATACTCGGCTTTATCAATCTGAATGTGATTTTGAGCCAGATGTATTTGAACGCTTACTTTCAGGGATACAAAGACCGACCCTATCTGACGAAGATAGAGTGGCCTTGGACACACCATTTACTGTCTCAGAAATTCATTCTGCTATCAAGAAATGTGCCTCAGGTCGAGCCGCAGGCCCAGACGGTCTCCCTGCTGAATTCTACAAAACCTTTCACGCTGACTTAGCTCCAGTTTTGAAACTTTATTTTTCTGCTCTGGCCGAGGAGGGTTCTCCTTCTGGGTCCTTTTCAATGGCAAATGTAGTAGTTTTTGAGAAAGAGGGGAGAGACCCGCAACTAACAGCTAATTATCGTCCAATTTCCCTCCTAAACGCGGACTATAAAATATTTGCCACCATTCTCTCTACCCGGCTCTCTGATAGGATGCCTACCTTAATACACCCAGATCAATGCGGTTTCATTCCTGGTAGATCAACTGCTGACAATGCTCGGACTCTATGCCATGTCCTGACTACCGCAGTTAATCTTGATCGCCCATTTGTTGGCCTCTCACTTGATGCCGAGAAGGCCTTTGATCGCTTAGAGTGGCCCTTCCTATTTGCAGTCCTCCACTGGTACGGATTCGGGGAAGGTTTTCTCCGTTGTCTTCGCACCATGTACGCACAGCCTACAGCCAGTATATGTGCCAATGCTTTAAAGTCTCAGCCTTTTCCTCTTCAACGCGGCACTCGCCAGGGATGCCCACTGTCTCCACTTCTCTTCGATCTTGCACTCGAACCCTTGGCTTTACTAATCCGGCAATCGGAGGAGATTCATGGAGTCCCCTTCACCCATAGGGAAATCAAAATTTCAGCGTATGCTGATGACCTTATGCTTTTTGTCTCTCTAGACTCAGTACCGGCTGTCCTAGAGCAAATTGGTAAATACTCACAACTGTCCGGTTATAAGATAAATTGGACCAAGTCGGTAGCCTTTCCATTAAATCCTTTGCTTCATCAGGCTGATATGCAATCCTTCCCCTTTTTATGGCAACCTCGCATGGTCAAATACCTTGGGGTTCACTATTGTTCTCCTTTGGAAGACACTATCTCCTTCAATGCCAAAGACTTAACCTCTAAAGTCCGGGCGCTTACTCATCGCTGGACTCCTTTAACACTTACCTGGTGGGGTCGATTAGAAACCATAAAAATGATGATTGTTCCGAAAGTGAATTATATCTTAGAAATGTTGCCCTGTCTTTTACCTCGCCGTATATACAAAGATATAGAGGGCCTTCTGACTAGATACTTGTGGCAAAACAAGACACCTAGGATAGCGAAACATAAGTTGCAAGCAGATAAGGAAAATGGGGGTGTCAGATTCCCTGATTTCCTGAAGTATCATCAATCTTTTCTTCTCAAACAAGGCGCTCGTTGGCTAGAAGATCCAGTACCGAGTAGACCTGTGTGGCTAGACATAGAAGAGGACCTTTGCAAACCGATTCCTCTTACTTTTCTTCCTGGTATGACTCTCCCATCAGACTCCCACTTTCCACCAATGCTTTTAGACACCTTAGGTGCCTTTAATAATCTTATGCAATCTTTAGACTCCCGACTCTGTCCGTTAGACAAGCTCCCACTTTGGTACAATACTCGATTTCGAATACAAAATAAGCCGATGGCGTGGAGCCCCTGGTACACTAGGGGCATTTGGATTCCTAGTCAGTTGTTCCATGAAGGTCGCTGGAAAACTTTTAGTGAATTGCAAATTGAATTTGGTCTCCCAGCGAAACACTACTTTCAGTTGGTGCAACTTCAGCATTGCCTTCGGAGTGCTAAGGTGCTCCCGCCATCGGCCTCCCCTACACAAGGTTGGTTGGAGACTATCCGATCTATCGGTAGTTCACCGGGTGTAGCATCCAATTTTTACAAAACCTTATGTAATGCTATAACGAGAGATACCCCTATAGCGCAGAAAGCATGGGAGAGAGAATTGCATGTGACTTTGACCCCGGAGCAATGGAGCCTTGTCTGGAGTAGAGTGACACGGGTCTCCCGATCCGCCTCACTCACTCAGACACTCTTCTTTCTAGCCCACCGGTGTTTTTACACTCCTGACAGATTAGCCAAATGGAACACTACTCAGGGCAATAGTTGTTGGACATGTCATGCGGCCATTGGTTCACTACCTCATGTTATGTATGAATGTCCCGCACTACAGTATTACTGGCGTCGGGTCTGGGGTCGTATCCAGTCTATTTTGCACTTTCAAGAGCCCCTTTCTTGGAGGATAGTGGGACTTCGCTCAGCTGCGGGGATCCCCTCTCTTCCAAAAACGGCTTACTTCCTTTTGGACTTTATGCTTGGCATTGCTATTTCCCTAATTACGAAATACTGGAAAAATAGCTCCCATCTGAGCCCCAATGAATGGTGGAATCATGTCTGTCTCTACAGTAAATATGAACAAATACCTCGTATGTTTGCTTCCCCCATTCAGACTCCTCATCATCGGTCTAAATGGAAGATGCTCAATGACTATGTACATTCTGCTCAATGCTCTCATCTGACTGTCTAAATTTGTATATATCTTTGTCCCATGATTATTCTGTATCGCAGATACTCTTTTGATTGTTTTGATGTATAATCACTGTTGTTTGGAAGCGCTCACATGCTGACATAATCAGCTAGAGAAGAAGCGTGGGGGTGGGGGGTAATTGGGTTTACTTTTCTTTATTGTATACTTGTTTTGTCTCCTTTGGTGTGTTGTTTCTTTTGTTTGTTGCAAAATGAAAATAAAAGTTTAAAAAAAAAAAAAAAAAGTAGAAACTGAATCCTAGCACTACAAATTTCAAGAAAAGTTGCTAGAACTAATAATTCTTGCCAGTCTTTATGGTGCTTGTGGATGTCTTTGCATATGTTATGGGTTAAAATTATTTCAGGTGAAATGCCTCTTGCTAATACTTTGACTAAGAGCAATAAATTTAATATTTGAATTCCTTTCCCTATGATTATGATTTTCCACAAAAATATAAAAGGCTTCACATTCAATGTGAGCAATTATCTGTTTTCCCAAAGTATCGTCAACAGATTTAAAAATAAGAAGCATCTGTTGTAGCCCCAGTTAAATACAGAAAGTATTTGGCTTTAATTTGCACTCATTTCCTCTTATTTTCATCCAATCCTTCATTCCAAATTTTAATACCAAAATCACAATAAATATGGAAGCATTTTTTTCATGCACTTTACTACTTTGTCCTAGTTTAAAATATGGAACTAAATACATTGAATGTTATTAATAAAAACAACTCATATAACAATGGAAATGGATGAGTAGCCTAATGGCTAGTGTAGTGGCCTGGGAGCCAGAGAGTCCAGGATTTGTTTGCCCCTGATACTTGTAGCTTAGTGGTTCTCCCCTCAGTCCTCTGGTACCCCTAGGCCAGTCAGGTTTTCAGGATATCCACAATGAATATGCATGAGATAGATCTGCATGCACTGTTTCCATTGTATGCAGATCTATCTCATGCATAGCCATTGTGGATACCCTGAAAACCCAACTGGACTAGGAATAAACTTTTTCTTGGCTGGGTTAGCTGTAGATTTTGACAACCTGTCTAAAGTTGTATTATCAGTGTTAATTTCATTAGCTTTAAACTGCCAATCCTTGCCAAAAAGATTTTCTCCTGTGCAAGCAATGTTACCAGCTTATCTTAAACCCATTCTTGGAGCCAGGCAATACGACGTGCTCCTATGGATATAGCAGAGGTTCTGCTAATACATTCAAAACAGTCAAAGGTAGCACGATTCATAAACTTAGAGACATTTTGAGCATGTTTGACCAGAGTCAAATAATCTGTCCATTTATCCTCTTGAAGAAAAGGGTTCAAAAGCTCCAAGTCTTTTGTAACCTGCTCAAGAAACATTCCCATGTATAATATATAGGAACTGATTCTTGCTGATAACATGGAGGACTGAAAACATTGACAACCAAAGGCATCCAGGGTTCTAGATTCACGATCTGGTGGATTGGAAGAGTGTCGTTTAGCACTCTTAATCCGCCTCATGGCAGACTCTACCACCATAGAATGATGTGGTAATTGAGTCTTCTGAAACCCTGGGCAAGGTGGTACTCGATACATAGGGGCTTGTTTACAAAGCCGCGGTAGCGGTTTGCGATCGTAATCGGAGCCGCGGCCCCATTGATTTCAATGGGGCCGCGGCTGCGATCGCGATCGCGAACCACTACCGCGGCTTTGTAAACAAGCCCCATAGTGTCAAGATGTCTAGAATGTGGAGATACTGTTAAAGGAGCTTCTCACATTCTTAACATTAGATCATATAAGGTCTGGTGTATAGGAAGCATAGCTGCCTCCTTTGGAGCCAAAGGATATTGAAGAATTCATAACTCTTCTGCCCTAGGCTCCTTTTCTGGTACTACTGTAATGGCAAGACCCTTTGCCATATCACGTACAAAATCATGAAAAGACATATCCTCAGGAGGGGAATTCTGCATTGAGAAGGAGTTGAATCTTGTAAAAGTTCAGCTCTGGTACCGGTGGAATCCTCCAAGTCATCGGAATCGGAAGACTCAAAAGGAGGAAGCACCGGGTTCTCCTGAAGCAGACGGCGTCGGTACTGCTCGATGTCGGTATCATAACGAGTCTGTACTTGATCCCCCATGCTGGAGAGAGATTCCAAACTTGGCATCGTGGGAAGCATGCCTGTTGAAGCAGGTACCGAGGGCACTGGCACCGGTACCGGCATCGGTACCGGTGCCTGTGGAACCGTCTGCAGCGACCTTAGCGGTATCGAAGTAGCCAAAAGAGTCGCTAGACTGTGCCCGATAGCGAGGAGTCTTTTGTCCACTGTCGATGCCAGGGTGTCGGTACCGGTGGTAGTGGCCACAACCCCCGAGTATGGTACCAGTAGTTCCATCGAGGCCAAGGCCTCGGGAACATCCTGGAGCCTCGATAAAGCTTTGGAGCCCGAAGACTCCCGCCGGGGCTGTTTTGCCGGTGAAGTATCCTCGAGGGCAACGCCAATGGCATCTCGATGTTTAGAGGGAGATCTACCCTTCGGGGACCGGCTAGTCTTAGAAGACTTGTGTTTAGTTACCTGAGATCCCTGGGAAGAAGTAGAAGCCCTGGAAGACATCGATGTTACAGATATCATGTCTGAAGCAGAAAGGGCACCGAGTTGATTCACTCGATTCTGAAGACTTCTTTTAGTCAACTTCCTACTGGAGAGACACTCCGCAGGGCAATGATCAGGACCTAAACATTTAAGACACCAGTCATGGGTGTCAGTAACAGAAATTGCACCGCCACATTTTGAACATTTTTTAAAACCAGTGGCTGGTTTTTCCATGGTAAAGGAAAAGAGGGCCTAATGCCCAAAATGGCGCCAAGCACCAGAGCAGGAAAAAAATCCCTGAGAAAAGCACTAAAATTGAAATATTTATAGAAGAAAAGAAAGAAAAGCACCGGTGTCGACGGAAGGCAGATGCAACCACAAAAAATATAAAAATAAGAGAAGATTTTCTGCGGTGACAGGGGACATGTCCTGTCGGCTCTACGGAAAACGAAGAACTGAAGTGAGAGAGGTAGTTGGGTGGGAAAGCAGCACACATGCATGGTGGGATGCTCCCAAAAGCTTTCCTTTTGGGACGCTGGGGAGCGTTCCCGCGCAGGCTCCGTTGGTGCCGACGGTACCCATATTTGAAGACTACATTCCTGCTTGTTCCTGGAGATACTTAACTATCTAATTTCTCAACAGACAGGGCTGTCCTACACCGAGCGGTGGTTCACCCCTATACAAAGACATGGGGAGGGGTGACCTGCACGGAGCGGCAGGTGCACCTACTCTTGCCATCTTACTGGGCAGACTAGATGGACCATACTGGTCTTTATCTGCCATAATTTAATATGTTACTATATGTTACTATGATTCCAGGAATGGGCCAGTGACATAGACCAGCAACTGCTAAAGAAGCCTCGCATGTACGCGATGTGACATGTTTCGGGTTGAAATGGCAACACTGCTTCAGGTTTTGCAGGACAGCATTCAAAATGGCACAATCGTATATCGTCAGATTCAAAACCTTAAAATAAAAGGTGTCTGACATTGCAGAGAAAAAGCCAATCAAATGTCAGATGTTGGGAAACCACCCACTACACAGGGAGTTCCAAAGGCTGATTGGACAGCATGGTAAAAAAGGAATGGAAGAGAGAAGGAGAAGGAGTAGAGCAAGGAGGAACAAGGAGAAAGCAAGGATGGTAAAAGGGAGATTAGGGGGAGGGACTTGAAGGTGTTGGTAGGAGGGGAGACAATTAGGGAGTATGAACAATAGGAAGAGAAAAGGTTGAAGAGCCATAAAGAGAGAGATGGTAGAGATTGCAGGGGATAAAGTGCACCTGTGTGTGATCATGGTAATGAGCATAGGCTGGCTATAAGAGACTATAAGCTGGGGGTGGGGTGTGGGGAGAGGGGTGGGATAATAAGGAAGAGGAGAGAGACACACACACATATAGCTGACAACATAGAGGTAGAGCTGAACAAGAGGGACAGGGCAAGTGCTGAAATGCAAGCAAGTGAAAGCAGGCAACATCCACAGGAAGTGCACTAGTAAAACTCAGGCAAGGTAAAAAAGTGAAGACTTTGAATACCTGCAAGAGAGGCCTTGTAGAGGAATTGGGAGAAGGAGAGAAAAAAGCACACTTAAATGTGCAGTCAGATAGTACTAGAGAACAGAGGCAATACAGTATTGAGAAGGAAGACCCAGCATTGCAGAGGGCAGGAGCTGGGTAAAGGACAGAGGATAGAACACACGCTGACAAAACAGAAATATATACAGAACAATGCCTCACATACCCTCCTATTTACTCACAACATGGTCTTCCAGAGGTATTGAAACTGCAGGCTAACAGCTAATGCTAGGTTGCAGACACCCGGCTGGAAGCTCCCCTTAATGGGTCCGAGCTCGCCACCACCCTTGATTTAAAATACCCGCATACCGCAGGAGCGAGAGGAGGAAATTCAAGGATCACCGTGTGGCCTGGCGCACCAAGACGACATCTCCACGTGGCTAGAGCTCCCCTTGACCGGGTCGAGCTCGCCTATGCCTGGTGTCAACACCCGAGACTCAGTCCGGTCACAGGATTGCATACTCGACTGCACCGGGAAGGAGCCCACCAGGCTCACCATCGCATAAACACCAAGAGATCCACCCCGAGCAAAGACAAAAGGTCTGGGTCGACTTGAGTAACTCCACAGGAGGTAAGCTACTCTGAAAATTCATGATCCCCGACGTTAACCTCCAAAAATCGGAAGGCCAACCACTTTAAGTATCCCCCTGATACAGGTACTGTGTGACCTATTGCTAGATACTGTTGCCTACTGTTGAATACTGCTACATGCTGACTGTTACATGCTGCCGCTCCACGTACAATGTCACTAACACTACATGTTTTGACTTAGTAATATTGCAAAATTACGGATTAACCATTGTTACCTAATGTCACTCGGACACACCATAGTGACTGATACTATCACCTGCTGTACTGTAACTACTGCCTGTTAATACTGTAATTACTGCCTGCTGGTACGGGAACTTTTACCTCTGTAATAAGTGTGCCGCTTACAGCATAACATTTTCCTCTGTTACTATCACCTGCTGAACTGCAACTACTGCCTGCTGATACTGTAATTAATGGCTGCTGATACGGTAACCTTTACAACATAACATTTTCATCTGTTTCAATGTAACGTTGGATACTAAGAAATTACTGTATTGTCTTGTTACGCAAGCACACCTAGACATGAAGCTGCTAAAAATGGCCCTAGGAATTTGGCTGTTCACCCTAATATCAACATACACAACCAAAGCAAACATATACCAATCTACGCCACTCATATGTGGCCCACTCTTCATCCTCTATGCCATCCATACTCCGCTGAAACACCTTCCCTCAACATACCTCACCACCGGTGTAGTACCGACACTTTCGATCTATCCAGGGCATGCAAGGAGAAAGCACGCGGGTGCGCAGAAGAACCGCAAGCCAAAGTCAAAAATGGCATGGTCGCGGAAGCCCAATCGGCCCCATGCTCACCAAAGCCAGGCTCCACCAGACCCATTAGTAGTCTGTAACATCACCCTCATAAACGCCCGATCAATCAGAAACAAGACCCACATCATCTTTGACATAATCAAAGATGAGCAACCAGACATCCTCTGCATAACAGAAACCTGGCTCACAAACACCGATGCTGCCTTACTGAACCAGATAAGCAGACCAGGCTATAACCTGTATAACTGCCCTCGCTCCAACAAAAGAGGTGGAGGAGTGCTCATAGTCGCCAGGTCACACTTGAAACTCTCGTGCACATCCCTGGAATCAAACCCAGACATGGACATCCTCAAAGTGGAGAACTCTGCAATATCCATCTGCCTAATATACAGAGCCCCCTCACCGAACCACGAAATACTTGCTGCAGCACTAGAAAACATTTCCTCAACACAACCAAAAAAATTCCAAATCATCCTCGGTGACCTAAACCTAGCGTCAACAACAGCAGTGCACGCCAATATCTTCCTGGAAGCTATGTCACAACTTGGATACCATCAGATAATAAACGAACCAACACATGAAAAGGGACATACACTGGACATGGTCTTTACTCCTATGAGCAAACAGAACAACCATGATAGACCCCTGATTAAAATCAAAGCCATACCCTGGTCTGACCATCACCAAATAGACTTACTGATAAAACTCCCAGCGGTACCAAGAGATGCGAAAGCCCAACGAGGAACGCAACAACTGAGATCCTTCAATAAGTTTGATCTGGATGATCTCACAAGTAGCATCAAGGCACACATCGACTTGGAATCTACTGATCTCAATGCACTAGCAAATAGCTGGGATGAAGGAATTCAGGCTGCAGCGAACCCGAAATGGAAAAATACAGCAACCCCAGGTAAACAACAATCAGAGCCCTGGTATACAACTACTCTAACCCAAAGGAAGAGAGAACTTAGAAGGTCCGAAAAAAAGTGGAGACGTAACAAAACCTTGGAACTCAGAGCTAAATACCTCGACATCCTCGTAAAATACAAAGACGAGGTGGATGATGCAAAAGGAAACACCACACCAGCCTACTAAATAAAGCCATCAACAAACCACGGGAACTATTTCAAATAGTGAAAACACTAACCAGAACAACCCAACCAGAACAACAGGGTGACACTATTCAGCCCCAAATTCTCGCAGATCACTATGCGAGCAAACTAACAACAACCACAACCGCGTTATGTCCGCCCGAACCCCACTCGAAAACTGCAGTGACGAAAGAACAGGCTTGGATCGAATTTCACAAAATTGATGATAAGCAAGCAATTGGAATAATAACCAATATAAATACCACCACCTCCCTGCTTGATCCCTGCCCAACCACCTGGATTAAAGCAGCAAAAAAGGATATTGGCCACCAGGTCGCACACATTGTGAACCAATCATTGTCACAGGGAGTCATGCCCAATCAGCTCAAAAAGTCTATAATTAGACCGATACTAAAGAACAACTCGCTTAACAAGGAAGACCCATCTTCTTACCGCCCAATCTCCAGCATATCTCTTTTAGCAAAGATCATAGAAAAAGCAGCCCTCATCCAACTGCAAGAACACCTCGATGACCACGAAACCCTCGACAAACAGCAATACGGTTTCAGAAAAAATCATGGGGTTGAAACTCTGCTATTGGCACTGTTTAACTGCCTCCTCAAGGGTCTAGAGGACAGGAAGAAAATGTTTATTCTTATTTTTATCGACATCTCAGCTGCCTTCGACACTGTACATCACCTAACCCTCCTTAACAAGCTGGCATCAATTGGAATATTAGGAACCACCCTGAAATGGTTCTCCTCTTACATAACAGACAGAAAGCCACAAGTCCAATTCAATGGAGAAAAAGCCGAAGCCTTCACTCAAACCCAAGGCATACCACAGGGGTCGGCACTCTCGGCACTACTGTTTAACATTTACATGCAACCCCTCAGTGAAATATTCAGGAAATATGGCATCAACTACCACATATACGCAGACGATATCATGCTGTACACACAGCTTGAGACCGTTGACCCAAATTACGATCAGCTGGAAACCTGCATGGGAGAGATGTTGAGATGGCTAAAACAAAACAACATGTCGATTAATCATAAGAAGACTGAAGTTATGTTTATATCCAGTAAAACTGACTTTGAACCGCCACCAACAATCACATTGTGCAACAATACTTACAACACTAAGAAGGAAATTAGATATTTAGGAGTCATAATCGACAGCAAACTGAAAATGGAAAAACACCTCAGCAACACCAACAAAGCTATCTTTCACAAGCTTAGAGTACTACGACCCCTACGGAATGTACTAGATCCATGTGACTTCCGTTCAGTTGCTCAAGCGCTCATCATGCCCCACCTCGACTACTGTAACTCCATCATACAGGGTCTACCAAAGAAAACGACTAACAGATTACAACTGGCACAACATGTAGCAGCAAGTATCATCATGAGAACAAGCGTCACCGAACATATCACACCTATATTGATGGAACTACACTGGCTCCCAGTCGCTGCCAGGATCCAATACAAAACATTGGTAACGACATTCAAGCTAATTCACAACCTGGCCCCATCATTCCTTTCCACCCTGATCGCCTTACAACCTACCACAAGAAGCAGGAGAACCATAAACGCAGACACACTTATAGTCCCAAACAGCATCAGACATGTAAAATCCAGCACTAGTCGCAGAGCATTCTCCTTCTCTGCCCCTACTTTATGGAACAACCTACCACATGAGCTGAGAGCAATAAATGACCTACTCGATTTCAGGAAAAAATTAAAAACTCATCTATTCAACTGCCACTATGGCCAGATGTGAATCCAACAAGATAAAAAGAAACGAATAGCCGTTTGTCAAATGTAAATAGTTAAAGGAGAAGCGCTTTTGTACATATGTATGATAGTTCCGGAAGGTCTATATGTAGACCCTGCGATGTGTGCTGTGTATTACCCCTCTTCTTGCTATCTATGCCCCAAACTTTCTGTCTTGATTTTGTGACATATCCCAAAACTATAATCAGACCGCTTCTGATCGCTGGAAGTAGCGGTATATAAGTGTTTGCTAAATAAATAAAATAAATAAAAGATGTAAGAACATCCATGTTTGTAAAGGCTACAATGATTGCACATACTCTCTCTCAAATTATGTGGGCACACAACAGAGAATTGATCCTGTCATGATATAGAACCAATCAGTTAGATGCTTTCAGGGCAGCAATGAGCAGTGTTTGAAGGTTCCTTTATTAACAGTGTGTAGAAGACAACCCACAGTGATGCTCATGTTTCTTCACAAATGATAGAGCAACATAGCAGGAGTAATTGTGGAAGGACATGATAATATCACTACTGCCATTCCTTGCTACAAACAGGTTCATGGTCCCTACCAACAGGCACCTTTGATCTTTCTATACATATAATTCATAGATCCAGTCTTTGGATTTGCCTCTAGATTATGCCACAGACTGCTTCAAACAACGGAGCCAGGTTTTATTCCCAGTAGCACTCATGGTGACCAAAGACCAAACTATTAGACCTCCATTGCCTTAGAACACACAACAGGAGTGGAGGAGTGGCCTAGTGGTTGGGGCAAGGTACTTCAGGCCGGAAGGTCAGGGGTTCAAATCCCACTAGAGGACAGCAACCTTGGGCCGGAAGGACTGGGGTTTCTAGTCCCACAGGTGCTCCTTGTGGTCTTGGGCAAGCCCCTTAACCCTCCATAGCCCATGTTCCCTGTAAAATAGTTATCTCCAAGTTATAATGCCCTGTTCAATGTAATTTCAGTTTGTTCAATGTAAACCACACTGATGCAGAATAGCATGGTATATAAGAGAATAAAAATAAAATAACAGACTTTGATGTCACATTTCCAGTATCAGTGGAGGGCAGGGGCTTCTGCATCATTCATTTGACCCTCTCCCCTCCTCTTGGCTTCTTGACCCTTCACTCACGCTCCTTCCCTATATCTTACTTATGGTCAACACTAGTTTCACCTCTGGTCTCTTTCCCACTACCTGGAAGCACGCCCTTGTCCGTCCCCTTCTGAAGAAGCCCAATCTCGACCCTGCTGTCCCAGCAAACTGGTTCCCAGTATTCAACCTCCCTTTCCTTTCTAAAGTTCATGAAAAGCTCGTCTTCACACAACTTTCTGCACATCTCGATTTGACTCTTTCACTTCACCCCCATCAATCCGGCTTTAGATCTGGCCACAGCACTGATACCACCCTTCTGGCACTACTAAGCAAGATCTATGAATCCCACGACCGCGGTGACCTCTCTGTTACTGTCTCTTTGGATCTTTCTTCTGCTTTTGACATTGTCGATCACCACACCCTTCTCACTCGCCTGTCTGATCTTGGGGTTCCCGGGACAGTTCTTCAGTGGTTCCGCTCCTTCTTAGCATTCCGCACCTTCGCGATTCAGTCAGGCACCACTGTCTCCTCTTCACTTCCCCTTCACTGTGGTGTCCTCCAAGGCTCTGTTCTTGCCCCTCTTCTTTTCAACGTCTTCCTTGCACTGCTTGCCTTGCTCATCCAGCAATCCGGAATTTCTGCCTACTATTATGCGGACGACATCCTACTTTTGTATCACACTTGTTCCCTGGCCCCTGATCTCACTGCCCTCAATACCTGTCTTGCACATATCACCACTTGGCTTGCCGACAACTTCCTTCATGTGAACCCCTCTAAGTCTGCTGCTCTCTGGTTCTCTTTTGGTGCTCCCTCCCCCCCTTGTCTCCTATCCTCTCTGCCTCTCCCATCCCCCTCGTCTCCACCCTCCACTATCTCGGTGTCACCCTGGACCCCTCGCTTTCCTTCCATCACCACATCTCTGCGCTCACCCGTAGTTCTTTTTTTCATCTTCGCAAAATCTGTGCTGTCTGGTCTTCTCTCCCTCCCTCCTCTCTCACTACTCCTGTCTTATCCCTTGTGGTTTCCCGTTTGGGCTATTGTAATTCAGCTATCGCAGGCCTTCCACAATATCAGTTATGATGCCTTTAGCTTGTTCAGAATACCACTGCTCGCCTTATCACCCACTCAAACTCATTTGCTCATGTCACTCCTTTCCTCCTTGACCTTCACTGGCTTTCCAGTAAGGTCCGGTTCATCTATAAGCTGCTCATCATCACCCACAGAGTCCTTTACACTGGTACACCCCAGTATCTTGCCGATCTCATCCACCTCCAGCCCGCCCCCCGCTTTCTCAATTCCGCACATGGTAACCGCCTCTTTCTTCTGTCTCCGTCCCAAGCTCATCTTGAACTCACTTGCCGTTCTGCTTTCTTTTTCCTAAGTCCAGCCCTTTGGAACTCACTCCTACGCTCACTCTGCAAAGAGCTATCTTTCCCATGATTCAAAGCCCTTCTTAAGACCCACCTCTTCCGCCAGGCTTTTGATCTCCCCTCCTCCCCAGAACATCTTAACTCCCCCCTAGCTACAGGCCACGACAGACATAACACCCCTCACAGCTCCTTACCTCTCCTTCCCTCCCTCCCTCCATCCCCTCTCCTCCTGAAAACTGATGTTAGATGTCTTTTGTTTGTCTCTCTTTCTCTCTTTCTTCCTCCTGTCTATAGATTCTCTTTCCTGTAGTTAATGGTGTTCTTTTCTCTCTTTGCTTTTTCTAGCAGCCTGTGTTTTATTGTACACCGCTCTGATGCTTACGCATGAGCGATATATCAAGCCTTGCAAATAATGATAAAGAGGTGTGTGTGCAAGCATATACATCACAATCATGGCCTGCAGACTGCATGAGTATATGGAGGCTCATGCAGCACCTTGCTATCTGCCATGCTCCTTCAGCCTATCACTCCATGACATATGAATTAGAAATATCAGGGATAGTTCAAGATACCTGCAAGGACAAGGATTTAGCCTCCTTCACATATATGCAGAGCACACTGCCACATCCCACTGCTGTGATGGTGACCTGCAAACATGATCACACACCTTTTCTTAGCTTCATATGCACAGTATGACAGACAGTTCCTTTCACAGACATGACTGGCCAACAATGGAGTCAATTCATGTGAACAGGTCTGTGACGCCATGATGTCTAACAGTACAGCTGCTCGACTAACACCCTCAATGTGGCAAGACCCTGGTGTGTTCCTGAGCACTTTACATTTGCATGCTACACCTACATAGTTATCGCTATCATCTACTGTCATCATAGTCTACTTAATTTGTCAGGAGGTGTATGCAGGTGTGTCCCACTGACTGTGTGCTTATTAGAGCACCTGATGCACATTAGAGGTGATGCTGCTCCAAGGCAACCTAACCCATAGGATTGCAGGGATTTCTGCCACACGGTAAATCAAATGAAACCAACATTATTTTTATTTAACAGGTTTTATATACCACTTTATCATTTCAATCAAAGTGGTTTACATTGAAACTTAAACTTGGCAATGTACATTAAACAGGGACATTGATAACTTGGATTTTTTTTCTGAGGCAATGGAGGGTTAAGTGACTTGCCCAAGGCCACAAGAAGTGCTAGTGGGAATCAAACTCTGGTCTCTAGGGTCCCAAGCCAGTGTTCTTAACCATCAGGCTACTCCTCCACATGACCTACACAGATACAGAACAGGGATGCAGTAGCACAGGTGCAAGATCCATACTTGTCAGACTATTTGACAGAACAGTCTTAATTCAGGAGATCCATAAATGTCAGACATTCCATAGATCATGTTGTCAACACATTGACAGTGCCCTCTGCTTTAATAGCAAGTGATAGCACAGTATGAATTCCATTTCACATCCACTGTAAAGGGTTCATATATTGTTTTTTGTGGTTCCTTTACCCTTCTTCCCTTCATTGCTCATTGCACATCACACCTGTATTAGAAATCATTTGCTACTATGGCATAAACATATGTATAAGCCATACAGAGTTGTGATAGTCACATCAGGGATGTCCAACTGACATTTGCCACCCTTGGCAGGTTACAGTGCAGCTCCCCCCACCCCCTTAATCTCACCTCAGAGAAAAGTCATAATAGCAATCATTCCATGGGGCAGATGCACCACAGAATGCCTTAATAGGGGTCCAGGGGAGCAAGGTACCAGTGGCAGCACCATGAACCGGGTTCCACCCAGACTTCCCCCCAAACTATTGCCAATCACCTTTGCCTTCATTCATGCCACCAGCTTTCATATGCTGCATGCATTTCCACTCAGGGCCTGCCCCTCCCAAAAGATCTGCCAGCCCCTTCTGAGAGTTATTTTTTTAGGCAGGGCAGCATGCTGTTTGACTAATGAGTAGGCCAGTCCTGATTGCCATTGTTGGGTCTTGAACTCTCAATCTTGGGTATATAAGGCATTTGCATTGCAACTATGATAGCAAAAGGAGCTGGTACACAATTGTTACAGCATAACACTTAACAAGGATAAGCAATCACCCTGTTGAACCATGGCAACAGTCTTCATTCTATGAGAGCAGCCTGTCTTGAACCATCAGAGGTTAAAGCAGACAGTTGTGTCAACTTGAATCTTGGACAGTTGAACAGAACACATGCACCCTGAATGGAAGTGTGCACTGTGAATTGACCAGTGAGTGGCTACTTACAGCACTCAACAGGGGATATGCATTTCATTATTCATATTCATGGTTTCCTATGCTTATGATGATCCTCTCAGACATCCCATACAAGCATTTAAGTTGGTTCATCCCATACTGTTGCTATTTGGCCATATTCCCATACTGCAGAGATTCTGGCATGTGGCACAGCTTCTCTCTCCCAACCCACACCCCAGGTATGCCAAACCACAACACAGCAGGCACACCTCCTACATTTGCTGGAGGTGTGCAAAATTAGAAGCTGCCGTCATCCCATCTGCACAGTTATACCCGAGACAAAGGTTGTGCTGACTCCTATCAGGCAACAAACAAATTTTGTGACATGCATACTCTCCTTGCTGGGATACACATTATGCCTGTGAAACCCTGAGGTTAGTACAGATGTCAGTACTGCAGATACTCCAGCTCACCCAAATATTTTCATTGCAGGAATTTTGTGTTGAACAGTTTGTAAAAGCCACATTATTTCAAGTTTGTTCCTTGCACCATGAACAAACATGCATAGTGGGGCTGGATTATAAGGAAGGTTCTATCACAGTCTCCTGCATCTGTAACCCATTCATCAATGTACACCCTTTGGTAAAACATAAGTACAGCATCATCTTCACATGACACTCAGTCTTTCCTCATTGCACTGTGAGGGCTGTGAGGCCAGGGCTCAATGTGAGAGTAATGACATCAAAATGATGATAAAAAAATCTTTATTGACATTTACAAGGCATATGGTTTGTGTGTGATGCTTACACTCACATACATATACACATGTGCACACCATCGCTACACCCCTCCACATGGATTTATTGTACAGACCCACAGTATCTGCTTCAGTGGGAAATCCAGTCCTCTGCAGTATCAGTGGAGCCTGCCCCAGGAATGCCCCCAACAGATACCACAGAGGTTTTCTGCTTACTGCACAGTTGATGTGTAAGGGCAGACTAGATAGGCCATATGGTCTTTTTTGCTGTCATGTTTCTATGTTAGCTGCCAAAACCTAACACAGTTTAGTAGACATGCCCCTAAGTTTGTTTAGATTCATATTTCATGAAGTCTTAAGGAATTTCAGATTCTTGTGGTCTATGTAGACCTGGACTTGACGACATGTTCCCTTGAAGCGGTGGCTCTATTTTTCAAAGGCAATTTGAATGGCCACCAACTCCTTATTGTAGATATAATAATTTTTCCTACCTGCAATCAACTTCCAGGAGTAGAATGAACATAGATGGAAGAGAGTCCCTGGTGCTTTCTTCTAGGAAAATACCATACCAATTGTCCCTCTGGGTGCATCAGTCTTCATGATGAATGGTTGTTCTGGATCTGAATGTATCAGGATAGGGGTGTATATGAAAACTGTCTTGAAGCTACTGAACACTTGCTATGGTTCTTTTGAATGAGATACTCATCTCAAAGATTTCTGTTAGGGAGATCTGCCTTTATGCCAAGACGGTTTACATAGAACAACAATAACAAACTCAAATGAGTTGTAATTACAAAGAATTCATGGGGATACAAACTTGGATTTAACAAAATGGGGGTTTACAGATAACAGCAATATGTGAATGAAAGCATGGAGTATGTACTTATGTGATGTCATTTGGTCTAAAGTGTTCAATGAATGTTTTTAACAGTTTCTTAAGATCTTGTATAGACTGTGCGGATCTGATGGGTTCTGGTAGTGTGTTCCAAATTGTTGGGGTAAACAGTTTGAAGGCTCTGTTCTTTGCCTGCTGAGGGGGTGCGGGGGTATGACTAGCAGGTTCTGGTTCACTGATCTTCTGGGCCTTGTTGAGATTGTTTTTGTGATTAGTTCTTCGAGGCAGGGGGCTGATGAGTTGTGGAACATTTTGTAAATGGTGGTTACAACTTTATATTTTGTCCTTTATGGGACTGGTAACCAATGAAGGCTCTTGAGAGTCGGTGTTCCTGTTAAGAGTCTTGCACCAATATTTTGCTCTAATTGCAGTGGATATAATACTTGTTTTGTAAGTCCCTGGTAAAGTATATTGCCGTAGTCAAGGTGGGGGATTATGATGGACTGAGAGACTGTTCTGAAGTCATCATATTGTGATATGGGTCGCAAGTGCTGAAGTGATTTCAGTTTCAAGTATGCAGTTTTCACAGACTTCTTGATATGGGTGAGCATGATGAGGTTATTGTCGAGGGCTATGCCGAAGTATTTGACTTCACTTTTTGTCATAATTTCTGCATGTTTGTGAGTGAGCTTCTCAAGTGGATTGAAGGAAGGGTCTTTTGTGACTAGTAGTGCTTCGGTCTTGTTTTTGTTTAATACTAGACCAAGTTCTGCCAGGAGATCTGAAATTGCAGAAAAGCAATCTTAGATGATGGAGAAGTCTGGAGTTATGGTGTGGAAGGGTGTGTAAAATATAATGTTGTCTGTGTAAAGATGGGAATTCATGTTAAATTTCCATCTTTACACATCTTTCATGGATGCCATCATGATAAATATTATATCACAGAAATTCTATGAATCTCTTGTCAAATTCATATTTATTTCACTTGGTGTATAACCTATTCTTCAGTAGATATTCTAGAACTTGACAAACTTAGCTGTCATGAACAGTTGGTCCAGCCTCAGTGAATAGCAAGATATTGTCTAGGTATACTGCCACATACTAGTCTTAAAGATTTTGGGAATATCTCATTAACCAGGCGTTAGGATAAGTAGATGTATCAATCAGAGGAGAAGTCAAAAGCCTTCTGAAATAGAAGATATTTTGGGATTTGAATTTGACATATAATAGTACATGTACGGATGAAGTGAGAACTACAGCTTGTATTAATGTTTGCAAACAGCTCCAGCAATGGTGTTCAGAAGATTGGCGAGCTTTCACCCATTTCTGAAGATCCTGGAGTTGATCCTGATTGACTTGTTAAGGCCTTTGCAATGTTCCCCAGAGTCTCTGTAATTGACTTCATTATGACCTAGCCCCTAGGTGTGAGTTGGGTCAAACTTTTATAGCATACCTAAAGCAGGAGCACAATACAGAAGCTAGGCTCTGGGCAGGATGGAGCTGTTCAGATGTGGAGCAGAAGCTAGGCATGGAGTGAGAACAGGTTTGGAGTATCACTCCAGTATACAGCAAGAACCAGAAGAAGTAGCAAAGTAAAGCTCGGTAGTAGTAGATGCAGTGCAGGCCCACTAAAAACTGTTCTGTCTGTTGGAGCTATAGTACCTTCTTCCTTCCACTATGTAATCCACAGTTTAAAGAGTAGATGAGCATGAAAAAAAGATCATAATGTTGGGGATTTGCATGTAAAATTGTTGGCATACACAGACGATCTACTTCTTTTTACACAGCCTTCTGAAATTCCTCAGGTGTTAGCCCTGATAGACTCCTATTCCAAAGTCTCTGGGTACAAGATTAACTGGTCTAAATCAGTTGCATTTCCACTCAACAGCTGCTCCAGCTCAGCAGAGATGGCTTCATTCCCCTTTAGGTGGAAAGCTGGTAGCATCAAGTACCTGGGAGCTTGGTATAGCCCCTCTGTAGACTCCATGGTTCAAACGAACATAGATGAGTTGCTGCAGCTGATTCAGCAAAAAACTTTAGCCTGGTCCTCCCTCCATTTCTTTTGGTGGGGCAGGTTAGACATCATTAAAATGTCTTTAGCCCCCAAAATTAATTATGTGTTAGGTATGCTCCCTTTTACGCTCCCGACTGTATCATATGTTAAGCTGGAGAAAAGTCTTATAAACATTTTATGGAATGGCTCTCAGCCGCGGATTGCTAGCAAAAAACTTAAAGCCTCTAAAGATAAGGGGGGGGGGGGTCCATTTTCTTGACTTTTATTGGTACCATCAGGCCCTTTTGCTAAAACAAGGAGTGTTATGGCTAGAACCAGAAGGTCTTGACCAGCGACCCACATGGTTAGAGATTGAGGCCCGTGCAGCTGACCCATATCCCCTAGCCCAAATGCTAGGCTCTAAGCACCCAGACTGGACAAATGTTGGGAGTGTTATCAGGGCTACACAGGATGTTTATCTAACGCTCACATGCTTGGTAGCTAAGGACAATCCGCCCTCTAGACAGATCCTGTTATGGTGGAACCCATAGTTTAGAATCAGGGGACACATGTTTGCTTGGAAAAAATGGCAAGATTGTGGGGTCTGGACACTTGGGCAATTAGTAGGTGTGAATGGATGGAAAGACTTTGCCTCATTAAAGCTGGAGTTCTCTCCACCAGAATCCAGCTACTTTAAATGGGTCCAACTTAAGCATTGCATCATAGCATCCAACATAAAGTTAACAGAGTTGGCATCGGAGGGTGCATTAATTAAAGGGATTAAGGACATAACTGGGCAGAAGGGAGTCATCTCTAAGCTATATGCCTTATTTAGGGATTACGCCTCCCATAGGCTGCTGGGGCTGACTAGGGTTTGGGAGTCTGACCTTTATTGTCAGGTGTCCCATAGCTCCTGGAAAATATTAAGGGGAACTTCAAGGTCAGCTGCGATCAAGCAATCATTATATATTTTTTTGCACAGGGCTTTTATCACTCCAGCAAAATTAGCCAAGTGGGACAAGGAAGCCACGGGCATGTGTCGGTCTTGTCAGAAGGAGGCACCTTTTTACATATGTTTTTTGACTGTCCTCTAGTCCAGCGGTTTTGGAAGCAAGTTTGGGGCAAAATTCGAAAAATTTTGAATCTGTCAGTAGAGTTAACGAGGAGCATGGTCCTTTTGAGAGCCTTAGAGGTGTATCCAGGCAGAGGGAGTGAGGAAAGTTTTTTATTAAATTTTATGATGGCTATCGCTATCAAGATGATTCTGGTGAACCGGAAAAATTTTCAGAACCTGAGTCTGGTGTGATGGTGGAACCTGGTGTGCCAACATTCTAAATTTGAGAAAATATATAGTAAACTTCATCACCCTGATTAAGTGGAGTTAAATGTCAGAAGATGGTCTCTATTGGATCAATACGTTGCCCGTTCACAAGTCGCCTAGCGGGAGGAGGTAGCAGTGGTTAGATTAGCCCCTGAGGCCGTCTCGCCAAGTTGTCGGTAACTCTATTGACCGGTGTGGGACTCAGAGAAAATATTGTTTATTATGATCTTTTTTTTTTATATTCTTTATTTCGGATTTTATAATGACATACAAACAAAAGCAAGACCCACAACGACAGCTCAAGAGAACAATTACAGCAATGTAAACCAACCCCCCCACCCCCCACCCTCCCAAACCAGGGAGGGTGGGGGGTGTGGGGGTGGGGTTGGTTTACATTGCTGTAATTGTTCTCTTGAGCTGTCGTTGTGGGTCTTGCTTTTGTTTGTATGTCATTATAAAATCCGAAATAAAGAATATTAAAAAAAAAGATCATAATAAACAATATTTTCAGGAATCAACCATACTTTTGAAAAATGAACATATTGGAGGAAAATGAATTGTCTCTAAGGGGGTTATTTATTAACAGAATGCACTAGTACCATAAACGGTCATTGCCTACCGCATGGTAGATAACATGCTATAATAGCATTAGTGCATGCTAGTTGTTAGTAAATGACACCCCCAAATCTTTGCTATGAGTTTACTGTCCATGGTTTGTTATATTACCTTTATTGTAAGAATAGTTAATTATTTTAAAAATGACCTTGGTGTGTGGGCTCACTGGCTTTTTATGATTAGTTACAAGTCTGTTTTCCATTATTTGTGGAGGGTTTGTTGTACCGAAATTCATCTTACCCTTTACTAAGGTGAATTTAGCAGCCAGTGTTCACATGCACCAATTAGGCTTATATTGCATCAAGTAAATTTAAATTTACTATGTGTGGTTTATTACAAAGCTTAATACCATTTAGGACTCGTACACTCATTCTTGTTTGCTCTCAGGGAAACATGTTGTTTCAGCAGTTCTTACTAGTTTTATGATAATCATATGTCTTGTAAGTTGCCGGGGGTTACTGTTGTTGATTTTTACCATATGTGGTTTTGTAAAATGGTTCCTCTGGTTCTATATGTCAGCAAGTACATGTGCACTTCTGCACATCCATCTATGTATTTTAGAAAAGGCTCCACGTTCAGCAGCGCCTTTTCTAAAACACTGGCAAAATTATATATGTCTTGGCCTTGACAACTCAGTTCTAATTTCCGTGTACCATTTAAAATTTACCTTCATGTATATTTTCATGTTTTTAATTTAAAATGGTTGCATTTTATGTCATACTTAAAAATATTTCAGGCGCTAAGCCAAGTAATAAAGAAAGTAATTGCCTGGAAATGTGACAAAATCGAATAATCAGAGCTACAGTAACAGTATTAAAAATGTACTGCTCTTTTTTGAAAGTGAATAATCTAAGTGGAAATCTTGAATGAGAACCCAGTTGGATTATTTTCTTATGTTTTGGGGGCTGTATTTTTGGTACATGGTAGGAAGCCCAGTGTCCCTGTTTGTAAACACAAAACGGTTAAGTCTCATACTGAGCACAAGCAAATAGACATCATCAAAAAAAAATGTGGTTGTTTGACCCTTAGGCTGACTTGAAAGGTCCTATAATTCATCAGAATGAGATTGTCAGAAATCTAGGACTGGTCTAAAATCTCATTCATGGAATGGAATAACTTGTCAACTCTGTTGTAGGTTCCAGTGATAACTCCACTACTGCATGACCCTTCTTCATGGCCCAACACATCATCTACAATAGTACACCTCCAAGTCGTCAGTGACCTTCTTGACAGTTGAAACAGAGAAGGCCAAACCTAATAGGAAATTATAGAAGGAAAGTACAACTCATACTCCTACGATAAACTGTATAAGAGGTTGATATTCTAAAGTTTATCCAGTTAACGTTAGGAGTAAAACATACCCATAAAGCTGCTAACACTGCCACTAGGTTAAAAATTATCCTCATCGGGGTAATATTATAATTTCCTACATTAATATAGTGTGTGAATACTTTTCACTATGCGAACTGTGCCAGAATTGGAAAGCAAGAGGAAACCTATGCACACATATTTTCACCTGGTATTAGATGCACATAATTTTTCTGAGGTGCGATCCATGCATGCTTTAGAATTTATAAAGCCCATTGAGGGACTGGGTCCATCATCTCAAGCTAATCTGATGCTCAGTTTACTTGTAAGTCTCATAGGATGGTTCAGGGCGATAAATTGAATTAAACATTGGTTGACTGACAGGCAGCAGCAGCAAATGGTGGTAAATAGAACACATTCAGAAGAAAGAAAAATGACTAATGGAATGCCTCAGTGGTCAGTCCTGGGATCAATTCTGTTCAGTATATTTGCGAGCAAAATTGCTGAAAGATTAGAAGGAAAAGTTTGTCTTTTTGCAGATGACACGAAGATCTGCAACAAACTGGAAATAGAGGAAATAGGCAAAATGAGAAGAGAACTATAAAAATGAGAAGACTAGTGCTTGGCAGCTAACCTTTACCCAAAGAAGAGCAAACTGGTGTGTTTCCTCCTTCTGGTCTCAGTAGGCTGGTGTGAGCATGGTGTTAAAAGCTTTTTGTTATGGACAGGGCTGATGCAAAGCGACCAGGAACCCTAGGTGAACCTTAACCATTGTACCGCTCCAATTAACTTTTAGGTTCATGCCTACCCCTAAATTTTGATAACACAGATACACTACCAAAAAACTGCCTCCAGTTTTGCAACTGATTCCTATAGATTTTGGGGTGCTGAATCCAGGAAAAATAGCCAAAATATTCCATCACGTCACGTTTTCTTGCAAAATTAGATTTCTTACCCATATAAGGAATGTTCACATAATTTCTTTTTAGCCGACTGCAGTTTATTTTCTTGGCCCAAAATAGAGGTTGTAATGGTTAACTAACTAGAAACACTCCCTCATGATATTTTAGAGTGTTTTGTATTCATTTTATACATTAACAGGGCAATTGGGAGGCGGGGGGCTAAATCCAGTACTCGCGCTGGCGCATGTTCTTTCCTGTTCGCCTCGCCTCGTTCGCTCGCTCAAACACGGTGGTTGCGACATGAACGTTCCTGTCAAATTTCAGTTTCTTGCAAGTTCATTATTACCTTTTGTTTGCTCAGTCGTAATCCAGCTTTATTCCGAAGTGGTTCACTACAGTTGTAGTTTGCAGTGCTGTGTATTTGTGATGGCTCACAGAGCCAAAGGTTGCGTCAACTCTCCGGACAGTTTTTGTTTTATTTGTGGGGAATATACCGTGAAAAAGCGGCAGAGGAACATTTCTGCATTTATTAAAAAAGTATATTTCGCCTATTTCGGTTTGAAGTTAGGCGATCAAGACAAACCGTGGGCTCCTCACAAAGTGTGCAAGACATGTGAGGAAGATCTACGCTTACGGATGAAAGGTAAAAAACAAGCATTTCGTTTCGGAATACCTATGATGTGGCGTGAACAAAGAGACCACAGCAGTGACTGCTATTTTTGCTCTTGCATTGTGAAGGGATACAACTTAAAAAATAAGAACGTAATAAGTTACCCCAACCTTCCCTCAGCAATTAGGCCTATGCCTCATAGCAACGAAGTACCTGTGCCTGAACCACCAAAACCTTTGGATCATATTTGTGTGGACGGTTCTGATCATGATGAGACTCATCAGATAACTTTTCCCGATGAGTCCAGTACTTCCGAGTTTGAAACTGAACCAGATCCGAAACCTGAACTTTTCTCTCAAGCTGAATTGAATGATTTAGTCTGGGATTTAGGACTCCCAAAAGATGCTGCCCAACTGCTAGGTTCTCGGCTTAAACAGAAAAATCTATTGTCACCAGGAACAACTTTTTATTGGTACCGCAACCGCGAGACACAATTTTTGAAGTATTTCAGCAAAGAGGAAGATTTGGTATTTTGCAACGATATATACGGAGTGATGGAAAAGTTTAAACTCAAGTATGATCCTGCTGAATGGCGGCTGTTCATTGATTCATCAAAAGACAGCATAAAAGGTGTTCTTCTTCATAATGGCAACACATTCGCTTCAGTTCCTATTGCTCACTCTGTTATTCTCCAAGAAAAATACGAGAATTTGGCCCTGATTCTTCAGAAGATTCGTTATGATGAGCATAAGTGGATGATTTGTGGAGACTTTAAAATTCTATCCATGCTATTAGGGCAGCAATCCGGTTTCACCAAATATCCCTGCTTCCTTTGCTTGTGGGATAGCCGGGCCCGCGACCTACACTGGGGGAAAAAAGACTGGCCAATTTGGGAGTATTTGAGACCCGGTGAGAAAAATGTTCTTCATGAGAGCTTGGTACCTCGTGATAAAATTCTATTACCACCTTTCCACATTAAGTTGGGTCTCATTAAGCAATTCATCAAGTCCCTTCCAAAAGATGGTGAGTGCTTTCGGTACCTTTGCTCAAAGTTCCCCCGACTTTCTGAAGCAAAGCTAAAGGAAGGAGTGTTTGTTGGCCCTGATATAAGGAAACTCATTTCAGATGGAGCATTCGCTGAAACGATGTCTGAGAAGGAAAAAGAAGCCTGGGATTCCTTCAAGGATGTTGTTCTCAAATTCTAGGGGAACAGGCGGGATGAGAACTATAAGGATATTGTTGCCAGGATGCTCAATGCCTTCAAAGAACAAGGCTGTAACATGAGCCTGAAAGTCCATTTCTTGCACTCCCATGTGAACTACTTTCCCGAAAACTTGGGGGCGTACAGTGAAGAACAAGGTGAAAGGTTTCACCAGGACATCAAGGACGCAGAGAGAAGGTACCAAGGAAGATGGAACACCACTATGATGGCTGATTTCTGCTGGTTGCTGCTGCGGGAAACCCCAGATGAAAAATACGCCAAGCAGCGCACCAAGAGAAGCATTCAGGGGAAGAAGAAACGGGCCCACCAGGAGATTGATTGACCCAAGAATGACTTTAAAATCTAAACTATGTTGACAAATATCGTTTTTTTACTAAACTTTGAAATAAAAATTTGCTAGTTATTACCACAGTGTCGGATCTCATTTATTAGAATTTTATTTTCACACCATCGGGTGTTTGTCTTCATGTATTGCAATGGTGCGGTTTGTGTTTTCTATTCTTACATACATACCTGTACAACATTTTTTGCACATTTCTTTGCTTTGCTTTGTGTCTAACCTCGCTCTTATATGCTCAATGTTTGTGCACATGTATGTGGCTGTTTTAAGTGCAGACAATTTTGCTGCCATCACAGTGTGTTTTGTTGACATTACTCTATTCTTATGTGCTGCCTTGTTACAATTTTCTTTATTCTTATTTGAATAACTACTAAACAATTAGTATAAAGAATTCATCCAAGAAACTTTTATCTCGATCGCACTCAATCTGAAACGTTCACCTCAAACTGCTATCCCAATGTAGCAAAAATTCTGTACGTGATGGAGCAAATTGGTTACCAGATATGGATTCAGCGCACCAAAAAATGTAAAAATCAATCGAAACATTAGAGGCAGTTTAAAAAAAAATTTTTTTAGTCTCCCATAGTAATCCTGCAAAAATATGTAATTGGACATCATGAAATCAATATTCATCAATATTCATATTTATGGTGGTGTGGTGCAAGCCATGAGAATAGGAGGGATAGTCCTTCAATGGTTAACCTTCTTTTTGATTGATCAGCGGTTTTGTGTATACTGGGGGGCTCAATCCTCCTCGGTAAAGAAATGGGTCTGCTTTGCCCCCGATTCTCTTTAATATCTATATGAGTCCTGTGGAGGCTATTTGTCGGAGATATGGATTTGTGGATTTTTTGTATGCTGATGATATTCAGCTCCTGATTGAGATAGATGACTATGAGGCTGTAGCACTTTGGCACGTTAACCACTATCTGAATGATATTGTAATCTGGCTACAATCTAATCGGATAGTGCTCAATGTCTCCAAATCTGATGTGTTGCTTTGTGGGATGTTTATGGAGGGCAGCTTGCAGGCTGTACTCTCTATTGAGGGGTTCCTTATCATTCCTCCAGTTTAGTCCACACTTCTGGGTTGTGTACCTCCTCCTGCAGCTTGGAGACTGGGCATGTCAAAACTCGTGACATCACTGGATGTAGTCTGCTGGCATCTCCAATCAGCTCCAGTGTGTCCAGTCTCCATGCAGCAGGAGGACGTAGTGAGCCTTAGTGCTGAGCTCACTAGAGAAACACATAAGGAGCTTTTAGGGTAGCATAGAAGCTGTCTTGGTTTAATTTGGGAAGTTCTGTAGTGATTCTTTCATTTCGATTCTGAAGCTTTAAAAAAAAAAAAAAAAAAACCCGGAAGCTTGCTCTTGCTTGTGCCGGGTCCTCATTCGCCTGCCTGTGTGTCCCTCTATGTTCCTTTTCAGGTATTACCCGGCTCAGTTCTCTCTCCCTGGAAGGCACGGGGGAGAGCCCTGCAGGAAAAGAGCAGCGGTGAGTGTCCGGCGCTCCGGGGCAGCTGCGATCCTCTCAGGGTATAGCCGCAGTTAGCGGGGAGCTCGACCGTGGCTGACAGCTAGCTTATCAGCTGAGCGCGGCCACGCGGTTTTGAGCTCCACGGCAGCAAAGATCACTCCAACGGACTCTGCAGGTACCGTGTGGGGGTACAATCCTATGGAGCTGTCGGGGGCCATAGGCCGCAGAGGCGCGAGTCTTTTCGCGATGGTTTTGGCGCCTTTTTTTTGTTTTACTCAGCGGCGGCCATTTTAGTGGCATGGTGAGCCGCGCAGCCCGGAATCACATGGGGTGGCAGTTTGGGCCAGATTTGTTATTTTTCTCTTCCCCTGATTCCTGTCCCGTAGGGGCCCAGGGGCCTTTCTTTGGGGGGAGGAGATTTGTTTTCTTTAGTTTTCTTTTGTTTTCTGTTGCTCTGCTGCATCTGCCTGGTGTGGTTCCTGGGTTAACCCTTCAAGTACTGGAAGCTTGGAATTTTTGATGTAACCCTCTGGCTAAGGGGAGGGCTTCCTAATCATTATATACTATATCAACAACAAAAAAAAGAGTTTAGTGTGTTAAACAAAGTGGCTCATTTGGAATTTCTTTTTTTTTAAACTTTTATTTTCATTTTGCAACAAACAAAAGAAACAACACACCAAAAAAGACAAAACAAGCATACAATAAGGAAAAGCAAACCCATTACCCCCCACCCCGATGCTTCTTCTCTACCCGATTATATCAGCATGTGAGCGCTTCCAACCAACAGTGATTATACATCAAACGATCAAAAGAGTATCTACAAGACAGCATGATCATGAGACAAAGATATATACAAAGTCAGACAGTCAAATGAGAGCATTTAGCAAAATGTACATAGTCATTGAGCAGCGTCCATTGAGACCAATGAGAAGGAGTCTGACCGGAAAAAGCGAACAGACGAGGGATTTGTTCATATTTACTGTAAAGACAGGCATGATTCCACCAGTCATTGGGGCTCAAATGGGAGCTAAGCTTCCAGTATTACTTAATTAGGGAAATACTTAATTAGGGAAATAGCAATGCTAAGCATAAAGTTCGAAAGGAGATAAGCCATTTTTGGGAGAGAGGGGATCCCCGCAACCGGGCGAAGTCCCACTATCCTCCAAGAAAGGGGCTCCTGAGAGTGCGAGATAGACTAAATACGACCCCAGACCCGACGCCAGTAATACTGTGGTGCGGGATATTCATGCATAACATGAGGCAATGAACCAATGGCCGCGGGACGTGTCCAGCAACCATTGCCCTGAGTAGTGTTCCATTTGTCTAATCTGTGAGAAGTGGAAAAAAAACACCGGTGGGCTAGAAAGGAGAGGGTCTGAATGAGTGAGGCGGATCGGGAACCCGTATCCCTCTACTCCTGATAAGGCTCTATTGCTCCGAGATCGAAGTCACATGCAATTCTCTCTCCCATACGTTCTGCGCTATAGGGGTATCTCTAGGTATAGCATTACAGAAGGTTTAGTAAAATTGGATGCTACACCCGGTGAATTACCGAGAGGTCGGAAAGTCTCCAATCAACCTTATATAGAGAATGCCGATGGCGGGAGTACTCTAGTGGATCAAAGGCGATGCTGAAGTTGCACTGACCAGAGTCGGGAGTCTAAAGGTTGCATAAGAGTAGTAAAGGCACCTAAAATGTCTAAAAGCATTGGTGGATAGTGGGAGTCTGATGGGAGAGTCATACCAGGGAGAAAGGTAAGAGGAATCGGTTCGCGAAGGCCCGCTTCTGTATCTAGCCACACAGGTCTGCTCGGTACTGGCTCTTCCAACCAACGAGCACCTTGTTTGAGAAGAAAAGATTGAGGGAACACTTGAGTAAATCGCCACCAAGTATTAATGGAGCATTGGCAGAGGCCGAGGCCAACTGCGCAATACTTGCATAGTAAGCAGGGTTGTCCACATTCGGGGCATAATGCAAATACACGTGAATTAACTATCTCCAACCTCAAGGTGTACACGGGCCCATCTACCCTTCTTGTCAGCGCTAATATCAGATACAGTAGCGTGCTAAGACTTCTTAACTAAAGTGGCTCTCCCGTACCATTTGAAACCGGTGGGAGAATAGGCAGCTACCATGTGAGGCTTAGCATTGAGTTTCAGTGTTTCAACAGAATTTAAATGCGTTTCCTGAAGAAACACTAAATCAACATGCTCATGGCTAAGATAGCTAAGGATTTTCTTTCCGTTGAGTGGACCATTAATGCCTTTGACTGTGAATGATAAGATTTTACATAAGACCATACAGAAAAGTTAAAATTCTGAGCATGATAGCACACATAATTTCACTGTGTCCCTCAAACTGACTGTATCTGGCTGTACACATGACATAGGAAAAATAAACTAATATAATACAATGAAGCGCCCCACATTAACAAAGAAAACCGCAGTACGGTAGAGGAGAAGCAAAACCCCAAAATTACTGGCGACCATGTGTCTGCGGGGAGAAACCCCAGAGAAGGCCTAAATTGAAAAAACACATAACCTGTAGGACGGTGCGTGCTCCGAATCCGACCGAGGCACACATCATGAAGGGATAGGAGACCAAAAAACAAAAGTCATATAGAGAAAGAAAGAAAGTCCAGGCTATTTCCGTGCTTGGCTATGACCGCCGCATCGGGCCCTTCAAAATGGCGGATAGAGCCGGCAAATAAGAGTCCAAACTTTGGGATTAGCGCATCTGCTCTGCTTCTTTGGAGTCTAAAAATGTTGATAGTAGATCAGGATCTTCGAACGTCCTGGTTTGGTTATGGAGAGTCACTCGGAGCTTCGCTGGATACAACAGGCCAAAGCGAGCCTGTAGCTGTTGAAGTCGAGGGCGAAAAGCAAGGAGTTTCTTCCGACGGTCAACGGTAGGCTTTGCCAAATCAGGAAAGAAGGAGACCTTACGACCTTCAAATTCCAAATGATGATTCGCTCGGGCAGCATGTAAAATTTGTTCCACTTGTTGATATCGTAGCAAGCTAAAGATAATAGGCCGGGGGGTCGTGCGGTTGAGCGCCATGTGAGCAGGAACACGGTGTGCACGATCGATTTCCAGTTCTTTATGAAAGGTGATCTTCAACAAGGAGGGAAGAGTTTTGAGCAAAAATTCTCTTATATCTCCTGCTTCCACCCCCTCCGGCACTCCGAGGAGCCTCACATTGTTGCGACGGGCTCGATTATTGCTATCTTCTAACTCCTTTTGAAGATTCTGTATCTGACGCTCAGCCTCGTCCAGTTTGCCCAAGCGCACCTCGTGCGAGTCGAGGACCCCCGCCATGTTGTCCTGCCGTAATGAAAGACTTTCAAGTCGGTCTTGGAGCACTCCAAAGTCTTCTCGCATGGCTCGAAGCGCTTCTCCATTGGACTGCACCAATTCCTTCACGCCGCGTATTTCTTCCAAAATCTCCAGGTGCATCTCGGGGTTTGCACGAAATGGAACCATCTTCTGTGGGGAGGACATCTCTGTTTTGGAGCGTTTTCCGTGAGAAGAAGAAGGAGACCCGAAGTCCAAGCGCGCTGGTTTATGGGCCGCCATTCCCCCCGAGGTGCCCCGGTCAGCTCGGAGCAAAATAGTAAATTTGTGTAGGTATTAAGTCAGGATTCTAAGTAGGCCTCTCGGGAGCTTCAACGCAAAGCGTCCTACCCGCTGGACATCAGGCTCCGCCCCTCATTTGGAATTTCTTACTTGAAGAGAAGTGATCAGAGGTTGGTCAGATGGCTTCTCGGCCGCTGTGCGTCGTCTGTGGGACCCGCAGGGGTGCTATAATGGATTCGGGTATCTGCCGCGGCTGTTCGTCAGCGTCTGCTAGCATAGAGCAGCAGCTTGAGCTTAAGGCAGGGCAGGACCTGCCATATGGGCCTGCGGAACCAGAAGGAGACGTTCTGCTGGCCAAACAGCTGGGGGCTGGGACAGAGTCTCAGGCGGGGCCTTCGGGGATCTTGCCAATTTCAGATTCGGGCTCTCAGTTTGGCAATTTCTGTCCGGACTTCGTCTTAATGATGCATCAGGCTTTTTGTTTACGTCGGCAGGGAAGGCTGCCGGAGTCTTTACCATTGTCTGCGGCGCTACAGCAGCCAGCTCGGCCGTTGGCACCTGGTGCGTCTGCCAGGACGCCCAAACGGGCCAGAATAGATGATCTTTCGTCCTCGGAGGTGGATTGGCGAATATGAAGTGGATCTAGAAGCCGGTTTGGAGGAGTTGGAAGAAGGAGAGATTCCAGAGCCGTAGGATAAAGCAAAGATTATTCTGATCTTCCGAAGGGACGAGCTGACGCCGCTTATTATGGAATCCCTTCAAATGCTAAAGCTGGCCACGGAACAGCCGGTGGAGGAGAATAATGGGGAGGATCCGATCATCCAGGCGGTGAGACAAACTCAGACAGTGTTTCCCGTTCACAAGGTGGTAGACCGGATGATTAAAGACAAATGGGATCAGCCGGAAGCAGGTCTCAGAGGGGCTTGGATTATGAATAGGTTGTATCCCCTGGCAGATAAGGACAAGGAAAGTTCCGGTCTTCGCGAGTTGATGCGGCGGTATCAGCTGTAACCAAAAAGACCACTATTCCGGTGGAAGGTAGTTCTGCCTTGAAAGATGCACAGGATAGAAAGATGGATAGTCTGCTGAAGCAATCCTTTGAAGCCAACGGCTTGTCTTTGTAAGCTTCCATCTGTGGGGCTTGGGTGGCCAGACCGTGTCTCCGCTGGTCGCAAGGGTTGCGTCAGTCGGTGCAGCTGGAGCAAGAGGGACTACGAGAATTAGACTGGAGTCCGGCTCATCATATTTGGCAGATGTGCATTATGATTTGATCAGAGCTCTGGCCAATAGCATGGCGTCCTTTGTGGTTAAGGAATTGGGCGGCAGATGGTTCTTCTAAGGCCTGGCTCAGTAAACTCCCGTTCAAAGGTCGACTGTTGTTCGGGGAGGATCTAGATAAGCTAGTTAAGGATCTGGGGGAGTCTAAGACTCCCGGAGGATAAGCCTAAGCAGGGAAAGGCCTCCTCAGCCTTTAGGGGCTCCTTCAGAGATTTTCGAAGATTTCAGTCTTCCCGCTTGGGTGGTTTTCAGAGAGGACACTTTGCCTCTCGAGCCCAGGGGTTTCGGGGTTTCGCAGAACAGGTAGAGGTTTTGCCGCGACGTCCTCAGCTGCCACTCGAAGACCACAATGAAGCGAGGGGGACCCCGGTAGGAAGCAATCCGATAGGCGGGCAACTTTGGAACTTTCTTCCTGCCTGGGTCCAAATAACTTCTGACCAGTGGGTCTTGGAAATAATCCGAGAGGGTTATGCTCTGGAATTCGCAAGGCCCGTTTGCGATTCATTTGTAATGTCTCCTTGCAGAGATCAGGAGAAGGCTCTGGCGGTTCGAAGTACCCTGGATCGGCTCTTGAAATTAGGAGCAGTCGTTCCGGTACCCAAGGCAGATTACGGCAGGGATTGATACTCAATTTATTTCGTGGTTCCAAAGAAGGATGGGTTCCTGCACCCAATTTTGGATCTGAAAGGAGTGAACTGCTGTCTCCGAGTGCTGCATTTCATAATGGAAACATTGCGATCCATCATTGTGGCGGTGCGGCAAGGGAAGTTTTTGATGTCCCTCGACCTTATGGAAGCGTATTTGCATTTCCCGATCAGAGCAGGGCATCAAATATTTCTGCAATTCGCGCTGCTGTGGGGTCACTATCAGTTTCAGGCGTTGCCCTTCGGGCTCTCAACGGCGCCGTGGACATTCACCAAGATCATGGTGGTGGTGGCTGCAGCGTTGCGAAAAGAGGGAATTCTGGTACATCCCTATCTTGACGATTGGTTGATTCGGTCAAAGTCCAGAAGCGAGAGCATAAAGGTTACGGAAAAGGTGGTGAGATTTTTGGAGGGGCTGGTTGGGTAGTCAATACAGCAAAATTTTACCTGAGCCCGTCCCAGAACCTAGAGTACCTGGGAGTGCGCTTCAACACCCAACAGGAAGCGGTGTTTCTCCCGGATCATCGCGTACAAATTCTTCAGAAAGTGGTGCGTCAGTTCAGAGCAACTCCGGCTCCTATGGAATGGAGTTACCTCAGGGTGCTGGGAACAATGGCGGCGTCCTTGAAAGTGGTGCCTTGGGCCAGATTTCATATGCGGCCGCTGCAACGGGCGTTACTTCACCATTGGTCTCATCAGGCTGATCCATTGAGCAAACGACTGCCCTGTCCCCTAGGGGTCAGGCAGGCGCTGACATGGTGGCAGCGTCGGGGGTCTCTGTCGGCCGAGATGCCTCTGGAACAACCAAAGTGGCTGTCGTTGTTGATGGACGCGAGTCTTGCGGGCTGGGGGGCTCATTGCAGAGAGCTCTTCGCGCAAGGCCTTTGGTCAGAGCAGGAGACCGCTTGGTCGATCAACATGTTAGAGCTCCGAGCGGTGAAGCTAGCACTGCACGCATTTGAAGCGACGGTGAAGGGCTGTGTAGTGCGCGTGCTGTCAGACAACTCTGCTACAGTGGCTTACATCAATCAACAAGGTGGTACAGGAAGTACGGCCATGGAAGAGGAGGCGGACAAGCTGTTCGCTTGGGTAGAGCAGCGCCTGCTGGCAATTTCGGCTGCACACATTGCGGGCAAGGACAATGTGACAGCGGATTTCCTCAGCAGGGTTCTAGTGGATGCCAGAGAATGGGAATTGCATCCGGAGGTGTTTGCGCAGATAGTTCTTCGATGGGGGCCGCCAATCATGGATCTCATGGCTACCTTCCAGTCCGCGAAGGTGGGCCACTTTTTCAGCAGGCGACCGGAGCGGATGTCAGAAGGGATCGACGCTCTAATGCAGAGTTGGCCTCTGTCGGGTCTTCTCTATGTCTTCCCACCGTGGGCGATGATAGGCCGATATGTGCAGCGTATAGAGGTGCACCCGTGGAGAGTGTTGCTAGTGGCTCCAGACTGGCCGAGGCGGCCGTGATACACCGTCCTCATGCGGCTTCTCGATGGAGAGCCGTGGAGGCTGCCAGTGTCGGAGAGTCTGTTGATTCAAGGGCCCCTGAGTATGCCTCAAGTGGATCGGTTCTCACTTACGGTCTGGCCATTGAAAGGGCTAAGGTGAAAAGTTTATTCGGGAGCAGTTATATCTACTCTACTTAAAGTGAGAAAGACGTCTACGTTGCTGGCATATGTTCGTATATGGTGCATATTTGAGGATTGGTGTTCAAGAAGACAGGTGCGAGAGGCGAAGGTGTCCGTTCCGATAGTCTTAAGTTTCCTTCAAGAAGACTTTGATAAGGGACTGGCGGCCAGTTCTTTGAGAGTTCAGTTAGCAGCACTGGCTTGCTATAGAGGCAAAGTCCAGGGAGTGGCGCTCGGCGTGCATATGGATGTTTTGCGTTTTCTGAAGGCAGTCACCAGGTTACGTCCTTCTCGTAGAGTTGTGGTGCCTCCATGGGATCTCAATTTAGTTTTGGGAGTGCTGGTTAGGGCACCTTTCGAGCTGTTGCAGCAAGCGTCCTTAAAGGATTTAACTCTGAAGATGGTGTTTTTGGTGGCTATTTGTTCAGCGCGGCGTGTTTCAGAATTACAGGCTTTTTCTTGCAGAGAGCCATTTTTATCATTTTTTCCAGAAAAGGTGGTGCTTCGGCCCGTGCCATCCTTTCTGCCTTTCATTTCTCCATTTCATTTAAATCAAACAGTTTCTCTTCCGGTGCTAGGTTCTATGAGTGGGGACACTACTGACCGGGGGCTTTGCCATTTAGATTTTAAGCGGGTGCTTAAGCATTATTTAAAAGTGTCAGAAGCCATTCGCAAATCGGACCGGCTGTTCGTTTTGTTTGGGGGTGCTCATAAGGACGAAAGCATCTATTTCTAGGTGGATTAGGGAAGTGATTGCGTCGGCATATCTCTTGTCAGGTCGACAAGTTCCATCTGGCTTATGAGCTAATTCCACCAGAGCACAGGCGACTTCTTGGGCGGAGCATAGCTTGGTACCGCCTGTGGAAATTTGTAGGGCGGCTACGTGGTCGTCCTTGCATGCTTTCAGTAAACATTACCGCCTAGATGTCTTGTCAGCAAGGGATGCCGTATTTGGTTCGGCGGTGTTGAAAGCCGGCTGGAGAGGTCCCTCCCAATAAGTACTGCTCTGTTACATCCCAGAAGTGTGGACTAAACTGGATGAACGATAAGGAAATGGAAATTACACTTACCTGGTAATTGATGTTCCTGGAGGAACTCCAGTTTAGTCCTGAATTCCCACCCGTGATCGTATGATGATAATGACTGTCCTGTCGGACTCAGGTTTCAGTAACCGGTAGGTATCTTTATTCTTTTCATTTTCTGTATATTCTTGTGCTTCTATTCTGTCGCTCTGCTGAGGCGGAAGGAAATGGCACAGGGAAGAAGTACTCCTTCTGAGGGGAAGTTTTCTTGTATATAGTTATACTACAGTTGTTTGGTTATAATTGGCTACTTATATGTTGCTCCTTTAAGTGTGCTTTGTCAATAGTTCACTGGGGCTGATGGGAGATGCCAGCAGACTACATCCAGTGATGTCACGAGTTTTTTTATTTATTTATTTAACATTTCTTATATACCGCGCTATTTGTCATCAGTGCGGTTTACATTGTAAAAATAAAACACATAGGCCAAATAACTGCCTTTCGTTTACAGATAACAGGGAATTAAAATGGAGGTAAACCAGGGGAACTATATACAATCTTTGAAACTACCTGTTGGGACATATGTCAGCTTTGACATGCCCAGTCTCCAAGCTGCAGGAGGAGGTACACAACCCAGAAGTGTGGACTAAACTGGAGTTCCTCCAGGAACATCAATTACCAGGTAAGTGTAATTTCCATTTTCATTTGATGTGGAAATGTGAAATCTGGGATTTAGGTGTTATTTTGGATAAGGAATTTGGTCGCCATCAACAGTTGTCACAAGTAGCTCAAGCAGCATTTGGGTACCTGCAGATAGTTCACAAGCTCTGGCCTTATTTAGATCAAAAGGCATTGGATTTGCTGGTTCAAGCATTAGTATTATGCATAGACTATTGTAATGCTCTGTATGAGGTGCTTCTGGGCTACCTGCTAAGGAAGTTGCAGGTGGTCCAAAATTTGGCTGCCCATGATATATGGGGGCTTCACAGGCAAGACCCAGTGACAGGAGTTTTGCGGCAGTTGCACTGTCCCCCCATTAAGCAAAGGTGTTTTTTAAGATCTTGTTTTCAGCTTTAAAATCTTGAGGGACCTAGGGCCCTGGTATTTGCAGGAGCTGGTGTACTGGTACCATCCTGGATGGACCTTGTGTTCTGCTGGGACCCAAATGCTGGTGATACTAGGGCTTTACACTGTCCACCTACAATGCTGGCGTGCGTGGTTATTTTCTATAGCAGCTTCATGGTGTTCCTCAGTACCAACGACGCAGACTACAATTAATTCAAAATACTGCCGCCATATTTATTACATATGCCACTCACCGAGACCATATAAAACATACTTTTTGTGTGTTTAACCACAGGGGGCCCCTTGTCAGAGCACCCATTCCTCATAGGTTAAAAAAGGAAACCTTGGGGCGGAGCCTGTTGTCCAGCGGGATGGTCGCATAACGCTGAGGCTCCCGAGAGGCCTACTCAGAATCCTGAATTAACACCGGACATTCTTGAATTTCTGCTCTGATCTTACCGGGGCACATTGGTGAGATGGCGGGGACCAAACCTACGCGCCTGGAATTTGGATCTCCAGCGGCTTCTCACGGCAAACGCTCCAAAACTGAACCCCCGTCCCCGCAGAAGGGGCTGGCTCTACGCGAGGGCCCCGAAATGCAGCAGGAGATCCTCGCAGAGATCAGAGGGGTTAAAGACCTCGTGCAGTCAAACGGGGAAGCACTCCGAGCGCTGCGGGAAGACCTTGGTGTGTTGCAAGGCAGGCTAGAGGGGCTCTCCTCGCGTCAGGACAAAATGGAGAGCATATTGGATTCTCATGTGGTCCGGCTGTCCAAACTCGACAAAGTTGAACGTCAGGTGCGGGCCTTGCAGAAAGAAGTGGAAGATGGCAATAATAGAGCGCGCCGCAACAACCTGCGCCTAGTGGGCATACCGGAGGGAGCGGAATCGGGAGATATGAAGGAGTTTCTATATAAAATCCTCCCTTCTCTGCTCCAAATCACCTTTACCAAAGAATTGGAGATCGATCGCGCTCATCGTATACCCACAAACATAACGCTCAACAGGAAGACCCCGCGGCCTATCATCTTTCGACTTTTGCGATATCAACATGTGGAGCAAATTCTCAGTGCTTCTCGGGCAAAGGGCCATATGGAGTCTGAGAGCCACAAGATCTCCTTCTATCCTGACTTGGCTAAACCCACGGTGGATCGCCGAAAGCGCTTTCTGGAATTCCGGCCGAGGCTTCAACAATTGCAAGCACGCTATGGCCTGATGTACCCGGCCAAGCTTCGAGTCACGCTGCACAATCAGACAAGAACATTTGAGGACCCTGATCTACTAGCGGAGTTTTGGATGCTAAAGAAGCCGACTTGATGCGCTGACTTCCAGAGTGTTCCTACTAGTTTCTCCTACCCGCTGTACCCGCCATCTTGGATTTGCCACGGTCCAGCGAGGAGTCTATCGAGGACGGTCTGTTGCCTTCTTTTGATGATGTTTGTGACCCGACTCCATCTACCTAGAGTAGCTTCGATGAATATCAGAGACAGTGTTAATTATGGACTCTGGTGTTTCTTCTCTTTTTTTTTTTCATGTCTTCATCCTCCTCTCTAGGGCCTCCTCCCGCAGACATATGGTCGCCATATTCTTTGGGGGTTTTGCTTCTTCTCTAAGTTACTTTGGTACATGCTTTTCAATATGGGGTGTATTGACCAGCATGCTCGGTGATTATGTCATTGCCGTACAGATTCTGCTTATGTTGTATGTTTTCAAGCGCCCTTACCTAAAATGTCTATTACTGATTGATGGCACCATGTAAGATTTTATCATTGAACGTAAAAGGCATCAATAATCCGATAAAATGGAAGAAAATCCTGAGCTACCTAAGTCATGAAGCTGCGGACCTGATTTTCCTCCAAGAAACGCATTTAAATTCGAAGGAAACTCTTAAACTCAATGTTAAACCTTACATGGTGGCCGCCTATTCCCCAGCTGTCTCCAAGAAATGTGGGGTTGCCATACTGGTTAGGAAATCTCTGCATGCTACTATTATTGCGACTGGCTCAGATACAGCAGGCAGATGGTCCAGGGCTCACCTTAAGATTGGTAACCTCGAAGCTACATGTATATGCCTTTATGCTCCTAATGTTGATGACCCTGCCTTTTTTGCTACCATTGCTCAGGTTGCGCAGGCCTCTGCTAATACTTCATTGATAATTGGGGGGGATTTCAATTTAGTTCTTGATCCCCTGATTGACAAACAGCTGCCTAGGACGAGTGGTCCCCCCAAGAGTCACACTACGCTTACCTCTATGATCAAAGATCTTGCTTTAGTCGATTTATGGAGGTTACTACACCCCAATGAGCTTGACTTTACCTTCTTCTCTTCCCCTCATAAATCCCAGTCTCGCATAGATTTCTTTCTAATATCAAAACTGTTAGTTCCTCAGGTAGACACTGCAAAAATTCACTCCCAACATATCTCAGATCATGCTGCCATTTCTTTTCAATTACACACCACTGCGCCCCAAGGAAATTCGGGGGCCTGGTTCTTTGATAGAGCCCTATTAACTCAACCAGAGTTCCAGTTAGAAATTCGTGCAGCCATACAGGACTACTTTCACTTTAATCTACCCCAGGACACTGCAAATTGGGCTTGGTGGGAGGGTTTTAAAGCGGCCATTCGTGCAACGATCACTAGTTATCAAATTCGCCTGCGGAAACAACGTAAACAGCAGCTCCTTATACTAGACCAACAAATCAAAGCAGGCGAACGAGTTCTAACTTCACGTACTGATCCATGCGTCTTAGTTCACTTACAGCGTCTCCGTTTTCAATATAATGCAATCCTCTCAACTGCAGCTTCTCAGAGTATTGCACTTCAGCAAGGGACTTATTACCGTGAAAGCAACCGAGCCGGTCGACTTTTAGCCAACGCCTTGAAAGGTCAAAAAGAAGCCAAACGCGTAGCGGCCCTTCGTGCCCCACAGGGAGGGGGCATACTGACCACAGACTCCGATATCGTAGAACTTTTTCGGGATTTCTATACCCACTTATATCAATCTGAATGTGAATTCTCATCCGAGACCTTCGAGCGCTTGTTTTCTGGTATTCAGCGGCCGACCCTTTCTGAAGCTGATAGGGAGGCGCTGGATGAACCCTTCTCTACTTCAGAGATCCATTCTGCCCTAAAGCGAACAGCCTCGGGTCGAGCCGCTGGGCCTGATGGTCTCCCGTCAGAATTCTACAGAACGTTCAGTGCAGATTTAGTTCCCTACTTAAAACTTTACTTTACTGCCCTTGCGGTAGATACATCCTCTTTGGGATCCTTTTCTGCAGCTAATGTGGTAGTTTTTGAGAAAGAAGGCAGAGACCCGCTGCTAACCGCCAACTACCGTCCAATCTCCCTACTTAATGCCGATTATAAGATCTTCGCTACGATCTTGGCCACCCGGCTATCTGACAGGATGGCCACCTTAGTCCATCCCGACCAATGTGGTTTTATACCCGGCCGCTCCACCGCTGACAATGCTCGGACCTTGTGCCATGTGCTATCCAGTGCTGCCAATTTAGACCACCCATGGGTGGGTCTTTCCCTAGATGCTGAAAAAGCCTTTGATCGCCTGGAATGGCCCTTCTTATTTGCAGTTCTCCGCTGGTATGGCTTTGGGGAGGGCTTCCTCCGATACCTCCAAGTCATGTATTCTCAACCCGTTGCCAGTATTTGTGTAAATGCCATTAAGTCTCGGCCTTTTAATCTTCAAAGAGGCACGCGTCAAGGTTGCCCCCTATCACCCATGCTCTTTGATCTAGCTCTTGAACCCCTCGCCCTCCTTATTAGACAGTCCGCACGTATTCGAGGTGTCCCCTTCAGTCACAGAGAGATTAAACTCTCTGCATATGCAGATGACCTTATGCTCTTTGTATCCCTGGACTCGGTCCCGGCTGTCTTGGACCTGATTGATGGATACTCGCAATTATCGGGCTATAAAATAAACTGGACCAAATCCGTAGCATTCCCACTGAACCGTTGGGTACATGAAGCTGACATGCAAGCCTTTCCTTTCCTTTGGCAATCCCGCATGGTGAAATATCTTGGCGTCCACTACTGTTCTCCTTTGGAAGACACTATTAGTTTTAATGCCAAGGAGGTAGTCTCCAAAGTCCGGGAGCTCACAAATCGGTGGTCTCCCTTATCCCTAACATGGTGGGGCCGCCTAGAAACCATCAAAATGATGATAGTCCCCAAAGTGAACTATATTTTAGAAATGCTGCCCTGCTTCCTCCCGCTACACACCTACAAAGACATAGAGGGCCTTCTCGTCCGTTATCTCTGGCAGGGAAAACCACCAAGAGTAGCTAAACAAAAACTACAGTCTGCGAAGGAACTAGGGGGTACCCGCTTTCCTGATTTTCTTAGATATCATCAAGCCTTCCTACTTAAGCAAGGTGCCCGATGGCTAGCTGCCTCAACAGACAACAGACCAGTTTGGCTTGACATTGAAGAGGAGCTAAGTAGCCCAATTCCGTTGATCCATCTCCCCGGCATGTCCCATCAAGTAGATACACGCCATCCCCCAATGATTGTCGATACTCTTGCGGCCTTTAACACTCTCATTCTGTCACTGGGCCCAAACGTGTGCCCTCCTGACGGACTCCCGCTGTGGAACAACCCCAGAATTCAAGTCCTAAATAAATCGATTGCATGGAAACCCTGGTACTCTAGGGGGATCTGGACACCCCAACAACTCTTCTCTGCAGCTCGTTGGAAGACCTTTTCTGATCTACAAAAGGAATTTGCGTTACCAGCGAAACATTACTTTCAATTGATGCAGCTTCAACACTGCCTCAAAAGTGCTCAAATCCTGCCGCCCTCTGCCCCTACGGAGGATGGGCTATTAGAACTAATTCACTCTATTAGTAGTACACATGGGGTAGCCTCTAACTTTTATAAATTATTATGTCAGGGTACCGATACTGCTACTTGTAGAGCTCAACAAGCCTGGGAACGCGAACTGCAAACCACTTTAACCCCTGTGCAATGGAGCGTTTTCTGGAGCAAAGTAGTGCGGGTTTCCCGATCTGCCTCTGTAACTCAAACTCTATTCTTTTTTGCACATAGATGCTTTTATACTCCAGAAAGAATAGCCAAATGGAACACAACTGCTAGGGATCAGTGTTGGTCTTGCCATACTGCTGTGGGAACCCTTGCTCATGTTCTTTATGAATGTCCTCAACTGCAGGTTTACTGGGGGCGGGTCTGGGGTCGTATTCAATCTATCTTACACCTCCACGAGCCTCTTTCTTGGAAGATTGTGGGACTCCGCTCAGTGGCGGAGGTCCCATCTCTTCCTAAGAAGGGTCGCTTTCTCCTTGATTTCATGCTGGGTATAGCCATCTGTTTAATCACGAGGAATTGGAAGGATAGCTCTCGGATTACTGCCAATGAATGGTGGAACCTCGTCTGCTTATATAGTAAATATGAGCAGATATCTCGGAGAGCTATTCCCCATATCCAAACTCACTCTCGCTTGTCTAAATGGCAGATGCTTAATGATTATGTACACTCTGCTCATTGCTCCGGCATGTCTGTTTAATGTATACTCATCATGTTCAGATCACCGTTAGGTCTTGTACCACAATAATGTCAGTACACGCCCGTTTTCGGTAATGATTAGTTTCTAGAGAAGAAGCAGGGGGGAGGGGGGTGGCAGGGGTTTACTTTGATGTATGTATCACATTCTATGTATGTATTTGTCTTTAGCTGTATGTCTTCCTTTCCTTTGTTGTTATAAAACGAAAATAAAGCATTAAAAAAAAAAAAAAAAAAAAAAAAGGAAACCTTATTTTCTTATTGAACTTATAACTACTTTACCTAGGCTGGCTGTACAGAGGGCCCTAAGGTGATGTGGGGCCACGTGTGGAGATTCATTGTGGGAGCTAATTTGCATATGTGTTTACATATCCATTGAGCCACATTTGCATAAATTAAATTTGTTTTAACATTTATATGCTGCCCAGCCGAAATCCTAGGTGGCTTCCAAACATACATACACAATTTATTAAAATAAAATGGTACAATGGAATAAACAAAACAATTGAATCAAAATTAACTTAAAACCACTTTAACATGCCCACAAAAAAATAAACCATTATAAATATCTGCATATTGGATTTATTTGGTCAGTGCTATGACCAGCTTATTGATTAGGGAAGATATAAAATCAGAAAAACTAATCCTGGTAGCCATAAATTTAGGATCATTGTGTCAGGCTGTATTGGACCGTGCTAGTGATGGAAAAGCCCAGAAATCAGCAGCAGTGAAGCTACTGCATCAGGCTACTAAACAAAATTAAGCTGAGATGTTCTCTTAATTTGAGATTTCCTCAGATCTGAAGTGACAAAATATTTTAAAATTTCAGACTGGGAACATCAAGAAAGCAAAACTGCAAATCTCAAAGACAATCTATCTTGCCCTACCAACCACCAAAAACCTACAGTTGACTACACACCAGAAACCCACAGTACAGGAACCACAGAGCAAATCTACCTTTTCATAAGAACAATAACTTCCAAAACTCCCATAACAAGGAGCTTACCCACAAAAGGGCGGCATCATAAATATTGCAGTAGAACATAGAACACCCATTCACCTACTTGGAAAACTGAACGAGTCAGATTCCTACATAGAAACGCCATACTAACAGGCTTCAATTACACACTTAGAACATAGATAGACCCTCACCAACTGCAGAATAAATGACCTCTGTGTGAGGATTTCACCCCTATGAAAAACCGTGTCCATTTTATCATTTTATGCAGTAAAATGTGCTCAATAACTCGTCACTTGTCTTATAATTCATCAGTTCTTGAAGCAAGCACGACCTCCACAATTTATGAAGAAGAAGCAATCATGAGGTATGACAAGGCACTGCATTTCGGGTCCTTCCAATTCTAAAGACCGTGCATCAGGCATATATCTGCATCTAAACACTGAAGATCGTGAAAGCATAAACTCCTGCAATAGAACCTTCTTATTAAAAAAAAACGGTTTGTGATATCACCAACCTGCTGATTACTGCCCGAGCCAATGGGAAGGTGTCGGCAACAATGCAGGCTCAATTCATAGAAGGCTATACCAATAAAGTTCCATATTTAATCCAAGGGGGAAACTGATTTTAATGAAAAATCCATCTCTGTTCACGCAATTGAAGAGCTGCCTCATGATCACCACCTCTGGAAAATGGAGAAATCCATTCTAATACTCGCCATTTGAACTGAGAAAAAGAATGTTCAAATTGTATACTATGCTGAACTATAGGAGCTAACAACATCCTAGTATGAAGGCATGATGCATGCTTGGACAAGCACTTTTTGAAGGGGTGAATTGTGTGCCCTACATACTTCAGACCACAAGGACAAATGATAAGGAAAACCACAAAGTCAGTATTACATGTTGTGTGATAACACGCATACCATTCCTTGTGGGACGCAGTGTCTAACCACGATCTGCCCTCCAAAGTGCCTGAGCAAAAAGAGCACTCCCCACATGGAAAATGGTCTGCCTGCTCCAGCCCAAACTGTGGAGTCAGAACCTGTTGGGTAGGTGTCTGCATTGTTGCCATCACCTTCCCATTGGCTCGGGTAGTAATCAGCAAGTTGATGATGTCACATGCTGTTTTTTTTTAAATACGAAGGTTCTATTGCAAGAGTTTATACTTTCACGATCTTCAGCGTTTAGATGGGGATAATGCCTGATGTAGGGTCTTTAGAATTTGCTGTGCCGTACCCCGTGATTGCTTCTTTTTCATAAATTGTGGAGGTCGTGCTTGTTTCAAGAACTGATGAATTATAAGATAAGCGACTTGAGTTATTGAGCACATTTTACTGCATAAAATGATTAAAATGGGCACGGTTTGTCATAGGGGTTAAGTCCTCACACAGACCATTGGTCCAACAAAAATATTAAATACTTAGGATGACAATAGAGAACATTTATTGAGAATAGGTCTTTTCTGTTGAGGTTAATTGTTGGGGCTTGACCTTTTTCTCTTTAGCCCTTTGAGATATTAATAGTGTGAAAAAATAAATACAGCACTTATCTTCCTTCTTCAAAGTCAGTTCCATAGAAATACTTCACAATGGCCAGTGTTTCACAATTTGCTGCATCAGGGGTGTACCCTGAAACGCACAATAACCATAATATGACCATACACATATAACACCTAATATGACACCCTCTGAGAATTTTTTAAAAGCAAACTAACTCAGTGTACAGCCCTCGGTGCATTTTAGGATACACCCTGATGCAGCAATTTGTGAAACGCTAGCCGTCATTGGCTGTTTCTATGGAATAGACTTTGAAGCATGAAGATAAGTGCTGTATTTGTGTTTTTCGGAAGCATATTGAAAGTAGTTAAAAATTAAAGAAGAAAAAAAGGGAGGTTTTTTTAACCTATAAGGAGTAGTCCTGGTAACCGCTGGGCAGTCTGACAGGGGTGTCACCCATGGTTAAACACACAAAAGGTACGTCAAAGCCACATTCCGAGGTTTTTTTCACCCTTAATGTCTTCCCTTATCATAGGAGTAATCTGCTTCTGATGTGCATTGTATGTTGTGACTACAGTAATTTGTTCAGTGACTGAGTGGATCAATGATTATAAAATTACTCACTGTCAATCTGCAAAATGCATACTTTTCAATGCAACAACCGTCTTAATGTGCATTCATATAAAATCATAAGTGGAGTGGAATAAGAACATACAAAACTATTGCTTACCCTTTCAAATTGCAGAGGATACTTCATGAAGCTAATATTTATTTACATGCTCTTATATACTGTGCTATTCTGCATCAGTGTGGTTTACATTGAACAAACTGAAATTACATTGAACAGGGCATTATAACTTGGAGATAACTATTTTTGACAGGGAACATGGGCTATGGAGGGTTAAGTGGCTTGCCCAAGACCACAAGGAGCACCTGTGGGACTAGAAACCCCAGTCCTTCTGGCCTGAGGTTGCTGTCCTCTAGTGGGATTTGAACCCCTGACCTTCCAGCTTGAAGTACCTTGCCCCAACCACTAGGCCACTCCTCCACTCCCAATAGGAAGCACATTTAAGCCATCGGAAGAAATCTTTTTTTCATTCAACACAAAAGCTATGGAATTTGTTGTCAGAAGATGCAGTGAAAGAAGATAACATAGATGGCTTAAAAAGGATGTAGACAAGCTCTAGGAGGAAAGGTCCATGAACCATCTTTTTAGCCAGGGCAACTTGGAAAAGACACTGCTTATCCCTGGGTATAAGGAATAAGGAATGAATCTACTTCTTGGAATTCTGCCTAGAATTTATAACCTGGATTGACTACTGTTGCATGCTGGGTTTGATAGACTTTCAGTCTGGCCCAGTACAGTGCTTCTTAGGTTCTTATGCATACTTGGAAACCAGGAAGGATGTCTCTACCAGACAAAAGACTTTTGCTCTCAGACAACAAACAAACCACTACAGAATCCAACCATGTAACTTCAATAAAATGCATAACTTCTTCCTGATGATATACAACTACAAGCAAAGGATGTAAAAAAGAAAATGTTAAGGCATGCCACAATAAGAGGGACAACAACCTCCAGCCACTAATTAGAACAGGATGGAAAGTGCTTGTTGAAAGCATGACACAAAGGCATGTTTAGTTTTGCAAGATTTCGGTAAATAAATTAGACATTTTGGAAGTTGGTATGGATGCAAGATAAATTGCAGGTGATGGTTCTGCGAATTGGGATGCGTCTGAGGAGGTATATAAAATTGTGTAGTAGAGATCTGTGTGTTCAAATGTCTGAGTGAGTGCAAGGAGTGGGCATTTGATTGTGTGAGTAAATTTGGGTGGGGAGGTGAGACTGCATGGAAATTCAGTGGCTGAGAGCAGTGTGATTGAGGGGGAGAGGTATGTTTGTTAATGACATGCGATGGCATACATGATGAGTGCATGGGTACACTGCAGTATATTGCAAAGGTGGGGATAGGCATCTTTTTAAATGAGTGTTTGTATGCGACAGAGTGTGTACTAGTGTAGCATATGGATGCAGAGCAGGTTGGAGGTAGGGGCTGTAGGAAAGAGAATATGTGGAAGTGTATAGTTCAATTCTGTGCCTGCAAGCGGGTGCCATGCATGAGTGAATGCAAGGGTGTATGTGTGACTGAGGGCACTTGGCTGTGAATGACTGAATGAGTAGTAATGATTAAGTACTGTAATTTGATTAAGTACTGCAATTTGTAATAAATATACCCTACCCCTCCTCTTTCCCCCTCCTTACCTACTCAAAATGTACCTAAACATCCTCTGTAAACCAATTTTATCCAGGACCAAGCAGGAAGTCCGTCCTCACATATGGGTGATGTCGGCGCCGACGGAGCCCTCGTGCACAGCATTTCCCCAGCTTTCAAAGAAAGCCTTTGGGAATGCAGCGCACATGTGCGGTCCCCTTCCCGCCCAAGGGTGCCATCTTGCTCAGTCTTTCTTTTTCCATGGAGCCCAACGGACGTAGTTCGTGTCACCCAGGAAAAAGTAGAATTTTTTTCTGCGATTTTCACATCTCTTTATGTGGTTTGACGCCGGTTCCCCTTCCCGCCTTGGCTCGGTACACCGGTATCGAGTCCGGAACTTCTTCTTTCGGTTTTTGTCCTTTGTGACTAGCGTTTGCGCTTTTTCTGTTATTTTCACTGGCAGCCCGGTCTTTTGATCTTGCAAGGGCCCTTTTTCCCCTGAGGGCTGCCAGCGGGTTCAAAAAATGTGATCGGTGTAAGAAACTTATGTCTCTCACTGACACACATGACTGCTGCCTCCGATGCCTCGGGCCCGACCATGACCCACTGGTCTGTGGCCCGTGTGGCAAGATGTCGCTGAAGGCATTTCAGAGCCATCAGCATCAACATGAAAGAATTTTTTCAGAGTCTGCATCCGGCCGGGCCCAGACTTCATCAGAGGCCTCGACATCTCGGGAGTCTGACCCCGAGCGGCATCGTGGGTCCTCTGAGAGGGGGTCTCCCACTCGGGAGCACAAAAGGAAGAAGAAGCTCATGAGGGAGGTGTCAGTGGAGGCACCTGGATCCTCGAGGGCCAGGTCGCGCAGCCCTGACCGCCGTCCCAGGCTCTCGGAGTCGGAGCAGCCGACCAAGCAACCTCGCCTGGAGCCGGAATCCCCGAGTCAGGTAACTTCTGTTGTCCTCGTGGACTCTCCCCCGGGAGAACCGACATCGGGCCCGATGCCGTCGGGGCCCGAGTCGGGGGCTGCGGTGTCTCCTGAGCTCGGACTCAGGCTGACGGCCCTGGAGAGCAGCCTTTTATCTTTATCTTTATCTTTATTTGAGGCATTTGATAGACCGCCCTGTGCCGAGGCGTTAGGGCGGTGTACAATAAAATAAGGCTGCTAGAAAACACAGGAGGAAAAGAACGCCAATAAATAACAGGAGAGATATAGAAAAGAGGGAGGAAAAATAGAACAGAACAAATATCAACACAGACTACAATTATACGGACCAAGGAGATGGGAGAATGGGGGAGGGTAAGGAGGGGGTAGATAGGGCTAAATAATCGGTGTAGAAGATGTCCAGAAATTCACAGAGGGTTATGAGGAAGGAGGGGCCGAAGGTCTAATAATGAATGAGAATTAATAAAGAACTTATTAGAAACTGTGTAAATGGTTAAGAGGGGCTGGGAAGATCAAAAGCCTGATGGAAAAGATGGGTCTTGAGGAGGGCTTTGAATCGAGGAAAGGACAGTTCAGTGTGGAGGGGATGTGGGAGAGAGTTCCATAAAGCAGGACTAGCAAAGAAGAAGGCAGCATGGTGGGTTGACTCAAGGTGGGCGTTTGTGGGGGATGGAAGAAAGAGATGGTTACCATGAGAGGAACGGAGAAGGCGAGGCATAGGCTGGAGATAAATAAGATCTGCTAGGAACTGAGGGGTACTAGTGTGGAGGGCTTTATGTGTCAGGATAAGAAGTTTATAGAGATAGCAAAACTTGATGGGGATCCAATGAAGAGAAAGAAGGCAGGGGGTGACATGGTCGCGAGGAGAGGAGAAAGTGAGAAGACGGGCAGCGGTATTTTGAATGAGCTGTAATCATAAGAACATAAGAACATAAGATATGCCATACTGGGTCAGACCAAGGTCCATCAAGCCCAGTATTCTGTTTCCAACAGTGGCCAATCTAGGTCATATGTACCTAGCAGTTTCCCCAAGGGACACAGGTTCCACAATGCTTGTATTGGTTCAAGCATTGATATCCTGGGTCCCTTCTTAATAATGGTTTATGGACCTTTCCTCCAGGAACTTGTCCAAACCTTTTTTAAACCCAGCTACACTAACAGCCTTTACTACATCCTCCGGTAACAAATTCCAGAGATTGCGAAAGAGCGACAGGTAAGAAATGATCGAAACCACTGGTGAACAATGCCACAGATGCCGAGGTCGGAAAGACGGGTGAGAAGTGTATGATGATCAACGACTTTGAAAGCCGCAGAAAGATCCAGGGAGACAGCTATAGAAAGATCACCCTTATCGTGTGAGTGGTGCAATTCGTTAAGGAGTGCTACGAGGATGGTTTCTGTGTTGTGACTGGGCCTAAATCCTGATTGTCGGGGATGAAGGAAGTTGATGGAGTCAAGATGTGCAGTAAGTTGACGAAAGACAGGTTTCTCAAGTAGTTTTGAGAGAAAAGAAAGGTTGGAGACAGGACGCCAATTAGAGGGAATGGTGGGATCAAGAGTAGGTTTCTTAAGAAGAGGGCGGACAACTGCATGTTTCCAGGCAGAGGGGAAACAACCAGAGGTGAGACTAGAATTAAGAATAGCAAGGGATAAAGGGGTAAGAGAAAGTGAAGAGTCAGTGAGCCAAGAGGAGGGCAACGGATCCAGCAGGCAGGTGGTCTTATGGGAGGAAGAGATTGCTATAGCAAACTCAGAGGGGATAATGGGCTGAAACTGAGACCAGGTGTGGGAGAGAGCAGGGGCGGGTGGGGAGACGAGAATGGGGGAAGCAGGGGGAGGGGAAAGTGAGGGTGGGCAGGAAGCAAATGAGGAACGCAGTGAGAGAATCTTGTTCAAGAAGAAGGTAGCGAGGGTTGTGGGACTTGGGACCGAAAGAGAAGGCGACGAAGGGAGAGAGACAGAGGAATGAGATAGAAGATTCAGAACCTGATAGAGCTGACGGGAAGAATTTGAGGAGGATGCAATAAGAGTAGAATAGTAAGATTGTTTGGTGAGGGTAATCATAGAATGGTAGGTCGTTTGAACATGACGGAAAGCAGCTAGGGAGGAGTCGGAAGGGTGTTTATGCCACAACCGTAGAGCACGGCGGAGATGAGAATGCTGCAAGTAGAGACCTGGGTGATACCAGGGGTGGCGTGGTGACGGGCGAGCAGGGGCAGGATGGAGGGGGGCCACGGAGTCGAACGCGGAGGAGAGAGAAGAGGTCTAGACAGTAACCTGCTGGTTTACTGAAAGGGAGGAGAAATCAGAAGGAAAGAGGGAGTCAGTAGAAGGGAAGTGTAGTAGAGATGCCTGGCTGCCTTCATGGAGCAGTAGCAGGTACTGATCATCGGTCTGACTGGTGCATCTGCCCTGACCACCGGGACCTCGACGTCAAAGTCGACCCCGGAGGCCGAGCCGATCCTCGAGTCAATCAAGTCTCGAGTCGATCCTCGGCCACGGTCTCCCTCAACCTCCCATTCGGGGCCGAGGTCGTCAATGCCGGTGCCCCCGGCGTCGGGGTGGGTGGCATAGAGGCCCACACGGCCGGAGCTGCTCGACTCCTCCTCGGAGGAGTTGGCATGGGAGACGGAGGACGAGGAGTCTCCTGACACCTTCCGGGCCCAGTACATCCCGTCGGATTCCCCGGAGTCCAAGTCTCGGAGAAGGTCCCCCCCCCCCCCCCCCCGGAGGATACCCAGTTCTCGGATTTCATCAGGGACATCGCCAAGGCTTTGGCATTCCCGGCGGATGCCGAGGAGGAGCCTCGAGCCGAAGAGCTCAATGCCCTCCAGTATGATTTTCCTCCGAAGGAAGCCTTTACTGTTCCGGTTCCTCTGATGCTGGAATGGCTGCTCTTCCGTATGTGGGAAACACTGGCCTCGGCGCCGGTTCTGAGCAAGCAGGTTGATTCCATTTATCGAGTCCGTAAGAGCCCTGAGTTCCAAAAGGCGCAGCTACCACACAACTCCATGGTTGTGGAATCGGCCATGCACAGGCTGAAAAGTCAGAAGATGCACTCCTCGGTGCCTCCTGGCCGGGAGGCCCGGAACCTGGATGCCCTCGGTAGAAAGTGCTTCCAGGGCTCTATGCTCTCTTGCCGTGTCCAGACTTACCAGCTGTATATGGGCATGTACTTACGGGACCTGGCAAAGGAGATTTATTTATTTATTTATTTTATTTATTTATTGTTTCTTATATACCACACTCTTAAAAATCAGCACGGTTCACATAAAACAAGGTTGTGCCAGGGGCACTTACATTGAACTGGAAGCTTAACTTGGATATCAGCTGGGATTAACTATGTACAACAAAACACTCGAATATAACAGTATCTACAAATTTACATACATTAATGTGTTCATGTGTTCGTAGGGGGTGATAGGTTGGTGGGCTGTGAGTAGTGTAAGAGAAAGAGGTGGTGCTTAAGCACTTTCCTGAATTGTGATAGGTCCTTTATGGCCGGGCTCTCAGCTGGCCTCTCCAAGGAACCCTTACAGAGGTTCAAAGCCTTGTCTTCAGGGATCCGGGAGTGCTTGAATTTTATATCTCAAGCAGCCTATGACGGCTTCAAGGCTTCGGCCCAGGTAGCTGCGGCCGGCATCGGTGCACGCCATCAGGCCTGGCTACAGTCGTCGGACCTGGAGTCATGGGTACAGGACAAGTTGGTTGATGTCCCCTGCCGGGTTGACAACCTATTCGGCAAACCCATGACTGAGAAGGCTGCAGAAATCGAGACCAAGACTCTCACCAGGACAAGACTGTCCAGAAAAACCTCTGCCCCTTCTCATAAAAGGAAGGGCTCAGGGAAGAAGCCCTTTTTCCCAAGGAAGGGTGCTACCTACAAAACCTACCCTCAGTATCAGGCCTCTCCAGCTCCCCAACAGGGCCAGTAGGCCAAGGAGCAGGGGCATGGACCCTGTAGTCAGAAAACCCCCAAGCCGCCAGCTCCAGCTCCTGCACAGCAGGGAGCGGGGTTTTGACTTCCACAGCATAGCCTCTCCTCCGCCGGTGGCTCCACTCAGCACAGGGGGTTGGCTGACTATGTACGCCTACAGGTGGCCAGCCATCATAGGGGACACCTGGGTACTGAGCATAGTCCAGAAGGGCTATATGCTCCATTTCCATCAACTACCCCCTTCCTACTATCCAGGGGAGCCTCCAAGACTCCCTCTACACAGGAACCTCCTCCTTCAGGAGTTGGCAAGTCTTTTAAAGGAACAGGCAGTGGAACCGGTGCCACACCACCTGGAAGGGCAAGGCTTCTACTCCAGGTACTTCCTAGTACCAAAGAACAGGAGGCCTCAGACCTATCCTAGACTTGTGAAATCTGAACAAGTTTCTGGAGAGGGAAAAGTTCAAGATGCTTACCCTTGGTATACTGCTGCCCTACCTCCAGCAGGGAGACTGGCTATGCTCCTTAGACCTAAAGGATGCTTATACTCACATCCTTATCTATCCAGACCACAGACAATATCTCAGATTTGTGGTGGGAGGAAACCATTTTCAGTACAGGGTACTTCCCTTTGGCCTGACCTCTGCCCCCAGGGTTTTCACCAAATGCCTGGCGGTGGTGGCGGCTTTTCTCAGAAATCAGGGGATTTTTGTCTTCCCGTACCAGGACGACTGGCTAATCAGGGGCTAGTCATTCCAGGAGGCCCGACAGGCCACTCTTCTCACTGTCTCTCTTATTCAGCATCTGGGCTTTGTCATAAACTATGCAAAGTCCACTTTGCTCCCCTCTCAGAACCTAGAGTTTATAGGGGCGAGACTAGATACCCTTCAGGCAAGAGCTTACTTGCCCGAGGACAGGGTCCACAGATTGATGGAGTTGGCAAACCAGTTCCAAAACAATTCCCAGGTTTCCGCCAGGCACTACCTGCGGCTTCTGGGCCACATGGCATCCACTGTACATGTGACCCCGAATGCCCGTCTGCACATGAGGGTGGCTCAATGGTGCCTCAGAGATCAGTGGACACAAGCCACTGGCGACCTTTGAGACAGAGTAAAGGTGTCCAGATGGCTTCTGAACTCCTTACAGTGATGGCTACATCTACTGAACCTTCTCAAAGGTGTACCTTTTCAGGCTCCAGGACACACCAGGGTGCTGACGACAGATGCATCCTTAAAGGGCTGGGGTGAACATTGCCAGGGCACATGCACTCAAGGCTGGTGGTCCCCTCGGGAGGCCACACAGCAGATCAACCTTTTAGAGCTGCGAGCAATTCGCTTAGCTCTGCAAACCTTCTGCCATGCTCTCTCTCAACAGTCTGTCCTAGTTCAGACGGACAATCAGGTAGCAATGTTCTACATGAACAAACAAGGAGGAACAGGGTCCAGGCTCCTATGTCAGGAGGCACTGGACCTTTGCTCCTTTGCAGTCAAACAAGGCATGTTTCTCAAAGCAGTTTATCTGCCTGGTCAGGAAAACTTCCTAGCAGACAAGCTAAGCAGGATTCTCCAGCCCCACAAATGGCAGTTGAATCCATTGGTGGTCCAGCAGATCTTCCTCCGATGGGGACTTCCATCCATCGATCTCTTTGCAAATCCACTAAACCATCAGCTTCCCAGGTTTTGCTCCAGACAACCGCATCCCCTGAGGATGGCAGAAGATGCTTTTCTAATCTCTTGCTCTACGGGCCTCCTGTATGCATTTCCTCCCACGCCCCTGGTGGCCCGAACTCTGTTCAAGATCCTCCGTGACAAGGCCTCGGTGATTCTGGTAGCCCACAGATGGCCGAGGCAGCCGTAGTTTCCACTTCTTCTGCAGCTGGCGTGGAAGCTCCATTCCCTCTGGGGCTGCAACACGATCTCCTGTCTCAAGAGCAGGGTTCCCTTCTGCACCCTAATCTCAGGTCCCTCAATCTGATGGCCTGGCTGCTGAAAGGATAGTTCTAGCTCCCTTACTTCTACCTAAGGAGGTGGAGGAAGTGGTCTTGGCCTCTAGGAGGCAGTCCACCAGGAAGTCCTATGCCCTCAAGTGGCGTAGGTTTACGGTATGGTGTGCTCAGCGCAATGAAGATCCTTTCTCTTGCCTCGTGCCAGTAGTACTGGAGTATCTACTTCACCTTTCAGACCTAGGCCTTAAGTCTAACTCTGTTCGGGTCCACCTCAGTGCTTTGTCAGCACACCACTCACCGGTGGAGGGGCAGTCTCTATCGGTTCACCCCTTGGTGTCCAGATTTCTCAGAGGTCTGCTTGTACTCAAGCCTCCGGTTCGTCCACCGGCAACTGAGTGGGATTTGAATGTGGTCTTGCAACAACTTAGTTGTCCATCGTTTGAGCCGATGGCTACTTGCCATTTGCGCTTCCTCTCTTCGAAAGTGCTCTTCCTGGTTGCTCTTACATTGGCCAGATGTGTGAGTGAGCTACAAGCTCTGGTTTCTGATAGACCGTACACATGGTTCTATAGGAACAGGGTGGTCCTACGGACCCATCCCAAGTTCCTTCCAAAAGTGGTCGCATCTTTCCACCTCAATCAGGAGGTGGTCCTTCCGACCTTCTTTCCCAGGCCGCATTCCAGCCGGGCTGAGACAGTCTTGCATACTCTGGACTGTAAGAGGGCGTTGTCCTTTTACATAGAACGTATGCGGGAGCATCGAAGGGCTACTCAGCTCTTTGTCTCCTTTGACCCTAATCGGATGAGGTTACCTGTCTCCACGCGTACATTGTCCACTTGGGTAGCAGATTGCATTGCCTGGGCGTACAGGGCAGCCGACCTCCCCCTGCAGGGTCGGGCCACGGCCCACCGTGTCAGGGCGAAGGCCACGTCAGTAGCTCATCACCGCTCTGTTCCGTTGGCAGACATCTGCCAGGCAGCAACTTGGTCTTCAAGCCAGACTTTTGCAGCCCATTACTGCCTGGAGAGAGAGTCCCGGCGGGACAGTGTTTTCGGCCAGGCAGTGCTCCGTAATCTCTTTGAGGTTTAGGCAACTCCTTCGTGTTGGGCTACCGTACGGGGTGCATTCTCAGAGAAAATTCTTATCACGGATGCTGAGGCTCTTCAGAGGGAGTCATTTTTTCAACTCTGGGTTCACGGTAGCCTAGAGTTGGGGAGTCCCATATGTGAGGACTGACTTCCTGCTTGGTCCTGGAGAAAGCGTAGTTACTCACCTGTAACAGGTGTTCTCCAGGAGCAGCAGGAATCAGTCCTCACGACCCTCCCTCCTCCCCTAGAGTTGCAGTCATATACTTCATTTTGATTTTTGCTGTCTTTTAGCTATGTCATCAGACTGAGCAAGATGGCACCCTTGGGCAGAAAGGGGACCGCACATGCGCGCTGCATTCCCAAAGGCTTTCTTTGAAAGCTGGGGAAATGCTCCGCACGAGGGCTCTGTCGGTGCCGATGTCACCCATATGTGAGGACTGATTCCTGCTGCTCCTGGAGAACACCTGTTACAGGTGAGTAACTACGCTTGATTGAAGGATAAGGTGGTATACGTATAAAACTGGTTAAATAAATAAATAAGCAAATAAATAAATACATAAGGGTAGTATGCTTGAATGGGAGGGGAATGTTTGGATAAGTTCCTGGAGGAAAAGTCCATAAACCATTAATAAAGAAGACCGAGGAAATCCACTGCTTACCCCAGGATAAGTAGCGTGGAATCTGTGTACCTTTTTGGAAACCTGACAGGTACTTGTGACCTGGATTCATCCTCTTTATTAATGGTTTATGGGTGTTTCCTCCAGGAACTTGTCCAAACCTTTTTTAAACCCAGCTACACCAACAGCTTTTACTACATCCTTCAATAACGAATTTCAGAGTTTGATTACTCACTGACTGAAAAAATATTTTCTCCAATTAGTCTTAAATGTGCTACATTGTAGCTTCATTGCATGTCCTCTAGCCTTTCTACATTTTGAAGGAGTAAACAACTGATCTATGTTTACATGTTCCACTGCTTTCATTATTTTATAGACTTTTATCATATCTCTCCTCTGCCATCTTTTCTCCAAGTTGAAGAGCCCCAATCTTTTAAGCTTTTCCTCTTAGGGGTGTCCTTCCATCCTCTTTACCATTTTGGTGGCTTTTCTTTCTATCTTTTCTAATTCTGCTATATTTTTAATATAGGGTGACCAGAACTGCACACAATTCCCAAGGTGTGGTCGCACCATGGAACGATACAGAGGCATTATAATACTCTTGGTTTTATTCTCCATTCCTTTGCTTATGATTCCTAGCTTATATTTGCTTTATTAGCTGTTGCTGCACACTGGGTGGAGCATTACAATGTATTATTTACGATAGCGCCTAAAACCTTTTCCTGGGTGGTGGTTCCTAATGAGGAACCTTGCATTCTGTAACCGTAGGTTGGTTTGTTCTTTCCTAAGTGCATAACTGCACTTGTCCAAATTAAATTCATCTGCCATTTAGATGTCTAGTCTTCCAATTTGTACTAGACAAAAACTGTTAATTTGGTCCCTTATCAGAGCACTCCAAACATCAACTAAAGATAGAAAAATGCCCCAATTCTTAACTGTGAAAATACGATGTTTATAGGTGAACAGGTCTCAGACTAAAGCAGGGGGAGGGGGATATGTCAGGTTTTATCACACCTAATCTCTGTATCCCCCTCTTTTTTTGCATCAAGGACCTTTAGAATTTCACCATAAACCTTTTTCCAAAAATTCCTAGAACAGTCCAAAAGTGTAACAAAAGTGTGCTTATTTTAATGGAAAACTAAGAGCCCCATCCAATCCTCAAATGTTTAGCAAACCATGCTTATCTTGATGAGGAACGGGAAGCAAACCATGCTTATCTTGATGAGGAACGGGAACTCCAAGTCCAAGTCCAACTCCAAGTCTTCCAATTTATCAAGGTCCTCTTTCAATTTTCACAATCCTCTTATAGTTTAACAACTTTGAATAATTTTGTGTCATCTGCAAATTTGATCACCTCACTCATTATTCACATTTCCAGGTCATTTATGATTATGTTAAAAAGTAAATCCCTGGGGTACTCTACTATTTACCTTTCTCCATTGAGAAAATTGTTCATTTAGCCCTACTGTCTGTTTTCTATCTTTTAAACAGTTCCTAATCCACAATAGTACACAGTCTCCTATCCCATGACTTTTTAATTTCCAAAAGAGTCTTTCATGAGGGAACTTGTCAAAGGCTTTCTGAAAATCCAGATACACTCTACAACTGGCTCACCTTTATCAACCTGTTTATTCACACTTTAAAAAAAGGGAACTGATTAGTGAGAGAATTTTGGCTAAATCCACACTGGATTCTGCCATTAAACCTTGATTATCTACATGTTCAATAATTTTGTTCTTTATAATGGTTTCTACCATTTTGCCCGATAGAGATGTCAAGCTCACTGGTCTGTAGTTTCTCTGATCAACCCTGGAACACTTTTTAAAAATTGTGGTTACATTGGCCACTCTCCTGTCCTCAGATACTGTAGCGTCATATTTCAGTTCTTTCAGGGCTCTGGGATGTATGTCATCTGCTCCAGGTGATTTGCTGTTCTTTATTTTATCAAATAATTGTATTACATCATCCCAATTTATGGAGATTTGTTTTAGTTCTTCTGATACATCACCTTTAAATATCATTTCTGGCATGGGTAAGTTTCGTACATCTTCTTTAGTAAAGACTGAAGCAAAGAATTTATTCAGTCTTTCTACTATGGCCTTGTCCTCTCTTAGTACCCCATTTACTCCCCTATTATCTAATGGTCCAACTTGCTCTCTCACAGATGTTTTGATGTGAATGTACTTGTAAAAGTTTTTATTATGTGCTTTTGCTTCCATGACACGTTTATTTTTAAATTCTCATTTTGTCTGCCTTATCAATGTTTTGCATTTAGCATGCCAGTACTTAAGATGTTTCTTGTTTTTCTCATTTGGCTCTTTATTCCAGTTTCTGAAAGATTTCTCTTAGGTATAACTGCCTCTCTGACTTCACCTTGAAGCCATGCTGGCTCTCATTTGGCCTTCCCTCCACATTTCTTAAAGCATGGAATATATCTGGTCTGGGCTTCCAAGATAATATTTTTAAGCAATGCTCAGGCCTGAGCATTATTTGCAGTTGCTTCTTTTAGTTTTTTCTTAACCATTTTCCTCATAGTATCCTTTTTGAAAGTTAAATGCTAGTGGAGTGGTTTTCCTCCATGTATTTATTAATGCAATGTGTGCCTTGAGTCAGTGCTGACTCAGCAGCACCTTGGTTTTCTTGGCAGTGTGATCAGAAGTAGATTGCTAGGACTTTCTTCTGAGGTACTTGATGGTTAGGTGGTTTGCCCAAGGCCACAAAGAGTGCTAGTGGGAATCAAACCCTGGAATTTTGGTTACTAACCCAGTGCACTAACCATCAAGTACTCCTCCACTTCTTCCATGTATTAAATCAAATGCAGGTGATGACACTTCCCCACCTGGATTATTGTAACTTAATATACCATGGACTCCCAATTACCACGCTCAAACCGCTCTGAACAGCGCTAAACACCACAGCCAGGACCATCCAAAGGGTTAGAAAATTTGACCACATCACTCCAGTTCTGAAGAACTTACACATTCTTCTAGTAGAGGCATGGATCAAATATAAAACCCTAGTACTGATCTACCAGGCATTTCATATCCAGCAACCATCACACCTCCACACCTTACTGGAAAAACTGAACTCGGGAAGACCAACATGGCAGGTTACAAACAACATGTTTATTGTACCACACAGCAGGACCAAATTTAATCAGCAAACATGCAACCACACCTTTGAACTTTATGCACCTACATTATGGAACTCACTGCCAGCTAAACTTTGATGCAACAAAGAACTGTCTACTTTCCAAAAGCAGTTCAAGACCCACCTTTTCAAAGAATACCTCAACATCGAACAGAACAACAACCTTTGATGATCATCCCAAGATGAACACCAAATCCACAACAGAGCAATCATAAAACTTATATGAATTACTAAGACAGCAAGACTGCACATATATAATTATGTAAATATCCCCCTTCCCCAGGTGATGGTTCCCCACCTTCAAAGTATTACTGCCCCCCTCTTTATTGATTGTAAACTCCCCCATTTGATATTGTTTTATTGTAAACGTCTTTGACCTGGTGAAAGGTGGTATATAAATGTAGCTAAATCAATCAATCAATCAAATCTGATTATGTTATGATCACTATTGCCAAGAGGCTCTAACATCATTATCTCTCGCACTAACATAGTATATGACAGCAGTTAAAGACCAGCATGATCCATCTGGTCTGCCCAGTAAGGTGGCTAGAATGGTTGTAACTGCTGCTCTGCACAAGACACCCCCCTCTATGCCTATGTTTAGGGTTGTATCTGCCACTCTGTGCAGGTCAGTCTGCCTCTGTTTATTGAAGTATTAAAGATATTTAAGTTTGCTTTGATTTCATCTTCTCATTATAAAGGAACCCACTGTGTCTGTCCCATGCCATTTTGAATTTCATCACTGTATTTGCTCCTACCATCTCCATCGGGAGGGCATTCCAAGCATCCACCACCCTTTCAGTGGAGAAGTGTTTCCTGATGTTTATGTTAAGTTTACAGCCTTGCAGCTTTAAAAAGGCAGTCCATTTAAAAGCATTCCACTAAGCACTAGGTCTAAAACAGCTTCCCCTTCTGTCGCTTTCTGAACGATCTGCTCCATGAAGCAGTCATTTATTTCATCTAGAAACTTTATCTTCCTAGCATGGCCTGATATAACAGTGACCCAGTCAATACGGGGTAACTGAAATCTGCCATTAAACTTTGCTAGCTTCCCTTATTTCTGTTAGCATTTTATTATCTGTCATTCTGACCAGGTGAACGGTAGTATCACCCATTGCCATTCCCTTTCCCTTTTTACATGGAATTTCTATCAATAGAGATTTTACAGTGCATTTTGCTTCTTGCAAAACCTTTATCCTATTTGACTCAATGCCCTTTATAACATAAAGTGCCACTCCTCCACCTATGTGATCTACCCTATCACTGTGATTTAGTTTGTAACCTGGTATCACAGTGTGCTGTTGGTTATCCTCCTTCCATCAGGTCTCTGAGATGCCAATTATACCTGACCTTTCTTTCAGTGCTATATATTCTAACACTCCCTTCTTATTTTTTAGACCTCTAGAATTTGCATAGAGACATTTTAAAGTTTGTTTTTTGTTTATATTAACAGTCGGGCTATTGAAGGACAGGGGCAAATCTTTCAACTCTGATTTTTACTTAAAGGTACCTGGGTTACTTTTATGTTTATTGGAACTTCTTTATTTTGATGCCCTAAATTCCCTTTTTGGCTAGTTTACATCATTCCGAACCATGCACTCTTGGGTGACTGTTGGCTTTCCCCCATTATCTAGTTTAAAAGTTGTTCTGTCTCTTTTTTAAAGGTTAATGCCAACAGCTTGATTCCACCCTGGTTAAGGTGGAGCCTGTGTTTTAGGAAAAGCCCCCTTCTCCTACCTAGAATGTTTCCTATTTATTTATTTATTTATTTAACAGTATTTCTAAACCGCCTTATCTTAATAATCAAGGTGGTATCACAGCAAGCAATCAGGTAAAGTGTGTGTGTTGTACATGCAGTGAGGATAAAACTTAGTTGTGTGAGGGATGTGTTGGGTGCTTGATTTGTTTGAGCTATATACAGGGTGGGCTATTTACAGTGGTGCTAGAATCATATTTTATATATTCAGTTGTTTGGGAGGATTGGAGTGCTGTTATCCATTCTCTTAGGTTATGTGATGTGACCATAGTGCTCTATGAACAGCATGGTTTTCAGTTGTTTTCTGAAGTCTTTGAGGTCTGGAGTTGCCCTTAGATCGTCCGGTAGATTGTTCCATATTGTTGGAGCAGCCATGGAGAGAGCTCTGTCTGTTGTGTCCTTGCGTGTGTGCTTGTACTCATTTGGGGTGCTGACTCGGTTGCGTGTTTGACTTCTTCTGGGACGTGCGCTGGTTTCCGGTTGTATGAGCAGGTGGAGGCTGTTGGCTGATGTGTGTTCTTTTATCTTAAATAGGTTTATGATAGTCTTGTATCTGATGCGAGCAATGATTGGGAGCCAGTGTAAGTCCTTTAGTGTAGGTGTGATGTGCTCCTGCCTTGCGGCTCCGGATATGATTCGAGCTGCAGTGTTTTGTGCCAGCTGTAGTGGTTTGAGAGCTTGTTTTGGTAGTCCGAGGTATATCGGATTGCAGAAGTCCAGTATTGGGGTTATCAGTGCTTGACAGACTGTACGGAAGTGTTCTGGAGCGAGGAGTGGTTTCAGTCTCCTGATGATTCGCATCCTGTAATATGCTTTTTGGATTGTTTTGTCTATGTGTGGTTTGAGGTTGAGTTTACTGTCCAGAGTAACCCCAAGGTATCTCACCTCCGATCTTATCGGTATCGTGGTGCTTTGTATCTTTATGTTTGGTGGGTGTGTGAAGCTTTGGTTTCGAGTGATGATTAAAGCTTCAGTCTTGTTGTAGTTTATAGCTAGATTGTTGTTTTGGCACCACTTCGCCATTTGGGTAAGGCAGTCTGCTATCTTAGAGAAGTCCGGGTTTTCGATTGATATCGGGGAGTATACCATTATATCGTCTGCGTATATTGTGTATTGGATGTTGTTCTCTTTCATAATGTTGCATATTGGTTGGATGTAGATGTTAAAAAGGAGTGCTGAGAGTGCGGATCCTTGTGGTACTCCTTGTTGGACGTTTATGGGCCGGGAGGTGTCCTGTCCCACCTTGACCTGTAGCTGTCTTTCTGTTAGGTACGAGTGGAACCATTTTAGAGTGGTACCGTGTATACCAGTGTTCTTCAGTCTCTCCAGGAGTATATTGTGATCAACTGTGTCGAACGCTGAGGAGATGTCGATGAAGATCATTATAATTCCATTCCTGATGTCGTCAATTATTCTTATGATGCTGTCGAAGAGGTAGATCAGGAGAGTTTCGACTCCATGGTTGGGACGAAATCCGTGTTGGTTGTCGTCGAGAGTTCCGTGTTCGTCAATGTGTTCCTGAAGTTGTAGTTGAACCGTCTTTTCGATTATTTTTTGCGAGGAAGGGTATGCTGGAGATTGGTCGGTATGCTGCTGGGTCCTTTTTGTCGAGAGAAGTTTTCTTTGTGATTGGTCTTACTGAGGCAAGCTTTAATTGCTGTGGCATGAGTCCTTGAGTGAGTGAGTTGTGTACCATTTTATGAATGTTTGGTATGAGGCTTGCTTTGGTGGCTTTGACCCATGACACTGGGCAAGGGTCTGTAGGAGCAGTGCTTGTGTTGATTGTGGAGATGATGTCTGATATCTGCTCTTTTGAGGGTGAGTGGAATGTGCCCCAGGTTTTGGGGTGGACGTTCGTTCTGTTGGTTCTACTGGGTGTTGAGCGCTCTGTGGAGTGAAATTTGTCTTTGATGTGGTCGGCGAATATCTGTGGATCCACTTGTATTTCTCTTTCTGCTGCTTGCTCTTTTGTCAGGGTTTTTACTATTTCGAAAAGTTCTCTGGGTTTGTTGATGGAAGAATTTATCAGGTTTGTGTGGAATTCTCTCTTTGATTGGTTGATGTGTTCATTGTATTGTTTTTGCTTTGTTAGGTAAAGATGTTGGTCGGAAGTAGTTTTGTTTTTTCTCCATCTCCGTTCAATTTTCCTGAGCTCCCTCTTTTCCTGTCGTATTTTTGCTGAGTACCATGGTTTGTTTTGTCTCTTGTTGTGGTGTTGTTTCTTGGTCCTGTCAACGGATGGTTTGGCGGCGTTAGCTAGGACATTGTTCCAGTTGGAAACTTGTTCCTCCAGGTCCTCTGAGTCAATGTTCAAGTGTTGTATTGTGTCCTGGATGAATTCGTCCTTGTCAAAGGACTTGAATCGTCTTTGTGTGTGTGGGAAGTTTGCTCTTTCGCTTGAACTCCTAGTTCCTAACAAATCCAAAAACCCTCTTCCTTGCACCATTGAGACTCCATAGCTTTACCTGCCTCTTGAATCCAGCGAGTGGAATGGGAAGCATCTCTGTAGTAGCTCCCCAGTATCAGCCCATTTCCAGTCCCCCCAACTCCAATATCAGCCCATTGCTAGTCCCAGCCCCAGGCCCAGTATCAGACCTTTTCCAGTCCCAGCCCCCCCTCCCCACCAGTACCACTATCATACCATTTCCATTCACCCAGCTCAGTTACAGCCTCCCCCCCCCCCTCCTCAGCCGCATTATCAGGTGATTTACAACCCCAGCCATCACCTCCTCCCTTCCTACAGCAACACAGCTGTGGGAGCTTGGGAGCACTTGCTTTTGCTTCTGTGGCTGTGCTGAGCATAAATACAGCCATGGGAACAAAAGCAAATGCTCCCCCTGTTGTATTCGGCTTGGGTATAGCACAGCAAAAGGAGCAAAAGCAAATACTCCTATGACTGTATTAATGTTGAAAACAGTTATGGCTTGAAAGGCAGAGGAAAGGTTGGGAGAAAGATAGTGAGGCAGGCTTTCTGTGCCCCTATTGTGGTGTGCCCTGAGCCACTGCCTCACCTCTTAAGCCAGTCCTGTTTCTCCCTCTTTCATAGATGTAGCACCAGGAGCGTGGGAGAGTACTTGTGGATCCAGGGACTAAAAGATCATGGTGTGTGTATTGGTGCTCCCTGTTTTCCCTCCTGAGGGATACATTACCGGGAGGATGTGTAATAAGTTATTTTAGCACAGATAGCAGCTACTGTGCAATTGTTGGTTGACCTCTGCTTCAGTTGTGGTTTACAGTACCAGTAATGATAACAACCGTGCCTCTGTGTACAATTTGTATTCATTTGAATCTGGGAGGATGTGGAGGAGGTGAAATTTATGTTAGTTATGCATTTGTAAAATTCACTGATAACAATCGGTGCTAATGGTTTGTCTGAGGGAATATATTACACTGGGGCTTGGTTTTACTTAGTTTTTAGACATCAGACTTTTGTGATTCTGGAATAGTTGCTGCAGGGTTTCCAAAAGATAAAGGGTGGGATATTCAAGGGCATTTACACAGTTTGCAGGGTACCGCTGCCAGGTTAGCGATATGCAGCGAAATCAGGCGCAGGAACTCTCCCAACTTTCACTGCAGAAGCTAACCAGGCAGCGGCTGAATATTGCCACTGACCACTTAGCTTCTTGGTGATCTGGGCATCTGGGATATTCAATGCTGGAGTACGGATATGGCCTCAGCATTAAAAATCTGGATTTTAAGTTCAGCGCTGGTGGCTAGCCCCTTTAGAAGCGCTAGCCACCAGCACTGAATATCGTGCCGAGAATGTTTCTTCGGGAGTCACCTATGATTGAAGCAAAATGATGTCTGCAAAGAAAAAGAGCAAAGGAGACTGAGGAGAACACTGAGTACAACAATCACTACATGCTGGTTTTGTATGCATTTGACCTGCTTACTGATTACTGAAACTTGCCTTGTGCACATGGGTCGACAGACATGTGCTGCTACATAAATTTATTTTGCTGTGATAGGAAGTTGGAAGCACCTCTACTGCTTTCCCAAATGACTATGGGTGGAGAGCAGATCAGAGCTGGCCCCCGGGTTGGTGCAACGTGGTAGGCGCCATAGGTGAAAATTCAGTCTTACTCCCCTCCCTTCCAAGATATTGATAATTAAACTCAAACATGATCATCTGAACACAACCCTTCCAACTAGGGCCAGTACAAGCAGTTGAGATGCCCTAGATGAACCTCATCCCTTCTGCCTCCACCTTGACCCCCACTGCTGCCCCTCTCCGGGACCAACAGTGGTGGCAATGGCCTAAAACAGACCTGCAGAGCTTACCTTAAAACTTCAGGGCTGTTTACTTCCACCCCCACCTACACCCATTGCCAATTTCTTTTTGTATGGGAGCAGAAGGCACTTGCGCCCCCATGCAAACAGGACATCAGCATCAGGTGTAGGTGGGGTTGGAAGCAAACAGCCCCACAGTGCAGAAGTGTTGAGGTAAGCGCTGTGGGGCTATTATAGGCCATTGCCGCTACTGTAAGTCTTTGAGAGGGCAACAGTGGTGGCAATGGGCACCACCAGAGGGCCAGCACTCTAGCAACCACCTAGTTTGCCTTATGGTAGTGCTGGACCTGCTTCCAACGACAATCCTATAAAAATGATGAAATGGACATTGTACTTTTAAAAACAGTATTGAACTTTGCTTTGTAGGTATGTATGTACCTGCTCACCCTGCAGGTGAAAGAATGTGTTAATGGCTCTTCAAGTTTGCGGAGCTGTCTAGATCTATTGTTTTGCTTTGACTGCTGCTGCTTTTTTTCTCCAGAAACAGCTATTTTAGGTGACTCCTAATCTTGTCTAATGATTAGGCTGGCCCTGGTGTAGATAGTGACAGTAGATAAACATTGCCCATTCCTGATTACAAAAAATCACAACTCTCAGTCATTCCCTATCTTCACTTAGATTGCTCCCATCTCCTCCTTGCTTTTTCAAGCATGTGCCCTATTGATCTCCACACTATCCTTGAAAGAACAAACCTCCATAACCAGTCCTGCTGCAGTACCAGCAACGATCTCCTCCTTCTAAAGAACTTATCCATGATAACACACTTGTCTGAAAGTGCTTATGCCATGAGATTTCAGCCCTGAGGCAGCCTGAAATGAAATACTGAAGCTCTTAAAGGCTTGACCTACTGCCCTGACTGCATGAGCAGGGTTCAGGAGATGGCACAGCAGCAGTGTGTGCCGTACTCACCTCTTCCAGCATATCCTTTTTTTCTAGAATTTGAACTATGATCAGTCTAACAACAGGCGGTCCCCAGCTTTTTGCTGAGTTCACTCAATGCCATCTGTGCCTCTGGTTTCAAGATTGTGATACCTATGACAGGCCTCTTTGTTAGCTGTTGAGGCGTGTGACCAGTATGCCCCCCCCCCCCCCCGGCAGCTAATGCACAACAGGCAACTACAGTATGCACTCCAGGTAAGTAGCTGCAGTTGACTAGTAGCCTAGTAGTAGTTGTAGTAGTAGTACTAGTAATGGAGCTAGGAGCAGAGTAACCATGGTTGAAATCCTATTGCCAGCTTTTGTGATCTTAGGCTAGTCACCTAAATTCTAATGCTTCTGTGAGTATTATGCAGAAATATTTCTTTATGGAAAGAATGGTAGATGCGTGGAATAGTCTCTCAGCGGAGGTAGTAGAGACGAGGACAGTATCTGAATTCAAGGAAGCATGGGACAAGCACAAAAAAGGGGCTGTAGTAATTGATATGGAAGGGCAGACTGGATAGGCCATATGGTCTTTTTCTTTTCTCATGTTTCTATGTTTCTAAATTCCACTTAGCTACTCCTATAGAGGAGCTGTTCAGAGCACCCACGTTAAGAGCCGTGTTGCTGCTAAGCACGCGGCAATTGCCCAGGCTCCAGAAGTAATGTGATTTTCATGCCCGCATTCCACACATTCCCTGCCCCATCCTATGATCGCTAGTTCATGAACGTTTAGCTTGCGGTGTAGACCTGCTCATGTCTTAGTGTTCCCAACATTTTGTTGACGCACATTAAAACACTCATTAGCCAGCTCACAGTCCTTATTAAAAGGGACACCTAATGAGAGAAGCCAAATAGGGTTGAGGCATGGAGAAATGGAGAATCCTTTATAAAATTTTGTTCTGTTTATTCTATTTATTAACTGTGGAAATAGCAGAATAATCTTCATACTTATTTCTTCGGAAAAAAACGATTTTACATGCTATAGTGTTTCCCCCTCTTACGTGATTCAGAATCACCTTTGATATTAGTCATGATTTAAAATTATCATTTATTCAAAGTCATATAGTACAGCACGGTCTTTCATGGACCAAACTAAATCATTTCTTCAAGGGAAACTTTGGCAGAGCAAATTGTGTACCCTGTACTGAGCCTTATGAATTACATATGTCAGAGCAGTTTTCCTACTACACAACCCAAAATCATCACATGAGAACTGACAACAGATAGGTAGCAACAAATAGATGATTCTTTTCAAATTTTTACTTGCTGATGAATCAGGAAGAATAGCCTTTAGTAAAGAAGGGCTTGTAAAAAAAAAAAAAAAACAACCTATGAGGGACCTGTGCTGTGCTGTAGCAACAGTAGGAAACACCGCTGAGTGGAATACATGAGATCCATTCTTGCACGTTGGCAAATACTTTTTGTGCTGCCAGGGAATAAATGCAAGACAGAGGTAACGTTCTCAACCTCTGAGTCAGGGGAAAATATTCTCAAGCTGTTCCCATGTAGACTGTGGCAGGCAGGACGCACAGCCAGGCTTGCCTGCTTGTCCAGCTGCAGAGAATGGGCTGTAAGCAAATGCTGTTCCAGTCCTTGGGGATTTAAACCAAAAAGGGGATCTACATAAAAAGATTTAGGAGCATGTTTACTAAATGAGGGTGACACCGGACATGCACACCAGGTCCCCATGCAGTCAGTGTGCATCCAGTGCCACCCCCATGCTCAGCCTTTTGACACGATGACTGCTGATACAGTTACCACCATTCATGAGGTGGCACTAACTGCGACATTGACGATGAGGATGCACCAATAATGGCAGTCACCACCACTCCTAACCTGCCCAGTCTCCTCCTTAACCCAATTAGCATGGGCTTTTTAGCATGGCTGCATTTTTAGCTTATGTTAATAGTTCTCATGGCGAGCCTGGCACACGGCAAACTGTACGCTGTTTATGTATTTATTTAGCTTTTTTTATATACCGCTTTTTCTGAGAGTCAAACAATTCATAAGTTAACTCAACTTAATATTTTTCATATAACGAGTAGTACAGGGAACTTCAAACTTCTGACAAAGTACTAGCAACAGCAAGATTGAGTGTAGGTTAACAAACAGCTATAAGGAACTTTGCTGGGAGAAGATTACGGGAATGGAGTAGAGCATTTTAGTCTATGCTCCCAACCTGCTGAAGGAAGAGATGGGTCCTGAGCTTCTTTTGGAATTCTGTGACATCAGCACCAGCTCGTATGTTCTCAGGGAGTGCATTCCATATGGCTGAATAGAAAGAAAGACTCAATTTGAAGCGGCCAGGCTGCTTGTCACTTTTTGGTTAGGGATATCGAGTGTCTTTTGTGCATTGGTGGTTCTGGTTCTATTGTCTAGTATTCTGTGTAATAGCGATCACAGGTAGAGTGATGATTTGTTAGCACAGTTCAGTAAAATTGACCCTTAGTAATCTTCTTCTAGTTTCAGAGATCAGAGAATATGATTTTACACTATGGCTTCAATAGATTTACATAAGAACATAAGAGATGCCATACTGGGTCAGAACAAGGATCCATCAAGCTCAGTATCCTGTTTCCAACCATGAACAATCCAGGTCACAAGTATCTGTCAGGTTCCCAAAAAGGTATACAGATTCCTTAATGTTAATCCCAGAGGTAAGCAGTGGATTTCCCTGGTCCTCTTTAATAATGTTTTATGTACTTTTCCTCCACTAACTTGTCCAAACCTTATTTTAAACCCAGCTACACAAACAGCTTTTACCACTTCCTCCGGCAATGAATTCTAGAGATTGATTATGCATTAAATGAAAAAATATTTTCTCTTATTAGTCTTTAATGGGCTATATTATAACTTCATGGAGTATTCCTTAATCTTTCTACTTTTTGAAGCAGTAAACAACCAATCTACATTAAACCATTCCACTCCATTCAATATTTTATAGACCTTTATCATGTCTCCCTCAGCCGTCTTTTTTCTCATGTTGAATAGCCCTAATTTTTTAATTCTTTCCTCATAGGGGTATCCTTCCATCCCCTTTACCATTTTGGTGGCTCTTTTCTGTACCTTTTCTAGTTCTGCTTTATCCTTTTTAAGATACAATGACCAGAATTGCATACAATATTCAAAGTGTGGTCGCATGATGGAGCAATATGAAGACATTATAATATCCTTGGTTTTATTCTCCATTCCTTTGCTTATGATTCCTAGCTTCTATTTGCTTTATTAGCTGCTGCTGCTGCACACTGGATGGAGAATTCCAATGTATTATCTAAGATAGCACCTAAATCTTTTTCCTAAGTGGTGATTCCTAATGTTGAACCTTGCATAATATAACCTTAATTTGGGTTGCTCTTTCCTAAGTGTGTAACTTTGCACATGTCCAAATTAAATTAAATTTCATTTACTATTTGGATGCCCAGTCTTCCAATTTATCAAGGTCCTCTCACAATTTTTCACAATCCTCTTGTTGTTTTAACAACTTTGAATAATTTTATGTCATCTATGTAAAACCCTCTTGCACCGAGGAAGTTTCTCCAGGGCCATGTGCCCATGAGGGAAGGGTTAGGACAGCCATTATAGTTGGTGATTCGATCATTAGGCATGTAGATAGCTGGGTGGCTGGTGGACGTGAGGATCGTCTGGTAACATGCCTGCCTGGTGCGAAGGTAGCAGACCTCACACGCCACCTATATAAGGTTTTAGATAGTGCTGGGGAGGCGTCTGCTGTCTTGGTACATATCAGTACCAATGACATAGGAAAATGTGGTAGGGAGGTTCTGGAGGCTAAATTTAGGCTTTTAGGTAGGAAATTGAAATCCAGAACTTCCAGGGTAGCTTTCTCCGAAATGCTTCCTGTTCCACGCGCAGGACCCAAAAGGCAGGCAGAGCTCCAGATTCTCAATGCGTGGATGAAACAATGATGCAGAGATGAGGGTTTTGGATTTGTTAGGAACTGGGGAACATTTGGGGAAAGGAGGGGCTCTTCTGAAGGGATGGGCTTCACCTTAACCGGGATGGAACCAGGTTGTTGGCATTAACCTTTAAAAAGGAGATAAAGCAGCTTTTAAACTAGTTAATAGGGGAAAGCTGACAGTCGCCCAAGAGCCCATAGTTCGGAAGAATGTATCCTTGAAGGATACTACCAAAAGCAGAGAGGTTCCAAAAAAGATTAAAGTAGCCCAAATGCCCTCGAGTATGGAGCAGACACAGCTTAAAGATCCCAAATTACCCATGTCTACCAATAGCCAGATTAATATGAATAAAATACAGTCTCTAAAATGCTTGTATGCAAATGCTAGAAATCTAAAAAATAAGATGGGAGAGTTAGAATGTACAGCACTAAATCAGAGGTTAGATATGATTGGAATATCAGAGACATGGTGGAAGGAGGACAACCAGTAGAACACTGTGATACCTGGGTACAAATTATATCATAATGATAGAGCTGATCAAATTGGTGGAGGGGTTGCGCTCTATGTTAGAGAGAGCATTGAGTCAGAAAGGATTAAAGTTTTGCAGGAAACAAAATTTGCTCTAGAATCTCTATGGATTGAAATTCCATGTAAAAAGGGGAAGGCGATGGCAGTGGGGGTGTACTATCGACCACCTGGCCAGAATGAACAAATGGATGATGAAATGTTCAAAGAAATCAAGGAAGCTAACAAAAGTTACAGCGCAGTATAATGGGTGATTTCAATTACCCCGTTATCGACTGGGTCAGTGTCATGGCAGGACATGCTAGGGAGATAAAGTTCCTACATGAAATAAATGACTGCTTCTTGAAGCAGCTGGTTCATGAACTGAGCAGAGGGGAAGCCATATTAGACCTAGTCCTTAGTGGAACACCAGATCTTGTGCAAGAGATAAGGGTGCTGGGGCCACTGGGCAATAGTGATCATAGCATGATCGTGTTTGATTTAATTAGTGGAGGAGGGATAGTAAGGAAATCCACAGTACTACCTTTTAACTTTTGAAAGGCAGGCTATGATAAAATGAGGAAAATAGTTAAGAAAAAACTAAAAGGAGCAGTTGCAAAGGTTAAAGACTTACATCAAGCTTGGGTGTTGTTGTTTTTTTTTTATTTAATTAAATTTCCAAAAACTTACAAAAGCAAGCATATAAGCAACCATAGCGTTATTTACAAAGAAATAAATGCAAAAACAGCACATCCTTAAATAAAATACATATAGCAAAACACTATCACATAGCCCACTAAATGGGGAGATATTACAAAAGGTAATAATATAAAAGGAAAAAAAAGAGCCGTAGGCTCTAAAGATAAGACAGCCTATACTTATGCCCTCCAACCTCCTCCTAAATTATTTGTCATGTCCCTCTTTACCATCTAGAAAAACTACCAATTGAGAAGGATCTAGAAATGTAAATCTAGAACCCTGAAACGTAACTAAACATTTTCAGGGATACCGAAGAGAGAACATGGCCGATAGGGCCACCACTCTAGGTTTCAAGGCCAAAAAGGCCTGTCACCTAATTTGTGTAACCCTACTGACATCTGGAAACATTTGAACCTTAGCACCACAAAACAATGCTGACTTATTTTTAAAATAACTCCTAAATACAACAGCCTTATCCTGTTCAGAAACAAATGTTACTACAAGAGTAGCATGAGTCCTCCAGGAATTTGGTCAGATCAGGGTCAGTATGACCCTGAAGTGAGTCAAACTCCCCAGGAGGACCAACAGAGACCCCTCGTCTGGTTAAATAATATAATTTAGAGATAGGAATGGAGTCGGCCGAAGCCAATCCCAAAACTTCCCTAAAATACTTCCGCAGCAAAATCTCAGCTGAAAGCAAATAACAAACAGGAAAATTTGACAGACGAATATTTTGAACACAAAACATGTTTTCATACATTTCCATCTTATGGTGTATAATTAAACTATTTTAATACTAGAAGAATTAACAGCTTTAAGAGCTAGACACTGACTTTCACAGTTGGAAATATGAGAAAGCATACTCCCCACCCTATCTTCAACTACACTCAGCTTAGTAGTAAGCTCAGAGGAAAAAGTACACAGCTGAGAAACCGTGGGCACTAAGGTGTTCTCTATACGTGTCACTACCTTCCAAATATCAGCCAAAGTGACCTGCTCATCAGGTACATCTTTAGCGACACATGGAGTGGAAGGCCAAACAACAGGTTTCAGCTTTCCATTGGCATCAGCTGGCGTTCTTTGCTGAAACTGCATCCCCACAGTGCCAGAGACAGGTGGAGAAGTATAAAATGGAGGAGAAGGTGGAGAACGGTCCGGAGAACTCAGAGATGCCGCAGGGGATTGAAGAACAAGAAAGTCAGGGTCTAAAGGCAAATTGGTACCAGTCGTTACCTTAAGATGACGATCCATAGGGCCAACTACTGGCTCAACCGATACTGCTGACACCACTTTCTTCTTCCTCTTACCCATGTGGTTCTCTGAATAAGGTGTTGCCTCCTGGCTCTGCTCTCCTGCGTTGCTCGAAGGGGCTCCCAAGGGGCCAAATAATGCCCCTTGTATCTTTCCCCTTAGATCGCAGCCCCCAGCTAGCGCCTCCGGCTGCGCCTAACGGATGGAGCTTTTAAAGAGGCCTCCCGATGATGTCGGGTCCACCGGAACAGGAGCCCGCCGCCTCCGGTCGCTTGTACTGTACTCTCCCAGCTCTCCCTCTGCTCAGTCTCACTGTACTGCTTTTAAAGAGGCCCCAGATGACGTCAGGGCCGCCGGAAAAGGAGCCTGCCGCCTCCGGTCACGTGTGCTGTACTCTCCAAGCTCTCCCCAAGCTTGGGTGTTGTTGAAAACTACTATCTTGGAAGCCCAGACCAGCTGTATTCCATGCTTTAAGAAAAGTGGAAGGAAGTCCAAAGAACTGCCAGCATGGCTTAAAGGTGAGGTCAGAAAGGCTGTTGCCAAAAAAAAACATCTTTCAGGGAAATGGAAAAAAGAGCCAAACGACAAAACCTGGAAACAGCACAAGCACTGGCAAGTCAAATGCAAGGCATTGATAAGGCAGGCAATGGAAGAATTTAAGAAGAAGCTTGCTGCGGAAGCAAAAACGTAAAATAAAGACTTTTTCAAGTACATTCGTAGCAAAAAACCTGTGAGAGAATCAGTTGGTCCATTAGATGATAAAGGGGTTAAATGGGCACTAAGAGGTGACAAGGCGATAGCAGAGAGACTGAATGAATTCTTTGCTTCCGTCTTTACTGAGGAAGATGTAGGGATGTTACCCATGACTGAAGTGGTATTTAAAGGTGCGGAAGAATTGAAGGAAATATCGATACATCGGGAAGATGTATTACAACTATTAGAGAAACTGAAGAGTAGCAAATCACCTGGGCCAGATGACATACATCCAATGGTGTTGAAAGAACTGAAATATGAGATTGCAGACCTGCTATTAGTAATCTGTGAATTTTCATTAAAATCATCTGTAATACTTGAAGATTGGAGGATCGCCAATGTGACGCCAATTTTTAAAAAGGGTTCCAGGGGTGATCCGGGAAACTACAGACCAGTGAGCCTGACGTCAGTACTGGGAAAAATGGTAGAAACCATCATAAAGAACAAAATTACTCAGTGTGTAGATAGTCATGGCCTAATGGGAGACAGCCAACATGGCTTTAGACAAGGAATATCTTGTCTTACTAATCTGTTATGTGTTTTTGAAGTTGTGAATAAACAGGTGGACAAAGGTGTGTCGGATGATATAGTGTATCTGGACTTTCAGAAAGCCTTTGACAAGGTCCCTCATCAGAGACTTTTGGCAAAACTAAAGAGTCATGGGATAGGAGGCAGTGTACTATTGTGGAACAGGAACTGGTTAAAAGATAGAAAGCAGAGGGTAGGGCTAAATGGCCAATTTTCCCAATGAAGAAAGGTGAATAGTGGTGTACCCCAGGGATCTGTGCTGGGTCCGCTGCTTTTTGAGATATTCATAAATGACCTGGAAAAGGGAATAACGAGTGAGGTTATCAAATTTGCAGATGACACAAACCTATTTAAAGTTGTTAAAACCCATGAGGATTGTGGAAAATTGCAAGAGGATCTTGATAAATTGGAAGACTGGGCATCAAAATGGCAGATGAAATTTAATGTGGACAAGTGCAAGGTTATGCATCTAGGGAAGAACAACCCAAACTATGGTTACACAATGCAAGGTTCCACATTAGGAACCACCACCCAGGAAAAAGATTTAGGAGTCATTGTGGATAACATGTTAAAACCCTTGGCCCAGTGTGCAGCGGCGGCCAGGAGAGCAAATAGAATGCTAGGTATCATAAGGAAAGTAATGGAAAATAAAACAAAAGATATTATAATGCCTCTATATCGTTCCATGGTGAGACCGCACCTTGAATATTGTGTGCAATTCTGGTCGCCGTATCTTAAAAAGGATATAGCATTATTAGAAAAGGTTCAGAGAAGAGCCACCAAAATGGTAAAGGGGATGGAAGGATACTCCTATGAAGAAAGGCTAAAAAGGTTAGGGCTCTTTAACCTGGAAAAGAGATGACTGAGGGGAGATTTGATAGAAGTCTATAAATTAATGAACGGAGTGGAACAGGTAAACGTAGATCGATTGTTTACGTTATCAGAATATAGAACGACTAGGGGACATGCAATGAAGCTACAGGGTAAACTATTTAAGACTAATAAAAGAAAATATTTCTTCACTCAACATGTAATCAAACTCTGGAATTTGTTACTGGAGGATGTAGTAAAGTCTGTTAGTGTAGCTGGGTTTACAAAAGGTCTGGAAAAGTTCCTGGAGGAAAGGTCCATAAACCATTATTAAGAAGTGACCCAGGATATCAATGCTTGACCCAGTACAAGTATTGTGGAACCTGTGTCTTTTGGGGAAACTGCCTAGGTACGTATGACCTAGATTGGCCACTGTTGCAAACAGGATACTGGGCTTGATGGACCTTGGTCTGACCCAGTATGGCATATCTTATGTTCTTACAAATTTGATCACTTTATTCAGAATTCCCATTTCCAGGTCATTTATGAATATGTTAATAAGCAGCAGACCCAGGACAGATCCCTGGGGTACTCCACTATTCATCTTTCTCCATTGAGAAAATTGTCCATTTAGCCCTAATGTCTGTTTTCTCTTTTAACCAGTTCCCAATAGTGCACTTCCTCCCATCCCATGACTTTTTAATTTTGCCAAGAGTATCTCATCAGAGATCTTGCCAAAGGCTTTCTAAAAATCAAGTTATACTATATCAACTGGCTCACCTTTATTTACCTGTTTATTCACACCTTCAAAAAATGTAAGAGGTTAGTGAAGCAAGGCTTTCCTTCACTAAATCCATTTTGGCTTTCTGCCATTAAGCTATGACTATTTGCATCTTCAATAATTTTGTTCTTTATAATGGATTCTACCATTTTGTCCAGTATAGATGTCAATCTCAGTGGTCTATATTTTCCCAGGTCACCCCGGAACCCTTTTTAAAAACTAGTATTACATTAGCCAGTCTCCAATCCTCAGGTAGGTCAGATGATTTTAATGATAGCTCACAGATTACTAAAAGCAGGTTTGCAATCATATATTTTAGTTTGTTTAACACCCTGGGCTATATGCCATCCGGTCCAGGTGATTTGCTGCTCTTTAGTTTATCAAATAACTGTATTATATCTTCCAAATTTATCGAGATTTATTTCAATTCCTCTAATACATCACCTTTAAATATAATTTCTGGCATGGGTAAGTTTCCTAAATCTTATTTAATAACTACAGAAGCAAATGATTCATTCAGTCTCTCCTCTATGGCTTTGCCCTCTCTTAGTGACCCTTTTACCCCTCTATCATCTAATGATCAAACTTACTCTCTCACAGGTGTTTTGCTACAAATGTACTTGAAAAAGTTTTATTATGCACTTTTGCTTCCATGACAAGCTTCTTTTAGAGTCCTACAAATCTGTTAATTCTACTAAAAACCACTGATTTGTGATGAACATGAGGAAAGAGGATGAAATTGTATGAGGTCCTTACTGATAATGACTCCTTTCAAGCAGAGAAAAAATAAACAAATAGCTATAATGTAAAGAAAAGACACTGTTACAAATCTCAGGCAAAGACAGGCAATCATAACATCTCATAAAAAAGTATGTTTGTTAAATTGCAATGCAAGACCTTGATTGAATCCACTTGAAGCAAGTGTGACACTCTAATTAATATTATCTAATCTTAAAGAAGTAAATGACCTAACCTCTCTTTAACCCATCAAAGATAGCGGATAGCTACAATTCCTGATAGACCTTGCTAAATGGGCTGAGGAGTGGCCTAGTGGTTGGGACAAGTTACCTAAGGTCAGGGTTTCAAATCCCACTAGAAAACAGCAACCTTGGCCCAGAAGGACTGGGGGTTTTAGTCCCACAGGTGCTCCTTGTGGTCTAGGGCAAGCCACATAACCCTCCATTGCCCATGTTCCCTGTAAGTATTAGCATATGTGTCTCATATCCCCTCATGTTAAATGCATCCCCCAATTGTGTTGTGACTACTTTGATTGAAGGATAAGGTAGTATACAAAACTGTATAAATAAATAAATTCCATCTCTGGAAGTTCTTGGATTCTATTATTTTGATTCCTTTCTTGTTTAGTAGTTTAACTCTTACATGTACATCTGTGCCATTGTCAGGACTGATTTTTTGGTGGGACCTTTGATTAATATAGGCATTGCCTCCAGTTCTACTTTCATTTGACTATTCTGTTGCCACTGACTGGTTGAACATGATGCTAAAGTAGATGGGCCATAGCCCATCCAGGCCCTCCGTTGGCAACACTTCTGAATTACATTATACCAATCCCCCTCCCCCCACCACAAACTTCTAAAGAACAGTATTGTTAGGATATGCTTTTGTTATCGTACATTTGGTTTGTTAGCACACCGTAGAAATTTAGTTCAAGCAAAATCAAGTCAATATACAATAGCCTATAAATTAACAATTCATTTGTATGTATTAAAAAGTTCTAATGCGGATTGTTAATATTGTTATCATACTGAATGTATGAAACAAAATGCAATATCAGAACTCCAAAGATTGCCTGAAATGAAACAAATATCTTTTTTTTTTGTATGCATAGCCTTACAGGATAGTACTAGTATCTGGCGGATGTAGTGAAATAAGCTGTTAGTCTAGCTGGGTTTAAAAAAGGTTTGGACAAGTTCCTGGAGGAAAGGTTCATAAACCATTATTAAAGGGGACCCAGGAAATCCACTACTTGTCCCAATACAAGCATTGTGGAACCTGTGTCTTCTGGGGAAACTGCTAGGTGCTTGTAACCTAGATTGGACACTGTTGGAAACAGGATACTGGGCTTGATGGACCTTTGGCCTGATCCAGTGTGGCATATCTTATGTTCTTATGTTCCTAGTAACAAATAGACTGTATATCCTCTGGGAATAGAGATATGCCTCCTGTATGTTCTTCCTTAGTTCAAGAATGGCAGGAGGCTCTAAAATAGACAGCATTGATGATATTTGGTCAGATTTCTCTTCTTTAACATATGTCTTAGTAGCTATTCCCACCCATAAATCTTACCTGAGCAGTAAAAATCCACAGATATGTCCTGCTGTTTGACTCAATCAGGGTTATTCTGAGCCACGGATAGCAGGGATGGACTCTTACCAGCTCCTCAACCTGCTGCTTTAGGAGTGAGGCGGTCATACACATCTGTTTCTTTGGGCATGTTTGTGCTGCACAAATAAACCAATGCATATGGATAGACAAACAACTAAACTCACCCAGCTGGAACCTTCCTAATAGGAAATATTGCTTATGCAATATGTGTCTTAAAAGGGAGAGACCAAACTATCAGCTGTGATGGTGATCCCAAACCATGTAAAATTGGAATTCTGAACTAAAAAAAAAAAGTTAAACAAAAGTATTTCCATACAATAAGGGTGTTGGGCTATTTTAACATTAAGATTTATGATAATTTCTGGGCTTCCAATCTTTCCCCAATCCTGCTGATTGTCATTGATATCAAAGAAGAGGTTTGAGCGTGAGGTTCCATGAGCCTATTTTTGTGGCCATACATTTTGTTTCTTATTTTGAATCCTTTCAGTTTCCCAAGGCCATTGGCCTGGTGTTCAGTTGAATTAATTTGCAATTTTAGAAATCTTAAGATCCCTAGATGTGGTGTACTTAGATTTCAGTAAAGCCTTTGGCACCGTTCCGCACAGGCGACATATAAAAAAACTGAGCACCCTAGGGATGGACCCTAAAGTTACTGATTGAGTTAGAAATTGGTAGAGGGGGAAGTGGCAAAGGGTACAGATAAATGGAACTCACTCTTAGGAGAAGGAAGTTACCAGTGGTGTGCCGCAGGGATCTGTCCTTGGTCTGATTCTTTTTAATATTTTTGTGAGTGATAGGGCTGTCAGGTAAGGTTTGCCTGTTTGTGGATGATACCAAAATCTGCAAGAGCAGTAGATAACATGAGGAGGGATGTAGCTAAGATTGAAGAATGGTCAAGAATTTGGTAGCTGAATTTAATGCTAAAAAATGCAGGGTCATGCATTTGGGCTGCAAAAAATCCAAGGGAGTGGTACAGTGAAGGGGGTGAAGTAGTTTTGTCCACAAAAGAAGAAGATCAGGACCTGGGCGCGATTGTGTCTGATGGATCTTAAAGTAGCTAAACAGGAAGAAAAGGTGACAACAAAGGCTAGAAGAATGGTTAGGTGCATAGGGAGAGGAATGGCCAGCAGAAAAAAGGAGGTGATAGTGTCTCTGTATAATTCTTTGGTGCAACCTCATTTGGAGTATTGAGTGCATTTCTGGAGACCACACCTTCAAAAGGATGTAAACAGGTTGGAGTGCAGAAGGTGGCTACTAAAACGGTTAGTGGTGTTTGTTATAAGGCATATGAGGACAGACCTAAAGATCTTAATATGTATACTTGGGTGGGATAAAGGAGATATGATAAACATGTTTAAATACCTCCATGGCATAAATGTACAGGAGGAGAGCCTCTATTGAAAGCATGGTCTGCTACAAGGAGACATAGGATGAGCGTGAAAGAGGATAGACTCATGAGTAATATGCAGAAATATTTATTTATCGAAAGAGTGGTAGATGCATGGAATTGTCTCCCAGAGGAGGTAGTAGAGAGGAGAGTCTCTGAATTCAAAAAAGCATAGGATAAACAAAGATGACCTCTACAGGTAAAAAAGGAACTAAGTAGTTGATATGTAAGGGCAGACTAGATGGGCCTTGTGGTATTTTTCTGCCATCATGTTTCTATTACAACAGTAAAGTTGTTCCATACTTAGGGGTATGTTTACTAAACCGTCTTAATGTTACCGGTGTAAGTTGCGGCGATAATGTGAAGAATGCCATATAAGGAGTGGGCGTTCCGATCTTAAGGTAGCAATTGTGGGTCATCGTGTGATAAAGTGTGCCGTGTACATTATCGCGCAATAGAAGGAGCCGTGAACGTTACCGCGTGTTAACCTTAACTTCGTGTGCTGACCTGCACTTACAGCAAGGGAGGTGTAACACACTGGTTAATACAATGACTACTGAAACCGGGGTCATGGGTTCAATCCCCCAGTGGGATTAATGAATAAGGTTGGCTGAGGCAATTCCTTTTCCTGCTTGAAACAGTCCAACAATCTGTGCTGCCAGCTAAAAATACTCACACCCCAGTGCCATAAACTAATGCACATTTTAGGGCACCCCAGAAGGCACATCCTAAAGCACCACGTCAGCAAAGGCGGGTTATAATGTGCCCCAGAGGCCATGTCAAAAGGTTGTCAACTCCCAAGGCACCATAGTAGGCACCCCATAAGTTGGCTGAATCTAAGGTGTGGCCTAAGATGCCCCAAGGATGTATAGGTGACCCAAAAAATGTTGGCCAAGGGCAGTAAGGTCCCCCAAGTTGAAAAGCAAGAAAGGTATGGGTCAAACACAGATGTAACCCTAACACTGCACAGAGCAACAAGGAAAGACAATGCACAAGTAATGGAAGGAAGTAGATCTGAGATGATGGACCAGACAAATCTGCGTTCAGCCCATGTGGCAGCTGGAAAAATGGACAAACATATCGGGGGCAGCTGTAGCGATGCACAGGGTGATGGTAATGTACTGTGCAACAATGACAATGTGTGGCAGAGGATGGGAAGACATGTCAAGCAGAGGAGGTAGAAGTGGCAGGATAGGTGTAATGACAGGAGGACAGAGAATTAGCAGTGCCATGCAGAGCACACACAGGAGAGGCAACCAGGGAGAGCTGCAATGCAGAAATGTGTAGCAGTGCAGGACGTGGGGTAGCAGCATGCACATCAGGGTAGGACGGCACACAGCTGGCAGGCACACATAGATGGACAGAAGGATGGTTGGCAACTGTGATAAGGGTACAATGTGCTAACAGCACAGATCCACAAGATATGACTGTCACAGGAATGAAAAGTAGCTGTGCAGGACAGGCATACAAATGAAAGAGAACAGAGAGGAATCAAACCTATGACCATTAGCACAAATATGAATGCACAAACCGGTAGGCCACACCACCAACATGAGGTCATTAGTAAAGGAAGCATACAAGAATACTGCAGGGCATCACACAAGAAGCCTGCTGTCGGCCAGGATAGGCAAACCTCCAACAGTAACCATGATGAAATGCACATGCAGATCTGGTGTGTACAGATAGATCAGTCTGTAATTGGGACCAGAGTCACATATAACTACATGCACACACACAAAGAAATGTTATGCAGTGGATACAGCATGCAAAAGAGGAAAGAACCTAAACCCAAAGGGCGACAGGGGATGCTCTGTGGAGCAGGGCAAAATATGGAACAGAATAGGAGAGAATTGAACCTGCAAACAGGTGTGCCACAGACTAGCTGAACCTGTGAGCACACTTTGGTGTACAGTGAAGAGATGGAAGGGTGTGTGCATAGGTGATGAACCTGCAGGTACGTAATGGTCAGGTTAGCACAACAGAAAGAAAAAAAGTAAACCCCATGTGGGGATCAAACCTGCAACCTATGGTGTTATAACACATCTGTAACCTCACTATCCCAAACAATCACAATTAGCACAATACAATAATAGTACCTCCAAGGGAAGGTGTGTATGGGACCTGTAACACCCAGTGATGTGGCAAATGGCTGGCAGAGAGACAGCTGGCACCGTTCAAGGATGTGAGCACAGGTGGGCCATGTACATGACCAGGAAATCACTAAATACAAGTGTCAGTGTGATCAAGCAGCAGCAGAGATAAATGTACGTCAAACACATATTTTTATTTTGGTTAATCATCACAGATAGTGTAGACACCGCCTATCATAATATCAAGGTGATTGGATCCCAGGTGAAAATCTGAGAACACATTTTGCAGGGCAGCAACCCACATGTTACAGAATTGTCACTGGCCCGTCCACAGATGATGGGCAGGAGAGATAATGTGCATCAGGTGCATGGTGTGCAGTATGCATTGGGCCTCCACCCCCACATGCTGCTGCATGCCCCAAATGTGTTAGTTACATATGTGTTGTCATGAGGCTGGTATCAATAAAGATGCAAAGTTGAAAAGAAACCCTGTTTCTAAGAGAGATCTAGATGTGCAATTACCGCAAAGCACAGCTAGAGGGGGCAGGAGTGATCATACAGGAGCTAATGAGGCTAAGAGAGCTAACTACTTGCACCTGGAAATGAGCCCGGGAGATTCAAAGGAAAGATTCCTTTATAAGCAGAAGCTGAATGCTAGCAAGGGAGGAACAGCTCCAAGGGCAGGAGAAGGAGGAACAGCTCCAAGGGCAGGAGAAAGAGGAACAGCTCCAAGGGCAGGAGAAAGAGGAACAGCTCTGAGGGAAGGAGCAACTCTAAGAGAAGGAGAAGGACTTCGAGAAGGAACAAGGGGCACGGCTAAGGAAAGAAGGAGAGACCTGAGGGAAGGAATCCTCCTTGAGCAAGCCCAAAGGAACAGAGTTCACAGAGGTGGAGTTCAGAGGGGCCAAGCTACGAGAGCAGCTGTTCAGAGGGAATCTGCTGGGGAAAGCAGTCAGGCTGGAGAGTGTGCCACTCCCTGCTCAAGCAACGTTCCTGAGTCCAAAGCTGAGAGACGTATCCAGAGAACCAGAGAACCAGGTTTGGAGGAAGACCTGCAGTCACTGGAACCTGCTAGACAAGTTTTACCAGGTACTCGAGGAAAAGGAGTTTTTAGCAAGGCTACTTTATCACTGAAGCATAGAGTTGAATCCATACCAGGTTTTACTAAGCTGCCAGAAAGCACAGCCCTGCCCAGAGGCTAACGGCAGAGAACCTGTTGCAAGAGAGACGTTCTTGGGAGAGAAAGCTCCAGGGATTCAAACTACAGAAACTCAAGGTATGAAAGCTTTATTCCTGATAAAGAATGCTTAACTCCTAGAAGCACTGCTAAAACAAGTATTCAGTTTGTAAGAAGGAAGAAACCAGAGTGGTTTCAGAAAATACCAAGAGAACTTAAAACACCGTCTTATTGGAGGCAAGAGCCTAGAGACAGTCCACGTAGAGCTGTAACAGCCAGGGACAGTATTTACTCAGAGGAGGAATGTAGTGGAGCATAATCTATGGAAATTGAAGATATAAATGCTATTCCCATTCCTCAGGCAGAAGATATGGATTGTGGTTTGTGCATGGCCACCAGTCTAGAATCTATAGCCACTGTATAAATAAGAAGAAACTTGTTTAATTGATGTTGCTTTGGAATGAAGTGAATTCCTCCAGTTAACCTTGGCACTAATTGTGAAGATACCAACAATTAGTTAACCTGTTTAATACTGGCACCTTTACAAACAAAGGACATTCTTTAATTTTCTAGTGTCTTAATGAACCCCTTGCACAGAGAGGAAATAAAAGCCTTGTTTCCCTACACTCTTGGCTTGATTATTGAGTTCACACCAGGAGCTGAAATACCTAAGGCCAATCTCCATTTTTGCCTTACATAAACCCCACGCTCCTGGAAAAATAAATATATCGTGGAGCATGCCCTTACTGCCCTTGACCACTAGGGGCTGCCACCACGACAGTGTGCATGTAGACAGTAGGCGGTGCATGATGAGGGCCCAACACACATCAATCATGATCTGTTCCCCAAAACATATCTGTCTGCCAACTCAGGAGGCACACAAATGAAACAGCATATGTTGTTAAAAGTAAGAAGGTGTAAACACACATATCGAAATATATGTTACAGCTGTCACATGATGCCTGATATAGGAATCACAGCTGCAACAATGTAACCCAAACAATTGTCAAATGCACAATGAGGATATGCTAACAGGTAGCAGAGGCACATGAACACAGAGAATTCAAATAAAACAAGCCACAGAAACATGCAAAGATAACACTATGCAGAAGGTACCCCTGCACTGGTTGGTGTGGATACAGTGTCTGTACACATATATCACAGTACATGGAATGCACAAATGAAGGAAGAAAATGGACACTCACACTGCCACACTCCAAATATAATGGGGCAATGTGAGTGCCGTTACCTCAGGGGATAAATAGGACTGTACAGACATGCAATGCTAGGTTTGCAAATCAATGCAGAGCGTCACGTCTGTACAGTAAACAGACACAATAACCAGTATATGAAGATGGAAAGAAAGGTCGAACATGTTACAGTAACCCACACAGAAACCATATTGCAACATGCTGTGTTGCACCAACATAGTCAGTCACATGCACATGCACCGTGTAAGTTGAAACATGATACAGTGATGCCACACATGCACTGTAACACCCTTGGTGATTGCAAACAGCAATCTAAGATGCTGGTGTGCAGTAAAGTGGTGTCGTGGCAAATACTGTGTCATGTCCAAGTGGAGGCTAGGTGGACATGGACAAGAGGACCTCTCCATTGCTCCCCCTGTGCCACACACATGGCTGTATGCTCGTGTTGAGACAAACAGATGAGTGTATCCTGTGTTCCAAGTCACACACATGGGCAAAACAGAACAACACAATGTCAGAAGGATGTACAACATACAGCGACAATGTCAGTCCCTGCTGCACACGTGAAGACCAGTACACAGTGTCCAAAGTGCAAAGGTTATCTGCAATCCAACAAGTCATGTTACGACTGTCTCTGAAACCCTGGGCATGCATAGTCAAGTGTGACATCTCAATATGCCACAGTACAGGAAAGATCATATGTGTTCCTTGCGATGAACACGACACCCAGCCAGAGCACAGCAGCAATGGTGTTGGACAGGCCTGTCATGGCCAAAGTAGCAGTCCAACAATAATACTGTCCATCCTAGGCATGTGTCCCACTCGCAGAGGTCAAACATCCTATGGCACCATTTCCCAGGGATAGTTCCATAGTGTTATTGTGCCCTCTAACAGGTGGTTGATGATGACGCTGGATGCACTGTAGTAGATGTGCTTTGTGTGTTCACTGACCTGTCTCAGAAGAGGATAGCCGAATAAAATATAAAATACTCCTAACAACTTTCAAACTCCTTAACAATATCTCCCCCTCCCACCTGACCACCCTCCTTCATTCTCCTTCAGAATCAAGAACACGCAGACAGAACGCAACCCATTCTCTCAACATAGACAAAACCTTCAGAAAAACAAAGAAAACTACAAGCTCCAGAGCCTTCTTTTGCTGCCCCCACCCTCTGGAATGAACTCCCAATAACCCTACGCATGATGAAAGACCTTCATCTATTCCGAAAAGAACTCAAAATCCACCTCTTCACCGAGCATTTTGAAATCCCCTACCTCCCAAGAGCCATCCCCCAGCAGTCACAGAAACACTCCCACCAACCTCTTGAACCCGCAAGCGACTAACTCAAACAAACCCACCACTATTTAGCTCCCCGTATGTATTACGTAAGAAAAGTAAATAACTTCCTGAACGCACACAAGTTCCATTGTAATATATGTTTATTGTCTATTGTTCCTTGTAATATTTGATTATTGTTCTTTGTAAATAGTTTTGACACAGCTGCATGTAATTGTTACCTATACATAGTTACAAATTACTGTTCCATGTAAAAGTATATAAAAATTAGTTAAACTGTTCCCTGTAACCCGCCCTTGATCTCTGGAAGGGGCGGTATAGAAGAAAAGAATAAGGGGGGCGGAGCCTGATGTCCAGCGGGTTAGACGCTTCGCGCTGAAGCTCCCGAGGGGCCTACTCAGAATCCTGACTTAATATCTGCATAAACTTAATATTTTACACCGAACTTACCGGGGTGCCCTGGGGGGAATGGCGATCCACAAACCAGTGCGCTTGGACTTCGGGTCTCCTTCTTCTTCGCATGGAAAACGTTCCAAAACAGAGTTGTCTTCCCCACTAAAGATGGTTCCACTTCGGGTAAGCCCCGAAATGCAACAGGAGATCCTGGAGGAAATACGTGGTGTGAAGGAACTGGTACAGTCCAACGGAGAAGCGCTCCGAGCCATGCGAAAAGATTTCGGTATACTTCAGGACCGGCTTGAAGGTCTTTCACTGCGGCTGGACAATATGGCGGGGGTCCTCGATTCGCACGCGGTGCGCTTGGTGAACCTGGACAAGGCTGAGCGTCACATACAGAATCTTCAAAAAGAGTTAGAGGATTGCAATAATCGTGCTCGTCGTAATAATGTAAGGCTCATAGGAGTTTCAGAGGGGGCGGAAGCAGGAGATATCCGAGAATTTCTGGTCAAAACTCTCCCTTCCTTGCTGAAGATTACCTTTTGTAGAGATCTGGAAATTGACCGCGCATATCGTGCTCCTACTAACATCGCACTCAATCGGACGACCCCCCGGCCCATTATCTTCCGTTTGCTGAGGTATCAGCAGGTTGAGCAAATTCTCAAAGCCGCCCGGGTGATGCAACATCTGCAGTTTGACGATCATAAAGTCTCTTTCTTCCCCGACTTGGCAAAATCCACAGCTGACCGGCGGAAGGGACTCCTTGCTTTTCGTCCTAGACTTCAACGGTGACAGGCTCGCTATGGCCTCTTCTATCCAGCGAAGCTCAGAGTGACTCTCCATAACCAAACTAGAACCTTCGAAGATCCTGCTCTGCTAGCAACATTTTTAGATTCCAAAGAGGCAGACCAGATGCGCTAAGTCAACAATTCGGATAGACTCCGCTGGAACTGCCCGCCATTTTGAATGGCCCGGCGCGGTGTTCACTGCCTGGAATAGAGACTGCCTGGACCTTCCTTTCTTTTATTTCTACCTCTCTTGGTCTCCTCTTCCTCCATGATGTGCACCTCGGTTGGATTCGGAGCATGCACAGCTATACCGGTTATATGCTTTAATTTAGGCCTTCTCTGGGGTTTCACCCCGCAGACATCAGGTCGCCTGTAATTTTTGGGGTTTTGCTTCTTCTCTAAGGCACTTCGGTGCTCCTATTGTTCTATTGGGCGCTTCATGATTTTTCATTGGCTTATTTTCTATCATATCGTGTGTACAGTCATTTATAGTTGATATGAGGGACATTGCGCAACTCGGTGCGCCATCATGTTCCTTTCTCAGAATGTTTGACCTTGTTGTATGGCCTTATGTATGCTCTTATTACTGAACGTAAAAGGCATTAATAGTCCAATCAATAGAATGACCATCCTTAGTTATTTTAATCCTGACCATACTGATTTAGTGTTTCTTTAGGAAATCCATTTCATCTCTATCGAACCACTGAAATTTGCTGCCACACCTTATATGGTGGCTGCCTATTCTCCCGCCGTTTCTGAGCGGGCGAGGTAGCCACCCTAGTTGAGAAATTTTGGCCAACCACTGTAGTGGATACTAGCTCTGATGGGGAGGGTAGCTGGGCCTGTGTATATTTTAAGGTTGGAGATAGTGCATTTGCGTGTATTGGTATTTATGCTCTGAATGTGGATGACCCTGTTATTGTTGCCCGGCGGTGCTTCTGCCAAGTATTTGCTCCTTTGATAGATAGACTGCCGCCTAGAATGAGTGGTCCGCCCAAGAGTCTCCACACCCTGCCAGCCCTGATGAAAGATTTTGCGTGAGTTGATATATGGAAGTTGCTTCACCCCTCAGACTTAGAGCTCATCTTTTCTCAGCCCCCCCCACCACTCATACTCTAGATCAGCTTTTTTTTTTTTTTGTTTCTTATCTCCTTAGTACTGCTATCCTAAATAGACAAATACTCCTGATAGGTTGGCCAATTGGAATGCCATCCAGTGCGCTTGATGCTGGGCATGCCATGTGGCCTTTGGTCTACTAAACTCCTGTTAAGTATGAATGTCCCGCATTACAGTATTACTGGAGTCGGGTCTGGGGTCGTCTTCATTCTGGGTATTGCTATTTCCTATTTCTTTAATCACGAAATATTGGGAAAATAGCTCTTTTGAGTTCTATTGAATGGTGAAATATATCTGTCTTTATTGTAAATAAGTGCAAATACCTAATATGGCTGCCTCTTCCGTTCAATTATTCCCTATCGGTCTGGCTAGAAGACGCTCAACGATTATGTTTAAAATTTCAATGCTCTCAGTTGACTGTTTGATCCTGTATTAATCTTTGTCACATGCTCATCCGGTATCATAGATTCTACTTCTGTTTGTTTGATGTACAATAATTGCTGTATGTAAGCGCTCATATGATGATTCTTATCAGCTTAGAGAAGAAGCATTGGGGTGGGGGGTAATTGGGGTTGCTTTCTTTACTGTATGTGTGTATTTGTTTCTTTTGGTGTGTTGTTACTTTGTTTTGTTGTAAAATGAAAATAAACGTATTAAAAAAAAGAAGAAAAGAATAAATAAATAAATAAAGATAAACAATGTATTGATATGCTGCTTGCAACATCAGCCCAAATTGCAGAGAGTCAAACATCAATATGCACGTAAGGAAACATCACACAGGCAAACATAACATGATCACAACACAGAACACAGTGCATGTTGTGGACATTTTGAATTGGAACCACAGACGAGGGTGTCACATGGATATGGCCATGTCCATGCCCATGTTACACAGGCGTTTCACAGCCCCACCCCATTTTTTTATTTATTTTTTTTTTATTTAGACAGTTTTTGTATACCGCCTTATCCTTCAATCAAAGCGGTCACAACACAATTGGGGGATACATTTAACACGTGGGGATATGAGACACATACACTAATACTTACAGGGAACATGGGCAGTGGAGGGTTAAGTGGCTTGCCCAAGACCACAAGGAGCATCTGTGGGACTAGAAACCCCAGTCCTTCCGGCCCAAGGTTGCTGTCCTCTAGTGGGATTTGAACCCCCGACCTTCCGGCCTGAAGTACCTTGTCCCAACCACTAGGCTACTCCTCCCTCCTTGTGCATCAGCGTTCGTGTACACAGACCCAACAGGAAATGTCTATGAGACAGACAGTAAACATTGACATGTAAAGGCTGATGTCACTCACAAAAGACCAAAGGTGCGACCTACCATGTGTTTGCAGCAAGTGTATGTTTGGGATCCCCTGAGGTGCTCAAAGGCCACAACACGTCACAGTGAAGGGAGAAGATGTCATCGAAATGTGTAGAGTCACCATGTCCCCATGTCCAGCCACTGTTGCTGCATGTCTACATTATGGCGATATCTGTGATACAAAAACGCTGTTGCGCAGTGGTCTGTCAGCACACAAGAGATAGGTCAGCTCACAGCACACAACACATGTCCACAATGTCCACAAGATAAACAGCAGTAAGGTAGAGATAGCACAGTCACCACCGCTCCCCAGGTGGACAGACCCCTCACACCACATGATAGTGCAAACTGCATGCACACTGTATCATAACAGAGCCACCCACACAGTATGAGAAGGTGAGAGTGGCACTAGTAACATATGGCCTGTATGTGCACAATGGGCAAATAGTGGAGATAAAGGCCTGGCAAATGCTATGATACACTGCTGCTGGCCGATGCTACAATGTCATGGAAGAGTGAAAGTGGGGCCCACCACTGGAACTCCTAGGACCTGTAGACACACACAGTCCTGTTGGATGTGTTCCTGAGACAGTGCCAGAGAAGACAAACTGAGCATGAACACATGTGGATATGTATGGCCATCATCAAAATATGGGGTACCGGGGAGCCTTATAAATAGGTCACCCACAACATATGTGCAGTAGACAGATAACCTGTGACATGTGTTGCTCCTGACTGTCCACACACACAAATCACCTGTATGTCCACCTACCCCATTGTCCTGCATGTTGAATGAGGTACACACAGCTGACACTGCACTACAACACCTGGAACATCTCCAAGCATGTCCTGTGGATCGTGAAACACAAGGGAAACATACATATGTCATGTTGGAGCTGTGCAACAAACACACCATCTTCATGTCAACATCTCTCATAACCCCCTAGACCCGTCACAGTCTGGCAGTTCGTCATGACATGGTACCTAATTGTCCCCACCCAAACATGTCACTGACGTGTTCCTGGCCAGGTTCAAGGGCCTGGAACCTGTCTGTCCCCTCTGGGACCTGTCTGCTAACTTCGAGACCGTTGACCACAACCGTCACTTCGCTACCCTGTACGTGCTCATCCCAAAGGTCTTGGTACAAGCCTGCCACCCCCATATGTCTCCCATAGCACCCTCAGTGTGTGTTCTTGTGGGTCCACCTCCCCTGCTAACCTGTTCCCAGGTGCTGTATGAAAGAAAGCTATGCAGGGGCTGCTACATCCCCCTGGCCCCATACCCAGTTCCCTGGTGCAGCAGGCACATCCCCTGGCTATCCCTAGCAGCTGTACGTTGATGTGACCCAAAGATATCTCACCACGCATGAGCTATGTTTGGCAGACCACACCCCGACCGCAGTTTGCCCCCTGACATTGCTGGCTGCAGGTACCCCCGCTGCATGAATTGAGCATGACCATGACAAGACATCTGGGCATCACCGCTAAACCCTCTCCAACCCTTACAGTGTCTGTGTATAGGTTAGATACACCTTCTGTCGACGTGGTCATCAGGGTAGCAGGTCTCTATGACTCCTCGCTCCCCATCCCCACACATACCCATCATGTAGCTAAGGCTTGCAGTGTCTCCCCTAGATAACATCAGGAAGGTCCCTGCCATCTACCCAGAACACACACATAAAGCGCCAATGACCCCCGTCATCACCCGCCAACCTGGTCACTGTAGCCTACACCTTGCTGATCTCCCTCAAAATCATCTATGTCCATCGCAATGTATGCAACACTGCGCTGCATGGCTAAGCTACCAACATGCACAGTATGACAATAACACCCCACTTGCCACGACACCTCACAGGCCCCAGGCGAGGTCAAGATGCACCTGCTGATCTATACATGGAGTTATACTGTGGTTGCCCTGTACCCTGACCCGCATAACCCAAGTACTACAAATACTACTACTACTACTACTACTGAGCATGTAAACAGTGCCAACAACTGTATGCATCGCCATACCGACACCTGTAACACACAGTCCCTACTCATCAGAGCATACGACCCATTCAATCCCCTCATATCCCCTAAATGTCATCCCCACACGTCAAGCCAGCTGGCCCTATCTATGGGCCGCTCACCCACTGTTAATGTGGGACCACACATCTTTCACCTTGCAGCACCCAACGCCTGGAACAAACTACCTGTGGCTGCAGAGCAGCCACCCTTAACAACCATCCAAAATCCTGAGTGTCAGCCTACCACATCACCTAAGCCTAACAAACCTGCACACATTAATCACCTCCTCCCACTGTTGTCCTCTGCCCACACCGTCTGTGTTAGCAATTGGACCACATTCTAAGCTCAGATGGCCAGGCATTGTGTCAGCAATGTCAGTGCAGTGCTGTGTATGACGGGTAGCGTGATACCAATGCTCAGTAGTAGTAGTAGTACAGATATCTATACAAAAGTGTCATTTGGAAACATCGATTACTCACATGCAAATAGTTCCTCAATCAGCTGGCGCCTGAGTGCTGCGCCCTCACATGTGTCACCACGGCCAAGGACAGGAGGGCACATTGGATCATCTTCCAGATCCTCATTAACTTCGACATCGATATCGTGCCTGAGAGCAATGTTGTGCAGGATGCAACAGGCAATAACGATCTCTGCCACTGTCACGGGTTGGTATTGTAAGGCCCCGCCGGTCCTATCCAGACACCTGAAGCAACTTTTCAAAACTCCAAAGGTGCGCTCGATGACGGTGCGACTGGAGGCATGGGCCTCATTGTACCTCATCTCTGCACATGTCCGTGGTAGACGCACAGGGGTTAGCAACCACGGCCGACACCCATATCCTGCACCACCTGCAGAAAGAAATGTTGAACGTTAAAACAGTACCTGATGTCCGCACACATGCACAAATGAATGTACGTGCAGAACCACAGCACCTACAGGTCAGACAGAAACATAAGGAAACACATGATGGGACACAACCACTATGCACCAGTATCTGGAGCTATGAGATACAGAGCACGGATGAGGTAAACAGAGTGCAAACAACAGTAACCCGAACCACAGCATACACATGGGCAGACATCAGAGGCCGAAAGGTATTTGCGGCAGGCCTGAACACATCAGAAACACACATGCAATGCACCCTGGACAAGGGCAGAGATGCACACATGTGCAAGCATGTGACGGTCATGCTATTTCCCACAGACAGATGATGCAACAGGAACTGTCACCCCACCGTGGCAGGCATGATGGCACAGACAACACCACACTGTTGATAAACGGGAAGCATACATGTGTGTCGTACTGAGCCAACCGAAACACACAATGCCAAATGGCATTATACGTCAAATGTCAGTGTGCCACCAACATACAGCACCACAGCACAGAGGACCTGGCATCAACCCCCCCCCCCCAGCAGCTTGCACACACACAGATGACACACACACACACAACTTGAGACACACGTCAAGGACAGAGATGTGTGCGGACGGATAGCAGGGGTATACGATGTGCATGTCAGAGATGACAAATACCCACCCAGCGGGACACAGTCCTCAAATTGTCCTGCCTAAAATTGTCTGAACAGTGCCGAGTGACGCAGAATACAGGAGTCATGGGTGGACCCTGCAAACCATGGGACCACATTCAGAATACGCATACCTGCATCACATACACCTGAACATTCAGGGAGTGGTAGTGTTTGCGGTTGCAGAACACTGCCTCCCTGTCTCTGGGTGGGACCAGGGCAACATGTGTGCAATCAATAGCTCTCATCACGTGTGATAACCTGGCAAATGCCTCAAAGGCCTGGTGCAGGGACCTCACTGTTGCCTAGTGTTGGGAAGTTCAATGTAATTCCCAACCCGGCTGATCATGGCACGCAGTACTTGATTTAGACAGCGTGAGAAGGTGGGGCAGCTCATGCCACCCACTGCGGCCACAGATGGCTGGAAACAGCCAGAGGCAAAGAAATGTAGGGCACCAAGGAGCTTGACCAAACCCAGTATGGCATGTGACCGGCCAGTCAGGGGCTCGAGGTCAGGTATCAGATCCTCATAGAGCTTCCTAATAGCCCCTGTGCTCAGGCGATAGAGGGAGATGACCTGGTCCTCACGCATGCCCTGGAGCTGGGCCCTGGTCCTGTAGAGGCGAGGCTAGTGGGCCTGCAACTCGGCATGCCTCCTGCGCCATGCCAGCACAGCCCCTGCCTGGCCTGCCCCCACAGCTGCAGGTTGGTGTTGGAACGGGCCTGCACCCCAGCCCCATGCCCCAGCCCCATGGACACCATCTCCCCCGTCAGGCAACCTCAAGCCATCCACATCCCCCAGTGTAACTGAAGCAACCACAAAGGCCGCCATAGCGGACACTGCTAACCCAAACCCCCTCACCACCCCACCTGATGCTAGCCCTGCAACTCACCTCCACCTCCAAATACTGACCAAGCCACACAACACACCCACCACCCACCAACAGTACCACCCACCAACCATATCAACTACCTCACCCACCACCCACCACTCACCACCCTTGCCACTCACCTTCCCCACCACACACCAACCCAGCTACCTACCTCCCTCACCGCTTACCAACCCTGCCACAGTCCATGCCTAACCTGCCTCTGACCCTCCTTCCACTTCAACACCAATAACACACACCTCCAACCACACTCACCAGCACTAACCCCTCAGTGTGAACCATGTGTGAGCGTTGATTTATGGACCTTCGGACATCTGCTCGTGTGTGCGTGCGTTGCGCATGTGCACAAACGATGCATAGGGTGCGTACACAGAGCCGTGCACTGCACATATGTAAGACGTGTACGTGTCTGCGCATGTGTGGTTCATGGCTCCGTGGCCCTCCTATAGACGCCAGGGGTTAGCAGAGCTGTGCGCCGCACATGCGCAGACAGGTACGCGTCTTATGCATGTGCAGCGCATGGCTCCGTGCCCATCCCATAGGCGCCAGGGGTTAGCAGAGCCATGCACCGCACATGCGCAGACACGTACACGTCTTATGCATGTGCGGCGCATGGCTCCGCACCCATCCTATAGGCACCAGGGGTTAGCGGAGCCGTGCCACTGGGACATGGTGTGGCGCAATGCATAGGCTGGGACACTCACCATCACCCATGGCCATTGCCTCTCGCTGCATGCGGCGGGGGTTCCCCAGGCAGTGTAGCCGCATCTCTTTGCCCTTCTTCCAGAGGTCCTCTACCTGTGGGGATAAGAAATGTTTGCAAACATTAGTGCCCTGTATCCCTGCCCATGGCGAACCACATGACACACATGTCTGCGTGCAATGGTGGCCGCTCCTGCTATGGGCAGCGGGTCCCATACCTGCTGTTGGCAGCGCCACCTGCATGTGTGGGCGTGAGGCTGGGCATTTGTGTTGTGACACCTATGTGCCCTGTGTACTGCCTCACAGCCACTCCATACCATGTCCTTGCCATCTCCTGACATGACATGTGGGCAACATAGCATGTGGGGCATTGCAATTGTGGTCTACAGGGGGTGTGACTCCATACACTCAGCATTCCTGCACACACCTCAGTGTTGGGCAGGCCATCCCACATAAACAGGTCCCATCACCATGACGCATGGACACTGAAGCAGCCTCTGTGATGCGTGCTCAGACACCCTGGGGGGGTATGGGGGCTGGGTACCTGCACCAGTATCAGCTACCATTAAACCGGGATGCTTGTTGGACCACTGGAATCTGGTGTGCTGCCTCCTGGGGATGTGGCGGAACTGGGAACCTGCAACACAAACAACCACCATAACCACCATAACAACAGGATGTAGAATAGACCTGTGTCAGCTGGTCTGATGCCTCCTGGGGTTAGGGCAGAGCTGGGAAACTGCAACAACAGCAACCACCATAACACCAGAATGTAGAATAGACCTGTGTCAGCTGGTCTGATGCCTCCTGGGGTTAGGGAAGAGCTGGGAAACTGAAACAACAACAACCACCATAACACCAGGATGTTTGATATACCCCTATGCACAGGTCTGTGAGCGTTCCGGGCCAACGGTGATGTTCCACACATCAGCAGCACCAACTAACATACCACCAGGATGACTGCTGGACCTCTGTCATCAGATCTGATGCCTCCTTGGGATGGGGCAGGCCTGTGGTACTCCAACTGCAGCAGCTAACAGTGCACCATGATGACTACTTGACCTCTGTGATCAGGTCAGATCTCTCCAGGAGATTGGCCAGAGCTGGTAATGTGCCTAATATAGCTCTGTCATGGGGGCTGCAACTCCTGGGGGTTGGGCGGGGGTGTGCACTGCAAAAGGAGCAGCTTACATCACAGCGCGCTACCCTTTGCACCTCTGCTTTCATGCCCATGATGCATTGCAAATGCAGAACAGCGGCCTACAGCTGACCACCAAATGAGGTCTGCACCTCTCCGGGACTGCAGCGTGGTAAGATGCACTGACAGTACATGATACTGGCACAGAGTAGCTACAGACCATGCCATTGTGCAGGTTCCGTGTTCACCCTGAGGGATAGGATGGGCGCCCAGCACTAGGTCCACAGTACATGTGGTGCTAGAGATAGGTTTTGCTGCACATCCCCAGCAGTGCCAGTGTGTGACATGTGTTCCCAGCAGTGCAGTCAAAGGTACATCTGTTCCAGCAGTCATATGTGGCTCTGTGGGACCGTACACCACCCAGATTAGTGTGTACCCGGTGTTAAGGTCTGGTTGCCATGGGTACCTGTTATCAGGGCAGTGGGGAGTCTAGACTCACATGAGGGCTATGTAGCACTGCCACTATGGGTCTAAGTAGTATGCCCTATATACCCCAAGAGGCCTCAATTACCCTGTTTGTAGATGAGGGTGTGGTGGGACAGGTGGCTGCACTCTACATAATGGCTGTAGTACTAGAAACCACAGCCTGCTGGCGGATGACAGCCCTCCAGGGCTGCTGGGCCAGTGCTATACCTGTGACCATTGCAAACCAGTAATGATGCTTGTGGTAGGCTCAACTGCCCCATGCCAAAGTCTGCCATTCATCAACAGACAGCACAGTCAGACTGCAGCATCCTACAAGGTGTTCCCACCATGCACAGGCAAACTACAGTCCACTAACCAGTCCATAGTGCATGCTCACAGGGGAACCCTGTGCACCCAGAAGTGGGATGCACAGCACAGACACCAAGCAAGTAGCTCCATGATTGGGCCCCAAAACCAGGAACTCACAGGCATCACTAGAAACATATGATGCGTGGCACTATGTAGGAACATAGACATGCCATGGTCACTGCTTGTTCAGAGTGAGAGTGAAAGCGTGACATGCTGTGGCCACCCTGTCCATGCAGGTGGCGGTCAGCCACAACAGTGTCCCAGCCATTGTCCTCCACCTTGTGCAGATGCATCCTGGCCAGTCCGCCCTGTCTTGGCCATACCCACAATACCTTGCTGCTCATTATGCACATTTTCAGGCTAATGCTGGAAGCAGTGTGAGCAATGTGGGCTCTGTGAGGTGTTGGCAGACACAAAACAATGGAGAGACATAAGCACACTCTCACACCTATCTCAGCATTGTGCAGAGATGGTGGTTGTTGCCAACCCTACCCCCTGCACTGGTCCTGATCACAGTGCCGACATTGCTAATCTGTGCAGGGGGTAGTAGTAGTGCTCTGGTGATAACTGCAGCTCTGTGCTGGGGCCAATAGCCTGACACTCCATGAAGCTGTGGATAGTGGAGCCCTTGTGAGTGTCCGTACCCCTGTGCACCACTGCATTGGGGTTTGCCCATGTTGTTGTTGTGGTTGCATTGTGGGCTAAAACTATGGGGAGATGCTCTGCAGGATCCACAGATTGGACCTGAACCTCTGACCCTCTGCTGTTGGACAGGCTGGCTGAGTGTACTGCAACACACTGTTGCCACAGCAGCACAGTGGTCCCTGGGGCTACCCTTACGTTCCACGGCCAGACCTTTTCTGTTGCACTGCACAACACCTACTGGTACAGGGCATTGCCTAGGTCCACTGCAGTAGAGTGCCACTGCTCCCTCCAGCACAATCACCCACCCCCTCTGCCATGCTGCCATGACCATATGCTGTGGGCACTGGTGGTGCGCCATCCCAGGCCATCCAGGGGGCAGGTAGGCGGCTGCCTAAGGTGTGGTTTCTGGCTTAGGGGTGCCTACATAGATGTCCACGCTTCCCCCGGCACTGCCTGTCAATGTTATGCACCCCTTTGGGTGCCTGCTGGGTGATGTCCCTTGGATGGGACACTGTGGGACACAGACTCATGGGCATGTCTGACCCTGGCCAGTTGCTGTCTTGCTGGTTCCCATTTTCTACATTCCTATGTGCCACCTCGGCAACTGCCTAGTCCACCCTATGCCCCAGTAGCCCCCACTGCATGTCCCGCCTGCAGCCCCCATGCCCCATTTGTACCATCACCATAGTGGCCTTTCATAAATGGGCACTATGCTGTTGCTGCAAATGGAGCACTACTATCACCTTTCTTGGGCTCCCTGCCTATGCTGTACATTGCTGACACTGAAATGGTTTCTCTCTCTTGCAAATGTGTGCTAACACCAGGTTTTCAGTTGCGTTAGGATTCAGCCCTTAATTTCTCTGCGTTAGTGTGAAAGGGGCCTCTCCCTGCCCACTCCCTGCCCATTGACCCCCTTCTCTCCGCCTTCTCTCCACCTTTTTCAGGACTTACAGCGGCCGGGAACGTTAAGGTGCGTTATGTAACGTTAAGACGCCTTAACGTTACAGAATGTCATGTTAAGGCGCCTTAATGTTACATAACGCACCTTAATGTAGCCACTGTTACGTTACCGCAGTTTAGTAAACATGCCCCTAAGTAACTTACAGTTATCTATACCTATTTTCTAAAGTCTACAAATATTTTTATTTGCGAAATAGTAGCTATTACAGCATTATAAGCTTACTATTTTTTGTGATGTTTTTATGTTGAGCCGCCAGTACTGTCAAAATCATCAAACTTCGAATACCTATTGAACTAACTAGATCTCAAATAAAAAAATCAGTATATAATGCTTTTTGACATAACAATAATAGCTAAACATAGTTCCATTAAATTTATAACCATTAATTAGGAAACAGTTGAGTAGTAAGTATGGAAACCTTATGTATGTAAAACATACGCTGGTCCAAAAATTAAAATGCCTAAGAAACAAACCTTTTTCAATGGAAAGGAAGTACTAGAACTATGAGTCACAATATGAACTTCATGAGGGAATACTATCAGAAAGTATTTTTTGCAGAGTGGATACCCGGAACGTTCCCCCAAAGAAGGCGGTACATACAAAAAGCATGGGCTAAACCCAGAAGATCCCTAGAGGCAGCAAGATGAAAAGAAAGCACTGGCCTAACCTATACTGCATGGCAGTCACAACCTTAAAAATATCGGATCTGTGGGAAATCACCAGGACAAGACAGTAATAAGACTTTGAAAGGATGATGAGGGGCATTGGCACTGGCTTCCCTATGGATCAATACATAGATTCCCAAAGTGGATAAATCACTACTGGGCACACTGGATGGGCCCTTTTGGTCTTTGTCGTTATTTACGGTCACTATGAACCTGGGTCTGCCACTCTGCTCTTGTGCCACTGAGCCGACCCTATACTTTATAGTTTTCCATTTTGTTTCAATTGCTTTTGTTTCCTTTTATTATGTCCAAAATTCAAATATTCATAGTTCATTTCAGAAACATTATATGACAGTAAATGCATAAAAAAACAATTGTGTGCATTTCAGTGTACATTTTAAAGTGCTGCACCGTCTTTCCATATAGGACATAAATGATAAGCAGAAGAATTTTTAACTAGTTACTTAAAGAGAACAGACTTGAAAGACTCCTGTGAAAATCACTGACTTTCTTATACAGCATTACTTTTGGTTGGCCCAATTGCTTCTCACATGGTTTACAGGAAAACTGAGTATTTGACTACTGTCCATCTAATGGAGGCCCAAATTTCCAGGATATACTGAGTCCAAAGTAAACAGCACTTCACTTCATAAATTCAAAGGAAAAACTAGAAGGTGAAAATACAAAATGCATGGGTGTTTTTTACAGTAGCTGCAATAACAGCAATAATACACTTGTCTTCCTTTGAATTTATAAAGTGAAGTGCTGTTTACTTTGGACTCTATGTACCCTGGAGGTTTGGTCTCCATTAGATGAACAGCAGTCAAATAGTCTGATGACCTATTATGGAAAAAGCCATTGATAAAACTGTTTTGCCATAAACATGCATATAAGTATATACAGTGGCATGCCGTGACATTTACGGTAGGGGATTCAATAAATCTGCTAAATGTTAGCACAATGTGTAACTTTAACTAATGTTAATGTACTCCCCTGTTTGGGCTGAACTGGGGATATGATGGGATTCAGGAGAAGCCTAATGGTAGAGCAGTACTTTCTTTTTTTTTATTGATATTTTTAGATTTTATAGCCATTACATAGATACATAGTTAATATTTAACAATACAATGAATTATAACAACAAACGATTAATCTCTTCTCCTTTCCCGACACCTTGCAAGCCCGACCAAGGAACACCCATCAATTTATAGCAGTATTCACATAAAGATCTAGAGCAGACCATTTGTTCAATTTTACCCCTTTTCCTCTGAGGCAAGAAAATTTGTCCTGTGCTTTTTCATATTTACTGTAGAGGCACACTTGATTCCACCATAGATGCCAGTTTAACTTTGTGGGATCCTTCCAATTAGATAGGATTGCTTTTATGGCTATCATTATCATGAAGCCAATGCAAAACATACATACATACATACAAAACAAATGCTTTTTTTGCCAACATAGGAATCTCATCTAACGATCTCAGTACTATTATGCGCCATGACAAAGGAAAAGAAAAACTTAAAATACTTGCTGTATCCTGTTCCATACAGGAACCCAAAACACCTGAATGTAAGGGCAATCCAGAAACATGTGCCTCATGATCCCTAGCTCTTTCTGACAGTCCCAACATCGAGGGGTCATATCTTTGCTCCATTTGGCCAGCTTGATCAGTGTAATAAATGCCCTATGTGCGAAGAAAAACATTGATTGCGTAAGCGCAGCAGATTTGGAAGTACGGATTAGGGGAACCCATAGGAGGTTCCAAGACTGTTGTGTCAGATAAGAGCCAATTTCTTCTTCCCATATCTTCTGCAAGCCCTTAACCTGATTTGAGTTACTAATTCTGAAATATGAGTACATATTTGAAATTCCTCCTTTCTTGAAACTTATTTCCGCCATAATCCTCTCCAACCCCCATGAATGTGAGTATTCACTAGGCTTTCTCTTTGTATGGACAATGCAGTGTTTAAGTTGAAGCCACTGAAAATGACATAAGGATGGTAGACCAAACTCATTCTGTAATGAATTGAATGTCTTCCAATTTTCTCACTCTATCAGTTGTCCCACCGACCAGATACCACATCTCTGCCAGACTGCCCAAGCAAAGGAGGCTTTATTGATTTTGAAAATAGGACTTTGCCAAAGAGGCATTTGGCGTGAGGGGGGATTCTCCTTTTCTATAATAGGTAGGAGACTTTGAAATGCGCTTTGTGCTGATACGATTATACGACCCACTCTGGATGCATCTGGACATCTCATTCCCATAATTAAGTTGGCTGGGCAAGGATGGACCAGGCGCTCTTCTAACTCCAACCATATTGGTTTCTGTGAGAGAGTTGCTCCAGTTGACCATAAACTTCCTTGTTTTAGTAGTGCCGCAAGATGATACCAGTGGAAGTCTGGAAAATGGACTCCCCCTTCACTTTTGCAAGCCTTCAATTTCTTCAGTGCTATCCTGGGTGTTTTCCCGCTCCAAAGAAAGGTACATAAAATTTGCTCTATCACTTTGTACACAGATAATGGAAACAGAATGGGTATCATCCCAAGTATGTAGTTTATTTTTGGCATTAGGACAATCTTAATGGACTCCAAACAGCCCCACCAAGTAAGATGTAGAGGGGACCATTTCAGAGTGAAAGATCGAGCTATCTCTTTTAGCTTCTCTGCATTAATTCACAGCGTTTCATCCAGTGGAGCGCCATACTCGGTCCCCAGATATTTTATAGCAGAAGGTTCCCATTGAAAGAAAAATTGTTGTATCATGGTACCATTGGCTCGCTGATTGATGGGAAAAGCTACCAATTTTGTCCAGTTAACTTTGTATCCTGAGAACTGAGAGTAGTTATCTATCAGCTGAAGCGGGGGGAGGTTGATGATGGCCATAGAAACAGCAGAAGATCATCAGCATAGGCTGACAGTTTGATTTGCAGGTCTGCTACTATGATGCCTTTAATTTCAGCTGTTTGCCGAATGAATAGCACCAACGGCTCCAGTGCCAGATTAAACAAGAGAGGCGACATTGGGCAAACTTGACGCGTGCCCCTATGTAAGGAAAAAGGCCTAGAGAGCTCTTGATTGGCCAGAATCCTTGCCGTAGGATTGGAATACAGAACCTGGATCATGTTCACACAATTCTTTGGGAAGCCAAACCATTCCAGCACTTGAAATAGAAAGGGCCACTCCAGTCTGTCGAGGGCCTTTTCAGTGTCCAATGACAGGTCAATAAGAGGCAAGTCAATATGTTCTGCTATTTCTAGCAGGTTACATAGTAGTCGAGAGTTATCTGCTGTGGACCTGCCTGTTACAAAACCACATTGATCTGGATGTATTAGCAAGTGGAGAACTTCGTTGAGACGGTTAGCCAGGACAGACGAGTACAATTTGTAGTCTGCATTCAAGAGTGAAATAGGCCTATAGTTACCCATCAATTCCGGATCTTTACCAGGTTTTTCCAGTACCACTATTGTGACATCAGCAAAGGCTCCAGTGTTGTTGACTTGCTCTTGTTGTTGCTGGTAATAGATCATTAAGTGGGGAAAAAGATCCTTTGCGAACATCTGGTAAAATTCTATCGGGATTCCATCAGGGCCCGCTGCTTTCCTGCTTTTCATTCCTGAGAGGGATTCCTTTAGTTCCTCTTGACCAAAAGCTTTATTGAGCAATGCTATTTGTTTGGGGCCCAGCTTAGGGTGTTCAATCTGTTCCAGAAATTTTCTCATAGCGGGTGTATCGCAGGCCACTTCAGATGTGTATAACTATGTATAAAATTTACAGAAGGACTCTGTTATTTCGTTATTTTTACACAAAGGACCACATTGCTTGTCCTTTATAGTCACAATATAAGACTTAAATGACTTGGCGTGGTGACTTCAAACTTGTAGCCAACAATTTACCGGCCTTGTTTATCTCTGTGTGGTAACGTGCTTGTTGCGCGAAAACGTTTTGTTCCACTTCCCTACTAAGTACTGTGTTATATTGGTATCTTGGTTTTTGTAAGTGTATTAGTGCCAAGGAATTAAATTGCCTTTGCAATATTCTTTCTTCCGCCCTTATCTGTTGGTCTAGAGCCTTGAGCATGCCTTTCGCCTTTCTTTTTTTTATTATTTAATTTTTATAAATTTCCAAAAAAAACATTCCAGCAAAACAAGAATGAGAGAAACAGGATGAAATTATTCCATACAATAACCAACAAAGCATTAAAAAGAAAAACAATAAATGTTACATCCTAATATTAGCCCACAATCTTTAGGCAATTCAGGAAGGCTACAAGAAAAAAGAAAGACATGGAAACATAAATCATCAAAGCAGGATGGAGACTTACGTATCAGCCATGTTGGAAGTAGTATGCACCACAAGACCTTCCCTAGCTACAAGACATTCCAATAACTGACTAGGCTCAAAAAAAAGAAAAAACTTATCATTAAAGGTAATTTATACATCGAGAGGGAAATCTTAACAAAAAACTACCCCCGAGGGAGAGGACTCTTGGTCGAAGACCAAGAAATTCCTTTCTCCTCATCTGGGTGACACAAGCAAGATCAGGAAACATATATATTTTAGACCCTAAGAAAGTAACATTGAAATTTCTAAAGTATGCTTGAAGAATCAAAGATTTATCAGGATCCAAGGCTAGGGTCAAAAGCAAGTTAGTTCGACCGGTCACCACTTCTAAAGAATCTTCCAAGAAAGCTGTAAGATCACCGGCTCCTTGAAGCAGATTCCCCGAAGTGGGACCCTTAGACACAGGGCCTATAGATAGATACTGTGCACGCACAATAGGAGGCAAATTTTCAGCAGGGAGTTTAAGCACTTCCCGAAGATATTTCTGGGGCCATCTCCAAAGGCGACATAATAGGAGACTTAGGAAAATTCAATAACCCCCAAGTTATTCCTATGCACATAATTCTCCAAATATTCAGCCTTTTTAGACAGCAAGATTTTATCCTTAACTTGAGCAGCACAGAGTCTTCAAAGATGTTCCAACTCCGTCTCCACACCGGTCAAACGCCGAGCCTGATCCTCTTGCAAACATTTCACCTGGGCAAAGTCACTTCACAACAAAAGGGAATCCATTTTCACTGCACCCACAACTGCCAATAGAGAAGTATTCATGGTAGCCACTGCATCCCACAGTGCTTCTAAAGTTATAACTGATGGTTTTGTCAAGCCACTCAGACCTGGGATTCCTTCAAACCTCCCATCCGCAGCTGCAGGTTCCCCAACTGGGGAGCTGATCCTTCCTGCTCCAACTCCCTCCACTGCGAATTCTACCAGAGGTGAGGAAGTTTTCAAAGTCCCGCTGGAGCCCTCTTCACCTCCTTTAATTGGCGAGCACATCGGCAAACCGGCTAGTTTCGTTGTCTCCTTAGTAGATAGATGAGTTTCTTGAAGCATTACTACATCAGTTCCCTGCTTCTGGCAGTACACAAGTATTTTCTTTTGCTTAACAGGATGATTTATGCCCTTTACATTCAGGGACATTACTTTAAGGGGTGTAACACGGAAGATCTGCCCTCTGCCTCAGAAGCACAGAAATCTGCTGTTTGCAGTTTAGATTCTGACAGGCAGGCAAGTCACAAGGTTCCCAGTTACCATAGGCAACGTAAACAAACTCAGACACGAGGTCTGCAGTCACGCCTAGCTAGTAAGCATTCCCCAGCTGCTGATGAGAACGGCTTTCACCTGTGCAAGGGAACGCCCAAGAAGCTGTATAAAAAATACTCAGTGCAGTCATAAGAACATAAGAACATAAGACATGCCATACTGGGTCAGACTGAGGTCGATCAAGCCCAGTATCCTGTTTCCAACAGTGACCAATCTAGGTCATACGTAACTAGCAATATCCCCAAAAGACACAGGTTCCACAATGCTTGTACTGGGTCAAGCATTGATATCCTGGGTCCCTTTTTAATAGTGGTTTATGGACCTTTCCTCCAGGAACTTGTCCAAACCTTTTTTAAATCCAGCTATACTAACAGCCCTTACTACATCCTCCGGTAACAGATTCCAGAGTTTGATTACACGTTGAGTGAAAAAATATTTTCTCTTGTTGTTGTTGTTGTTAAGTGCCGTCGAGTCGGAGTCGACTCATGGCGACCCTCTGGATAGCTATCCTAAATTGTGTTCGGTCTCCAGTCAGGCGGCTCATTGTTGACAGACTGGTACCCGTAGCTGCTGTTATTGTATCGATCCATCTCATTGCTGGCCTTCCTCTTTTGCGTTGACCTTCTATCTTGCCAAGCATAATGTCTTTCTCTAATGATCTCTCTCTTCGCATGATGTGTCCAAAGTATGAAAGTCGAAGTCTTGTCATCTGAGCTTCTAAAGAAAGCTTAGGTTTGATCTCCTCTAGTACCGACTGGTTTGTTCTTCGAGCAGTCCATGGTATAAACAGTATTCGCCGCCAGCACCATAATTCAAAGGCATCAATTTTCTTCCTGTCTGTCTTTTTCACTGTCCAGCTTTCACATCCATATGATGTTATTGAAAAAACCATGGCTTGAACAAGTCGAATCTTTGTATGGAGAGACATCTCTTCTCTTGAGAATCTTATCTAGGTCTTTCATAGCCATTCTGCCAATAGCAATGCGTCGTCTGATTTCTTGACTGCTTGTTGCTTCTCTATTGATAGTTGATCCAAGTAGGTTAAAGTTGTTCACAATTTCAATTTCTTCTCCTTCAACGACGAACCTGTTGACTATGCCAGTTGTCATGATCTTTGTCTTCTTTACATTAAGGTGCAGGCCCATTTTGAGACTATGTTCTGTGATTGTGAGAAGCAAATGTTTCAGATCATCTTCACTTTCAGCCAGTAATCTATACATTGATCAAGAAGCAACAGTTCGAACGGAACAAGGAGAAACAGAATGGTTTAAAATAAGCAAAGGTGTAAGACAAGGCTGCATACTTTCCCCCTACCTGTTTAATTTGTATGCAGAACAAATCATCAGAGAAGCAGGATTGTATGAAGACAACAGAGGTGTGAAGATTGGTGGAAGAGTCATCAACAACCTTCGCTATGCTGATGATACATTTTCTCTTATTTGTCTTAAATAGTTTACCCTGTAGCTTCATTACATGTCCCCTAGTCTTTCTATACTCTGATAGCGTAAACAATCGATCCACGTTTATCCGTTCCACTCCATTCATTAATTTATAGACCTCTATCATATCTCCCCTCAGCCGTCTCTTCTCCAGGCTAAAGAGCCCTAACCTTCTTAGCCTCTCTTCATAGGAGTAGCCTTCCATCCCCTTCACCAATTTGGTGGCTCTTTTCTGTACTTTTTCTAATAATGCTATGTCCTTTTTAAGATACGGTGACCAGAATTGCACACAATATTCAAGGTGCGGTCGTACCATGGAGCGATACAGAGGCATTATAACATCCTTTGTTTTATTCTCCATCCCTTTCCTTATGATACCTAGCATTCTATTTGCTTTCTTGGCCGCCGCTGCAAACTGGGCGGAGGGTTTTAACATGTTATCCACGATGACTCCTAAATCTTTTTCCTGGATGGTGGTTTCTAATGTGGAGCCTTGCATCGTGTAACTATAGTGTGGGTTGTTCTTTCCTAGGTGCATAACTTTGCACTTGTCCACATTAAATTTCATCTGCCATTTGGATGCCCAGTCTTCCAATTTATCCAGATCCTCCTGCAGTTTTCCACAATCCTCTTGGGTTTTAACAACTTTAAACAGTTTTGTGTCATCTGCAAATTTGATAACCTCACTAGTTATTCCCTTTTTCAGGTCATTTATGAATATGTCAAAAAGCAGCGGACCCAGTACAGATCCCTGGGGTACTCCACTATTCACCTTTTTCCATTGGGAATATTGGCCATTTAGCCCTACCCTCTGCTTTCTATCTTTTAACAGTTCCCGATCCACAATAGTACACTGCCTCCTATCCCATGACTTTTTAGCTTCGCCAAAAGTCTCTGATGGGGGACTTTGTCAAAAGCTTTCTGAAAGTCCAGATACACTATATCAACTGACTCACCTTTGTCTACCTGTTTATGCACACCTTCAAAAAAACATATCAGATTAGTAAGACAAGATCTTCCTTGTCTAAAGCCATGTTGGCTGTCTCCCATTTGTCCATGACTATCTACATGCTGTGTAATTTTGTTCTTTATGATGGTTTCTACCATTTTCCCTGGTACTGACGTCAGGCTCACCGGTCTGTAATTTCCTGGGTCACCCCTGGAACCCTTTTTAAAAATTGGTGTTACGTTGGCGACCCTCCAATCTTCAGCTATTACAGATGATTTTAATGAAAGTTCACAGATTACCAATAGCAGGTCTGCAATCTCATATTTCAGTTCTTTCAACACTCTGGGATGTATACCATCCGGTCCAGGTGATTTGCTACTATTCAGTTTATCAAATAGTTGTAATATATCTTCCCGGTGTAGCGATATTTCTCTCAATTCCTCTGCAGTATCACCTTTAAATACCACTTCAGTCTTGGGTAACATCCCTACATCTTCCTCAGTAAAGACCGAAGCAAAGAATTCATTCAGTCTCTCTGCTATAGCCTTGTTTCCTCTTACTGCCCCTTTTACCCCTCTATCATCTAATGGTCCAATTGACTCTCTCACAGGCCTTTTGCTACGAATGTACTTGAAAAAGTCTTTATTTCGTGTTTTTGCTTCCGTAGCAAGTTTCTTCTCAAATTCCCGCTTTGCCTGCCTTATCAATGCTTTGCATTTAACTTGCCAGTGCTTGTGCTGTTTCCAGTTTTCATCATTTGGTTCTTTTTTCCATTTCCTGAAGGTTGCTTTTTTGGCAGCAACAGCCTCTCTGACCTCACCTTTAAACCATGCTGGCGTTTTTTTGGACTTTCTTCCACTTTTCCTAATGCGTGGAATACAGCTGGTCTGGGCTTCGAGGATAATATTTTTAAATAACACCCAAGCTTGCGGTAAGTCTTTAACCTTTGGAACCGCTCCTTTTAGTTTTTTCCTAACTATATTCCTCATTCTATCATAGTCTCTCCTCCCTTTTGAAAGTTAAAAGGTAGTACTGTGGATGCCTTTACTATCTGTCCTCCACTAATTAAATCAAACATGATCATACTATGATCACTATTGCCAAGTGGTCCCAACACCCTTATTTCTTGCACCAGATCTGGCGTTCCACTAAGGACTAGGTCCAGTATGGCTTCCCCTCTGGTCGGTTCATGAACCAGCTGCTCCAAGAAGCAGTCATTTATTCTATCTAGAAACTTTATCTCTTTAGCTTGTCCTGCTGTGACACTGACCCAGTCGATACCGGGGTAATTGAAATCACCCATTATTACTACTCTGTTGTGACTTTTGTTAGCTTCCTTGATTTCTTTGAGCATTTCATCATCCATTTGTTCATTCTGGCCAGGCGGTCGATAGTATACTCCAACTGCCATCACCTTCCCCTTCATAAATGGAATTTCAATCCAAAGAGATTCTACAGCAAATTTTGTTCCCTGCAAAACTTTAATCCTTTCTGACTCAATGCCCTCTCTAACATAGAGCGCAACCCCTCCACCAATTTGATCAGCTCTATCATTACAATATAGTGTGTATCCAGGTATCACAGTGTCCCACTGGTTATCCTCCTTCCACCATGTCTCTGAGAGTGCAATCATATCTAACCTCTCATTTAGTGCTATATATTCTAACTCTCCCATCTTATTGTTTAGACTTCTAGCATTGGCATACAAGCATTTTAGAGACTGTATTTTATTCATATTAATCTGGCTATTGGTAGGCAGGGGTAATTTGGAATCTTTATGCTCTGTCTGCTCCTTACTCAAGGGCATTTGGGCTACTATACTCCCTTTTGGAATATCACTGCTTTTGGTAGTATCCTTCAAGGATACCTTTGTCCGAACCATGCACTCCTGGGTGACTGTCGGCTTTCCCCTAATTTCTAGTTTAAAAGCTTCTCTATCTCTTTTTTAAAGGTTAATGCCAGCAGTCTGGTCCCATCCTGATTAAGGTGAAGCCCATCCCTTCGGAAGAGCCCCCCCTTTCCCCAGAATGTTCCCCAGTTCCTAACAAATCCAAAACCCTCATCCTTGCACCATTGTCTCATCCACGCATTGAGACTCCGGAGCTCTGCCTGTCTTTTGGGTCCTGCACGTGGAACAGGAAGCATTTCGGAGAACGCTATCCTGGAAGTTCTGGATTTCAACTTCCTACCTAAAAGTTTAATTTAGCCTCCAGAACTTCCCTACCACATTTTCCTATGTCATTGGTACCAACATGTACCAAGACAGCAGACTCCTCCCCAGCACTATCTATGATCCTATCTAGGCGGTGCGTGAGGTCCGCTACCTTCGCACCAGGCAGGCATGTTACCAGGCGATCCTCACATCCACCAGCCACCCAGCTATCTACATTCCTAATGATTGAATCACCAACTATAACAGCTGTCCTGACCCTCCCCTCATGGGGACATGGCCCTGGAGAAACGTCCTCGGTGCGAGAGGGTTTTACATCACCTGGAGGACAGGTCCTAGTTACAGGATCACTTCCTGCCACACCAGGGTGATGCTCTCCTGTCACGTGACCTCTCTCCTCCATGGCAACAGGGATGCTGCCAGACTGGAGGTGGGACTTCAGGACTATATCCCTGAAGGTCTCATCCATGTACTTCTCTGTCTTTCTTATGTCTTCCAGGTCTGCTACTCTAGCCTCTAGAGAACGGACTCGTTCCCTGAGAGCAAAGAGTTCTTTGCACTTAGTGCATACGTAAGACCTCTCACCAACTGGGAGAAAATCATACATGTGACACTCGATGCAAAAGACTGGAGAACCCCCATCTCGTTGCTGGACTTCTGTCTGCATCTTAGTTTAAAGCTTGCGTTTAGGTCTTTTAAATTCTGTATATAATAAGGATTGGTGTGGATGCTTATACCAATAAAAGTGTATCTAATACCCCTAATACACCTTGTGTACCTGAAGCTTAAGTAATTAATCTCAGGTCCTCTGTGTATGACTGATTTGGATAACGAGCTGCACCTGAGAGCAGCCCCTTTCCTCTAAGATGTGCACATACCTATAAAACTACAATTACCCCAGGGGTGGGTGGGTGCTGGGGAGGGAGGGAGGGAGATAAGTCCTATTAAAGGGGGCAGTTACAAGGTACCCTGTCCTGAACCCTCAGCAGGGGGGGAAGGGGGTACTCTTGTCCTGCCAGTCAGAGTTAGACTGGCAGGACAAGAGAAACTTGCAAGACACGAGAGACTTGCAAGACTCAGAAGAAAGCTCAGAATATTCAGGAAATACAGACACAGAGTCAGAACTGCCTGGAACTTCTAGCAGGAAGCCACAGAGAAATTCACAGAAAGAAACACGGAGAGTTTCCCACAGAGAGGTCAGCTGTAAGAAGCACTTACCTCTGACGCAGCTTGAATTTCCTAAGCACCGGGCTGTGCTGAATGAATGGGAGGCAGTGGAAGGCAAACCGTATGTATCTGAAAAGCATGGTAGCTTAAAACAGTTACAAACCCTAGAGAGGGAAAGAAATGCTATTGAAGATGTGTGTATGTCTGACCCTGAAGAGTGTGTGCCAGTGAAACCATGCAAAAGATTTCCAAGAGAGAAATCCTCACATAATAGAAGAGAACAGTGTTATGCTTTACAGCCAAATGTAAAAGGCAGGAAGTTTAAAAGTTTTAAGGATAAAGCTTACTCAGAGAAAGGTGTTTCTCCTTCCTGCTATTACCAGCTTTATGACAGCTATTTGCCCTGCTGTGAAGAAGGCTGTTCAGAGAGCACTGATAGAGATACGGAACTAAGAAGGGTGCAAACCTTATGTTCTAATGAAAATTCTGTAAATGATAAAGCAAAGTGTGAGCCTATGATTACAGAGGCTGGTATAGAAAGCCCATGTGATGAAGCCATGGATTGTACGCTGTTGTTATCCGATATGGTTTCCTCCTTATGCTGAAGCCAGGGTAAGAGTGCCTCATGAGTGCTGGGAAAGCTAAGAAGAGACAGCTAGCATATTGGATAAGCTTTATACTGTAATTTATGAGTTCTGTTGAAGCAAGATGCTATATTTAAGTTTTCTTCAGTTTACCAGAAGTATGGTTGTATCCTGAATTTTTTGTATTATAACCTTTTTGAAAATCCAACCCCGGGAGGGGAATAAAAATCCTTTTGAAAAACCTGACCATTTGACTCACAACTACAACTTTCTATAAGAAAGGTCAGGCCCAGCAGTCTGGCTGTTAGCTTAGGCCACAGTCCAGCTCCTGCTGGTGACAGGGGATACATAATTGTTTTGTGTTTTGGGATTCACATAGCTTCCTAAGGTCTGCCCTAGATTCACTTGATAGTAAATGGCAAATTTCCAAATCTTAGTTGGATGAGGCTTGCAAGGAATCAAATTTGCCCCTACTAGACGGCAGTAATTAAGTGGACGAGTCAGCGTGCGCTGCAACATGGCCGTAGTGTATCCCAGTTGGAACGCAGAAAATGAAAAACCAAAAAAAACCCCTGTTTACATTGCCCTTGATCTTATTTCCAATTATTAGGAGTATCTGATAAATATCACTAAGGCAAAGTGTAATAAAACACATAACGAATTACTAATTTGCTTTCCAATACTAACTTGAACTAAAGGGTAATATTACAGTTGCGACAATCCCACATCAAGTATAAGCTCTCTCGGATTGCTTAGTTTAATTACTTCCCTTGTTCACCTAAACCCCATCTTTGAAAACAATGAACAAATATTGACACTGTTTCTCCAATGACTTACATATTACTCCTATGAATTCCTGTATTGTTTATTATATGCTAACAACAGAGTTAAGACCTTAAATTAAGTCTACTTGGGAGGTCATCTTTTTCAGCAGGAAGATGGGTTATCCTTTAGCAATGATGCCCCGAGGGAGCATATCGTGGAAAGGTATGCCACCGAGTCACCCTTCCTGTGCTCAACGTTTCCCTTCGGATGAGAGAAACTCCTACAGGAAACGGCCGATCATTCTGTAAGGCCTCTTGTTCTTCAACAAACTGTAGCGCTACCGCAGGATCTTCGAAGGATTTGGTGTGGTTGTTTAATGTTATTTTAAGCCGGGTAGGATAGAAAAGCCCATATCTGGTCTGAAGGTGCTGTAGACGGAGTCTCAACGCCAAAAATTGTTTCCTTTTTTCAACTGTTGCCTTGCAAACATCAGGAAGGAAGGAGATATTATGTCCTTTGAATAATAATGAGGTATGGGCTCTTGCAGCTGCCATTATCTGAATTACTTGTTGGTGTCTTAGCAGACAGAAAATTATCGGTCTTGGGCTCCGGGTGTGTGGGCTCATCTGAGCTGGTACTCTGTGCGCTCTCTCAATTTCCATCGGCCCAGAGAGATTCAGCTTCAATAATGCAGGTATCGTCTTTCCCAAAAATGTAAATATATCGGAGCCTTCGGCACCCTCCGGAAAGTCCACCACTCTTATATTATTCCTCCTATTCCTATTGCTAAGATCTTCCATATGCAACTCCATGTGTTCCATCTTCTTACAGGCCCTATGGAGGTGGTTTAGCTGTTCTTCATGAGATGCTACAACAGCATCCATTTTATCCATACGACCTGCGAGTCCCTTCATTTGTGTCTTCATATCATGCAACTCTGCTTGCACCCTCACCAGAGTGTCTCCGTTCGCTACAACCAGGTCTTTTACCGATCAGATTTCCCCCAAATGTTCTCTTATTGTTTCCTCAGATTCCCGCGAGGCAGCCATCTTATGAGGGGAGAGGGGATCTGATTTTGCTCTTTTGGAGCCTGAGTTAGGAGTAGCCGCAAAGTCTAACTTTGTGGGTTTGCCGCACGACATTCTCTTTCCTTCGTCAGATGAACAAGTTAAGGCTCTAGGGCAGTGTTAAGTTGGACTTTGTAGGGTAGATCTCAGGATTCTTGACAGGGATCACTAAAGCGAAACTCTTAAGCAGCCATCTTGCTTCCCCGCTGGCTCCGCCTCCAAGAGCTGTACTTTCATAATCAAATAAGACCACTGTTCAAATCCCACTGGCATGTCTTATGCAAGTCACTCAACTCTCTGATGAAAACTTATTGTAAGCTCTCCAGGAACAGGGAAATATCTGATTGTACCGCACCTTGAACACTACTGGAAAAGTTTGAGCTAAATACTTGGGGCCCTGTAAATCATGTAAATACCTCTAGGCAGGATATTCAGCACCAACTAACATGATTAGTGCCATTGAATATTCCTGGGTACTGCCGCTATATGCCCCAATGCTAACCACTTACCATTGGGGTGTTCCGGGAGACAGTACCCAGTTAACGATCTATGGATAAAGATAGATGTGGTAAAAGCCGGCCAATCTTTACCTACGGAGCTAACCAGGTAGCTGTTCAATATCACCATTTCCCAGTTATCTTCGAGGCTGACCTGGATATTCATGCCAGTGGCCAGATATGGCCCCGACATTGAATATCCAGGTTTAGCATTCAGCAGTGATGGCTAGGCGCTATAATTGCGGTAGCTTCCACCGCTGAATATTGGGCCCTTAATAAATAAAGCCAGCTTCCTGAAAGAACCATGATCATATCATTGCTACTTGAAACAAACCAAGCTAATGATGTATTTGTCTCTGAGTCACTGCTGAAATTATGTAGTACATGCCACGACAAGAGGGGCTTGGCAGTCGCAGTCACACTATACCAATTCCTACTATATCACGTTCCATTCTTTTTTCTCCCTCCAACAGCTTCTGCCTCCCTTTGTGCATTCACATAGGCTTGTCTTCCATCCCAGCTCCCTTCTTCTGCTGTCCTCTTACTTCTTCTTTTCCCCATTCTCTCACCCCTATGCTGACGAGATGCTATATACTTATACTCACAACACAAGTAGGCAGTCACAGGGATGTGGAGGAGGGGCAGAGTTGTGATCTATGTGTGTATTTTATAAAATAAGTGAGTAAACACATAGGGCCAAATATTGCAAGGCATTTGCACAGTTTACAGAGCTGTAAACCATGTAAACGCCCCTAAGTGAGATATTCAGCATCAATAAAGCATAGTTACTCACCTGTAACAGATGATCTCCGGGAACAGCAGGAATTTAGCCTTCACATATGGGTATCGTCGGTACTGATGGAGCCTGGGTGGGAAAGCTCCCCAGCATCCAATAGGAAAGCTTTTGGGAGCATCCCACAATTTATTTTAGCAAACATTTATATACCGCTACTTCCAGCGATCAGCACAATGCCTGTGTGCTGCCTTCCCGCCTTTCCCAACTGTCCCTCTCCAGTTGAGTTTAAAGCTGAGACAAAAGAGAGAGGGAAAGAGAGAAAGAGAGAGAGAGATAGAAAGATACAATTCCTAGGGGAGGTGGGTGGGTTGTGAAGACTAAATTCCTGCTGTTCCCGGAGATCACCTGTTACAGCTAAGTAACTATGCTATCTCCAGGAAGAAGCAGGAATGTAGTCTTCACATATGGGGACTCCCTAGCTGCAGATGCCAGGGAGATGGCCCCAGAAAGTTGTGTGCCCTTGTGAAAGGGCTCCACTTCCCCCCATGGATCTCTGGCATCCTACCAGGGATGGTGGGTAGGAGTTGATTAAATCTGGAACAGGTGTTGAAGAACAGTCTGACCAAACAAGGCATTCTGGTGGGAGTCCTTGTCTAAGCAGTAATGGGCTGTGAAGGTATGTACCAAAGCCCAAGTAGCCGCTCGACAGATGTCGCCGATAGACACAGAGTGAAGATGAGCCATTGAGGCTGCTATGACTCTCACATTGTGAGCTGTGACATGGCTTTCAAGAGGAAGGTTCTTACTCTCACAGGCAAAAGATATGCACTGTGCAATCCAGCTGGACAGTGTCCTTTTGAAGACTGGACATCCCAAATGACTAGGATCAAAAGCAACAAAGAGTTGATAGTATTTTCTATGTTGCTGTGTCCTTTGCAAGTAAAAGGCCAGAGCTCTTTTACAGTCCAAAGTATGAAGGTTCCTTTCTGCATTTGAGGCGTGAGGCCTTGGAAAGAATACAAGAAGGTAAACCACTTGGTTTAAATGAAAGGGCGAAACCACCTTTGGCATAAAGTGTGGATGAGTCCTAAGGACTACCTTATCATGATGGAACCAATGCTTGCAATTCACTGATGCGATGTGCTGATGTGATTGCAATGAGAAAGATAACCTTCCAGGAAAGGAATTTCAAAGAGGTAGTGGCTAATGGTTCAAAGGGCGGTTTCATGAGCTGCCCAAGTACCAGATTCAAGTCCCATACTACCGGTGGTGGCTTAATGGGAGGCTTTGTTAAAAGAAGGCCTCTCATAAATCTCGCTATGAGAGGATGAGAGGAAATAGGTTGTCCATTTAGAGGCTTGAAAGAAGCTGCAATAGCATTCAAATGGACTCTCACTGAATTGGTCTTAAGCCCTACATTTGATAAATGAAGGAGGTACTCCAGTAGTGATTCCAGAGGTATCGCAAGAGGGTTAAGACCCTTCTGTGAGCACCATATGGTAAACCTTTTCCACTTAAATGCATAAGAGTGTCTTGTGGAAGGTTTCCTGGAAGCATGAAGGATATCCTTTACCTGCTGGGAAAGGTTAAGACCGTGAAGTTTGTAAACAGGGGCGCTGGGTGAGAATGTCCACAGTCTTGGCAAAGGCAAATATTAGTATGACTTGCAAAGGATTGTGGGAAATGTAGTCCATTCATACCTGAATCAGCCGTTCACAAATAAATGAGTTGTGCTTGCTCGAGTGTAAGCAAAGAAAATATATTTTATTTATGGGGTTATTTCTCCCACACAGATTTACTTGGTAGCACAAAAGGATACTTGCTTTCAGTATTATACTTAGGAAAAACAAATCATGATCAGCAACTGAACTTCTTAAGCAATCAATCAAACAACAAAGACCTTGATGGGAACAGAAAGGTCTTTCTGTGGGCTCCTGCTAATACCTTTTAGCAGTGCTCCAAAAACAAAACAAAACCAAAAAAGTAATCAAAAACTGTTCTTTTTCAAGGATAACTTCTTGTATTTTCACACACACCCAGAAGTGTCCTTTCAGAGCTCACAGGCAATTATGCAAGGCTTAATTGCTAACAATTAGCCAGCTGCAAACCTCTTGGCTGGTTTACTTTCTATTCGTGGCTCAAATCCTACCCTAAAGCTTTCTTGTAAACTTTTCTGGGTAGATAAAAGAACAAGTTATATTTCTTTTTGATGGTTGTTGTATTTGTGAAAGTATATTTACCACAGCAGCCTAGACAGAGAGCAATCCATGTACTCACACTGATCATTTAAAATATCTCCTTCTTCTTCAACTATCATAGAATCAATATCAGGGACTGGCTCAGGGGAATTCCTTAATGGAGCACTCTCAGGACAATACTTGTTTCCCTGCTGTCTTCCAAGTGAAGAGCTAGGGCATAGATCAGTGTTCATACCTGAGCTTCCATTGCTGTTAGGGTTCCTCTCCAGATATCCTGGCCAGTAAGTAATCCAGTTTTTATGTCCAGCCTTCCAATCAAGATCCCTGGACACTGGGTCTCTCTTCACATACCTTCTTGCACTGGTCTTAGGGCCCCTTCCAAATGCAGCCGTCTCCTTTACAGGTGCCGTCCAGGGATTCCTGGCTCTGTAACCCCACTCATCTGGTTTCCTCCAGTCCAATGGAGTATGCTTGCCTCTGGAATGACTCCCAGCACACGTACTGCTATGGACTCCTTTAGACCTCCAAGATGCTTTTCTCTTCTTTCTTCCACGCTGCTTCTTGCTCTCTCTGTCCTTGAGCTCTGGGTTCCTCATCAACTCCAACTCCAGCTCTCTGGTCTGCAACTGCTTCTCTTCATTCTGTGTAGAATAGGTTTTACTTTTAACTTGTTTAGAGGGATACTCCAACCTAGCACAGCTCAGCTGTGCTGAATCAAGCCCTGCCCTTGGAGATGAGGGATTGGGGATTACCTCATAGTTCTCCTGATTGAACACACATTTCCCCACTTCAGCTCTTCTAGTGGCTGTTTGAAACCTGGTGCATTCTGGGACTGGTAGTCTTTTATGAAAACATTCTGTTTTATTATTTCTACCAGCAAAGACAGGTTGCTTGTTCAGAGCCAATTTACCTCTATTATAGCTCCTTCCTGAACTATGATAAGCTTCCTTATCACAAGTTCTAGGCTTTCAGCAACCAGGCCCTGAGATACAGAGACTGGGGATTGGGATGCCACAGCATCCCGTCCTCTTAAGAAAGAAGATCTGGAGCAGATCCTAACTCCAGAGGCGGAGCTTGAGAGTGATGTAGGAGCAGAGGGTACCACATTTGCCGTGGCCAACGTGGAGCTATGAGGATCATATGACTTCTGTCTCTCTGAAGCTTGAACAGGGTTTTGGGAATTAGGGGAATGGGTGGAAAGGCATACAGGAAGTCCTGACCCCAATGAAGGAGGAAAGCATCCCTGGCCTGACAACCTCGAGCCGGAATTCTGGAACAGAACCGGGGAAGTTTGGCATTCAGCGGACTTGCAAAGAGGTCTATGTCCGGGGTTCCCCAAATTTGAAAAATTTGGGCCACCTGGTCTGCATGGAGAGACCATTCGTGTGGAAGCAGAACTCGACTGAGTCTGTCTGCCCAAGAGTTTTGAATGCCTGGAAGATACACCGCAAGGAGATGAATCTGATGCTCTCTGGCGAGGGCCCATAGTCGCAAAGCTTCATTGCACAGCGACAGAGAGCCTGTTCAGCCCTGCTTCACATAAAACATGGCTACCTGATTGTCCATTTGAACTAGGACTGTCTTGTAGCTAAGCTGGGTGTGAAATACTCGAAGAGCAAGGAAGACTGCTCTGAGCTCCAGGAGGTTGATATGGAGATAGTCCTCCTGTGGAGTCCAGGTACCCTGTGTAGAGAGGCCTTGCAGGTGGGTTCCCCAACCCACCTGTGAAGCATCTGTTGTTAGAGTTGCTTGGGGTGGGGGTTGCTGAACAGGAGACCCCACCAGAAGGTTTTTGGGTGACTGCCACCATTGGAGGGACAAAATAAGGCAATCTGAGTTTGCTTTTTTGTCTGACAGGCAACCTGACGCCTGAGTCCACTGAGTGGATAAGGTCCACTGGGCTGCCCTCATATGGAGACGAGCATAAGGAACCACATGCACGGTGGATGCCATGTGGCCTAGCAACTGTAACATTTCCAGAGCAGTGAGGTGAGGTTTTAGCACTGCTTGGGAAACTAACTGCACAATGCGAAGGCAGCGGGGCTGTGGAAGGAAGGCCCTTGTCTGTCTGGCATCCAGAAAAGCTCCTATAAACTCTAGGCATTGAGTGGGAGCAAGGTTGGACTTTGGGAAGTTTATGACAAGTCCCAAATACTGAAGGATGCGCATTGTGCGAGTCAAAGCGACCCTGGCCTCTGGCTCTGAAGGGGCTCGAATGAGCCAGTCGTCTAAGTAAGGGAAGACAAATATTCCCAGGGTGCGGAGAAATGCTGCTACCACAGCCATACATTTTGTGAAAATCCTTGATGCAGAAGCCAGGCCAAAAGGAAGAACCCTGTATTGGTAGTGCTTCCCTTGAAAGAGGAATTGAAGAACTTTCGGTGAATTGGATGGATGAGAACATGAGTGTACGCATCTTTGAGATCTAGAGAACAAAGCCAATCCTGACTCCGAAGGTATGGCAGCAGAGTTCCTAGAGAAATCATTTTGAACTTCTCTCTGAACAGGAATTTGTTCAGTTCTCTGAGGTCTAGAATGGGTCTGTGTCCTCCTTTTCTTTGGAATAAGGAAATAGGGGGAGTAAAACCCTGTACCCCATTGGGGAATGGGCACCTCTTCTATTGCTCCTTGAGCAAGGAGCATTGTGATTTCTTGACCTAACCGGTCATTGGGAGAGGTCTGAGAATTGAACTGTCTTACTATTGTAGGAGGGGGCATGCTGAGGAAATGAAGCTTGTACCCATCTCGTAAAATAGACAGAGTCCAATTTTCTGCTGTTATCTGACACCATCTGGGGGCAAAATGACATAACCTTCCTGGGATGGTGGAGGGTTCTGGGCCATTCAGGACCAGGAAGGCAAAGTTCTCTAGATAGGAGTCAAAGCCCCTGTGGAGACTGAGTCTGCTGAGCCAGTTGAGGCTTAGCTGCTTTTGGCTTCCTTTGTTGCCTAAGTTGTTGCTGCTGTCCTTTTTGGGCAGACTGACCTGAATGATGTCCCTGCTGGGTATAGGAGGGATAAAACTTCTTCTTACTGAAGAATGGTTTCTTAGAGGATCTTTTCCTCGCAGGATCAGCTGTAGATTTGGACAATCTATCCAAAGTGATATTGTCAGCATCTATATCATTAGCTTTTTCCTGCCAATTCTTGCCAAAGTGATTCTCCCCTGTGCAAGGTATATTCCCCAGTTTGTCCTGTACCCAGATTTCTAAGTCAGATGTCTGGAGCCAGGCGATTCTACGTGCACCTATGGCAATAGCAGAGGTTCTGCTTATGCATTCAAAGCAGTCAAAGGCTGCATGATTCACAAACTTGGAAACATCCTGAGCATGTTTAACAAGAGTAAGATAATCTTGCCTTTTATCATCAGGAAGGAGAGGGTTCATAAGCTCTAAGTCTCCTGTGACTTCCTTAAGGAACATTCCCATATACAAGATATAGGAACTGATCCTAGCAGAAAGCATGAAAGCCTGGAAGGATCGACGTCCAAAGGCGTCAAGAGTCCCACACTCACGTCCTAGAGGATTAGATGCATGCCTTTTTGCACTCTTTATCCGTCTCATGGCTGATTCCATCACCATGGAATGGTGTGGTAATTGAGTCTTCTGAAACCCAGGACAAGGAGGAACTTGATACATGGTGTCGAGTCTTCGAGATTGAGGAGATGTGGTTAGAGGTGTTTCCCACATCCTTAACATAAGATCATGCAAGATCTCATGAATAGGTAAGGTAGCTGCCTCATTTGGAGCTTTAGGGTATTGTAGGATTTCTAATTCTTTTGCCCTAGGCTCTTTTTCAGGAGCCACTGTGATGGAAAGACCTCGGGCCACATCTCGGATAAAATCCTGAAAAGACATATCCTCTGGTGGAGACATCCTACGCTGAGGAGAAGAGGAATCCTCGGGAAGAAGTACTCTGGTATTGGCAGAGCCTTCGGAGTCTTCAGACTCATCAGAGGATTCGAAGTATCTCCGATCTGGGTGATCGTGCAAGGCACAGTACCAGTACCGATCGAAGTCAACATCGGAGTGGTCCGGTACCAACTTGTCGATACCGGATAGAGACGCATGACTCGGTCCCGGTAGAATACATGCTGATGTCAATGCAGTCGGTGCCGGTACCGGATGAATTGTCTGAAGCAGTTTCAGGGGCATCGAGGCTGTGAGAAGAGCTGCCAAACTGCGTTCAATAGCCAAGAATCTCTGGTCTATCGACGCTGCCAATGCTTGGGTATTGGTGCTGGTTAAAGCGGCTGTAACCCCAGAGCATGGCACCAGTAGATCTGCCGAGGTTGAGGCCTCGAGAACACCCTGGAGCCCCGTTAGTGCTTTGGAAGCCGAAGCCTCCCGCCGGGGCAATTTTGCTGGTGAAAGTCCTTCAAGGGCAATGCGAGAGGCATCTCGATGTTTAGAAGGAGATCTACCCTTTGAGGACCGGCTAGATTTATGTTTAGTTACCTGAGATCCATGGGAGGAGCATGAAGCCCTGGAGGACGTCGATGCCATGGAGGCTGCATCGGAGGGAAAAAGGGTGCTGAGCTTAGCAGCTCAGTTTTGCTGGCTCCTTTTTGACATCATTCCACAGGCAACATACACTGAAATAGAGTGGTCAGGACCTAAACATTTGAGGCACCAATCATGGCTGTTGGTGAAGGAGATGATACCGCCACACTTTTAAAAACCCGAAACGGGTTTTTCCATTTTGAGGGAAAAAGTTAGGCCTAGTGCCCAAAATGGCGTGTGGCACCCGAGAAGAAAATTACTGGAGAAAGACTCCAGAAACAAAGTTGTTTTTTCTTTTTTTTAGAAAAAAGAAAAGAAGAACCGGCGGTACCGGTATAGCGTCGAGGGAAGGCAGACGCGACCACAAAAAAGAAGTATAAGCTGCGGTGACAGGATGTGCGACCTGTCAGCTCCGCGGAAAACGAAGAACTGGAGAGGGACAGTTGGGAAAGGTGGGAAGGCAGCATGCAGGCACTGTGGGATGCTCCCAAAAGTTTTCCTATTGGACGCTGGGGAGCATTCCCGCGCAGGCTCTGTCGGTACCGACGATACCCATATGTGAAGACTACATTCCTGCTTGTTCCTGGAGATCAATGGTTAGTGTCGCTGAATATCCCAGAGAAATGCCGCTATATGCCCCGATGCTAACTGCTTAGCATCAGGGTATGTCAGGGGCGTTCCAGGGGGGGTACTCGGGGATAACCATGCAGCGGTGATATTCAGACATTGCCCTAACTTTTGCCACTGAAGGTAACCGGGCAGCAGTTTAGCTTCTGCGCCCCATGGCTCATTGGGGCGCATTGTGGCTGACCCGGATATTCAATTCTGGTGGCTGGATATGGCCCTGGATTGAATATGCAGAGTTAAAGTTCAGTGGCAATGGTTAAACGCCTTAGGGCACATAGCCATTGCAAATCAATATGGTGCCCACAGACTACATGCACAAATTGACACCAACTTCAGAATGGATGTAAATTTGTTTGTCGGCATTTGCACAAGCATTTGCACAAATTTGATCCTGAAGCTGGAGCTGGGACCATATTTTACAAAGGCACATAGGCTTTTTTGAAGAGAGATGGTTGTATCCATCAAAATGATTTTCTGAGATTGTTATATGGAAATGATTTTTAGATGATACTATTATGATCTGGAATGGGACTTTGGAAGAATTATTGAAGTTTATGGAATGGTTTAACTCACTGGATCCAGATGTGCAGTTTCCCATATCCTATGACAAATGAAGATGATTTTTTCAGATATTGCAATTTTGTAGTCTGACAGAAGACTGATTGATACTTGTAGAGGAGAAGCCCGCTTAGGCTTGTCATTATATGACTTTCACCCTCCTTAAATACCATGCTATGTTATCACCACCCTTCTAAGTGTGTGGTGCTGTGATCAGTACACTTTGGCTTTTTTTGGGTCACTCCTCATCCTCTTCCTGCTTTGCATGTTTGAGGGTTCCTTTGGCTTGTTATATGTCTCTTTGGATATTCTGCTATCTGTCTTGGCATGCAGGTCCTAACAACTCATGTCTGGAGAAACTGAACCCAATTGCAATGGGGGGACACTATCAGCTGTCAATGAGCCCTGAACGATCTCCTCAAAGTTCTTTTTAAATTCCCATTACTGTATTTATTTGGATGTTCTAATAGGGGAATACAGTTATTGTTATACCCTTGACCAAGGAATGGTATTTCAATCAGGAGGGATGAACATGGGGTGCTAATAGATGAAGGGAACACCCACCAGTCTGATAGCTGATAGCTGAATCAACCCTAGTCAGGCTGATAGCTGAATTAACCCCAGTTATCATGTGGTGACAGTTTGTCCTCATATTCATCATACTCTCTTTCTGTACTCATTGACTATTGATCTTCTGTTACAACTATTAGCCTTTCATTATAGGGGCTTCCAGCCAATCTTGCTGCTCTTCTAGGTTGTTGCCATGCTGCTTTTGAGGTCTTCACCATTGTGTATCCCTCAACAATCCATGAATGTTTCTTCCATCTCGTGAGATCTTCTGTACTTAAGGATCCTGCTCTGGGACCAAAGTTCTCAGTGCTAGGACTCTTTGTGACCACACAGCTTAGCTGAACTCGCTCCACTCCTGCAGCCTGGGCTTGTACCACCTCTGATGCTTTTGTGTTGGCTCTCTTCTGCTGTTTTAGGGCTTTCCAGTCAGTCTAAGTGCTGTGCAGTGTTGGTCCTCCTGGCATAATTTAGGGCCTTCCAGACCATCTGGAAGGCCCTAAATTGTTCTGTCCTCCTGGCATACTTTAAGACTTTACAGCCCATCTGGGTGCTGTTCTGATCTCCTTACTATTTTGCTCTTCTCAAAATGTTTTGGTGTACTTGCACTAATTTTGGTGCTGCTGTGCCCTCTTCTACTCTTTTTAGGTGTTCAATGTAATCTTCATACCACTTTGCCCTTCTGATGGTGGTTTATGGTCCTCATTGTGCCACTGTTCTTGCTCTTTGCCCCTCTTCTGATGCCCCTAGGGGGCTTGCAATACTCTTGATGACTTGTAGAGCTATGACAGATAGCTGCCATAAAGTTTCAAGCACGTTTAATTGAAAATAAATGGCAAACCTGACTGTTGCTTTGAAAAATATCTTCCCCCTTAGACTTTAATGGGGACGAATGGGACGAACATACGAATGGTTCGATTCTCAAGGCTAACCAAATGGGTATATTCTGCCAAAGACAAACAAACCCAAAAGTCTTTGGCATGCACATGCCTAACTTATATACAGAACTATACATATGAATTCCCAAACTGAAAAGACTAAAATAAAAACTCACTGAAAACCTCCCAAATCGTGTAAATGGAGACCATCATGCCATGCAACCAAAATTTAGCTCAGATAGTGGTCATATATTTAGTCATCAGTCCCATAAAATCATTCAGTCCATATGTCCTTAAATACAAAATCTTTTCAATATCTTTATACATTTTTTCATGCGCATGGAATATGATGCATGCTTCCATTAGAAATCTTCGCAGTTGAAACAACAAATGTCCAAATAATGCCACGGGGATAACACAGTGCTTATCTGAATTTGCCCATCATAATCTTTCATTTAAAAAAGGGCTATTGAATGTTGCCAAAGTTCGTGCTACTGCAGTTTTGTTAATCCTGCATCAGGGACTAGCATCTTCAACTGCGCTCATATTTTGTGTTATGGCAAACCAACATTTCCTCAAAACTCCCCATGCTGTACAGTGTGGCAAAATTCTGATGGTCCCCATTCATATTTGATAGACAGAAGAGGTTTTTGGTTAATTTGTAATGTATATAAGTGGCATTTAGATGTGTGCCTTTATAAAATAGGCTTAACATAGACACCTATTTGGAATTCTCACATGGAGAAGTGTAATAAAATCAGACCCAAAGGAGGTACAGTAATGTTATAAAGGTTTTCCATGTGTATATGAGTGTATAAGTACACATATTAAAAAGATGGCTTACACTTATATATGAACATAAGAACATAAGATATGCCATATTGGGTCAGACCAAGGTCCATCAAGCCCAGTATCCTGTTTCCAACAGTGGCCAATCTAGGTCATACGTACCTAGCAGTTTCCCCAAAAGACACAGGTTCCACAATGCTTATATTGGGTGAAGCAGTGATATCCTGGGTCTCTTTTTAATAATGGTTTATGGACCTTTCCTCCAGGAACTTGTACAGACCTTTTTTAAACCCAGCTACACTAACAGCCTTTACTACATCCTCCGGTAACAAATTCCACAGTATGATTACACGTTGAGTGAAAAAATATTTTATTTTATTAGTCTTAAATAGTTTACCCTGTAGCTTCATTGCATGTCCCCTAGTCTTTCTATATTCTGATAACTGTGACAAGGAGAGCTGCCAGGAGCAGATGGAAATAGAAGAAAACAATGTTTGTACCTTTAAAATGAGTGACAGACCAGCTTTGCACAGAGTTTGCAAGGCAAGCATGGAAAAAAATCCTGTCTCTGCTGAGACTAAGCCACACCCAAGCTCTGACGTGGAGGCAGGCTTGGGCACTGATTGTAAACACCTAGAGGCAAGGGAGTGGCAGGCATGAAACGGTTTTTAAAACCTGAATCAGACCAGAAAGAGAGATCCTGGGAAGAGGAGAAAGCCTTCAAGGAGAAAGCATTCCAGGAGAGATTCCAGGAAGGAAGGAGTGGAGAAAGGCATAGGAAGGCTGACTTCCAGCTGCTGAATGAGGCCAGTAAGAAGGGAAGCAGTCTGTGTCTGGAAAATGCTCCTAAACTTGAAGCTAGCAGACGGTTAGCTGGAAGGCTTACCGACGGGGTGGAACAGGTTGCACTACCTAGTGTTCAAGAGCACTGCTGAGGACCTCAACTGCTAGAAGGTGGGTGGATACGCTTGTCTGGGGAAAGAGCCAGAACTCACCTGAGAGCAGAGAAACTGAACCAAAAACACTAGAAACATTAAGGCAAGTGTTCCCAGGGAAGAAAGCTCACTCTCCCAATATAATTGATCCTTATCAGAAAGAACAGCTATGGAGCGAATTTCAGAAGTTCTTACAGGACAGGAAGCCTGAAGAAGTTTTTGAAACCATAGAAAGGGATAAGCATTCTGTTGCCCAAGAGGATATGCAGATCAATTCCTTTGAGCTAGAGTCTAACCTGGGGAAGTCCCCGATGGATTGATCTTTTTGTTTGAAAGAAAACTAGACGCTGGTAAACAGGGCAAAAAGAAAAGCAAAACGTGGTGAGAAGCAATGTTTGCCTAACTCTGTAACTGGTAAGAGTCTCTTCTGAAGCAAAGAAGGTATTGTTGTTTAACCAAGGGTTTTGAAAAGTAAAGCAGCAGTTGTTAGAAGAAGAAGTTTACCTTCTGTTTGAATGAACACAAGAGACTACGACGTGCATGTTAACTTGTTTGATGAGAACAGCTGCCAGTGTTAGAAAGACTTTTGTTCATCTTTCTTCAGTTTCAGTTGTACATGTTTTCCTCTTAAGTTTGGAGAAGTATCCTAATGCCTGCGTTCTGAATTTAATGCTTATGGAAATCCCACAAAAATAAATATTCTTGTTTGCCTTAACCCACGGTTTCACAATACTTTTATCCTTGGATAAGAAAGCCAAACTACAAGTCCTAGAATTCCTTACTGGAGACAGACACAGTAAAGCTTTTATAAGGACATAACAAGGCGGCCCTATGCCTGTAAGCCCTAGGGCCCAGGCTAGGGTATCACATAACATAAATCAATCAATCTACGTTTACCCGTTCCACTCCGTTCATTAATTTATAGACTTCTATCATATCTCCCCTCAGCCTTCACTTTTCCAGGTTAAAGAGCCCTAACCTTTTTAGCCTTTCTTCATAGGGTTATCCTTCCATCACCTTTATCATTTTGGTGGCTCTTCTCTGAACCTTTTCTAATAACGCTATATCCTTTTTAAGATACGGCGACCAGAATTGCACACAATATTCAAGGTGCGTTCTCACCATGGAACAATATAGAGGCATTATAATATCCTTTGTTTTAGTCACCATTCCTTTCCTTATGATGCCTAGCATTCTATTTGCTCTCTTGGCCGCCGCTGCACACTGGACCGAGGGTTTTAACATGTTATCCACAATGACGCCTAAATCTTTTTCCTGGGTGGTGGTTCCTAATGTGGAACCTTGCATTGTGTAACCATAGTTTGGGTTGTTCTTCCCTAGGTGCATAACTTTGCACTTGTCCACATTAAATTTCATTTGCCATTTTTATGCCCAGTCTTCCAATTTATCAAGATCCTAAAGGCAAATTTCCATAATCCTCTTGGGTTTTAACAACTTTAAATAGTTTTGAGTCATCTGCAAATTTCATAACTCACTCGTTATTCCCTTTTCCAGGTCATTTATGAATATGTCAAAAAGCAGCGGACCCAGTACAGATCCCTAGGTTATACCGCTATTCACCTTTCTCCATTTGGAAAATTGGCCATTCAGCCCTACCCTCTGCTTTCTATCTTTTAACCAGTTCCTGATCTACAATAGTACACTGCCTCCTATCCCATGACTCTTTAGTTTTGCCAAAAGTCTCTGATGAGGGACCTTGTCAAAGGTTTTCTGAAAGTCCAAATACACTATATCAACTGACTCACCTTTGTCTGCCTGTTTATTCATGCCTTCAAAAAAACATAACAGATTAGTAAGACAAGAAAGGGTGTTAGGGCCACTTGGCAATAGTGATCATAGCATGATCGCCTTTGATTTAATTAGTGGAGGAGGGATAGTAAGGAAATCCACAGTACTACCTTTTAACTTTCGAAAGGGAGAATATGATAAAATGAGGAAAACAGTTAAGAAAAAACTAAAAGGAGCAGTTGCGAAGGTTAAAGACGTACATCAAGCTTGGGTGTTGTTGAAAAATACTATCTTGGAAGCCCAGACCAGCTGTATTCTGAGTCAGTTGGTCCATTAGATGATAAAGGGGTTAAAGGAGCACTAAGAGGCGACAAGGCGATAGCGGAGAGACTGAATGAATTCTTTGCTTCGGTCTTTACTGAGGAAGATGTAGGGATGTTACCCATGACTGAAGTGGTATTTAAAGGTGCGGAAGAATTGAAGGAAATATCGATACATCGGGAAGATGTCTTACAACTATTAGATAAACTGAAGAGTAGCAAATCACCTGGGCCAGATGGTATACATCCAAGGGTGTTGAAAGAACTGAAATATGAGATTGCAGAACTGCTATCAGTAATCTGTGAACTATCATTAAAATCATCTCTAATACCTGAAGATTGGAGGATCGCCAATGTAACACCAATTTTTAAAAAGGGTTCCAGGGGTGATCCGGGAAACTACAGACCGGTGAGCCTGACGTCAGTACCGTGAAAAATGGTAGAAACCATCGTAAAGAATAAAATTACTCAGCATGTAGATAGTCACAACCTAATGGGAGACAGCCAACATGGCTTTAGACAAGGAAGATCTTGTCTTACTAATCTGTTATGTTTTTTTGAAGAAGTGAATAAACAGGTGGACAAAGGTGAGTCGGTTGATATTGTGTATCTGGACTTTCAGAAAGCCTTTGACAAGGTCCCTCATCAGAGACTTTTGGCAAAACTAAAGAGTCATGGGATAGGAGGCAGTGTATTATTGTGGATCAGGAACTGGTTAAAAGATAGAAAGCAGAGGGTAGGGCTAAATGGCCAATTTTCCCAATGCTGAGTCTAGAGTCTATCTCCAGAATCAAAAGATCGGTACCGAAACACCTCAATACGACTTTGATCGATACTGGTACCGTGCCTTGCACGAACATCGGGATCAGAGATATTTTGAATCTTCCGATTCCGATGACTCCGATGACTCTGCCGATACCAGAGCACTTCTTCTGGAGGATCCATCTCCTTCTCCTCAGTGTAGAATGTATCCTCCAGAGGACATGTCCTTCCAGGATTTCATTTGTGATGTGGCTCGAGGCCTTGCAATCACAATGGCACCTGAAAGGAGCTTAGGGCAGAAGAGTTAGAGATTCTTCAATACCCTAAAGCTCCTAAAGAGGCAGGTACTCTGCCCATTCATAAGATCCTTCATGATCTCATGCTGACAATATGGGAAATTCCTTTAACCACATTTCCACACTCTCGCAGACTCGATACCATGTACCAAGTTCCACCTTGTCCTGGCTTTCAGAAGACTCAGTTGCCACACCAATGGTAGTGGAATCGGCCATGTGTAGGATAAAACGTGCAAAAAGACATTCTTCCAATTCCCCAGGCCGTGAGTCCAGGACTCTCGATGCTTTTGGTTGTCGATGCTTTCAAGCTTCCATGCTCTCAGCTAGAATCAGCTCATACATCCTATACATGGGGATGTTTCTCAAAGAGGTTACAGGAGACTTGGAGCTTATGAGCCCCCTTCTTCCTGATGATAAAAGGCAGTATTTTCTTGCTCTGGTCAGACATGCCCAAGATGTGTCCAAGTTTGTCAACTGTGCAGCCTTTGATTTCTTTGAATGCATCAGCAGAACCTCTGCTATCTCCATTGGTGCACATTGTATTGCCTGGCTGCAGGCATCAGACTTGGAAATTTGGGTACAAGATAAACTGGGTAACATTCCTTGCACAGGAGAAAATCTCTTTGGCAAGAATTGGCAAGAAAAAGTTAATGAGCTTGACTCTGACAATATTACCTTGGACAGGTTGTCAAAGTCTACAGCCAACTCAGTAAAGAAAAGATCTAATAAAAAAACCTTTTTCAACAAGAAAAAGAAGTTGTATCCTTCTTATACCCAGCAGGGTCACTGTCCAGTCCATGCTGCCCAAACGGGACAACAGCAACAAACTAGACAACAGAAGAAACCAAAAGTCCCAAGAGCTCAGCCAGCTCAGCAGGCTCAGTCTCCTCAGGGGCTTTGACGCTTTTCTAGAGATCTTAGCCTTCCTGCCCCTGCAGGGTCCAGAACCCTCTACCATCCCCGGCAGATTATGTCAGTTTGCCACCAGATGGCACCAAATAACATCAGAAAATTGGACTCTGTCCATTGTATGAGATGGGTACAGACTTCATTTTCACAGCATGCCCCCTCCTACAGTCATAAGACAGTTCAATTCTCAAACCCCTGTCGCCAATCTCCTGAGTCAGGAGGTCCCAATACTTCCTGCTCAAGGGGCAATAGAAGAGGTACCCATACCTCAGGGTACAGGGTTCTACTCCCCCTATTTTCTCATCCCAAATAAAACAGGGGGGACATAGACCCATCTTGGACCTCAGAGAATTGAACAAATATCTGTTCCAAGAAAAATTCAAAATGATCTCCCTTGGAACACTTCCTCCATACCTTCAGAATCAGGATTGGCTATGTTATCTAGATCTAAAGGATGCATATACTCATATACTCATCCATTCAGATCACAGGAAATTCCTTTGATTCCTTTTTCCAGGGAAGACACTTCCAATACAGGGTTCTTCCCTTCGGTCTGGCTTCTGCCCCAAGAGTTTTCACAAAATACATGGCAGTAGTAGCTGCATTCCTACGTACTCTGGGGATATTCGTCTTCCCTTACTTGGACGACTGGCTCATTCGAGCACCCACAGCTACAGAAGCCAACTCTGGTCTTTCTCGCACAATGCGAGTTCTGCATTACTTGGGATTGGTCACAAACCTTACAAAATCCCCTCTCTCTCCTTTTCAGTCACTCAAATTCATAAGAGCTCACCTAGATATCAGACAATCAAGGGCTTTTCTTCCACAGCCCCGTTGTCTTCGTATAGTACAGGTAGCTTCCCAAGCAGCGGTAAAAACCTCCCTAACTGCTCGAGAAATGCTTCAGCTACTGGGACATATGGCCTCCACTGTACATGTGGTTCCCTATGCTCGTCTTCACATGCAAGCAGCCCAGTGGACCCTATCCTCTCAGTGGACACAGGCCTCAGGTCACCTGTCGGACAAAATAAGAAATTCAAAACATCTTATTTCGTTCCCCCAATGGTGGCACTCGCTCGAAAACCTACTCATAGGCTTTCCTTTCCAGCAGCCCCTATTCCAGGCTACTCTAACAACAGATGCGTCCCAGTTGGGATGGGGGGCCCACCTGCACGATCTCTCCACCCAGGGTCTCTGGACCCCAGAGGAGGCTTGTCTTCACATAAACCTCCTAGAACTCAGAGCAATCTTCCTTGCTATTCGAGTATTCCAAGCCCAGCTCAGCTACAAGACAGTCCTAGTCCAGACCGACAATCAAGTAGCCATGTTCTATATGAACAAGCAGGGTGGAACAGGCTGTCTGTCGTTATTCAACAAAGCTTTACGACTATAAGCCCTCGCCAGAGAGCATCAAATTCACCTCCTCGTGGTATATCTTCCAGGCATTCAAAACCTTTGGGCAGACAAACTCAGCCGAGTACTGCTGCCACACGAATGGTCTCTCCACTCGGACCAGATTGCCCGAGTATTCCAAATCTGGGGAACCCCAGACATAGACCTATTTGCAAGTCCATAGAATGCCAAACTTCCCCGGTTCTGTTCCAGAATTCCGGCTCAAAACTGTCAGGCAAGGGATGCTTTCCTTCTTCATTGGAGTCAAGACTTCCTCTATGCCTTTCCACCCATTCCCCTCATCCCCAAAACACTGTTCAAGCTTCAGAGAGACAGAGGTCGTATGATACTCATAGCTCCACTTTGGCCACGGCAAACGTGGTATCCTCTGCTTCTACATCTCTCTCGACACCTCTGGAGTTGGGATGTGCTCCAGATCTTCTCTCCCAGGAGAACGGAATGCTATGGCACCCGAATCCCCAGTCCCTGCATCTCAGGGCCTGGTTGCTGAAAGCCTAGAACTTCAGGATCTCAACCTTTCTCAACAGGTAAAGGATATCCTTCAGGCTTCCAGAAAACTCTCCACAAGGCGATCATACTCCTCTAAGTGGAAATGGTTCACTATATGGTGTTCTCAAAAGGGACTTAACCCTCTTGCAATACCTTTGGAATCGTTACTGGAGTATATCCTTCATTTATCAAATTCTTGTCTTAAGACCAATTCAGTAAGAGTCCATCTTAGTGCTATTGCAGCTTCTTACAAGCCTCTAAATGGACAACCTATTTCCTCTCAGCCACTCAGCAAGATTTATGAGAGGTCTTCTGCTAACAAAACCTCCCATTGGACCACCACCGGTGGCATGGGATTTGAACCTTGTTCTTGGGCAGCTCATGAAACCACCCTTTGAGCCTTTAGCCACTACAGCTCTAAAATTCCTTTCATGGAAGGTCATCTTCCTAATTGCAATCACATCTGCACGACGCATTAGTGAGTTACAAGCTTTAGTGGCTGATCCTCCTTATACAAGATTTCACCATGATAAGGTTGTTCTTAGGACTCATCCTCACTTTATGCCAAAAGTGGTCTCCCCTTTCCACTTAAACCAAGCGGTTTAACTTCCTGTATTCTTTCCAAGGCCTCATGCCTCCAGTGCAGAAAGGAAACTTCATACCTTAGACTGCAAAAGAGCCTTAGCCTTTTACCTACAAAGAACGAAGCAACACAGAAAATCTTCTCAACTTTTTGTTGCTTTTGATTCTAGTCATTTGGGACTTCCAGTTTCCAAAAGAACTCTTTGTAACTGGATTGCACAATGCATATCCTTCGCTTATGAGAGTAAGGGACATCCTCTCGAGGGCCATATCACAGCTCACAATGTGAGAGCCATGGCAGCCTCTATGGCTAAACTTCATTCTGTGTCTATAGACGACTTCTGCAGAGCAGATACTTGGGCTTCAGTGCATGCTTTTACAGCCCACTACTGTTTAGACAAGGACTCCCGTCCAAATGCCTTGTTTGGCCAAGCTGTTCTTCAGCATCTCTTTCAGACTTAATGCAACTCCTACCCGCCATCCGGGTTTGGATGCCAGAGATACATGGGAGGAAGCATGACCCATCTCACCATGGGTTTGCAGCTTCCTGGGGCCATCTCCCTGGCATCTTTCAAATATGAGATTGCAGACCTGCTATTAGTAATCTGTGAACTTTCATTAAAATCATCTGTAATACCTGAAGATTGAAGGATCACCAATGTAACGCCAATTTTTAAAAAGGGTTCCAGGGGTGATCCGGGAAATTACAGACCGGTGAGCCTGACGTCAGTACCGGGGAAAATGGTAGAAACCATCATAAAGAACAAAATTACAGAGCATGTAGATAGCCATGGCCTAATGGGAGACAGCCAACATGGCTTTAGACAAGGAAGATCTTGTCTTACTAATCTGATATTTCTTTTGAAGGTGTGAATAAACAGGTAGACAAAGGTGACTCGATTGATATAGTGTATGTGGACTTTCAGAAAGCCTTTGACAAGGTCCCTCATCAGAGACTTTTGGCAAAACTAAAAAGTCATGGGATAGGAGGCAGTGTACTATTTTGGATCGGGAACTGGCTAAAAGATAGAAAGCAGAGGGTAGGGCTAAATGGCCAACTTTCCCAATGGAAAAAGGTGAATAGTGGAGTACTCCAGGGATCTGTACTGGGTCCGCTACTTTTTGACATATTCATAAATGACCTGGAAAAGGGAATAGCTAGTGAGGTTATCAAATTTGCAGCTGACACAAAACTGTTTAAAGTTGTTAAAACCCAAGAGGACTGTGGAAAACTGCAGGAGGATCTGGATAAATTGGAAGACTGGGCATCCAAATGGCAGATGAAATTTAATGTGGACAAGTGCAAAGTTATGCACCTAGGAAAGAACAACCCACACTATGGTTACACAATGCGAGATTCCAAATTGGGAACCTCCACCCAGAAAAAAGATTTAGGCGTCATTGTGGATAACATGTTAAAACCCTCTGCCCAGTGTGCAGCAGCGGCCAAGAAAGCAAATAGAATGCTAGGTATCATAAGGAAAGGAATGGAAAATAAAACAAAGGATATTATAATGCCTCTGTATCGTTCCATGGCACGACCACACCTTGAATATTGTGTGCAATTCTGGTCATCGTATCTAAAAAGGATATAGCATTATTAGAAAAGGTACAGAGAAGAGCCACCATAATGGTAAAGGGGATGGAAGGCTACTCCTATGAAGAGAGGCTACAAAGGTTAGGGCTCTTCAACCTGGAAAAGAGACGGCTGAGGGGAGATATGATAGAGGTCTATAAATTAATGAATGGAGTGGAATGGGTAAACGTAGATCAATTGTTTACGCTATCAGAATATAGAAAGACTAGGGGACATGTAATGAAGCTACAGGGTAAACTATTTAAGACAAATAAGAGAAAATATTTTTTTCACTCAACGTGTAATCAAACTCTGGAATTTGTTACCAGAGGATGTAGTAAGAGCTGTTAGTGTAGCTGGGTTTAAAAAAGGTTTGGACAAGTTCCTGGAGGAAAGGTCCATAAGCCATTATTAAAAAGGGACCCAGGATATCAATGCTTGACCCAATACAAGCATTGCGGAACCTGTGTCTTTTGGGGATACTGCTAGGTACGTATGACCTAGACTGGCCACTGTTGGAAACAGGATACTGGGCTTGATGGACCTTGGTCTGACCCAGTATGGCATATCTTATGTTCTTATGTTCTGCTGGGGAGTCCCCATATGTGAAGACTACATTCCTGCTTGTTCCTGGAGATAGCGTAGTTACTCACCTGTAACAGGTGATCTCTGGAAAAGCAGGAATTTAGTTTTCACAACCCACTCACCTCCCCTAGGAGTTGTCTCTCTATCTATCTCTCTCTCTCTCTCTCTCTCCTTCTCTCCTTTGTCTCAGTTATAAACTCAACTGAAGAGGGAGAGTTGGAATGGCGGGAAGGCAGCACACGGGCACTGTGGGATGCTCCCAAAAGCTTTCCTATTGGACGCTGGGGAGCATTCTCGTGCAGGCTCCATCGGTACCGACGATACCCATATGTGAAGACTAAATTCCTGCTGTTCCCGGAGATCACCTGTTACGGGTGAGTAACTACACTTTCTTATAGAGAGGAGTGGCCTCGTGGTTAGGACAAGGTACTTCAGGCCAGAGGGCTGGTGGTTCAAGTCCCACCTGGGGACAGCAATCTCAGGCTAGAGGGACTGGGGTTTCTAGTCCTATAGGCATGCCTTGGGCAAGCCACTTAACTCTCCATTGCCCACCACTTTGATTGAAGGATAAGGTGGTATAGAAAACTGGACAAACAAATAATAAGAGATAAACTGTAAAGAGTATCCTAAAGAGAAAAACTGAAACATTTGATTCTTGAAGGATTAGAAAAGGGGACTGATACTTCTGGAGAGAGATCTGCAATTGTGAGTATATACTTCTGGGAATTTTCTGAAAGCACTTCTTTGTATTAAAGCTAATTAATTTGTGAACCCAGTGTTTTTTGTTAAATCAGTCAGGGCCTAGTAGCAGCAGTTTAAGTTTAAATTTAAAACACAGAGGAGAGCTTTCTGCTTAAATTTGCAACCCAGCAGAGAACTTGTAGTTTAAATTTAATAGTCACTCAGGACCTAGTATCAGCAAAGTATTTTAGTTATTATTTATTAACATTCTCTTCTATACTGTGCTATTCTGCATCAGTGTGGTTTACATTGAACAAACTGAAATTACATTGAACAGGGCATTATAACTTGGAGATAACTATTTTGCAGGGAACATGGGCTATGGAGGGTTAAGTGGCTTGCCCAAGACCACAAGGAGCACCTGTGGGACTAGAAACCTCAGTCCTTGTCCAAGGTTGCTGTCCTCTAGTGGGATTTGAACCCCTGACCTTCTGGCCTGAAGTACCTTGCCCCAACCACTAGGCTGCTCCTCTGCTTTATGCATTAGGTACAGTTTAAATTTAAAACACAGAAGAGAGCGTTCTGGTTAAATTTGGAATCCAGCAGAGAGCTTGTAGTTTAAACTTAATAGTCACTTTAAAACACAGAAGAGAGCTTTCTGATTAAATTTAGAAACCAGCAGAGAGCTTGTAGTTTAAATTTCATAATAGGTCAGAGCCTAGCAGCAGCAAAGAGCTGTAATTTAAATCAAATCAGAATATTTTATTTATTTACATTCTTTTATATACCGTGCTATTCTACATCAGTGCGGTTTACATTGAACAACTGAAATTACATTGAACAGGGCATAATAACTTGGAGATAACTATTTTACAGGGAACATGGGCTATGGAGGGTTAAGTGGCTTGCCCAAGACCACAAGGAGCACCTGTGGGACTAGAAACCCCAGTCCTTCCGGCCTAAGGTTGCTGTCCTTTAGTGGGATTAGAACCCCCGACCTTCCAGCCTGAAGTATCTTGCCCCAACCACTAGGCCACTCCTCCACTCCATATATAACTTAGCATAAAAGGCAAAACAGGGTCAGTAATCTTTGAGCAACAAATAAAGTCTTCTAGAGACCCTTACAAATAGTCCTTCTACCTAGCGGGCAAGAGACCTGTGAAACGTTTTCAATAGGTGTTAATACCAGGTGGCAGGTCAAAAGGCCATTTTGAAAGATTCCTTCTGTCCAGGCAAGGACTGTTAATCACCCAGGAAGTTGGTCACAGCTTACCTCAGCAGCACAGGACAGGGTACTGTGTAGCAGCCCTCTTTTAATAAGTGTTATTTCCCTCCCTTCCTCACTCCCCATCACCCACCCACCCCTGGGATAATCGTTGCTTTATAGGTACTTACACATCTTAAAGGAAAGGAGGGGCTCTCAGGTGAAGCTCGTTATCCAAATCAGTCATACACTAAGGGCCTGAGATTAATTAAGCTTCAGGTGAACAAGGTATATTAAACGTATTAGGTACAGTTTTATTAGTATACATATCCATAGCAACCCTTAGTAAGTAAAGAACTTAGATCTAAACACAAGCTTAAAACTAAGATGCAGACGGCAGTCCAGCAGCAAGATGGGGGCTTTTCAGTCCTTTGCATTGAGTGTCACATGTATGATTTTCTCCCAGTTGGTGAGAGGTCTTACGTGTGCACTAGGTGCAAGGAGCTCTTTGCTCTCAGGAAACAAGTCCGTTCTCTAGAGGCTAGAGTAGCAGACTTGGAAAACGAAAGACAGAGAGGTATATTGACGAGACCTACAGGGATATAGTCCTGAAGTCCCACTTTCAGTCTGGCAGCATCCCTGTTGCCATGGAGGAGAGAGGTCACATGACAGGAGAGCATCACCCTGGTGTGGCAGGTGGTGATCCTGTAAATAGGACCTGTCCTCCAGGTGATGTAAAACCCTCTCGCACCGAAGAGGTTTCTCCAGGGCAATGTGCCCATGAGGGAAGGGTTAGGACAGCCGTTATAGTTGGTGATTCAATTATTAGGCATGTAGATAGCTGGGTGGCTGGTGGACGTGAGGATCGCCTGGTAACATGCCTGCCTGGTGCGAAGGTAGTGTACCTCACGCGCCACCTAGATAAGGTCTTAGATAGTGCTGGGGAGGAGTCTGCTGTCTTGGTACATGTCGGTACCAATGACATAGGAAAATGTGGTAGGGAGGTTCTGGAGGCTAAATTTAGGCTTTTAGGTAGGAAGTTGAAATCCAGAACTTCCAGGGTAGCATTCTCCGAAATGCTTCCCGTTCCACGTGCAGGACCCAAAAGGCAGGCAGAGCTCCAGAGTCTCAATGCGTGGATGAGACAATAGTGCAGAGATGAGGGTTTTGGATTTGTTAGGAACTGGGGAACATTCTGGGGAAAGGAGGGGTTCTTCCGAAGGGATGGGCTTCACCTTAACCGGGATTGAACCAGGCTGCTGGCATTAACCTTTAAAAAGGAGATAGAGCAGCTTTTAAACTAGATAATAGGGGAAAGCCGACAATCACCCAAAAGCGCATGGTTCAGAAGAATGTATCCTTGAAGGATATTACCAAAAGCAGAGAGGTTCCAAAAAAGAGTAAAGAAGCCCAAATGCCCTCGAGGATGGAGCAGACACAGCTTAAGGATCCCAAATTACCCATGTCTACCAATAGCCAGATTAATATGAATAAAATACAGTCTCTAAAATGCTTGTATGCAAATGCTAGAAGTCTAAAAAATAAGATGGGATAGTTAGAATATATAGCACTAAATGAGAGGTTAGATATGACTGGAATATCAGAGACATGGTGAAAGGGTGATAATCAGTGGGACACTGTGATACCTGGGTACAAACTATATCATAATGATAGAGCTGATCAAATTGGTGGAGGGGTTGCGCTCTATGTTAGAGAGAGCATTGAGTCAGAAAGGATTAAAGTTTTGCAGGAAACAAAATTTGCTGTAGAATCTCTATGGATTGAAATTCCATGTAAAAAGGGGAAGGCGATGGCAGTGGCAGTGTACTATCGACCTGGCTTGGCCAGAATGAACAAATGGATGATGAAATGCTCAAAGAAATCAAGGAAGCTAACAAAAGTTACAGCGCAGTAATAATAATGGGTGATTTCAATTACCCCGGTATCGACTGGGTCAGTGTCATGGCAGGACATGCTAGGGAGATAATGTTCCCACATGAAATAAATGACTGCTTCTTGGAGCAGCTGTTTCATGAACCGACCAGAGGGGAAGCCATATTAGACCTAGTCCTTAATGGAACACCAGATCTTGTGCAAGAGATAAAGGTGTTGGGGCCACTTGGCAATAGTGATCATAGCATGATCGTGTTTGATTTAATTAGTGGAGGAGGGTTAGTAAGGAAAATCCACAGTACTACCTTTTAACTTTTGAAAGGCAGACTATGATAAAATGAGGAAAATAGTTAAGAAAAAACTAAAAGGAGCAGGTGCAAAGGTTAAAGACTTACATCAAGCTTGGCTGTTGTTGAAAACTACTATCTTGGAAGCCCAGACCAGCTGTATTCCACACTTTAAGAAAAGTGGAAGGAAGTCAAAAAACTGCCAGCATGGTTTAAAGGTGAGGTGAGAGAGGCTGTTGTTGCCAAAAAAGCATCTTTCAGGAAATGGAAAAAAGAGCCAAACAACGAAACCTGGAAACAGCACAAGCACTGGCAAGTCAAATGCAAGGCATTGATAAGGCAGGCAAAGGGAGAATTTGAGAAGAAGCTTGCTGCGGAAGAAAAAATGTGAAATAAAGACTTTTTCAAGTACATTCGTTAGCAAAAAACCTGTGAGAGAGTCAGTTGGTCCATTATATGATAGAGGGGTTAAAGGGGCACTAAGAGGCGATAAGGCGATAGCGGAGAGACCGAATGAATTCTTTGCTTCGGTCTTTACTGAGGAAGATGCAGGGATGTTACCCATGACGAAGTGGTATTTAAAGGTGTGCAAGAATTGAAGGAAATATCGATACATCAGGAAGATGTATTACAACTATTAGATAAACTGAAGAGTAGCAAATAACCTGGGCCAGATGGTATACATCCAAGGGTGTTGAAAGAACTGAAATATGAGATTGCAGACCTGCTATTAGTAATCTCTGAATTTTCATTAAAATCATTTGTAATACCTGAAGATTGGAGGATCACCAATGTAACCCCAATTTTAGAAAGGGTTCCAGGGGTGATCCGGGAAACTACAGACCAGTGAGCCTGGCGTCAGTACCGGGAAAAATGATAGAAACCATCATAAAGAACAAAATTACTCAGCATGTAGATAGTCCTGGCCTAATAGGAGACAGCCAACATGGCTTTAGATAAGGAAGATCTTGTCTTACTAATCTGTTATGTTTTTTTGAAGGTGTAAATAAACAGGTGGACAAAGGTGAATCAGTTGATATAGTGTATCTGGACTTTCAGAAAGTCTTTGACAAGGTTCCTCATCAGAGACTTTTGGCAAAACCAAAGAGTCATGGGATAGGAGGCAGTGTACTATTGTGGATCAGGAACTGGTTAAAAGATGGAAAGCAGAGGGTAGGGCTAAATGACCAATTTTCCCAATGGAGAAAGGTGAATAGTGGTGTACCCCAGGAATCTTTGCTGCTTTTTGACATATTCATAAATGACCTGGAAAAAGGAATAACGAGTGAGTTTATCAAATTTGCAGATGACACAAAACTATTTAAAGTTGTTAAAACCCAAGAGGATTGTGGAAAATTGCAAGAGGATCTTGATAAATTGGAAGACTGGGCATCAAAATGGCAGATGAAATTTAATGTGGACAAGTGCAAAGTTACAAGATTCAAGGTTACAAGATGCAAGGTTCCACATTAGGAATCACCACCCAGGAAAATAATTTAGGCATCATTGTGGATAACATGTTAAAACCCTCGGCACAGTGTGTAGCGGTGGCCAAGAGAGCAAATAGAATGCTAGGTATCATAAGGAAAGGAATGGAAAATAAAACAAAAGATATTCTAATGCCTCTATATCGTTCCATGGTGAGACCGCACCTTGAATACTGTATGCAATTCTGGTCGCCGTATCTTAAAAAGGATATAGCGTTATTAGAAAAGGTTCAGAGGAGCCACCAAAATGGTAAAGTGGATGGAAGAATACTCCTATGAAGAAAGGCTAAAAAGGTTAGGGCTCTTTAACCTGTAATAGAGACAGCTGAGGAAAGATATGATAGAAGTCTATAAATTAATGAACGGAGTGGAACTTGTAAACGTAGATCAATTGTTTACGTTCTCAGAATATAGAAAGACTAGGGGACATGCAATGAAGCTACAGGGTAAACTATTTAAGACTAAAAAAAGAAAATATTTTTTCACTCAACTTGTAATCAAACTCTGGAATTTGTTACCGGAGGATGTAGTAAAGGCTGTTAGTGTAGCTGGGTTTAAAAAAGGTTTGGACAAGTTCCTGGAGGAAAGGTCCATAAACCATTATTAAGAGGGGACCCAGGATATCAATGCTTGACCCAGTACAAGCATTCTGGAACTTGTGTCTTTTGGGGAACTGCTAGGTACGTATGACCTAGATTGGCCACTGTTGGAAACAAGATACTGGGCTTGATGGACCTTGGTCTGACCCAGTATGGCATATCTTATGTTCTTATGTTATGTTCTGTGCATGAAAGAAGAACAGGACCTGTAGGTGATCCTATCTGATGGTGTTAAGGTGACCAAACAGGTAAAGGGAAAGAGAATTGAATTTAGTTCATGCTTTTCTCAGACGTTCAAGGTATTATGTTTTTCCTGCCCCAGGAGGGCTTACAATCTAAGTCTGAACCTAAGGCAAGGGAAGTTTAAATGGTTTGCCCATGATCACAAGGGGCAACAATGGCATTCAAACCTGGATTCCCAGCTTCTCAGCCCGAAAAGACAACAGCAAAAATACAGATGAATGCTTTGCTACACAGGGAGAGGAATGGTCAGCAGAAGAAAAAAACTGCGATAGTACCTCTGGTGAGGCCTCATCTGGAGTACTGTGTACAATTCTAGAGACCACATCTTCAAACAAGATGGAATTGATCGAGCACGCAGCTACTAAAATGGTCAGTGGTCTTTATCATACAGCACTTGGGGACAAACTTAAGAATGCAAATATGTAAACTTCAGAAGAAAGGCAGGGAGAGGAGATATAAAGACATTTAAATAAATCCATAGTATAAATGCACAAGAGGAAGGCTTCTTTCAATTGAAAGGACGTTTTGGCATGAGAAATCATAGGATAAAGTTGAAAGAGGATAAACATAGAAGTAATATAAGAAAATATTTTTTTTGTGGAAAGGGTGGTGAATGTATGGAACAGCCTCCTTGCAGAAGTAGTAGAGATGAGGACTTCATCTGAATTCAAGAAAGCATGGGACAAGCATAAATGATCTCTCAGGGAGAGGAAAGGATTGTTGAGTTTAGTATTTGGTATGGATGGACACAATGGATAGGCCATATGGTTTTTATCTGATGTTATTTTCTCTGTTGCAAGTGAAACAATGTCAGGGGGCACCTATTCCTGCATGCACAGCCTGTCTCATGGACTTTTTTCCAGTTAAGGCAGCTTCCAAGTCTTGATGGCTGGGAGGTGAATAACTACCCTTCTCTGTTAAGCAGCCAGCTGAAGACTGAATCAGTGTGCTCCAATTAAAACCAGGAATGGGCTGGGCTTTAGAGTAGAGCACACTGATGCAGTGTCTTACTTATTTAATGCTGAAAAACCTTTAAGTGTGAAAACAGGTCCATGAGACAGTGAAGGTTGGGAAACAAATAGTGACTGGCTGGGAGTGGGGAGGGAGAGTGAAAGAAGCATCCAGGGCATAGCAAAGCAAGTTGTGGGTCTTGTAGGGAGGGGTGGGTAAAGAGAACTGGGGATGGAGGACTTGAGGTTTGGAGAAGGGAATGACAATGTGCACAGAGAGAGAGAAAGCTTGCTGTCTGGCTGTGAGGGAATTAAGGGAGAGAGAGAGAAAGAAAGAGCTGGGATGGGGGCTTTGAGCCTGGAGGGCGGTAAGGAGAAAGAGAGAGAGAGCAGAGTAAGAAGGAAATTGTGTGTGTGTGTATGTGCATAGTGGGAGGGGGGGGGGTCGATAAAGCCAGAGAGGAGAGAGAGATGGAATGGGGAAGGAAGGCTTAACATTTAAAAAAAATCTGGAATCTTTAAGTAGTAACATTTTATTAACATCATATCTTTAGTTATTATTTAAAGGCAATGGTTATATTGTGTTATGTTGGCAAATTGTGTGCAGAATATTGTAGAATTCTGGCTACATTTTGCCATTTTTTTGGGCAGCAGTTCCCCGTTTTTTGCAAAGAATTCTTCCAAGAGTACAGTATATTTACATGTGCAGTTAGTCCAGGGTGATATGCAGCCATCCAGTAACTAGGACCCAGCCCCAGCCCCAGCCCAGCTGAGGTGAGATGAACAGTTGGAAGAGCTGACTAGAGCTAACTTTCCTGCCTGTAGTGTCCTTGGGGAGAGAGGATGCTCCTGCCATGTCAAGAAAAGAAGGACTCGCTTTCCTGGCATGCACTGCTGCAACCTTCCTGTAACCTGGTTTCAGACCCAGCCCAGCAGAGGTGACTTGAAGTGTTGGGAGAGTTCATAAGCGCTAACTTATAGGGGTATGTTTACTAAACTGCGGTAATGTCACCCACATTAGGTTCCACGGTGCATATAAAGGCGTGGGCGGTGCATCGTTACAGCAAGCCGTATCAGCTAACGCACATTACAAGGCGCCTTATAAGGCACCTTACAGGGCATATTACAAGGGGCCTTATAAGGCGCTTGTAAGGTGCCTTATAAGTAAGGTGGCTTATATGGTGCCTTGTTAGATGCCCTATAAGGTGCCTTGTAAGGTGTCTCATAAGGCGCCCTATTGGGCTCCTTAGGCTAAGCGCCGTATTAGGCACCCCTGGACAAGCCATCGTAGAAGGCACCCTGGGCTATGGAACCATAGGCTAAGGTGGCCTAACAAGGTTATGGTGCCCTAGGTTAGTGTGTCCTAAGGGCTGCAAGGTGCTTCAGGATGACATGCATGACCTGTGAGGCACAGAGACAGATGTAGCCCTAACACTAGATAGAGCACTGAGGAAAGGCAATGAACTGGTGAGTGAAGGAGGGAGAGCTGGGAGCTGCTAGACCTGCCATATCTGCTGGCATCCCATGTGGCTGCCAGTACTGTTGACAAACATGGTGGGGGCAACTGTACCACAGCACAGGGTGTTGGCAATGTAAAGTACTGGAAAGACAGTTGGTGGCAAACAATGGGAATACGTGTCCCCAAGTGGAGGCGGAGGTGGCAGGATAGTTACAATGATGAGTGGTCAGAGGAGTGGTGGTGCCATGCAGATCAGGCACAGTCGAGGCAAGCATGAAGAGGCACAATGCAGGAAAGGGTACCAGTGCAGAACATGGGGTGGCAGCCCCAAGAGGAAGACAGGACTCTTCACAGCTGACAGACGCAGAAAGATGGACCAAATGATTGTTGGCAACAGTGGTGAGGGTAATATGGGCTGGCAGCACAGATCTGCAAAGATATGACTGTTACAGACATGCAAAATATCTGAGTTGGACAGGCATGAAAAGAGGGAACAACAAGGAATCAAACCCATGACCACTGTTTAGAATGTCACTATTCCAACCAGTAGGCTATACCTCTATGGCTTGTTGCACAGCAATGGCTGAGTACAGAAGGACTGCAAGTCACCGCACAAACCATCTGCTCTGTGTGCCAGGATAGGGTAACCCCACCAGCACCCATGATGCAATGCACATGCAGAACAGCGGTCTACAGCTGATCACCAGATGGGGTCAGCACCTCTCCGGTACTGCAGCGTGGTTAGACAGACTGACATTGCGTGATACTGGCACAGAGTAGCTACAAACCATGCCATTGTGCAGGTTCTGTGTTCACCCTGAGAGTAGGATGGGTGCCAGCACTAGGTCCGCAGTACATGTGGTGCTAGAGATAGGTCCTGCTGCACATCCCCAGCACTTCCAGTGTATGCCAGGTGTTCCTAGTAGTACAACCGAAAGTACTTCTGTGTCCATCTGTGTTTCATAGTCACATGTGGCCCTGTGGAGCCAGGCAACACCCAGATTAGTGCATACCTAGTGTTAGGGTTTGGCTGGCAAGGGCACCTGTTATCAGGGCAGAGGGGTGTCTAGACTCACATGTGGTAGATGTAGCACTGTCTCTATGGGTCAAAGTCATATACACTATATACCCCAAAGGACCCACAATCACCCATTTTGTAGGTGAGGGAGTGGAGGAACAGGTGCCTGGGTCCTGGCTGTAGGACAACCAACCACAATCCTGCTGGCAGAGAGCAGCCCTCCAGGGCTGGTGGGCCAGAGCCATACCTATGACTGTGGCAGACCAGCAGTAATGCTTGGGATAATCCAAGGAAACCTCAACTGCCCCACAACACTAGCCAGTCCATAGTGCATGCTCACAGGGGAACCCTGTGCACCCAGAAATAGGATGTACAGCACAGACCCCAAGCAGATAGCTTAGTGATTGGGCCTCAGAACTGGGAACACACAGGTATAACTGAAAACAAACAGTGTTGAGCACTATTTGGGAGCATAGACATGCCATGGTCACTGCTCGGTCAGGGTGAAAGTGACCTCACAGCATGACATGCTGTGGCCACCCTGTCCATGCAGGTGGTGGTCGGGCACTACATCCTGTGCAGATGCATCCTGTCAATCCGCCCTGTCTGGGCCATACCCACAATACCTTGCTCCTCATTATGAACATTTGCAGGCTAATGCTGGTAACAGTGGGACATTGTGGGCCCAGAGCGGTGTAGCAGCCACAAAACAATTGATAGACATACATGCACACACACCCCTATTGCAGCATTGTGAAATGATAGGGGTGGTTGGAAATCCTGCTCGCCACACTGGTCCTGATCACAGTGCCGACATTGCTAAACTATGCAGGGGGTAGTAGTAGTGCTCTGCTGATAACTGCAGCTCCGTGCTGGGGCCAACAGCCTGACTCTCCATGAAGCTTTGGATTGTAGAGCCTGTGTGAGTTGGTGTTTTGACCCCTGTTGGACGCGGCTTTAGGGGTTTGCATATGTTGATGTTGTTTCTGCATTGTAGGGTAAAATGTGGGGAGATGCTCTGTAGGATCCACAGCTGGGACTGGAACCTGTGACCCTTTGCTTCTGGATACACTGGTTGTGTGTACTGTACCACACTATTGTCACAGAGAAGTAGCGGTCCCTGGGGCTACTTACTTTCCTCAGACAGACCTTTTCTGTTGCACTGCACACCACGTACTCGTACAGGGCATGGCCTAGGTCCACTGCAGGCAGGTGGCACTGCTCCATCCAGCACAAACACCCCCCCTGCCATGCCGACATGACCATATGCTGTCAGTGCTGGTCGTGCGCAGTACCAGGCCTTCAGAGAAGCGCTTACTGAACTAGGTTATATTCAACTAGTAAATGCCCCCACACACATAAAAGGAAACAAGCTTGACTTGATATTTGCCCCAAAAGATACAATCGATGCCATGCCTAATCAGGACCTTTCCGTAATCCCTGTACCTTGGTCCGACCATAGTCTAATAAAGTTCCAGATACCATCACCCTGCCTAAAAGATAATTCCACTGTCCCAAAAGAATCTACTGAAGCATACAAAAAACGGTTCCGGCAATTCAATAGGGAGGACACCATCAACAAAATTCAGCCCCTTCAAAATCACCCAGCTAACTGCCTTGAGGATATGATTGCTGCATGGAATTCTAACCTTGACGCCTCCATCGAGAAAACCCTCATAAAGAAAGCATCAAGAAGAAGGAAGAATGCACCCTGGTTCTCCCCCGAACTCCGAACATCACTTATTAAACTTAGAAAACTCGAAGGAGGATGGCGCCGATCCTCATCAGATGATAAGCGTGAATTATACATTCTCTACCCGGCCAGCACGCATGCTTATATTTGTTTGCCACGCTGCCTCCGTTCCAGGCCCAGAGGTGTTCCTCCCTTGCCAAAGTCTCGCGGTGAGGCTTTTATCACAAGACTTTGGCTCTGGGCTCTGCTTGGGAGGAATTTACACCGACGTGTGGAGGTAATTTTATAACAGGTTGCCTAGACTGGAGGACAGGCAGCTGCCTTTTTTAAGACTGTTTTATGAATTGTCTTTCTAAGACTTCTAGCACAACATGTGCTGAAATTGTGGCTATAATGTGTCCATGCACATTACATCAGCTCAGGACCAAGTGTAAATGTAGGTGGCTAAGTGTTGTCTTTAGCTGCTTCCGGAAGTCTTTGATGTCTGTTGTTAGGCAAAGTTCGTCTGGTAGGTTGTTCCACATTGCTGGTGCAGCCAGGGAAACGGCTCGTTCTGAGGTGTCCTTGCATACCTTGATGATCTCCTTTGGTGTGTTGACACGGTTGGAATTGCCCCTTCTTCTCGGTCATGTGGTGTTGTCAGGTTGTATGAGTGTCTGTAAGCTGAGGGCTGATGACTGTTGCTTGATTTTGAATATGTCTATTATTGTCTTATATTTGATTCGTGAGGTGATTGGAAGCCAGTGTAGATCTTTCAGGATTGGTGTGATGTGGTCCTATCTTGCTGTGCCGGCTATTATGCGTGCTGATGTGTTCTGTGCCAGTTGCAGTGGTCTGAGCGTTTGTTTTGGGAGGCCAAGATAGATTGGGTTGCAGAAGTCTAGTAGTGGGGTTATTAGTGCCTGGCAGACAGTGCGGAAGTGTTCCGGGGCGAGGAGGGGTTTGAGCCGTCGGATTAGGCTCATCCTATGGTATGCATTCTTGGTGGTTTTGCTTATGTGATATTGTAGATTCAGTTCGTTGTCCAGAGTCACTCCGAGGTATTTTACTTCTGTTTTTATGGGTATGGTTGTGTTTTTATCTTGATGTTGGGTGGGGGGACGAAGTCGGTGTTTTGGGTGATGATTAGTGCCTCGGTCTTGCTGTAGTTTATGGTTAAGTTGTTGCCTTGGAACCAGTTGGTCATTTGTATGAGACAGTTTGTTATTTTGGAGTAGTCCGGGTTGTCGATAGTGATGGGTGTGTATATCATGATGTCATCGGCATAGATTGTATACTGTATGTTGTGTTCTCTTATGAAGCTGCATTTTGGCTGAATGTAGATGTTAAATAACAGTGCTAATAAGGAAGATCCTTGTGGTACTCCTTGCAGGACCTTTATGGGTTGAGATGTGTTGGAGCAGACCTTGACCTGTATTTGTCTGTCCGTTAGGTATGATTGGAACCATTTCAGTGTGGATCCATGAAGTCCAATGTTCTGTAGCCTTTCCAGTAGAGTTCGGTGATCCACTGTGTCAAATGCTGATGAAATGTCAATGAAGATCATTAGTATTCCGTTCTTGCAGTTGTCTATGAGACGGAGAATGTTGTTGAAGAGGTACAGCAGGAGGATTTCGGCTCCGTGGTTGGGGCGGAAACCGTGTTGGTTGATGTCTAGCGGTGCGTGGTTGTCAATGTGATCCTGTAGCTGATGCTGTACTGCCTTCTTGATTATTTTTTCTAGTAGGGGTATGCTTGAGATCGGCCTGTATGCTGCTGGATTGCTCTTATCGAGTGGGGATTTCTTCGGGATAGGTCTTATCGTAGCGAGCTTTAATTGGTTCGGCATGAATCCTTGGGTCAGAGACCTTTGCACCATGTTGTGTATGGTGTGGATGAAATTTGACTTGGTGGCTTTGATCCATTTCACTGGGCATGGGTCTGTCGGGCTGTGCTAGTATTGAGTGAGGTGATGATGTGAGAGAGTTGCTCTGTGGATGGGGTGCTGAATGTGCCCCATGTTTTCGGGGGGTGTAGTTGGCTTTGTGGGTGAGTTGGTTTTTGGCTGTAACGAAGAGTGAAATTTTTTTTGGATGTGGTCTGCGAACTTTTGTGGGTCTATTTGGATTTTGTTTTCAACTATCTGTTCCTTGGTGAGGGTCTTCACTATTTCGAAAAGCTCTCTCGGTTTGTTGTTGGATTTGAGTATAATGTTTGTGTGGTATTCGCTCTTTGTTTGGTTGATGAGTTCATTGTATTGCCTTTTCTTTGTTAGGTATAGTTCCTGGGTATTAGTCGACTTGGTGTGTCTCCATCGCCGTTCTAATTATCTCCAGGAACAAGCAGGAATGAGTCTTCACATATGGGTACATCGGTACCGACGGAGCCTGCACGGGAATGCTCCCCAGCATCCAATCAGAAAGCTTTTTGGAGCATCCCTCGCGCCTGCGCGCTGACTTCCCGCCCTTTCCACTTCTTCTCCTCAGTTTTCGTTTTTCCGTGGAGCCGGCAGGACGTCCTCCTGTCACCGCAGAAACTTTTTTCTTTAAATATTTCATTTCTTGTTTTCTTGTGGTCGCGGCTGTTTTTCCCGCTGACACCGGTACCGCCGGTGGTTTTTTCTTTCTTTTTTCTTAAACTCAGAGAGATTTTTCCCTCTGTTTCTGTCTTAACGTTTTGGGCCTACAAGGCCTCTCCATCATGGAGCCTTCTTCTGCCTTCACTGTGGAAACACAGTTTTCTTTTTAGACTCCAATCTCTGGTGTCTAACCTGTTTGGGTCCTGACCCTTTTTCTCCTGAACTATCAGACTGCAATACTGAGAGAAGATCTTCCCTCTTTCGAGTTTCCCTCGATACCGTTTTCCCTCCTGCAGTGAGGGCACCGGGTTTTTCTTCTCCACAGGATCAGGTAACCCACAAACAGTCTGTTAAGACTTGCCAATCCTTGAGTGGTAGGTCTCATGCCACGCATGATGACGGCTCCAGCCTTGCCCTCAAGACCCCATTGGCATTAAAACCCCGGCGGGAGTCTTCGGGCTCCAAAGCATTTCAGGGGTTTCAGGTTGTTCCTGGGGCTCACCCCTCACAGAACATACCTGAGCCGTGCTCGGGGGTGGTATCCGCTTCGAGCGGTACCGATACCCCGGCACCGGCACCGGTGTCGAGTATTCCACTCTTCACCAGGGATCGTCATCTGGCGTCCTCGGTACCTTCGGGACCGATCGATACGTTCCAGATTGACTTTCCTGTTTCTAAGCCATGTTCGGTGGTGGTACCCGCTTCGAGCGGTACCAATACCCGGCATCGGCACCGGTGTCGAGTGTTCCACTCTTCACCAGGGATCGTCATCTGGCGTCCTCGGTACCTTCAGGACCGATCGATACGACCCAGAGTGATTTTCCTGTATCATCATCGCCAGTACCACCACCGACGTCGGTGCACTCTAGACATGCATCAATAGACTCGCTCCCTTCGATGCCGAGTCTGGAATCGATATCTAGTCTAGATGACTAGGTACCGACACGCCTTGGAACCGACCCTTGTCGTTTCCGGATACGCAGTACCGAGAATACTCACCAAGACTCTCTGGTTACCTCGGTACCGCTTGAGCAGCCTCCGATGACGGGCTCAATGCCATTACCGGTATCGGTATCGATGTCGATTCCTGCAGTTACATCGGTGCCATCGATCCTTTCCATGCCTAGTTTGGAATCGATACCTGGCATAGACGATGCAGTACTAACTGCCTCAAATCGTGACTGCCAGTATCATTATCCATCTAGTAAGGTTCTTTTTCTGCACCAGACCAGTACATCCTCTGGTGCTCAGGCTGCATCTTCAACCTTAGCCTTCCCAAGGATGGTTCCCATTGGAGATCCTTCTTTTCAGAAGTTTCTCCTTGACATGGCAACCTTTCTTGCTATTCCTATCCCTGGCTGTAATCTTAACCAAGGATCTCCTGCAGAAAAGGGAAATATAATGCTTCCTTTACATCATTCTTTGCAGGATCTTCTTCTGAGAATATGGGAATCACCTTTAAGGGTTCCCTCACCTCCTACAGCAACTAATTTTCTGTATCAGGTGCCCCCCTCTCCAGGGTTTCAAAAGAATCAACTTCCCCATCATTCCATTGTAGTGGAATCAGCAATGAGGAAGGTAAAAAGCAAGAAGAAGCATTCTTCTTATTCGCCAGGTCGTGCTTCTAGAGCACTTGATGCCTTTGGACGTCAAACCTTCCAAACATCTATGCTGGCATCAATAATTATTTCTTATATATTTTATATGAGTCTAACACTCCAGGAGGTCACAGAGAAATTATCTCTTTTGACTCCTTTTTTGTCAGAGCCTAAGGTTGCTGACTATTCCTTGCTTCTTAATCATAGCCGGAATATCTCTTGGTTTCTTTTTTGTGCTTCTCTAGACTCTTTTGAGTCTGTTAGCAGATCCTCTGCTATTGCCATTGGAGCACGTCATAGAGCCTGGCTCCAAGCTTCTGACTTGAGCAGATGGGCACAACATACACTGGGTAATTCTCCTTGTACTGGAGAAAATCTCTTCAATAAGGAGGCTTTACGTAGGGGGCTCATTGCTCCACTGACTTCCCTGGTTCTGGAGACCATTCTAAGCCTTCTTCTTCCCCAGGAGGTAGGAAATGTCCTACCAAGCCTTCTTTCCCTAAGAAAAGAAGGTTTCACTCTTCTCCTGCCCATCATCCAGAGGTGCCCAAGCAAGGGTCACCTCGTCCTAGTCTGAAGTTTCCAAATTCTAGCCAGTCTCAACATACCCAGCAACCATAGGTTCTGAAGGTTACAATCTACAGTTAACCTCTTCTTAACAGAAGTTTGTTCACTGTTTTTTCTTAAAGCTCTACACTGGGGTTTTCCTTTTTCAGTATGCTAAGCTGTCAGGATATTCTTGTCCATGGGTTACAGAATTCTCCTCTTCTTACTACCAAGAAGGGAGGTTACAACTATCTCATGATAGTTTCTGTCCCAACATGAACATTTTTTCCTTCAGCTGACTCGCCATATGGGTAAGTCACCCTCCCCCTCTCATCCAGGGTTTCCCCTGACTGAGTGGTACCATACTGAAAAGCTTCTCTAGCTTTCATTCCAGTGTAGACTTTTTGTTTCCTTGAATACATTCTCAAGATAACTCATCAGACAGGGACAGGAATATCTCCTCTCCCTTTGTCTGTTTCTCTGCTGTCTTTCAGCTGCTGTGCATGCAGGAGTTCCAGTGATTGAACTACTGGTACTCTTCCACAATTTTTGTCTAGCCTCAGTAGTGATTCCAAGCTAGTCCTCATCTATCTTGAATAATCCTACTCACTTTAGGCTTCTCACATTATCTTCTTTCTAGCCATCTCCTTTTCCTAGGATGAGGCAACACACCTGACTTCAGTCAGTTTTATCTCATAATTCTCCTGCACAATGCTCTCTGCAATCTTCAGAGAAGCTTTCTACTATAGGCCCTTGCTACAGAGCATTGATCTTTGTCTCTGAGGGCTATTCTATATAGTAGAAAAAAGCTTATAAATCATTCTCATGACTGTGAGGGTTCTCCACACCCTCTTGTCTCCTGTTATAATTCAGAATATAAGCTTTTTTCTGCATGAATATCCAAGGCTATTAGTAACGCATGATACCCCTATGTCCCTCCAGTGGGTCCTCCTGGTATCTCCCCTATGCGTTTCTACCCATCTACCATGTCAGAGTTCTAAAGGACTCTCGACTTGCTCTCTACAGACTGATATTATCCTCTGTTTTTCACGCAACCATCCTGGTTATTTTACTGGATTGCATTCCTGCATCCTCTTAGCCCACGGAACTAGATTCTCTATATATCTGTCAAGTAGGTTTTCACCCTCTTGTTATTGGATGAATCTTTCCCCTTCACATTCCCCATGTGAATGTTCTTATGGGGCTTAGTGTATCTTCAGACTTATTGTCATGTATGTAAATATCTCTATATATGCCTCTACATACATATGTCTGTAAGCTGTATGTGCATAAATTATGCCCCCATATGTATATATATATATCCACCTATATATATATGTTGATACATAGATCGATATGTATTACATACTATCTCCTCACTGTCTATGCTATAGCAATTTGTACCTTTCATAGAAGTTACAGACAGTGGGCTCCCTTTTTCATACTGTTCCTTAGTATGTAGGGACTGTTATGCACACAACCACTACTGTGGTGATAACAGCTTCCACTTTGCTTTAGGTCTCCCTATCCTTGAAGATACAAACTTCAATATCTTTCCTATCTCTCAACAGCTAGTAGGAAAGATAGTGTACATCTTCATTGTTTTGAGTACACATTGTTCTCCTTGGGAATTTGGGCTTTTTTCCATACCCCTTCTTCCCTCCAAGACTGGGCTAGTTGTCCAAATCGGTCAGTCTTCTTCTTTTAGTCCTCAATGTTTTGACTCTGTACCTAAAAGAGTTTTCAGCTTTTTCTCATAAAGCTTTCCATTGAAGACCTGCCGTTCTAATCCTACCCCAGTTGACACCTGGATCACCTGCTAGTTCCAGGTCTGGACCTTCACCCTCACTGCTGTGAGGTCACCTTGAGGATTCCGCTACTGCATATCCAGTAGACTCCATCACGCTTTCTACTTCCTACAATCCAGTAGGTAAGCTCCATATTATAACTGTTCATTAAATAATTTAATGGTACTTATCATACATGCCATGGACTCCTCTCCTGTAGTCCTTGGGTTTGCTGTTTTCCTTACAGCTCTTCTATTCTCAACTCCTACCCTCCATTCCCTCATGGGATGCCGGAGATTCCTGTGTGGGAAATGCACTCCTGATCCAGGAACATGCATTTTATGGGATCTCCCCCTGGCATCTCTAGCTAGGGAGTCCCCATATGTGAAGACTCATTCCTGCTTGTTCCTGGAGATAGCACAGTTACTTACCTGTAACAGGTGATCTCTGGGAACAGCAGGAATAAGTCTTCACAACCCACCCACCTCCCCTAGGAGTTGTATCTATCTATCTATCTTCCTTTCCTCTTTCTCTCCTTTGTCTCAGCTATGAAACTCAACTGAGGAGAAGAAGTGGAAAGGGCGGGAAGTCAGCGCGCAGGTGTGAGGGATGCTCCCAAAAGCTTTCTGATTGGATGCTGGGGAGCATTCCCGTGCAGGCTCCGTCGGTACCGACGTACCCATATGTGAAGACTTATTCCTGCTGTTCCCAGAGATCACCTGTTACAGGTAAGTAACTGTGCTTTCTGAGTTGCCTCTTTTCAGTCCGTATGCTTTTTGAGTACCATGGCTTGTGATGTAATTTGTTGCAGCGTGTTTTCTTGTGTCTATATTCAGTGGCTTTGGCGGCATTATTGATGATGTTGTTCCAGTTTGTGATTTGAGTTTCTATGTCCTCTGCTTCTGGGTGCAAGTGTGGTATAGTGTCCTGTAGGAATTGGTCCCTGTCCAAACTCTTGAATCTTCTTTGTGTGGGTGGGATGTCCGGGTTTCCGTCTTGCTTTTGTCCTTGTGTTGTTATATTTATTTTGATTATGTGGTGGTCTGACCACGGTACTGGAGTGATGGATGGGTTTGAAATGAGTCCTCTGTTGATTAGGTTTTGGGTGTATTGTAGGGCGCTCATTGCTTGGAGAAAAGCTTCTGCGTCTTTGGTAGTGGTAGATTTGAGGTTGAGGTCTCCTAGTAGTAACATGGGTTTCTGTTTTGAGCTGATTGCACAGACTGCTTCGATTGTGGAGGCTAGTTCATCAGGTGGTGCATTGGGAGCTCTGTAGGTGAGGCATAGGGCCATCCGTTTGTTTTCAATAGTGATGGTGTTGCATTGTTGGGTATCTGTGGCACTTCGTGATTACAATGGGGGCTGCACATACTAACTTGGATGTTATTCTCGATTCCTCCCTCTCCTTCAAAGAACATATTTCCTCTGTTATTCAACGTTCCTTCTTTACTCTAAGACAACTTCGTGCTGTACGCCCTTTTCTCTCCCCCTCCTCCATGGCCACTCTTATCATTTCCCTCGTTATGTCTCGTCTCAACTATTGTAATGTCTGTCTTGCCGGGCTTCCCCAATCCCAAATTTGTCATTTTCAATGGGTTCAAAACACCGCTGTCCGTGTCCTCTCTCATGCCTCACGTTTCGATCACATCACCCCCCTGCTAATACATTTTCACTGGCTCCCTGTTACCTTCCGTGTTCAGTTTAAAGTCCTTATCTTTGTACACAGGGTACTCCACTCTGGTATCCCCCTGTATCTTGCAAATCAAGTTCACCTCCATACCCCACATCGGTCTCTACGTTCCATCCATGCCAAGCATGTCTTTCTTCCCTCGCCCTCCCAGGCTCACTTAGAATCCACCCGATCTTCAGCTTTCTTTTTTCTTGGTCTGAGGCTTTGGAATTCACTTCCTCACTCCCTTCGATTAGAAACTTCCTACCCATCCTTTAAAGCTAAACTAAAAACTCATCTTTTCTGTTCTGCATTTAACCTCCCCCTTCCTGCTCCGTCCCCTTCTCCTTCCTAGTACTGCCATGCCAGCTCCTTATCCCTTTCTTTCCTTCACCCTTCTGTATTGTCAATGTGTTTCCCCTCTCCCCTTATGTTGCCACCTTTGTTCCCCGACTGTTCTCTGTCCTCATCTCTTTTCTGTATGATTTTATGGCGTTCTCTCTCTATTTCTCCTTTCGCAGCTCTCTTTTAATTTGATTTTATGTATTGTGAACCGCCCAGATGCTAACCGTATTGGGCGGTATATAAAGTTTTAATAAACATAAACATAAACATAATGCAGCACAGGTATATTTATTAGGGACAGCATGAAACCTGAATGGTGTTTGGCCCTCCAGGACTGCAGTTGGGAAACTCTGCTCTAGGGATTGCACATGTTTATGGTGTCTGTGCTCTGTAGGGTAAAATATAGGCGTTCAGGCATGTTTATTTTATCTGCAATAACGGTTCCATCTTTATTACCACGGTTTAGTACTGGGTAAAATATGGGGAAAGGGTTGGCAGAAGCCACAGCTGGGACTTGAACTTGTGACTGTCTGCTGCTGAGCACACTGGTTGTGTGTACTGCACCACACTGTTGCCACAGGGATAGCTTATTCCCTGGGGATACCATGACTGTTCGTCAGACAGACCCTGTCTGTTGCATTGCACGGCACCCACCTAAACGGGGCTAGGCCATGGTCTGCTGTGGGCAAATGCCATTGCCCCCTCCGCCACCAGCACCCCTCCGCCACCATGCTGCCATGCCATTATGCCGGTGGTGCTGGTGGTGCGCAGTCCCAGGCCATCCAGTATGCCTGTAGGCAGCTGCCTATGGTGTGGGTTCTCGGGTAGGGGTGCCTACATGGACATGCAAGCTCCCCCCCCCCCGAACCACCTGCTAATGTTATGTGCCCTTGGGGGTACCTGCTGGGTAATCTCCCCTGTGACACTGTGGGACACACACTCATGGCCATGTTGGACCCTCATCAGTTGCTGTCTTGCTGCTTTACAGTTTCGACATTCCTATGTGTCACCTAGGCATCTGCTTAGCCTGCAATATGCCCCAGCTGGACCACAGCATGTGCTGCCTGCAGCCCCCTCTATCCCATTTACAGCATCAGTACAGTTGCCCTTGCCTACGTGCCCACTCTGCTGTTGCTGCACATGCGCACGCCATAACAAACCTGCCCAATCTAAACGACAGAAACCCTGATCAGCGCTATTTCAATGTGGGATCATTAACTTTGTAAGGGGACAGAGCATAGACCCTTCCAAAGATGATATCTTAATTTATACGCTTTGTCAGTAGTGTTGCTTTATCATTAATATCACTATTGGCTAGCTTGGTTATTGGGATTTTAGATGTGGTTGTGGTCACTTATCGCTCGATAATACCACCGCTGCGACGTTAAGACGGTTTAGTAAACATACCCCTTAGTTTCAGCAGAAAACTCTGATCATCAATTAATATTTCATTAAACAGATGTTGCATCCACACTACTGTTTATCTGTTTTTGTAGGTTTAGATATTTTCAACTCCCAATTTTATAACAGGGCACAATTTTATAAAAGCATAAAGATGTCTATGTGTTTTTATAAAATATTAATATAAATCCTGTAAAAATAGTGGCAACATTCAAGGCGTGATCTCAAGAGCAGGTGTAAATAGCGCACAAAGTAGGTGACTACTTCCATGCTCCACCAGACCACGTCCCCAGCACCATCTACACCATACACCAAAGGTATGTGCATTCATGTCATTACATGTGTTCTTACCACAATTAATGAGCCATTTTACATGTGTATATTGCTACATATTTGCTAAAATTACTTTATAAAATTGCCCCCACTGGGGTCCTATTCATGCTTTGGATATCCAAAAACAGGCATAGAGATGTCCAAAGCATGGAGACGTCTCTGGAGCCATTTTAGAAGCCCGTATTGTGGACTTCCCCAGCATGGGGGCATCCAAATCTGAATGGGGGCATGGTGTAGGCAAGAATCTGGACTTTCTTGCCTGATTGCAGAAATGCCCTGTACATCCTGTGCCTTGCTCAATTTTATACCTGTTCCATGAACAAATAGGCAGTGGAAAAGTGCTCGTTTTGCCTGCCAGACATTTAGAGGGTGTGGAGAAAGAGGTAAACTCCTATCCCATATGTTTCCTGTGTTGGCAATGAACTCTGCCAGGGAATGGGGGACTCAGATTTCCAGTTTGTCACACTGCTGGATGCTCTCATATGCAACCTTGTACCCTACTAGTCTGTAGCCAGGTCATCTATGTGGGCGGGGCTGTGGACATCCACATCAGGGAGATCTAGGCTTCTAAAATTGGGCTGAAGCTTTAATTTTCCCATTGTTTTTCTGCACACTTCACCCTGGACATCACAGATTGCACTTGGACATCCTTTCTAAAATTCCACCTAACATAAGCACCTATTTGCCTTTATAAAGTAAGTTCATACAAAGACCCCCCAGTGGGGGCATGGGGGGGAGGGTAGAGCTTTGTGCCTGGCCTTGGAGGGGATATTATGTGGGGGGCTTGGGAAAGTGTTACCTCTTTGATTACTGTCTTGGGGGCTTCTAAAGTTGGGCTGCATGATCAGCAGAGTTGGTTTTGCTCTGGAATTCTTTACCGAAGGATGTAGTAAAAGCTGTTAGTGTAGCTGGGATAGAAAAAAAGGTTGGACAAGCTCCTGGAGAAAAGGTCCATAAACCATTATTAAAGAGGACCCGGGAAATCCACTGTTTACCCCAGGACAAGCATTGTGGAACCTGTGTACCTTTTTGAGAACCTGCCAGGTACTTGTGACCTGGATTAGCCACTGTTGGAAACAGGATACTGGACTTGATGGACCTTGGTCTGAGCCAGTATAGCATTTCTTATGTTCCCAACAGTTCATTCTGAATATTTTCTGATATTACACATTATATTATATTATGTATTGTATAAGGAAACACATTATATTCTATAATGTATAAGAAAATATTCAAAATGAACTATTGAACTAATGCACTGCAATTTGAATAAATACGTGTTGGTAGTAAAGTTTTCAATGCCTTTTCCCTTTGCTGAGGTCCTTTTTATAACATTTTCTGTTGTACAGATTAGCTGCTCTAGTTTAAAGAAGCATTTCTTGCTTTTTAGGTAACTTTATAAGGCATGCCTAGATGTACATATGAGGGGGAGCTGATAAGTCTCTGGCCTTGTAACGAAATAGAAAGTTACAGGCACACTTCAGTTCCAGCAGGTTCATTTTATTTCGTACCAAATAAGCCAATGGAACTGAAGTGTATCCGTAGCTTTCTGTGTTTTATGTGTTAGAGGAGGTGTAACTCCTTTTTATTTTTATATTGTTGTAATCCATCTTGAATGCCCGTGCATAAGGTGCTCTAAAAATGTTTTAAAATAAATAAATAAAATAAAGGTGTAAGTGATCTAAAACACATGCTAATTTAAGACAAGATCACTTACCCCGGTCCCATGGCTGGTGTGAATGTCTGCACCTAGATTTTTCAAGAATGTGCGTAAATAATAGCACTTCATAATTTGTGATTTAACTTTGCCTTCTACCACACTCTTCCCAAACGCCACCCATGGGTTACACTCACAGTCAAAATAAATATAATTAACCCGATAATGGTACTTTCAGAATAGCAACTATGGGGTATGTTTACTAATTGGTCTTAACGTGCGCCTGGCGATAGTGTGCAGGATGCCATAAAAGGAGTGGGCGTTCTGGTCTAAACGTAGCAAACCAGGATTATCGTGCAATAACGCGCGCTGCGCACATTATCATGCGAGAAGGAGCTAAGCACGTTAACGCGCGTTAATCTTAAGTAGGCGCGCTGACTTGCAAGCAGAGCAGCAGAGGTGTAGCACAATGGTTAATACATGGACTGATGGTATAGAGGTCATGAGTTAGATTCCCCAGTGGGCCCAATGAATAAGGTTGGCCAAGGCAATTCCTTTTTCTGTTTGCAAATGTACAACAATGTGTTTCCAGCTAGAAATTCCCACACCCCAGTGCCCTAAACAAATGCACCTTTTAGGGTGCACCAGAAGGCACATCCTAAACAACCATGTCAGCGAAGGCGGGTTATAATGTGCCCCAGAGGCCATGTTGAAAGGTTGCCAACTCCCAAGGCACCATAGTAGGCACCCCATAAGCTGCCTGAATCTAAGGTGTGGCGTACGATGCCCCAAGGATGTATAGGTGAACCCAAAAATGTTAGCCAAAAGCAGTAAGGTCCCCCAATTTGACAAGCAAGAGAGATAGGGGCCAAACACAGATGTAACCCTAACACTGCTCAGAGCAGCAAGGAAAGACAATGCATAAGTAATGGAAGGAAGTAGATCTGAGCTGATGGACCAGACAAATCTGCGTCCAGTCCATGTGGCAGCTGGAAAAATGGACAAACATATCGGGGGCAGCTGTAGCAATGCACAGAGTGATGGTAATGTACCATGCAATAATGACAGTGTGTGGCAGAGGATGGGAAGACGTGTCCAGCAGAGGAGGTAGAGGTGGCAGGATAGGTGTAATGTCAGGATGACAGTGGAGTAGCAGTGCTATGCAGAGCACACACAGGAGAGGCAACCAGGGAGAGCTGCAATGCAGAAATGTGTAGCAGTGCAGGACATGGGGTAGCAGTATGCACATCAGGGTAGGACGGCACACAGCTGGCAGACACACATAGATGGACAGAAGGATGGTTGACAACTGTGATAAGGGTGCAATGTGCTCACAGCACAGATCTGCACAGATATGACTGTCACAGGAATGAAAAGTAGTGGTGCAGGACAGGCATACAAATGAAAAAGAACAGAGAGGAATCAAACATATGATCATTAGCACAAATGGCAATGCACAAACCAGTAGGCCACACCACCAACATAAGATCTTTAGCAAGGGCTCCATACAAACATACTGCAGGGCAGCACACAAGAAGCCTGCTGGCTATCAGGATAGGCAAACCCGCAACAGTAACCATGATGAAATGCACATGCAGATCTGGTGTGTACAGATCAGATCACAGTCTGTAATTGGGACCAGAACCACATAGAACTACATGCACACACACAATGAAATGTTATGCAGTGGATACAGCATGCAAAAGATGAAAGAACCTACACCCCAATGGTAGCAGAGGATCTTCTGTGGAGCAGGTGCAAAATCTGGAATTGGACAGGGGAGAATTGAACCTGTAAACAGGTGTGCCACAGACCAGCTGAACAACAGCAATGCCAAACCCCCAAGTGGACTGCCATGTGAACAACATAAAGAAAGAGACATATGTAACAGCTAATATGTGATGGATAGGCAGCACAGAGGGCACACCTTGGTGTACAGTGAAGAGATGGAAGGGTGTGTGCAGAGGTGATGAACCTGCAGGTACCTAATGGTCATGTTAGTACAACAGAAAAAAAAATAAACCCCATGTGGGGATCAAAGCTGCAACCTATGGTGTTATAACACATGTCTGTAACCACTACCCCAAACAACCACAATGAACATAGTGAGCACAATGCAAAAATAATACCCCAAAGGGAGGGTGTGTATGGGAACCTGTAACACCCAGTGATGTGGCAAATGGCTGGCAGATAGACAGCTGCCACCGTAAAAGGATGTGAGTACAGGTGGGCCATGTACATGACCAGGAAATCAGTAAATACAAGTGTTAGTGCACTTAAGGAGTGGAGGAGTAGCCTAGTTGTTAGAACACTGGCTTGGTCACCAAGCAACCAGGGTTCAATTCCCACTAGCACACCTTGGGCAAGTCACTTAACCTTCAATTGCCATGGAAGAAAGGCCTGGCAATCTACCTCCAGTGACACTGCCAAGGAAACCCTGGAGTTCCTAGGTCACAAGGAGTCAGGACTGAATCAAAGGCACACATTGCATTGCATTTTTGTCAGCGTGATCAAGCAGCAGCAGAGACAAATGTATGTCAAACACATATTTTTATTTGGGTTAATCATCACAGGTAGTGTAGATACCACCATCATAATATCAAGGTGAGTGGATCCCAGATGAAAGATGGAAAACACATTTAGCAGGGCAGCAACCCACATCCTACAGAAAGGTCACTGGCCCATCTACAAATGATGAGCAGGAGAGATAATGTGCATCAGGTGCATGGTGTGCAGTATGCATTAGGCCCCCACCCCCCACATGCTGCTGCACGCCTCAAATGTGCTACCTATATATGAGTGCATGTAGACAGTAGGCAGTGCATGATGAGGGCCCAACACACATCAATCATGATCTGTTCCTCAAAACATATCTATCTGGCAACACAGGAGGCACACAAATGAAAACAGCATATGTTGTGAAAATGTTGAAAGTTTAAAATCACATATTGAAAGTTATGTTTCAGCTGTCACATAATGCCTGATATAGAAATCAAAGCTGCAACAATGTAACCCTAAACAATCATCAAATGCACAATGAGGATATGCTAACAGGTAGCAGAGGCACATGAACACAGAGAGAATTCAAAAGAAACTACCTGCAGAAACATGCCGAGATAACACTATGCAGGAGGTCCCCCTGCACTGGCTGGTGTGGATACAGTGTCTGTACACATATATCATGGTACATGGAATGCACAATTGAAGGAAGACAATGGACACTCACACTGCAACTCTCCAAATATAACGGAGCAATGTGAGTGTCGTTACCTCAGAGTATAAATAGGACTGTACAGACATGCAATGCAAGGTTTGTAAATCAATGTTGAGCGTCACGTCTGTACAGTAAACAAACACAATAACCAGTATACAGAGTTGGAAAGTAAGGGCAAACATTTTACAGTAAACCACACAGAAGTCATATTGCCACAGGCTGTGTTTCCCCAACATAGTCAGTCATATGCACATGCACCGTGTACATCTCAACATGAAACAGTGATGCTACACATGCACAGAAACACCCCTGGTGAGCGAAAACATCAATCCAAGCTGTTGGTGTGCAGTAAAGCGGTGTTGTGGCAAAAACTGTATCATGTCCAAGTGGAGAGTAGGTGGACCTAGACAACAGGACTTCTCCATTGCTCCCCCTATGCCACACGCATGGCTGTATGCCTGTGTTGAACCAAACAGATGAGCGTATCCTGTGTTCCATGTCACACACATGGCCAAAACACAACACAACGTTGGAGGAATGTACAACATACAGCAACAATGTCAGTCCCTGCTGCATATGTGGGGACCAGTACACAGTGTCCAAAGTGCAAAGTGTGTCTGCAATCCAACAAGTCAGGTTAAGACTGTCCTTGAAACCCTGGGCATGCATAGTCAAGTGTCACATCCCAATATGCCACAGTACTGGAAAGGTCATGTGTGTCTCCTGCGATGAACATGACTCCCAGCCAGAGCATGGCAGCAACAGTGTGTTGGACAGGTCTGTCATGGCCAAAGTAGCACTCCAACAATAATACTGTCCATCTTAGGCATGTGTCCCACTCGCAGAGGTCAAACATCCTATGGCACCATTTCCCAGGGATAGTTCCATGGTGTTGTGTCCCCCAACAGGTGGATGATGGTGACGCCGGATGCACTGTACTAGATGCGGCTGGTTTGTTCCCTGCCCTGTGTCAGAAGAGGATAAATAATGTATTGGCATGCTACTTGCAACATCAGCATAAATTGCAGAGAGTCAAACATTAATATGCACATAATAAAAGGACACACAGGCAAACATAACATGATCACAATACAAAACACACTGCATGTTGAGGACATTTTGAATTGGAACCGCAGATGCGGGTGTCACATGGATATGGTCATGTCCATGCCCATGTTGCACAAGCGTTTCACAGCTCCACCCCATGTGCCTCAGCATTCGTGAACAGAGAGCCAACAGGAAATGTATATGACACAAACAGTAAATCATTAACATGTAAAGGCTGATGTCATTCACAAAAGAACAAAGGTGCAACCTACCGTGTGTTTGCATCAAGTGTATGTCTTGGAACCCTTGAGGCACTCAAAGGCCACAACAGGTCACAGTGAAGGAAGACGATGTCATCAAAATGTGTAGAATCACCATGTCACCATGTCAAGCCACTGTTGATGCATGTCCACATTATGGTGATATCTGTGATACAAAAATGCTGTTCAACAGTGGTCTGTCAGAACACAAGACACAGTTCTGCTTACAACACACAACACATGTCCACAATGCTCACACGGTAAACAGCTGTAAGGTAGATATAGCACAGTCACCACCGCCCCCAGGTATACAGGCCCCTCACACCACATGATAATGTCAAATGCCCACTCACTGTTCCATCACACAGCCAACCCTAAAACACACACCCACACAGTATGCTAAGGTGAGCGTGCCAGCAGTAGCATATGGCTTGTATGTGCACAATTGGAGATTAGTGGACATAAAGGCCTTGTGAAATGCAAGGATACACTGGTGTTGGCTGATGGTACAATGTTGGGGAAGGGTGCACGTGTAGCCCACCACCCAAACACCTAGGACCTCCACACACATGCAGCTCTGTTGAACGTGTCCCAGAGACAATGTTGAAAAAGACAAATTGGACAGGAACACATGGGGCTATGTGTGCCAACACCAAGATATGGGGTATGGAGGTGCAGGGAAAAGAGGTGAACAACAACATATGTACAATATGACAGATCACTGAGGACATGTGTTCCCCCTGACTGTCGTCACAGACAATGTAGCTGTAGATCCACCTACCCCAGACCACTGCATGTTGGATGACATACAGTGACCTGCCAATGCACTACAGCACTAGGACCGTCACCACGTATGTCCTGTGGATTGAGAAACACAAGGGAAACATACATATGTCATGTTCTAGCTGTGCAACACACACTGCACCTTCCTGTCCTCAGCTCCCAGACCCCCCAAGATCCTTTACAGACTGACTGTTCCCCATCACACTGTACAGATCTCTTTCATGTGAGAGTTATCACTGAGGTTTGTTTGAAAAACTACAAGGGTCTGTACTCTGTCTGTCCCCTCCCTCACTTCTCTATTGCCGTACAAAATGGTGAACAGAAGTGTTTGCTCCCTACCGTGTCCCTGCTTCACTCCAAGGCCGCAGTAATATCCTGTGTCCCCCATATCGCTCCCAATGGCCCTTCACTGTGTGTACTGGTGTCTCAATGGCGTCTGCTACCCCGCTGTCAATTCCTGCAACACACGGAAATATGCAGGGGCACCTCCCTTATCCTCTGTCCATATTCATTTCCTTGGTGTGTATATCTCATACCTCGACTTACATTAATAGCTGTGTGCTGATGAGTTGCAAATATATATCTCAACGGCTGAGTTATGACTACTAAACCACACCCCGATGTCTATTTGTGACCTGACCTTGATGGCTACATGTCATCCCACTGTGTGAAAGTGATAATGGCAAAGCATGGATAGCCTATATGTGCACCTAAACCCTCCCCTCCCATCAGAGCCTCTTTGTGTGTGTGGACATAACTTTCCTTCTCTAGGGTCTGCAATGTAGTTGTTGTCTTGGACTGCATTCTCCCCCCCACACACACACACCTACCCAGCTTGTAGTTGAGTCGTGTGGTTTATGTCTAGATGTCATCAGCTAGATTTGCCCTGTCCTTCCTGAAAACACCACTTAAACCCAACTCCAACCCCATATTCAGCTCTCGGATTGCCCACTGTAACCTACATCTTGCTGATCTGGCCTGAATCATCTCTGTCTGCATGTAAATATGCAACACTGCACTGCATGGCTATTCTACAGCCATAAAAAGGGCAATGATAGTCCCCCTGGCTGGGCACCTCACAGGTTCCCTATCCTTCCACGCATCCATGTCAGGGCTATGTGATGACCTATACAGTCAGACACACTGTGGTGTTGCAGTAACGTCCCTTAAGGATATAAGATACCAGTAAGCAACATACTACTGAGCATATATATATTGCTAAGTATCACATGCAACGCCATACAAAATTAACTAACACATGGACCCTGCTCATCAGAGCATACCAACCACACAATCAGCTCAAACTCACTCAATGAGAAACACGCACATCTAGACAACTGGCCCCAACCATGGTCTGCTCTCCCACTGTTAGCTCCATACCACATGCCTTTCACCTTACTGCACCCAAAGCATCAAACTAACTACCTGTGGCTGCACAGCATCCACTATCATAAGCAGCCACAAATCAGGTATGTCAGCCTAACACCTCCCACAAGCCTAATACTCACCACACACATAATCCACCTCCACCTGCTGTTGTGCCATGCCCAAATCCTCTGTGTTTCAGTCATGATTTGATTTGAAGCTGGGATGCCCAGGCAGTGTCTTTTACATGTCAGTGCAGTGTTGCATCCTACTGATATTGGTATACAAATGTTAACTAGTATTAGCAGTACACACATATTCAAACAAATGTAGGTGGCAACATATGCAGTACTTACATGAGAAGAGCTCTGCAATCACCTGGCGCCTGACTGCTGTGCCCTCACATGTGTCACCATGGCCACGTGCAGGGGGGCATATAGGATTATCCTCCAGATCCTCATTAATTTCGATAGGGATATGGTGCCTGAGAGCAATGTTGTGCAGGATGCAACAGGCTATAATGATCTCTGCCACAGTCAGTGGTTTGTATTGTAAGGCCCCGCCTGTCCTATTCAGACACCTGAAGCGACTCTTTAATATGCCAAAGGTGCGCTCTATGACGGAGCGGCTGGAGGCATGGGCCTCATTGTACCTCCTCTCTGCACATGTCCGTGGTTGACGCACAGGGGTCAGCAACCAGGGCCGACACCCATATCCCGCATCCCCTGCAGAAAGAAATGTGGAACGTTAAAGCAGGAGCTCATGTCCACCCAAGTGGACACAGGTATATACATGCAAAACAAATGCTTAACACATCCTGACAGAGACATATGGCAGTACATGATGGGACACCACAACCATGCATCAGCGTGTGAAGTTAAGACACACAAAACAAGGGGCAGGTGTACGGATTGCAATCAACATAATCTGTAACCACGACACAAATGCTAGCGTCCAGTCAACCATCATCACCCAGCACCATAGCAAGGTGGAGTTGGAGGGCACCAACCCCCACCCCCATGTTATATCACACACAGACAGATGACACACACACACAACGAGGGATACAGCTGGTCACATGATCACCATGTGCACATCAGAGATGAGAGATACACACCCAGCAATACACAGTCCCAAAATTGTCCAGCCTCAAATTGTCGGAATAGTGCTGAGTGATGCAGGATATAGGAGTCATGGGTGGACCCTGCAAACCTCGGGACCACATTCAGAATATGAATATCTGCATCACATACAACCTGAACAGACAGGGAAGGAGAGAGTCAGAAGAAGGTGCTGGGCCTGTGTGTGGCGGGGGAGAGGTACTTTGCAAGGCAGTGGAGAGAGTGAGGGGAGGGGAGGTGAGGAGCAGGCGGAAGGGTCAGGGGCTGCATGGGCCGTGGGCGACGTGGGCTTGGTCGGCCCCGCAGGTCATGAGTGGGGGGTTGTGGACCACTGTGTGCCAATAAAGATGATGATGATGATGATGATCATACCTATGTGCCTGTTCCCAGAATGTGTCACTGGAATTCCCTGGGTAGCCTGTACCCCATATTGTGAGTATGGTCACATGTGCCTCCCCAGCTCCCTCAGGGTAGTGGCGTATGCAGTAACACCATTCAACACACAGACCATATACCATGCCCTGTGTGGCAGTAACCATGCCATGTGTGCACCCCTCTACCTATGCGTGGGGGTATATCCAACCTCCCCAGTTAAGCAGTACTAGGTATCTGCTGGTACATGTCTACTTCTACGGTTCAGTCATTCTTTCACACACCATTATCTTCTCCAGGTCACCACCCACATGTGTGCCATTCCCTCTGACCCACACCAGGACCTATGTGCCTGACTAGCTGTAAATGTCAGTGTGAGACACAGGCAGACATAGGTAGTGTGCTACAGGTGTCTCATTAACTCTCCCCTGCCCCTGTGGTGGGACCCTGCCCCCCATCCAGACCAACACCCAACTTTTCTGACCTCACCAGCTATCTCCCTGGGCAGCTCCTGGGTACAGCGGTCCATCCCATCCTTCCTGCCACATACCTGCTGCTGGCCATCCCCACTATTCCTGTACGTGCATGGTGCATCAGGTATGGAGCCCATATGTCACAGGCCGTATGCATGTGACCATAGTTTGTGGGACACCCTACACTTTGGCACATCACAGGGTCAACATAGGACTCAGACACCTACGCACATGGCCAGCCTCCACAACTGCGTGTGGAGACGGTCCATGTATGATACCCATGTCAACCTTGCATACACATACTGATCTACACACATGCCCCATGCTTACGTCCATAGTCTGTCTGTAAGGGTGACACATGACCATTGGGATGTTTTTGAGAAACTGTATTTACAAACGTTTGAAAAATGGTACATGAACATATTCACATATTTACATTGGAACATAAGATTTGCCATACTGGGTCAAACCAGGGTCCATCACGGCCAGTGTCCTATTTCCAACAGTGGACAGTTTACGTCTTAAGGACCCAGCTGTCCTGTCGGGTCATGGAAGACAGGACAGCACAGGGCACGTGTGTGGGCATCACAGGGGACATCAGACGCTCCTGGGACGCCCATCAGTGGATGGCTGCCGACCGAGCAGACGCTCCATCTCGGAAGCCATCCACTGGATGGACCCTGCCAGCCACCGGTTGGTGTATTCCAGATAATGGAGGCGTTGCTCAACGCCATCCATGACCACATACAGGTCATGCACACACCTGCCACCACACACACACATGGTGCCAGGTGTCTGTGTGCTGGCATGTGCATGTGACTTGTGTGTGATCATGGATGGCGTCTCCACACCATGCCGTCCACCATCGCCCACCACATGCGGTGGCTGGCAGGGACCCTCAGTGCCCTGTGCTGTCCTGTCTTCTCTCACACCCTCCCCCCACCCAACACCCAACACCCCGCACCTCCCCCCCGACACCTCCCACCCAGCCTCTCCACACTCCCCCTCCTCCCCCCAAACCATCACCCACACCCTCTCCCTCCCCTCCCACCCCACCCTCCACCCCCTCCATGTCTCCGCCTCCGCTGTGTCCATGGCCGCCTCCTCCTCTGCCTCCTCCTCCGCTTCCTCTGCCCCTTCCTCCTCCACCTCCTCCTCCACCTCAGTTGGACGGCGGGCAGTGGGGCACCTCAACAAATGGCCAGATGTGGAGGGGCCCTCACCGGCATCATTGCCCTCTGTGGAAGATGACAGTCATTAGCACACTGTCATGTGAGTCACATAACACATGTACATATTCAGGCACCACACAGGCTAGTGAGCCACTGAGACATTCGTTACTGAGCTGCAGAGGCCGCAATACTCACCTCCACTTTGGGCCATCACCCCCCTCTGGAGGCAGGAAAGGTATTCGGGGTGGTGCAGCCGCAACTCACGTCCCTTTTTTCTGAGGTCCTCTACCTGGGGGGGGGGGTGAAAGCAAAGGGTGGGAGCATCAATGACCGTATATCTCTGGTGGGTGGCCAACACAAATCAAACATCTCTGTGAGCAGCATCGTGCTGCTCCTGCTCCACTGCTCAGTGTGTCATGTACTAATTTTTGCCAGTGCCACCTGCATGTGTGCCTGTGGGTCCGGGCATGTGTGCAGTGACACCTATGTGTACTGTGCGTAGCATCCTGGACACACCATACCGTGTTCCTATGCTCTCCTTGCATGACATGGCAGCACCATGCCACATGTGGTTTGGCCATGCTGATGTCCAGGGGAACCACCCTAACCCCTTGTGTGGTCTGGCAAACACATCTGTGTTTTCCTGACCTACACACATCATCCGACACAACCCCAATGGCAACATGATATCCTAACACACATGGGTGATGTGTCCATACATGGAGCGGAGGGTGGGTGGCCCTGTGCACCTTGGCAGGGGCCACTACCATGCCATTTGGCTTTCTACTATACCTCTATGGTCATGACTAGGGCCTTGTGTGAGTAGGGCAGTTGTGGCTGGCAACAACAGGGGCAGGGGCCAACACACCGAAATGGCCTATTAACATCTGTGCTCCTGTCTGGGGTTATGGCAGTGCTGTGCAACCCCAACAGGTACATGCATCCTTACAACACTTTATGCGGTCCTTACAACAGCATCTATAATGTTCCTCTGCAATCAGATACGGAAATCCTGGTGAGTGGGGTATGTGGTACAAGAATAAATTGAGAAGTATGAAGGATACTAAACAACGCCACTGTCATGGCTAAGGATCTTTGTATGATCACATGGAACGTGGGTGGAGTAAGTGCCCCCATTAAACGCACAAAGATATTACAGGCCTTAAAACAGAAGGGGGCTCAGGTGGCATTTTTACAGGAGACCCATCTTAGTGAGAAAGAGCAGGATAAATTAAAGTGAGATTGGGTAGGACAGGTGTATGGGGCCTCACCAGGAGGGCGAAATAGAGGAGTAGTGATTCTGTTAAGGAAAGGGGTCCCACTGGATGTTTTTTTCTGAGGAGATAGACCATCATGGGCGATATATATTTTTGCATGTAAAAATAGGGAGCGAAGATATGTTACTAGGCAATATATATGCACCAAATCAGTATGATCATGAATTCTTTAAGGGCATTCTCATGAAGATACTTCAGGCACCTAAGATGCCTGTGGTACTGGCAGGAGACTTTAATTGCCCACATGATCCTGAAATGGACAAGACAGGCTCGAAGGGCAAAGGGGGCTGGAAACACAAAGGTGTGGGATATTTATGTGAAATGGGGGAAGTAATAGATGCATGGAGAGTGTTGCATGAGGGAGAAAAAGACTACACACATTTGTCCAGAGCGCACCAGACCTGGTCTAGAATAGATTATATTTTAGTCTCAAAATGTGGTTTTAGAAGGGTTAAGAATCATAGTGTCTGACCATGCGATGGTAAAAATGACTTGGAGGGGAAGAGGCCCCTCAGGGAGTAGGTGGTCATTCCTGAGGCATTTGTGGAAAAATGAGGAGTTTCGGAAAAAATTGGTACACAATTGGAAAGAATATGTGAGATTTAATGAACCCCAGGTACGCACAACAGCTTTATTCTGGGAAGTGGGGAAAGCAGTGATTAGAGGATGCGTGATTTCATATGTAGCGAAAGAGAGAAAGCGATTAGATAGTAAAATCCTGCAGTTGACACAGGAGCTACAAGACTTCAAGAAGATGACCCTGCCCGGATCGGGGGGGGGGGGGGGCGCATTTACAGTTGTACCGGCAAACTCAAGCCCAGTTGAATGCCCTGTTGTATGAGAGGCAGTGCAGTCTATGCAATATTATAGACACCAATTTTTTCACATATGGAGATAGATCAGGACGATTATTGGCAAGACTAGTAAAAGATGGGGGGCACACTAAAGTAGTGGCGGTAATCAAAGATGCGAATGGAGCAAGGCACAGTGATCCACGAGCCATAGCAGAGGTCTTTAAGCAATTCTATGAGAAGCTATATACCCCAGATGCAGAGGATAGGGAGAAAGAGAAACACTTTTTAGACATGATATCGATTCCGACTTTGACTGAGGTGGAGTCCTTCGAACTGAATAAGCCCATTACAGGGGGAGAAATTCAGAAGGTCATTAAGACAATAACCCCATACAAGGCACCGGGGCTAGATGGTTTCAGGGTAGAATTCTATAAAATGCTTGAGCCACAAGTAGCGCCCACTCTGGCAGCCCTGTTTGTTGAAGTGGTAGAGAGGGGACACTTTCCCAGGGATATGTGGACAGCCATTATAACTGTCATTCCTAAGGCAGGCAAAGAATTAGATGATCCCGCTTCATATAGGCTGATATCTTTAATCAACTATGACATGAAGCTTTTAGCTTGCAGAACATTCTCCCCAGATTGGTTGGGTCGCATCAATCAGGCTTTGTGAAAGGAAGAGAGGCTTTTCTGAACATACTCATGTAAATAGTTGCAGTAATAACCTCCCCATGTTTTATCCAAGTTCTCTGACCTGTTCTCTGTAAAACCAAACAGTTTGTTGTTCTGATCTGTTGTTATATTGTGAACCGCGCTGATGCTGAATAGCGCGGTATATAAGAGCCTGTAATAAATAAATAAATAAGTAAAGTTTTGCTTGGTATGGAAACATGCCTATTACGGCAAAACCCTCTGATGCTAGTAAGCTTAGATGCTGAAAAAACATTTGACCAAGTGTCGTGGGCCTATATGTTTGAAGCAATGTGACGGTTTGGCTTTGGGGACCCCTTTCTGGACTGGATAAGAGCGCTGTATGTGGACTCAGTAGCCTGCATCTTAGTAGGAGGCCAATGCTCTCAGACATTTTTGTTGAAAAGAGGGACGAGGCAAGGCTGCCTATTATCCCCTCCTCCTATTTTTTTGCAATTAGAACCTTTGTTATTGTCGTTACTCAAGATGGAGGATATCCGGGGTATTAGTTGGAAGAAGGGGGGCATAAAATTAAGTGCTTTTGCAGATGACATGCTTCTTTGTCTCCAGAACTCCGCAGAGTCCTTGGAGGCAGCGTTGCGGCAAATTGAGCTGTTTGGGACCCTCTCAGGACTGAAAATTAATAAAGCAAAGTCTAATGAGTTAGATGTTGGGGGCTTGGTGTAACTGCAGTGGAGGGGGGAACTTCCCATTGGTGTGGGCCGACGATCAGATTCGTTACTTGGGTATCCAGATACCAAGCACGATGATGCAACTCTACAATATTAATATTAAGCCACAGATAGAGAAGATGATTGCGAGACTGGCAAAATGGAGGGATCTCCCTAATCAATCTTAAGGGTCGGATAGCCCTTTTTAAAATGATGGAGCTCCCCCGGTGGATCTATCTTTTGCGGCATGTGCCATTGTGGGTTATGAGGAGAGATATGGGAATCTTGCATAGTCACATTGGAAAGTTTTTGTGGCGGGTCCGGAGACCTCGTATTGCACTCTCTATATTAATGGAACCCAAAGAAGCTGGAGGAGCAGGTCTACCATCAATCCGAGCCTATAATTTGGCCTGTTTGGCTCGGCCACTGCGAGATCTCTTGATGGGGTCAACGGAAACTATATCGGTGGAGTTGGTGGACGATATGCCTGGGGGACTGCACAGGGCTTTTTTATTGCACCAGCACAAATAAGAAGTTGCCTGCAGAGTGGAAGGCATTGATTTATTTGAAATCCCTACAGCAAGCGTGGAGGGTACTCTGCCAATATAGGTGAGCCAATTGAAGGGGGACAGACTGTCTCCCCCTATCAGGAAACACTGATTTTGCTCCGGGCATGAGGGAGAACGTCTCAAGGAGATGGGCACTTTGTGAACTGACCTATGTGGGGCAGTTAAAGATGGAAAATGCTTTGGAGATAGACTCATTCCAATCGTTGCAGAAAAGATATCAGTTAGGGCCACAGGAATTCTATTTTTATTTGCAAACAAGACACTATGTGAGAAATCTGCAGAAATAATTCTCTACACTCCTCCAGGCAGATGATTTAGTGGAACTTGTGAACTCCCTCGAAGGGAAGATCACTAAACGAAGATTGTGGGAAGAGCTAAGTCCCGCTCCTAGCATGGGAGCTTTAGAGAAGTTAGCATTAAAATTGGGAAAAGATGATCTACCAGAGATAACGTTAGAGGTATTGCAGAAGGCGTTTGCAAACGTGGCTAATTTGTCTGAATCAGTACGACTTCAAGAAATACAATATAAGTTTCTGTGGCGGGCGTATGTCCATGATGTCTGGGCCTGGAAGGCGGGTCTGTCCCAGACAGATGTGTGTAGACTCTGTGAGAAAGAGAAGGGTACACTCACGCACAATTTTTGGAAGTGCCCCCACATTCAGATTTTTTGGCGGGAGGTCTGTGCCAAGCTGAGTAGGTGGTTAAGACGACAGGTGAATATTTCCTCAGAATGGTGTCTATTTGGAGCACCTGATATGGGAAGGCCTTTAAAGAGCCAGCAGAGGAAACTATATGAGAAGGGATTTGTACTGGCTAAGCAGGGTATTTTGTGCAAATGGATATCGGAAAAGCCCCCAGAGATAGAGGTATGGGAGTGGGCAATGCTAGATTTGATGGGTATGGAAAGGCAAACTGCTCAGTTATTGGGAGGGAACAAATTGGCGCTGTTTGAGGAAACCTGGGATCCTCTGATTAAACAAACTCTAGGGGTTGGGGATGAGGAAGCCATGGGCGGAACCACAAACTAGTGAATCAGTAAATGGAATGGAGGAGGAGTAGAGAGGAGCAGCTGTGATAGAAGTGGGGATGGCAGACTTCCATGGAGAAGGAGGGTATCGAAGATTCTGGCTAGTCATGGGGTGAGAAGAGGTAGGGGGGAGGGAGGTGGGGAGGAGGGGTTAAGGGGTAAATGGGTAGGGTAGGGTAGGGGGTGGGAGAAAGGGGCTAAGGGAAAGGGAGGGATGGAGTGGGTACAGGGATGTAGGTGTAGCTAATTAATTATGGGCGAGTAACTAGCTGAGAGAGGAGGGATGGGGGAATTGATAGATGGGTCTCTGGGGAGAAGGCTACCTGAGCAGTTTAATAGGACGTGGTTACTCTCGAGAGATGGGAACTTTCATCCCCCCCCCCCCCCACCACCCTTGTCCGAATGGAAAGATTGCTCAAAGAGTACAATCGGGGGAATTTGTAAAGTTGTAAAGTTGTGAGGTTTGTAAAGTTGTGAAGTTCAGATTAGCTTTAATGCACTGTAGAAATGTTAAGATAGGCCCATAGGTTAAATCATCACTGTACTGGCTGCAGGAAAGGGTTAAGCTAGGATGTTTTTTGAGCGGATGGGAAGGAGGGGTCGGAGGAAGGGAGAGGCAGGAATATGTCAGTCTGAAAGTAATGTGTATTGTATTGTACTGTACTAGGTGTAGGTATGCATTTATGTACAGCATTAGGCTTAAGGGTATGTGAATATATGCGTAGATGTCATAGCAATAACTATGCCTAGAACCATAAAGAAAGATGAGAAGGAAGATAGTGAGAAAAAGACATTAGAAAATGTGAAAATGTGATAGTCTGTCCCCATATGGTTTATAGTGAAAACCACTGACCATTTTAGTAGTCACCCTCTTCACCAACTAAACTGGGTTTTTTTTTATTTTATATTTATGCATTTTTAAACAAAATATCCAAGAATTATTGTTTTACAGAAAAAGAACACATAATAATACAAAGAAATCAGAGAGAAATCCCCCATTCAAAAATTCAAGAAATGCTCACAAGCCCACAGAATGCAGGGGGTAAAAGAACAAAGAAATTAACTTCAATCACTAATTGCAAGAAAAATTGCTGAGTTCACAACAGGCTCAAAACCAAACTACTCACTAACCATAGGAGGGTCAATAGAGGATTCCAAACAATGTGCATTCACAAAGGCCAACAGCTGGGAGGGCTCATAACAAAATATAGGAAAAAGACTGATATTTGATCAAACACTTGAAAGAATGTTTAAGAAAAAATTGCCCTCCCAGCTGTTGAACCTCCGGTCAGAGGAGAAGAAACTCCCGCTGTCTATTTTGTGTCTCTTTAGATAAATCAGGATAAATCCTAATCATTAATCCATAAATAACACTAGTTTCAAATCCATTCCTTATCTGAAACTAATGCAAAAGTCATCAATAATGTAGATGGAATTACTGCCTCTTCACCAGTAGTTTCCAGGAGCTCAAAACATTTAAGACATCTAACTGCTGTGTCCCAATGTTCTCAGAAGAAGATTTCTTCTTCCTCGAAGGTAGATAAAACAATTTTACCACTGGCGGGTGTGAATCCACTGGAACCACCAGCACATCTGTAAGGTACTCCTTAAACATGTCCTGAGCCATTGCAAATAGACTCTTAGGAAAATTAATTATTCTCAGGTCAGCCGCACGGTGGGCGCATTTTCAAGGTGTTCATTTTTTATATGCATGGCAATAGTACTCTTAATATTTGCTTGAACCTGATTGTCCAGTGCCTGCATTTTAACTAGAGTCTCAGAGAAGTTTGCAAAAAGCTATTTGATTGTTAATAGTTTCAACCACCTTTGAGTTACATGAAACTTTTATAGCCAATGTTGACATCTGTGGAAGTAGCATATTACCCAAAGAAACAACAGTTGCCCAAATGGTCCCTAAAGTAAAGATTTCTGGACAAGTTGGAGGGAAACCAGACCAATCCATTTCCAACTAGTATCCCCTTTTCCTTCATACCACACGGCATCTTTCCTCCTCCAACCAAGGCAGCTGAATTTGCTGCCAATTGCCCACCTGGTGTGCTCCAAGAGTTCTTGTGTTGAGAAGACTCCGAGGAAACAAGCCCCATTTTAGTAGGCACCCTCTGTACCAACTCCATCCTGTTTATATCTTTTGGAAGATGTGGTCTCCAGAATTGCACACAATAATCCAAATGAGGTCACATCAGAGACTTATAAATGACAATATAAGACAATATATAAGACAATAAATGACTCAAACCAACTAGATTTAACTACTTGGTTAATCTTTCCCACATATTATTGCTTACTGCTTTGGATAACAAATGGTTGCTAGTGGCTATAGACACATAGCCAAAATTTGATACATTGTGTTCAATGCTATTACTTAAAAGTTTGTAACATTGTTAACTTGTTACATTGCTGCCACTACTTGTACAACGTTCCAACTATTGTTAAAGTGTTGCTCTGCTTAATTATCTGCTGCCTACCCTACCATTATCTATCCCCAAATGTACCTATAAAAAGCTCTCCTCACCCACATTTCAGCAAAAATGACCACACCAGCCATAACGGTAGTTTGTCTACTCTTCAGTATACTATACGAAGCTAATTCACTTTCACAAGATCACCACCATATTACTACACTAAACGGCACAAACAAAAAACACTTCCACAGCTTTCACCAATATCCACAAAATCCCTACCATAAGAGGCATTCTCACCTTCTACATATAGCAATAGACCAAACACCCAACAAAAAACGCAACCGACCTGTTCCTAAACAAGAAGGACTCCGTTGTGCCCTCATAAACGCAAGATCTGCACGCAAGAAATGGCCAGCCATCTCAGACCTAATAATCAAAAGAAATCTAGACATTTTAATGGTCACAGAAACTTGGTTCTCAGACTCCGATTCAGTTATAATAAACCAACTCACACCACCTAATTACTCCACCTACACATGCAACAGAGCAAATAAAAGAGGAGGAGGTGTTGCCATTATAGCAAAAACTGACCTCCAATATTGCACAATCACAACCAAGAGCACAAAACAATTAGACATTATCTCAATATACAACAACTACAATACCATCAACCTTATATATATTACATCAAACTCAACATCTGAAGAACTATCCAGTGTAATTGACTTAGCCTGCAACCCAGTACACCCAGAGAAACCTAACTGGCTAATGGGCGACTTCAACCTCCCTTCCATACAAACTGCCCTTTCTAATACTTTCTTAGACGCAATGAAAAACCTCAACTACAACCAACTCATAAATCAACCCACTCATCAACGTGGCAATGTGCTTGACCTTGTCTTCGCTCCACCCACCTACATGTCCACGAATGATGATTTCGACCTATCCATCACTCCGGTCCCTTGGACAGATCATAGCCTGATAACACTCACAATACCAGCATATCAGGTCCCATCACCTGAGACAGCAAAACAGTCACCAACAAACTCCACACGCTTCAAACCTCTCAAGGAAGAAGAAATCAAGAAACACATACTTCCAAGGCTCAATCAACCTTCTACCAACATCAATGACATGGTCAACACATGGAATGAAACCATCAACCAATACGCTATACTACCACCAGCACGTAAAAACCCAACAACAAAGGACAATGTTGTAAAAAGACCATCTGCACCATGGTTCTCCCAAGATCTAAGGAAGTCTCTTACCATCTTGAGGAAGATCGAAAGAAAGTGGCGTAAATCTCATAACTCAACAGTTCAACAAACATACTTGACCCACCTGCGAGCCCATCGTGAAGCAATATGGAACACAAGAAAATCTTACCACGCTGAACTCCTCAACCGCTCCCTAAACAAACCTCAGGAACTCTTCAATCTAGTAAAGTCACTAACTCCAGAACCATCACCACCTCAACAGGAACCCATAAACCCGCAGAAGTACGCCAACTTTATACAATCTAAAGCTATCAGAACAGCAATTTCATCGCCAAGTCCACCCCAACAACACGTACGAGTTTCCCCACTACTAAAGCTCTCACCGCCCTCAGCCAAATACGTTGAAGACATTATAGTCAAAATGAATACCACCACAGCACCCAACGACCCTTGCCCAGCACACTGGATAAGAGCTCTGAGATCAGACTTTAGTCCAGTCATAGCAGATATAATAAAGATGTCCTTCTCAACAGGCATCTTCCCATCGGCTCTAAAACAGACTTCCATAAGACCGCTGCTAAAAAACAATCAACTAGACCCATCAAAGGAAGAATCATACCGCCCGATTTCTAGTATACCGCTTCTATCCAAAATAATTGAGAAAGTAACCAACAATCAAATACAACAACACATAGACACCTCCTCACCCCTCGAACCCAGTCAGCACAGATTCAGGGAAGCCCACGGAGTAGAGACATTGCTGACCACATTAACCAACACACTCATCAGTGGATTAGACGACATCAAAAAAGGCTTTGCCCTAATATTCCTCGACATATCTGCAGCATTTGACTCTGTGGACCATGAAATACTACTAACCCGTCTATATGACAAGGGAATCCACGGGCTGGCATGGGAATGGTGCAAATCATACCTGGAAGATCGCTTGCAACATGTCAGGACTGCTACAGGTACCTCACAACCTTTCCAGTTAAAACAAGGAGTACCTCAGGGCTCTTCCCTATCAGCGCTGCTATTTAATATTTATATGCAGCCTATATGTAACATCACTCGTTCCTTTGGCATATCCTCGTTGATCTATGCAGACGATGTGCTAATATTCACACCAATCAACGTCAAGCTCCCAGACTACACAACACTAGTAGATTGCTTTAACGCAATAGCAGACTGGCTCCTCACCCAGAATATGCGCATAAACTACAAAAAACCCGAAGTTCTGATAGTCACGAAAAACAGAGCATTCTCACCCCCTGAGACCCTAAAAGTACGAGACGCAGAGCTCCCAATCAAGCCCTCCATAAAATACCTTGGAGTAATACTTGACCAGCGACTGGATTTTAAAGAACATATCAACCGCACTGTGAAAACCATTTATTTCAAAATAAGGACTCTGCGTCATCTGAAAAACATGCTGGAACCAGACAGCTTCAGAACCATATTTCAAACCATAGTCACACCCTACTTCGACTATGCAAACATAATACTCCATGGTCTCCCAAAAAATACCCTAAATACATTACAACTAGCCATGAATGCCGCTGCCCGGGTGCTATACGGTGCTTCAAAGGGCGAACACATAACACCCATCCTAATGGAGCTTCACTGGCTCCCTATATACTGCAGAATAACATATAAAGCTCTTCTCATGGCCTTTAAAGCGATAAATACTATAGCTCCTTCATCAATTTCAAAACTCATCCATCCAACTCCCAATATCAGATCCAGGAGGTCAGCAGCGGCAAATACCCTAGTTACACCACATGAGACCACAAAATGCAAACATTCAACATCAGACAGGGCCTTTGCATACTACGCACCCAGATGTTGGAACAACCTACCCCCCAACATAAGAGCTATTACTGACCTCAAGCATTTCAGAAAAGCCATAAAACACCACCTCTTCATTCTGCATTTCCAAAGGACATCATCATCCCTCTAACAGGCACAGTAAAAATTGTAAATACCTTATTTACTCAAGATGTAACTAAGAAATTATACCCTCTGTATATAGGTTTTTTACAAATATGTATAAAGTCTCAATAAGTATACAGGTTCATTACAAATATGTACTAAGTTTTTACCAAAAATTTACAAATATGTACAAAGTTTCCCAAAGTTAAATTCCCAGTTGAATTCTCCTGTTATATGTAAACTCATCACAGTTTGTTGCTTGCAATGAGTATTTCTGTTTAATGTAAACCGCGCTGATGAAAAAGAGTGCGGTATAAAAGAACACTAAATAAATAAAATAAATACATAGCCATTATCACCTCCTTTTTTCTGATGGCCATTCCTCTCCCTATGCACCCAAGCGTCCTTCTGGCATTCACCATCAACTTTTCTACCTGTTTAGCCACTTTAAAATCAGCAGAAACAATCATGCTCAGGTCCCGCTCTTCTTTCATGGTCAGAAGTACTTTGTTCCCTATACTGTACCACTCCCTTGGAGTTTTGCAGCCTGAATGCATGACCTTGCATTTTTAGCATTAAACCTCAGCTGCCAAATTCATGACCATTCTTCAAACTTAGCTAGATCCCTCCTCATGTTATCTACTCCTTCCAGATGTCTACTCTATTGCAAATTTTGGTATCATCCGCAAACACCAAACCTTACCCGACAGCCCTTCTACAATATCACTAACAAAGATATTAAAATGAATCTGATCAAGGACAGAGTGAGCTCCATTTACCTGTACATTTTGTCATCCACTCAACCAATTTCTAACCCAGTCAGTCACTTTAAGGTCCATCCTTAGGGTGCTCAATTTATTTATATGTCACCTGTGCAGAATGGTGTCAAAGGCTTTACTGAAATATAAGTACACCATGTCTAGAGCTCTCCTTCAGTCCAACTCTTTGAACACCCAGTCAAAGAAATCAATCAGATTTGTCTGACAAGACCTGCCTCTGGTAAATCCATGCTACCTCAGATTCTACAATGAATTGAACTCCAGAAACCTCACTATCATCTATTTTAGCAGTGTTTCTATTAATTTATTCACCACAGAGGTCAGAATAACTGGTCTGTAGTTCTCAACCTCATCCTTATCTCTACGTTTGTGTAAAGGGACTACATGTGCTTTTCTCCAGCTCTCTGGGACCGCTCCTGACTCTAAAGAAACATTGAAAAGATCAGTCAGTGTCAGCTAGACTGTCCTCAACGTCCTTCAATATGCTCAGATGTATCCCATCCAATCCCATTGCTTTGTCTACTTTTAGTTTAGCTTATTCTTCATGAACATAGTCTTCTGAAATTCGTTCAAGATCCCCTTCACTTCTTTTCCTATGTGTTGGTGTTTTCTGAGGTCCTGCCCCTGGCCCTTCTTCTGTGAACACTTAAGAGGGCTTTAAACTAGATTCATTGGAGAGGGATGAAGAGAGCCCCCAGATAAGTGAAGAAAGTGCCCAGGTAAGTGAAACATTAAATACCTCTGTAGAAATGTGTAATAAGAACAACATATGGAAAGTGGTATGCATAAGTCTTGAAGGACTAGAAAAGGGGACTGTTACTTCTGGAGAGAGATCTGCAATTGTGAGTATATACTTCTGGGAATTTTCTGAAAGGAATTATTTTTATTAAAGCTAATTAATCTGTGAACCCACTATTTTTTGTTAAATCAGTCAGGGCCTAGTAGCAGCAGTTTAAGTTTACATTTAAAACACAGAAGAGAGCTTTCTGGTTAAATTTCATACCCAGCAGAGAGCTTGTAGTTTAAATGTAATAGTCATTCAGGGCCTAGCATCAGCAAAGTACTTTTAGTTTAAATTTAAAACACAGAAGAGAGCTTTCTGGTTAAATTTAGAACCCAGCAGAGAGCTTGGAGTTTAAATTTCATAATAAGTTAGAGCCTAGCAGCAGCAAAGAGCTATAATTTAAATCAAATAAGAATATAGATTAGCACAAAAGGCAAGACAGGGTCAGTACTCTTTGAGCAGCTAATAGTCTTCTAGAGACCTTTACAAAGAGGCCTTCTACCTAGGGGGCAAGAGACCTGTGAAACTTTTTCAATAGGTGTAAACACCAGGTGGCAGATCAAAAGGTCATTTTGAAAGACTCCTTCTATCCAAGCAAGGACTGTTAATCATCCAGGAAGTTGGTCACCGCTTACCTCAGCAGCACAGGCATAAATAGCTCAACCAGAGCTCTGTGATCCTCAGTCTTGAAGGACTAGAAAAGGGGACTGTTACTTCTGGAGAGAGATCTGTAATTGTGAGTATATACTTCTGGGAATTTTCTGAAAGGAATTCTTTTTATTAAAGCTAATTAATCTGTGAACCCACTATTTTTTGTTAAATCAGTCAGGGCCTAGTAGCAGCAGTTTAAGTTTACATTTAAAACACAGAAGAGAGCTTTCTGGTTAAATTTCATACCCAGCGAGAGTTTCTAGTTTAAATTTAATAGTCATTCAGGGCCTAGAATCAGCAAAGTACTTTTAGTTTAAATTTAAAACACAGAAGAGAGCATTCTGGTTAAATTTAGAACTCGGCAGAGAGCTTGTAGTTTAAATTTCACAATAAGTTAGAGCCTAGCAGCAGCAAAGAGCTATAATTTAAATCAAATAAGAATATAGCTTACCTCAGCAGCACAGGACAGGGTATTGTGCAACAGCCCTCTTTTAATAAGTGTTATTTCCCTCCCTCCCCACACCCACCCACGCCTGGGATAATCGTAGCTTTATAGGTACTTACACATTTTAAAAGACAGGAGGTGCTCTCAGGTGAAGCTCGTTACCCAAATCAGTCATACACTAAGGACCTGAGATTAATTAAGCTTCAGGTGAACCAGGAATATTAAACGTATTAGGTACAATTTTATTGGTATAAATATCCATAGCAACCCTTAGTAAGTAAAGAACTTAAAGATCTAAACAAAAACTTAAAACTAAGATGCAGACAGCAGTCCAGCAGCGAGATGGGGGCTTTCCAGTCTTTTGCATTGAGTGTCACATGTATGATTTTCTCCCAGTTGGTGAGAGGTCTTACCTGTGCACTAGGTGCAAGGAGCTCTTTGCTCTCAGGGAACGAGTCCCTTCTCTAGAGGCTAGAGTAGCAGACTTGGAAAACATAAGACAGACAGAGAGGTACATAGACGAGACCTACAGGGATATAGTCCTGAAGTCCCACCTCCAGTCTGGCAGCATCCCTGTTGCCATGGAGGAGAGAGGTCACGTGACAGGAGAGCATCACCCTGGTGTGGCAGGAAGTGATTCTGTAACTAGGACCTGTCCTCCAGATGATGTAAAACCCTCTCGCACTGAGGAAGTTTCTCCAGGGCCATGTGCCCATGAGGGAAGGGTTATGACAGCTGTTATAGTTGCTGATTCGATCATTAGGCATGTAGATAGCTGGGTGGCTGGTGGATGTGAGGATCACTTGGTAACATGCCTGCCTGGTGCGAAGGTAACGGACCTCACGCACCACCTAGATAAGGTCTTAGATAGTGCTGGGAAGGAGTCTGCTGTCTTGGTACATGTCAGTACCAATGACATACGAAAATGTGGTAGGGAGGTTCTGGAGGCTAAAGTTAGGCTTTTAGGTAGGAAGTTGAAATCCAGAACTTCCAGGGTAGCGTTCTCCAAAATGCTTCCCGTTCCACGTGAAGGACCAAAAAGGCAGGCAGAGCTCCGGAGTATCAATTCGTGGATGAGACAATGGTGCAGAGATGAGGGGTTTGGATTTGTTAGGAACTGGGGAACATTCTGGGAAAAGGAGGGGCTCATCCGAAGGGATGGGCTTCACCTTAACTGGGATGGAACCAGGCTGCTGGCATTAACCTTTAAAAAGGAGATAGAGCAGCTTTTAAACTAGATAATAGGGGAAAGCCAACAGTCTCCCAAGAGCGGATGGTTCAGAATAATGTATCCTTGAAGGATACTACCAAAAGCAGAGAGGTTCCAAAAAAGAGTAAAGTAGCCCAAATGTCCTCGAATATGGAGCAGACAGAGCTTAAAGATCCCAAATTACCCATGTCTACCAATAGCCAAATTAATATGAATAAAATACAGTCTCTAAATTGTTTGTATGCAAATGCTAGAAGTCTAAAAAATAAGATGGGAGAGTTAGAATATATAGCACTAAATGAGAGGTTAAATATGATTGGAATATCAGAGACATGGTGGAAGGAGGACAACCAGTGGGACACTGTGACACCTGGGTACAAACTATATCGTAATGATAGAGCTGATCATATTGGTTGAGGGGTTGCGCTCTATGTTAGAGAGGGCATTGAGTCAGAAAGGATTAACGTTTTGCAGGAAACAAAATCTGCTGTAGAATCTCTTTGGATTGAAATTCCATGTTAAAAGGGGATGGTGATGGCAGTGGGTATGTACTATCGACCACCTGGCCAGAATGAACAAATAGATGATGAAATGCTCAAAGAAATCAAGGAAGCTAACAAACGTTACAGCGCAGTAATAATAATGGGTGGTTTCAATTACCCCGGTATCGACTGGGTCAGTGTCACGGCAGGACATGCTAGGGAGATAAAGTTCCTAGATGACATAAATGACTGCTTCTTGGAACAGCTGGTTCACGACCAGAGGGGAAGCCATATTAGACCTAGTCCTTAGTGGAATACCAGATCTAGTGCAAGAGATAAGGGTGTTGGGGCCACTTGGCAATAGTGATCATAGCATGATCGCCTTTGATTTAATTAGTGGAGGAGGGATAGTACGGAAATCCACACTACTACCTTTTAACTTTTGAAAGGGAGACTATGATAAAATGAGGAAAATAGTGAAGAAAAAAACAAAAGGAGCAGTTGCAAATGTTAAAGACTTACATCAAGCTTGGGTGTTGTTGAAAAATACTATCTTGGCAGCTCAGACCAGCTGTATTCCATGCTTTAAGAAAAGTGGAAGGAAGTCCAAAAAACTGCCAGCATGGTTTAAAGGTGAGGTCAGAGAGGCTGTTGTTGCCAAAAAAGCATCTTTCAGGAAATGGAAAAAAGAGCCAAACGACGAAACCTGGAAACAGCACAAGCACTGTCATGTCAAATGCAAGGCATTGATAAAGCAGGCAAAGGGAGAATTTGAGAAGAAGCTAGCTGCAGAAGCAAAAACGTGAAATTAGATTTTTTCAAGTACATGCGTAGCAAAAAACCTGTGAGAGTCAGTTGGTCCATTTGATGATAGAGGAGCACTAAGAGGCGACAAGGCGATAGCGGAGAGACTGAATGAATTCTTTGCTTCGGTCTTTACTGAGGAAGATGTAGAGATGTTACCCATGACTGAAGTGGTATTTAAAGGTGCGGAAGAATTGAAGGAAATATCGATACATTGGGAAGATGTATTACAACAATTAGATAAACTGAAGAGTAGCAAATCACCTGGGCCGGATGGTATACATCCAAGGGTGTTGAAAGAACTGAAATTTGAGATTGCAGACCTGCTATTAGTAATCTGTGAACTATCATTAAAATCATCTCTAATACCTGAAGATTGGAGGATCGCCAATGTAACACCAATTTTTAAAAAGGGTTCCAGGGGTGATCCGGGAAACTACAGACTGGTGAGCCTCACGTCAGTACCGGGAAAAACGGTAGAAACCATCATAAAGTATAAAATTACTCAGCATGTAGATTGTCATGGCCTAATGGGAGACAGCCAACATGGCTTTAGACAAGGAAGATCTTGTCTTACTAATCTGTTATGTTTTTTTGAAAGTGTGAATAAACAGGTGGACAAAGGTGAGTCGGTTGATATAGTGTATCTGGACTTTCAGAAAGCTTTTGACAAGGTCCCTCATCAGAGACTTTTGGCAAAACTAAAGAGTCATGGGATAGGTGGCAGTGTACTACTGTGGATCAAGAACTGGTTAAAAGATAGAAAGCAGAGGGTTGGGCTAAATGGCCAATTTTCCCAATGGAGAAAGGTGAATAGTGGTGTACCCCAGGGATCTGTGCTGGGTCCGCTGCTTTTTGACATATTTATAAATGACCTGGAAAGTGGAATAACGAGTGAGGTTATCAAATTTGCAGATGACACAAAATTATTTAAAGTTGTTAAAAACCAAGAGGATTGTGGAAAATTGCAAGAGGATCTTGATAAATTAGAAGACTGGGCATCAAAATGGCAGATGAAATTTAATATGGACAAGTGCAAAGTTATGCACCTAGGGAAGAACAACCCAAACTATGGTTACACAATGCAAGGTTCCACATTAGGAACCACCACCCAGGAAAAAGATTTAGGCGTCATTGTGGATAACATGTTAAAACCCTCAGCCCAGTGTGCAGTGGCGGCCAAGAGAGCAAATAGAATGCTAGGTATCATAAGGAAAGGAATGGAAAATAAAATAAAAGATATTATAATGCCTCTATATCGTTCCATGGTGAGACCGCACCTTGAATATTGTGTGCAATTCTAGTCACCGTATCTTAAAAAGGATATAGTGTTATTAGAAGAGGTTCAGAGAAGAGCCACCAAAATGGTAAAGGGGATGAAAGGATACTCCTATGAGGAAAGGCTAAAAAGGTTAGGGCTCTTTAACCTGGAAAAGAGATGGCTGAGGGGAGATATGATTGAAGTCTATAAATTAAGGAACGGAGTGGAATGGGTAAATGTAGATCGGTTGTTTACGTTACCAGAATATAGAAAGATTAGGGGACATGCAATGGAGCTACAGGGTAAACTATTTAAGACTAATAAAAGAAAATATTTTTTCACTCAACGTGTAATCAAACTCTGGAATTTGTTACCGGAGGATGTAGTAAAGGCTGTTAGTGTAGCTGAGTTTAAATAAGGTTTGGACAAGTTCCTGGAGGAAAGGTCCATAAACCATTATTAAGAAGGGACCCAGGATATCAATGCTTGACCCAGTACAAGCATTGCGGAACCTATGTCTTTTGGGGAAACTGCTAGATACGTAATACCTAGATTGGCCACTGTTGGAAACAGGATACTGGGCTTGATGGACCTTGGTCTGACCCAGTATGGCATATCTTATGTTCTTATGTAAATGCCCGTAGCATGGGAAATAAGATACCAGATGCTGAGGCTTTAATGGAAGAGACTGATTTGGATTTAGTGGCGGTTACAGATATATGGTTTGTGACAAGGCAGAGCCCCAGAAACAGGAGAAAATGGGTTTAAATCACTTTCTGTCACCTCGGATGCTTGGAGAGGCAGGACAGGAAGGGGTTAAGTTTCCTGCTCACAAACTTTCTCTGCAGAGAAGAGCAGGGAAAGAACCACACCCTAGCTCTAGGCTAACCCAGAGACATAGCCAATCAGGGAGGTGGGAGGAGTCAGACCGGATTGGGCCACTCTGCACTCATAACCAGGAAGCAGCAGTTAGTAGGAAGGAGGGGCTCGAGGAGCAAGCACTGGAGCAGCAAGCCCTCGAGGAGCAAGGCCTGGAGAAGAGGAACTGGTTACAGAGCAGTGCAAGCAGAAAGGCTGAGCCCAGAGGAACTAAGGAGAGAACCAGGGAAGGGAGAGTTCCTGCAAGTGGTCCAGGAGGAGACACAGGCAGACCTCAGCCCCATGAGAGAGAAAACCTTGGAGGTGACCCAGAACTGGATTCAGAAGCCTGGAATACTGACTTGGAGTCAGGGGAGTTCCCTAGAGGCAGACGCTGCAAAAACCAGGTCAGAGCAAACTCTTCTAAGCCTTGTAAAGTAAATAGCTTTGAGAGAAGTCAGTCTATAGGAACTGACAATAGACTGCTTGCTAAAAGAGGCAGGGGTAAATCAGACCCTGAATATAAACCTGAAGTTAATAAAGGGAAGAGGGGCTATAGAAAAGTCCCTGTTAGAAAGCTGCAAACATTTCCATGGTATAGACAGCGTGACCTAAGCTCTAGTTCAGAGGAGCACACACCTGCTTGCCAGCAAGAGGCTAATCGGCAGCAATCGTGCAGAGAGCTAAGGGAACCCTTTGAGGACCAAGAGGAAGCAATGGAATTGGGGGCTCCATTATCTAGTTCCAGTGAGTCAGAAATGGAATGTGGAATTTGCATGTTAGAGTGAAGAACTATAAGTATCCCTAATTGATGACTGAGTGCTGAGAAGCCTTAAGCCAATGTTCTAGAACTTGCATGAGAGACAGCAGCGTTCTAGTGAATGGAATGAATTAAAGCTTCATGTGGTACAGCTGTGAATAGAAGGCAATATAGAGAAACTGCTCCTACACAAGAAGGCAGTCATTGATAAGCCAGAGTTGTGGAGATTGCCATTTCTATGGGAAGCTGTTGGACACTAGAAAGAAGTACAACAGGAGAAAGATTCTTTATTACCAGTAGATACTGAGAAAGCAGTACTAGAAGATTGAAGCCCTGTTGTAGTAATGAAGCTGGAAGAAGGATGAAAGTTTGTAAATATTTTATGTGTCCCTGAGAAGTATCAGGAGAAGTTATATAAACACTTGAACTTTTATTTGGTACAGAAGGTTACCATTATACTTCTGTGGCGGGGGAGTAAGTCCTGTACGGTGTCCTTTGCTATACTTTGTGCAAATACCTTATGCATGAATAAAGCATTACTTACTTTGGAAACCCAACCTTGGCTGTCGTCACTCACTCCACAACTACAGTAGGAAGGCTTCAGCACTAACAAGGACTCTTTTAAACTCACCCCACTGTGTGGCTCACATCCCCTTGGCCTGTTTACGCCACAGGTTAGGCGGTGCGTTGTCACAGGTTCAAGGACAACCATGACTGGGATGTAATTTTACCGGTCTATACATTATTCAGGAAGGACAGGATAGGATGAAGGGGAAGTGGAGTGGCACTATATGTAAAAAATTATATTAAAGCAATAGAATTGTAGGGCTTAAAAGGAAGAGAGGAGGCACTGTAGGTTAAACTAGAAAGAGGGAAAGGGAAATCCATTTGCATTGGAATTATATACAGATCCCCCTCAGAGTGAGTAGAAGTGGACGAAGATTTAATAGAAGACATACACAGTATTGTCATGAAAGGAGAAGTGCTACTGATAGGTGCTTTCAATATGCCAGATGTGGATTGGCACATCCCTGCTGCAGTGTCATCTAGAAGTAAGGAGATCCTGGATTTTCCAGGGCCATACTGGCCTTAGTGCTTACCAATGGAGAAAGTGTTTCTGATGTTAAATTGGGACATCATCTCGCATCCAGTGACCCAGATGGCATGGTTCCATATTAGGACTATGGCTGATAAAATCCATTCGAAAGTGAGGGTCTTAGACTTTAGGAAAACTAACTTTGCCAAGATGGGACAATACCGCAAGGAGTCATTAGCAAGATGGCAACAGCTGGGGGATGTAGAAAAGCAGTGGACAAAACTGAACGGGGATATTTTAAGGGCACAATATTTGTTAGAAAGATAAGTAAATGTAAAAGGAAAAGGAGGCCACTATGATTCTCAAAAGAAGTAGCTGAAAAGGTGAAGAAAATGAGGGAGGCCTTTATGAAATACAAGAGATCACAGAAAGAGGAAGACAGGCTTCTGTATCTGGAAAAACTTAGAGAAGCTAGCAAGGTAGTCAGGAAAGCAAAGGTACAAAAAGAAGAAATAACCAATACAATAAAATGTGTGAATAAGACATTTTTCAGATATGTTAGTAAGAGGAGGAAGGGCATAAGTGATACCATCAGACTCAATGTTGCAGAGGAAGAATATCCCGAAATTGATGAGGATAAAGCAGAATTTCTTAACAAATATTTCTGTTCTGTGTTCACAGATGAAGGGCTAAGAGCAGGACCTCAAAAACACCCACAAACAGGAACAGAAATGACATGGATCTTAAATGATTTTCAGAAGACCTTACCTGTAAAGTAGAGGCATACCCTAGTGGTTAGAGTGACTGTCTTGTTCCCAGAAGATCAAGGATTCAATTCCCACTGGCACTTCTTGTGACCTTGAGCAAGTCTCTATTGCCTCAGAAGAAAAGGCCTGGCAATCTACTTCCAATGATACCTTGCCAAAAAAACCCAGAGACAACTGCATCGCCAGGAATCAGCACTGACTTGATGGCACTAAAAAAAATAAAAAGCTAAACTAAAAATAGAGTAAGTCATGGGATACGTCCAAGAATACTGAGGGAACATGGGGACAGCTCCACTGTTTAACCTTTTCAATGCCTCTTTGGAGTTGGGAATGGTGCCAGAGGACTATAGAAAGGCACATGTGGTCCCTTTGCACAAAAGCAGACGTAAGGGTGACATTGAGAACTACAGGTTGGTTAGTCTAGCCTCTGTGGTTAGTAAATTAATGGAAGGAGAGAATAGTGAGATTTCTGGAGTGGAGGTTTTTGGATTACATGATCCAAAGCAGCATGGATTCACCAGAGGCAGGTCTTTCAGACAAATATGACTGATTTCTTTAACTGGGTGACCAGGGAGTTGGACTGAGGGAGAACCCTAGATGTGGTGTATTTAGATTTCATTAAAACCTTTGACACCGTTCTGCACAGGCAACGTATAAACAAACTGAGCACCCTAGGGATGGACACTAAAGTTACTGATTGGGTTAGAAATTGGTTTAGTAGAGTACAAGTAAATGGAGCTCACTCTGAGGAGAAGGAGGTTACCAATGGTGTGCCACAGGGATCTGTCCTTGGTCCGAATGTTTTTAACATCTTTGTTAATGATATTGCAGAAGAACTGTCAGATAAGGTTTGCTTGTTTGTGGATGATATCAAAATCTGCAATAGAGTGGATACCCAGGAAGTAGTAGATAACATGAGGAGGGATTAGCTAAGCTTGAAGAATGGTCTAGAATTTGGCAGCTGAAATTTAATGTTAAAAAATGCAGGATCATGCATTTGGGCTGGAAAAATCCAAAGGAGCGGTACAGTGTAGGGGTTGAGGTACTTCTGTCCACAAAATAGGAGCGGGACCTGGAAATAATTGTGTCTGATGATCTTAAAGTAGATAAATAGGTAGAAAAGGCAAAATGGAAAGCCAGAAGGATGCTTGGGTGCATAGGGAGAGGAATGGCCAGCAGAAAAAAAGAGGTGATAATGCCGCTGTATAAGTCTCTGGTGAGACCTCATTTGGAGTATTGTGTGCAATTCTGGAGACCATACCTTCAAAAGGATATAAACAGATTGAAGTTGGTGCAGAGGGTGGCTACTAAAATGGTTAACGGTTTTCGTTATGAAGCATATGACGACAGACTTAAAGATCTTAATATGTATATTTTACAGAAAAGGCGGGATAAGGGTGATATGATAGAGACATTTAAATACTTCTGTGGCATAATTGTACAGGAGGGTCTCTTTCAATTGAAGGCAAGCTCTGCTTTGATAGGGCATAGCATGAGAGTGAAAGAGGATAGACTTAGGAGCAATATGCAGAAATATTTCTCTATGGAAAGAGTGGTAGATGCGTGGAATAGTCTCCAAGTGGAGGTGGTAGAGATGAGGACAGTATCTGAATTCAAAAAAGCATGGGACAAACACAGAGGATCTCTAAAGGTAAAAAGAGGATTACTGTAGTTGATATAGAAGGGCAGACTATGTGGTCTTTTTCTGCCATCATGTTTCTATGTTTCAATTCCACTTTATCCTCATCAGCTTCTACATATTCATCCCCTTCCCCTTTGTGTCTAGCAATACCATGTTTTGCACTTCTCGCTATCATATCTGAATTATGTCCCCCCATTTTATTGCATTGGCTATCTCTTCTTTTTGCATCTCTGCTTTCCTGACTATTTTGCCAGCCTCTCTAATTTTTCCAAATATCGATGCTTGTCTTCCTCTTTCTGTGATCTCTTATATTTTATGAAAGCCACTCTCTTTTTCTTCACCTTTTCTGCTACTTCTTTTGAGAACCATAATGGCCTCCTTTTCCTTTTTCATTTATTTACCTTTCTAACAAAAAGGTTTGTTGCCCTTAAAATATCCCTTTTCAGTTTTGCCCATTGGTTTCTACATCCCCCACTGTTCCCGTCCCGCAAACAACCCCTTGAGGTATTGTCCCATCTTGGCAAAGTTAGTTTTCCTAAAGTCTAAGATCCTCGCTTTTGCCCCAGTCCTAATACTGAATCATACTATCTGATGATCACTGGATATGATATGATGTCCCACTGTAACATCAGAAACACTTCCCCATTTGTAAGCACCAAGTCCAGTCTGGCCCCTTCATTTGTGGATTCTGTTACCAGGTGCTGGAATAGTTCTTCCTGTAGATAATCTAGGATCTCCTTACTTCTAGATGACACTGGAGCAGGGATGTGCCAATCAACATCCAGCCTATTAAAATCACCTATCAGAAGCACTTCTTCTTTCATGGCAGTACTGCATATGTCTTCTATTAAATCTCCACCCACATCTACTCCCTGCGGAGATCTGTATATCACACCAATGCAAATGGATTTCCTGTTTCCTCTTTCTAATTTAACCCACTGTGGCAAGAGGGAGGTGATTTCTCTCTGAAGCAGTTCCTGTGCAGAGGGTCGAGATGATGCACCCTTGGGGGCAATTTGATGGTAGTTCTAATAAATGTAGTTGTTAACTGCTTTCAATGATTGGTAGAACACATAGGTCTGAGGACATGATGGGCCACCTTTGTGCAAAGAGAGTGGACCTTCTTCCGAACGGAGGGTTTTCTACTATGGTCATTGGAAGATTGGTTATGCTCCACAGGAACCAAGTTAAAACTTCATCCCAGGTTTTGGCTGAGGAGTTGGCTAGGCCTTTTGAGGCTTCTAACATCATGCTGCTGGCAAGAAGCCTGCTTGAGCTGAGAGGCCTGGGGCCCTGGGAAATACCTACGCCAACGAGGGTAATAGGTCCTCTTCTGGTTTCCCCCTTAGTACCACTGATGAGAGGAGGCATGCATAGACATGCAGCTGGAGAGACTGGTGAAAGTAATATACTGTTTCTCAATATGGCTAGCTTTCTCTTTGACTTGCTTCACAAAGAGGTTCTCTTCATTGCTCAGGATGTCTGCCAGCTTGTTTTGTACTGACTGTTCCAGGTCTGAGGACTGGAGCCAAGCTAGTCTCCAGGCACCAACCCCAATGGCAGAATTCTTGGATGCCATCACAAAGATATCATAGGTCACTCGGACCATGAACTTTGAGCAGTCCTTGACATGGCCTACCAGTGAACAATACTGATCCAATTTCTCTGGAGGGTGGAACTGACCCAGATCAGTCAAGTGGCTCATGATGCCCTTCAAGAACATTCCCATGTAGAGCTGGTAAGAGGCCACATGGCCAAGCATGGAACTTTGGAAACATCTCCCAAAAGAGTCCAATGTCTGAGTCCAGCTCCCTGAGGGTGCTGAGGGGTGAATTTTGGTGGTCTTGATCCCCTTTAGGGTGAATTCAACCACCAAGGACTGGTGTGAAAGCTGAAGTTTCTCGAATCCAGGAGCCTTCTGAACTCTGTACAGGCCTTCTACTAACTGGAGGTACAGTGAGGGAGTTCTCCCACATTCTCAGCTGTACTCTCTGTGAAATGTGGTACATGGTCACTGTCAGTGCCTCCTTAGGGGCTGAGGAGTACTGAAGGATCTGCAATTCTTTGGCCCTGGGCTCAACCTAAGTCTCCAAAGAAAATGGTATAGCCTTAGCCATATCCCTTACAAACTCTTGGAAGGTCATGTCCTCAAGAGGGGATTTGTACCACTCATGAGGTGGAGAAGGATCTGATGGGAGCTCCAGGGACTTGCCCTCCGACAAATCCTTCTAATCTACATCAGCCTTCTGAGTCAGACTCAGAGAGAAAATCAAAGTACTCCTGAGTCTCTGCCTGGATGACCCTCCTGTTTCAAGAAGATCGGGAGCTCCTTTAAGAGCGATGATGCACCAATACCCTTCAAGATCTAGAGGGTGCACTGGACCATGAGACGCTAGATAGGGATATTGGCTGGGCAGGCACTGGTGTTGGTGTCCTTTGATACCCCGATGTTGATGCCTCTCCCGCAGGCAAAGCATTCATCTTGAGCTGCTGATTCCAAAGGTTATATGGCCTCAGCAACTTTGATTGATGTACTTGGTAGGTGTACAGGGATATCAGCAGTTGGGTCTCAGCTGTCAGTAGGCTTTTGGTGCCCCTCCAATATCCTGGATGAGCTCTCCTCCATTCAGGCACCTTTGCAGGACACTCACATGGACCCCATAACTCTCAATGCCATGCCTCAATGGACTGCAGTGCCGATACACAAGGGTCATCGCCTGATGTTCGGCATGGTCACCCCTCAATGTTGAAGAAGATAGGTTGAATACTTTCTCTTCTTCAGGTAGAGATCAATCAATGGCCGATGCTCTGAGACACTATGGGTGCTCAACTCTGATTAAGTGCAAGAGCCCCTCGGTGCTGATGCACCGCCAACATCCAATGCAGCCTTGGAAGCCATAGAGACCTATGTTGACACCAAATGTCGATAGATCAGACTTCTATGCACCAAAAAGTGCTTTCTGCTGCTTCTCGTGACCCTTGAACACAAATTACAAGAAGAGGGCTGATGATTGGGTCCCAGGTACTGTAGGCACCGAAATGGTCCTAGAGCACTTGGAACACTCCTTGAACCTAGTGGCAGGTTTCTGGGGCATGTCATCTGGAAAAATAGCCATGGCAAAGTTGAAGGACTCAATGACAAGTACCGAAGCCTGCCAGAGCACCAGCACTAGAAGGGCTGAGGTACTGCGGCAAGAGGAAAATAAGCGATCAAAGGAGAAAAAAGTAAAAAGGAGGAGAGATTCACAATGCAGGTGACTGGGCGAAAAATCTGAGGTGAAAAAACTCCATTGAGGGAAAAAGCAGAAGTTTACCAACAGAGATGTTTGGAACATGTCCGTGGGGCTCCACAGAAAACAAAAGACTGTCGTGGCATCAGGCAGGAAAGAGGCAACCAAGTGCGGTGGAGCTTCCCAAAAGCTTCCAATAGAAGCTGTGGAGTGTTCCCATGCAGGGCTCTGTCACCCATATGGAGAATTGGATGTTCTGGAGATAATTTTATAAGGTAATTTCCATTTACATATGGGTACATAGGTGCGTAAATGGCTTCATAAAATTCTGACCAGTGTAAAAGTGTGCACTTTGACATGGCAATGCATACTTTGTCAGTTGATGTGCATAGGTGTAGAGTGTGGGCAGAGAATGGACAGAGTGTACTAGTACATGTGTAGATTATAATATTCTAGAATGTACGTGTGTACCTAAAGATTGTAAATGCATACGTTTCCACCAGCTCCAGGGTTGATATAAATGTCCATGACTGCTATGTGAGCTTGAGATCTGCCACTTAAACTAGTACTTGTCCTTACAAAATTTCCTTAATATAGGCACCTGACAGCATGCTTAAACTAGAAGTCCCCTTAGAAAATTATTCTCTCTATATCCAGCTTAGATGGCCTTGCCAATCATCTCAAAACCTGTCCTGGGGGGCTCCCAGCCAGTTGGGTTTTCAGAAAGTTCACAGCTGATATTCATGACATAGAGTTGCATTCTCTGCTTTCATTACATGCAGATTTCTTTATGCATATTCATTATATATATGCTGTGGTAGCTATTGGGGGCTTGCCCGGCATGTTCCCATATAGTTAATATAGAGGCAGTATGCTTACAATACGTTAACTACAGTGTGGATAATGTAAATATACTTAATTTATGTTTTGCATGCAAATTTCTATCAAGTATATTCTTTGTGGATATACTGAAAAGTTAACTGGCTCAAGGTTCCCCAGGACAGGTCTGGGAAAAACTACCCTGTGCAATACTGGGCTTCACAATTCTGCATACATCTCAGCTAGGATACATAAATAGGAACCTTAATTAAATGCCAAACAACCGGCATAGTAACTTGTGGAAGATTTAGATATCCAATGTGTTGAAATGATATGTGTGTTATTTTGATATCCATGTTAGTGTTATAGAAATTCCCATGCTTTTGCTTTCTTAAAGGAATTTGTATGTCTTCACCCTCTATGAAATCTGCCTTTGAAGATTTATTTAAAGAAGTGATGCTATATTTTATGATCCAATGTAAACATGGCAACAGGACAGGTCTGTTTTTGTATTTTGTATTTATTTATGTATTCGGTTATTTGCACTCATTCCTCTCCTGTATTTTGGATTGTATGTTCCTTTCGGTAATACATTTATTTATTTATTTAACAGTTTCTTATATACCGCCCCTTCCAGAGATCAATTTTTGTCAAAGGGCTCCGGACAGAGCTATTGCATGTGGTGAAATTCTAACAGTATAAAATATTTAACCAGGAGTTCCCAGGAGTTCTGCCTAGAATACCATTGACTTCTATTGGCTGTAAAGGAAGACTGAAAGAAGGGTCCAACGTCACTGCAGATAGCCGGGAAAGAAACACAGAAGCTTAGAGATTCAGTGGTAGTTCTGTGCAGTGCTGTGAAGGTGATTTAGGAGTCTCAAGCAGTCAACAAATTCAGGGTATACTGTACATACATTATGTTCTTAGGGGATCTGCAGTGTGGAAGTGACTGGCCAAGATTGCCCTTGCAATAAACAATCTAGAAGAGAGGAGAATGTTATTATATTAGTTGAAAGGGGAGGGGGGGACCCAAGGTAGCTTCAAAAGAAAGTATAGGTTTCTTGCAATTCAACTGTGAGTTCAAAGGAGAAAAAGGAAACTGACAGGTCCAAAATAAGAAAGAAAGGAAAAAGGACTGAGAGTCTCCAACATGCATATATGCAAATGAGCAGAGAAAACGAAGCACTCGAAAATTAAGAAATACAGTAAACTCCTGGAACTAAGAAAAGACATTTTAACATTTTTTTTTTTAAATTTTCTCTTTTTTTTATTTAAAGCTTTTAGTGGCACAGCGAATTACAATTAATCAGCAACAGCTTCATACAGTTTAAGAATGTACAGAAAATATCATCACATTGCAACACCAGTTACTTGGCATAAAAATAGCAACCACAACACAACCCACAAAGAAAAACAGGAACAAAAACAATATTTTAAAAAATGAAAGAAAATACACCCCACTCTACTACCATTTCTCATACCAACTGGGTCAAATAGGTTGTCCCATGTACAAGTTAAATAAGTTAATACTGCCAGATACAATTAGCATTCCAATATAGACCTTCCATACCAAATCTTAAAGAGGCCCCATATTTTGTCAAAGAAAGCTAGCCAATCATTTCAGACAGCTAATAATTTTTCCATCAGCAATATTTTCCAGATTTAGTTTTCCCAGTTAACAAGCTTAGGCATCTTCACTGACTTCCAGGCCAATGTTATTTCACATTCTTCAAGACACAACTGTTCCTTTAAACATACCATCTGCTCACTAATCATTCTTTCACAACACCACTGTGGAACACATGTTAAAGCACTGCCAATCTTTAAAGACTGGAAAAAATGTTAGACATCCCCACTTCTACTGCATACTATGCCAATTCATCTTGTCATGGGCCAGTGTTGATTCTCTTTCATCTTTTAAGTAGTCCCTACAAAGACTGTCACTTCAACATATTAACCACTCTCGATTTTAATAGGTGGCTATGGACCAGCAGCATAAAGCCCTAAACAAGTGTCAAGGACAAGAGCACTACAAAGTTTAGATAAGCAAAATAATGAAAACAATTTTTAGTAAGAAATCCTGCTTACAGTGCATTGCAAGTTGTATCATATGTGTCTAAGGTCTCTCGTTTTAAAAAGTAGGACACGCTGGAGTCAGATGTCCTGACCTAGATCTTCAGAACTCATTCCTTTATAAACATTGGGGCCGATATACAACAGTGGCAGTCAATACTTTTAAAGCACCTGGCTGCCACCACTTTAATTAGACCTGGGTAGTCAGTGCTAAGCCTATCCAACATCTGGTACTGAATATCTGGTTCCGCCAGTCAGTGCTGCTGCTATCTGGTAGGTGGTGATATACAACCACTACTTGGATAAGACAGACTGGATAAAGTTAGAAAAGACATTGATCTGTCCTAACTTTATCTGTTCTAGCTATCCGATTAGCGGTTCAAAATGGCCGCCTACCAGATATCTGCTAGGTCTGTCCTACAGCTCCTCCCACAGAAAACCCCATTTTTAACCAGGCGTCTTTTCTGTGGTCTGTAAGGATATTAAAAACATAAGAAATGCCATACTGGATCAGACCAAGGCCCATCAAGTCCAGTATCCTGTTTCCAACAACGCCAATACAGGTCACAAGTACCTGGCAAGTTCCCAAAAAGGTACATAGGTTTCACAATGCTCATCCCGAGGCAATCAGTGGATTTCCTGGGTCCTCTGTAATAATAGTGTATGGACCTTTCCTGCAGGAATTTGTCCAAACCTTTTCTAAACCCAGCTACACTAACAGTTTTTATTACATCTACCAATTACGAATTCCAGAGTTTGATAACTCATAGAGTGAAAAAAATATTTTCTCTTTTTTTTTTTAGTGCCATCAAGTCAGTACTGACTCCTGGCAACCCAGCTGTCTCTGGGTTTTCTTGGCAATGTATCACCGGAAGTAGATTGCTAGGTATTCTTAAATAGGTTACATTGTATCTTCATTGTGTGTCCCCCAGTCTTTCTACTTTTTGATGGCGTAAACAATCGATCTACATTTACCCGTTCCATTCCATTAATAAATTTGTAGACCTCTATCATATCTCTCCTCAGCAGTCTCTTTTCCAATTTGAAAAGCATTAACCTTTTAAGCCTTTCCTCATAAGAGTATCCTTCCATCCCCTTTACCATTTTGATGGCTCTTCTCTGTACCTTTTCTAATAATGCTATATCCTTTTTAAGATATGGCATCCAGAATTGCACACAGTATTCAAGGTGCACCATGGAATGATACAGGGGCATTATAATATCCTTGTTTTTATTCTCCATTCCTTTCCTTAGGATTCCCAGTATTCTATTTGCTTTCTTGGCCACCACTGCATACTGGATGGAGGGTTTCAGCAGCACTGTCCTTGATCTGATTCTTTTTAACATTTTTGTAAGTGATACCAAAATCTGCAATAAAGTAGACTTCCAGGAAGGTGTACATAGTATGAAGAGGGACAGGAACAGAAGCGAGGGACATCTTGAACAATTGTCAGAATACTGTGTTCGTGAGAAACTAGCTCAACTTAAAGTAGACAAAGCGATGTGACCGGATGGGATACACCCTAGAATACTGAGGGAACTTGGGGACGTTCTAGCAGCTCCACTGACTGACCTTTTCAATGCCTCATTGGAGTCGGGAGTGGTGCCAAAGGACTGGAGAGAGGCTCATGTGGTGCCTTTACACAAAAGCAGAAGTAAGGATGTGGTTGAAAACTACAGGCCGGTTAGTTTAACTTCGGTGGTGAGTAAATTATTGGAAACGCTGCTGAAAGAGAAAATAGGTGAAAATTTCTAGAGTCCAGCAGATTACAGGATCCGAGGCAGCATGGATTCACCAGAGGCAGGTCTTGACAGACAAATCTGATTGATTTCTTTGAATGGGTGACCAGGGAGTTGGACCGAGGGAGAGCCCTAGATGTGGTGTATTTAGATTTCAGTAAAGCCTTTGACACTGTTCCTCACAGGCGACTTATAAACAAACTGAGCACCCTAGGGATGGACCCTAAAGTTACTGCTTGGGTTAGAAATTGGTTGGGTGGGAGGAGACAAAGAGTACAGGTAAATGGAGCTCTCTCTGAGGAGAAGGATGTTACCAGTGGTGTGTCCCAGGGATCTGTCCTTGGTCCGATTCTTTTTGACATCTTTGTTAGTGATATAGCAGAAGGTCTGTCGGGTAAGGTTTGCCTCTTTGCGGATGATACCAAAATCTGCAATAGAATAGACACCCAGGAAGGTATAGATAACATGAGAAGGGATCTAGCTAAGCTTGAAGAATGGTCTAGAATTTGGCAGCTGGGATTTAATGTTAAAAAATGTAAGGTCATGCATTTGGGCTGCAGCAATCCAAGGGAGCAATATAGTATAGGGGGTGAAGTACTTTTGCCCACTAAAGAAGAGCGGGACCTAGGCATGGTTGTGTCTGATGATCTTAAAGTAGCTAAACAGGTAGAAAAGGCAACAGGAAAAGCTAGAATGTGCTTGGGTGCATACGGAGAGGAATGGCTAGCAGAAAAAAGGAGGTGACAGTGCCTCTGTATAAGTCTTTGGTGTGACTTCATTTGGAGTATAGTGTGCAATTCTGGAGACTGCACCTTCAAAAGGATGTGAACAGGATGGATTCTGTGCAGAAGGTGGCTACTAAAATGATTAGTGGTCTTAATTATAAAGCATATGAGGACAGACTTAGGGATCTTAATATGTACACCTTAGAGGAAAGGCGGGATAGAGGTCATATGATTGAGATGTTTAAATACCTCTGTGGCATAAATGTTCAGGGAGAGAGCCTCTTTCAATTGAAGGCAAGTTCTGCTATGAAGGGACATGTGATGAGGGTGAAGGGAGATAGATTCAGGAGTGATATGCAGAAATATTTCTTTACGGAAAGAGTAGTGGATCCGTGGAATAGTCTCCCAGTGGAGGTGGTAGAGATGAGGACAGTAACTGAATTAAAAAAAGCATGGGACAAACACAGAGGATCTCTAAAGGTAAAAAGGGGACTGTTGTAGTTGTTGATATGGAAGGACAGACTAGATAGGCCATGTGGTCTTTTTCTGTCGTCATATTTCTATGTTTTTATGATTTAGCAAAACTTGAAGAATTTGGCAGCTGAGATTTAACATAAAAAAATGCAGGATCATGCATTTCGGCTGCAAAAATCCAAGGGAACTCTATAGTTTAGGAAGTGAAGTGTGTTTCTCCACAAAAGAAGAGTTATACCTAAGGTTATTGTTTCTGATGATCTTAAGGTGGCTAAACAGGTAGAAAAAGGATGTTTGGGTGCATAGTTAGAGGAATGGTCAGCAGGAAAAAGGAGGTGATAGTGCCTCTGTATAAATCTTTGATGAGACCTATTTAGAGTATTGTGTTCAATTCTGGAGACCACATCTTCAAAACAATATAAACAGAATGGAGTTGGTGCCGAGAGTGGCCACCAAAATGATCTGTGGGCTTCAGCATAAGGCATATATCAGGACAGACTTAAAGATTTCAATATATATACTTTGGAAGAAAGACGTGAAAGGGGACATATGATAGAGATGTTTAAATACCTCTATGGCATAAATGCACAGGAGGAATGCCTCCTTCAATTGAAATAAAGCTCTGCAATGAGGAGGCCTAGGATGAAGGTGAAAGGAGTTAGACTCAGGAGTAATTCACAGAAATATTTCTTTATGGAAAGAGTGGTAAACGCAAGGAATAGTCTGCCAGTGGATGTAGTAGAGACAAAAACTGTATCTGAATTTGAGAAAGCATGGGACAAACAGAGAGGATCTCTAAAGGTATAAAGTAGAACTTAGTGGTTCATAAGGAAGGGCAGACTGGATAGGCCATATGGTCTTTATCTACCGCCATGTTTCTATGTTTCTATGCAAATAATGCCGCTGAATAACAGGATCACTGCAGTTTAGCCAGTTAGCAGGGCATGCTTATGGCTAAACTGTCTTGAATATGTCTCCCATTAGTCTTAGGAGCCCTTTTATTAAAATGCATTAACATGGGAATTAACTGATGTCATTAGGGCAGGCCTGCCTTAGTGGTTAATTTTTAATTTTTTTTAAGCACCCAAGAATTGGTGACCAAACTACAAAATTTAATATCAGAAAAGATCAAAAATCCACTGCCTGGCGCTTGTGCAGACTGCAATGGATTTTTAAAATTTGGGAATCCTGTTTAACCTGAAGCAGGGTCTACAATGGGACTCGAAATGTGACACGTTATATGCAGGATTCTGCTTGCTGTCCACTACCCGTATTAGCGCTGTCATCTTTTCTTTTTTTTTTTAATCTTTATTTAACTTTTCATCCAACAATACAAATAATCAAAACATATAACAGAACATACAACCAAAGAATTATTGCTCCACCCTACCGCCCCACCACCCCCACCCTTCCGTCCATCAGCAAAAAAGGACATGCTAATGTCCAAATGCTCCTATTACAAAACTGACCATTCACCTTGGTAAAGTGGCTTACAGACACTGGGCAACTAACATTTAGCTGCATCCCCAAACTCTATTAAAGCTTTCCATTTACTTCTACTATGAGGGGATTGCAGCCAACCCTTATGGGGCATTAGTTCAAATTTACCGTATGTACAAACTTGATTCCACTATGCTTGCCAATGAAGGTCTGCAATTTCCTTCCAGTTCCGTATCTGATAGCATATAGCAATGCCGAACAGAAAGTCTAGCAGGAAAGCATTATTGCTACTCCTTAAAGAGACGCTCGAGACTGAGCGGAAAACTAAGATTTCCCACGTAAGGGGGACTCTAAGACCCAAAACCATTTGGACACTCTCCCACACCTTCATCCAATAAGTTTGGACACTAGGACAATCATAGACTACGTGTCTGAAAGTGCCAATATCCATTTGGCAAATCCAACACTTATTGTTTGCAGTCTTATCCCACCTACTGACTCGCACTGGGGTAACATAAGCCCTATGGGCAAAAAAGAATAACGTTTGAGTAATGGAGTAATTTAGTAACCCTTATGTGGGTAGACCAGAATTTCTCCCAACCCTTTTGTGACAAAACAATACTAGTATCTCTCACCCATGCAACCCGTAGACTGACTGAACATCCGGGGCTGGCTTGTTTTAATTCTTTATACAGGGAGGAGGCCTTCCCCCTAACCTCCTGCACTTGCTTAATTGTGGTACTCAACTTCCCTTCAGCCTTCAACTGCTGGACATCTCCTAGGGATCTCACAACGCAATGCTTCAATTGAACCCATTGAAAGTAAGCCGAGCCCGGAAGATGGAATTCCAGTTGTAATTTATCAAAGCTTTTCTATTTACCATTTTTTAACAACTGTCCAACAATCCAGATGTTCCTATTGTACCAGGGTTTCCAAGCAAAGGTTTTGTGCTGTATCTTAAAGAGTGGATTATATCACAGGGGCAGACACACAGAAACCTCCTCCCCCGGGTTACTGATTTGCATTAATTTCTTGAAAGACCTTTGTGTGTCAATGATCATTTGTGGTCTCGAACATGTGCCTCCAAATACCATACCTAGGATTAGATGCAATGGGAAGGGGGCCGCAATTTTCTCCTCCAGACTTAACCAGACCGGGCTTTGCTCATTCAACTGTTCTGACCATCTAACCCCTTGCTTCATCAAAAATGCACTATGATAGAGGTGGAAGTCTGGGAAGTTTACCCCTCCCCCATTCTCCTTATTCACCTTGAGCTTTTTAAGTGCAATTCTAGGAGGTTTATTATTCCACAGAAAGAGAGTTAAAAGTTTCTCCATCTGTTGATATGGCTGCTCTGGGAGATACAATGGCAGCATTTCTAAAATATAATTTATTTTGGGGACTATTGCCATTTTGATTGTCTCCAGCCGCCCCCACCACAATAACGCCAAAGGAGACCATTTAGCAGTCATTGACTGTTTAGTAGATAGTAAAAATTTAACATTAAAACGGACCGTTTCCTCAAGGGGGTGGCAGTAATGGACTCCTAGGTATTTCACCGGTTTTGGCTCCCAAACAAAGGGAAATTTTGACAGCTCATCCTTAAAAACACGAGAATTAAGGGGAAAGGCTACTGATTTAGACCAGTTGATCTTGTATCCCGAAAGCTCCGAGTACAGCTCAATCTAGTCTAAAATATAGCAAATCGACTCCGGGGTAGTAAATAAAAGAAGATCATCAGCGTAAGCTGACAGTTTGATCTCTTTGCCCATCATATTAAAACCATTAATCCGAGGGTTTTGTCGCAATAAGAGGGCTACAGGTTCAAGAGCAATGTTAAACAGCATTGGGGATAGCGGGCATCCCTGTCAAGATCCACGGCCCAGCAGGAGTTCACGAGATTGAGTATTATTCACACAAATACTTCCTAATGGCCGGGCGTACAATACTTTAATTAAGTTGATAAAACCTGCTCCAAAGCCAAACCATCTAAGGGTGGAAAACAGAAACGCCCATTCCAACCGATCAAAAGCCTTTTCGGCATCCAGCGACAATCCTACCAACGGGCCCTCCAGAATCTCCGCCCCAGCCAACATGTGACAAAAGAGTCTAGCATTATCCACGGTCGACCGACCCTCTACAAACCACATTGATCTGGATGGACCAGGGAGGGGACCACCTTTGCCAGGCGATGTGCTAAGACAGTCGCATAAATCTTATAATCTACATTCAGTAATGAAATTGGACAGTAATTGCTTACCAACTCTGGATCCCTCCCTGCCTTTTCAATCACTACCACATTTGCCGAGGCAAAAGAGCCTACTTGGGGGCTTTCTTCCAACAACGCTTGATAGTATTGCTGCAAAAACGGTCCCAAATCCTTAGCAAAGGCTTTAAAAAATTCCGAAGGTAAGCCATCCGGGCCAGCGGCTTTCCCTGTCGCTAGGGAGTCAATTGCCCTTTGTATCTCCACTAAAGAGATTGGCTTATTTAACAGGGCTGATGCCGCTGGCTCTACCATTGGCCTTTGAATCTTGTCTAACAATTGTGAGAAAGCTTCCTGTGAGCATTCCACCTCCGAAGTATATAACTGTGCAAAAAAGGATCTGAAAGATTCCGCAATCTCAGAATCCCCAACCAGCAGCTCCGAGCCTCTCTGATCTCGAATGGCAGCAATTCTGCTAGCTCCCTTTCGGGCTCTCAAGGTACTAGTGAGAAGCCTGCCGGCTTTATTACCTTCTCTATAGTAAGTGCCTTCCTGGGCTTTAACATTCTGCGAGGCCTCCGACGTTAGGATTTGATTATATCTAAACCGTAGCCTTTGCAACCGCAAGAGTATACATGGGTCTGACCGTTTAGTCAATACACGCTCTCTAGTCCTTATTTGTACCTCCAGCACTTTCAATTGCTCTTTGCACTGCTTAGCCTGCCCTATACTTAAACTGGTTATAATGGCTCTCAAAGAGGCTTTTAAGCCCTCCCATCTAGCCCACCCTTTAGTCAGATGTGGTGAGTTAAAGAAAAAATATTTCCCAATGGCCTTCTGTATCTTTAAACGGAAATCCCCATTATCCAACAATGCTCTATCGAAGAACCACCTTGCAGTTGGGGATTCTGTATCAGCACTGACACAGCGGCATGATCCAAAACATGAGTCGCGTGAATCTCTGCTGCGACCATATTTGGGGTCAAAGACTTAGAAATCAGAATATAATCAGTTTTCGATAGAGACTGGTGGGGGAGGGGGGAGAAAAAAAAGTAAATTCCAAGTCTCCTGGATGAAACATTCGCCATGTATCTATTAGTCCCATCTCCCCCATCATGGAGGTGAGGACCCGCTGAGCTTTAGAGGGCCCTAGAGTCCTAGGAGGCTTCCTGTCCACAAGGGCGTCCAGTACTAGATTAAAATCCCCACCCAGCACTTTCGGAATTGAGGGATCTGCCTGTATTTCCTCCGCTAACATTCAAAAGAAATCTGGGCAGTCCTTGTTAGGAGCATATATGTTCATTAAGACTAACTCCAGAGCTCCCACTTTAATACAAACTTTGGTCCATCTGCCTTCCTGATCCACTCTCGTTTGAATCATGGTTAAGTTGAGAGACTTCCGGGCTAGAATGGCCACCACATTATGTTTACCCCTCGCTGCGGGAAAGCTAATAATGTAAAGGGTTTAATGTTTAACTTCAACGACTCCTTCTCGTTGAGATGAGTCTCCTGCAACATTAAAATGTCTCCTTTTTCCTTCTTACCATATAAAAGAATTTTCCTCCGTTTTATGGGATTGTTTATACCTTTTACATTTAAGGAGAGAATTTTAATAGGTGCCATATTTCAATAACAATTAGTGCTCTTTATTCTCTCCACCAAGTTGTTCTCAAATTTATTTGCAATTAGACCCTTCATAGACATCGCCCAATCATTCTTTGCCCACCCTGCAAACCTTACCCTTAACATTATCCATACATTGTACCATTTCATATTGCCCACTTTAACAATAACTAGCCATCAGTAAATAAATAGCACATACCCATACCTGGCGGATCTTAGGGTGGGGAGAAAACCTAAAGACCAACCAGGTGAACCCAAAGCAAGCAGAACAGGTGCAGAGGAGCCTTCCCATAAGCTCTTAACTGATTGTGCTACCCAGAACAAACTTATCTAAACATATAGAACAGACAATCTCAGTCTCAGCTTCTATGACAGAGTACAAAGTCTCATCCTCCACCTCACGTGCCACTCCATCTCTGCTCCTGTGCTCTCGAACACAGACCCAAGGACCATATAAGAAGGCCACTCTTTATTGGCCTCACCGCATCAGTTCCTGCTCTTTCTCCTCAATAAAAGCATATAAACTATCAGGATCCTCGAAGGTCCTTGTATGATTATGAAGCATAATTCTCATTCTCGCCGGGTGGAGCAGCCCGAATCTCGCTTGCAGTTGCAATCTAGGCCTCATTTCTAAAAACCTTTTCCTCTTTTCCACAGTGCTCTTAGCGAAATCAGGAAAAAACATCAATTTATGACCCTCAAAATCTACAGGAGATCGAGCACGAGCCACCTCCATGATTCTGAGTACCTGTTGATGTCGCAAAACTTTGAGGATTATCGGCTGGGGCCTTTTGCTGCCTGGCAAGACTTGTGAAGGGACCCGATGTGCTCTCTCTATCTCCAAAGGCATATCTAAGGCAAGCTTTAGCGTTGTAGGTATTAATCTGTGCAGAAAAGCAAAAATATCTTTCCCTTCAGCCCCTTCAGGGACACAAACAATTCTAATATTATTTCTGCGGGATCTGTTATTGTTGTCTTCCAGCTCTTTCTGCAGTTGTTTAATTTGTTTGGCCTGTTTGTCCAATGCCTTCATCCTTTCCTCGTGCACCATCACTTTCTGTTCCGTCTGCTCCTGGCGCATATTAAGATTCTCCATACTGCTCTTTAGCCTCCCAATATCCTCCTGCACAGTAGAGAGTGACTCACTGTTTGCGGTCACAATTTCTTTAATTGCACGCACCTCTACCAACAGCTCTTGGATAGCCTCGGGGTATTCCCGTGCAGCCGCCATTTTCTGCGGTGACGGAGGCTCCGTCTTAGATCTCTTCACGCTCGTGTTCTGGCTCGTGGTAAAATCCAAACGGGCCGGTTTGGATCCAGACATCCCGCTGTTTCGTTGATGTTTAACGTACTCTGACTTCCTCCTCCAAAGTTAGCACAATCACCAGATTCTATGTTAGGCCCCTCCGGAGCTCCACTCTACACAGCCGTCCTGCTTTGCTCCAGGCTCCGCCCCCTGCGCTGTCATCTTCTGAGCTAAGTTGCTTTTTAAAATATAATTAAAAAAGGAGCTGCCACTATGGATAGGAGGCTCAGAATCCTCCTGTTGCTTTGAAGGCATATCCGACAAATAAAAAGTTATGCTTTTCGTCACTTTATTATTTTTTCTGATATTAAATTTTGTGGTTAATTTGGCAGCTTGACAGTGTGTGCTAAATCTCATGTTAAGGGCATACTTTGGAAAGGGTTGAAAATAGATATGGACTGCACCTTAACTCTTACTGTGGCCGATAACGCAGATCATTTAACATCACTTTAGTAGGTGGCATTGTCTGCAATGTAGTTAATATATGATAAGCATATTGTCTCTGCATGCAGAGGGTGATTTTATAACGGTTGCCCTGGTTAACACATGTTCCAACGCATGTAAAACATGCAATTTTATAAAGAGAAGTGTGTGCCTATTTGTTTTTATAACAAATAGGCACACATAGGGTGTTAAGTTGTAAAATATGTGTGGCAAACCTCGGTACAAGCCCTTACATCTACCCTAGATGGTGTAAATATGCACGCCTAGATTTGTAAAGAATGTGGAAATTATAGTATTTTATGACTTATGCATGTAAATTTAGGTTCCATCCAAGCTTCTTCCCTTGTACTCTCCCATATCTAAAGCACACACCAACACTCTGACATGCATACTCTCAGAATAGCACCCGCCTAACCTAACATAGTAGATGACAGCAGATAAAAACCAGTGTGGTCCAAGTTATTTGTCCAGTAAGGTGACCAGAGTGGTTGTACCCACCACTCCGTGCAGGTCTTCCCACTCTATGCATTTGTTTAGGGTTGTAACTGCCATTCTTTGCAGGTCACCTCCTCAATTTGTTTAAATCTAAACGACATTTAATTTTGCTTTGATTCCAACCTCTTGCTAGATAGGGAATCATCTATGCCTATCCCATGACTTTTTGAATTCCATCGGTGTATTTGCCCTTACCACCTCCATAGGGAGGGAATTCAAGGCATCCACTACCCTTTCAGTGAAAAAGTGTTTTCTGATGTTGCTTTAAAGTTTACCTCCTTGCAGCTTCATTTTGTACCCTCTAGTTCTACAGCTTCCCCTTCTTTGAAAAAAGTTTGTTTATTCAGTAATACCCTTTAAGTATTTAAATGTCTGTATCATATCTCCCCTGTCCCTCCTCTCCTCTAATGTATACATATTTAGATCTTCATATCTCTTCTCATACATCTTCTGGCACAGGCTCTAGATCATTTTGGCCACCTTCTTTTGAACTCCGCCTGCTGGATCCACACAAGGAAGCAGCACGGCAAACTGACTTTAAAGCCGTGACTGGCCTGCTGCGCTACCTCCACTCCAGGCCCAGCAGCTCTTCTCACCTGGGTCAAAGTCTTGTGATTCTTTGGCTGAGAGAGAAGAGCTACTTGGCCTGGAGCGAGGGTAGCGTGGTAGGCCACCTGCAACTTGACGTTTGCTGCATTGCATCCAGTGTGAGCCTTGCTGGGGTGCACCCCCTCCCATCCAGCACCTGGGGTGGGCTGCACCCACCATCCTGCCTTAGGTACACTACTGCCTTTGTGAAATATGATCTCCAAAACTAAACAAAATACTGTAGGTGAGGCCTCACCCACAACATGTATGGGCCATTAATACTGTCTCTTTTCTGATGGTTATTCCTGTCTCTATGCTTCCTAGCATCCTTCTGGCTTTGGCTACTGCCTTGTCACATTGTTTTGCCACCTCAAGATCCTCAAAAATTATCACTCCGAGGTCCCTCTCCTGGTCTGTGCACACCAACCTCTCATGCCATACCACATACTATTTCTTTCAATATTTGCATCCCAAGTGTATGACTCTGCATTTCTTCTCATTAAATCCTAGCTGCCAAGCATTAGACCATTCTTCTAGTTTTTGTAGATCTTTCTTCATGTTGTCCACACCCTTCAAGGAGTCCCCTCTGTTGTAAATGTTTCTGTTATCTGCAAAAAAGCAAACTTTCCCTTCACTCCTTCAGCAATATCACCCACAAAGACATTGAACCTTGCAGGTCCCAGGACAGATCCGTGAGGCACTCCACTACTCACCTTCCTTTATTCTTGGAGAATTCCTTTACAACCACCTTTTGTCATCTGTCAACCAATTTCTGATCCAGTTTATCACTTTGGGACCCATCCCCAGACTGTTCAGTTTATTGACAAGCCTCCTATAAACTGAGTAGACTGGGGATGGCTCGCAAAGTAGTGAACTGTATCAGAAAATGGTTGGCAGACAGACGACAGAAGGTGGTGGTAAATGGAATTCACTCAGAAGAAAGGAAGATGCGTAGTGGAGTGCCTTAGGGATTGGTCCTGGGACCAGTAGTGTTCACTGTCTTTGTGAGTGATATTGCAGTGTAAGTGCCCATCCCATGCATAAGTCATTGTAAATAGATAACTTATGTGCACTGATGGCACATAACTTTAGGCAGCTCGTTCATAAAATTGCCTCCTAACTGTATGGGAAGATGCTGGGGATGCCCACAGCAGTTACTGTAGAGATTTAGCAATTACTGATTGTTAACTTTTGTAACTACGACAAAGTAACTTCAACTTTTTACTGCACTTTAATAAAAGAGCCCTTATGTGCTATTTTACTTGAGATGCCATTTCTAAAAGTTTCCAGCCTCACCGCCATCCTCCATATGCACAGAATGGAGCAAAACCTTCCAAATCAAGTTGGTAGCTAGCATAAAGTATAAACATTTGTATGGCAAGCTTCAAAAGACAATTTAATGACCACAGATTGAGGATGAAGGGGAGGAGATAAGGCGGCGTCCTAGCTGGAGGTGGTGTCGTGTGCTCTTGGTGGTTTCCCTTTGTTTCTGCCTGCTCTCTTACCTACGGTAGCGATGCTTGGAAGAGGAAGAGACAACAAAAGCAAGATCCCGATATGACTGCTGTTCCTGTTAAAGGGTAGATAAAGCTCATGAACTGCCAGTGATTTGTCCAGTTGAACCAGACAGAAGCTTTGACCGGTTCTCTGTTTCAGTCAGGGGACCAGAGCACCGAAAGGGCTTCATTAAGCCCCGAGGAGAGAGCAGCCCCCCTGCAACCCGGAAGTGCCTACTTTGAAAGGATGGCTGCTGCTGAACAGAGTACCAGTGTGCTAGCTGGGAACAGTGGGCCTTCAGGACAGCCTCTGTTGACCTCCTCGCTTGTATAGCTGACTTTGGGGCGAGTGATGGCTCCTCCCAGTGCAAGTGCGGGTGTGGTGGTGAAGTCTGCTGAGGTTTCGATGGAGATGCTGTGGAAAGCTTTGAAAAGTCTGGAGTCCTCAATAACAGCATTTGTTTCTTCCTTAAAAACTGAGGTACAAGTGGTATTGCTCGAGCTTCCTGCCTAGACTCATCGCTTGCTTCAGGAAAGAGAGAAGGTGGAGGAGCTGGAGAGGCAGAGTTTTGGGCAGAAAGAACTTTTGCTGGCACAGATCAAGGAGAAGGATATATTATGTCATAGGTTTGATTTTCTTGAAAATCAGTCCAGGAAGAACAATCTACATTTTTTAAACTTCCCTATGTGTCTATTGATTGCCCCCTTGGACATGGTCAGGAATTATTTAAGAGATGTGTTGAAATTTCCACTGGATAACCTCCCACCTTTGGTTAAAGCTTACTACATCTCGTTGCCTGGGAGTGGTAAGCCTTCTCCTTCGGGTGATAAGGCAGTATAAAAAGCCTGCTAAATAAATAAATATAGAGGGTAGTCAGCTTAATTTGACCTGCTTCCTTGATTCTTCCTTGGAAGTAGTCACTAGCGGTACCATCTTGCTGGCTACTTTCATGTTTGAGTCGGACAGGGATTCTGTTTTGAAATTATGTTCTGTAATATGCATGCCAGCTTCCTAGGCTCTGTTATATATGTATTTCCTGATTTTTCACGGTCCACCCAATTCCGTAGAAAGGCTTTCCTGGCCCTGAGGTCGAGGGTTGAGGCTCTTGGGACTGGGTTTGCCCTTAAATTTCCTTGTAAATGTGTGGTACCTGTAGGGGCTAAAATGTTTGTCTTTTTTGACTCTAGTCAGCTGAGTGATTTTGTTACTGCTAGAGAGGGTCATAGCCCTGAAGAGGCTCCACAGTAATGCACATTTCAGCTGTTTCTATTTAGGTTCTATATAGGTTATGTTAATATTTCCTTTGGTAAAACATTTTGCCTGGTACTTCCCCCATCATGTTTATTGTGGTCTATCATGTTTAAAGTTATTGTGATATGCCATTTCCTTGAACCTTTTGCTTTTTTTCTGTGTGTATCTGTCTAGATATTTTGAAATATGGATAAATAAAAAATTTAAAAAAAGAACACAGATTATAGACAATATAGCTATATCTGATGAAAATGTTTAGGTAAATTGGGAAATGAGCTAGCGGATATGTTGAGAAAACATCCTAGTACTAAAAATTTATATTCAACTGGGCAAGAATTGTTACATTCCTTCACTGCATGGAGGACGATTAACTTGCACACGTAATAGGTCGTTCTCGATAATTGTTAGAAACATAGAAACATGATGACAGAAAAAGACCACATGGCCTATCTAGTCTGTCCTTCCATAACAACAACTACAACAGTCCACTTTTTACCTTTAGAGATCCTCTGTGTTGGTCCCATGCTTTTTTGAATTCAGTTACTGTCCTCATCTCTACCACCTCCACTGGGAGACTATTCCATGGATCCACTACTCTTTCTGTAAAGAAATATTTCCGCATATCACTCCTGAATCTATCTCCCTTCACTCTCATCCCATGTCCCCTCGTAGCAGAACTTGCTTTCAATTGAAAGAGGCTCTCTCCCTGAACATTTATGCCATGGAGGTATTTAAACATCTCAATCATATCACCTCTATCCCACCTTTCCTCTAAGGTGTACATATTAAGATCTTTAAGTCTGTCCTCATATGATTTATAATGAAGCCCACTAATCATTTTAGTAGCCATCCTCTGCACCGACTACATCCTGTTCACATCCTTTTGAAGGTGCGGTCTCCAGAATTGCACAAGATACTCCAAATGAAGTCGCACCAAAGACTTATACAGAGGCATTATCACCTCCTTTTTTCTGCTAGCCATTCCTCTCCGTATGCACCCAAGCATCCTTCTAGCTTTTGCTGTTGCCTTTTCTACCTGTTTAGCTACTTTAAGATCATCAGACACAACCACGCCTAGGTCCCGCTCTTCTTTAGTGGACAAAAGTACTTCACCTCCTATACTGTATTGCTCCCTTGGATTGCTGCGGCCCAAATGCATGACCTTACATTTTTTAACATTAAATCTCAGCTGCCAAATTCTAGACCATTCTTCAAGCTTAGCTAGATCCCTCCTCATGTTATCTACACCTTCCTGGGTGTCTACTCTATTGCAGATTTTGGTATCATCTGCAAAGAGGCAAACCTTACCCGACAGCCCTTCCGCTATATCACTAACAAAGATGTTAAAAAGAATCGGACCAAGGACAGATCCCTGGGGCACACCACTGGTAACATCCTTCTCCTCAGAGTGAGCTCCATTTACTTGTACTCTTTGTCGCCTCCCATCCAACCAATTTCTAACCCAAGCAGTAACTTTAGGGTCCATCCCTAGGGTGCTCAGTTTATTTATAAGTCACCTGTGAGGAACAGTGTCAAAGGCTTTACTGAAATCTAAATACACCACATCTAGAGCTCTCCCTCGGTCCAACTCCCTGGTCACCCAGTCAAAGAAATCAATCATATTTGTCTGACAAGACCTGCCTCTGGTGAATCCATGCTGCCTCGGATCCTGTAATCCGCTGGACTCCAGAAACTTCACTATTTTCTCTTTCAGCAGCGTTTCCAATAATTTACTCACCACCAAAGTTAAACTAACCGGCCTGTAGTTTTCAACCACATCCTTACTTCTGCTTTTGTGTAAAGGCACCACATGAGCCTCTCTCCAGTCCTTTGGCACCACTCCCGACTCCAACGAGGCATTGAAAAGGTCAGTCAGTGGAGTTGCTAGAACGTCCCCAAGTTCCCTCAGTATTCTAGAGTATATCCCATCCGGTCCCATCGCTTTGTCTACTTTAAGTTGAGATAGTTTCTCACGAACACAGTCTTCTGAAAATTGTTCAAGATGTCCCTCGCTTCTGTTCTTATTTGTGGGTGTTTTCTGAGGTCCTGCTCCTGGTTCTTCATCTGTGAACACAGAACAAAAATATGTGTTAAGCAATTCCTCTTTATCCTTATCAGCTTCTACATATTCCCCCCCTGCACCCTTGAGTCTGACAATACCACTTTTGCCCTTCCTCTTCTCACTAATATATCTGAAAATTGTCTTATCCCCCATTTTATTGCATTGGCTATTTCCTCCTCCTTTTGAATCTTTGCCTTCTTGACTACTTTGCTAGCTTCTCTAAGTTTTTCCAAATACAGATGCCTGTCTTCCTCTCTCTGTGGTCTCTTGTATTTCATGAAGGCTTCCCTCTTTTTCTTCACTTTTTCAGCTACTTCCTTCGAAAACCATAGCGGTCTCCTTTTCCTTTTGCCTTTATTTACCATTTTAACAAAAAGGTTGGTTGCCCTTAAAATACCCCCTTTCAGTTTTGCCCACTGTTTTTCTACATCCCCCAGCTGTTCCCATCCCACTAACGACTCCCTGAGTTATTGGCCCATCTTCGCAAAGTTAGTCTTCCTAAAGTCTAAGATCCTCACCTTGGAATGGATTCTAACAGCTCTAGTCCTAATACTGAAACACACCATCTGGTGATCACTGGATGCAAAATGATCTCCCACTACAACATCAGAAACACTTTCACCATTGGTAAGCACCAAGTCCAGTATGGCCCCTTCACGTGTGGGGTCTGTTACCAATTGCCTGAATAGTTCTCCCTGTAGAGAATCCAGGATCTCCTTACTTCTAGATGATACTGCAGCAGGAATGTGCCAATCAACATCTGGCATATTGAAATCTCCTATCAGTAGCACTTCCCCTTCCCTAGCAGTGCTGCGTATGTCTTCAATTAACTCTCTGTCCACCTCTTCCTCTTGTGAGGGAGGTCTGTATATCACACCAATGCAAATAGATTTCTCTTTCCCTCTTTCTAGTTTAACCCACAATGCCTCCTCTCTCCCTTTTAAGCTCTGTAATTCCAAAGCTTTAATAGTAGTTTTTACATATAGAGCCACTCCTCCTCCCCTTCTTCCTACCCTGTCCTTTCTGAATAAAGTATATCCAGGTATAGTTACATCCCAGTCATGGTTTTCTGTGAACCATGTTTCTGTAACTGCCACTAAATCCAAGTCAGCCTCTCCCACCAAAGCTTCAACTTCAGGGATCTTATTTCCCATGCTACGGGCATTAATACACACTGCTTTCCATATGTTATCCCTGTTACCCATTTCCATAAAGGTATTTAATGTATCACCTACCTGGGGGCTTTCACTTACCTGGGGGCTTTCTTCACCCATCCCCAACGAATCTAGTTTAAAGCCCTCTTCAGTAGATTAGCCAGTCTACTACCAAAGATGCGTTGACCTTTCTTGGACAGATGGATGCCATCTCTGCTCTGCAACCCTTGGAACAGCATCCCATGGTCTAGGAAACCAAAACGCTCTCGATGACACCATCCATGCAGCCATGCATTCATCTCCAGGATGCGAGCCTCTCTGCCTTGGCCTTTACCCTCAACAGGGAGGATTGAAGAGAACACCACCTGTGCACCTAACTGCTTCACCCTCTGTCCCAGAGCCATGAAGTCACTTTTGATACGTTCCGTGGTATACCTGGCAGTATCATTTGTTCCAACATGGATTAGCAACATTGGGTAATAGTCAGTGGGCTTGATGAGTCTCGGCAAACTCTCCGTAACATCTTGGATTTTGGCACTGTCGCCCACTCACCCTCCCAGAGACCTTAGTGTGAGTAAGGTGAGCGGGGAAGTGTTCTTCTTGAGGCTGTGAACCACTATTTTGAGGCTTGGTAAAGCCTTCTGGGTATTGTAGTTCAGTAGCTTATGAAGTAAATAGTTGTGCACGAGATAGTAAGGTAAAAATAGGATTTATTCCCTTCCCAGGGTTGGATTTTAACCTTGAAAATACAGCAACATAAAGTCCATACTTCTGGTACAATGAAACAAAAGGATAACCAAACTTAGGCAGTGCTTGTCTTCAGCTTCTTAAGGTAACACAAAAAGGCACAGAAAAACAGTTTAACTTCCAAACACTCTTTGGACTGTTTTCCTTCTTATAATAATGTAGCAATACTAGCATAGAGAGTGTATGCTGTCTGACAGCGTGTACGTACAGTCCATCAACATCTCCGTGTCTGGAGCTTGGTAAAAATCACACTGCATACCATCAACGTCCTCTTCAGCTTCCCGTGGGGTGAACTTGTTTCCCTGCTTAATCACTTCCTCTGCAAAGGGTAAAGGGTTCCCTTCCCCCAACAGCCTAGAGGAGCCTGGGTGTTTACCATAATTACTGTTGGCTCTTTCACACAGCTCCTGGTATTAGGTGGTATTTTCCTACCTTCCAGCAAACTTCTTTCCAGGAACCTCCCTTGGCTGCAACACGGCTCAAGGTAAAACTTTTCCTTTCTTCTTTACCTGGGTTTTCTCACAGGCAGAAGCTCAGCTTCAGGGAAAACTTTTCCTTCAGAGTACTTAGCATTATAAGGCTGAGACTGCCTTACCCGGGTTTTAAAGCAATGTTCCTTGCTTTCTGGGGAATAGAGTTCCTCAGTGCACTGACCAGCCGTGCACTGCTTCCTACAGCGTGGAACTGTCTGTCTCTTTGGGTCAGCGTGCCTCCCACGGCTCCCTTCTTCAGAGGAGCTTTCCTGGGTGAGATTGGGACTCCCTTCCCTTCTCTTGTCCTTCCACTCTGTTCCCAAGACAGTTCTCCTTTTGCTGGGTCCTTGGTTAATTCTTCTCCTCCCTCTCCCCTCACTACTCCCTGCTAGGGGATTTTTAAATGTGTTGCCTTTCCCGTTTGCTTGGGCTCCGCCCCTCATCAGCTGCCTCCCCTCTCCTAATGAGTCATGGGTTAGCTCCTGGCTTGGGCGTTCCCTAGTACTGTGTGACATAGTTTGTTTGGGGTTTCTATGCCAATCTTCCTCCATGTTTTCCTTTGACCTGTCAAAAGTGGATTCATTCTGAAGTACATTCTCTGTCTCCATAGGCTCTGATCCTTGTGCCTCATGACAGCACCAGGCAGACAGCATACCTCTCTGGACATCAAGTCTGGTCGGTAGATGGACGCCTCAGTTCCTAGATCATGAACCGCATTACCACCATCTATGTGTTTCTCAACCCAGTCCTTTGGGACCCCCCAGGCCAGTCAGTTTTCAGGATATCCACAATAAATATGCATGAGATAGATCTGCATGCACTGCTTCCATTGTATGCAGATATATCTCATGCATATTCACTGTGGAAACCCTAAAAACCTGACTGGCCTGTGGGTTGCAGAGGAGTGAGTTGAGAACCACTGGTCTATATGGTTAGAGAAGAATGCTTTATGTTTCTAAATAAGGCTAAGGACGCATTTGTTCATACAGTTGTATTTATCATGATGAATTGAATTATTTGAGAGAACAGTGGTTGTTGGGGTCGTTTTTGGGTAGAAATATATAAGTTCCATATATGAAAAGATGTAGAGGGAGTGTGTTGGTTATTGCAAAGGAAAACATGTATTTTTATTTGATTTGTAAGTGATGCTATTGTGCTTTAATGTATTATGGGTATTTTTATGGCAACCCCATTGATGTTTTCTATGTATTGAAGTATAGAACTAAAATAAATAAAATGAAATGTAAATTTTTAGCCATGGGCCAACCACATAAAATTAAAAGAATATCTTATTTATACAACTTTGTGCAGATTTTCAGCAGCACAATCCACTTAAGCGGCACCACTAAAAATGCTCAGATTAGATATCGGTTGAATGTATGTGTGCTATATTTGTGGGGTTATATAAATGGTAACTTTATTTAAATGGATAAAATGGGACTATTGTAGTGAATATAGAAGGGCAGACTAGATAGGCCATGTGGTCTTTTTCTGCCATCATTTTCTATGGTTCTATATTTCTGTGTTTATGACCGGCCCCAGAACACCCAGAACCATGTTCCTTTTTAAAACAGATAACTAGTTGTTCTCCTTACTGTCTCTGCCTTTTGCTACTGCTGTTTACTGTATTATTTTGTATTTTTCAGTCTGAGCACTCTGCTAGCTAAGGAACATCAAGGTCAGTATTTGTGCAGCATTTTGGCCATGCCTATAACTCCATCCAGGTGATGATACTCAATACCTATCATGAAACCTGCTCTCATAATAGACATTTCCTAAACCAATCCACAATCTAGTATCTACATTCCCACAAGGCCATCCTTTAATCCAGTATCAGATTTCTCCCTTAACAAAGTACAAACTATATCTTCTCTGTTGGCAACTGTGCCATGAGGAGCATTTCTGATGTATATCCCGGCTTCACCTCTGACCTGACCCTTTGGAAGGACTGGGCTTTCTCCTATAGGAATCCCTTGCATGCCACCTGCTCCATCTTCATGCAGAAACTCATTTCTATAGCATCTGATAAACCAGAGGCTTTTTCACATTCTCAACACTGGCTCCCAGCTCCACTCCCTCTGCTGCTTCTTGTCACCTTCCCCTGACACCTACGCTTCTTTCTTCCACGCTAAGATCCTCTCTTCCTCAGCTTGCCTCTCTTTCATTTCCACCCTTCTTCTCTTATCACCCCATCTGTCTTCTCCTCCTTCTCCTCTTCACTCATCCTTCTCCTCACCTCCCTCCCCCACCCTCTTCCACTTCCCTCGCCCTTCCTCCTCCCCTCCTTCCTATTTTTTATCCACCTGGTCTTCTTTTCCTGTCCTTACTTCCATCTCGCTGGCTTATGCTCTTCACTCTGCTCATATGTCTTCCTCTCCTCTTGACCCCCTGCCCACTCACTTCATCCTGAAACTGGATGATTCCTTTGCCCCCACCATTCTTTCTCTCCTCCAGTTGAAACTCCCCACCGACTATATTCCTTCTGCTTGAAAACATGCTATCATCCCCCCCCCCCCGTCCTTCTTAAGAAGCTCTCCCTTGTCTCAACTACCCTCTCTAATTTCCTCCCCATCTCTAACCTCCCTTTTCTCTCTAAAATTCTGGAATGCGTTGTCCTTTCTCAGCTCTTGCTTTTCTTGCTTACTCTTGGCACGCCTTTCAAGTTTAGGCATTAAAGACACTGTTTTTGCATAGTGTATCTCCTTCCTTCAAAATTACATCTACACAGCCAGGATTAAAGAAACAATTTCAAAACTTCCCACTCTCCCATTCGGACTCTGCCATGGAACTATACTTGCACCAACCCTATTTAATCTGTTCTTAGCACCACTAGTTGCCCTTATATGAAACCTAGGACATAGCAGATGATATCCAGATTATCATCTTTACTGATTAGAACTCCTCAAACTTTTCCTACCAACTGTGTAGCCTTTCAAAAGTTGCAGACTGGCTAGCCAGACATGGTATGACCTTAAGCAATGTGGATTTCTTACCATCTATCTATTCCTACAGTTTTGTCATACTACTCTGTGTTTGTCTCACAATCTTAGGGTGCAGAGTGAGGGCTATGGCCACATCAGTGGCCAACCTACATGCAGTGCCGGTGTAAGAAATCTGTAAGGCCGCCATGCGGTCTTCAGTCCATACGTTTGCAGCCCACTACTGCCTTTGAGAGTGAGTCCCACACTGACCAGGCAGTGATCTGGGGCTCAGGGGATATGCAATAAAACTGATACTTAAACAATATTATTTGAAGATCTTTGCATACACCTTAATCCTAAACTGATTAGATTATTGTAACTCTCTTCCAGCATACTTCCTATTTTTGATGTTAGATGCTACTGCCGTAATTTTACTTAAAGCTTTACTTTCAATGATTTTGCCAAATTTGATTGCATTATATCATTATTACCAAGTGGCCCAATATCATTAACCCTTCCTCCAGGTTCTGCTACCCTAGATCTAACATGAGGATTAGATCTAGGGTATTTTTTCCTGTTATTGTTTCCAGGGCCAGCTGCTTCATGAAGCCGTAACTCATGACATCTGGAAACTTTACCTCCCTAGTATGTCCAGATGAGATATTTACCCAATCAATTCTGGTGTTAATGAAATCTCGTATTATTTTTATACTGCCAAATCTGTTAGCTTTTCTCATTTTTTATTGCATTTCACTGTCCATTTTTTCATCCTGGCCAGGCAGAAGGTGATATACCCCCAGTGCAATAGTGATCCTCATCCTCAGGACCGGCCCTACGCATGTTCGGGAATATCGCCCGCACATGGGCCTGTTCCACAAGGATCCCCATGACCTTGATGGCTTAAGATGTGAATCAGTGAGACCCGAAGCATGTCTCACTGGCTCACTTCTTCACAGCCATGGGAGTGATTTCCCTCATTCCTGCGGCTGTGCTAAGTTGCATCCACCGGGCCCGCAGACTCTCTAAAACTGAAATTGGGGCACTTCTTGTCTTTTGCAAAAGGTTGGAAGTGCCATGTTTCACTTTTAGTGACTCTGCAGTCCTGGCAGATGCAACCTAGCCCAGCTGTAGGAATGAGGGAAATCACTCCTGCAGCTGTGCAACGAGTGCAGGCTATGGCAGGGCCACAGGGAAAAGGGGGAGAGAAGGTGACTGGGTGGGTTTGATACTGGGGGGGGGGGGCAGATGGCACAAGAAGACTACTTTTGGAGGGGTTGGCTGGCACTTGAAGAATTTGGGGAGCTAGGACTGGTAATGGACTAAATGTTGGGGATGAGGAAACTGGGACTGGAATGGAGATGATGCTGGGAGGGGGGTCTGGGACTGGAGGAGAACTGATGCTGTGGTGGGGGCTGAAACTAGAAGGGATCTTATGCTGGGAGGGACAATGACTGGAAAGGAGCTGATGCTGAAAGGGCTGAGACTAGAAGGGAGCTCATACTGGAAGGTTCTGGGACTGGACGAGAGCTTATGCTGGGAGGAGCTGGATCTAGAAGGGAGACAAAGCTGGGATGGTCTGGAAGGGAGTTGATGCTGGGAGGGGCAGGAATTATAAAGGATATGATGCTGGGAGGGACAGGGACTGGGACTGAAACAGAGCTGATGCTGGAGAGGACAGGAAAGTGGTGATGCTGGGGCTAGGGGGCTGAAAGGGGGTAGATGCTGGGGTCATGATGGAGAAAAAGAAGCAGAATCTGGGGGAATAAGGATGGAGCGGGGGACAGATACTTTGTGTGAGAGAGAAGAAACAAGATCCTACAGAGGAATGGTGAGAGGGAGGAGCATAAAAATGGATGCTGGGGTAAAAAGGAGGAATGGTAGGGTCAATGAAAATCAGAGACGGAGGTAGCTGGGTGAGTGTGGGAAAGGATGCAGGAGGCAGGAGAGCCAGTACTGGGGATATGGAGATGGGGGAGAGCAGGGATTGGGACATAGGTGGAGACTTTAAAATTTGGTGGGAGAAAAGAAGACAAATTCTTAAGATTGACTGGGTACTGGGAGACTAATTTGTGACTCAGACAGCAGGTCCAAGGCCAGCACAATGCACTATGCATGCAGCTCCAGTAGCAGAAAGATCGTGGAAACGTGCTGCACATCCCCAGCTTCATCTTGCTTTCTCTGAATCAGCAACAACAGCCAAAGCTGCCTGTAGCATTCACTTCCAATGCATGGAACCATTGAACTGTGCACTGGAAGTAAATGCTACAGGCAGCATGGCTGCTTCAGAGAAAGAAAAATGAAGATAGGGATGGTGCCATGTGATCTTTCTGTCACTGATTTGGAGAAAAAAAAGAAGACACCAGAGATGGTGCCACACAGTTGTTTTCCATGGGGCAAAGGGGGACAGAGAATTAGAGATAGGGTATATGCTGGATTGGGGGGCAGGATAGGGAGAAAGAGGGAGAGTTTGGGTTATGATAGAGGAGGGATATATTGGATGGGGGAGGAACAGGGAGAGAGAGATAGAAGATGCAGGGCTGGTAGAGGAGATAGGAGTAATGCCAGATTACTGGAGGAGCAGAAGATGGAGAAGGGGAAGGGGATAGAAAGCTGTTGGTCTATGGATTAGGGGAAGGGAAAAAGGGCTGGGGATGTGGAGATAAAGAAGAATATGTTGGACTTTGGGGGTAAAGGGGAAAGGTGAAAGGATTGAGGGCTACTGAATTGGGTAGTGAGAGAGAGAGAGGAGATGGTAGCCATGATATAACTATGTGAAAGAGACCATGGGAAGTTGGCAAGGGGATGAGTGCAAGGAGGATGGTGATTACTGAGCATGGATATGTAGTAATGGTGAGGGAGTGAAAGAAGGGAATAAGAGGCTAGCAAAGGGGAAATGAGAACTGGGGAGGTGGGCTGGCTTAGAGATTAGAGGAGTAGATGGAAAGTTGATAAGTGAAAAGTCAAAATGGGATCAAGGGTGGAGGGGTGAAATTTGTACCGAGTTACAAATAGCACGTCGTAGCCATTAGCCCAGCTTAGTAAACATTCCCCTTACTTCTAACATTAATATTGTCCTATTTGTTCACTTTCCCTAGCATGTAACCTGTGTTATTCAGTCTGCTTGTTTGACTATCTTGGCTAGAAGTGCAAAAATTACTAACAGTGGCCATTTATAACACCATATCTCCAGGAACAAGCAGGAATGAGTCTTCACATATGGATACGTCGGTACCGACGGAGCTTGCGTGGAAACGCTCCCCAGCGTCCAAAAAGAAAGCCTTTGGGAGCATCCCACGCGCATGCGCACTGCCTTCCCACCCATTTACTTCCCTTTCATCAGTTTTCCGTTTTCTGCGGAGCCAGCAGGACGTATTCCTGTCACCGCAGAAAATTCTTCTTTTTATTCTTAGTTTTTTGTGGTCGCGTCTGCCTTCCCTTGACGCCACCGGTACCGCCGGTGCTTTTCTTTCTTTTTCCTGAAGAATTTCTTCTTTTCTTAGAAATTTTTTCCTGCTTAGTGCCTGATGGTTTCTAGGCCACTAGGCCTTTACCCTTCCATTATGGAAAAGCCAGCCACTATCCTTAAGAAATGCTCAAAGTGTGGCGGTACAGATATTTTTTCAGACACTCATACTTGGTGTCTAAAATGTTTAGGTCCTGACCATTGCCCTCTGGAGTGTCTCTCCTGCTGGAGCTCAAACAGAAGAAGTCTTCAGAATCGAGCACAACTCGATACCCGGTTCACATCGCACTCGATGTCATCAGCTAGAATATTTTCTTCTTCACAGGATCAGGTAACCAAACAAAAGGCTGTAAAGACTAGCCAGTCCTCGAGTGGTAGATCTCCTTCTCAGCATCGAGATGGCTTCGGCCTTGCCCTCGAGGACATCTTGGCAATAAAGCCCCGGTGGGAGTCTTCGGGCTCCAAAACATTAACGGGGCTCCAGGTTGTTCCCGGGGTTCTTACCTCGATGAACATACCTGGGCCATGCTCGGTGGTTGTGGCCGCTTCGAGCGGTACCGACACCCCGGCATCGGCTATGGTGATGGATGAAACACTCCTCACCGATGAACATAGTCTAGCACTCTTGGCAACTTTGGTACCGCTAGAGTTGCTGCAGACCATTCCTCGAGTATCTGTATCGGCTCCGGTACCAGTACCGGTATCGACATCGGCATCGGTGTTGGTACCGTCCATGCTTGCTTCGACAGAATCACTTCTCTCGATGCTGAGCCTGGAATCGATCTCTAGCATGGACGATTCGGTACCGACTCATCTCGGTACCGACGTTGGGTGGTACCGAAGACATCGCTTTAAAGAAAATCCGATGCTTCATCCTTTTAAGTCTTCTGATCCTGATGACTGGGATGAATTCATCGGTACCAAGGCTGATTTTTCTACAATTCTAGCCTTTACCCCTCATTTTAGAGGGTCCTCCTCGGGGGAGATTTCTTTTCAAGCTTTTCTGCTTGATATGGCAAAGTTACTTGCCATTTATATACCTGGTAAATAATCCCTACCGGGGAATTCAGAGACACTGCAATTCCCCTGGATTCCAAAGGAGGTGATCATGCTTCCTTTGCCTCAGATCTTACAAGATCTACTATTAAGAATGTGGGAAACTCCTTTAACGGTATCCCCACATTCTAAGACTCTTGACACTATGTACAAGGTGCCACCTTCTCCAGGTTTTCAAAAGACTCAACTTCCTCATCATTCTATTATTGTAGAATGAGGAATGAGGCATATTAAGAGTGCAAAGAAGCACTCTTCTTATCCGCCAGGTCGTGAGTCTAGGACTTTAGATGCCTTTGGACGTCGATGTTTCCAGGCATCCATGCTTTCAGCAAGAATTATCTCATATATTTTCTATATGGGATTATCTCTTGAAGAGGTCACAAAGAACTTAAAGTTTTTGAACCTTTTTCTTCCAGAGCATAAAAGAGCAGACTATTCCTTATTAGTCAATCATGCTCAAAATATCTCTAGATTCCTTAATCGTGCTTCCCTGGACTGTTTTGAGTCTATTAGCAGAACTTCTGCTATAGCCATAGGAGCACAACGCATAGCCTGGCTCAAAGCTTCGAACTTGGACAGATGGGTTCAGGAAAGGCTGGGAAATACTCCTTGTACTGGTGAAAATTTCTTCAATAAGGAGGCTTTATTTCAAGCTAATCAGTTGAGCACTGATATTGTTACTTTCAGAGGATTGTCAAAACTTTCCTCTATCCCAGCTAATAAAAAATCTCCTAAAAAGCTTTATTCCCCCAAGGGAAAATTGTTTTATCCATCTTCTACCCATTCTGCAGATGTTTCCAAAGATGGGCAACATCACACCAGGCTAAGAAAATCAAAACCTCAACAGGCTCAGAAAACCCAGCAATCACAGGGTTTCTGATATTTTATTCATTTTTTCTGTGTGAGGTTTAAAACTTTTGAGTCTACTTCTTTTCAATAGAAGCATCTAAAATTCATCTCATCCATGCTGAGATATCAGTCATACATTGACTCAATCCTCGACTCTGGGCATGAATCTCTTGCTACAAGAGAAATCTATCCTTCTAGCTCTAAGAGCTATTAAGGACTATCATACCCCAGAGATAACAGGTTCCTCCTTTTAAAACAAAAGGAGGCCTAACAACTAACAACAGGGTGAGCTATACCCTTCACCTTGTCAGTTTACTGTACAAGTATATCTCATACTTTTAACTGCAAGGGGACCCTATCTTTTCAAAGACTTACCAAATTGTAAGTCTTCTCAACTCTGTATTACTTCTATCCTTCTTAGCCCAGACATTCAGTCTCTAAGAGTACTACTACTCAACTGGAGGGCTTATTCTCTAAGCCATAGGTTTTTCTTCAATACCTATTCCAGTAAGTAGTTTCCATACAGAGCTTTCTTTCCCTTTGCGATTCATCTTCTACTCAGATATCTTTTTAAGGTAGCTTTTCGGGCAGAAGTTGGGTATCACTACTCCAAATTGTGTCTCTCGGTCCTCTCCAATCCATAGGACCTAACTTTTTATGCTGCCTTAATAACAGATAATTCCAAAAGAGGTCCAGAATTCATTTGGACTTTTTATTGTTGCAGGCATCAGGCCTGTCTACTATTCTTAGCCACTTTCAATTCTCTTTGGCTTCAACAGAATAGATTAGGTTGCACACTGGCAATTCAACAGCCAGATCTAAGCAACCTACAACATGCTCTCTGCAATTCTACAACAAAGCTCTGCAACTGTGGGCCTTTGCCAGAGAGCCTCAGAGTTACTCCTAATAGGTAGCGGTCAGATAGTTAACAAGGGCTTCAGCTGGTAGACTCTGCCAGTCATGTTCCTACATGACTGTTTTTTTCCTACTCTTACCATATTCCTTAAAAATTTCCTTTTAAGAAAAGGTAACCAGGGTTTAGACCACATGAAAGCGTAGAAAATTGCACAATTCCCTGGTTTGTTCCACATCTCACTGGAAATTCCACATCAGGGATGCATTTTTTCACTGCAGTTGGTCCTTATTCACTACTTTCCTTCTAATTCCTATACTTCATGGTAGCTTATGTTGAACAAGAAAACGCATGATACTCATATTGCCCTCATAAAGAGGCAAACATGGTATCCCCTATATTGCGTCATTTTCTCCAGCTACTATTTGAAATTTTAGAAGGATCCAGACTTGCTGTCTTAAGACTAAGGATCTCCTCTGCACTCATTCATGAACGTCTCGAGACCTGGTTATTTCAGGTGCTAGATCTTTTCAAGAAGTCTAGTCCTATCCCTGTAAGTGAAGAACATAATATCAGTTTCCACAAAACCTCCTCTATAGTTCTTCCATATTTAACCAGGCAGAGATTCTCCATCAATATTCTCAAGTAGGTCTTAATCCTTCTTGTTATTGCGTCAATCTCTATACAACATCTGACTTTGAAAGATCTTCAAGAAGTTGGGGGCTCAGCGCCTAGTACAAATGTTCTTGTCTTTCATTGGAATAAAGGGGGTCTTAAAGACCTATTCCTTTTTTCTACAAAGGGTATTTTTGCCTTTTCATCCAAACTAGTCAGATTATCTCCACTCTTTCCTAGGACCTTATTCTGCTCCAAGGACAAGAAGTTCAATTTTTTGGACTTTACAGAAGCTTTAGCTATTTCTCAAAAGTCCAACCTCATTGAACTCCCCCAGTACTTCTTCTGGGGTTAGTTCTGGCCATGAGGGCTTATCATCTCTTCCTGTATTGCAAAAAATTATTTTTTTCCCTCTACTTCACATTGAGGGAATTTCTTTGAGGTTAATGTACTGGCTCTCAACCACAGTTCCATATTACCCTCAACAACTATTTTTGCAATATTTTTGAGTGACATCCACATTAGAAAATTGCAATTCAATATTTTTCTAATATTTATGATTTACACAAGGACTCCCCTCTGGATACCTTGTTTAGTCAAGCTGTTCCACCGCACCTCTTTTATTCTTTTCTAGTTCAACTCCTACCCTCCATCCCTTGAATGCCTGAGGTTTTTGAGCGATAAGCATGGCCCATCTTTAGATTTGCAACATGCTGGGGCCTCCTCCAGGCATCTTAGCTTGGGAGTCCCCATATGTGAAGACTCATTCCTGCTTGTTCCTGGAGATAACACAGTTACTTACCTGTAACAGGTGATCTCTGGGAACAGCAGGAATAAGTCTTCACAACCCACCCACCTCCCCTAGGAGTTGTTCTCTTTCTCTCTCTCATTTGTTTACTTCCCTCCTTTGGTCTCAGCTACAAACCCAACTGATGAGAGGAAAGTAAATGGGCGGGAAGGCAGCGTGCATGGGCGTGGGATGCTCCCAAAAGCTTTCTTTTTGGACTCTGGGGAGCGTTCCCGCACAGGCTCCGTCGGTACCGACGTACCCATATGTGAAGACTTATTCCTTCTGTTCCCAGAGAGCACCTGTTACAGGTAAGTAACTGTGCTATTTTATAAATCACCATGATGGTAGATTTAACTGTTCAATTACAAATACTCCAAATAAACAAATCAATAAAATCACAAGTAGGTTTGAACAGGTAAATGGGAAATGATGTTTACCTTTTCAGATGGTACTAAAATTAGGGGGGCACTCAATGAAACTATTAGATAGCACATTCAAAAACTGGAGAACATCTTTTCATTCAATGAACAATCAAGCTGTGAATTTGTTCCAAGAAGGTATTGTCAAGGCAGTTAGCATAGCTAGGTTTCAAATGGATATAAACAAGCTCCTAGAGGAAAGTTCATAATCCATTTTTAGTCATGTATACTTGGGAAAGGCTTCACTTTCTCTGGGTGTGAGCAAAAAGGAATTGATAGACTCTTTGGAATCCTGCCAGGTCCTTGTGAACTGGATTGGCCATTGTCAGAGACAGGATGCTGGGTCTGATTATGACACATCTTATTTTTGCATCTGTTAGGAGTAATTTCTCCAAATGGGCTAATTTTGCATTGTGCATGACAGTAATGAACCTCACTCCTAAGCCAGGGTATGTAGAATATGATCTCAGTCTCTAAAATTTACTACTAACACTCACCGTAGTAATGTAGTTGTGTTATGCTAAAAAGAGCTTTCTTCTGGAGTTCATAAGATGTAATATGTATAGGCAACTTGTCAAGCTGTAATTGGAAGTTCCTCTAAATCAGGCCTGTGACTACCAATATGATGGGAAATATTTCTGTATCATTCTGCCACATTTTCTTGGTCTCTGATTGAAAAGCTTAGTATTTAAGGATCTTCTCTCTTTTCAGATATTTAACAAAATAATCTGATGGTCTTTTTCTGCTATCATGTTTCTATGTTTCTAAGATTACACTCCAGTTCCCCTCAACATCAGCTTCATCTCCTCTTCCCCCTCTTCAATACCAATTGATCATAACCTCTTCATTCCCCATAATTCCCTTAGGGTTGTGATCACATTTTTGTTTCCAGCACAGTGATGTTGTAGTGCTTACAAAGTTTCCAGTGGATATGAAGTGCCACTTTGTTGTGCCTTTCTGTATAGAAATTTTCTGCCATCAGAACTTTGCAGCCAGTAACAAGATGAAAACTGTTTCCAGCTCTTACTTAAAGAATCTACATATGTCTGTTTTATCAGTTTTTTCTATGCATGTTGTTAACCATCTCATCCATAATCCACTGCTCTGGGTACAAGCCACTGGACAACAAATTTGTTCAAAAGTTTTGCTTCCTGAAAATTTTACGGTAATTATGGTTGATAGCTTCAAGCTGAACGTAAATATGATTTCAGATTGACTGTATCATGTAGGGATTTGGAGAAACATGAAATTAAATTTTGACTGAATTTATCATGTTTAATTGCACAATGATGCTGACATATTGAACTAGTTCACCTGAGCTAAAAATGTTTTGTTCCTGATTTTTGTTTGAACTCAGCATCTGATGCTTCTTGTTTCAGTGTCCAACAATAGTAGGCCAGCATTGATGGGTTCTAGTTACTCTGATGTTGCTTTTCCATCGTCGCTATGTCCTGGTGAAATCTTTCACCATATTCATCGCTGACTGCACCAAGACTAGCAGGGTAGAAGTCAGAGTGTGAATGCAGAAAATGAATCTTCATTGACATGTTGCACTTCATGTTTTTGTATGCTTAAAGCATGTTGTCAACAAGCTGGAAGTAGTTTGGTGCCCTGTAATTGCCAAGACAATTCTCAACAACATCTCTGAATGCCTACCGAGCGATTTTCTCAGGCCCCACTAGCAGATCTTTGAACTGCTTGTCATTGATGACATATCTGACTTATAGACCCCAAAAAATGCCTTTCTTAATCCTGGCATCAGTTATTCTTGGAAACATCTGTCTCAAATATCGCTTTCAAAGCGTTTTCATCACTCTGAGGTTTATATGAAGAGGAGGCAAAAATATCTTACTTGTGTTGGCAAGTGGTTCACGTGCCACATTTTCTGTCCTGGAACCAAATGCTTATGGAGCAGCCAGTTCTTTTTAATGAAATGAGACTCTCTAGCACCTGAGTCCCATTTGCAAATAAAACAACAGTACTTGGTATACCCGAACTGCATTCCTAGTAGCAGTGCCACTACTTTTAGATTACCACAGATGTTCCAGTTGTAGTTGCTGTACTGTATGTGTTTCAACCATGTTTTCATAGGTTTCTTTCATGTGCAATGCATAGGCAATGGATATTGAAGGGTGGATATGGCCATTGTGTAACAAGAAAGCTTTCAGTCTTAACAGTGACAAATTGATAAAAAGGCACCATTGCTGTGGGTCATTCTGACATCCCAAAGCTGTGAACAACCCATCAATGTCAGTGAAGAAACAGAAGTTTGTGATAAGGAAGCTTATCATAGCTCAGGTAGGAGCTATAGAAAAGATGATGTGACTCTGAACAAGCAACCTGTCAGTTCTGGTAGAAGCAAGAAAACAGAGTTTTCACATAAAAGACTACCAGTCCCAGAATGCACCAGGTTTCCAGCAGCCATGAGAGGGGCTGAAGTGAGAGAATGTGTGTGCAATCAAGAGAGCTATGAGGTAATCCCTAAGCACTCATCTCAAAGGGCAGGGCCTGATTCAACACAGCTGCGCTGTGTTAGGGAGCAGCACACATTAGAACAGGATAAGAATAGAGCTTATTCTTCAGATAACAGCTTCAGGGAGAGCTTCAGCAAAAGCTACAGAGGGAGGAAGAGATACAGAGACAGCAACGGCTACAAGCTCAAGCACCAGTATCACCTGGAGAAACAGAAGCCAAGCCAAGCGGATAGAGAGAGAAGGAAACTCTCTGGAAGGAAGAGAAGAAAGGCCATTGGAAGGTCTGGGAGATTCCAAGGCAGTACTCATACTGGGAGGTATTCCAAAAGCCAGCAGAGTCCATTGGACTGGATTCAGCCAGAGGAATGGAGTGGCAGAGATAGGAATCACCAGTGGCTACCTGGAAGAGAGAAGACTGCATGTGGAAGGGACTTTCAGACCAAGGCCAGAAGGTATGTGAGAGAAGATCCAGTGTCCAGGGATCAAGATTGGAAGGCTGGACATCAGAATTGGGTTACATATTGGCCAGGCTATACAGAGAGGAATAATGATAGCAGGAGAGGCTCAGGTATGAACACTGATCCAGACCCTATCTATAACAGAGAAGGGCAGCCAGGGAATAAGCATTCTCATGATAGTGCCTTAATGAAAGACTCGTCTGTGCCAATGTATGATAGTGACCATATGCTGATTGATGAAGAGGGAGATACAGCAAATGAAACTATTTATATGGACTGTTCTCTATCTAAATGCTATTGCTAGTCTTCTATGAGCAAACACATCAGCCATCACAAAGAAACCTAACTTTGTTCTTTATTTCCACTGCAAACAGCTCTTAAAGCAGGATTTGGGCTCACACAGTAGCAGCCAGCCAGCTAAAGGCTTTCAGCTGGTCCATTGATAGTAATTAGGGCTGCACCTGATTGTGTGTGTTAGCAAGGGAGAATCACTGCTGAGATCGGGTTGGAAAATAAGCAGAAGTTAACCTAACCAGCAAAGTTTATTCTTTTCTTTGTGCCTTTGTATTTGGTAATTATTTGCTAAGAAAACATTAGCTAATTGCCTGACAAGCTGAAGGTTGTTTTCTGGTTTACTTTGTGACTTTTTGTTATCCAATTTAAACACTGCAAGCAAGTAACCTCATTTATAGTGCTATCAAGCATACATGTGCTGGGTGAATTAAACCCCATCAATAAAAGAAGTATTTTATTGATCTTACCACTTGGTTTCACAACTCAAATTATTGTCATCAGCTGTGTTTGGGAGTGAATGAACTACAATACCCACAATACCTTGCAAGAATCATATGAATATGCATCGTCAAGATTGTGTAAGTTCTCACCCTAGGCAGCCGTCTGACAAATGGCGTAGTTTTTCGGATTGCTCTTGCACCAAGAGGATTTACTTGTTGTGGATTACAAATAAAAGTCAAGTTTAAAGCTGTAAGAAGATTTTTTCCCTCGTCTGCACTTTGGAGGAGAGGTGGTTGTTCCAGGAAGCTGTCCCAGAGGAAAAGACCCTGTGCAAAGCTGGATTCATCACTGAGACAAGGTAATATGTACCTGGGCATGTCTAGTGGTGGATGTGTGTAAGCACAGGGGGGTAATTGAAAAAAAAAAAAAAACACACCTGGTTGGAAGGTGCTGCTCTTGGGTTTTTTTTATTTTTTCTTTTATTGCAGGGGTCAAGATGGATCCGAGGGAGATGGCTCAGTGGATGGCAGCCCAATTCAGCAAGCAGCAGGAGCTATCACAGCAGGCCCAGGACACTGCTATGAAGGCCTTAATGGAACAGCAGAAACCAGTGCTTGATCTGGTGCAAGCTCTAGTTCAGCTGCAGAGCCAAAGTGGAACAGATGCAAGACCAGCAGTTAGTACTGGTACACCACATGTGAACACTGTGGGACTCAATCAAGGGATTGGGGCATTTAATTTTGGGAAATTAACTCCAGATGATAATATTGATGATTTTCTAGAGTCTTTTGAAAGAGTGGCACAGGCTTTAGCATGGCCAGAGACCCAGTGGGCAGTAAGGCTGGCAGCCTCATTAACTGGTGAGGCACTAGCAGCTTACAGAGCAATGCCAGCAGCCCAGGCTTTGATTTATAAGGATGTAAAGGCAGCTATTAGAGATCGCCTAGGGTTGTCTATTTCAGAGTATAGGCGAATGTTTAGAGCTGTTACATTGAAAGTGGGTGAGACACCCAGGGCTCTGAGTCAGAGAATCAGAAGTTTAGCTGTAAAATGGTTGGAGCCTGAGCAAAAGACAGTAGAAATGTTATTAGATATTATAATGCTGGAACAATTTATGCTTGGGGTACCTAAAGATTTGAATGTTTTTCTTATACAGCAAAATTGCCAAAATCTTGGAGAGGCAACCATGTTAGCAGAGAGATTCTTGGAAGCCACGCAGGCTTGCCATAGAATGGGTGGCCCTCTAAAGATGGATGCTGAGGCTAGATGTGCTGTATCAGAAAAAGGAATAATTAGGAATGTTTCTAAAAATGAATGTACTGTATCAAACCAGATGACACAGTGGAATAGAAGGAAATGTTTCAAGTGTGGAAAAGTAGGACACTTAGAGAAGAGATGCCAGACACACACTAGTTTAATGGGTCTGGATTTAAAACAGCCCAAGGAAGGATTTCTTTTGATGGTTGATGTGCAAGGAATTACCACAAATGCATTATTAGACTCTGGGGCAGACCAGAGTATGATGTCAAAAAGGCTTTGGAAGAGGATAGAGGCCCAAGAAAGATTTGTGCCTAGAACCCCTGAAAGCCAAGTTCACATCAGATGCATTCATGGTGCTGCATCATCATATCCCACCTATAGGCTAAAGGTTAAGTGCCTAGGGAAACAAGAGGAAGTCCTATTAGCAGTGGTGCCTAGGCTACCCTTTGATTTGGTTCTAGGAAGAGACTGGCCAAGATTTAAGCAGGGTCTAGTGGAAGGACTAGGAAAGAAGGAGGGAGAAGGTTTAATGGTAGTAGCTCCCGGGCCTTTATTTGGAAGTCCTCAGACCCCAGCTAAAAATATGGTTAAGCGTCCAGAAGACCAAGCTACCCCAAAGCAGATATTCGTCCTAAAGTACCATAAGGTCTCTGAGAAGGCCCAAGCTCCTAGGCGGGCAACCCCTCAGTCTGCTGGGTTTGACCTGTGCAGCATAGAAAATGTGATTGTACCTAGCCAAGGGAGAGCCCTGGTTGACACCGGTCTCCAAGTGGAAATACCAATTGGATGTTATGGGAGAGTAGCCCCAAGGTCCGGATTAGCCCTTAAATATTTCATCGATGTGGGTGCGGGAGTAATTGATCCCGATTACAGGGGCAATATTAAAGTTCTGTTGTTTAACTTTGGACAGAATGAGTATCATATGAAGACAGGAGACAAAATTGCCCAATTGATTTGTGAGAGGCTGGGTTTTCCACCTGTGGAGGAGGTCACATCCCTAGAGAATTCTGAACGTGGAGCCAAAGGCTTTGGTTCTACTGATGTCAAAGGGGTTAAAAGCTTAGCTGCCACCTGTGCCCGAGAGAGGGAGGTGAGTGAAGAGGATGATTTGGGACCCCAGGTATCTGATTGTAAAGAAAAATCAGAGCCCCAAATAGGTGAGGACCTGACAATGGTACAACAGGAAGAAATTAGGAAGTTGCTTAACGAATTCCCAGATGTGTTGACACCCATACCTGGGGAGACCCATTTGGTGGCCCATGAAATAATAACTCCACCTGGGAAATTGGTTCGTCAAAGGCCATACCGCTTGCCTGAAGCCAAAAGACAGGAGGTAGTGGCACAAGTCCAGGAGATGTTGGACATGGGGGTAATACAGGAGTCAAAGAGTCCCTGGAATAGCCCCATAGTCCTGGTGCCGAAGCCTGATGGATCCTTAAGATTTTGTATTGACTTCTGGCAGGTAAACGCCATATCAGTTTTTGATGCATATCCAATGCCAAGAATTGAGGAGCTGCTAGACCAGCTGGGACAGGCTCAATACTTAACCACCCTTGATATGACAAAAGGATATTGGCAAATCCCGCTCACCAGGGAGTCGAAGCCGAAAACTGCGTTCAGCACCCCCGTTGGCCTTTTCCAGTTCAAGAGGATGCCTTTCGGACTGCATGGAGCAGCGGCTACCTGCCAAAGGTTAGTGGATCAGGTACTTCGACCCCACCAAAGTTATGCTTTTGCATACATGGATGATGTCATAATCCATAGTAACACCTGGGCGGAGCATTTGAAGAGGATCAGGGCAGTCTTGTGCTCTATGAAGCAAGCGGGAATCACTTTAAACCCGAAGAAGTGTGCCTTTGCAAATAGGGAGGTAAAATACCTAGGCCACCTAGTGGGAAGAGGAAAAATTAAACCTCTATTAAGCAAAATAGATAGCATCAGGAATTTTCCTCCTCCAACAACCAAGAAACAACTAAGAAGTTTCTTAGGACTTATTGGACACTACCGCCGGTTTATACCGCAATTCACAGAGAAAAGTGCCATTTTCACGGATATGCTGCGAAAGAATTGTCCAAACCAGATAAAGTGGACACCAGAAGCTGAAAAAGCGTTTTCAGTATTAAAAGAAAAATTGTGTACAGGACCGGCACTGAAAGGAGTAGACTTCAAGAAACCCTTTCTGGTTCAAACCGATGCATCGGATGTAGGGCTAGGAGCAGTCCTATCCCAGTGCCATGATGGAGAGGAGCATCCTGTGATGTACCTGAGCAGGAAGTTGTCACTGGCTGAACAAAAGTATTCCACGATAGAAAAAGAGTGTTTGGCTATCAAGTGGTCAGTGGAGGCGTTAAGGTTTTACCTTACAGGGAGAAAGTTCCAGTTGGTCACGGACCATGCCCCACTTAAGTGGTTGCAGCAAATGAAGAACCACAATGCCAGGTTGACACGCTGGTACATGGCCTTACAGGCGTTTGATTTTCAGGTTGAACATCGTGCCGGGAAGTTACACAAGAATGCGGATGCACTTTCCCGTATTACGGACTGTAGAGAAGAAGTTTCACCAGTAAAACCAGTCCGTAATAACTTAAGCAGGGGGGTATGTGATAAGGAAGCTTATCATAGCTCAGGTAGGAGCTATAGAAAAGATGATGTGACTCTGAACAAGCAACCTATCAGTTCTGGTAGAAGCAAGAAAACAGAGTTTTCACATAAAAGACTACCAGTCCCAGAATGCACCAGGTTTCCAGCAGCCATGAGAGGGGCTGAAGTGAGAGAATGTGTGTGCAATCAAGAGAGCTATGAGGTAATCCCTAAGCACTCATCTCAAAGGGCAGGGCCTGATTCAACACAGCTGCGCTGTGTTAGGGAGCAGCACACATTAGAACAGGATAAGAATAGAGCTTATTCTTCAGATAACAGCTTCAGGGAGAGCTTCAGCAAAAGCTACAGAGGGAGGAAGAGATACAGAGACAGCAACGGCTACAAGCTCAAGCACCAGTATCACCTGGAGAAACAGAAGCCAAGCCAAGCGGATAGAGAGAGAAGGAAACTCTCTGGAAGGAAGAGAAGAAAGGCCATTGGAAGGTCTGGGAGATTCCAAGGCAGTACTCATACTGGGAGGTATTCCAAAAGCCAGCAGAGTCCATTGGACTGGATTCAGCCAGAGGAATGGAGTAGCAGAGATAGGAATCACCAGTGGCTACCTGGAAGAGAGAAGACTGCATGTGGAAGGGACTTTCAGACCAAGGACAGAAGGTATGTGAGAGAAGATCCAGTGTCCAGGGATCAAGATTGGAAGGCTGGACATCAGAATTGGGTTACATATTGGCCAGGCTATACAGAGAGGAATAATGATAGCAGGAGAGGCTCAGGTATGAACACTGATCCAGACCCTATCTATAACAGAGAAGGGCAGCCAGGGAATAAGCATTCTCATGATAGTGCCTTAATGAAAGACTCGTCTGTGCCAATGTATGATAGTGACCATATGCTGATTGATGAAGAGGGAGATACAGCAAATGAAACTATTTATATGGACTGTTCTCTATCTAAATGCTATTGCTAGTCTTCTATGAGCAAACACATCAGCCATCACAAAGAAACCTAACTTTGTTCTTTATTTCCACTGCAAACAGCTCTTAAAGCAGGATTTGGGCTCACACAGTAGCAGCCAGCCAGCTAAAGGCTTTCAGCTGGTCCATTGATAGTAATTAGGGCTGCACCTGATTGTGTGTGTGAGCAAGGGAGAATCACTGCTGAGATCGGCGTGGAAAATAAGCAGAAGTTAACCTAACCAGCAAAGTTTATTCTTTTCTTTGTGCCTTTGTATTTGGTAATTATTTGCTAAGAAAACATTAGCTAATTGCCTGACAAGCTGAAGGTTGTTTTCTGGTTTACTTTGTGACTTTTTGTTATCCAATTTAAACACTGCAAGCAAGTAACCTCATTTATAGTGCTATCAAGCATACATGTGCTGGGTGAATTAAACCCCATCAATAAAAGAAGTATTTTATTGATCTTACCACTTGGTTTCACAACTCAAATTATTGTCATCAGCTGTGTTTGGGAGTGAATGAACTACAATACCCACAATACCTTGCAAGAATCATATGAATATATGCATCGTCAAGATTGTGTAAGTTCTCACCCTAGGCAGCCGTCTGACAAATGGCGTAGTTTTTCGGATTGCTCTTGCACCAAGAGGATTTACTTGTTGTGGATTACAAATAAAAGTCAAGTTTAAAGCTGTAAGAAGATTTTTTCCCTCGTCTGCACTTTGGAGGAGAGGTGGTTGTTCCAGGAAGCTGTCCCAGAGGAAAAGACCCTGTGCAAAGCTGGATTCATCACTGAGACAAGGTAATATGTACCTGGGCATGTCTAGTGGTGGATGTGTGTAAGCACAGGGGGGTAATTGAAAAAAAAAAAAAACACACCTGGTTGGAAGGTGCTGCTCTTGGGTTTTTTTTCTTTTTTCTTTTCTTGCAGGGGTCAAGATGGATCCGAGGGAGATGGCTCAGTGGATGGCAGCCCAATTCAGCAAGCAGCAGGAGCTATCACAGCAGGCCCAGGACACTGCTATGAAGGCCTTAATGGAACAGCAGAAACCAGTGCTTGATCTGGTGCAAGCTCTAGTTCAGCTGCAGAGCCAAAGTGGAACAGATGCAAGACCAGCAGTTAGTACTGGTACACCACATGTGAACACTGTGGGACTCAATCAAGGGATTGGGGCATTTAATTTTGGGAAATTAACTCCAGATGATAATATTGATGATTTTCTAGAGTCTTTTGAAAGAGTGGCACAGGCTTTAGCATGGCCAGAGACCCAATGGGCAGTAAGGCTGGCAGCCTCATTAACTGGTGAGGCACTAGCAGCTTACAGAGCAATGCCAGCAGCCCAGGCTTTGATTTATAAGGATGTAAAGGCAGCTATTAGAGATCGCCTAGGGTTGTCTATTTCAGAGTATAGGCGAATGTTTAGAGCTGTTACATTGAAAGTGGGTGAGACACCCAGGGCTCTGAGTCAGAGAATCAGAAGTTTAGCTGTAAAATGGTTGGAGCCTGAGCAAAAGACAGTAGAAATGTTATTAGATATTATAATGCTGGAACAATTTATGCTTGGGGTACCTAAAGATTTGAATGTTTTTCTTATACAGCAAAATTGCCAAAATCTTGGAGAGGCAACCATGTTAGCAGAGAGATTCTTGGAAGCCACGCAGGCTTGCCATAGAATGGGTGGCCCTCTAAAGATGGATGCTGAGGCTAGATGTGCTGTATCAGAAAAAGGAATAATTAGGAATGTTTCTAAAAATGAATGTACTGTATCAAACCAGATGACACAGTGGAATAGAAGGAAATGTTTCAAGTGTGGAAAAGTAGGACACTTAGAGAAGAGATGCCAGACACACACTAGTTTAATGGGTCTGGATTTAAAACAGCCCAAGGAAGGATTTCTTTTGATGGTTGATGTGCAAGGAATTACCACAAATGCATTATTAGACTCTGGGGCAGACCAGAGTATGATGTCAAAAAGGCTTTGGAAGAGGATAGAGGCCCAAGAAAGATTTGTGCCTAGAACCCCTGAAAGCCAAGTTCACATCAGATGCATTCATGGTGCTGCATCATCATATCCCACCTATAGGCTAAAGTTTAAGTGCCTAGGGAAACAAGAGGAAGTCCTATTAGCAGTGGTGCCTAGGCTACCCTTTGATTTGGTTCTAGGAAGAGACTGGCCAAGATTTAAGCAGGGTCTAGTGGAAGGACTAGGAAAGAAGGAGGGAGAAGGTTTAATGGTAGTAGCTCCCGGGCCTTTATTTGGAAGTCCTCAGACCCCAGCTAAAAATATGGTTAAGCGTCCAGAAGACCAAGCTACCCCAAAGCAGATATTCGTCCTAAAGTACCATAAGGTCTCTGAGAAGGCCCAAGCTCCTAGGCGGGCAACCCCTCAGTCTGCTGGGTTTGACCTGTGCAGCATAGAAAATGTGATTGTACCTAGCCAAGGGAGAGCCCTGGTTGACACCGGTCTCCAAGTGGAAATACCAATTGGATGTTATGGGAGAGTAGCCCCAAGGTCCGGATTAGCCCTTAAATATTTCATCGATGTGGGTGCGGGAGTAATTGATCCCGATTACAGGGGCAATATTAAAGTTCTGTTGTTTAACTTTGGACAGAATGAGTATCATGTGAAGACAGGAGACAAAATTGCCCAATTGATTTGTGAGAGGCTGGGTTTTCCACCTGTGGAGGAGGTCACATCCCTAGAGAATTCTGAACGTGGAGCCAAAGGCTTTGGTTCTACTGATGTCAAAGGGGTTAAAAGCTTAGCTGCCACCTGTGCCCGAGAGAGGGAGGTGAGTGAAGAGGATGATTTGGGACCCCAGGTATCTGATTGTAAAGAAAAATCAGAGCCCCAAATAGGTGAGGACCTGACAATGGTACAACAGGAAGAAATTAGGAAGTTGCTTAACGAATTCCCAGATGTGTTGACACCCATACCTGGGGAGACCCATTTGGTGGCCCATGAAATAATAACTCCACCTGGGAAATTGGTTCGTCAAAGGCCATACCGCTTGCCTGAAGCCAAAAGACAGGAGGTAGTGGCACAAGTCCAGGAGATGTTGGACATGGGGGTAATACAGGAGTCAAAGAGTCCCTGGAATAGCCCCATAGTCCTGGTGCCGAAGCCTGATGGATCCTTAAGATTTTGTATTGACTTCTGGCAGGTAAACGCCATATCAGTTTTTGATGCATATCCAATGCCAAGAATTGAGGAGCTGCTAGACCAGCTGGGACAGGCTCAATACTTAACCACCCTTGATATGACAAAAGGATATTGGCAAATCCCGCTCACCAGGGAGTCGAAGCCGAAAACTGCGTTCAGCACCCCCGTTGGCCTTTTCCAGTTCAAGAGGATGCCTTTCGGACTGCATGGAGCAGCGGCTACCTGCCAAAGGTTAGTGGATCAGGTACTTCGACCCCACCAAAGTTATGCTTTTGCATACATGGATGATGTCATAATCCATAGTAACACCTGGGCGGAGCATTTGAAGAGGATCAGGGCAGTCTTGTGCTCTATGAAGCAAGCGGGAATCACTTTAAACCCGAAGAAGTGTGCCTTTGCAAATAGGGAGGTAAAATACCTAGGCCACCTAGTGGGAAGAGGAAAAATTAAACCTCTATTAAGCAAAATAGATAGCATCAGGAATTTTCCTCCTCCAACAACCAAGAAACAACTAAGAAGTTTCTTAGGACTTATTGGATACTACCGCCGGTTTATACCGCAATTCACAGAGAAAAGTGCCATTTTCACGGATATGCTGCGAAAGAATTGTCCAAACCAGATAAAGTGGACACCAGAAGCTGAAAAAGCGTTTTCAGTATTAAAAGAAAAATTGTGTACAGGACCGGCACTGAAAGGAGTAGACTTCAAGAAACCCTTTCTGGTTCAAACCGATGCATCGGATGTAGGGCTAGGAGCAGTCCTATCCCAGTGCCATGATGGAGAGGAGCATCCTGTGATGTACCTGAGCAGGAAGTTGTCACTGGCTGAACAAAAGTATTCCACGATAGAAAAAGAGTGTTTGGCTATCAAGTGGTCAGTGGAGGCGTTAAGGTTTTACCTTACAGGGAGAAAGTTCCAGTTGGTCACGGACCATGCCCCACTTAAGTGGTTGCAGCAAATGAAGAACCACAATGCCAGGTTGACACGCTGGTACATGGCCTTACAGGCGTTTGATTTTCAGGTTGAACATCGTGCCGGGAAGTTACACAAGAATGCGGATGCACTTTCCCGTATTACGGACTGTAGAGAAGAAGTTTCACCAGTAAAACCAGTCCGTAATAACTTAAGCAGGGGGGTATATGATAAGGAAGCTTATCATAGCTCAGGTAGGAGCTATAGAAAAGATGATGTGACTCTGAACAAGCAACCTGTCAGTTCTGGTAGAAGCAAGAAAACAGAGTTTTCACATAAAAGACTACCAGTCCCAGAATGCACCAGGTTTCCAGCAGCCATGAGAGGGGCTGAAGTGAGAGAATGTGTGTGCAATCAAGAGAGCTATGAGGTAATCCCTAAGCACTCATCTCAAAGGGCAGGGCCTGATTCAACACAGCTGCGCTGTGTTAGGGAGCAGCACACATTAGAACAGGATAAGAATAGAGCTTATTCTTCAGATAACAGCTTCAGGGAGAGCTTCAGCAAAAGCTACAGAGGGAGGAAGAGATACAGAGACAGCAACGGCTACAAGCTCAAGCACCAGTATCACCTGGAGAAACAGAAGCCAAGCCAAGCGGATAGAGAGAGAAGGAAACTCTCTGGAAGGAAGAGAAGAAAGGCCATTGGAAGGTCTGGGAGATTCCAAGGCAGTACTCATACTGGGAGGTATTCCAAAAGCCAGCAGAGTCCATTGGACTGGATTCAGCCAGAGGAATGGAGTGGCAGAGATAGGAATCACCAGTGGCTACCTGGAAGAGAGAAGACTGCATGTGGAAGGGACTTTCAGACCAAGGACAGAAGGTATGTGAGAGAAGATCCAGTGTCCAGGGATCAAGATTGGAAGGCTGGACATCAGAATTGGGTTACATATTGGCCAGGCTATACAGAGAGGAATAATGATAGCAGGAGAGGCTCAGGTATGAACACTGATCCAGACCCTATCTATAACAGAGAAGGGCAGCCAGGGAATAAACATTCTCATGATAGTGCCTTAATGAAAGACTCGTCTGTGCCAATGTATGATAGTGACCATATGCTGATTGATGAAGAGGGAGATACAGCAAATGAAACTATTTATATGGACTGTTCTCTATCTAAATGCTATTGCTAGTCTTCTATGAGCAAACACATCAGCCATCACAAAGAAACCTAACTTTGTTCTTTATTTCCACTGCAAACAGCTCTTAAAGCAGGATTTGGGCTCACACAGTAGCAGCCAGCCAGCTAAAGGCTTTCAGCTGGTCCATTGATAGTAATTAGGGCTGCACCTGATTGTGTGTGTGAGCAAGGGAGAATCACTGCTGAGATCGGCGTGGAAAATAAGCAGAAGTTAACCTAACCAGCAAAGTTTATTCTTTTCTTTGTGCCTTTGTATTTGGTAATTATTTGCTAAGAAAACATTAGCTAATTGCCTGACAAGCTGAAGGTTGTTTTCTGGTTTACTTTGTGACTTTTTGTTATCCAATTTAAACACTGCAAGCAAGTAACCTCATTTATAGTGCTATCAAGCATACATGTGCTGGGTGAATTAAACCCCATCAATAAAAGAAGTATTTTATTGATCTTACCACTTGGTTTCACAACTCAAATTATTGTCATCAGCTGTGTTTGGGAGTGAATGAACTACAATACCCACAATACCTTGCAAGAATCATATGAATATATGCATCGTCAAGATTGTGTAAGTTCTCACCCTAGGCAGCCGTCTGACAAGTTGTCAACCTGCACAAAGAAATTTTTCATATCTTCATGGTGTGTCTGAAAGTCAGACATTTTCATATCTGGTGACAGCAAACCCCATCCTTGCAATCTTGAACCAAGTAGTCCAGCTTTTGTCATTCACCAGGTCATTCAATTCTAACTGTGTTATTAGATGAGGCACACTGGACATAAACAGTACAAAATCTGGATCTATGTTGTTTTCCACATCTGGCCCGCGCATTGTGGCATCTGTCTGCCTCATCTAGGCTCCGTGTCTCTGGTGGCTTAGGTATTGGCACGCTGTCGTCATACAGCACTGGTCTCATGGTTAAAGGCAGACTGGGATATTCAATAGATTTCTTATTTTTAGCAGAGATGCCGGATACATTGGTCAGAAAGAAGAAACAATCTATAACATGATCCTTCTGTTCTCGCCATATCATTGAGACTGCAAATGACATTGACTTCCAAGTACCTCTGAGCCAAGCTCTGAGATCAACCATACATGTTGCACTACAAATGTGAGGAGCCCAGGATTTGTCTTGATCGCCAACTTTACAACCAAGGTGGAACTCATACGCTTTCTTAATAAGTGCTGTCATGCTGTGCCTTTGAAGCTTAAGCGTATACTCACCTCAAATGTAACAGAATGTATCGCAGCTGTTGTGACATTGATGGGGCATTTATGCTGTAACGAATCATCATTTAGGCAAGAAGCTTACATGTAAATGCTATTGTTAAGTTCACAAACTGATATCAATGTCATGCATAACATCTGTGTATGAAAGCTGCTTTTATAACCTGTACTGACAGCATCCATCCTGACTAATCATGTCCATGCATTCCTGAGCAGTAGCATTTCCATTGCACGTTGTGAGCCTGCGCTGAGTGCATGCCCAGGCATGCCTGGATTAAACAAAACAGCTTACTTTCTGGGCAACATATGAGTAGACTGCAAATATGTGAGGAAATCACAAAAAGAGGTGATTACAAAAAAATGTTGCATGATAAGAAAATTTCAAGGTGATTTTAATGATCAACAACCCAAAATCCATAATATATACATGAAAGGGTTCAGGAAGCAAAATCTTCGTTGTCCAGCTATGTCTCTCATCCATGGATTTCAGTTCACTTCTTAACCATTCATGTTACCTGTTTCCTGAAGTAACACTTTGGGGTATGTTTACTAAACCGGGCTAACGGTTAACCCGGTTTAGTAAACATACCCCTTTGTGTTTCCCCCTATAGCTATGCATTTGTCATTTGTCAATCCTTGTCTTATGATGTAATTCTTTAAAGACTTCTTTCTCTTGTTTTGCAAAATCTATTGCTTCATTTTCTATGCATACAGATTCTCACTCATTCCTTTTGCTAATCGGAATACCTATCCAAGTTTAATGATGGAATTGGATTCTGGATGCTCAGTTTCATACCGCAACACTTTTTTTTATGTTTGGGTCTGTTGATGCTGTTAAGGAGGCCGGAGGCTTACCGTGGTTGTTCATTATATATAATCAAGTTCTATGAGGCCTATTTCGCCTTCAGATCTAGGAATGTACAGTCTTGGCATACGCTGATTCTAATAAATCACCTTGTGGACATGGAGGAGTTTTCTTGTTTGTACATCCAGTTTTTCAAGACATTTCAGAGTCCAGTCTACAAGTCCAAAGCTTTTATCTTATTCTTTGATGTTAGTGCACTTTTCAGTATCAGCTTTAATCTCCTGTAATATTTTTTGCTAGTCTTTGCTGGATTGCTGCTCCTTCTTCTATTCCTAGATATACACCTTCCTGTTTGAGTTCCTTCAACATCACAAGTCATCAGTTAGAGAAATGATTTCAGTTTTCTTCAAATTTTCTCCAAGGAAGGTCACCTTAGCACATTTGTCTAGGCCAAAAATCATCCTGATACCATCGGAAAAGCTTTTTACTAAGGGAGTTGTTTCACTAGATGTTGATTGCTGGGACTATAGAGCTTCAAGTCATCTACAGACAGTACAATAGGGGTGATGTCATCTCTTGGTCTTTTCCACCTTTAAGATTAAGGCTAAACTTATAGCACAAAGAGTTAAGAAGTGTACTCAAAGGATTAAGGGCCCAATATTCAAAGGCTTTTACATGGTTTACAGAGCTGTAAACCATGTAAATACCCCTAAGCGGGATATTCAGCATCGCTAGCATGGTTACTGCTGCTGAATATCCCTGAGTAATGCCACTATACACCCCGATGCTAATCTCTTAGCATTCAGGGCGTGTCAGGGGTGTTTTAGGGGTGGTACCCAGAGATAACTGTGCAGCAGCGATATTCGGCCATTGCTTGGTTATCCCTTAGTGGCAAAAGTTAGGCACAGCAAAAGCTGTCTTACCTTTTGCTGCTGGAGATAATTGGGCGGTGGCTGAATATTGCTGCTGCACAATTATCTTCTGCACCATGTGAGGCTGTGTGGCAACACAGAATATTCAATGCTGGTGGCGGAAGCGGCCCCTTATTGAATTTCCAGGGTTAAAGTTCAATGTTAATGACTATATTTACTGGCACATAGCCATCACAAATGAATATCGGACCCTAAGTACTATACAAAACAAGAGTGGTAACGTAGAGTCTACATTAAATATTCTTTGCTGGATCTTTAGCTTTTAGGGATGACGAACTGTCCATCTTCATACTGTAGATGGAGTGTGTTTTTTATTTTGTACGTACATTTCAAGAAAATTTATTAGCCAGGAATGTGGGACACTAGACAATCCATGCTATTCTGAGATTTCTGCTTTTCTTGGAACTAGCCATGATGGCTTTATTTAGCAAAAGCTGTTCTTTGGTTCTATATACTCCCTTCTTGTTAACCTTCTGCTCTACTGACATAATATTATTGGAATCTATATGATCGTATATTTTGTCAGTGTCTATTGTAGTGAATAGCTTGTAGCTTGTAGGTAGACAACTTATTGATCTGTACATTTTGGGAATGTTACTTGGATCTCCATTTGGAAGCAGAAACGTTCCTGTTATTAGCCATTGTGGCGTTAAATCTGGCTGCTTGATCAATTGAGTTTTGCAGTTTAGCAGGTCTTGGTGAAGGGATGTTGAGTCAATATTTTAAAAAAAGGACTCCAGGGCAGCTAGGGAAACTATATATTTATTTATTTATTTATTACAGTTTCTTATATACCGCGCTATTTAGAATCAGTGCGGTTTACATCATAACAAAACGACCATAACGACAAACTGTCAGGTTTTACATTGAACAGGAGTACAAACTTGGATAACTGGGTTAACTATATACATAAACTATTTACACTGCAGTGTGAGGGCCTTTCTAGATTGGGTCATTTCTTGGAGGGGATATCTAGTTCAGTTGCTGTCTGGGAAATATTGGCAGAAAAGGTATGTTTTGAGAGCCTTTCTGAACTGATATAGATTGGTAATGGCTCTAATGTCAGGGGGTAGGGTGTTCCAGCATTTTGGTACATAAAAACTGAATGCCCTGTTTGTGGTGTTCGTGTTGGACTTTGTTGAAGCCTTTGGTATTGCTAGCAGGTTTACAGCTGATGATCTTCTTGCTCTGTTGGGGGGGACCATGTGGATTAGATTCGTGAGTGAGAGGGATGAGGTGCCTTTGATTGCCTTAAATGCTAATACAAGGGATTTGAAGGTGATTCTCCCGTGAATTGGTAGCCAGTGTAGCTGTTTGAGAATAGGAGTCACGTGGTCGTTTCTGGATGCACCGTAGAGGACCCTAGCTGCGGCATTCATGGCCAACTGTAAGGGGGTTAGTGTGAATTGGGGGAGACCTTGTAGGATGGCATTTGCAAAGTCAAAATGCGGCAGGATCAGCGCTTGATATATGGTACGGAAATCGTCTGGGTCCAGCAGGGAGCGTAGGTGTTTGAGGGAACAGATTTTGAAGTAGATGGCTTTGACTACGCTGCTTATGTGGCGTCTCATGTCTAGATGTTGGTCCAGTGTAACTCCCAAATATTTTATTGCATCTTTAGTTTGCAAATCAGCTTCCTTGACACTGACGTGGGATGGGGGCATAAAGTTGGAGTCTCTGGAGATGAAAAGGACCTCTGTTTTTTTATGCTGGATACGTAGGTTCTGTGTCTGGAGCCATGTTGAAACTGCATTGAAACAATCTGTGAGAGGGGTCAGGTCCATGTGGGTTGTGGAGAAAGGCATGTATAAAAGAATGTCATCTGCATATATCATGCAGTTTACGTTGAATGATCTTATGATATTGCATATGGGCTGCATGTAGATATTGAAGAGTAAGGAGGATAATGAGGATCCTTGAGGTACCCCTTGTTTTTGATGGAAGTGGCTAGACTCTTCTGATCCAGACTTCACATATTGCCATCTATCGTCCAGATAAGACTTGCACCATTTTAGTGCCTTGTTGCAGACACCCTTTTCTTTTAGTCTTCCCAGGAGGATTTCGTGACTCACGGAGTCAAAAGCCGCGGCGATGTCTAGGAAAATGAGGACAAAACCTTGATGGATGTTGTCAATTCCTGTGATGATATTGTTGATTAGACCAGTGAGTAGTGTCTCAACCCCATGATGTTCTCTGAACCCATGTTGGCAGTTATCTAAGGGAGCAACAGAGTCTATGTGATCTTGAATTTGCCGTTGTGCTTCCTTCTCAATTATTTTGGCTAAGATGGGGATGCTAGCTATTGGTCAATAGGAGTCCACCCTTTGGGGGTCCAGTTTGGGGTTTTTCAGTAATGGTCTAATGGAAGTCTGTTTGAGTGAAGTGGGAAAATAACCTGTTGTAAAGGAGAGTTTCATTATATTTGCGATGACAAGACTGAGCACATCACGTAGTTCCTTGATCCAAAAAGCTGGACATGGGTCGGTCTGTGCAGTGGAGGTGTTGAGTGATGCTATGGTGTTCTCAATACATTTATTGGATGGTGTGGAAAAAAAGTTAAGTGGAGAGAGGTCCGCCGGTTCTTGATATTGGACTGCTGTGACCTTGTTAGTTTGTACAATCTTGGATTGCAGATAATCAGCGAATTCTTGTGGGTGTATGTTGATGTGTTGCTCGGGTGATGGTTCCTTTGAGAGGGATTTGACCAAATTGAAGAGGTCACGAGGTTTATTCAATGACCTCTTTAGGGTGTCAGTGTGATATTGTCTCATTCTGATAGAGATTGTTCCTCGATGTATTGCAAGGTGGGTTAGGTATGCGGTCTGATCTTCCGGTGAGCGTGATCGGCGCCATCGGCGTTCGAGTCTACGTAGTTGCATGAGGGAAGCGCGTAGGTCAGGAGAGAACCATGGGGCGGATTTTCTTTTCGCTCTTGCTGTATTTTTAGGGTTTGGGTGTTGTGAGATGGCAAGCAGGCTGGAATTCCAGTGAGAGATTAGTTCATCAAGGTCAGGTGTTGTTTTGTTGATGAGTGATGGGGTCTCCGAAAGGATGAATTCCCTATCGAAGGGGCGGAAGCATCTAGTGGAAGTTCGAGAGGTGATGTTCGTGGGTTGGCTTCTGTTCAGCTGGTCATTGTTGCTGGGAATCTGGATAATGATCAATTTGTGGTCGGACCAGGGTACATCCACGACTGATGTTGGCAGATTGTGGCTTTTGTCAATGAACCTGATTTCAGGATCAGGTAAAAGGTTTGAATCTATACAAAAAAGCAAAATTACTGACCATATAGATAGATACAGATTAATGGGAGTGAATCAGCATGGGTTTACACGATGCAAGGTTCCACATTAGGAACCACCACCCAGGAAAAAGATTTAGGCGTCATTGTGGATACCATGTTAAAACCCTCGGCCCAGTGTGCAGCGGCGGCCAAGAGAGCAAATAGAATGCTAGGTATGATAAGGAAAGGAATGGAAAATAAAACAAAAGATATTATAATGCCTCTATATTGTTCCATGGTGAGACTGCACCTTGAATATTGTGTGCAATTCTGGTCGCCGTATCTTAAAAAGGATATAGCAATTTTAGAAAAGGTTCAGAGAAGAGCCACCAAAATGGTAAAGGGGATGGAAGGATACTCCTACGAAGAAAGGCTAAAAAGGTTAGGGCTCTTTAACCTGGAAAAGAGACGGCTGAGGTGAGATATGATAGAAGTCTATAAATTAATGAACGGAGTGGAACGGGTAAATGTAGATCGATTGTTTACATTATCAGAATATAGAAAGACTAGGGGACATGCAATGAAGCTACAGGGTAAACTATTTAAGACTAATAAAAGAAAATATTTTTTCACTCAACGTGTAATCAAACTCTGGAATTTGTTACCGGAGGATGTAGTAAAGGCTGTTAGTGTAGCTGGGTTTAAAAAAGGTTTGGACAAGTTCCTGGAGGAAAGGTCCATAATCCATTATTAAGAAGTGACCGAAGATATCAATGCTTGACCCAGTACAAGCATTGTGGAACTTGTGTCTCTTGGGGAAACTGCTAGGTACATATGACCTAGATTGGCCACTGTTGGAAACAGAATACTGGGCTTGATGGACCTTGGTCTGACCCAGTATGGCATATCTTATGTTCTTATGTTTAGCAAAGCAGCCATTTGCCTTATTAATGTATTGGATATAAACAAACATGTGGGTAAAGCTGAGCTAGTTGATATAGGGGATGATTTTATAAGGACTTCTCATGCATGTAAGTCAGCATATGTGTGCAAAAGGCCTCTTATAAACTTACCTTGTGAAAAAGTATGAACAATGCATATTTGTATGAGACTTTAGAGTAGGCATATTCAGAGGAGGAGTCTGGGGGAGTGTGTGCCTAGTCACACAATTTCTGCACATGCTATATAAAATGCACACACTTGCATATATTTCGCATGTGTGCATTTTCACCATCTCCCAAGCAGCTGTAAAAGAACACGTGTGCATCTACCTATAATTTCTGCATAAGTCTGTTATAAAATTATTTTGAGTGATTTGATGCTGCATTTTTGGTAAAAAGGTTTGATGCAGAGGTAGATTTGGGTCACATCAGCATAAAGATGGCACTGAAAGCTATGGAAGGATATCAGAGTACTAAGGGAACACATATAACGAGAAAAGAAAAGTGGACTAGGACAGAACCCTATGTGGAAGCCGAGAGCAAGCAGAGCCCCTAAGGGTAAGTTCTCATTACTTTGCTGGAAAACTTGGTGACTTAAAGCTTTGGATAGAAGAGAGATTGTGGGTTTATTTGGAAAAGTCTGTGTTTATTTGATTTAAATAGCAAAATTAGTTCTCAGCTTGCTTTAGAGATTTTTAATTATGTTCTGTTCTTAGATTATAGCATTAAAAGAAAACAGGGATAAGTAGCATGGAATCTGTCTACCTTTTGGGATCCTGCCAAGTATTTGTGACCTATATTGGCTACTGTTAAAAAGAGAGTACTGGGCTTGATGGACCATTAGTCTGACCCAGCATGGCAAATCTTATGGTCATATGTTATGTTATATTCTTGCACTGACCAATAGTGTGCTGGTGATAAAGAAGGATCTACCAGAAGACACACTGAAAGTGTGATGTGAGAAGTAGAAAAGGAATGAAGATAAAATGAAGTCCCAAAATCTAAGTAAGGACAGAAAAGGAGTAGATGTTGAATAATGGTATCAAAAACAGCGGATGCATCAAGGAAAATGAGAATTCAGTAAATGCCCTTGGCCAAGGCCACTTTGAGAGTATTACAAGGGCTGAAAATTTTCAGAGGGGCAGCCATGTTAGTCTAGAGTAGAAAAAATGACAAAATCAGAAGCATCTTATAGACTAACCAATTTATTGATGCAAGAGCTTTCAAGGACGAGCCCACTGCATATACAAGCAGCGTTGTTTTTGCCTTGTAGCGGTATACAAATGATAAGTAGTGTAGTGGAAGTGGTAAGTAGCTCGTCAGATACATGAAGTACCAGAAGTGGGTACATATGCATGAAGATGAATGGGGGGAGACAGGGACGGCCCAAGGGGGGTGCGGGGCCATGTGCGGAGACTCGGTGCGGGGTCTCATTTGCATAAGGGGCCTCATTTGCATAAATATTTGCATAATGTTACCATACACTAACTTTTAGTAAACATGCCTCTTCATGAGTGTATGGATAAAGAAAGACAAAGATTTCTACATTACTATAATCCAGTGCCAACCGCCAGGCACATTAGGAACTACTACAAACACTGCCCATTTAGAACCCATAGCAAACCCACCGTATCCTAACAGCACTACCAGGACTCATAAAGCACCATACCCTACCTATCAAAAGGCAACATTGCAAATATTAAACCAATACATTTCAGAGAATAACAATACATGACCTACTGGGGAAAGAGAACAAGTGACAATGTCAAATAGCAGGGGAGCGTTTCCATCTTGTGTCCAGATCCAGTGCAGGAGAGGAGGCTGGTTCTGTGGCTGGCGGCTCTGCGGGCACTCGGCTGACGTCACCACCGGGTCCTGGTAAAAGCCCTTGCCGACTTGTGCTTCTCGGGAGCGTTTCCATCTTGTGTCCAGATCCAGTGCAGGAGAGGAGGCTGGTTCTGTGGCTGGCGGCTCTGCGGGCACTCGGCTGACGTCACCACCGGGTCCTGGTAAAAGCCCTTGCCGACTTGTGCTTCTCGGGAGCGTTTCCATCTTGTGTCCAGATCCAGTGCAGGAGAGGAGGCTGGTTCTGTGGCTGGCGGCTCTGCGGGCACTCGGCTGACGTCACCACCGGGTCCTGGTAAAAGCCCTTGCCGACTTGTGCTTCTCGGGAGCGTTTCCATCTTGTGTCCAGATCCAGTGCAGGAGAGGAGGCTGGTTCTGTGGCTGGCGGCTCTGCGGGCACTCGGCTGACGTCATCAACGGGTCCTTCTTATCTTGATCTCACACGGCGCTAGCCGTTGGCGCGTTTTCAAAGGGGCGCGTTTCTAAGGGGGTTGTCTGGCCCCTTGTGAGCCCCTTTTGAGCCATCTTGGAGCCCTGGTGCTAGAGTTGGGGCATGCCAGGTGGTAAGCGCAAGAAGAAGCCGGTGGCCGATGAATCCCAAGCGGGGGCAATTGAGAAGCACTTGGTTTTTACACCACGGCCCGCCATACCAGGTACTGTGCCTCTGGTTCCTGTCACAGAAGGTGCGAGTTTAAGCTCAATCGAGCGTACCCCACCGCTTCCTCCTGGTTTCCTTGAGCTTTCTAAGGAAGCTTCCTTTGTTCCCGATTCACAAATGTGTCCTCAAGAAGTTGTGTGGAGTCATTCCTTTTCTCCTGCGCCTTTGCCGGCAACTTCCACGGTATCATTATCAGATGTTTGGACTGTAGTTTCTCGCACGGAGCGTATGTTGTCAGAGACTGTTTCCAAATTGTGCCTATTTACAAGGGATTCCATTCAAAAGTTTCATGCTCTAGATTCCCAGATCGGTGCTTGTAACTCGGTTCTGGCGAAACTAGAGCCTCAAATGGGCAAGTTTTCGGATTTCACGGCTTCTCATGCAAAAGAAAGTTTTCTGCTGCATCAGAAGCTGGAAAACCTGGAAAACTTAGCTCGCAAAATGAATATTCGTGTTTTGAATTTTCCCACATGTCCCATGTTGTCTCCTACAATACTCTTTAGAAAGTATTTAAAGGATATCCTTCTTTTTCCTCAGGCTGAGTCTTGCGTTTTGGTTAAATGTTATTATCTTGCTTCGAGAGCTTCTTCTACTCCTGAGGATAAAGAAGAGATTCCTATTTCAGATAAGGCAGATTTCAATTTAACAGCTTTTCTTGAAGAAACTCAGGATGTCATTATTACTAGAGCCACCTTACTGGTTACCCTTTCCTCTGAAGAGGATAAGATTTCGATATTGAAGTCTTATTTTAGGAGGAAAGAGTTCCAGTTTTTGTGGCGATAAAGTTTCTATGTTCCCGGATGTTTCTCGGGTTACGCAGCTTCGTAGAAAATCTTTTCTTTTGTTAAAACCTAGAGTATTGGCTTTGGAAGCTACGTTTTTCTTAAAGTACCCTTGCAAATGCTGCATATCTTTACGTTACGATAAATTTGTCTTTTATTCTTCATCTGACTTAGAGAACTGGTTAGTTGAGCGGGAAAAGGTCCATAGTGTACCCTGAATAATAGGTTAGCAGTGAGGAAACTCGCCTGGCTAGGTTGGCTGTAGCCCTTGTGGCTGAGCCTTGATTTTCTTATTACAATTTCATGGTTTGATTAGACTCTCCCCGAGACGTGGTTTGGAAGTTTAATGATGATTACCTGTTTTTGGTTTATATTTCTTCTTTTATTTTTCTGTATTATTGGTTGTAATTGTTTATCTATTATGACTCTGTAAAAAGTATCTTCATAAATAAAATATATAAAAAAAAAAGACAATGTCAAATAGCAATTACATAAACAGAATACCTCAGCTCAGTTACACATGCAGAACATAGACCATCACCAAACAAGGAATCACAATTTAAAAACAGGAAGACAATAATTAAACTGGGAACCCTAAAAGCCAAACTTGGAATGTACAACAACAATGTAGAAATAAAACTATAAATTAATTTCCTCTTGTACTAAACAAGCACAGACATTAATAATGCACATTTCCCAGAGCTGACATATTCCAGTTAATAAATTCAAAATAAAGAGATATCTTTGTACCTTTTTTGCATTTTTTTTTCAGTTGCAATTGTTCCAGCCACTTTCTTCTGGTTTATTTGTGTCTTCTGCTATCTCTCCATCGTCTGCTGTCCATTTGTCCTTTCTTCTCTTCTAGTTTTTTTCCATTCTCTCTCTACATCTGCTTTAACATAATAATCTTTCTCCTTTTGCTCTTTCCTCATTCCTATTTCATCCACTCAAATTTTACCCCTCCATCCTCAATCCCCACTTAGTCTCCCAATACCCGGCCAATTGTACATTTTTCTTCCCTCCCACACAAAATATTTTTCCCCTCTCCATTTCACTCTCCCAGCCCCATCCCCTTCTAATCTCCCCCAACATCAGCTCCCTTTTAGTTCCAGCCCCACCCAGTATCCGCTCCCTTCTAGTCCCCACATCAGCCCATTTCCAGTCCTGGCCCCCCATCAGTCCATTTCCAGTCCTAGCTTCCCCATCCATTTCCAGTCCTATCCGAGTCCCTTCATCAGCTCATTTCCAATACCAGCTTCCCATCAGCCCATTTCTAGTCCTTTCCTAGCCCCACCATCAGCCCATGTTAAATCCTAGCTCCCCTCCACTCAGCCCATTTCTAATCCAAGCCCCCCATGAGCCTACTTCCAGTTCTAGCCCCTCAATGAGTCCATTTCAATCCAAGCCCCCACCACAGCCCATTTCCAATCTTAGCTCCCCCCAACACCCAATTCCCAGTCCTATCCTAGCCCCTCCATCAGCCCATTTCCTGTCCTAGCTCCCTCCCCTAAGAGCCCATTCCAAGCCCCCCTTCCCATCAGCTATTTGCAGTTCAAGCCCCCTTCCACTCAGCCCATTTCCATTCCAAGTCCCCCTCCCCATCAGCTATTTGCAGTTCAAGCCCCCCACTTCCCCTCAGCCCATTTCCATTCCAAGCCCCGTCCCCATCAGCTATTTGCAGTTCAAGCCCCCCACTTCCCCTCAGCCCATTTCCATTCCAAGCCCCATCCCCATCAGTTATTTGCAGTTCAAGCCCCCTTCCACTCAGCCTATTTCCATTCCAAGCCCCCCTCTCCATCAGCTATTTGCAATTCAAGCCCCCTTCCACTCAGCCCATTTCCAGTCCTAGCAACCCCCCCAACCCATTACCAGTCCTAGCCCCCCACAGCCCACTCCCAGTCCTAATCCCACCAGCCCATTCCCAGTCCTAATCCCCCATCACCCAATTTTTAGTTTAAGCCCTCCCATAGTCCATTACCAGTCCTAACCTCCCCATCAGCCCACTCCCAGTCCTAATCCCACCAGCCCATTTCCAGTCCTAATCCCCCATCACCCAATTTTTAGTTTAAGCCCCCCCATAGCCCATTATCAGTCCTAACCCCCCCAGAATCGAGTGTGCCGTGGGGCCCCCCCTGTGCCCGGCAGAGCCTGCCCTCCCCAGTATCAGCTCTCTGTTTCCAGCTTCAGTCACACGCGCCGGCTTTCAGAGCGCGAAGGGACTAGTTTCCCTTTCGCAGCTCTGTTAAGCCCGCAGGGGCTGATGGGAACTTCCCATCAGCCCCCGCAGGCTTAACAGAGCAGCGAGGGAGAAACTCTCCCCTCGCGCTCTGAAAGCCGGCGCGTGTGACTGAAGCTGGAAACAGAGAGCTGATACCAGGGAGGGCAGGCTCTGCCGGGCACAGGGGGGGCCCCGCGGCACACTCGATTCTGCCGCGGCGGCCCCGGAAGTGGCAGCAGACAGCTTTTTTTTTTTTTTTTTAAATTTTACTTTTGGATCAGAATGTTTTTTGCGCGGGGCCCCCTGAAATGCGGGGCCCTGTGCAAAAAACATTCTCGCTCAATGGACGGGCCGGCCCTGGGGGGAGAGGATACAGAGTTTAGAGAAGTCAGTAAGACAAAATCTGAAGCTGACTATGGTACAGCTTACCAGTTACTAGCAAGAAAATTCAAGCTAAAGCTGAAAAAAGCAAGCCACTAATGAATGTAGCAAAATATGATCTCAAAAATATACCACCAAATTTTAAAGACTGCCTGCATAATCGATTCCCTGCTTTGAATAGAAATGACAGAACACTAGAAGAGGTATGGGATGATATCAAGACAGTTGTCTCTGAGATGCCTACTTGTATACAGTATCTACCTCTTCATTCAGTACTATATACTCTAACTCTCCCTTTTTATTTTTTAGGCTTCTAGCATTTGAATTTAAACATTGCAAAAATATGTTTTTGTTTATAGCTATAACCTGCTTAACAGCTGACAGAGATAATTTGAAACCATCCAGCTTTGCTCTTTATTGGGCCACTTTCACCTTGGTTCCATATGTTCTCCTCCTGGTGTTCAATTTTATAACAGATCACCAATGCATAAAATTCATGTAATTGCCTATTTTTGCATTTTTTAAAAGGGAACATTGTATATTTTTTTATAAAATACTAGCATACATCCAGCAGAAATATTTGCTAGATTGAAGCTATGGGAATATACTTGCTCAGGAGCAGGTAAAAATGTTAACATGTAAAGTAGTCCATGCTGTACGTGCCTGGCCCATCTGGATGTTCAGAAACAGGACATCCAGAAGTTGCACCCGATTCTGATCATGCAGGGGCTAGAAGTCCCCATGGGATCCGAATCGGATGCAACCAGCCTGGATATTCATGTGAATGTGCAGGCTGGGCCCCGATTCTGGTCTCCTGGACATCTGTCACACTACTTGGGTAACTCAGCCAGGCTCCTACATGGAGCGGCAGTGGCATGGCATCCCGTTGCCAAGCCACTGTGGCTCCATGCAGGAGTCACGATCACCGGCCGCCCACCATATCCTTCTTTCCTCACAGCCCGACCTCCGATCAGGCCTTCCATGGCCAGGGTCGGGCTGTGGGGAATCCCCTGCACCCCTCACCTTTCCTCTATGCCCTGGCACCGCCATCCCCAACATCCAGGGGGACTTATTCCGCATCCAAGGTGGAATAAGTTCCCCGTCTATCCTGGTGGACCCAGATGTACCCTGTATGTCCAGGTTGTGGGCCCCGCCTATTCTCTTCCCCATTGCCACCCCTGCACGCTGCTGTCCAGAGCTCCCTGCACATCTCCTATGTACATGCGGGAAGCTTTAGGCAGGGGATATGGGGTTATGGAGGTGTTATGGCATAGATTACAAATTGGACGTCCATTCCTGCTAAATGCGGTTTGGAATCTACCACTATAGACCCTCAAATCCTTGCCAATTTCTATAAAGACAAAATATCACAAAAAAGCCCTAATCAATATACCTTAAACCTCCAACCACCTACTATACAGCATACATGGTCCACATTCCCCTTGACCACCATGGAAGTTCTCGAAAACATCATCACAAAAGTAAATACAACTACCTCACATCTCGACCACTGTCCTGTAAACTGGATAAAGGACACAAAAACAGAATTCACCCCCTCATCCTCCATATCATCAACACATCCCAGCAACTTGGCTACATGCCTCCTGCCCTTAAACATGCAGTCATACACCCAATCCTTAAGAACAGTACAATGGACAAAAACAACCCCACCTCATACAGGCCAATCTCCAGCCTCCACTACTGACTAAACTAATTGAAAAAGCTATCCTTTTCCAACTTCAAGACCATATTGACACATATGCCCCCCCTAGACCATCAACAATATGGCTTTTGGCCATACCATGGCGTCGAGACACTCCTAACTGTACTATTTGACCGTATACTTCACGGAATTGATAATACTGAAACTATGTTCTTCCTCATATTCCTAGACATCTCCGCAGCCTTTGATAGTGTAAACCATCACATCATGCTATCCAGATAACATATAGGCATCAATAACACAGTGTTACAATGTATTACTATAAATAACACAGTATTTCTTATAGTATTACTATATTACAGTATTGCTATGTATTACTATAAATAACACAGTATTACTATCGGTAGTTTAACTACTGGCAGGATCTCCCAAGATGGACAGGTCTCAGCTGAGGTGCCAGACCAAGACAAACCACCCATCTGGGCAGCAGCAGAATGGGATAGTGTTGATGGCGGAGATTCACATTTCTGTGACAACGGCAACAACACCAAACTTAAACTGCGCGGAAGAAAGGCCTGGCAATCTACTTCTGTATCTTGCCATGAAAACCCAATGGATAGTTAAAACAAAACAAATTGTGCTATAGTGCTGGAAGATAAGACCCCCAGGTCGGAAAGCACTCAACTACTTCCCAGGGAAAGCACTCAAATACTTCCCAGGGAACAAAGAAACACAATCACACCCAAATATCAATAACTACATTCCAACCACGTAAACTTTCCTGTCGCAACAGCACATTACACTATTTCACCAGATTAACAGTACGCTTTTCAGACACTATGACACTGTTATGTAAATAGTTGTTTTGTAAATAGTTGCTCCTGTTATCCAAGTTGATTTTCCTGTTAACTGTAATGACCAGATAAATGTAACTTGTCTGAGGTTTCTTGTTCCATGTAAACCGTGCTGATAACGAATAGTGCGGTATATAAAAAATGTTAATAAATAAAATAAATAAATAAACTAGCTACTGTGGAAGAGCTGAAGACTTTTCAGAGTAAAGCCAGCATTTATGATGTGGTTGGATCAAAGCCCTTGGGATGTTTGACTGCTGATGTAGCTGCGCATGAAATGAGAGTCAGAAGCTGTAAAGATGTCTTACGCATTGGAACATGGAACGTACGAAGCATGAACCAAGGGAAGTTGGAGGTGGTCAAGAATGAAATGGAACGTGTACAACTTGATCTGTTGGGTGTCAGCGAACTGAAATGGACTGGCATCGGGCACTTTGTATCAGATTATCACATGGTCTACTATGCTGGAAATGAAAGACAAAGAAGAAATGGTGTTGCATTTATAATAAAGAAGAAACTTGCAAGAACTGTAATGAAATACAATGCAGTCAGCGAACGCTTAATCTCTATTCGTCTACGAGGAATGCCTATCAACACAACTATAATTCAAGTATATGCCCCAACAACAGCTGCAGAAGAGAATGAAATTGAAGAGTTCTATGAACAAGTACAAGCTGAAATTGACAGAACATGCAAACAGGATATCCTGATAGTCATGGGTGACTGCAACGCAAAGGTTGGCAACAAAGAAGAAAGCAAAGTAGTTGGAAAATATGGACTTGGCAACAGAAATGAAGCTGGAGAAAGACTGATAGAATTCTGCAAGACCAACGATCTATTCATTTCAAACACCTTCTTCCATCAACACAAGCAGCGACTGTACACATGGACTTCACCCAATGGACTGTATAAAAATCAAATTGACTACATCTGTGGAAGTCAACGATGGAAAAGTTCTATAACATCAACAAAGACAAAACCTGGAGCTGACTGTGGTACAGATCATCAACTACTAGTATGCAAACTCAAGCTAAAGTTGAAAAGAGCAAACCACTCATGAATGCAGCAAAATATGACCTTGAGAATATACCACTGGAATTTAAAGACTGCCTGAAAAATCAATTTGCTGCTTTAGATACAAATGACAGAGCTCCAGAAGAGTTATGGAATGACATCAAGAAGGTTGTGTTGGAAGAAAGCGAGAAGTCTCTACAAAAGGTGAAAAAGCAAAAACGGCCAAAATGGATGACGGAAGAAACTCTGAAAATTGCCAAGAAACACAGAGAAGCTAAAGCCAGAGGAGAAAGAAAGACAATAACAAAACTCAACAGAGATTTCCAACGTGCAGCAAGACAGGACATGAAAAAGTACTACAACGACGCATGCAAGGAAATAGAAGAAACTATTAGAGGAAGAACAAGATCGGCTTTCCTAAAGCTATGAGAGTTAAAGAAAAAGTTCCAGCCTCGAATTAGAATATTACAAGATGCTCAAGGTTCTATGTTGAATGATGCTGAGAAGATCAAGAAAAGGTGGAAGGAATATACAGAGTTTTTATATGCTAAAGATCTAGTGGACCAACAGCCGTTTCAACCTGTACCTTATGATCGGGAAGCATTGGTGATGAAAGAAGAAGTTAAAGCAGCATTGAAAGCCTTATCAAAGAACAAAGCACCAGGCATTGATAGCATTCCCATAGAAGTATTACAGCAATCTGATGCAGCTGTTACTGTACTTACAAGGCTCTGCCAAGAAATATGGAAGACAACATCATGGCCAACTGACTGGAAAAGATCTGTGTTTATACCAATACTAAAGAAAGATGATCCAACTGACTGTGGAAATTATCGCACAATCGCTCTGATCCCACATGCCAGCAAGATTCTACTGAAGATTATTGAAAAGAGACTACAACCATACCTGGAACAAGAACTACCTGAAGTGCAAGCAGGGTTCAGGAAAGGGCGTGGAACAAGAGACATCATTGCGGATGTGAGATGGATCCTTGAAAAGACTAAAGAATACCAAAAGGATATCTATTTGTGCTTTATCGACTATAGCAAGGCTTTTGACTGTGCAAACCATGAGAAACTCTGGGCCACATTAAGAAGCATGGGTATACCAAAACACCTGATTGTACTCTTGCACAATCTGTACATTGATCAAGAAGCAACAGTTTGAATGGATCAAGGAGAAACAGAATGGTTTAAAATAAGCAAAGGTGTAAGACAAGGCTGCATTCTTTCCCCCTACCTGTTTAATTTATATGCAGAACAAATCATCAGAGAAGCAGGATTGTATGAAGACAACAGAGGTGTGAAGATTGGTGGAAGACTCATCAACAACCTTCGCTATGCTGATGATACCACATTACTGGCTGAAAGTGAAGATGATCTGAAACATTTGCTTCTCACAATCAAAGAAAATAGTCTCAAAATGGACCTGCACCTTAATGTAAAGAAGACAAAGATTATGACAACTGGCATAATCAACAGGTTCATGTTGAAGGAGAAGAAATTGAAATTGTGAACAACTTTAACCTACTTGGATCAACTATCAATAAAGAAGCAACAAGCAGTCAAGAAATCAGACGACGCATTGCTCTTGGCAGAATGCCTATGAAAGACCTAGATAAGATTCTCAAGAGCAGAGATGTCTCTCTCCATACAAAGATTTGACTTGTTCAAGCCATGGTATTTTCAATAACATCATATGGATGTGAAAGCTGGACAGTGAAAAAGATAGACAGGAAGAAAATTGATGCCTTTGAATTATGGTGCTGGCGGCGAATACTGTGTATACCATGGACTGCCCGAAGAACAAACCAGTCGGTACTAGAGGAGATAAAACCTAAGCTTTCTTTAGAAGCTCAGATGACAAGACTTCGACTTTCATACTTTGGACACATCATGCAAAGAGAGAGATCATTATAGAAAGACATCATGCTTGGCAAGATAGAAGGTCAGCGCAAAAGAGGAAGGCCAGCAATGAGATGGATCGATACAATAACAGCAGCTACAGGTACCAGTCTGTCAACAATGAGCCGCCTGACTCAAGACCGAACACAATTTAGAATAGCTATCCAGAGGGTCATCATGAGTCGACTCCAACTCGATGGCACTTAACAACAACAACACAATGGTTTAACTCATACCTGTCAGAAAGAACCCAGCAAGTTAAAATAGGAAATACCACCTCCAAAACATATAACCAAGAACAAGGTCTCCCACAGGGCTCCGCACTCGCCACACTTTATTTAACATTTACCTGCAACCCATCTGCTCCATACTTAAAAAATTTAAATTACTATACCACATATATGCGGATGATCTAATGATATATCTTCCATTTAAAATTAATAAACCCCAATCCAACAAATCAATAGCTGTTTCACTGAATTACTCAACTGGCTTTTTGACTACAATCTAAAGATTAATTTCAATAAAACCGAGGCTCTCTGTGTATCACGAAACCTAAACTTCACACCTCCACCAAACATTAAAATTCAAGACACAATGATAGCTGTCAAAGAAGAGATAAAATATCTTGGTGTAATATAGATCACACCCTGAATATGTCTTCATTCATAAAAAACACAAGAAAAATTTACTATAAACTGAGACTGCTAAAACAACTCCACCCACTGCTCCACCCTAGCGACTTTAAATCAGTACTCAAAGCAATTGTGACCCCACACTTCAACTATGCAAACTCATTACTCCAAAGACTGCCTAAGCAAACAATTTGTCCACTACAAATTGCACAACATTTTGCTGCCAGAACAACAACAAACTCCAACCCATTAGACCATATTACTCCGATACTATTTAACACCCAATACAAAATTATTGTAACCACCTTCAAGCTAATCAATGCCATATCCCCATCCTAACTATCTTCCCGTATCTCTAATGAAAAGACCTCTCACAACCAAAGAAACTGCAATAAAAACAAACTAATAACAGCACCAGACTACATTAAAGCCAAAAAGATCACAAACAACAGAGCATTTTCACACTACGCACCCATCCTTTGGAACACACTTCCAGACAGCCTAAGAGAGATGAAAGACCTCGTTGCCTTCAGAAAAAAACGTAAAACACATCTATTCTCACAACACTTCGGCTCTATAACATAACCTCAGAACCCTAACTAGACACCTCACTCACCAGATCCACATTCCCTAGAAGAATACACCATAAACACAATGACACACATCCTATGTATATAGTTATTGGTTAGATTGTTTAATTGTTATTGTACATAGTTATTACTGTTAAATGTAAACTAAATTTGTACCTCTGTGCAATTCATTGCTGTTCATTGTAAACCGCAATTGATCTTTAGTGAATTGTGGTATAGAAATGTAAAATAAATAAATACAATAAAAATAACACATTTATTTTATAAAGTACACGCATAAATCGTGACTCTTACAGTGCTCTGCCCAAACTCCTCCCCTGAACATGCCTAAGGTTGTATACAAGGGCTCATCTAAGTGCATCGCACTTAATTTTCCATGTGAACTAATTTTATGAGGCCTTTTATGCATGTATAGTAGCACATACAACATAGGTGTCAAACTCTGGCCCGCGGGCCAAATTTGGCCCGTAGTGTAATTATATTTGGCCCGCGAGGCTATACCAAATGACTACTAGAGCTAGCCCGCCGGTATTATACAGCGCATTCATTCATCGCTAATACTACAAATCCCATAATGCCTTGCTGTTGTTTTGGCGCGTCAATCAGGACAGGTCCCAGAAACGCCCTCTCCTGTGTGACAGAAGTCATAGCGATCTCAAGCTACAACTGTCACTATGGAACCCCTTCCCAAAAATGGCAAAAAGAAAGGCAGACAACAGGAACTTTCTGGACAGGTGGGAGACAGAATATTTGTTTACATATGTAAAAGACAGACCTGTTTGTCTGATTTGTGGAGTCAACGTGGCTATAACTAAGGAGTATAACATTCGACGACACTATGAAACAAAACACCATGACAAGTACAAGGACCTGGACATGACTCAAAGGAGCCAGAAAGTGGAGGAGATGAAAAGAAGTTTGGTTTCACAACAGAATATGTTCAAAAAAGCCACATCACAAAGTGAGGCTGCTGTAAAGGCTAGTTATATTGTGGCAGCAGAGATCGCAAAATCAGCCCGGCCCTTTAATGAGGGAGAGTTTGTGAAAAAGTGCATGTTGAAAGTTTGTGACATCGTGTGCCCAGAGAAAAAGCAAGCCTTTTCAAACGTGAGCCTGAGCAGAAACACAGTAGCTGATCGCACATGTGATCTTGCCACCAATCTGTATGACCAGCTTTTGGAAAAGGGAAAAGATTTCGTTGCATTCTCCCTTGCTGTGGATGAGAGCAGCGACGCATCTGATACTGCTCAGCTGTCAGTCTTCATCCGTGGAGTGGACTCAAATATGTGTGTTACGGAGGAGCTATTGGGATTCAAATCAATGCATGGCACAACCACAGGAAAGGAAATTTTTGAGGAGGTTTCCAAATGCGTAACTGAAATAAAGCTGCCGTGGGATAAACTCGTGGGATTAATGACAGATGGTGCGCCAGCGATGTGCGGTAAAACAAGTGGACTGGTGGGCAGGGTCCGGGAGAAGATGCAGGAAGAGAACTGTGCAGGTGAACTAACTGTTTATCACTGCATCATACATCAGGAATCATTGTGTAGCAAAGCCCTAAAGATGGAACATGTTATGACCACAGTAACACAAGTAGTTAACTTTATAAGAGCCAAAGGTCTGAATCACCGCCAGTTTAAGTCTTTTCTGGAGGAGTGTGGTTCGGAATACGCAGACGTGCCGTATCACACAGAGGTGAGATGGTTAAGCCGAGGAAAAGTACTGAATAGATGTTTTGAGCTGCATGAGGAAATATGTCAGTTTCTGGAAAGCAAAGGGAAGGACACAGCAGAGCTTCGGGAGAAAAAGTTTCTGTGTGAGCTGGCCTTTCTGTGTGACATCTCGAGCCATCTCGATGCGCTGAACCTGCAGCTTCAGGGGCGGGGGCGCATCATCACAGACATGTACGCTGCAGTGAGGGCTTTTAAAACTAAACTGTGCCTGTGGGAGAATCAGATGCTGCAAGGAAACCTTGGCCATTTTCCCTGCTGCCAAACCATGAAAACGCAGTTCTTTACCAACTTGTTCCCATGCGCACAGTTTGCTGAAAAACTCAGTGTACTCGGCGCTGAGTTTAGCCGGCGATTTGCCGACTTTGATGTCCAGAAATGTAGGTTTGAACTGCTCAGTAATCCCTTTGCAGTTAATGTGGAAAACGCACCAACCAACCTCCAAATGGAGCTAATTGAACTCCAGTGTAATGACACGCTGAAGTCAAAGTATGATGCTGTGGGCGCCGCCCAGTTTCCACAGTTCATCCCTGACACAATGCCTTAGCTCCGCACCCAAGCTGCTCAGATGCTCTCCATGTTCGGCAGCACTTATCTATGTGAGCAACTTTTCTCCTCGATGAAGATGACCAAAACATCTCACAGGAGACGTCTGACTGATGAACACCTTCGCTCGATACTGAGGATTTCCTCAGCTCAAAGCCTGAGCCCAGACATTGATGAACTATCATCCAAGAAGAGATGCCAGGTATCTGGCTTGGGCACATCAGATTAGATCAGTGTGCAGCAAACTGAGCAATAATTAACGTTTTCTTTATGCACTTTTTCTTGCTACTCTAAGACATGGGCTTGAATGGTTGATTAATTTATTATTGTTATTTTATTTTAAAAATTATTATTTATTATTATTTAAATCTTATTTAATAAATTAATGTCATTGATGTTTTTTTTAATTTGAAATTGGTTTTTGCATATCTGAACTATTAAGTTATAAATTGTATAGTAATAAGTGTTGCTTCATATTCAATGTTAAAGCAAATCTTGTTTGGGTCCATATTAAAAGGTTCATTTGTTCAATGCTGGCCCGCGACTTTGTTCAAGTTTTACATTTTGGCCCACTGTGTATTTGAGTTTGACACCCCTGACATACAATAAACCCTTTATAAAATACCCCCCACCCCTTAATGTTCTTTTGTTCTATCACCATGATGCTATTTGAATGACTCTGATCATATATTCTATCAGCATCTATCACAGTGAGCGATTTCTAAATTGTAGTTGGACATGTTGTTAGTCGATTTTCAGCGGCATCAGTCAGCACTGTCAAAGTGTCTGGCCACCGTCACTTTAAGTTATGACTGGACATTTTGTGCTGGTGCATATCCAGTGACTGCCCCTGAATAGCTAGTTTGGCTGAATTACTGTTTTACAGTCTGGTTAGCAACAATATTCAGCCACTAACTGGGTTATAAAACCGCATAAGGTTAGGACAGCCTCTACCTATTCTAACTTTATGCGGGTAATGGCTGAATATCACCACCAACCACAAAGCTGCTGGTGCAGCCCTGAAATCCCCAGCTCTATCCAGATAGCACTGAGACATTTAAACCAGTTAGCAGAGGATAATCAGTGGCACTAACTGGGTTATTTCAAATCTGCAAACCGCATAAATGCATTTGAATATGGCCCCCCCCTCTATAATTTTTGGAGACACCAATTGTGTTTCCTTTGAGATCAAATGTTTGCTTACCCCTTTTCAAGTGAATAAACCACTTTAATATTATGCTTAGCAGGTAAAAAGAGCTCTGGAAATTACCTTCATCACTCTGAAACTCTGGCTTACTTTGGCAGAGCAGAGATAGAGCTACAGAGAGATCTGGGGAAACAGTTTGGCAAGTGTGAGGGAAGCCAGGGCTGGCCCATTCATTATGCAAGAGTGTTGTTCGCACAGGCCCCCGCACTTCAGGGAGCACCACGTGAACTTCATTCTGCTCGGTTTGTATGTCCAGCTTCAGAGGAAGCTAGGAAGGCCCGAGGCCCCGGCTCACCTCTGCATAGATGCCAGAGTGAAGAGCGGCGTGTTCCTTTCTCCGGCAGCTGTGTTCTCGTGAAGGATGCTGAATGTCAGGAAACAGGAAATGCCCTTTAACCTTTCCCAACACTCAGTGCAATTCACGAGAATACAGCAGGAATGAAGGAACACGCTGCTCTTCACTCCAGTGCTGTGCAGAGGTGAGTCGTGGCTTCGGGAATCCCTGGCTCCCTCTGAAGCCGCTCAGACAGGTGCGGGGCTCTTCAAGTCAGGGCTAGGATAGGACTGGAAATAGGCTGATGGGGGTGTTTGGACTGGAAATGGACTGATAGGGGACTAGGATAGGACTGGAAATGGCTGATGGGGGCTAGGACTGGAAATGAGCTGCTGGGGGGAGCTTGGACTAGAAGTGGGCTGATGGGGGCTTGGCCTAGAAATGGGCTGATGGGGGACTAGGATTGGAAATGGGTTGATGGGGGGCTTGGACTGGAAATGGGCTAATGGGGGCTAAGATAGGACTTGAAATGGCTGATGGGGAGCTAGGTTTGGAAATGGGCTGATGGGGGGGCTTGGACTGGAAATGGGCTGATGGGGGGCTGGGATAGGACTGGAAAAAAACTGATTGGGGGCTAGGATTGGAAAAGGGCTAATGGGGGGTGCTAGGACTGGATATGGGCTGATGTGGGGGGATGGGAGAATGGGACTAGAAGAGAGTGGATGCTGGCTGGGGCTGGAACTAGAAGGGAGCTGATGTTGGGGAGGACTAGAAGGGGATGGGGCTGGGGGAGTGAGGATGGATATTTTGTGTGGTAGGGAAGAAAAATCTACAATTGGCTGGGTATTGGGAGAGTAGTGGGGATTGAGGATGGAAGGGTGAAATTTGAGTGGATGAAAAAGGAATAAAGAAAGAAATGGAGGAAAGAGCAAAAGGGGAAAGATCAGTATGTTAAAGCAGATGTAGAGAGAGAATGGAAAAATACTAGAAGAAAGAAGAAAGGATAAATGGACAGCAAACAATTGATAGTTAGCAGAAGACATGAAGAAACCAGAAGAAAGTGACTGCGGAAATAGTAACTGAAAAATAAAATGCCCAAACAACAAAAGATAGAAAAATACGTTTTTATTTTGAATTTATTAGCTGGAATATGTCAGCTCTTGGAAAAGTGTATCGCTAACGCCTTGTTTTTGTTTAGTACAAGAGAAAATTAATTTATAGTTTTATTAGTTTCCCCTGTTCTTTCCAAGTTATTTTCCCTGTTCGATGTAAACTCGGGAGTGCCCTTCGGTCCTCGAGTTGTTCTGTTAACTGTAAACCGCACTGATGATAAAGAGCGCGGTATAAAAGAAATGTTAAAATAAATAAATAAATAAATTTCTCTAGTGTTGTTGTAGATTCCAAGTTTGGCTTTTGGGGTTCCCAGTTTAATTATTGTTTTCCTATTTCTAAATTGTGATCCCTTGTTCTTTGTTTTGGTGAAGGACTGTGTTCAGCATGTGTAACAGAGTTGAGGTATTCTGTTCATGTAGTTTCTATTTGATAGTGCCACCTGTTCTGTTTCTCCAGTAGAAGATGTATTGGTATTCTCTGAAATGTATTGTTTAATATTTGCAGTGTTGCCTTTTGATAGGTAGGGTTTGGTGCTTTGTGAGTCCTGATAATGCTGTTATGATACGGCGGATTTGCTATGGGTTCTAAATAGAAACATCGAAACATGACGGCAGAAAAAGACCACAGGGCCTATCTGGTCTGCCCTTCCATATCAACTACAATAGTCACCTTTTTTAACCTTTAGCAATCCTCTATGTTTGTCGCATCCTTTTTTTGAATTCAGATACTGTTCTCGTGTCCACCACCTCCACTGGGAGACTATTCCATGCATCTACCACGCTTTCCGTAAAGAAATATTTCTGCATATTACTCTTGAGTCTATCCCCTTTCACTCTCATCCTATGTCCACTCGTAGCAGAGCTTGCCTTCAATTGAAAGAGACCCTCCTGTGCATTTATGCCACGGAAATGGGGGTGGGAGGGGTGGGGAGGGGGGGTATAAACTTTAAAATTGTAATCATCACCTGTACGTGTTTACTCTAGTTGGGGATGAGAGTCCACCCCTTTGGAGGTTGGTTGTTTCATGTTCTTTGTTTTTTGTTGATGATTATTAAATAAAGCTTACAAAAAAAAAAAAAATAAATAAATAAATGTCTCTATTGTCTCTTCTATACTGCCATCATTGCAATGTTTTCTTCTTAATGAATTTTCTGTCAACTACTTGTTGCCTCACACTGAGGATTTTAATGTGCTACCAAACAAACTGTGTCCCACACTTCTTGCTTTATGCATTAACCCATGTGTACATTATAAAAGCTCTATAGATTCACCTTCTTCCCTCAGTGGACCTCCACTCTTCATCAATGCACTTCTCTGTAATGATTCCCTAAATCCATGCTTACTAGAATTATTGTTGTGATCTATAGATCTATCGCACAGATGTAATCCTCCTCTACTCCTATTCTCTTCCACACCAACTCTGCATTTATATAAAAAGCTTTAGTATAACAACACTAATCTTTCTTACATTCCATCCACTCTTTTTACTCAGAATGCATGGTTCTCTCCTCTCCACTAACATGGATATCAGATTTATTATAATTAGTGCAGTACTCAGCCTTTCATTAATTACTTCATGATCCTACACCCTCTAGTCCCATCAAAAACCCTTCCTTCCCTGCTCCATCTCCATTATTAAACATCATCCCAAGCAAAACCAAATCAACTACACCTACAAATATGCACAACCTATTGGAAGCCACCCCTACAGAAGCAACTGCATCTCCCCAACAACACAACATGGAAACATAGAGATTCCACAACCCCCCCCCTAAAATGCATGCTAATTAACACGAGATCTATAAGAAATAAAATCTCAGTAATCCTCGATGTTCTAATAAATGAAAACCAGATTCTTTCTGCATCACTGAAACCTGGTTTACCGAGATTGATACGGTCCTCCTAAATCAGGGGTGTCAAACTCAAATACACAGTGGGCCAAAATGTAAAACTTGAACAAAGTCGCGGGCCAGCATTGAACAAATGAACCTTTTAATATGGACCCAAACAAGATTTGCTTTAACATTGAATATGAAGCAACACTTATTACTATACAATTTATAACTTAATAGTTCAGATATGCAAAAACCAATTTCAAATTAAAAAAAACATCAATGACATTAATTTATTAAATAAGATTTAAATAATAATAAATAATAATTTTTAAAATAAAATAACAATAATAAAATTAATCAACCATTCAAGCCCATGTCTTAGAGTAGCAAGAAAAAGTGCATAAAGAAAACGTTAATTATTGCTCAGTTTGCTGCACACTGATCTAATCTGATGTGCCCAAGCCAGATACCTGGCATCTCTTCTTGGATGATAGTTCATCAATGTCTGGGCTCAGGCTTTGAGCTGAGGAAATCCTCAGTATCGAGCGAAGGTGTTCATCAGTCAGACGTCTCCTGTGAGATGTTTTGGTCATCTTCATCGAGGAGAAAAGTTGCTCACATAGATAAGTGCTGCCGAACATGGAGAGCATCTGAGCAGCTTGGGTGCGGAGCTAAGGCATTGTGTCAGGGATGAACTGTGGAAACTGGGCGGCGCCCACAGCATCATACTTTGACTTCAGCGTGTCATTACACTGGAGTTCAATTAGCTCCATTTGGAGGTTGGTTGGTGCGTTTTCCACATTAACTGCAAAGGGATTACTGAGCAGTTCAAACCTACATTTCTGGACATCAAAGTCGGCAAATCGCCGGCTAAACTCAGCGCCGAGTACACTGAGTTTTTCAGCAAACTGTGCGCATGGGAACAAGTTGGTAAAGAACTGCGTTTTCATGGTTTGGCAGCAGGGAAAATGGCCAAGGTTTCCTTGCAGCATCTGATTCTCCCACAGGCACAGTTTAGTTTTAAAAGCCCTCACTGCAGCGTACATGTCTGTGATGATGCGCCCCCGCCCCTGAAGCTGCAGGTTCAGCGCATCGAGATGGCTCGAGATGTCACACAGAAAGGCCAGCTCACACAGAAACTTTTTCTCCCGAAGCTCTGCTGTGTCCTTCCCTTTGCTTTCCAGAAACTGACATATTTCCTCATGCAGCTCAAAATATCTATTCAGTACTTTTCCTCGGCTTAACCATCTCACCTCTGTGTGATACGGCACGTCTGCGTATTCCGAACCACACTCCTCCAGAAAAGACTTAAACTGGCGGTGATTCAGACCTTTGGCTCTTATAAAGTTAACTACTTGTGTTACTGTGGTCATAACATGTTCCATCTTTAGGGCTTTGCTACACAATGATTCCTGATGTATGATGCAGTGTTTAACAGTTAGTTCACCTGCACAGTTCTCTTCCTGCATCTTCTCCCGGACCCTGCCCACCAGTCCACTTGTTTTACCGCACATCGCTGGCGCACCATCTGTCATTAATCCCACGAGTTTATCCCACGGCAGCTTTATTTCAGTTACGCATTTGGAAACCTCCTCAAAATTTCCTTTCCTGTGGTTGTGCCATGCATTGATTTGAATCCCAATAGCTCCTCCGTAACACACATTTGAGTCCACTCCACGGATGAAGACTGACAGCTGAGCAGTATCAGATGCGTCGCTGCTCTCATCCACAGCAAGGGAGAATGCAACGAAATCTTTTCCCTTTTCCAAAAGCTGGTCATACAGATTGGTGGCAAGATCACATGTGCGATCAGCTACTGTGTTTCTGCTCAGGCTCACGTTTGAAAAGGCTTGCTTTTTCTCTGGGCACACGATGTCACAAACTTTCAACATGCACTTTTTCACAAACTCTCCCTCATTAAAGGGCCGGGCTGATTTTGCGATCTCTGCTGCCACAATATAACTAGCCTTTACAGCAGCCTCACTTTGTGATGTGGCTTTTTTGAACATATTCTGTTGTGAAACCAAACTTCTTTTCATCTCCTCCACTTTCTGGCTCCTTTGAGTCATGTCCAGGTCCTTGTACTTGTCATGGTGTTTTGTTTCATAGTGTCGTCGAATGTTATACTCCTTAGTTATAGCCACGTTGACTCCACAAATCAGACAAACAGGTCTGTCTTTTACATATGTAAACAAATATTCTGTCTCCCACCTGTCCAGAAAGTTCCTGTTGTCTGCCTTTCTTTTTGCCATTTTTGGGAAGGGGTTCCATAGTGACAGTTGTAGCTTGAGATCGCTATGACTTCTGTCACACAGGAGAGGGCGTTTCTGGGACCTGTCCTGATTGACGCGCCAAAACAACAGCAAGGCATTATGGGATTTGTAGTATTAGCGATGAATGAATGCGCTGTATAATACCGGCGGGCTAGCTCTAGTAGTCATTTGGTATAGCCTCGCGGGCCAAATATAATTACACTACGGGCCAAATTTGGCCCGCGGGCCAGAGTTTGACACCTATGTCCTAAATCAACTAAACTCAAATGGTTTTTTGTTTTTTTTTAAAGTTTTATTTTGCATTTTAAAACTTACATGTACATACCATAACAACCACAATAACAATAACAATTACAACCAGAAAAAAAGTCACCCACATCTCCACCCCGCACCAGTCAGCCAGCTTGCAAGCCCTTCAAGGAACATTAGTCTCCCCAGTCAAACCTACAAAAACATCCAGAGCAGCCCATTTATCCACCAGGCTTTTCCCTCCCTGGGATCTGACAACCATGTCTGAGGCTCTCTCATATTTACTATATATGCACACTTGGTGCCACCAAGCATGCCAGGATAGTGCTGTAGAGTCTTTCCATGCACCGAGAATCTGCTTTATTGCCACCGCCAACATGAAATTAACTCCAAAAAAATGCTTCTTGGGAAGCGAGGGGATGTCCATCAGAGCTCTAAGCCCAACAATACTCCACGACAACGGTGCAGAAAAATGAAATATTCGCTGTATACGGCGCCATACCGGCCCCCAAAAGTCTTGTAGGCATGGGCAGTCTAGGAACATATGTCGGAGAGTACCAAGTTCTTGTGAGCAGGACCAGCAGTATGGGGATGTTTCTTTGCACCATTTGGATAGCTTTGTTGGAGTGATATATGCCCTATGGGCGAAGAAAAACAACGATTGCGTTATCGCAGCAGATCTGGCAACACGAACATTGGGGCCCCAGAAGCGATTCCATGCAAGCTGAGTCGAGACTATACCAGTCTCTTCTTCCCACACCTTCTGAGGTCCCCTCACCATTTTCGTACCATGGGAGCAGAATAGGCTATATAGTCTGGACATTCCACCTCTCTGGGCAGTTACACTCTCTGCTACATCTTTCAGCGGCCAGTTCACAGAAAAATCATTCGGAGCCTTCTGCCCCTGAGCCAAACAATGTCGTAATTGAATCCATTGATAGTAACCTTTATCCGGAATTCCAAATTCTTTCTGAAGCGTGCCGAAAGACTTCCAACTATCCGATTCCAGAAGCTGACCTATCATCCAGATTCCTTTACTCTGCCATGTGGTCCAGGCAAAGGAAGCCTTGTTGATCTTTAGTAGAGGATTGTGCCAGAGCGACAGCTGCCGTGAAAGAAGTTTAGCCGTGTCAGTCACTTGTGCCAGGTTTTGAAAGGCTCTCTGGGTAGAAATGATGACTCTTCCCATCTTGCCTTCGTCAGGACTTAACATAATCATCAGGAGATATCCAGGGACCGGCATAACCAGCCGTTCCTCAAGCTCAAGCCACATTGGTTTTTGAGCTAAAAACGATGCAGCAGCCCAGAGACTGCCTTGCTTAAGGACTGCAGACATGTGATACCAAAGGAAGTCTGGAAAGTGAACACCCCCATCGGGCTTGAGTGCTTTAAGTTTCTTAAGGGCAATCCTGGGGGTTTTTCCGCTCCATAAGAAGGAGACAAGTATGCGTTCTACCTCTTTATATACAGCAGCTGGAAGCAATACCGGGATCATACCCAATATATAATTTATCTTAGGCATTAAGGTCATCTTGATAGATTCCAGTCTTCCCCACCAAGTCAAACGGAGCGGGGACCATTGCAATGTGAAATTGCGGGCAATCTCCTTGATCTTGTCGGCATTAATTTTGAGAGTTTCGTCGAGCGGGGCCCTGAATTGGACACCAAGGTACCTTATCGAGGATTCCTCCCATCGAAAGTCGAATTGTTGCACCATATCCGCTGTGGCAAGGCTACATAAGGGAAAAGCCAACGATTTCCCCCAATTCACCCCGGTATCCGGCAAAGCCGGAATAAGCGTGAATCAACTGTAGCAGGGGCTGGATCAAAGCTGGTTGGAGAAAGAAGACCAGATCATCGGCGTATGCCGAAAGTTTGATATGGAGGTCTCGTAGTACAACTCCCTGGACCTCCTCTGCTTGTCTCACCATCAATGCAAGGGGCTCCAAAGCCAGATTAAACAACAGTGGAGATAGCGGGCAGCCTTGCCTGGTACCCCTATAAAGGGGAAAGGAGTCAGAGAGGACTTGGTTGGCGAGGATCCTTGCTGTTGGGTTGGCATACAAGACTCGGACCATGTTTATAAACTGTGCAGGAAAACCAAACCATTCAAGCGCACGAAATAAAAATGGCCATTCCAGCCTGTCAAATGCCTTTTCGGCGTCGAGTGATAAGCCAATCAACGGCTGATGTGATCCTTCTGCTAATTCCATAACACCACAAAGGAGCCGGGCGTTATCCGCTGTCGAGCGCCCATTAACAAATCCGCACTGGTCAGGATGTATGAGCAAATGAAGAACCGTATTAACTCGGCTCGCCAAAGCAGAAGAGTAGATTTTATAATCTGCGTTGAGGAGAGAGATGGGCCGGTAATTGCCCACCTGCTTTGGGTCTTTCCCAGGCTTTCCCAATACCACAATAGTGGCCGCTGCGAAGGCACCTGTATTGTTATCAGCTTTCTGCAGACAATGATAATACGTGAGCAGGTGTGGGAGAAGTTCCTTCACGAACGTCTGGTAAAATTCTGCCGGGAGGCCATCCGGCCCTGCGGCTTTGCCCGTCTGCATTTTCATCAAGGCCTCTTGCACTTCACGGAGCACCAACTCACAGTTCAGGGCCTAAACTCAAATGGTTATAAACTACGTAACTGCCCTAGGGAAACTAAAAGAGGAGGTGGCGTCCTTATACTATGCAAAACAGAACTCGATGTTACCTCTGCTATCTGTAACAATTGCGACAGTATAGACATTCTTAAAATCAAAACTAGAAGCTTAGCTTTATGTCTCCTCAACAGAACCCCCTCTAACAACCACCTTAACCTCACATCTATTCATGAGGCAGCTTGCACATCTCCGTCAAAGAAACCTCATATCATCCTAGATGACTTTAACCTAGCTTCCCTCTTTGCGCCTCAGTCCACAGCTTTCCTTAAATTCAGGGAAGATATGGGATATTAACAAATAATAAACTGCTCCACCCATATCAAGGGCAACATGCTTGACCTTATATTCCTTCCAAAACCTTTCACAGAACTTCCAAACTTTACCTCCCCCATTACATCTCAGGTCCCTTGGTTCAACCATTTCATTGTGTGCCTGAGCCTCCCAATCACCCCTCCCTTCCATAAACCCCCAGGCTCAACATACCATACTGGCCCTTTGGAACTCCCTCCCGCACTCTCTCCGCACTGAATCATCTTTTCCACGGTTTAAGGTTCTTCTTAAAACCTACCTCTTCTGCCAGGCTTTCGATCTTCCTGTTCCCCCACCTACTCCCAACTAGTTGCATACATTAACACCCGCTTTTCAGCCCAGGTATCCTGTTCACCTACCCTAATCCCTCCCTCCTCTCCAGTTGTGCCTATTTCCTCACTGTGTTGTCCCTAGTGTTTCCCGCTTTGCTGTTTCTGTTCTTTACTGTTTTCTCTCTTTTTCTTTCTATTCACTGTCCTGTCGATTTTTGGCGTTCTTTTCTTTCTATTTTTCTTTTGCAGCCTTATTTTTATTGTACACCGCCTTAACACCTCGGTAACAGGCGGTATATCAAATACTGCAAATAAAGATAAAGCAAATAAAGATACTACATCATTCAGGTGATTCGATAATGATGCTTTCCTAAATGATATAATGCCCCAACTTGACCCTTCATCAACCGACCTTAATGAATCAATAAAGAACTGGAATTCCATAATTTATAATGCATCTGCAATTACACACACTCACTTGAAAACTATCCCCAAGCTCACTGAAAAATGGCACACTCATGACATTTACATTCTAAAGAAAAAACTGCAAAAACTGAAGAAAAAAACAGAGAACTAAAAAAAACTACTGAATATAAAGTACTCTATACAGCTGCACTGAACACCTACAGAGAATCTATAAACAACGCAAATATACGGAATAAAGCCATTAACCGTCCAAAGGAACTTTTTGAAATTGTTAAATCCCTAACCAAGTCCACTCAAAATGAACTAAACATAACACACATTAAACCTCAAACCCTAGCTAACCACTTTGCAGCCAAACTAAAGAGCAAAAGAACGACCATTATCTCCTTCCCCCTGAACCCCCATCAAATCCCAACAATTGGCACTCATTCTGATTAAGTTAAAACAACTCCTTGACATTATTACAAAAATCAACACATCCCCCTCAAACCTAGATCCATGTCTGGTGCTATAGATAAAAGCACCTAAAATGGAATTAGCCCCATTCATTCTGAACATAGTTAATCTCTCCTCCAAGGATTTGTACCAAAAGAACTTAAACGCTCAGCCATATGTCCCATACTTAAGAACAAAACTCTCAATAAAGATGACCCTAACTCATATAGACCGATTACCAGCATATCTTTTATATCAAAAATCATTGAGAAAATAGTTCAAATTCAGCTCCAAGACCTCATAGATGCAAATGCACCTCTAGGTGAGCAACAATATGGCTTCCGCCCTTGTTGCTCATCTAGAGAAACACTGCTCCTGGTACTATGTGACACTCTCATCCGCGGTATGGACAATGCCAATCAGGCCTTCATACTTGTTTTTATAGACATAGCTTCTGCATTTGACAATGTAGACCATAATATCCTTCTATCATGACTAACTCTCTTAGGGATAACAGGAACAGCCACCCACTGGTTCAAATCCTACATTTCTGACCGCTCTCAATATGTTCTAGTTGAACAGAAATCATCTACAACATTCCCCCAAGAACAGGGAATTCCGCAGGGCTCTGTGTTATCAGCCCTCATCTTCAACCTTTACCTTCAGCCAATCTGCTTCATTTTCAGAAAATATAAAATCGGATACCACGTTTACGCAGATGATATTATGTTATACACCTTGGTAGACATCATGAATCCTGCATATCACAATCTCACAGCATGTATCCAGGAAGCAGAGTCCTGGCTAAACACAAACAAACTTAACATTAACTTCAATAAAACAGAAATATTATTCACATCTAGAAACCAAAGCTAACCCCCCCCCCCCCCAACAATTCAATTGCATAACACTACCATCACAGTAAAACAAGAAGTATCTAGGAATCATTCTAGTCAAATCCCTCAGCATGGCTTCCCACATTAAAAATAAAGCCAGAACTATATTTTTCAAATTAAGAATTATACAGCACCTTAGAACCCCCATTAGACACAAATGATTTTAGATCTGTGGTCCATGGACTAATTATGCCCCATCTTGACTACTGCAACAGCTTGTTGCAGGGAACATCTAAAAAGTACTTAAAAATTCCCCAGATGGCTCAAAATGTTACTGCAAGAATCATATTCAAATCGCTCCTAACTGACTACACCACCCCCATCTTATATAATCTTCACTGGCTCCCGATAGCTAGTAGAATACAATATAAAATAATAGTAACTGCATTCAAACTATGCAATAACATTATTCCTTTTTTTCTTGCGTCTCTGATTCATAATCTAACAGACACCAGAAGCAGAAGAAAAATCACCCAAAACCTCCTCTCAGTACCTACCAAGCAGTAGAGCATTCTCATATAAGGCTCCCATACTATGGAATTCGTTACCTGACCCACTAAGATCAATCAAAGACCTCCAAACCTTCAGAAAGGAGTTGAAGACACTGCTCGTTATTGAGCATTATAATCACCATACCTGCAGTGGTAGTCAGCACACAACAAACACTCTCATCCTTCAAGACATCCCTCCTTCCTAACATCCAGAACCAATTCTTCTCCTTTACCAATACCTTAATAAGTATTTTATCTATCGTTTCATAAGGATTTGTATATATATCATTGTTGTTGTTAAGTGCCGTCGAGTCGGAGTCGACTCATGGCGACCCTCTGGATAGCTATCCTAAATTGTGTTCGATCTTCAGTCAGGCGGCTCATTGACGACAGACTGGTACCCGTAGCTGCTGTTATTGTAGCGATCCATCTCATTGCTGGCCTTCCTCTTTTGCGTTGACCTTCTATCTTGCCAAGCATGATGTCTTTCTCTAATGATCTCTCTCTTCGCATGATGTGTCCGAAGTATGAAAGTCGAAGTCTTGTCATCTGAGCTTCTAGAGAAAGCTTAGGTTTGATCATTAGTTCTATGTAAATAGTTAAATTTATAACCAGTTACTAACTCTGTTCAATGTAAACTGTTAGTTTCAATGTAAACTGCCCCTGATCTATGGAAGGGACGGTACAGAAAAGCATTTCAAATAAATAAACAAATAAAAATATCACCCCTATCCTGCCTTTCCTCCAAAATATACATACAGTATTAAGATCTTTAAGTCTGTCCTCATATGCTTCATAATGAAGACCACTAACCAGCTGCTAAATTCATGACCATTCTTCAAGCTTACCTAGATCCCTCATCATGTTATCGACTCCTTCCTGTGTGTCTACTTTATTGCAGATTTTGGTATCATTCACAAACAAGCAAACCTTACCCAACAGTCCTTCCATAATATCACTAATAAAGATGTTAAACAGAACCGGACCAAGGACAGATCCCTGTGGCATTCCTCTGGTAATTTTCTCCTCCGAGTGAGCTCCATTTACCTGTACCCTTTGTTGCCTCCCACTCAACCAATTTCTAATCCAATCAGTAACTTTAGGGTCCATTGCTAGGTGCTCAGTTTGTTTTTATGTCACCTCTGCAGAACGGTGTCAAAGGCTTTACTGAAATCCAAATACACCACATCTAGGGGCTGTCCCATGGTCCAACTCCCTGGTCACCCAGTCAAAGAAATCTATCAGATTTGTCTGACAAGACCTGCCTCTGGTGAATCCATGCTGCCTCAGATCCTGCAATCCACTGGACTCCAGAAACCTCACTATTCTCCCCTTTAGTAGCCTTTCCAATAATTTACTAACCACAGAGGTTAGACTAACCAGCCTGTCCTTCTCAAAGTCACCCTCACATCTGTTTTTGTGTAAAGGGACCACATGCGCCTTTCTCCAGTCCTCTGGCACCACTTCTGAATCCAAAGAGGCATTGAAAAGGTCAGACAGTGGAGCCGCTAGAATGTCCCAAAGTTCCCTCAGTATTCTTGGATGTATCCTATCCAGACCCATGACTTTGTCTACTTTTAGTTTAGTTAGTGGGATGCGTCCGCTTGGGCTCAAGAGCTTACAAGCAGGAAACAGCCTTATGTTGTCCACTTTTGAATAAAGCTTCCCTTGTTGTCACCAGAGGTATGCTGGGACTTGTAGTTAGTTTATTCTTTAAGGACAAATTGTAGTTGTGAGTCGGTGATTCAAGGCAGCAAGAAAATTTATTTTGTGGGGATTTGCATGGCATTTAAGCTCAATACACAAACAAGGATGCTTCTCCAACATAAAGGATAAATCAGGTAACAGAGAGGGACGTAACAAAAACCTCTTTTCACTGTTCAGCTGTTCTTATTCCCACAAACTTACACCGAGGACTGCCTCGTGTGGTCATTCAACAGAAATACAGATAAACTTGCAACAGCTGTGATTTTTCTTTTTTCAAAGCAAACTTCTTCTAAGCACTGCTTCTTAGCTTCAGAAGGCAATTAAGCTTAATAAAACACAGTATTAGCTTCCCTTAATTCTAAGCAGGTATTTCACTTATTCTCTATACTGTTTCACAGTCTCTCAGCTCAGTTCAATAATGCAGACTCTTCTTTTAAACACAATGAGCAATCCATTGGTACAGGTTCACACTCAGAGCTTGGCAAAAAGGAATCTATTTGCATTCCTTCTATGGCATCAGGATATGTGGTATCTCTATCAAAGTTAGAAACTCTCCCAGACTTTCTATCCTTTAGAAATTCCTGGAACTGATTCCAAAGCAATTCAGCTTATAAAGGCACCGTTATATTAGGGGAGTGAACTTTTCCCTCAGCAAACAACTCTCTCAGTGCTTCTAGCTTTGAAGACTCAGCTGTTCTGCTTTTATCAGGGCTATGACTTTTCCCATACGTAAAACCTTCCACCCAACTCTTAGCAGTAGACGGTGAGGGCTCTGATTCCTGGACCTTAGCAATAGCAAACTGTTTCTCTGTTGATTTCTCAGCTCTGAAACTGCTGGCTTTACCTTGGGGATGGTTCCTCAGACAAGTGCTGATTTCTTTCTTCCTGGGATCCTCCAGGCTCTGAAATTCAGCCTCCTTATGTCCTTCTCCAGTCCCTCTTGGGTAGCTGCTTTCCTGGGAGTTTTCTTCTTTCTTTCTCCTCCAGCTATGCTCAGCCTTGCTCTCTCTGTTGTCCTTTGCCTTCCTCCTTCCCTCCTTCTGCTCTGCTCGTGGTTTTAAGAACCGTTGGCTGCTAGGCACTCCCTGTTCTCTGCACCTGTGTGACCAATCATCAGGCAAGCTTGTCTCCACCCCTGAGCTAGGGTGTGGCCTGACCTTAGCAGGGAGCTGGGTTTTTTCATGATCTGGCTTGCAAGTCTTATGCACAAGTGAACTGTCATTCATTTCAAAGGGGAAACTAGGATTTTCTTCCACTTCCATGTCTTCCTGGGAGCTTTCATCACTACACATCCCCCCCCCCCCTTAAGATATCACGGGCTGGCATAATGTCATTAGCACAGCTCGTGATACAACTCAAGGCCTCTGTGGTTTTGTGTGTCCTCTCTAACCTCTCCGTTCCAGGGTCTCTCATGGCTAGATGGGCCAAAGCTACTCTGTCATGCCAGGGCTTCAAAACATTTATGTGATAAACTTGCCGGCGGCCTCTTCTATTCTCAACCAGATAGGACACTGGCCCTACGGCTTCACTACCTTATAAGGCCCCTTCCACTGGCTCTTGAATTTCGGAGCGGGACCGGCCACCATGACAATGACCTTCTCCCCCACTGCCAACTGGCGCTGCCTCGTGCCCTGATCATAGTAGGTTTTCTGTTTTGTTTGGCTATTCTTTAAATTCCCTTCCACGACCTGGGAGGCGCGGTGTAATCTGCCCTTCAGGTCTCTTAAAAATTCGGGCACTCCTACTTCTTTTACATTGGGTTCTACCCATTGTTCCCGTAGAATATCTAGAACGCCACGAGGGGATCGGCCATACATTAATTCATACGGCGCTGTCCCTAGGGATGCTTGTTTTCTCTCCCTGCAGGCATAAAGGACAAATGGGAGCACTGTGTCCCAATTAGCCATATTGCCTTCTGAACTATGTCGTAGCATTCTCTTTAGAGTTTGATTTCGCCTCTCTACCAGTCCATTCATTTGGGGATGGTAAGTTGAGGTCTTAATATGCCGAATCCCGAACGCGTCCCACACCTGGGCTAGATATCTCGACATAAGGTTGCTCCCTCTATCTGTAAGCACTTCACGTGGGAATCCTATTTCGCAGAACAACTTTATCAGCTCTCCCGCCACTGCTTTCGCTGATATGGTTACGGAGGGGTATAGCCCAGGGAAATCTTGTTGCGTGGTCTACTACTACAAGTATATATTGGAACCCACAGGGTGTCTTTGTTAGTGGTCCTACAATGTCTATCGCTATTCTATGGATGGGCTACGAAATCAACGGTGAGTGGATGAGCCGCAGAAACATGTTGGCATGCCGGACAAGCTTCACAAAATTTGGCTGTTTCTTTGAAAACCCCTGGCCAATAAAAACGGGCCAAAATGTGGTCTAGGGTACCTTGTATACCCTTATGACCCCCAACTGGGTGGTCATGTGCCAGCCTTAGAACTAAAGCTTTAAATGTTGCGGGCACTACTAATTGCTTACGTTCAGTTCCTGTATGGGGATCCTGGCTTTCCCTGTAGAGTATCCCTGTGTCTAAAAGGAATCTAGGTAGGATGTCCCTTCCGCTCTGGGCATACTTAAATGCCTGGGTCAGAGCGGGATCGGCCTGTTGCTCCTTGGAAAACATGGGGAATTTGTCAACTAGTTCCGCCGGTACCCATGGCAAGCCTTGTCCGGCCTGCGCTTCCGCCCTATGCCGGGAGCGAGACCGCCTCTCTCTACCCTTCTCTCCTTTTCCCTTTTTGCTCTTATCTGCTGGGGAAACTATCAAGCCCTCATGTGAGGGAAGATCTTCTACAGGTTCTTCTAGGGATTCCTCGTCACTTTCTAGGGCCTTCAACTGGGCCCTCGTGGAGACCATAGCTTCTTTTGAAAGCAGGCCCTGTTCCAGGCACCTATGAGATTGTGGCCAGTCTCTCCCCAGTACTAGATTATGGGGCAGCCTGGGTACCACAGCTATGGGGATCTCTCTGCTTACGCCTAAGACTTTCACTTGAAGCTTGTAGACAGGATATAGGGAGATGCCTCCATGGATACATCTAATTTTTACATTACTTACAGGCTGAATTGCTGCGTCCTTACTCCTGGCCTCAATTTGTCGCCAGAGCGCTTTAGACAGCATGCTCTGTTCGGCACCTGAGTCTAAGAGCGCAGTGGTTACAATTCCCTGTACCTCCACTGAGAGTAAAAATCCTTCTCTGACTTTCCGGGGGTTCTCCGCTATTAGTGCTGTCTTCACATAACATTCTCGTTGGAAATGGCCCTCTTTACCACACTTGAAACATTTCTTTTTGGTAACATGGCCTTTCAACATAGGTATATACATTTTCAGAGCTTCATTATTCAACCCCATCTTCCTTTCTGATACACCACATACTGCAACCCTGGAAGCACTGCCACCTTCATGTGCACTTAACTCTGCCTCCATGAAACGCTCAGAAAGCATTATGGCCTCTTGTGGGGTTTTGCAGTTTTGGAGTATAAGAAAGGTGCAAATTTTTCGGGGTACAGCAGCCATGTATTGCTCCAACACAAGGCTATCCAGAATTGACTCCACTGATTTCCCTTCAGGAGTCAGCCATTTGTTCACTAGGATACAGATTCTTTGACATAGGGCCTTAGGAGTCTCGCCTGGTTTTAATCTTACAGCCCTTAGTAGGCGATGATAAACTAGAGGTGTTAGCCCCAGCCTCTCTCTAACCGCCTTTTTAAGCTCGTCATAGTTACTGGCGAGCGCAGGTGGCATGGCACGGTATGCGGCTAAATCCTCCCCAGTAAGGGATGCCGCGAGGCGCACGGCCCAATACTCTTTAGGCCAGCCACTGAGGTAAGCCACCCGTTCAAAACCTTCAAGGAAATCGTCAATGTCGTCCCTATCTGTGAGCTGTCCAAAATTGAAAGTCCCACCAGCTTGCAAACCAAGCACAACCGAAGAAGCTGGTGTACTGGAACCGGGAGGTGTTGCTGATGGTCTGGTCTGCTTTTTCTGCTCCGCCAGCCATGCTTCCAACATCTCAAGAAGTGGTTTCTGTTGAGCTTGCATCTGCGCAGCACTTCTCTCCTGCGCCTGTAATGACAAGTCTGTCTGTCGCTCGAATTGATGTGCCATCCATTTTAACACGTCCTGAGCCTCAAGAGTCATCTTGGAATCCTGTAAGAAGAAAATACACAGACCAAAGTGCGATACCAAAAAAAAAAGTTTCTTCACTTTTTTTTTCCAATAGCTAGGCTTGCACCCTTGCCCTGGTATCCTAACCGGCCCTGGCTAGGTACCCGTTACCTGGCTTAGGTGAAGCTTTGCGCTTAACACCAGTGGCAGTCTTGTAGTCTTCTCTGCACTGCTGTTTCACTTCCTGGACGCTCCTCAGCTTGGCTCCACAGCAAAGTTACTTTTCCAACAGGTATCCTGATGATGTTCCTTTTGCGCATGCGTGAAATCCTTAATACTTGCGATGTTTCTGCTTGGGCCCAAGAGCTTACAAGCAGGAAACAGCCTTATGTTGTCCACTTTTGAATAAAGCTTCCCTTGTTGTCACCAGAGGTATGCTGGGACTTGTAGTTAGTTTATTCTTTAAGGACAAATTGTAGTTGTGAGTCGGTGAATCAAGGCAGTAAGAAAATTTATTTTGTGGGGATTTCCATGGCATTTAAGCTCAATACACAAACAAGGCAAAAAGGATGCTTCTCCAACATAAAGGATAAATCAGGTAACAGAGAGGGACGTAACAAAAACCGCTTTTCACTGTTCAGCTGTTCTTATTTCCACAAGCTTACACCGAGGACTGCCTCGTGTGGTCATTCAACAGAAATACAGATAAACTTGCAACAGTTGTAATTTTTCTTTTCTCAAAGCAAACTTCTTCTAAGCACTGCTTCTTAGCTTCAGAAGGCAATTAAGCTTAATAAAACACAGTATTAGCTTTCCTTAATTCTAAGCAGGTATTTCACTTATTCTCTATACTGTTTCACAGTCTCTCAGCTCAGTTCAATAATGCAGACTCTTCTTTTAAACACAATGAGCAATCCATTGGTACAGGTTCACACTTAGAGCTTGACAAACAGGAATCTATTTGCATTCCTTCTATGGCATCAGGATATGTGGTATCTCTATCAAAGTTAGAAACTCTCCCAGACTTTCTGTCCTTTAGAAATTCCTGGAACTGATTCCAAAGCAATTCAGCTTGTAAAGGCACAGTTATATTAGGGGAGTGAACTTTTCCCTCAGCAAACAACTCTCTCAGTGCTTCTAGCTTTGAAGACTCAGCTGTTCTGCTTTTATCAGGGCTATGACGTTTCTCATACGTAAAACCTTTCACCCACCTCTTAGCAGTAGACGGTGAGGGCTCTGCTTCCTGGACCTTAGCAATAGCAAACTGTTTCTCTGTTGATTTCTCAGCTCTGAAACTGCTGGCTTTACCTTGGGGATGGTTCCTCAGACAAGTGCTGATTTCTTTCTTCCTGGGATCCTCCAGGCTCTGAAATTCAGCCTCCTTATGTCCTTCTCCAGTCCCTCTTGGGTAGATGCTTTCCTGGGAGTTTTCTTCTTTCTTTCTCCTCCAGCTATGCTCAGCCTTGCTCTCTCTGTTGTCCTTTGCCTTCCTCCTTCCCTCCTTCTGCTCTGCTCATGGTTTTAAGAACCGTTGGCTGCTAGGCACTCCCTGTTCTCTGCACCTGTGTGACCAATCATCAGGCAAGCTTGTCTCCACCCCTGAGCTAGGGCGTGGCCTGACCTTAGCAGGGAGCTGGGTTTTTTCCTGATCTGGCTTGCAAGTCTTATGCACAAGTGAACTGTCATTCATTTCAAAGGGGAAACTAGGATTTTCTTCCACTTCCATGTCTTCCTGGGAGCTTTCATCACTACACATCCCCCCCCCCCCTTAAGATATCACGGGCTGGCATAATGTCATTAGCACAGCTCGTGATACAACTCAAGGCCTCTGTGGTTTTGTGTGTCCTCTCTAACCTCTCTGCTCCAGGGTCTCTCGTGGCTAGATGGGCCAAAGCTACTCTGTCATGCCAGGGCTTCAAAACATTTATGTGATAAACTTGCCGGCGTCCACTTCTATTCTCAACCAGATAGGACACTGGCCCTACGGGCTTCACTACCTTATAAGGCCCCTTCCACGGGCTCTTGAATTTTGGAGCGGGACCGGCCACCATGACAATGACCTTCTCCCCCACTGCCAACTGGCGCTGCCTCATGCCCTGATCTTAGTAGGTTTTCTGCTTTGTTTGGCTATTCTTTAAATTCCCTTCTGCGTCCTGGGAGGCGTGGTGTAATCTGCCCTTCAGGTCTCTTAAAAATTCGGGCACTCCTACTTCTTTTACATTGGGTTCTACCCATTCTTCCCGTAGAATATCTAGAACGCCGCGAGGGGATCGGCCATACATTAATTCATACGGCGCTGTCCCTAGGGATGCTTGTTTTCTCTACCTGCAGGCATAAAGGACAAATGGGAGCACTGTGTCCCAATTAGCCATATTGCCTTCTGAACTACGTCGTAGCATTTATTTATTTATTTATTTATTTATTACAGGCTCTTATATACCGCTCTATTCAGAATCAGCGCGGTTCACAAAACAAGGTCAGAGAACTTGGAATAAAACATGGGACGTCATTACTGCAACTATTTACAAGAGTATTTACAAGAGTATTTACAAGTATACATTACAGGATTTGTTCTTAGTTTGGGTAGTGATTAAGATTGGTTAGTTGGTCAAGTAATATTGGGGGAAGAGGTGGGATTTGAGTGCCTTTCTGAAAAGGGATAGATCATTGATAGCACGAATCTCTGGGGGTAGAGCGTTCCAGTACTTAGGGGCATAGAATCTGAAGGCCCTGTTAGATGTCACTGATAGGCATTTTGTCGCTGCTTTAGGGATGATTAGAGTATTTGTTGATATCTCTTTAGAGTTTGATTTCGCCTCTTTACCAGTCCATTCGTTTTGGGATGGTAAGCGGAGGTCTTAATATGCCGAATCCCGAACCCTTAGGTGACGTCAGGATTTTGGAAAGTTTTTGATTGGTTGTTGATTCATGATATTTGGTGCATCACACGCCATTGTTTGTGGATGGCGTGGGAGTCATGTTTTGAGTAGCTATTGTAGTGGCGTTTTATTTCTATCACATAGCCCCTGATGAAGCCGGATAATGGCAAAACAAAAGCTTTTGTAGGGCTGGGTAGTGATTTGATAATTGAATGTGGTAGTGACTATTGAAGATAGCAGTATTCCCCGCGTTCAAGGTCGTTTTTGACCTATTGTGGTGTGAATCAGCCTGAGGATTGAGGATTCCGCCGGGTGCAAGACATCTATTTGAAGATAAGTCTTAAAACATTTTGTGCATGTGTTGCCGTGATTGATGTCTTAATTTTTTGTTATTCTTTTTTAGATGCCATCTGGCTGTTCTGGCTCTGGCGGTGCCCAGTTTTGCTCTGTTGAACAAATTTCAGACACTTTAATATTGGATCGTTTGAGTGTGAGTATGAGTGATGGATGTATGGTTGTAGATGAATGATTTAAAAAGATTTAAAAATATTCATTTGTTTTTTCCCGAAGGTTATTTATTTATTTATTTATTAATTTTTTTATTTATTTACATTCTCTTATATACCGCGCTATTCTGCATCAGTGCAGTTTACATTGAACAAACTGAAATTACATTGAACAGGGCATTATAACTTGGAGATAACTATTTTACAGGGAACATGGGCTATGGAGGGTTAAGTGGTTTGCCCAGGTTAAGTTGTGGTTTTTTAAAGATTGTTTTGGTAAAAATTAATTAATAAAGTTGGTGAGTGTGTGGGAGGCTTTGACCAGTGATGTGAGCGTCTGCTAATCCCTATAGTGGTTTTTCAGTACATGTAGGGTGGAGCCATCTGAGGTCATTTTGCCTGAAAGTGATTGTTTGGAGTTGTTATTTATATTGGATTATTTTTGTGTATTGAGAAATCTTGGATTTAGAGCAGGTTCTTGTATTGTTAGATATTGTTGCTCTTCACAGCTGTTCTCTTGTGTGTTGACTAACCTTGTGAGTGCCATTAAATATCATGATTTAAGGCATTTACACAGTTTACTGGGCTGTAAACCCTGTAAATGCCTTCTGAATATTGGGCCCTATATGTTTAGCTGTAATATTCGGCTGCTAAATGGATGTCAACTTTAAAGTTATGTCTGCTTAACAGGAGGCCTAATTTTAAACATATACATGCCACTGTTCACTACCAATGTCAGTTCTCATGCAGTACATATATTCAACAGGAGGCGGTGCATTCATTCTTGTAAGGACAGACCTCCATTACCAAACAATCAGCTCCAACAGCTCAACTCATCTTGATACAATCACCATAGCCAACAACCATAATACCATTAACCTTATCTACAGATCCCCATCCTCATCTACCAATGATCTGGCAACTATAATCAAACTAGCCTCAAATCCTCAAAACACACGTAGGCCAAACTGGATACTAGGCGACTTTAACTACCAGCCCTGCAGGATAGCCACTCCAGAGCCTTCCTTGAAGCACTCAACAACCTGGACTACGAACAAATAGTCGATGCCCCCACACACCAAAAAGGCAACATACTAGACCTTATCTTCAGCCCCCGACCAGAGGTCAGCCCAAATTACAACTTCAACGTAACTATCTCCCCTGTCCCATGGTCTGACCACAATCTAATCAGTTTCCAAATACCTATGCATCCAGACAGAGAACAGGCATCAAAATTAACGGAAATAGCAGCAGCTCACACCAGACGTTTTAGACCCTTCGACAAAGAGATCATCAAAAATGTTCTCCCCAACATCACGACTATACCACCGAACCTTGAAGATGTGATGGCCTCATGGAATAACAACCTGAGTTCCCTTGCACACATAACTAACCAAACTAAGCCACATACCTCAGATTAGCAACCAAGAAGGAAAAATCCTGCACGCTGGTACACTACCGAGCTACGGACCTTACTGCGAATGCTGAGGAAACTAGAAAGAAAATGGCGGCGTACCCGGTCCCCAACAGACCAGACAGCCTACAACTCCCACCTACAAGCACATTGGAACTTAATATCCACTAAAATTAAAGAACATCACTCCAAACTTCTAGGCCGATCCCTGAACAAACCCCACGAGTTGTTCAATATAGTGAAGACCCTAACAAAGGAACCCTCATCCTCCCAACTAGCCTTGATACACCCTCAAGACTATGCAGACTACCTGATGGCCAAAACCAAAAATGTTAGCAAAGCTATACTCTCCAACCCCACTAAGAAACCACCCAAGCAACTCACCTCTCTCATAACACATCATAGCCGACATCAATGCCACCACTGCCCCAAATGACTCTTGTCCAGCATCTTGGATAAGGTCACTGTGTAATGAATTCAGCCCGATAATATCCAAGATCATTGACCTAAGCTTCTCCACCGGACAATTCCCCTCATGCCTCAAGCAGACATCCATCCGGCCCCTCCTGAAGAGCACCAAACTAAACTCCAAGAAGGTGGAATCATACCGACCAATATCAGCACCCCGCTGCTAGCAAAGATAATCGAGAAGGTTGTCCAGCACCAAATACAGGATCACGTTGACACTACAGCTCCCCTTGATCCATGCCAACACGGCTTCAGGGAATCACATGGCGTCGAAATGCTCCTCGCCACACTCATCAACATGCTGATCACGGGGATTGACAGTATCAAACAAGGGTACACTTTAATCTTCCTAGACATTGCTGCCGCATTTGACTCTGTAAATCACGAGCAACTCCTAATACGGCTCCAAGATAAAGGAATAAGTGAATTAACATGGTGTTGGTGCAAATCCTATCTAACCGACAGATGGCAGCAGGTACAGACAGGATCCACAACCTCTAAGCCTTTCCAACAAAAGCATGGTGTACCTCAGGACTCCTCACTCTCTGCCCTTTTATTCAACATTTACATGCAACCCATATGTGATATAATCCACTCATTTAACATTTCATGCCTGCTCTATGCAGACGATGTACTACTCTTCACCCCATTCGCGATTGAGAATCCGGACTTCTCCCAACTGGTAAAATGCTTCGATGCAATAACCGACTGGCTCCACTCACACAGCCTCAAGATTAACTTTAACAAGATGGACGCCCTGTTCGTTACCAGAAACCAATCCTTCTCTCCTCCGCCAACTTTAAAGACAAGAGACGCAGAGCTCCCAAGCAGACCCAGCATCCGCTACTCAGGCATTACACTAGACCAGCAGCTCGATTTCAAAACACACATCAGCAACACCATTAAACAAATCTACCACAAAATACGAACACTGCGACATCTCCGACCCCTGCTGCATCCGGACGACTTCAGATCAGTTTTTCAGGCACTGGTGATACCCCACTTTGACTACGCTAATGTGATCCTGCACGGTCTACCCAAAAACACGCTAAACCCTCTACAGTTGGCAATGAATGCGGCTGCACGCGTCCTGACTGGAGCCGCTAGAGGTGACCACATCACCCCAATCCTTAAGGATTTACATTGGCTACCAATCTACTGCCGGCTCTCCTATAAAGTAATCCTAATTACCTTCAAGGCCATCAACAAAATATCTCCCACATCCATAATGGACCTTGTTCACCCCACGCCAGCAAATAGGGCAAGGAGAACATTCGCCGCCAATACCTTACAAATCCCCAAGGAAATAACAAAATGCACCAAGACAACAAGGAACCGCGCCTTCAAGTTCTATGCTCCCAGCTGCTGGAATGCGTTCCCAACTACCATCAGGGCCATAACAGATCTCGCCCAATTCAGAAGAGCACTAAAACACCACCTCTTTCTCTTGCACTACTCTCAACCCAGCAACCTAACATGATCCATCACACACCCAGCTAGGAACTCATAAGTTATAGTCAAATCATGTCCATTCTGTATATAAATAGATGTACATAGTTCCCCCAGTTGAAACCCAAGTGTAACCTCCAGTTCGATGTAAGTGCTTAATAGTGAGCCTGTTATGCACAATACTGTTGTCTGTGAACCGCGCTGATTTTTAAGAGTGCGGTTTATAAAAACAATAAAATAAATAAATAAATAAATAAACAACACTAAACAGATAGCACTGCTGAATGGATGGATAGAGTAAAGCAACATTGCTTTTCTTTTCTGACAGACAGGCCCACTGAAAATCCCAACATTTTCTTCTTAGCAAGAATTTGGTTGCAGATTTAGATAAGTCTGCTTTTAAAAGTTTTTTCTTACTAATACGTTTCATAAACAGCCCTTAAAACTCTTGGCAGTGACACAACAGCACCCTCTGGGCTCTCATTCCCGGTTGTATTTTCTCCTTCAGAGTCAGCCCCATGCTCATGTCCTGAACCAGACTGACTGTCCTTAGCTTCAGACTGATTCATCATCTCAAATACTTCTCCTCTCAGCTACTTCTTTGGGTCTAGCTGTATCCTGCCTTCCTTTGTCTGGACAGCGTTTCTCTAAATGAGTCATGCTTCCACACTGAAAACATATCTTATGTGGTAGTGAAAGAAGTATATCAACAGCTATTGATTCTATACTTCAAGGAAACTTTCAAAATAATGGTAATGTCAAACTCCTATAGGAAAATCAGGACTACCCCTTCACAATACCTTGGAGTTTCTATGTTGGTAATGGTTATTGTGCTCCCTTCTTATTTTAATCCACGACCCTCTTTCTCAAACTTCATTCTTTCTCTCGGGCCGTTTTTTCGGCCCGAGAGAAAGAATGAAGTTTGAGAAAAAGGGTCGTGGATTAAAAATGGAACGTCGGCAGCATCAGTGAATATCGTTAAGAAATCAGATAACAGGATCCCCTGAGGAACCCTATAAGTGAAACGCGAGATTGGTACCTGAGGCGAGCGTCGGGATCAGGAAATTAGCTACAGTGCAACGATAAAGTCCAGCCCAGTTCTTTCTTTTTTTTTTTTTTTTTTAAACTTTTATTTTCATTTTGCAACAAACAAAAGAAACAACACACCAAAGGAGACAAAACAAGTATACAATAAAGAAAAGTAAACCCAATTACCCCCCACCCCCACGCTTCTTCTCTAGCTGATTATGTCAGCATGTGAACGCTTCCAAACAACAGTGATTATACATCAAAACAATCAAAAGAGTATCTGTGATACAGAATAATCATGGGACAAAGATATATACAAATTTAGACAGTCAGATGAGAGCATTGAGCAGAATGTACATAGTCATTGAGCATCTTCCATTTAGACCGATGATGGGGAGTCTGAATGGGGGAAGCAAACATACGAGGTATTTGTTCATATTTACTGTAGAGACAGACATGATTCCACCATTCATTGGGGCTCAGATGAGAGCTATTTTTCCAGTATTTCGTAATTAGGGAAATAGCAATGCCAAGCATAAAGTCCAAAAGGAAGTAAGCCGTTTTTGGAAGAGAGGGGATCCCCGCAGCTGAGCGAAGTCCCACTATCCTCCAAGAAAGGGGCTCTTGAAAGTGCAAAATAGACTGGATACGACCCCAGACCCGACGCCAGTAATACTGTAGTGCGGGACATTCATACATAACATGAGGTAGTGAACCAATGGCCGCATGACATGTCCAACAACTATTGCCCTGAGTAGTGTTCCATTTGGCTAATCTGTCAGGGGTGTAAAAACACCGGTGGGCTAGAAAGAAGAGTGTCTGAGTGAGTGAGGCGGATCGGGAGACCCGTGTCACTCTACTCCAGACAAGGCTCCATTGCTCCGGGGTCAAAGTCACATGCAATTCTCTCTCCCATGCTTTCTGCGCTATAGGGGTATCTCTAGTTATAGCATTACATAAGGTTTTGTAAAAATTGGATGCTACACCCGGTGAACTACCGATAGATCGGATAGTCTCCAACCAACCTTGTGTAGGGGAGGCCGATGGCGGGAGCACCTTAGCACTCCGAAGGCAATGCTGAAGTTGCACCAACTGAAAGTAGTGTTTCGCTGGGAGACCAAATTCAATTTGCAATTCCCTAAAAGTTTTCCAGCGACCTTCATGGAACAACTGACTAGGAATCCAAATGCCCCTAGTGTACCAGGGGCTCCACGCCATCGGCTTATTTTGTATTCGAAATCGAGTATTGTACCAAAGTGGGAGCTTGTCTAACGGACAGAGTCGGGAGTCTAAAGATTGCATAAGATTATTAAAGGCACCTAAGGTGTCTAAAAGCATTGGTGGAAAGTGGGAGTCTGATGGGAGAGTCATACCAGGGAGAAAAGTAAGAGGAATCGGTTTGCAAAGGTCCTCTTCTATGTCGAGCCACACAGGTCTACTTGGTACTGGATCTTCCAGCCAACGAGCGCCTTGTTTGAGAAGAAAAGATTGATGATACTTCAGGAAATCAGGGAATCTGACACCCCCATTTTCCTTATCTGCTTGCAGCTTATGTTTCGCTATCCTAGGTGTCTTGTTTTGCCACAAGTATCTGGTCAGAAGGCCCTCTAAATCTTTATATATACGTCGAGGTAAGAGACAGGGCAACATTTCTAAGATATAATTCACTTTCGGAACAATCATCATTTTTATGGTTTCTAATCGACCCCACCAGGTAAGTGTTAAAGGAGTCCAGCGGTGAGTAAGCGCCCGGACTTTAGAGGTTAAGTCTTTGGCATTGAAGGAGATAGTGTCTTCCAAAGGAGAACAATAGTGAACCCCAAGGTATTTGACCATGCGAGGTTGCCATAAAAAGGGGAAGGGTTGCATATCTGCCTGATGAAGCAAAGGATTTAATGGAAAGGCTACCGACTTGGTCCAATTTATCTTATAACCGGACAGTTGTGAGTATTTACCAATTTGCTCTAGGACAGCCGGTACTGAGTCTATAGAGACAAAAAGCATAAGGTCATCCGCATACGCTGAAATTTTGATTTCCCTATGGGTGAAGGGGACTCCATGAATCTCCTCCGATTGCCGGATTAGTAAAGCCAAGGGTTCGAGTGCAAGATCGAAGAGAAGTGGAGACAGTGGGCATCCCTGGCGAGTGCCGCGTTGAAGGGGAAAAGGCTGAGACTTTAAAGCATTGGCACATATACTGGCTGTAGGCTGTGCGTACATGGTGCGAAGACAACGGAGAAAACCTTCCCCGAAGCCGTACCAGCGGAGGACTGCAAACAGGAAGGGCCACTCTAAGCGATCAAAGGCCTTCTCAGCATCAAGTGAGAGACCAACAAATGGGCGATCAAGATTAACTGCGGTAGTCAGTACATGGCATAGAGTCCGAGCATTGTCAGCAGTTGATCTACCAGGAATGAAACCGCATTGATCTGGGTGTATTAAGGTAGGCATCCTATCAGAGAGCCGGGTAGAGAGAATGGTGGCAAATATTTTATAGTCCGCGTTTAGGAGGGAAATTGGACGATAATTAGCTGTTAGTTGCGGGTCTCTCCCCTCTTTCTCAAAAACTACTACATTTGCCATTGAAAAGGACCCAGAAGGAGAACCCTCCTCGGCCAGAGCAGAAAAATAAAGTTTCAAAACTGGAGCTAAGTCAGCGTGAAAGGTTTTGTAGAATTCAGCAGGGAGACCGTCTGGGCCTGCGGCTCGACCTGAGGCACATTTCTTGATAGCAGAATGAATTTCTGAGACAGTAAAGGGTGTGTCCAAGGCCACTCTATCTTCGTCAGATAGGGTCGGTCTTTGTACCCCTGAAAGTAAGCGTTCAAATACATCTGGCTCAAAATCACATTCAGATTGATAAAGCTGAGTATAAAAATCACGAAAGAGTTCTAAGATTTCGGTATCTTTAGTGACCAAGCCCCCCCCCCGACGGATTACGGAGGGCGGTAACACGCTTGGCTTCTTTTTGACCTTTTAGGGCATTTGCTAATAATTTGCCAGCACGATTATTTTCCCGATAATATAGCCCTTGTTGTGATTCAATATTTTTGACAGCAGCAGTGTACAAAAGCTGATTGTATTGAAAACGCAAGCGTTGTAAACGGAGTAAAATACATGGGTCAGTACGGGACGTGAGAAGACGCTCCCCAGCTTGTATCTGCTGCTCTAGAGTCAGTAAATGCTGCTTTCTTTGTTTCCCCTGCCGAATTTGATAGCTAGTTATAGTTGCGCGGATAGATGCTTTAAAACCCTCCCACCAAGCCCAGCTCGCTGTGTCATGGGGTGAGTTAAAATGAAAATAATCTTGGATAGCGGCCTTTATATCAACCTGAAAATCTTTTTGACCCAGTAAGGATCTATCAAAAAACCAAGCTCGGGGAGGATCGTCCCGCGCAGTGACATGTAATGATAAAGATATGGCAGCATGATCTGAAATATGGAGAGGATGAATCCTAGTCGTGTCTACTTGAGAAATCATTGCTTTGGAAATGAGAAAGAAATCTATTCTAGATTGGGAGTGATGGGGGGCAGAAAAGAAAGTGAACTCTAAGTCAGAGGGGTGAAGCAGCCTCCATATATCTACCAGCGCAAGATCTTGCATCAGAGCTGTAAGGGTAGCAAGACTCTTGGGTGGACTACTCGTTCTAGGCGGCTGTCTATCTATCAGAGGGTCTAAGACTTGATTAAAATCGCCACCAAGTATTAATGGAGTATTGGCAGAGGCCTGTGCCAACTGCGCAATACTTGCATAGTAAGCAGGGTTGTCCACATTCGGGGCATAAATGCAAATACATGTAAATTCACTATCTCCCACCTTAAGATGTACTCGGGCCCATCTACCCTCCTTGTCAGCGCTAGTATCAATTACAGTAGCTTGCAAAGATTTCTTAACCAGAATGGCTACCCCGCACCGTTTGGAAACGGCGGGAGAATAGGCAGCCACCATGTAAGGCTTAACATTGAGTTTCAGTGTTTCAGCAGAGTTTAAGTGCGTTTCCTGAAGAAACGCTAAATCAGCATGCTCATGGCTAAGATAGCTAAGGATTTTCTTTCTTTTGATTGGACTATTAATGCCCTTTACGTTGAGTGATAAGATTTTACATAAGGCCATTCAGACAAGTTAAAAATTCTGAGCATGATAGCGCACATAATTTCACAATGTCCCTCATATTGACTGTATCTGGCTGTACATATGGCATAAAAGAAAATAAGCTTAGATAATACAATGAAGCGCCCCACATTAAAAAAGAAAAACCGCAGCGCGGTAGAGAAGAAGCAGAACCCCAAAAATTACTGGCGACCATGTGTCTGCGGGGAGAAGCCCCAAATTGAAAAAACACATAACCTGTAGGACTGTGCGTGCTCCGAATCCGACCGAGGCACACATCATGGAGGGATAGGAGACCAAAAAAAAAACAAAAGAGTCATAGAAAGAAAGAAAGAAAGTCCAGGTAGTCTCTGTGCTTGACTATGACCGCCGCATCGGGCCCTTCAAAATGGCGGACAGAGCCGGCAAATAAAAGTCCAAGTCGTTGGATTAGCACATCTGCTCTGCTTCTTTGGAGTCTAAAAATGCTGATAGTAGATCAGGATCTTCGAATGTCCTGGTTTGGTTGTGGAGAGTCACTCGGAGCTTCGCGGGATACAACAGGCCAAAGCGAGCCTGTAGCTGTTGAAGTCGAGGGCGAAAAGCAAGGAGTTTCTTCCGTCGGTCAACGGTAGGCTTTGCCAAATCAGGGAAGAAGGAGACTTTGTGACCTTCAAATTCCAAATGATGGTTCGCCCGAGCAGCATTTAAAATTTGTTCCACTTGTTGATATCGTAGCAAGCGAAAGATAATAGGCCGGGCGGCCGTTCGGTTGAGCGCCATGTGGGTAGGAACACGGTGTGCACGATCGATTTCCAGTTCTTTATGAAAGGTGATCTTCAGCAAGGAGGGAAGAGTTTTGAGCAGGAATTCTCTCATATCTCCCGCTTCCACCCCCTCCGGTATTCCAATGAGCCTCACATTGTTGCGACGGGCTCGATTATTGCTATCTTCTAACTCCTTTTGAAGATTCTGTATCTGGCGCTCAGCCTTGTCCAGTGTGCCCAAGCGCACCGCGTGCGAGTCGAGGACCCCCGCCATATTGTCCTGCCGTAATGAGAGACTTTCAAGTCGGTCCTGGAGCACTCCAAAGTCTTCTCGCATGGCTCTAAGCGCTTCTCCATTGGACTGCACCAATTCCTTCACGCCGCGTATTTCCTCTAAAATCTCCAGGTGCATTTCGGGGTTGTCTCGAAATGGAGCCATCTTCTGTGGGGAGGACACCTCTGTTTTGGAGCGTTTTCCGTGAGAAGAAGAAGGAGACCCGAAGTCCAAGCGCGCTGGTTTATGGGCCGCCATCCCCCCCGAGGTACCCCGGTCAGCCCGGAGCGAAATAGTAAGTTTGTATAGGTATTAAGTCAGGATTCTAGGTAGGCCTCTCGGGAGCTTCAGCGCGAAGCGTCTTACCCGCTGGACATCAGGCTCCGCCCCCCTACCCGCTGGACATCAGGCTCCGCCCCCCCCAGCCCAGTTCTTTCAAGTGAAGAGTTGAAGTGAATGTTCAAATTTGTGTTTATTGAGAAGCAGGACTGGCTCACTCGATTTAAATGGGATCAGGAAATTAGCTACAGTGCAACGATAAAGTCCAGCCCAGTTCTTTTAAGTGAAGAGTTGAAGTGAATGTTAAAATTTGTGTTTATTGAGAAGCAGGACTGGCTCACTCGATGTAAATTTTCACAAGGTCATTGATGTGCTGACGTGCTTTCTCTTCCAGGACGACAGTCGGGAAGTAGCACTTGTTAAATCTGAGACCTTGTTTTACAACTGAGTGGTATTGATTGCAGTGCAAGTTTAAGTAAATAATTCCTCTACATACTTTTTTGAATTAACAGTGAACGACTTTTTTTAGTAGAAATATGAGCATGCAACATATGCAATACAGACAGGGACAAGGGGGTATGCAAAAAACTGTGTGAGCACATCAACCCCAGGATTGTACCACAGGTCTGTGATTTACCAACGACCCATCAGGACAGTGCCAGACAAGGCTAGGAGTGGGAAACCACCAACATATCACCCTGCCACCCCTATGGCAGATACCGCAATGCAGGGCTCCCCATCCGGCCAGTGAATAAACCCATGCAACAGATCTACAGCATGTGTAAAGTTATCATGTATTAGAAATAGCAGCATATACTGCCACCAAGGTCAACATCAGTGTCACAGGTGACAGTACAGTGCAACTATGGGTCTAGCTAGGTAGCATGTGGAGCAGGTTCCCCCAGCCTGTTTCCCTTTCTGCCAGTGTTTGCATATGGTCCTGCTATAATGGGTGTGGCCTCTGCTGTGATAGTCCACAATGATAGAGTGAGACAGAGGAGAATAGTGAGCCACAAAGTGTCACCTTGACACATCTCTGTTGGCCATACATACATGGTCATACAGAAGGATGGAACCCAGAACTACATGCATTTCATGCACGAAAAACATAAGGTTTGATGGAGGGCATGTAATATGAGGCACTTAGCAGACCTCCAAACACAAAGAGAGCAAAGCCCCTTGCAAAAGAAGAGCAGAAACACAAAGAGCGGGTGGTGCTTTTATTCAATAGAGAACCCCTATGCGTTTCAGCACAGCCTTCCTCAGAAAAAAAAATATAATAAACAGTGAATACAGTATACATAATAAAAATACAAATATAAACAATGAAAATAATATGTAAAATAATTATAAATGTGAGCTAAAACGATCATATAAATTTGACTCAATAAATATAAAAGAAACAATTAAAAACATCAGTAGCAGAGACTAAAATCAAAGACACAAGAAAGAACCTATAGTAAGGGACTTAATAAACATGCATAGATAAAACATAAGAACACAAAAGGGAACATAAAAAGGAGAGATGAGAAGGAGATAAGGTATACCGTAACTAAACAGTTATGGAGTAAGTAAGGATCTCCTTATTTCTAGATGATACTGCAGCAGGGATGTGCCAGTCAATGTCTGGCATATTGAAATCCCCTATCAGTAGCACTTCCACTTTCCTAGCATTGCTGCATATATCTTCTATTAAATCTCCATCTACCCTGTGAGGGAGATCTGTATATCAAGCCAAGGCCAATAGATTTCTCTTTCCCTCTTTCTAATTTAACCCACAGTGCCTCCTCTCTCCCTTTTAAGCCCTGTATTTCCATAGCTTTAATATTATTTTTTACATATTGTGCCACTCCTCTTCCCCTTCTTCCTACCCTGTCCTTTCTGAATAAAGTATAGCCTGGTATAGTTAATCCCAGTCATGGTTTTCTGTGAACCATGTTTCTGTAACTGCCACTAAATCCAAGTCAGCCTCTCCCATTAAAGCCTCAACATCTGGGATCTTATTTCCCATGCTACAGGCATTTATGCACACTGCTTTCTATATGTTGCCCCTTTTACCCCATTTCATAAAGGTATTTAGTGTTTCACTTACCTGGGGGCTTTCACATTCCTGGTGGCTTTCTTCACCCATCCTCAATGAATCTAGCTTAAAGCCCTCTTCAGTAATATGCTACTGAAGACATGCCGACCCTTCTTGGACAGATGGATGCCATCTCTGCTCTGCAACCCTTGGAACAGCATCCCATGGTACAGGAAATCAAAACACTCTCGATGACACCATCCACACAGCAATGCATTTATCTCCAGGATGCGAGCTTCTCTGCCTTGGCCTTTATCCTCAACAGGAAGTATTGAAGAGAACACCACCTGCATACTAGTCTGCTTCACCCTCTGTCCCAGAGCCATGAAGTCACTTTTGATATGCTCAGAGGGATACCTGGCAGTAACATTTGTGCTGACAAGGATGAGCAACATTGGGTCAGTGGGCTTGATGAGTCTCGGCAAACTTTCTGTAACAACTCGGATTTTGGCACATGGCAGACAGCATACTTCTCTGGATATGAAGTCTGGTCAGCAGATGGATGCCTCAGTACCCCTCAGAAAAGAGCCATCAACCATCATTACCCTTCGGTTCCTTGTGGTCACTGATTCTGCAACTTTGGGGTGCTTGAGCTCTGGTTCTTCCCTTTCCTGGGATACTTTCACCTCCTCCACTTCCAGGGCTGCATAATGGTTCTTCAATTCAAGGGCTGAAGGAATTGGATTGGTGATACTCTAGGCCCTGGTGACTCGTGTCCAACCTTTTTCATTCTATAGGCTCCCATCTTCTCCTCTGCTGGAGAGCTTAGATGTTTCAAGAAGCATCTCATCAATGTACTTCTCACTGTCTTGAATGCTCCTCAGTCTTGCCACCTCTTTTCTGATAGCATTGTCAGATCTTTCTACATGCTGTTACTAAAGTTGCGCTCTATTGGTGGGCTACATAAATGTGTACATAGCTAATAGCGTGCAAATTCAGCAGCAGCTTTCTGCTTTGGCCTACACGTTTTAACACATGCTAAGCATCAATGAAGGTTCACACTAATGGATGCAATGTGACAAAAATATCACCAAGGTAATAAATCCACTCTAAGTACTTACCAAGGATTTGGGTGGGTTTGGGCTGGAGAGAGCTGATGACAGCTAGCACAAAGGATGGCCCTGCAACCAACTGTCAAGATTTATGATAGTACGACTACGCTTAGTGCTAGTGGCTGATATCTTATGCTTGCTATATCTGTAAGCAGGATATACAAATAAAGCTAATTGAAGAGCTGGTGAATATCACTGCTATTCGCCTGACCTTTAGTATGCCCCAGAATGCCTCCTGCCCTCCTTTATTTATTCAGATAAGTTTTGAGCACCAGTGTAAGGACTTGTCCAGCTAATTCTTCAGTTAGCAGGATAAGGCTTTCGAACATCACCCCTCTAAAACCCAGGATCCTAAATTTAGGACTATTATTCATTTGCCTAGATTTAGGAGACTCGTTTTGGTGCCTTGTGCTGAAAATTAGTGCTAAACTCCTAAAGCTTTTCCCTGTCTTGCATACATCCTTGTATCCACCCACATTTTATTGTCCTAAATTTAAGAGTATAGTGATGTTAAAACCCTAAAGTTAAGCACTCAATCCTAGTAAATTTTCAAAGGGGGTTATTTAAGATCCTAGCTCTCAAAGTTAGGAGCCTAAACATTTAAATATCTGCCTCTAAGTAACGAATGCATATAAGAGGGTAATTTTCTAGCAAATCATCTAGGTGAAAAAGCAAAGTGGGTGCCTATTTTGGGGCTATTCTAATCGGGGGGGGGGGGGCGGGGGGCAGAAAAGAAGCCTGGTAAGGACTGGGGCAGTCTATGGGTGGAACAGGGGCGGTTGCAGCATCTATTCTTTTAGCATGGATAATGGCTATTCAGCCGCTAACCAAATTCCTAAATTGCATAAATTTAGGGCAGGTCAGTGTCTTTCCTATCTTTATGTAGTTTTTGCTGTCTGGTTAGAGGCTGAATAGCATGACTAAGCTAATAGCTATCATGCTGTCCAACAAAACCAGATAGTCAGTACTGGATGCCGGATGCTGAATATTGGCCCTCTCTGTCTTTATCAAATAATCTCACAAAGGCAGTAGAGATTGTGACTAAAATGCACATGTATTTTATAAACGATACATACAATTAACAATGCTACCTGCTCTCTGCCAAATTATGCCACTGAAAATACCTAAATATGCATTTCTTAAAAGTACATATTTTCTTGTCACTGTGCATACTTTTACACGTGCATTCTATCAAGCAACTTGTAAAAGTTCTTTGCTTCATGTAAAATTGGATTTGGCCATGTTGAATAAACTTTCTAAAATTGTCCCAAAAATGTCAATATAAAAATATCCATAAAATATGTAGTCTGTAAGGGCCCGATTTTCGAAAAGCATTTCCACAATTTACAGCCAAGTAAACCATGTAAATGCCTTAAATGGGGATATTCAATGGCACTTACACGGCAAGTGCCATTGAATATCTCCTTCTAACTCCCATACCTGCCCCAATGCTATCCAGTTAGCATCAGGGCATTTGGGGGGCGTTCCAGGGTAAAGCGAAGGTAGAGACTGTCGCTAACCGGCCAGCAGCCATATTGCATGCTGCGTGGTTAGCGACCTGCACCTAACAGATGGGCAAGGAAAGCCCTCATCTATCTTTAAGTGCAGGAGCTAACCGGGTAGCAAGCAATATCACTGCTTCCTGGTTAGCTTCTGAGACTGCCAGTGTGTTTGGCAATCCCTGGATATTCAATGCCGGGGCCACATACGTCCCCAGCGTTGAATATCCAGAGTTAAGGGTCGGGGGCAGGGCTGTGAGCCATAAGGGTGGATAGCCTGCCCAACTCAATATTGGGCCCTAGTTGTTCACTGACCATCATATGAGGTTGTACCAGACTGTCCTAAGAAACAAGCAATTCACATGTTCAGTTTGTTTTGTGTGTCTAACCTTTGAATCGTGTCAGTTATTTTTCAGGATCTTGTACAGTCATTTTAGTGCCCTTTTACTAAAGAGCACGAAGGTTTGGAAACAAATGAGTATTTTGCGCTAAAAATAACACATGGTAGGTGCAACCCGTGTGTGCTTCCTGCTAGGGATGTGGTCAGTATGTTCTCACAGTTACTACACAGAATGGCACTTTAAAATGCCGCGGAAGTGTGCGCTATTACTGTGGGTGCACCAAACACCACCTATCGATGTGGCATTTAGTGTATCCATGCTTATTGCATGAGGCACAAATAACACGCGGTGTGTTCCTGTGCACTACTTCACCATGCCCACTCTCTGCCCAGCCCACCTCTTCCGCACCTCAACTCGCAGTGTGCTGATAACAAGGAAATCAGCACATACTAGGTGTCCTGGCCTTGTGTTATTGGTCACCGCAGGCTTCAGCACACACTTAATGCCGCACCAAAACTCACGCTGACATACTTTAGTTAAAGGGCCCCTTAATGCCTTTTTGTATGGTTTCATTGAAGAATAAAGGACTATTTTCACAGGAATTTTAATGTGTAAATGGGTGTTTGGCCATAGAAAAAAAGAATTTGATAATCGTCCATCTTTCTAGGAAAGAAAAGGTTAAGGTGGGTCAGGTAAAGAGCGCATGGGCCTTACATTTTGAAATTCCCACATGTCCCTTGCACCTTTGCATTGGTGGCAAATTTCCCTTGAAAATTGGCATGCGGACCCATGGGTACAAATTATCCATGGGCCTGCAAGGACTGTAGCCAGTTTCAAATTTCCCCCTCATAGTCAATTTCCATTGAACAATTACTGAGAGGTACATGGCTTTGCAAAGGTTTATTTTTTTAATAGACAAGCCATCAAACAAGGGTGAACATGTCAAAAATGCAAATAAGAGTTACATATTCTGATGTAAAGAACATTTTTTAAGCATTTGGCTCAATGAATCTTCAGTGACATTTAAAATTCCCTCATGAGGAATTTTCCCACTTAGTTATAAGCTATTTTCCTCCAGCAAAATATTTTAGAAGCGCTGGTAAGTGATTCATCATTTTTCTAAATAGAATGCTGCACTCTTTAATTTCTATATAAGGTACTGTAGAGGAGTAGAAGGAAAAATTCTCTGTTCTTCCTTTCTGCTCTGAAAATCCCTCATGCCTGAAGATGTCATAAGTTATCTATGATAAAGATCATAATTTAGTTCCAGAGGTGGCTTTCTTTACTGTAACTTTATAGTCAAGAGGGAAATTTTATAACAGGCACCTAGGTGAAGGCAGACAAATTTTGCCTATTTTAACCCTATTTTATAAAGGCAAGTAGTCACCTATTTATCTTTATAAAACACTAGTGTAAATGGCAGAGATCATGCCTTTAATTCAGGTGTGCACATTGCCTTTAGCAGGCATAAATCAACTAGCATAAACTTTGCAAGTATGTACGCAGACTAAGGTATTTTATAATCAACATATATACTAGCACCCACACTCTGGCCAGACCATGCCCTCAGCTACACCATCTAGCAAAGTACCCATGTTCATGCTAACATACATACTTTTATGCATGTCGGCATTCTATTACAGGCCATTAACATGCATATGTGGCCACATATGCACAAAAATGACTTTATAAAATTACTCCCAAGCTAGGCAATTTTTATAACCATTGTCTCTGGTTACAAGCTGGTCAATCTTCACAAGAGTTTGTGGGCCTGCTAACTGTGTTAATCCCCCTAACCAGGATATTTAGTAGTCCTAACACAGTTAGTGCCCCTGAATATATGCAGGTGTCTCTGCTGCATGCCCTGATGCAAACCAGTCAGCATTGGGGCATTTCAGTAACAGCACCTGGCAATAACAAGGCAGCAGTGATATTGAGCCACTTATCGCCGCTTATCGCCACTTATCGCCACTTATCGCTAAGTGGTGAAATTCAGGCGCAGTGAAGACTGGCCTTTTTCCTCTGAATCTAACTGGACGGTGGCTGAATATCACCGCTGCCCATTTAGCTTCACAGCAATCTGGGCAACTAGGATATGGCTTCTTACAGGTTTAAGGTTCAGCGCAATGGTTAGCCAATTTAGCAGCCACTGAATATCAGGCCCTGTGTGTTTAGTGGCCCACACTAAACATATAGACCCCTTATCTGTAAGCATTAAGGAGTAGAGGAGTACCCTAGTGGTTAGAGCACTGGCTTAGGGCTCAAGAAACCAGCATTCAATTCCCATTAACACTCCTTATGGCAAGTCACTTAACTCTCCATTGCCTCAGAAGAATCCAAGTTATCAGTATCCCTGTTTAATATACATTGCCAAGTTTAACACTAGAAGCCCCAAAATGAATTTTACTTAGAAACCCCAAAGTGCATCAATTGACGCATTATCACAACTGCGTTTAGCATGAAATGCAGATGTGAATTAATGTGAAGTTACTTATTTGTTAAATGCGTGCAGTATGTGACGTCATTACATGACGTCATCGTGTGTTTATTGTTTGTAATGTCGGAGTAAAACTGTAAACAGTGATTGAGATGCGCCACCTAGTGGGAACATGAATTTATTCCTAGAAGCCCCAAAGTACGTCAATTGACGCATCCAGGACAATTCAGTGCGTCAATTGACATACTTTGGGGCTTCTAGGTATAAATTCATTTTCCCACTAGGTGGTGCATCTGTCATTAATTTTCGATGCACATATTTGAACATCTTGACCTTGCTAACAAAGTCATGGAACATGACTGACATGGTTCTAGCAATGGCGCTGGTATACAACTTCGAAGATGCATTTGCGTCAATTGACGCACTTTGGGGCTTCTAGTGTTAAGTTGTAAGGTAAACAACTTTGACTAAATGATAAAGCTGTATAAAAACCTGTAAAATAAACTCTTATATGGCTAATACTGCTGAAAGATTTTGCAGACCAGCATGGTGCAGAGTGGAGTGAAAGCGGAGCATGGACATTCCCCCTAACTGCATGAATACCATCAATTATCCATATAGCGGCACCAGTCACTGCCGGATATGTATATTCAGTGTACCGCTTCTATAGATAGTGGCGCTGAATATATGCAACATACCTAAACATTGCAGTCAGTGTTTAAAAAGACATTTGTAATTATTGACCCAAGGTACAGTATATTATACTCTTCACAAATTGCCCATGCTCAGTGCGAGTTAAATTTTATACATTATTCTACAACATATATAAGAACATAAGAAGATATGCCATACAGGGTCAGACCAAGGTCCATCAAGCCCAGTATCCTGTTTTCAGCAGTGACCAATCCAGATCACAAGTACTTGCCAGGTTTCCAAAAAGGTCCACAGATTCCATGCTGCTTATCCCAGGAGTAAGCAGTGGATTTCCAGGGTCCTCTTTAATAATGGTTTATGGACTTTTCCACCAGGAACTTGTCCAAATCTCTTTTAAACCCAGCTACACTAACAGCTTTTACTACATCCTCTGGTAACAAATTCCAGAGTTTGATTACTCGTTGAGAGAAAAATTATTTTCTCTGATTAGTCTTAAATGTGCTACAATGTAGCTTCATTGTGTTTCCCTTAGTCTTTCTACTTTTTGAAGGAGTAAACAATTAATCTATATTTACCTGTTCCACTCCATTCATATATTTATAGACCTCTTTTGGCTGTTACTGCACATTGGTCAGAGGGTTTCAATGTGTTATCCACGATAACGCCTAAATCTATTTCCTGGGTGGTGGTTCATGTGGAACCTTGCATCGTGTAGCCATAGTCTGGGTTGTTCTTTCCTAGGTACATAACTTTGCACTTGTCCACATTAAATTTCATCTGCCATTTGAACATCCAGTCTTCTAATTTATCACAATCCTCTTGGGTTTTAACAACTATGAGGTATATTTACTAAACCGCGCTAAGGAAGCATGCAGTAGCATGCGCTAATGGCAGCAATAAGGCATCTTCATGCGGAAAGCGCCCTAGGCATGTAGGGGGACGTGGCAGCAGAAAGCGCCCTATATGTCCTTGTGTTAGCACGCGTTAATGACACACTTACTCCTTTACTGCTGTTTAGCAAACATACCCCTACGAGTAACTTTGTATCATCTGCAAACTTGACTACCTCACTCGTTATTCCCATTTCCAGGTCATTTATGAATATGTTAAAAAGCAGCGGGCCCAGGACAGATCCCTGGGGTACTCCACTAAAAACCTTTCTCCATTGGGAAAATTGGCCTTTCAGCCCTACCATTTGCTTTCTATCTTTTAACCAGTTCCTGATCAACAATAGTACACTGCCTCCTATCCCATGACTTTTTAACTTCGTCAAGAGTCTCTCATAAGGGACCTTGTCAAAGGCTTTCTGAAAATCCATAAACAAAACATCGACCAGCTCACGTTTGTCTACCTGTTTATTCACACCTTCAAAAAATATCATAGATTAGTAAGACAAGGCTTTCCTTGGCTAAAGCCACGTTGACTTTCTCCAATTAAACCATGACTATCTACATGTTCAGTAATTTTGTTCTTCACTGTATAATGGTTTCTACCATTTTTCCCTGTACTGATGTCAGGCTTACTGTCCTGTAGTTTCCTGGATCATCCCTGGAAACATTTTTAAAAATTGGTGTTAAATTGGCCATTCGCCAATCTTCAGGTACTATAGATGATTTTAATGATAGTTCACAGATTACTTATAGTAGGTCTGCAATATCATATTTCAGTTCTTTCAAAACCCTTCAGTGTACACCATCCAGTCCAGGTGATTTGCTACTGTTTAGTTTATCAAATAGTTGTAATATATTTTCCCGGTTTATTGATATTTCTTTCAATTCTTCCATTGCATCATCTTTAAATACCATTTCTGTCATGGGTAACTTCCCTACATCTTCTTCAGTAAAGACTGATGCAAAAAAAAAATCATTCAGTCTCTTCACTATGGCCTTGTCCCTCTTTGTGCCCCTTTTACCCCTCTATCATCTAATGGTCCAGCTGACCCTCTCAGAATTTATTTGCTATGAGTGTACTTGAAAAAGTCTTTATTATGCATTTTTGCTTCCACAGCAAAAGTAGTAGTAGTAGTAATACTTCCAGGACAAAGTTTTAGCCCTCTGTGCCACCTTTCCAGACTGTTCGTACCTCTACTGATTTCCCCCTTTCCCCAAATTGACCATTACTCATACTTGGTCTTCCTTTCACTCCATTTCTTCAGCCAAACTACTCAATCTCCAATTTTCTTTTCATAAAACCACCTGTTCTTCTGTCCCTATCCCCTCCTCCTGGCTGACTTAACCCTCCCTGATCCTTTCACCAGCTACTACATCTTCGGTAACAGTTTAAGCTCCAGTACCTTTCTATCTCTCTAGAAACACATTTTTTTTTTTTTAAACTTTTATTTTCATTTTACAACAAGCAAAAAGAAACAACACACCAAAGGAAACAAATACAAACATACAATAAAGAAAAGCAACCCCAATTACCCCCCACCCCTATGCTTCTTCTCTAAGCTGATAAGTATCATCAGATAAGCGCTTACAAACAACAGTAATTGTACATCAAAACAAACAGAAACAGTATCTGCGATACAGAATGATCATGTGACAGAGATTTACACAGATTTAAACAGTCAGATGAGAGCATTTGAGCAGTTTGAACATAGTCGTTGAGCATCGTCCATTTAGACAAGTGGTGGGGGGTCTGAGCGGAAGAAGCTAACATACGAGGTATCTGCTCATATTTACTGTAGAGACAGACATGATTCCACCATTCATTGGGGCTCAGATGGGAGCTATTTTTCCAGTATTTCGTAATTAGGGAAATAGCCATGCCCTGCATAAAGTCTAAAAGGAAGTAAGCCGATTTGGGAAGAGAGGGATCCCCGCAGCTGAGCGGAGTCCCACTATCTTCCAAGAGAGGGGTTCTTGAAAGTGCAAAATAGATTGATTCTTGAAAGTGCAAAATAGATTGAATACGACCCCAGACCCAACTCCAGTAATACTGTAATGCGGGGCACTCATACATAACATGAGTGAGTAAACCAATGGCCGCGTGGCATGTCCAGTATCTATTGCTCTGGGTGGCGTTCCATTTGGCTAACCTGTGAGGAGTATAGAAACAGCGGTGGGCTAAACAGAAAAGTGTCTGAGTGAGTGAGGCGGATCGAAAGACCCATGTCACCTTGCGCCAGACTAGGCTCCCTTGCTCCGGGGTCAAAGTTACATGCATTTCCCGCTCCCAGGATTTCTGTGCTGTAGGAGTGCCTCTGTTTACAGTATTACATAAAGTTTTGTAAAAGTTAGATGCTACACCCGATAAGCTCCCGATAGATCGGATAATCTCCGATTATCCTTGGGTATGGGGTTCGGATGGCGGGAGCACCTTAGCACTCCGAAGACAATCCAAATGCCCCCAGTGTACCAGGGGCTCCACGCCATCGGTTTATGTTGTATTTGAAATCGAGTCTAATAGGAGAGTCATACCAGGGAGATAAGTAAGAGGGATTGGTTTGCAAAGGTCCTCCCCTATATCTAGCACACTGGTATTTGATAGCTAGTTATAGTTGCACGGATAGACGCCTTAAAACCCTCCCACCAAGCCGAGCTCGCAGTGTCATGGGGTGAATTAAAATGAAAGTAGTCTTGGATAGCGGCCTTTATGTCAACCTGAAAATCTTTTTGGTCTAGTAGGGATCTATCAAAAAACCAAGCACGGGGATGTTCACCTTGCGTAGCGACATGTAATGAAAAAGATGCGGCAGCATGATCTGAAATATGGAGAGGATGAATCCTAACCGTGTCCACTTGGAGTATCAGTGCTTTGGAGATAAGAAAAAAAAAAAATCTATTCTAGATTGTGAGTGATGGGGGGGCTGAAAAAAGGTGAACTCTAAGTCGGAGGGGTGAAGTAGCCTCCATATATCTACTAACGCAAGATCTTTCATCAGAGCTGTAAGGGTACACGTGATTTCACTATCTCCAACCTTAAGGTGTGCACGGTCCCATCTACCCTCCTTATCAAAGCTAGTTGTCCATTACAGCAACTTGCAAAGACTTCGTAACCAAGATGGCTACCCCACACCGTTTGGAAACGGCGGGAGAGTAGGCAGCCACCATGTAAGGCGTAGCATTAAGTTTCAGGGTTTCAACGGAGTTTAAATGCGTTTCCTGAAGAAACACTAAATCAACATACTCATGATTAAGATAGCTAAGGAGTTTCTGTCTTTTGATTGGACTATTGATGCCTTTTACGTTCAGTGATAAGAGCTTACATAAGGCCATTCAGAAAGATTAACAATTCTGAAAAAGAACATGATAACGCACATAATTGCACAATATCCCTCATATTAACTGTATATGGCTGTACACATGACATGATAGAAAATAAGCTAATAAAAAACAATGAAGCGCCCCATATAAAAAAAATAAGCACCGGAGTGCATTAGAGAAGAAGCAAAACCCCAGAAATTACTGGCGACCATATGTCTGCGGGGAGAAACCCCAGAGAAGGCCTAAATTGAAACATATAACCTATATAGCTGTACGTGTTCCGAATCCAACCGAGGTGCACATCATGGAGGGATAGGAGACCAAGAAAGTTATATATAGACAGAAAGAAAAGTCCAGGCAGTCTCTGTTCCAGGCTGTGATCACCGCGTCGGGCCATTCAAAATGGCGGGCAGATCAGGCGGATTACAGATCCAAGTTGTTGGATTAGCGCATCTGGTCTGCTTCTTTGGAATCTAAAAATGTTGCTAGTAGATCAGGATCTTCGAATGTCCGAGTTTGGTTATGGAGAGTCACTCTGAGCTTCGCTGGATACAATAGGCCAAAACGGGCCTGTAGCTGTTGAAGTCTAGGGCGAAAAGCAAGGAGTCTCTTCCGACGGTCAACTGTAGGCTTTGCCAAGTCAGGGAAGAAGGAGACTTTAGGACTTTCAAACTCCAGATGATGATTCGCCCGGGCAGCATTTAGAATCTGCTCAACTTGTTGATATCTCAGTAATCGAAAGATGATAGGCCGGGGGGTCGTCCGATTGAGGGCCATGTTGGTAGGAACACGATGTGCTCGGTCAATTTCCAGATCTCTGTGAAAAGTGATCTTCAGCAAGGAGGGAAGAGTTTTGACCAGGAACTCTCTTATATCTCCTGCTTCGGCCCCCTCCGGTACTCCAATGAGCCTCACATTGTTGCGACGGGCTCGATTATTGCTATCCTCTAACTCTTTTTAAAGATTCTGTATCTGACGCTCAGCCTTGTCCAGTTTCACCAAGCGCACCGCGTGCGAGTCGAGGACCCCCGCCATGTTGTCCTGCCGTAGTGAAAGACCTTCAAGCCGGTCCTGAAGCATACCGAAGTCTTCTCGCATGGCTCGGAGCGCTTCTCCGTTGGACTGTACCAGTTCCTTCACACCGCGTATTTCCACCAAGATCTCCTGTTGCATTTCGGGGTTTTCCCGGAGTGGAACCATCTTTTATGGGGAAGACAACTCTGTTTTGGAGCGTTTTCCGTGTGAAGAAGAGGGAGACCCGAAGTCTAAGCGCGCTGGTTTGTGGGCCGCCATCCCCCCCGAGGCACCCCGGTAAGTTCGGAGCAAAATATTAAGTTTAGGTAGGTATTAAGTCAGGATTCTGAGTAGGCCTCTCGGGAGCTTCAGCGCGAAGCGTCTAACCCGCTGGACATCAGGCTCCGCCCCCCCTAGAAACACATTTTGATTCGGCCTGTCTTGAAAAAAAAACCCTTCCTTAGACCCCTCCTCTCCCATTCATTACACACCTGTTTCAACTCTCCCGTTTCTAGTAAAAGTTCTTGAGAAACTAGTCTTTGCTCAACTCTCCATTCACCTTGCTGCTACTTATGCCCTGCACCCCTGTCAATCTGGCTTTTGCCCTGGTCACAACATGGAAACTGTTCTTTCCTAAATGAAATTCATGAATCCCATGATAAGGGCAATACTTTCTAGCGGTGTCCTAATTTATTTAGCAGGGCTTATATACCGCTTTTCACCAGGTCAAAGCAGTGTGCATAGAACAAAAGAACATATGTTACACAGAACTATTAACTATGTACAGTAACCTAATGGCAAGTAGCAAGCTGCTGGCAATTAACTATATACAGTAGCAATTAACTATGTACAGCATATTTGATTTTTAGGGGTAGCTTAGGGGAGCAGTATGGTGACTGTATTGGGGAATGAGTAATTCTTAGCGGGGATGGAGAGTGAATACATCTGGTTTGTTAGAAAATATGTGGTGTTGGTGGGTTGGATGTAGGTTGTTGGGCTGAAGTATTTAGTAAATAAGAAGGTCTTTAGATGTTTGTGAAAGGTGTGGATGTCAGTTATGTTTTGTATTGTATCCGGTTGTGTGTTCCATATGGATGGTGCATAGAACTCAAAAGCTCTTCCATATTCTTGCTGGCCATATCCTCTTTTGGTGTAGGAGATGGTAAGTTTGTTCATTGTGGATGATCTTTTAGTTCTGTTGGGCTGAGGAGTTATGAGTAGTGTGTGGAGATGTGTAGTAGGAAGGTCATGGATGGCTTTGTGTGCTATAAGGATGGTTTTGTTTTTATTCAACTGTGAAGTGGGAGCCAGTGGAGCTATTTGAGGCAGGGTGTGATGTGATTGTGCTATGTGGCTCCCTGGAGGATGCATGCTGTTGTGTGGAAGGGCAGTGTGAAGCGGGAGTATGGTGGATTTTGATAGGTCTTGGAAGATGGAGTTACAGTAGTCGAGATGTGGCAGGATCAAGGCTTGGAGAGCTGAGTGGAAGTTAGATGGTTCTAGGAGTGGGCGGAGGCATTGCAGGGTTTTGGCCTTGTAGTAGATAGCTCTAGTTATTTTGTTTATATGTGGTTTGTAGGTGATGCCGAGATATTTCATTTCGCTTTGAACTTTGACTTGAGTTTTGTTTAAGGTTAGGGAGGTGGGGGTGTGTGAATGAGGCAGCTTTTGTAATAAATAGAGCTTCAGTCTTCCTGTAATTGATTGTGAGATTGTTGGATGTTAGCCAGCAGGATACATCTCCAAAGCATTCTTGGAGGTTTGTGTGTGAGGGTTGTTTCATGTTAAATGGACTATAGAGCATGATGTCATCAGTGTATATGTGGAAGTTTATGTTGTGGGATTTGATGACTGAGCAGAGAGGTTGCAGGTAGATGTTAAAGAGTAGTGCCGATAAGGTGGATCCTTGGGGAACGCCTTGTGTCTGTAGGTATGGAGTGGATACATCTGTTCCCATCTTTATTTGTTGATGTCTGTTGGTCAGGTAGGAGTGGAACCATTGATGAACTGTTATGAATTCCAGTGGTCCAGAGGCGTTGAAGGAGAATGCTGTGGTTGACAGGGTCGTATGCGGCTGAGATGTCTAGGAAAATTAGGAGGAATCCTTGGGTGGGGTTTTGGATGTCCTTTATTAGGATATTGGTGAAGGAAACTATCAGTGTTTCTACTCTGTGAAAGGGGTAGAAACCATGTTGCTAGGGGTTGAGGAGATTATGGTCTTGAAGTTGTTGCTGTTTTTAGTTCTATCATCTGCTTTTGACCTTGTTGGTCATGCTATTCTTCTTTCTCGCCTTCATGACTTTGGGATCCATGGTACTGAACTTCATTGGTTTCATTCTTTCCTCTCTCACCTATCTTTTTCTGTTCTCTTAGGTTCTTCCTTGTCCTCACCTTTCCCTTTCTCCTGTGGTGTTCCCCAGGGATTAGTGTTGGCTCCGCTTCTTTTCAACATTTTCCTGATCCCTGCTGATCCAATAATACACAGTCTCAGCATGCTATTACACTGACGACATTGCCCTTCTTCATCACACAAATGCAGTCACCCCATACCTCTCATCTCTTAACACCTGCATAGCCCAAATCTCCTCTGGATGTCCACCAATTTTCTTCACCTCAATCTCTCAAAGATGGCTGCCATCTGGTTCCCTGCTGGAGGCTCTTGTTCCTCCATTACCCCCTTATTTTTAAATTCTGCTATTCCCCTTGTCAGCTCTTTCCGCTATTTGGGTATTAACATTGATTCCACATTAACCTTTCAAGATCACATCTCATCTCTTGTCCACTATTCGTTTCTCTCTCTTCGCCAAATCTGCTTTGTCTGGCCTTTTCTCTCTCCCTCCTCACTGTCTACTTCTCCTCACACTTATGTCCAGGCTCGATTATTGTAACTTCCTACTCTCCAGTCTGCACAGTACCAACTGCATAATCTCCAACTTGTTCAAAACACTGCTGTCTGAATCCTTGCTCACACTTCCTGTTTTGACCATATCTCTCCATTTCTGATTCACTATCACTGGTTTCCTCTCAAGTACCATATTCAGTTCCTACTTCTCACCTTGGTCCACAAAGTCTTACATACTGGCACCCTCTCAGACCTTCTACAACTCCACCCTCCACACTGTGTCCTCCGCACTGTACATGCTAATCACCATCACCTTCCCTGCCCCACTAGAGCCTTGCTAGAATCCACTTACAATTCCACCTGGTCCAGGAAGAGGCACATCTGGGCCGTCCAGACATCCCAGAGCAGGACAGCCTCCTTTGAACCCGATTCTGCACCACAGGAGCTAAATGCCCTCGTGGTAGCAGAATCAGGCGTGCCCCTACAGCGGCCACAGGAGATGTCCAGGTAGCAAGACGGGCACAAAAAGAAGCAGGAAGATGGAAGTTCACTGAAAGGAATAGGTAATTTATTGTTGTGGATCTGCCCTACACATGTTTCGGCCAAAATCCCTTCTTGAAGGGATTTTGACCACTAAAATCATGCAAACATATACATAAGAGAACACAAATTAAATAATAAATATATTAAATAAGATAAAACATAAATAGCAAATTCATAAAATAATGATCATCAGATAACAGGATGGCCAGGCCCCCTCTGCTCCTGCAGGCCAGATACTCCCCTGACCTGGTTTCCTGCCGCCTAAACCTAGGCAGCATCCATCAGGGCCGGGATCGGTGGTGGGGCCTCACCTTCAACTGCATTATTGCTCCTGGGAGGCTGCCAGGCCAGTGAAAAGGAGCACCCCATGCTTATTCCACATCAGAGGTGGAATAAGCTGGGCGTCCTCCCGGCACTCCACAGACATATAGGGCCATGACCTGTATCAGTCCTGTATGTCCGGGTGCCTGGGCCACCCTGCCCCCATCCTGCCACATCCTGATCTCCCCACAGAGTGGCTCTGTGTGTGTGTAGAGAGAGGAATCCGGAATTGATGCAGGATGGCTTGCAGGGATGCACATCCCACTGGATGTACAGCCTGCAAGTTGCTTTACAGAATCGGGCGTGGAGGAGGGGTTTGCTGGCAGTTCATTACAAACTCTGCATCAGAACAAAGTTATACCAAAACAAGGTTCCTAGATCACAAAATGGCTGACTTCAAGAAAATGAATAATTATGTAAAGGAAGCCTTAGCAAGATTGTTAGCAAGGAGAAGCGAAAGAAGAAAACACTATGGTTCAGTAATAAAGTAGGAGAACAGGTTCCTGAACTGACAAGAGAGGATGCTATTTTGGACATAGTCCTTAGTGGAACACAGGATCTAGTGCAAGAGAAAAGGGTTTTGGGGCCACTTCACAATAGTGATTATAGCATGATCGTATTTAATAAATGGAAGAAGGACGGCAAGGAAATCCACAGTACTACCTTTTAATTTCAAAAGGGAGACTATAATATAATGAGGAAAATAGTTAAGAAAAAACTAAAAGGAGCAATTGCAAAGATTAAAGCATGGGCATTGTTTAAAAGTACTATCTTAGAGGCCAGTGACATCAGCGGGGAAGATGGCTGCTTGAGATTTTACTCTGGCCGGCCTGACGTAGAAAAAGCTAAAATGATAGAGCTTCTCCAGCAGAAAGAGAGAAGAGTGGTGACAGGAGAGAGTGGAAAGAATGAGCAATGGCTGCGAAAGGGGAAAAAATCAGTATGAAAGATTTTACCATTGCGGGCAGGTCACAGTGCAGACGCCACGGACGCAGGCAGAAAAAACAGCCATTGCCATCAGACAACAGGTCGCCCGACCGGGAAACTCGATCCCTGATAGAAAGCCCAGCATCAAGCACTACACAACAAGCAACTTTCCCGGAAGAGGTACGAGCATTATTTCTAGATCTAAAAGCGGACGTTTCGCAAATAAGAGCTGATGTGGTAGCAAGTATCGACAGCCTGCGATCTGAGCTGACAGAGCTAGGGAACCGGGTGAAGCAGTAGAAAAGAGGTTGGATGAACACGCAGAAGTGGCTGGAGACCTTGAAACCAAGCTGCAGGCCCTGGATCAACAGCATGAAAACCTGGAAGACAAGCTTGAGGACTGTGAGAATCGTTTACAAAGGAGCAATTTGCGGTTCAGAGGGATTCCAGAGGGTGAACCATATACTGATTGCACAGCAGTGGTCTGGGACATCTCAAAAGCAATCCTGCAAGCTGTGGAGAAGAGTGTAGATCATCTAGACCTTCATATTGATCAGGCACACAGGGTAGCGGGCCCACAAAGGCAAAATAAAAATGCACCTCTGGACATTATAGCTTGCTATCATGATTACAGCACTAAGAAATGGGTGCTTAACGGGCTCGAGTGGCGGGACCTGTTCAGTGGGGATCATGCCATGTAGAACTGTATGTAGACCTAGCCCAGAGCACCATTCTGAAGAGGAGACAGGTGAGGGATGTTTTGCTTTGACTCTGGGAGGAAGGAGTATTATGGATGAACTTTTCCATTTGGACTGAGCTTTGAATACAAAGGACAAAGGTTGAGAGTGTGATCTAGAGAGAAAGCTGTCCGTGCTCTTACAGAGGCCAGAATGACTTGACTGGAACTGGGCCCAACAGCGACTAATACAACCTGGAAAGTACCATCTCACTGGCTACAAGTCCCACATGGTCGCCGCAGATTATAACGCCAAACAGAGACATCAGAGCAGCAGAGAAAGGACAATACACCATCCTGAGAGGCTGGAGAAATGTGGGGGTAAAACCCTGCTATTTCTTTAGCCTCTCTGGAGGCTCTGAGGCATTAGCTGAATGAGCCAGTTCAAGAGAGTTGGTTCAAATTGTTACTGTTTACAATTGAAAGTTATTGGGTTAAAGTAGAGCTAAGTAGGAAGGAGAAGGAGAGGTGTGGAAAAGAACCTACTTTTTGGAAAAAAGGAGGGTGAATGTAGGAAAGGGCTGGAGGGGAAACGAGCTAGATAGATAAACTGGGAAGCACAGTAGGGTATGAGGCCTATGAGCAGACATGTCGAGGCTGACCCGGCTGTCTGTAAACACTGGCAGTGGCCCAGGCCATCCGCAGAGGGATTGGTGGGTGGCCAACTAGAAAGGGAAGGGAAGAGGAGGGGGATAGAGGGACAGGGGACAGGGTGCACCTAGAGGAATGGGATGAGAGGGAGAACATACAAAATAGGTGAATTAAGAATTGTAACGTTAAATGTGAAAGGTCAGAATTCACCCTTTAAATGCCAAAACTCTATAAAGAGATGGTACGTCAAAAGGCATCAATCTTTTTGCTACAAGAGACCAATCTGCTAAGAGCTGATAAGATCATGGTGGCCCCCAAGGGATATAATGTAAAACTATTTGCATCAAATACAAAGAAGCAAAAAAAAGGATGAGTAGCAATCATGGTGGATGCGAAGCTAAACGTAGAGCTCCATATGGTAATCCGGGACAAATGAGGGCATTACTTACTGGAGCAAATGAAGATAGGAAAAGAATGGTATTGTGTGATTAATGTGTATGCTCCTACAGGGACAAGAAGGCCTTTTGGGATGAGTTCACCAAAGCAGTGGCCCAGTTAGGGGAGGGGACAATGATATGTGGGGGAGACTTTAATTTGACATGAGACCCAGGGAGAGACACAGCAGGAAAGCAGGGAGGACATAAGGCTGATAGGGCTCAATATTACCAGTTTGTGAAACAACACGGTCTGATTGATGCATGGCGTTTCCACAATCCAGGCAGGTGCCAGTTTTCATTCTACTCCTTGGTGCATGGAACCTACTCTAGATTAGATGTGCTGTGGGTCGGGAGGGAAATAGCAGGAAGGATACAAGAAGCCAAGATAGAGGCGATCACCTGGACGGACCATGCACCAGTGATAGTAAAGCTATCAGTGAAGGAGGAAGATAGTGGACTACAATTCTGGAAACTGAATGAGGTGCTACTGGGAGACAAATCGGTAGTAAATGAGATAGAATGAATGATCCTTGAGTATTTTGAAATGAATGATAATGGGGAAGTGGGATGGGTTTGAAGCAGTCCTGAGGAGAATATTGATTAAATGGGGGATAAGGATGAAGAGAGCGAGAGAGGAGCAGGAGTTACAGTTGTATCAGCAATTGATAAATCTGAAGGAAGCTGATACAAGAGAGGCAGGTGGAAAGTATAAGGGGCTGGTGTTGGAGACTCGGGCTAAACTGAATGAGCTTGAAGCTGAGACAATTCAACACCATATGCAACTACTATGCCAGGGTTTTTTTGAGGGAGGAAATAAAGCAGGCAAATATATGGCACACCGCCTAAAACAGCAGATGGTACGGTCCCATATAATACAGATAAAGACCAAGGGAGGGGCTTTGGTGAAAGAACAAGAGATTCGGTCAGCATTTGCAGAGTATTACCAAAAGTTATATGCCACATCCTCAGCCCCACTAGAAGGAGATGTTTTCAACTATCTGGAGTCAACACCATTGCCACACTTGGAGGAAGTGCAACAGCAGGATCTAGACAGAGAGACTGGGGAGGTGGAAGTTATGCAGGCAATCAAGACGCTCAAGAAAGGCAAAGCCCTGGGTCTTGATGAATTGATGGCTACCTTTTATAAAAAATTTAAGGGAGCCTTGGTGCAACTGTTGACACATCTGTTTAACCAATCTAGAGAGGGCACGGCATTGGCAGAAACGATGGGATGGGCGAGTATATTGGTAATACATAAAGAGGGAAATACCCCCAGGACTGCGCTTCTTATTGACCTATCTCCCTGCTTAACCATGATGCCAAATTGCTGGTCAAGGTGCTAGCAGAACGTCTCAATGGTGTCCTTGGAAAACTGGTCCATGACGATCAAGCAGAGTCCATCACAGGTTGGCAGGTTGCTGACAATATCCGTAAAATATTTAATGTGATTTGGACAGTGAAACAAAAATGAGAACAGCCTTACTCCTTTCACTAGTTGCTGAAAAAGCATCCAACCAGGTGTCATGGACCTTTTTATTCTCAGTGCTTGAACGCATAGGGTTTGGAGCAGGTTTTGTAGAATGGTGCAAGCTCTTTATTTTAAACCAAAAGCATGTGTTAGAGTAAATGGAAGCTACTCAAACGTTTTCAATCAGTGCAGAGGCACTCGCCAAGGATGCCCACTCTCACCACTCCTTTTTGCATTATCTATAGAACCCCTGGGATCCCAGATGCAGATGAGCTGAGATATACAAGGGGTGAAAATGGGGCAGAGGGAATACCGGATGTCATTATTTGCAGATGATATTCTGTTAATGGTCACCCTCCCCCAGAAAACACTCCCCTTACTCATGTGGGAACTCAAGGAATATGAGACACTAGCAGGCTTCCATATTAATTGGTCCAAATCTAAGATATTGAATCTGACTGTAACCTATGTACAACAAGCCCGGTTGCAAAGGGACTACCCATTTCAGTGGGCAAAGTGCTCAATTTGCTATCTGGGAGTACAGCTCAGGGAAAATATGGAAGATCTGTACGACTTGAACAATAAGAAACTTTAGGAACACTAGAGGCCCAATTAAGCAGATGGGGAAGGGGATACGTATCCTGGTTTGGGCGCATTACAGTAGTTAAGATGTTGCTAGTGCCCTGCCTCCTGTTCTATTTCGAGGTCCTACCAATACCCATACCTCCAAAAGCTTTGCAATGACTGAAAAAGCAAGTGGAACGCTATATGTGGCAGAACAGGGTCCCAAGGCTGGCTGCATGGACCTTACAGGGAGCGCGGGCAGACAGTGGCCTAGGGGGTCCTAATTTCCCTAAATATTATATAGCAGCATAGTTGAGGGCAGTGTACTCCTGGCTCAGGGAGCAGCAGAAACATTGGGTGATCATGGAAGGAGTAAATCTCCCACCAGTAGCTTTAGAGAGGCTGGTTTGGAGGGGAGGGAGTGGAAGGGAAAAGAACTCCTCTGTAAGACACACTGAGTATATGGCAGCAACAACGGAGACAGATGCTAGGAGGTAAGCAATATTCAAGTACAATGTCTTTAATGGCATGCTTTGGAGAGGGCTCAGGGCCAGAGAGAGCAGTACTCCGTAGGTGGGCAGAGCTGGGCCTGAGCCAGGTATCTCAGGTGGTCCAAAGAGGGGGAGTGAGAGACTTTGAAGAAATTAGGGACTGATACCATCTAACAGAAAAAGATTGATACCCTTATCTATAAGTCGGAGCCTTTTTACGGCAACGTGAACAGTGGAAAGACATATGGACAGAGGGAGGATAGTTTAGGCAGTTGCTTGGGTTCATTGGGTAGGAAAGGGATCCTATCACATATCTATAGAGGATTAACTATGAGGGGACCTGAAAAATTAAGCTACATGATTAAATGGGAAAAGGATTTAGAGGTGACATGGGATATATCCGAGTGAGAAATGATTGCACAAGATACAGCAAAGTTGTCAGTGGCTACTTCCATACAGGAAAATGGCTATAAAATGCTAAGTAGGTGGTATTTGACCCCAGAGCAACTGTATAAGGCATGAATGTGGAAATTGGATGAATGCTGGAGAAATTGTGGGGGCAAGGAACTTGGATACACATGTGGTGGACATGCCCGGTGATTCAACAATACTGGAGGCAGACTATAGCTATAATTGCAGAAATCACTGGTCAGATGTTACTTGGGTCCCCTGAAATGTACCAGCTCCATAAGAGAGGAAACACAGAGTTGACAGGGGAATGGGCAATAGCAAGGCACTGTACTGTGGCTGCGTGAGGCAAAATTGCCACAAATTAGAACAGAGCACAAACACCACAAATGGATGCATACTCTGGACACCTAGCTGATTTGTATTTGATGCAGAGACTGACAGGGTTAAAAAAGGGAAGAGGAGAGGAAGTGGGGCATCAATGATCAATGGGAGGGGGTATGGAGGTGGCTGAGGAAAAAGCGAGCAAACAAAAATGAGAGTTAATAGCAATAAGGATGGCACAAGATAGTGAAAAGCCCAAGAATGCAAAATATGGGAAAAATATACAATTCTTGCTGATAAATGGGGGGTGGGGGTGGGGGGGGGGGTAGAAGACAGGAGGGAAGGGGAGAAGGGAATGGGGAAGGAAGGAAGCAGTTACCAAGTTCAGTGTGGTGTAAATTTAATTATGTTTTGTTAATGTGCTATTGGAGTGTGAAGTATGTAAAACTTTAATAAAGAATAAAAAAGTACTATTTTAGAAGCCCAGACCAGATGTATTCCATGCTTTAAGAAAAGTGGAAGGAAGGCCAAAAAATTGCCAGCATGGTTTAAGGGCGAGGTCAGAGAGGATGTTATTGCCAAAAAAACATCTTTCAGGAAAAGGAAAAGGAGCCAAATGATGAACACAGGAAATAACATAAACATTGGCAAGTTAGATGCAAGGCATGAAAGGCAGGGAAAGAGATCATTTGAAAAAAAAGTTGCTATGGAAGCAAAAACGCATAATAAAATCTTTTTCAAATACATATGTAGCAAAAAACCTGTGAGAGAGTCAGTTGGACCACTGGATGATAGAGGAGTAAAAGGGATGCTAAGTGAGGACAAGGCCATAGCGGAGAGACTGAATGAATTCTTTGCTTCAGTCTTTACTGAAGAAGGTGTAGGGAAGTTACCCATACCTGAAATGGTGTATAGAGGTAATGTATGGGAGAACTGAAAGAAATATTGATAAACCAGGAAGATGTATTACAAGTACAATATTTGATAAACTGAAGAGTAGTAAGTCACCTGGACCAGATGGTATACATCTAAAGAGGTTCAAAGAACTGAAATATAATATTGCAGACCTACTATTAGTAATCTGTGAACTATCATTAAAATCATCTGTAATACCTGGAGATTGAGAATAGCCAATGTAACACCAATTTTTAATAAGGGTTCCAGGGGTGATTTAGGAAAGTACAGATCAGTGAGCCTGATGTCAGTACTGTGAAAGTAAAGATGGTGAAGCCCCTTAACCTATTATTTTTGTCGGAGCTTGTCGTCAAAGTGAATGGAAAAATTGCCACACCCCACTGCGACGTCTCCTTTTCATTGAATCGTTTTTACAACGATTTAAAAATGATTTAATAAAAAGGAGACGTCACAGTGGGGTGTGGCAATTTTTCCATTCACTTTGACGACAAGCTCCGACAAAAATAATAGGTTAAGGGGCTTCACCATTTTTGTTGGGACCTTTACTTTCATGGATATTTATTTGGTTCTGACCAGTTTGCATTTTTGATGTCAGTACTGGGCAAAATGGTAGAAACCATTATAAAGAAAAAAATTACTGAACATGTAGATAGTCAAGGTTTAATGGGAGAAAGCCAGCATGGATTTAGCCAATGAAAGTCTTGTTTTACTAATCTATTATACTTTTTTTTGAAGGTGTGAATAAACAGGTAGACAAAGTTAACTGGTTGATGTAGAGACACATTCCAGTGAGTGAGTGCAGGACCCTGTGCATCCGATCAGAATCAGGATGCACAGAGGCAGACCTGATTCTGATCCCGCTGGGGCTAGATGTGCCCTACAGGATCAGAATCAGGTCTGGGTCTGTACATGCAGGCTGAGACCTGATTCAGATCAGCCTGCACCAATGTTCCCTCTAATTTTCTGTAGGCTGTGTGCGCATAAAATATCAGCTGTGTGCAGCTTTTGAAGGAAGGTTAAATTTTTGTGCGCCACATAACAACACTCGGAGTTGTATACTTTAAAATTTGACTACACGTCAGAATACAGTATGTACATCACATTGATTTTAATCAAAATAAATGAAAATAGACGATTACTAAATGAAGCGGGAAATTTCTAGTAATTACAATAATAACTTTTAAATTTTAAGACGTCTGTGTTGTTTTCTATCAGAATCAGAGCCGTAATTTTTGTGCGCTCTGTTGTAAAGTATGTGCGCTCGCTCGGCGAGGTGTGTGCGTGCGCACGCGCGCACGCGCGCACAGCTTAGAGGGAACAGTGGCCTGCACGTAGAAACCCCTGCCCAGCTAACTCAGTCAGGCTCCTGAATGGAGCCGCAGTTCTCCATTCAGGAGCCGCAATCCCCAGCCGCCGACCATAATCTTCATTTCCAATAGCCCAACCCTCGATCTGGCCTTCCATGGCCAGGGTCGGGCTGCGGAGAACCCCCTCACCACCTCACCTCTTTGCCTCTGCCTGGGCCTGCTGTCCCTTGACATCCAGGGGGACTTATTCCACCTCCGAGGTGGAATAAGTCTCCCGTGTAGATCCGAGGCCCCGGACGTACAGGGCTGACTTCAGAATTGGCCCTATATGTCCAGGGCCTCAGACCACTCACTACCTGCCCTATTGATTATGCTCACTCCGTCTCTGCAATGCCCTCTCCTGCCCCTGTCTAAGCATCCCCGTGCAAACTCCAAGTTTGTACAGGGAGGCTTTTGCTGTAGACGGAAGGGGGCGAATAGTGGGGATGGACATTCCATCCCCGCTATTTGCATTGCAGAATAGACCCTATAGTGTCTCTGATTTTCAGAAAGCCCTTGACAAGGTCCCTCATGAGAGACTCTTGGTGAAATTAAAAATTCATGGGATTGGAGGCAGTGCAGTATTGTGGATCAGGAACTGGTTAAAAGATAGAAAGCAGAGGGTAGGGTTAAATGGCCAATTTTCCCAATGGAAAAAGATGAATAGTGGAGTACCACAGGGATCTGTGTTGGGTCCACAGCTCACCCATAGACCCTTGCCCAGTGCACTGGATTAAGCAAACAAGAGATTACTTTATATCTTATCTTCTAAAGATCGTCAAATTATCACTCACCCAGGGATACCTCCCCCCACACCTCAAACAGTCATCTGTAACACCAATTCTTAAAAGCAAGAACCTCAATAATAAGAACCCAAGCTCCTTCTGACCAATATCAAGTCTTCTGTTGGTAACCAAGATAATAAAAAAAATAGTGCAACAGCAACTATTGGACTACATAGATACCTACACCACGCTTGACCCCCACCAGTATAGATTCAGACAAAACCATTGTGTAGAAACACTAATTACATCACTTATGGATAACCTTTTAATGGGCATCAATAGCATACAGGAAGGCTTCGTCCTATGCTTCATAGATATTACTGCTGCACTTGACTCCATTAAACACAATATCAGGATTTCTGGTGTTTATGGGAGTGAATACTATATTGTCATCCGCGTATATCCTGTAAAGAATGTTGTGCTGTTTTATGATGTCACATTTTGGTAGAATATATAAATTGAACAGCAGTGCTGAGAGGGCCTGAGCCCTGTGGGACTCTTTGTTGTTGGGTGAAAGGTCTGGACTGTTGGTTGATCTCACTTACTGTGATACTGGGATCCAAGGTACAGTACTGGAATGGTTTGTATCATATCTTTCCTTTCATAACCAGTAAGTGAGATCAACCAACAGTCCAGACCTTTCACCCAACAACAAAGAGTCCCACAGGGCTCAGGCCCTCTCAGCACTGCTGTTCAATTTATATATTCTACCAAAATGTGACATCATAAAACAGCACAACATTCTTTACAGGATATACGCGGATGACAATATAGTATTCACTCCCATAAACACCAGAAATCCTGATTACTCTCAAATCACTGCATGTCTTGAAACAAAGACAAACTGGCTCAAAGGGCAGAACCTATCAATTAACTTCAAAAAATCAGAATTACTACATATCACAAGGAATACAATGTTCTCCCCACTGGGCACAAAAGAGATCCCAGACTACACACTAACCAACAAACAATAAGTCAAATACTTAGGTGTTACCTTCAACCAGCAACTCAGCTTCCAACCCACATAAGAGAATATCCAGGACAGCCTATCACAAGCTCAAACCGCTACTCAGTGACAATGACTTTTGAACTGTATGTCAAGCCATTGTAACACCCATAATAGATTATTGCAATGTAATATACCAAGGCCTTCCCAAGAAAACAATACTCCCCCTACAACTGGTGCAAAACACTGCAGCAAGAATTATTACTGGAACAGCAAAATACAGCCATATAACCCCAAAACTCCACCAACTGCACTGGCTCCCGGTCACGGTGTGCTTCAAATACAAGAACTTAACTTTAATATTCCAAATAATCAACAATGTAGCTCCCCTGACCCTTCAGTCAATGATTAAGAAAACAAACCCGACCATAACAAGAAGAGCAGCTGATAACAACATCCTAGAAATCCAAACATTCATGAGAACAGCAAAACAATCGACTTGCAAAAGAGCCTTCTCTTTATACGTTCCCTAACTATGGAATGATTTACCCACCTCAATACATGCAATCAAGGATCTATCAGACTATAGGAAAGCTATAAAGACTCACATCTATGTAGAATACTATGGTCCACCTTATGAACATAACAGACCAGAAGAAAGCCCTCCAAATTATGAAACATAATGGACTCACCCCATGAACATACCATGAACATTATATCCCTTTGTTAATCCTCCTGGACTACTTCCACAACAAACTGATAACAATATCACACACAAGTTACACCGCATCCATGTAATTGTATATAGTTTATAAGTGATAAAACTCCCATTGTACCCTATTTAATCTTCCAAGTTCCATAACCTATTCTATGTAAAAGTTGGATTTCTATGTTGTTCTCTGTAAACTGCCTTGAGTTAATGATAAGGTGGTATAGAAAACCTGTTAAATAAAATAAATAAATAAATAAGGCAGAAAAAAAGCTCAGAGGAATATATTGCCCAGTCAGAAAGGGCAGGGTATAAAATTTTCTTAAGCTATGTGAGTGAAAATATGTCTGTTATAAATTTAGATTTTTAAACTGCCTAGATAATTTGATTTGACAAGTGAAATATCAAGTAAAGTTATTGCAACTTGAAAAAAGACCAAAAAAGAAAGAGATAAGAATCAAAGAAGAGGATGAGATTAGTGAAGAAAAGGATTTGTTTATTCATGTACAAGCTTTTATATCCTGCCAATCTGTAGCAGTGTTAGGTAGTAAAACAACATAACCTAAGAAATATTAAATCATGACAAAAATAATAAACAACAAACATTTAAACAATAAAAGGCCACTGTACATAGTTCAGTGGAGATGGGTTCAAAATGATGCCCTTGACCCCTAATGATAATCTTATATTACTACTGCTAGGGGTCAAGGGTGCCATTTTGAACCTGAGCCTAAACAGAGCGGGAGCAACTGGAGATCGCCCTTACTCCTACTAGACTACTAGGAACCCCGGTAAGATCCAGGAGTAGGATCGGGGTGGGGAGGAGGGCTTGCTGTCAAAGAGCTTCCTGTCAGGGATCTTAATCTCAGATAGCTTCTTGTTTAAGGGGGATTGTTACTGGGAGGGATTTTTGTCAAGAGAATTTGTTGTCGGGGGGGGGGGGGGCGGGGAAGGCTTTCTGTCGGGGAAAGCTCATGTCAGGGCTTTTCCAGTCATGGAGGCTTGATGTCAGGGGAGGTGTCAGTGGTAGGGGGACTAATGGCATCATCCTTTTTACCTGCATCTTCAAGCTGGTATTTGAGCATGCCGCCAACCAGGTATAAAGGTCGACATCTTAAATTTTTACCTACAGCATGTTATCCCCTTGTAAAATGGGAAATAGATTTCTAGATTTATGACTCACCCACAACACATCCTATCAATGCCTGAAACCTCCCTTTTGAAATCTGGGCATGGTGTAGATCTTCACGTGTTAGCAGTGACTTTCTAAAATTGGAATTTGCTTGTGTTGCTGACTTGCACGTGCAAATGCCCCTATTTACACATGAAGATGATTTTGAAATAAGGGCCTAAACTAAGAAGACAAATGAAGGGTGATTTTATAAGAGGACACATCTTAAGACACCTATGTTAAAGCCTACTGTCCTTATAAAATAGCAATGTAAGTAGCCATGTCATGAACCTACACTGTAGACGCAGATATGTAAGCATATCCCTCCCATTACACATCCACACAACAAAAGGCCTCAAATATTTCAGAAAACACCTAAAAACCCACCTCTTTACCATGCACTATGGAACAGAAAACACACACGCACCACAGAGGCAGCTCACACAACCAAGATAAGGGCAGTGCAAAGCAAATGTGAGCATGAAAATTCCTGTATATAGCCAAGATGTACATAGATCCTAAAAAGTTTTATTCGTGTTCCTGTTCATGTATATAGCCAAGTTGTTCATAGTTCCTAAAAAATTGTAACCTCCAACCCACTGACCCTACCCACAAATCAAGTTACCTGTAAAAAGTTATCTCCAGGAACAAGCAGGAATGTAGTCTTCACATATGGGTACTATCGGCACTGACGGAGCCTGCGCGGGAACGCTCCCCAAATTCCCAAAAAGAAAGCTTTTGGGAGAATCCACCACGCATGCGTGCTGCCTTCCCGCCCAACTACCTCTCTCACTTCAGTCCTTCGTTTTCTGCGGAGCCGACAGGACATGTCCCCTGTCACCGCAGAAAATCTTCTCTTAAATTTATATTTTTTGTGGTCACGTCTGCCTTCCGTCGACGCCTACCAGTTCCACCGGTGCTTTTCTTTCTTTTCTTTTAAAAATAACTTAATTTTAGTTGCTTTTTCTCAGGGGTTTCTTACATGCTCTGGTGCTTGGCGCCATTTTTGACATTAGGCCCTCTTTTTCCTTACCATGGAAAAACCAGCCACTGGTTTTAAAAAATGTTCAAAATGTGGCGGTACAATTTTTATTACCGACACCCATGACTGGTGTCTTAAATGTTTAGGTCCTGACCATTGCCCTGCGGAGTGTCTCTCCTGCAGGAAGTTGACTAAAAGAAGTCTTCAGAATCGAGCAAATCAACTCGGTGCCCTATTTGCTTCAGACACGATGTCTGTTGCATCGATGTCTTCCAGGGCTTCTACTTCTTCCCAGGGATCTCAGGTAACTAAACACAAGTCTTCCAAGTCTAGACGGTCCTCGAAGGGTAGATCTCCCTCTAAATATCGAGATGCCACAGGCGTTGCCCTCAAAGATACTTCGCCGGCTAAACAGCCCCAGCGGGAGTCTTCGGGCTCCAAAGCTTTATCAGGGCTCCAGGATGTTCCCGAGACCTCGACCTTGATGGAACTACTGGTCCTATGCTCGGGGGTTGTGGCCGCTTCCACCGGTACCGACGCCCCGGCATTGGCAGTAGCGATGGACAAAAGACTCTTCACTATCGAACACAGTCTAGCAACTCTTTTAGCTACTTCGGCACCGCTAAAGTCGCTGCAGACGGTTCCGCAGGCACCGGTACCGATGCCGGTACCGGTGCTAGTGCCCTCGGTACCTGTTTCAACAGGCATGCTTACCCCGATGCCGAGCCTGGACTCTCTCTCCAGTATGGGGTTTCAGGTACCAACTCGTTTCGGTACCAACATCGAGCGGTACCAACGCCATCTGCTTCGGGAGAACCCGGTACTTCCTCCTTTTGAGTCTTCCGATTGTGATGACTCACATGATTCCACCGGTACCAGAGCTGAACTTTTGCAAGATTCATCTCTTTCTCCTCAACGCAGAATGTCCCCTCCTGAGGATATGTCTTTTTATGATTTTGTATGTGATATGGCAAACGGTCTTGCTATTACAGTAGTACCAGAAAAGAAGCCTAGAGCAGAAGAATTGAGAATTCTTCAATATCCTTTGGCTCCAAAGGAGGCAGCTATGCTTCCTATACACCAGATCTTACATGATCTAATGTTAAGAATGTGGGAAGCTTCTTTAACAGTATCTCCACATTCTAGACGTCTTGACACTATGTATCGAGTACCACCTTGCCCAGGGTTTCAGAAGACTCAGTTACCACATCATTCTATGGTGGTAGAGTCCGCCATGAGGTGGATTAAGAGTGCTAAACGACACTCTTCCAATCCACCAGGTCGTGAGCAATGTTCCCTCTAATTTTCTATAGGCTGTGTGCGCATAAAATATCAGCTGTGCAACCTTTGAAGGAAGGTTAAATTTTTGTGCGCCACATAACGACACTTGGAGTTATATACTTTAAAATTTGACTACATGTCAGAATACAGTATGTACACCACATTGATTGCACTAGAAAATATTGTAGAACTTGTGAAAACCGTAAATACACAACAACGTTTAAATTTTAAGACATCTGTGATGTTTTCTATCAGAATCAGAACCGTAATTTTTGTGCGTTGTGTTATAAAGTATGTGCGCTCGCTCGGCAAGGTGTGTGCGCGCGCACACGCGCACAGCTTAGAGGGAACAGTGGTCGTGAGACTAGAACACTGGATGCCTTTGGTCGTCGATGCTTTCAGTCCTCCATGCTATCAGCAAGAATCAGTTCCTATATATTATACAAGGGAATGTTTCTTGAGCCTTGGACTTGGAGATTTTGAACCCTTTTCTTCAAGAGGATAAATGGACAGATTATTTGGCTTTGGTCAAACATGCTCAAAATGTCTCTAAGTTTATTACATGCTACCTTTGACTGTTTTGAATGTATTAGCAGAACTTCTGCTTTGTCCATAGGAGCATGTCGTATTGCCTGTCTCCAAGCTTCAGACTTGGAGGAACGGGTGCAAGATAAGCTGGGTAACATTGCTTGCACAGGAGAAAATCTTTTTTGCAAGGATTGGCAGCTTAAAGCTAATGAAATTGACACTGATAATACAACTTTAGACAGGTTGTCAAAATCTACAGCTAACCCAGCTAAGAAAAAGGTTTTCAAAAAACCTTTTTCTCTAAAAAGAAGAAATTCCATCCATCTTCCACCCAGCAAACACATGTTCCCCAGAAGGGGCAACAACAAACTAGACAAAGAAAGACACAAGTTCAGAAGGCTCAGCAGGCTCAGCAGACCCAGCCTCCTCAGGGTCTTTGACTGTTGTCTAGAGAACTTAGCCATTCTTCCTGTTCTAAGCCCAGAACCCTATAAGAACATAAGATATGCCATACTGGGTCAGACCAAGGTCCATCAAGCCCAGTATTCTGTTTCCAACGGTGGCCAATCTAGGTCATATGTACCTAGCAGTTTCCCCAAGAGACAAAAGTTCCACAATGCTTGTACTGGGTCAAGCATTGATATCTTCGGTCACTTCTTAATAATGGTTTATGGACCTTTCCTCCAGGAACTTGTCCAAACCCTTTTTAAACCCAGATACACTAACAGCGTTTACTACATCCTCCGGTAACAAATTCCAGAGTTTGAATACACGTTGAGTGAAAAAATACTTTCTTTTATTAGTCTTAAATAGTTTACCCTGTAGCTTCATTGCATGTCCCCTAGTCTTTCTATATTCTGATAATGTAAACAATCGATCTACGTTTACCCGTTCCACTCCGTTCATTAATTTATAGACTTCTATCATATCTCCTCTCAGCCGTCTCTTTTCCAGGTTAAAGAGCCCTAACCTTTTTAGCCTTTCTTCATAGGAGTATCCTTCCATCCCCTTTACCATTTTGGTGGCTCTTCTCTGAACCTTTTCTAAAATCGCTATATCCTTTTTAAGATACGGCGACCAGAATTGCACACAATATTCAAGGTGCGGTCTCACGATGGAACGATATAGAGGCATTATAATATCTTTTGTTTTATTTTCCATTCCTTTCCTTATCATACCTAGCATTCTATTTGCTCTCTTGGCTGCCGCTGCACACTGGGCCGAGAGTTTTAACATGGTATCCACAATGACGCCTAAATCTTTTTCCTGGGTGGTGGTTCCTAATGTGGAACCTTGCATCGTGTAACCATAGTTTGGGTTGTTCTTCCCTAGGTGCATAACCTTGCACTTGTCCACATTAAATTTCATCTGCCATTTTGATGCCCAGTCTTCCAATTTATCAAGATCCTCTTGTAATTTTTCACAATCCTCTTGGGTATTAACAACTTTAAATAGTTTTGTGTCATCTGCAAATTTGATAACCTCACTCGTTATTCCACTTTCCAGGTCATTTATGAATATGTCAAAAAGCAGCGGACCCAGCACAGATCCCTGGGGTACACCACTATTCACCTTTCTCCTTTGGGAAAATTGGCCATTTAGCCCTACCCTCTGCTTTCTATCTTTTAACCAGTTCCTGATCCACAGTAGTACACTGCCTCCTATCCCATGACTCTTTAGTTTTGCCAAAAGTCTCTGATGAGGGACCTTGTCAAAGGCTTTCTGAAAGTCCATATACACAATATCAACCGACTCACTTTTGTCCACCTGTTTATTCACTCCTTCAAAAAAACATAACAGATTAGTAAGACAAGATCTTCCTTGTCTAAAGCCATGTTGGCTGTCTCCCATTAGGTTGTGACTATCTACATGCTGAGTAATTTTATTCTTTATGATGGTTTCAACCATTTTTCCCGATACTGAGGTCAGGCTCACCGGTCTGTAGTTTCCCAGATCACCCCTGGAACCCTTTTTAAAAATTGGTGTTACATTGGCGATCCTCCAATCTTCAGGTATTAGAGATGATTTTAATGATAGTTCACAGATTACTGATAGCAGGTCTGCAATCTCATGTTTCAGTTCTTTCAACACCCTTGGATGTATACCTTCCGGCCCAGGTGATTGGCTACTCTTCAGTTTATCTAATAGTTGTAAGACATCTTCCCGATGTATCGATATTTCCTTCAATTCTTCCGCACCTTTAAATACCACTTCAGTCATGGGTAACATCCCTACATCTTTCTCAGTAAAGACCGAAGCAAAGAATTCATTCAATCTCTCCGCTATCGCCTTGTCGCCTCTTAGTGCTCCTTTAACCTCTTTATCATCTAATGGACCAACTGACTCTCTCACAGGTTTTTTGCTACAAATGTACTTGAAAAGGTCTTTATTTCACGTTTTTGCTTCCGCAGCAAGCTTCTTCTCAAATTCTCTCTTTGCCTGCCTTATCAATGCCTTGCATTTGACTTGCCAGTGCTTGTGCTGTTTCCAGGTTTCATCATTTGGCTCTTTTTCCAACTTCCTGAAAAATGCTTTTTTTGGCAACAACAGCCTCTCTGACCTCACCTTTAAACCATGCTGGCAGTTTTTTGGACTTCCTTCCACTTTTCTTAAAGCGTGGAATACAGCTGGTCTGGGCTTCCAAGATAGTATTTTTCAACAACTCCCAAGCTTGATGTACGTCTTTAATCTTTGCAACTGCTCCTTTTAGTTTTTTCTTAACTGTTTTCCTCATTTTATCATAGTCTCCCTTTCGAAAGTTAAAAGGTAGCACTGTGGATTTCCTTACTATCCCTCCTCCACTAATTAAATCACAGGCGATCATGCTATGATCACTATTGCCATGTGGCCCCAACACCCTTATCTCTTGCACTAGATCTGGTGTTCCACTAAGGACTAGGTCTAATATAGCTTCCCCTCTGGTCAGTTCATGAACCAGCTGCTCCAAGAAGCAGTCATTTATTTAATCTAGGAACTTTATCTCCCTAGCATGTCCTGACGTGACACTGACCCAGTCGATACCGGGGTAATTGAAATCACACATTATTATTACTGCGCTGTAACTTTTGTTAGCTTCCTTGATTTCTTTGAGCATTTCATCATCCATTTGGTCATTCTGGCCAGGAGCTCGATAGTACACCCCCACTGCCATTGCCTTCCCCCTTTTACATGGAATTTCAATCCATATAAATTCTACAGCAGATTTTGTTTCCTGCAAAACTTTAATCCTTTCTGAGTCAATGCCCTCTCTAACATAGAGCGCAACCCCTCCACCAATTTGATCAGCTCTATCATTACAATATAGTTTGTACCCAGGTATCACAGTGTCCCACTGGTTGTCCTCCTTCCACCATGTCTCTGATATTCCAATCATATCTAACCTTTCATTTAGTGCTATATATTCTAACTCTCCCATCTTATTCTTTAGACTTCTAGCATTTGCATACAAGCATTTTAGAGAATGTATTTTATTCATGTTAATTTGGCTATTGTTAGACATGGGTAAATTGGGATCTTTAAGCTCTGTCTGCTCCATACTTGAGGGCATTTGGGCTACTTTACTCTTTTGTGGAACCTCTCTGCTTTTGGTAGTATCCTTCAAGGATACATTCTTCCGAACCTTCCGCTCTTGGGCGACTGTCGGCTTTCCCCTAATATCTAGTTTAAAAGCTGCTCTATCTCCTTTTTAAAGGTTAATGCCAGCAGCCTGGTTCCATCCCGGTTAAGGTGAAGCCCATCCCTTCGGAAGAGCCCCTCCTTTCCCCAGAATGTTCCCCAGTTCCTAACAAATCCAAAACCCTCATCTCTGCACCATTGTCTCATCCACGCATTGAGACTCCGGAGCTCTGCCTGCCTTTCGGGTCCTGCGCGTGGAACAGGAAGCATTTCGGAGAATGCTACCATGGAAGTTCTGGATTTCAACTTCCTACCTAAAAGCCTAAATTTTGTCTCCAGAACCTCCCTACCACATTTTCCTATGTCATTGGTACCGACATGTACCAAGACAGCAGACTCCTCCCCAGCACTATCTAAGACCTTATCTAGGTGGCGCGTGAGGTCCGCTACCTTCGCACCAGGCAGGCATGTTACCAGGCGATCCTCACGTCCACCAGCCACCCAGCTATCTACATGCCTAATGATCGAATCACCAACTATAACGGCTGTCCTAACCCTTCCCTCCTGGGCACATGGCCCTGGAGAAACTTCCTCGGTGCGAGAGGGTTTTACATCACCTGGAGGACAGGTCCTAGTTACAGGATCACTTCTTGCCACACCAGGGTGATGCTCTCCTGTCACGTGACCTCTCTCCTCCATGGCAACAGGGGTGCTGCCAGACTGGAGGTGGGACTTCAGGACTATATCCCTGTAGGTCTCGTCTATGTACCTCTCTGTCTGTCTTATGTTTTCCAAGTCTGCTACTTTAGCCTCTAGAGAACGGACTCGTTCCCTGAGAGCAAAGAGCTCCTTGCACCTAGTGCACACGTAAGACCTCTCACCAACTGGGAGAAAATCATACATGTGACACTCAATGCAAAAGACTGGAAAGCCCCCATCCTGCTGCTGGACTGCTGTCTGCATCTTAGTTTTAAGTTTGTGTCTAGATCTTTAAGTTCTTACTTATTAGGGGTTGCTATGGGTATTTATACCAATAAAACTGTACCTAATACGTTTAATATACCTTGTTCACCTGAAGCTTAATTAATCTCAGGTCCTTAGTGTATGACTGATTTGGGTAATGAGCTTCACCTGAAAGCACCTCCTGTCTTTTAAGATGTGTAAGTACCTATAAAGCTATGATTATCCCAGGGGTGGGAGGGAAATAACACTTATTAAAAGAGGGCTGCTACACAGTACCCTGTCTTGTGCTGCTGAGGTAAGCTAAATTCTGATTTGATTTAAATATTCCAGGCCGTATTTGCCATTTTGCTAAAAGATGGCAACAAATCACTTCAGAAAATTGGACTCTATCTATAGTGAGTCTGGGGTACAAGCTTCATTTCCTCAGCTTGCCCCATCCACGCTAATAAAACAGTTCAAATCTCAACCACCGGTCTCAGACCTTTTGTGGCAAGAGGTCACCACTCTTCTGGCTCAAGGGGCTATAGAAGAGGTTCCAAAGTCCCAGCAGGGCACAGGATTCTATTCCCCCTATTTTCTCATTCCAAAGAAGTCAGGGGGACTAAGACCAATCCTGGACCTCAGTGAGCTGAACAAATATTTAGTCCGAGAAAGGTTCAAGATGATCTCCCTCGGCACTCTTCTTCCATACCTTCACGAGCAAGATTGGCTATGTTCTCTGGATTTAAGGGATGCTTACATGCATATCCTTATTCATGCAGATCACAGAAAATTCCTTTGATTCCTAGTCAAGGGAAGACATTTTCAATACAGGGTCCTTCCTTTCGGGCTGGCCTCTGCTCAAAGGGTCTTCACAAAATGCATGGTAGTAGTAGCAGCATTCATGAGGACTCTAGGAATTTTTGTCATCTCCAGGAACAAGCAGGAATGAGTCTTCACATATGGGTACGTCGGTACCGACGGAATCTGCGCGGGAACGCTCCCCAGCGTCCAATCAGAATGCTTTTGGGAGCATTCCAACATGCCTGCGTGCTGCCTTCCCGCCTTTCCCACTGCCTCTCCTCAGTTTTTGTTTTTCCGCGGAGCCGGCAGGACGTCCTCCTGTCACCGCAGAAAATTCTTCTTTTATTTTTTGGTTTTCTTGTGGTCGCGGCTGCCTTCCCCGACGCCACCGGTACCGCCAGTGTTTCTTTTCTCTTTTCTTGTAGGATTTTTCCTTTTTCAGGAACATTTTTCCTTGTTAGTGCCTCACGGCTTTCTTAGGCCTGCTAGGCCTACTCACTTTCCTTCATGGAACCGCCAGCCACTATTTCCAAGAAATGTACAAACTGTGGCAGTACAAAATTAATTTTAGACACTCACAATTGGTGTCTAACCTGCTTGGGTCCTGACCATTTTTCTCCGGAGTGTCCCTCCTGCAATAGTATTGTGGGAAGAAGTTTTCAACATCGAGTTCCCCTCGAGACGCGGTCCCCATCCAACTTCAGGGCACCGACCATATCTTCTTCTACACAGGATCATGTAACCCAAAAACAGTCTGTTAAGACTAGCCAGTCCTCGAGCGGCAGATCTCATGCACAGCATAGAGATGCCTCCGGCCTTGCCCTCGAGAATCCACTGGCTTCAAAACCCCGGTGGGAGTCTTCGGCCTCCAAAGCCCGTGTGGGGTTTCATGTTGTTCCTGAGGTTCACCCCTCACAGAACATACCTGAGCCATGCCCAGTGGTGGCATCCACTTCGAGCGGTACCGATACCCCGGCATCGGCAATGGTGTTGGATGAAACATTCCTCACCAAGGATCGTAGTCTGCCGTCCTCGGTACCTTCGGGGCCGTTGGATACGATGCAGACCGACCTTCCAGTATCGGTATCGATTCCGGTACCGATACTAGTACCGATGTCGGTACCCTTCAGATGTGCATCGATAGACTCGCTTCCTTCGATGCCGAGTCTGGAATCGATCCCCAGTCTGGAGGACTGGGTACCGACTCGCCTTGGTACTGACACCAGCCGGTACCGAAGGCATGGTTCCGATGATCCATGTCCGGCACTCTTGGTTTCTTCGATACCGCTAGAGTTGTCACCGGCTGGGCTTCATCCATCGGTATCGGATACGGTACCGGAGTCGGTACCGGTATCCACATTACCATTGTTGTCGGTGCCTTCCATGCTTCTCTCATCAGGCTCACTTCCCTCGATACCAAGTTTGGAATCGATCCCTAGCATGGACGATGCGCTACCGACTGTTGCTGGTCCCGACCTCCTGTGGTACCGGAGACCATCCTCTAAGGACCACCATTCATCTATTCCTACAAAGTTGGATAGATCCCTCGGTGTCAATGCTAGTTTTTCAGCAGATCTAGCCTGTCCAAAAGAATGGGGATTTTTCTTTTCAAGCTTTTCTCCTGGATATGGCAAAATCACTTGCCATTTCTATACCTGGACAGGATCCTACACAAAGGAATACAGAATCCCTGTATATTCCTGGAAGAGCAAAGGAAAACATCATGCTTCCTTTGCATCATTCCTTGCAGGATCTCCTTCTACGAATGTGGGAAGCTCCTTTAAAGGTACCCCCACCTTCCAGGGCAACTGATCTCCTATATCAGGTACCCCCCTCTCAAGGTTTTCAGAAGACTCAACTTCCTCATCATTCCATTGTAGAATCAGCAATGAGGCGTATTAAGAGTACTAAAAAGCACTCTTCTTACCCGCCAGGTCGTGAGTCTAAGACTTTAGATGCCTTTGGATGCCAGACCTTCCAGGCATCCATGCTTTCAGCAAGAATTCTCTCATATGTTTTCTATATGGGTTTTTCTCTTGAAGAGGTCACAAAAAAATTACTGTTTTTGACTCCTTTTCTTCAAGAGCCCAAAAGTGCAGACTATTCCTTACTGGTAAGTCATGCTCAAAATATCTCTAGGTTCCTTACTCATGCTTCCCTAGACTCCTTTGAGTCTGTTAGCAGAACTTCTGCTATAGCTATAGTTGCACGATGTAAAGCCTGGCTCCAGGCTTCAGACTTGGACAAATGGGCACAGGAAAGACTAGGAAATACTCCTTGCACTGAAGAAAATCTCTTTAACAAGGAGTCTTTACTCCAAGTTGCTCAGTTAGCCACTGACATTCCTGTTTCCAGAGGCTGTTCTACGCCTTCCTCTTTCCCAGTTGGTAGGAAATGTCCTACCAAACTTTCTTCCCCTAAAGGGAAAAACTTTTATCCATCTTCTGCCCATCATACAGATGTTCCCAAACGGGAAACATTGCCCTGGTCTGAAGAAACCACAACCTCAACAGGGTCAGCAAACCCAGCAGTCGCAGGGTTTCAAATAGATCATCATTACCCCTCTTGGTTGGTGGTTAGAGTGGCAGTCTGCTTCTTTTCACTTGAAGTATCTGCCCTAATTTTATCCTATCCTTTTCTAGATATCTCTTCATGAGACATCTTTTCCTTTACTCTAAAGAGTCTTTATGATGATCATGCCCATACTTAACAGGGTTTCTTTTCCTCTTTAGGGAAAAGAGAAATGACAACTATCAATAAGACAGTTGTTTCCCGGGGAGGCGGAGCCTGCGAGGACGCAAGATGGCTGCTTAACTTTTAAGCTCCTGTATCCCCTGGCTTGAATCCTGAAAATAGAGTGTTATTTTCCCCAGCTAAGTTACCTAATCTGCCCGGTCTGGTGTCTGGAAGCACTGGTGCTATGGCGGGGGGAAAGCCGACTAAGCTGGACTTCGCCGCGGCAGTGAATTCAGGGACGAAGAGAGCGAAATCCGACCCCTTATCGCCCCAAAAGATGGCGGCCCCTCGGGACACGGGTGAAAGCATGAAGGAGCTGCTGGCTGAAATCCGGGCGGTCAAAGACCTAGTGCTGGCTAACGGAGATGCACTGGTTAGAGTGCAGACGGAGCTCGGGGACATGAAAGTGCGCTTCCAAGTTCTATCGGATCGCCTAGATAAGGCCGAAAACGCAATCGTGGTACATAGGGAGCTGCTGACGCCCTTGCCTAAGCTGTGTAAGCGCATAGACCGCCTCGAGCTACAAATCGAAGATTTAAGCAACCGCAACCGGAGGAACAACGTCCGGCTGGTGGGTCTACCTGAGGGAGCGGAGGGCCCGGATATCTTTGCGTTCCTGGTAAAGCTCCTTCCTTCCCTGCTCAAAGTGCAAATTACTGGTCAGCTGGAAATCGAGCGCGCTCACAGAGTGCCGTTGCAGAGGCCGGCAAACGGGAAATTCCCCCGCCCGATCATTTTCTGCCTGTTTCGTCATCAGCACGCCATCCAAATCTTGTCCGCGGCCAAAAGGCAGGCCGTGTGGGAATTCGAGGGCAGCAAGATCTCCTTCTTCCCTGATGTTTGTAAAGCTACGGCGGACAAACGACGGCAGTTCCTGGCTCTAAGACCCCGGCTTCAGCGGCTCCAAGCGAAGTTCGGCCTCTTTTACCCTGCCCGCCTGAGGGTCACATTTAACAACAGCTCCAGAGCGTTTGATGATCCGGATGAAGCTCGCCAATTCCTTGATGAGCAGGAAGCCCTGCAAATGCAGTGATTTTTGGGACTTTGCTATTATATGATTCTTTGTCTCTAGGAGTCTTCCCCCCGCTCCATGTACTTCATGGGGCTTTTCTTTCTCTCTGCGGAGTTGTTAGGCGTTTAATTTCCATTTGGGACTGCACTGTGTATCATGCAAAGGGAGGGTGTAAAAGGTATGTGCAACAATATGTGTTTCTGCCTGATCTGTCCCTCTGAATGCCCCATTTTCTCCTCCTGTTATATTGGGAGCTACGAGGAGGGAGGAGGGGGTTAGATCCGAAAGCTTAGTAACTATATAGTGTCACTGGGGATACTATTTCCTTGTAGCAAGTTTTTTTTAACTTGTTCTTACTGAGTACTTTGTTTATTCTTAGTTGCGGATTAAGAGATGGGATGCAGGATTGCCTCTTGTATACCTACGCTGGCTCACCCTGTTGGTAGTCTTCGTATTGTAATGCCTTGGGTAGCACCTCATAGACCTCAGATAGTTCTCTGTATGATGCAGGCCTACCTGTTTGAAGCGATCCAGGGCTTGAGGGCCCTCCAGTATGACAGAACAAATGCTCTCTCTTAAAGTCCTGTCCCTGAATGTGAAGGGCATTAAACTTCCTGCCAAACGTAAAAAGATCCTCGCTTATTGCCACAAACAGGGCGCTGATCTAGTGATGTTGCAGGAAACGCATTTGTCCGCTGCTGAAACGATGAAGCTGGGTACAGGCAAATACAACCTGGTGGCTCAGGCTCCAGCACTTGGGAAAAAAAATGGGGTGGCAATCTTACTTAATAGGGCTGTAAAGGCTCAAGTTCAGATGCTCCGAGCTGACACTGAGGGAAGGTGGGCTAGTGCCCAAATTACTGTGGGCCAGCAGCAACTTGTGTTCCTGAATGTTTACGCGCCCTACTGTGATAATCCTACTTTTTTTCATGGGCTGGCAGAGGTGCTCGCGGAATATTCTTCTTCCCCTATCGTGATAGGTGGCGACTTCAACCTGGTCCTAGACCCTCTGATTAACTGTCAGCCCTGCAGGAGATCCAGGAGGAACAGAGCTCTTGAAGTTTTGGAGTCTATCATGGATGAAATGGGCCTTGTTGACATATGGAGAATTCTGCATCCTGCGGAAAAAGATTTTACTTTTTACTCCTTTCCGCATGCGTCTCACTCGCGGATTGACTTTTTTCTCGTGTCCCGATCACTGGTTTCTGATATTCCTTGTGCGGAGATCCTCAGCTCCCATGTCTCTGACCACGCCGCCATAAGGCTCATACTGGAAGTCTCAAACTCTCCGTCATTCTCCGGAGGATGGTTTTTCCCGCGTTACCTTTTGGCAGATGAGTCCTTTAAGCAATTTATCCGGCAAGAAATACAGGCTTTTTTTGAGACTAATCGGCCAGAAGATACTCCTGCTTGGGCATGGTGGGGTGCTTTCAAGGCCTCCATTAGAGCGAAGATCACCAGCTTTAATATCGCTTTTAAGAGGAAAGCGAAGGAGGAATTGCGGGCCCTTGATTCTCAGATTAGGGCTGGAGAACACTTATTACATCGGCAGCCTAACTCCCTGGTTCTCACCAGATTGCAAAATCTTAGATTCCAATATAATGCAGTGCTCAGTAAAGAAGTGGAACAACACTCTTTTGATCAGAAGGCGCGCTACCACACGGAGATGAACAAGTCGGGTAAACTTTTGGCAGCCAGCCTGAAGCCTAAGCATGAAAAATCGTATGTGGTAGCCCTATCAGATGAGAAAAACGGCCAGGTGTCTGGAAATGTGGAGATTCTTGACATCTTTAGAAGCTTTTACAACTCCTTATACACCTCTGAGGTGGAGAGTGATGCGTCTAGTATGAGGGACTGGTTACGGACAATAGAGCACCCGACGTTGGGCTCTGAACAGGCTGCGGACCTTGAAGGCCCTTTGGAGCTCTGGGAACTTGATGAGGTCTTGGCGAGTCTACAGGGGGGTAAGGCGGCGGGGCCGGATGGAATTCCGACTGAATTTTACCAGATGTTTACAAAAGTCCTTTCTCCATTTCTGCTACGATACTTTCAACTTCTTCAAGAGCTGGACAAGGACCCCGGTGCCTTTGCGGAAGCCACGGTGGTCGTCCTGGAAAAACCTGGAAAGGATCCAAAGTTGGTGGGCAGCTATAGGCCCATCTCCCTCTTAAATGCAGATTACAAGCTTTATGCTGCGATCCTGGCTAACCGACTTAACAAAGTATTACACCTTCTCATCCATCCGGATCAATGTGGCTCTGTGACTGGGAGGTCAACGGCAGACAATGCCCGCCTGCTATGTAATCTCCTTGACCTGGCTGAGCACGCTGAAGAGCCATTTATCGGGTTATCTCTGGACGCAGAAAAGGCCTTTGATAGGCTAGAGTGGCCCTTTTTATTCCATGTTCTTGAGTGGTTTGGCATTCCTGCTAGATTTGTTGACATGATTCGTCCAATGTATGCCCGACCGGTGGCTAGGATTTTCGCCAATCAGGAGTTGTCCAGGCCTTTCTCTCTGCACAGAGGCACGCGGCAAGGATGCCCCATGTCCCCCCTGCTATTCAACCTGGCACTGGAACCGCTTGCCTTATGTATTCGTCAGCTGCAGACCGCCAGGGGCTTTGAAATAGCCGACCTGCATATCAAGCTTTCAGCTTATGCTGATGATCTTCTCTTCTTTTTGCACCCCTCTTCGGTCTCTCCCCTTCTTCAGGTGATTGAACAGTACACTCGATTTTCTGGATACAAGGTCAACTGGTCCAAGTCAGTGGCCTTCCCCTTGAATCAGCGGGCTCATAGCGATTTACTTCAGGAATTCTCGTTCCAATGGGCTGGATCAGCCATACAATATCTCGGAGTGCAATTCTCATCACCGTTGGAGAAGACAGTTCAGATGAACGCCGCGAAGATTACAGACGTCGCCCGATCCTTTACTATGAAATGGTCGCCCTTACATCTTACCTGGTGGGGTTGGCTAGAGTTGATCAGGATGGTACTGGTGCCTAAAATAAATTACATCCTCGGGATGGTTCCGGTGCTGTTTGCTGCTGATGTCTATAAGAAGGTGGAGCGGATCCTGAGCTCCTTTCTGTGGGAAGGGAAGACGCCCAGAATTGCGCTTAAGAAATTGAAGGCGCACAAACAGAATGGTGGGGTACAATTCCCTGATTTCCATTGGTACCACCTTGCTGCAATATTAAAACAGGGTGGGATATGGGGAGCTGAAATCATTCCCTCTTTGAAGCCCATCTGACTTTCCCTGGAAGAACGTCTACTCCTCCCTTGCCCGGCGCAGCTGTGCATGAACATGCGGCACTCTATGGCCTCTGGGGTGGGCAGGGTAATTGTTGATACACAGCAAGCGTTCCAAAAGTTACTTCCTCTAATAGTTCAAGAGAATCCGCCCTCCCTGCATATCCCTATCTGGCGTAATCCTGCCATCAAGATCAACAGAGTCCCCTTCTCATGGCCATCTTGGCAGCGCTGTGGTGTCTGGACCGTGGGCCACTTGATTCTGGATGGTGTTTGGAAATCTTTCAGCTTGCTTCAAGAAGAATTTAAACTCCCTGCGTCCTGCTTTTACCAGTATCTCCAGCTCCGACATTGTTTGGCTCAGTTGAAGATCAACCCCCAAGATCTTGATGTATCCTGGGGCCTATGTAAGCTTGTAACAGATTTCTGCCTGCAGCGAGGGGGCACATCTCGTTTTTATGCTCTCTTTCGGGACTCTCATCCAGATCAGCTTCTGGGTCTTCGGAAGATCTGGGAGGATGAAGCGAACTTTATACTAACAACCCCTGCTTGGAACCTGCTGTGGGGTCCTGTAGTTCGTGCCTCGCGATCAGCTTCCCTCATGCAAGCTATGTTCTTTTTTGCTCATCGGGCATTTATCACTCCGGTAAAGCTTGCCAAATGGGACTCTGAGCAGACACCTCAATGCTGGTCCTGTCAGTGTGCTGTCGGCACAATGAGCCACATGTTCCTGGATTGCCCCTGCGTTTAGGGTTTCTGGTCTCACGTTTGGAAGAGAATTCAGAGAGTTTTGGGTTTTTCCTTCCCCCTGTCCTGGCGCATAATTGCCTTACGGTCTTTGTCAGACATCCCAGGACTGGACAAAGAGCACGTTTTCATACTGAATTTTATGCTATCTGTCGCCATAAAGGAAATTTTGTTTTCCTGGAAGGACCCCTCCAACCTGCATTGGGGCAGATGGTGGAATCAAGTTTGTCTCTACAGCAGATACGAAAGAGCCTATGATCATTCCTCTGTCCTGGGGGGGCGGGGGAACCCCAAGGCTAGGTGGGCCGCCCTGGATCGCTTTACTTCTATTTCTGATGTCACGATAGGCTAATTTGTAAGGTTAATTACGGCCTGTGAGGTGCTGGGGTGGGATTAGGTCCTTCTTCTTTTATTTTCTGTTGCTAATTAGGTCTTTACATTACATATCTGAAGAATGGTGTTTTTGGATCTGTTTGTACTCTGGCTAAACTGTAACTGTTAGTTGATGTACTTGTTGTATTCTACAAAACTGGAATAAAAACAAATTAAAAAAAAAAAAAAAAAGACAGTTGTTTCCCTGTACTGGCATGTATCATCTTACCTTTCAGAGACTTCCTGCATAGTCAGTCTCCTTCAACTCTGTCTTACCTCCCTCTTGCTACAACATTTGATTTGTAAGAGTGGCTCTCTTACACTGGTAAGCCCCTATGGTCCTCTACCTGTGCCACAGGGGGATTCTCCCTTCCAGAGTTATCTCCCCCTTTATTACCTTAGGGCAGCTCATCAGACAATAGGGAGTCCTATTATGTCTGTTGTTTCTTTTTCCCAATCTAAAAAAGGAGGGAAAAAGAAATTTCCTTCCGCTGCCCTGGTACTTGCTGAAGATACAGCAATTCCTAGTGGTTAAGCCACTGGTTCTGTTTACCACACAACCAGAGGTTCCCCCTCCACTAGCAATTCTTCTAGCCTCAGGGCTAAACCCCAAACAGGTTATCAACCTCGTTTGGAAAACCCTATTATCACAGACTGGTTGGTTAACTTCTATTCTTCGCCCCCTTGTCCTTGGCAGCATAGCTTGTTACCCACTGGCTTTTCACAGCCAGTTTTTTCTTCTAACCAACCTGCAGCATGCTCTCTGCAACTCTACAAAGTAGCTTTGCACTGTGGGCCCTTGCTAGAGAGCATTAGTATTTTGACTAGCACCAGATGGTTAGGAGGGATTCCCCCAGTCAAGTTCCCATGACTGGTAGGTATTCCCTACCCTTACCATCTCATCTTAAATCTCTTTTGAGACATAAGACTCAGGTTTTTCATCACGTGAAAACCTAAGCAATGGCCAATTCCTTAGCTTGGCCCATATCTCCTTTGGTCTTCTCGTCAGAGATAATTTTCTTTCAGTGGCAGCTAAAGGACGCCTGATGCCCATCTTGCCCTCATAGGCGGGTCACTATGGCATCTTCCTCCTCTGGCGTCCTCTATCCATTCTCCATACTGCAGTTCTGGAGAGATCTGGACTTGCTGCCTGCAGACTGAAGTTATCCTCTGCATTTTTCACGTAGGCCATCCTGGTTATTCAAGAGCTCAAATTCTGAAAGGAATCTAGACTCCTTCTTGCCAGGGAGACCATTCCTCTGACTCTGCCAGTCATAACCAGGGAAAGACAATTCTCTATGCATCTATTCAAGCAGGTATCAACCTTCTTGCTATTAGAGGTATCTTTCTATATATTTTTAGGTAGATATGTATCCTCCTACTTATCTAGCTGTCTGTTTAAGTTCAGATATCCATACATTCCTATTTGATACTGACAGATGGGCACTACCCCTATCAATGCTGTGCCAGCATACTTAGGGTTCTACACATATAGCCACTTCCTGTGGTAATTGATAAACTTTTCCTTACCATAACCTCTTAGGGTTAGGTACCCCTGAAGCTCTCCATATACCTTTTTCTTTCCTAATTGACCCCATTTAGGAAAGACATTGCGGAGCTTCAGTTAACCTACAGCTTAGCGCTTCCTAAGTCTGTCTTTTCTTTCTTATCAAATACAAGGGTCTCCATACCCTTTCTCTCCTACATGGACTGATTCCATTCCCAGTCCAGTTGGGTCAGACTCATTTTTTCTTTTGGTCCTACGTTTGTACTGTTTTTGGACCAAGACAGCTTAAGCTTTCTCTAGTAGTACCTTCTGCGTCTTCCGCTGAAGCTCTATCTCTTATACTACCCCAGTTTTCCCTTGGGGCAAATTCTCACCCTGAAGGGTTCTGACCTCCACTTGTTTTTTCTACTTTTATTACCTCTACTTCTCAGTGAGGTACCTCTTGAGGTTTTTCACTGGCTCTTCTCACAGATCCATATGAACCTCAGTAGACTTTTGCAATGCCAACAAGGAAGGCCCATATTACAATATTTTACTACTAAATGCCCTCCATACAGGATCTTCCCCTATAGAAGTCCTGCTCTAATCCTGCTGTTCCACAGCACCTTTCTGTAATTCAACTCCTACCCTCCATCCCCAGGATGCCTGAGGTTCTGAGTAGTAGCATGGCTCATCCTAGATTTGCAACATGCTAGGACTCCCTCTGGGCATCTTAGCTTGGGAGTCCCCATATGTGAAGACTCATTCCTGCTTGTTCCTGGAGATGTATAAAACAGAAATGCCTCTCTGTTTCCTTAACTGTTAGATGTAAACCGCACCTGATCCTCGGAAGGTTGCGGTATATAAAAATTTGTTAAATAAATAAATAAATAGCACAGTTACTTACCTGTAACAGGTGATCTCTGGGAACAGCAGGAATAAGTCTTCACAACCCACCCACCTCCCCTAGGAGTTGCTTTTCTCTATCTCTATCTTTCCCTTTCTCTCACTCTCTCTCTTGGTCTCAGCTTTAAAACTTAACTGAGGAGAGGCAGTTGGGAAAGGCGGGAAGGCAGCACGCAGGTGTGTTGGGATGCTCCCAAAAGCGTTCTGATTGGACGCTGGGGAGCGTTCCCGCGCAGACGCCGTCAGTACCGACGTACTGTCATGTCCTCCCGCCCGGGCCAGTGGCCGATGAGCAAGAGGGTCGCTTTAATTGCCCTTCTGAATACTGTACCCAATATGGCTGCCAGCATGGACTGCTGGGATATGTAGTTTCAGCTATTCTTTTGAGCAAGCAGTGTGACCACACGGTTTGTTTGGCAAAAACAGAGAAATTTATTTTTCAGGGTTTCCCCCTCGCATCAAATTTGTTGCACTAAACACAGGTAAGGATAATTTCTCCCAAAGGCAAAGGATAAATAAACTCCAACAGGCTTAACTCAAACAGACAGGAATTTCTTCTTCACATTGTCAACTCTTAGCTTCTTTCTGGTAACTACCTTCTAAAGCTAAGGCTGTTGACCATATCAAAGTAAGTTAAACTTTCAACAAGTTTCTTTTCTTTCACAGCTTCCATAGAAAAGAGGTTATACCTGTTTTTAAACTTCCAGCAAGTTTCTTTTCTTTCACACCATATAGAAACAAGCTTATAATTGCTTTAAACAAACCACTCCTTCACATGGGCTTGAGCTTAGCACATGTTCAGTTTGTTTGCCTTGCAATAAGAGCATTGCATTTCTTCAGTATCACTTTCACAGGGGCTTTCACACAATTCTATTTCCATTTCATGCGTAGACTCACTAGAGCTATCTTCCTGTGGACGGGTATCATAGGATTTATGATTTACACCCTGCAGCAGCTCATCCAGCTTTAGCAGCAAGCGTTCTCTCTGATCTGTAGCAACGGGCTTTAAAGACGGAGTTTCTCTCTCCCTTATCAGCATTTCAATATCTCTCACTGCTGAATCCCGGTAGTCACTGGCACACTTCTTATTTCTGTCTGAAGCTTGCTTTACAGCTTTCTGGCTAACACAGCATCTGGCACTTTTTCTTAGCTCTCTAACCACTTCTTCAGAAAGAGCTTTGCTAGGAATTTCAGGCAACTTATTCTCTCTACCCCCAGGGCTCAACTGGCTTCCCGAGCTATTTCCCCATCTGGGAATTGACTCTTCCAGCTTCCTTTCTCTGAGGTACCTTGAGACATGTTTCTGTCTTAATTCCAGGGCTCTCTGCTGCTCAGCTCCCAGCTGCTTCAGACTCTCTTGCTGTGTGCTTTCCTGCAAGTTCTGCCGTGTCTGCTGCTGCCTGATTTGCTTTTCACCTTCTTTCCTTCTATCAAACACTGAAGCAGTTTTAAACTGGTGCTTCTTAGGCACCACGCCTTTCTCCCTGCACACGTGAGAGCTGTTAGGGCTCAACCTAGCTCTAATGCCATTAAGTGGGCGGGGCTTAGTACTAGCTGTAGTCTGCCTCGGAGGCTTGTGGTTACTATGGGAACTCTGTTGATCTCTGCTTTTAAAGGCACAGGTCTCACTTTCTTCCCATTCCATCCCTTCTATACAGCTCTCCTTACCACAGTACCCATATGTGAAGACTTAGTCCTGCTGTTCCCAGAGATCACCTGTTACAGGTAAGTAACTGTGCTTTCCCTTACTTAGACGACTGGCTCATTCGAGCACCGTCAGCTCCAGAGGCAAGTCATGCTCTTTCCCGAGCAATGCAAATACTGCAGTACTTAGGATGGATCATAAACCTTCCAAAGTCCCAGCTCACCCCATCTCAATCCCTCGAGTTTATAGGGGCTCACTTGGACACACAGCAGTCAAAGGCTTTCCTTCCTCAGCCTCGCTGTCTGTGCATCATCGAACTAGCATCTCAAGCAGTGCTACAAACCTTCCTCACTGCTCGACAGATGCTTCAACTTCTAGGACACATGGCATCTACAGTCCATGTGATTCCTTGTGTACGCCTTCATATGCGAGCGGTCCAGTGGACCTTAGCTTCCCAATGGTCCCAGGCCTCAGGATGCCTGTCAGACAAGATCAGAGTTACCACACGCCTGATTGTGTCTCTGCATTGATGTCAATCTCTGGAAAACCTTACAGTAGGCTCTCCTTTTCAGCAACCCCTACCTCAGGCTGTTCTGACAACAGATGCATCCAAGTTGGGTTGGGGAGCCCACTTGGGTGATCTGTCCACCCAGGGTCTCTGGATCCCACAGGACGCTTCTCTTCAAATAAACCTCCTTCTTCCTGTCTCCTTCTCCCATGGGTGCATAGTCTGTTCTGTTTGCTTCTCTCTGCTCTGGGAAGAGCAGTGCCCTCACAGTGCTCTGCTAGAGAGGTGGATATTTAACTCCTGTAACGACTTTGTTGTGAGTTCTAGCTGTCTATTTATTTATTTGTTGTCTTTATTGGTGTGCTACTTCACCTCCCTGTTCCCTTTAGTTTTGCACTTCAGCTTTCTCAGCTGTATAACTTACCCTGCCTCTTTCAACTAACTGACCTTTGTGTGGTAGCCAGGTTAACTGTTACTTTAAATTAAAAATCTCTCCCTGCTCTGTTCCCAGAACGTGATGCATTTTAAACTTTTTTTACTGCTCTAGCCTACCTGAGGAACTATCCCCCCCCCTGCTGAGGTATTGTGTAGCCCTTCTTCCTCCCACGTGTGCATAGTCTGTTCTGTTTGCCTCTCTCTGCTCTGGGAAGAGAGGTGTCCTCACAGTGCTCTGCTAGAGAGGTGGATATTTAACTCTTGTGACAACTTTGCTGTGAGTTCTAGCTGTCTATTTATTTATTTATTTGTTGTCTTTATTGGTGTGCTACTTCACCTCCCTGTTCCCTTTAGTTTTGCACTTCAGCTTTCTCAGCTGTATAACTTACCCTGCCTCTCTCAACTAACTGGCCTTTGTGTGGTAGCCAGGTTAACTATTACTTTAAATTAAATATCTCTCCCTGCTCTGTCCCCAGAACGTGCTGCGTTTTAAACTTTTTTTCCTGCTCTAGCCTACCTGAGGGACTAACCCCCTCCCCCACCCATGCTGAGGGTACAAGACAGGGTACCTTGTAACAGCCCTCTTTTAATAGGTCTTATTTCCCTCCCTCCCTCCCCAACACCCACCCGCCCCTGGGGTAATTGTAGCTTTATAGGTATTTACACGTCTTAGAGGAAAGGGGATGCTCTCAGGTGCAGCTCTTTATCCAAATCAGTCATACATTGAGGACCTGAGATTAATTAAGCTTCAGGTGAACAAGGTATATTAGAGGTATTAGATACACTTTTATTAGTATAAGCATCTACACCAACCTTTAGTAAGTACAGAATTTAAAAACCTAAACACAAGCTTTAAACTAAGATGCAGACAATAGTCCAGCAGGGAGATGGGGGCTTTCCAGTCTTTTGCATTGAGTGCCACATGTATGATTTTCTCCCAGTTGGTGAGAGGTCTTACGTATGAACTAAGTGCAAGGAGCTCTTTTCTCTCAGGGAACAAGTCCGTTCTCTAGAGTCTAGAGTAGCAGGCTGGAAGACATAAGAAAGACAGAGAAGTACATGGACGAGACCTACAGGGATATAGTCCTGAAGCCCCACCTCCAGTCTGGCAGCATCCCTGTTGCCATAGAGGAGAGAGGTCACGTGACAGGAGAGCATCACCCTGATGTGGCAGGACGTGATCCTAAAACTAGAACCTGTCCTCCAGGTGATGTAAAACCCTCTCGCACTGAGCATTTCTCCAGGGCCATGTGCCCATGAGGGAAGGGTTAGGACAGCTGTTATAGTTGGTGATTCAATCATTAGGCATGTAGGTAGCTGGGTGGCTGGTGGATGTGAGGATTGCCTGGTAACATGCCTGCCTAGTGCGAAGGTAGCGGACCTCATGCACCACCTAGATAAGGTCTTAGATAGTGTTGGGGAGGAGTCTGCTGTCTTGGTACATGTCAGTACCAATGACATAGGAAAATGTGGTAGGGAGCTTCTGGAGGCTAAATTTAATCTTTTAGGTAGGAAGTTGAAATCCAGAACTTCCAGGGTAGCGTTCTCTGAAATGCTTCCCGTTCCACGTGCAGGACCCAAAAGGCAGGCAGAGCTCCATAGTCTCAATGCATGGATGAGACAATGGTGCAAGGATGATGGTTTTGGATTTGTTAGAAACTGGGGAACATTTGTGGGGAAAGGAGGGGCTCTTCCAAAAGGATGGGCTTGACCTTAACCAGGATGCAACCAGACTGCTGGCATTAACCTTTAAAAAGGAGATAGAGAAGCTTTTAAACTAGATAATAGAGGAAAGCCGACAGTCGCCCAAGAGTGCATGGTTCGGAAGAAGGTATCCTTGAAGGATACTACCAAAAGCAGTGAGGTTCCAAAAAAGAGTAAAGTAGCCCAAATGCCCTTGAGAATGGTGCAGACAGAGCGTAAAGATTCCAAATTACCCATGCCTACCTATAGCCAGATTAATATTAATAAAATACAGTCTCTAAAATGCTTGTATGCAAATGCTAAAAGTCTAAAGAATAAGATGGGAGAGTTAGAATATATAGCACTAAATGAGAGGTTAGATATGATTGCAATCTCAGAGACATGGTGGAAGGAGGATAACCAATGGGACACTGTGATACCTGGATACAAACTATATTGTAATGATAGAACTGATCAAATTGGTGGAGGGGTTGCGCTCTATGTTAGAGAGGGCATTGAGTCAGAAAGGATTAAAGTTTTGCAGGAAACAAAATTTGCTTTAGAATCTCTATGGATTGAAATTCCATGTATGAAGGGGAAGGTGATGGCAGTGGGGGCGTACTATCGACTGCCTGGCCAGAATGAACAAATGGAAGATGAAATGCTCAAAGAAATCAAGGAAGCTAACAAAGGTCACAGCACAGTAATAATAATGGGTGATTTCAATTACCCCGGTATCGACTGGGTCAGTGTCACAGCAGGACATGCTAGGGAGAAAAAGTTTCTAGATTAAATAAATGACTGCTTCTTGGAGCAGCTGGTTCATGAACCGACCAGAGGGGAAGCCATACTGGACCTAATCCTTAGTGGAACACCAGATCTGGTGCAAGAAATAAGGGTGTTGGGACCACTTGGCAATAGTGATCATAGCATGATCGTGTTTGATTTAATTAGTGGAGGAGGGATAGTAAAGAAATCCACAGTACTACCTTTTAACTTTTGAAAGGGAGACTATGATAAAATGAGGAATATAGTTAAGAAAAAACTAAAAGGAGTGGTTGCAAAGGTTAAAGACTTACATCAATTTTGGGTGTTATTTAAAAATACTATCTTGGAAGCCCAGACCAGCTGTATTCCACGCATTAAGAAAAGTGGAACAAAAGCCCAAAAAACTGCCAGCATGCTTTAAAAGTGAGGTCAGAGATACTGTTGCTGCCAAAAAAACACCTTTCAGGAAATGGAAAAAAGAACCAAACAACGAAAACTGGAAACAGCACAAGCACTGGCAAGTTAAATGCAAAGCATTGATAAGGCAGGCAAAGCGAGAATTTCAGAAGGAACTTGCTACAGAAGCAAAAACATGAAATAAAGACTTTTTCAAGTACATTTGTAGCAAAAGGCCTGTGAGAGAGTCAATTGGACTATTAGATGATAGAGGTGTAAAAGGGGCAGTAAGAGGAGACAAGGCTATAGCAGAGAGACTGAATGAATTCTTTGCTTCGGTCTTTACTGAGGAAGATGTAGGGATGATACCCAAGACTGAAGTGGTATTTAAAGGTGATACTGCAGATAAACTGAGAGAAATATCGCTACACGGGGAAGATGTATTATATTGATATCTGGGCATTATCATTGACCTGGCTCTAATCCTCAAGCAACAAATCACTAAGACCACCGGAACTATATTCCACAAGGCTAAAACAGTACAACGTCTCCGACCTCTCCTCGAACCTCAAGACATCAGGACTGTAATGCAAGCCATGACACTCCCACATCTGGACTACTGCAATATAATCTACCATGGACTACCCGCCATACAAACCAACCCCCTCCGAACGGCCTTGAAAACCACAGTGAGAATTATTCAGAATGTGAGGAAACGAGACCACATCACCCCATTTCTAAGAGACCTCCACATACTTCCCCTCGAAGCAAGAATTAAATACAAAGCCATTCTACTCATGCACAAAACCATCCAGCAAACACAGAGCACCCAGCTCCACACCCTTCTGACCCGACCAGCCCACAGCAAAACGACCAGACAGACCTCCAGCAACTCCCTCACCATCCCTCACAAAAGAACCAAATGCACACAACAGACCTGCAACAGAGCCTATGAACTTTATGCCCCATCGCTCTGGAATTCTCTAACAAGCCACCTCAGGAACAATAACAATCTCCTGTCATTCAAAAAACAGCTAAAAACCATCCTATTCCAAGAATATCTCAAAACAGAAACACCATCCCACAAATAACTACAGCAACCTCTAGACCACCTCAAGAACCCTTGATCAAAAACTGTGCTACCTTGTCTTTGTCTATGTCTACCCCCTGTCAAAATCATCAATGTTGCCTTCCTGGTGATGGGACCCTATCCCTATGACTGATTAACCCCCCCTTGTTACACCGCTTTGACCCGGGGAAAAGCGGGATATAAATACAGTTAAATAAATAAATAAATTTGATAAACTGAATAGTAGCAAATCACCTGTACCAAATGGTATACATCCAAGAGTGTTGAAAGAACTGAAATATGAGATTGCAGACCTGCTATTAGTAATCTGTGAACTTTCATTAAAATCATCTGTAATACCTGACGATTGGAGGATCGCCAATATAACGCCAATTTTTAAAAAGGGTTCCAGGGGTGATCCGGGAAATTACAGACCGGTGAGCCTGACGTCAGTACCAGGGAAAATGGTAGAAACCATCATAAAGAACAAAATTACACAGCATGTAGATAGTCATGGCCAAATGGGAGACAGCCAACATGGCTTTAGACAAGGAAGATCTTGTCTTACTAATCCGATATGTTTTTTTTGAAGGTGTGAATAAACAGGTAGACAAAGGTGAGTCAGTTGATATAGTGTATCTGGACTTTCAGAAAGCCTTTGACAAGGTCCCTCATCAGAGACTTTTGGCAAACTAAAAAGTCATGGGATAGGAGGCAGTGTACTATTGTGGATCGGGAACGGGTTAAAAGATAGAAAGCAGAGGGTAGGGCTAAATGGCCAATTTTCCCAATGGAAAAAGGTGAATAGTGGAGTACCCCAGGGATCTGTACTGGGTCCGCTACTTTTTGACATATTTATAAATGACCTGGAAAAGGGAATAACTAGTGAGGCTATCAAATTTGCAGACGACACAAAACTGTTTAAAGTTGTTAAAACCCAATAGGATTGTGGAAAACTGCAGGAGGATCTGGATAAATTGGAAGACCGGGCATCCAAATGGCAGATGAAATTTAATGTGGACAAGTGCAAAGTTATGCACCTAGGAAAGAACAACCCACACTATGGTTACACAATGCAAGGTTCCACATTGGGAACCACCACTCAGGAAAAAGATTTAGGAGTCATCATGGATAACATGTTAAAACCCTCCGCCCAGTGTGCAGTGGCGGCCAAGAAAGCAAATAGAATGCTAGGTATCATAAGGAAAGGAATGGAAAATAAAACAAAGGATATTATGATGCCTTTGTATCGTTCCATGGTACGACCACACCTTGAATATTGTGTGCAATTCTGGTTGCCGTATCTTAAAAAGGATATAGCGTTATTAGAAAAGGTACAGAAAAGAGCCATCAAAATGGTAAAGGGGATGGAAGGCTACTCCTATGAAGAGAGGCTACAAAGGTTAGGGCTCTTCAACCTGGAAAAGAGACGGCTGAGGGAAGATATGATAGAAGTCTATAAATTAATGAATGGAGTGGAATGGGTAAACGTAGATCGATTGTTTACGCTATCAGAATCTAGAAAGACTAGGGGACATGTAATGAAGCTACAGGGTAAACTATTTAAGACAAATAAGAGAAAATATTTTTTTCACTCAACATGTAATCAAACTCTGGAATTTGTTACCGGAGGATGTAGTAAGAGCTGTTAGTGTAGCTGGGTTTAAAAAAGGTTTGGACAAGTTCCTGGAGGAAAGGTCCATAAACCATTATTAAAAAGGGACCCAGGATATCAATGCTTGACCCAATGCAAGCATTGTGGAACCTGTGTCTCTTGGGGATACTGCTAAGTACATATGATCTAGATTGGCCACTGTTGGAAACAGGATACTGGGCTTGATGGACCTTGGTCTGACCCAGTATGGCATATCTTATGTTCTAATGTTCTAAGGGCCATTTCCAATGCTATTTGAGTCTTTTGCTTTCATCTCGTAAGCAAAAGAGTTCTGGTGCAAACCGACAATCAAGTGGCCATGTTTTACCTAAACAAACAAGGCGGAACAGGCTCTCTGCAATAATGCAACAAAACTTTGCAACTGTGGGCCTTTGCCAGAGAGCATCACATTCATTTGTTGGCAGTATACCTTCCAGGCATTCAAAACGTTTGGGTGGACAGGCTCAGTCGAGTCCTGTTGCCACACGAGTGGTCCCTCCACTCAGTTGCTCCTGAGCAGTCAAGGTGTGAGGACCTATCCTGCAGAGCTCCTGCTAGGGGGCGGAGCCTAGCTGTTTGCCTGAGCCTGGATGTCGGGTCCTGGGCTACCTCCAGCGGGAGAGGCCCAGGCCCAGAGGCCTACCAAGCCTGGTGGGCCTCCTTTGCTGCCACCGGATGGGGAACCTGGAAGCCTGGTACAGCCGGTACCGCGGGAGGGGGACTCCCCAGGTAGGACTGCACATGGCCAGGGAAGAGGGACCCACATGCCCGGAGGCTCGGGCCCGCTGCCCCAGGGGGGAGGCTCCTTTCTCCCTCCCAGGCAGGGTGTGGAGGCTGGGTGGAGGCAGGGAGAGGCCCTGGGGTGGCCTTGGAGGCCTGCCTCGTACGGTACTGGAGGAGGCGGGTTCCCCCCTCCACCTCGGGTCCTGGAGGAGGCCTCTACCTCCTCCAGTGAGGATGAGGACGGAGGATCGGGCCTGCCATCCTTCCAGCAGCCTGCTAGGGCCCCGAATGAGATCGTGGCGGCGGTACGGCGGCTCCGGGGCCTCCAGGAAGAGGCGGCCCAGCTGCAAGCCCAGCTCTCCCACCTGGAGAGCCTGCAGGCCACCATTCCCGGTGAGGAATGGGTGGCCTATAACACCTATAGGAAGGGGGTGAAGCGGGCCTTGAAGGTAAGGTATCAGGAGATCACCTATTTAAAAAGTCAGGGTTGTGGGTCCCTTGCTGAAATCTACCAAAATTACGATAGATGGGCTCATGGTAGATCTGCAGTCCAGGGGAGGCCCCCGGGGGTAAATAAACCGGGTAGTTCTCACCTCTCTCACACCCTGCCCTTCCCCCGTCCGGTCCCTGTAAGGAATGAAGATTTACCACCCCGACGTGTGCAATCTCGGTCCGGAGACCCTTACCTGTCGGTGACAGATGTTGCTGGTGGTCTGGTTGCCCATTTTCCGGCTATTGGGTCCGTGGTGCCCGGCTGGCAGGCTTCTACAGGTCCAGATGGTGCTTGGGAGGTTCCCGGAGGAGTTTCGGCCCGTCAGAGGTGGCAGGATAATGGACTGGTTCCCCCTTCTGCTTCCCGTGCACAGCTTCTGGAGTCGTGTCCCGCTGGTCTGGAGTTGAAAGGAGGGGTCAGCAGCAGCGGTTTCCCTCCACAACGGGCCATTTCGGCCCTTCTCCACGTTTCGCCGACGGCTCCGTGGGCTGCGGGGAACATCCAAGATGGCCGCCCGAGTCCCCACGATGACGTCTGCGTTCCTCCTGCCCATCCTGCTGAGGAAGATTCTACGCCAACGGAGTTGCCTGCAGGGCTTTCCCCAGCCAGAACGCCGATTCAAGATGGCCGCCGCGCATCGGGTGACATCACTTCCGGGTTCTCCTGGAAGTGTGCAGACGACCATCTTCAACCCTCTGCCCTGCCGCAGGAGCACCGGCGGCGATCAGAGGGGGCAGTATGGGATTTGTTCCAGTGCCCCTCTACCGGAGGGGCTGCTGCAGAGGAAGGGAAATCTTCGGAGGCTGCTTTCCCACGTCGGGGGTCACAGAATGCTGCTGAGGCTCATCGGCTGCCTGCTGCAGCCAAGAAGATTGCCGGTGCTGTACAGCCTCTGGCTGTGCAAGGAACTGTGGGGGGTTCTGCGTCCTTTCTCCAGGATCCCCGGAGGCTGCAGACTGGCCGGCCCCAGTTTTCTGAGGTGGCTGTCTGGCATTGGGGGAGTGCAGGAGGGGGGAAGGAGCAGGGTAAGGGCTGCTGTTCTTTCTTGGCAGCCCCTGGGGGGGGCCGGAAGAAGGCTGTTTCACTGTCCCTGCAACCTATGTCAGCGAAGCGGGATGCGCAGGTGCTTGTCGTTCCCGCTGGTGTGGCCGAGGGGGGCCTGGCTCGCGGGGGGGCGTCCGCCCTCTCTGCTGGAGCCCTGGCTGCCGGCCGGGATGTTCCTGACCCTTGTGCCACGTCCGGCACCGGCAATAAGGTAAGTCCTGGGAGTGACGGGGGACAGAGGGGCGGAGGTTCGGGGGGATTGGTTTTGGGGGGATCCGTCCTGCTGTCTCGGGACGGTCCTGCCTTATTGCCGGTAGCCTTACAGGGGGTAGCGGACGGTGGGTTGGTGGAGGGTCTGGCGTCCTCAGTGCCTGCCGTCCGTGGGGAAGAGCAGAGTACCCTGGTCGCTGGTAGGGAGGGAGAGGGGGAGAGGACGACTGGTCTACCAGTGGGAGAGGAGGTAATGGTTGGGCCTGATGGGGGGAAGGGTCTGATATCGGTGGGGTTGGGGGATGGGGTGGTCCTCACGGATCCCGGGACTGGGGGGGAGCAGAGTCTGTCCCCGGTAGTAGTGGCAGAAACACAAGAGCTCTGTGATGGGTTAGGAGCACAGGGCAGGGGTACGGGGGGGCTCTCTGGTCCTCTGGGTGTCACCGAGAACCAAGTCCGTGATGCCATCAAGTTGGCTTTGGAGACCCCGGACGGTCCTCAAGGGGCCTTTGCTACCTTTTGGCGGCAGCAGGATCGTGGAGAAGGGGGTGCTCCGGAGTTTCTCGGTGGCACCCAGGGATCCGGCAGGGAGAGTATCCCTGACTCCATTTTTGCTGAGTTGGTCATACCCAGCCCCCAGGTCCCCCCCTTTGAGGTGGCTGCGGATCCTGCAGACCAGCAGCAGGGTCCCTCGCAGGTAGATGCGAGGGAGGGGAGCGGAGGGCAGGGGATGGGAGCTGGGGGGTCGGTTCCCCCCTGTACCTTTGCAGAGGCTCTGAGGGGGTCCGGCACTAATCCGGGGATGTCAGGTGGGGCTGTGGGGAGGGGGGGTTCCCAAGGGAGTGGTCCTGCAGGAGGGGGAGGAAGTGGGGGAGGGTTCCGAGGGGTAGGGGGTGTGGTCAGACGGCGCAACATGGCGCTGATCCGGTGGGCTGGGGAGGGGCCCCCTCCAGCCAGGGAACAGGTCTTGAGGATGGTCCTTGGGCTGGGGTTTCTCCCGGGAGATCTCTACGCCTTCATCCACATGAACAACACCATTGAATATGATGTTAGTTTCATGCTGCGACGGGGACTGAAGATTTTCTGGGACCGATACCAGCAGCAGAGGGGGCAGGGCGGGTGGGCTGACTTTCGTGTTGTGCCTATCTCTCGCCAGGGGACGGTACCTGTGACCATCCTGGCCAGGAATGAGTCGCTCCCAGGGCAGGACATCCAGTTTTGGTTGTCGCGCCATGCGGTGCTCCTCGCACCCCTGGTTAAGGGCGCTGGGCCCCTAGGGGTGTGGGACGGGTCGTGGAAGGGTAGGATCCGTTTGCGTGAGGTGGAAAACGTGGTGCAGCACGTGCCCTCGGCCGGTTTCCTCGGTCGGGATCGCATCTTGTGCTATTACCCCGGGCAACCTCGCGAGTGTCACCTCTGTGGCTCATTCCGTCATTTGAGCATGAACTGTCCCGAGCAGGTCTGCACCCGTTGTGGTGGACGGGGTCACGCCTCGGCCGGGTGTTTGCTTATTCGGTGTAACCTTTGCGGGGAATTGGGCCACCCCTTTGCCCGCTGCCCCTCCGCATCACACAATGGACCGGGGGGGGATGCCGTCGCCCCACCTCGGGCTCCTGTGCGGGAGGAGGTTGTGGAGGACCCTCTCCCTCAGGAGGAGTCCGGGGGCCCTAGGGTGGAGGAGTCCATTGAACCAAGGGAGCCACCAGGGGAGGGGATTTGGGTAGGAAGGAGGAGAGGGTTGATGTGGTGGAGGTTGCTGTGTCACGAAAGGATAGTGGGTTGCGGGTGGTGCCACCTCAAGAATGGACCACGGTCCCTTCTAAGGGTGGCAAGTCCAAAAGGAAGAAATGGGAGACATCCCCATTGCCGGATGCAGAGCCCGTGTTGGACATCAACCGTTTCGTCTTTCTGGCTGCTGATGCGGCTGAGGCGGATGAGGGCTTGCCTGTGGAGGCAGTGCTTCCTGTGCGGCGCTCGGAGCAATTAGCGGCGGGGGCGGCCCCTCTTCCTCAGCGGCGGCCTTCAAAAGTACCGAAGGCGCGCCGCGGTCAGGGTCCTCCAATCAAGGTGGATACTGGCGCCCGACGGGTGAGGGAGGACGGGCTTTTGCCCCCTCAGTTGGGTGCTGGGCCTTCGCAGGAGCCCCCTGCTGACCCGACCGTCCCGGCCTCCCCCGCGGGGGTGGGCACTGGTCCGTTGTCTCAGTCTTTGTCCGGGGAGGGGGGGGCGGCACCGGTGGTGGACCCCACAGAGGAGATCATTCCTCCGACCCCTGACCTCTCCGTGCCCCCTCGCCCCATGGGAGCTGGGTTAGCCCCTGCGACAGCTTTGCCTGGTGGTCTCGGGGACACCAGCACCTCCTGGGGTGACAGGGTCGAGCAGGAGGAGGAGGAGATCCTCGAGGTGGTCAACGTGGACCGTGAGGAGTTGCTCCAGCTCGCGGGCTTGTCCTGCAAGCAGGATTCCGGGGATCCAGGGTATGGTGAGAAGAGGAGGAAAGGGTCACTGCACACGAACTAGGCATGGCGTGCACTCCTGCGTTCTCGTGCGCCACTATCAACGTGGCCAGCATTTTTACGGACCAGGCGCGGGCTACGGCCTATGATTTTCTTTCCACGAGTGGGCTGGATGTCATCTTCTTGCAGGAGACCAGGCTCACCTCGCTCTCTAGCCTTCATCGGGCGAAGCGGGAGTGGAGGTGGGGTCCTTCGTACTGGTCACTTGCGACCCAGCCCTACGCAGGAGTGGCGGTTTTGTTCACGTCTAACCGATTTCAGGTGCAGTATGTGTGGGAACTGGAGCAGGGCCGGTGCTTGCTCTTAGATGGCTACTGCGGGCCCCATCGGTTTCGTTTCGTGGTGGTCTACGGCCCCCAGTCTAAGTTGGCGCGGAAGACCCTGTTTTGGGTCATCCGCCCCTACTTACACACCTCCCGTTTGGTGGTCCTCGCAGGGGATTTCAACACCACCACCCTGTTGTAGGACCGAGGGGGGGAGCATTGCCCACCCAGTTACGAGGGCCTCTTTTTGGCCGAGATGACCCGGACGGCTGACCTAGTGGATGTCTTCCACCGAGCTTTTCCACGGTCGCCGGGGTTCACCTACTACCATGGGACCCGCAGGAGTCGTATCGATCGGATATATGTGAGTGCCCGGGTGGAGTGTTCCCCTCCGCAGTTGCAGGCGGTTGACTTTTCGGACCACTGCGTCCTCTCCGTGTCCTTCTTGGCTAACCACGAGGAGCTCAGCAGGGGTCCTGGCCTGTGGCGACTGAATGTGCAGTTGTTGGCAACATCAGAGGAGGTCCAGGAGTTCTTGGCCTTTCTCGCAAACTAGGAGACCCTGTTGGGTGTTTTTCCTTCCCGTGGTGCTTGGTGGGATGAGGTGAAAACGCGTGCCCGCCAACTCTTCCGTTCCCGGGGTACCTCCATGGCTCGATCCCGCTACCTCACTTACACCGTCCTCCAGAGGTCGCTGGATCGTTTGGTATCCCGAGGGGCAGCGCGGGAGGAGGTGGAAGAGGTGCAGGTCCAGCTCCGTGGCCTGCTTTATGATCGCCATGCCTCCCTATTCTTCGAGGGGGCGGCCGGTGGGGTCGCCACCCCAGACCCTTTCCTGAATTGCAAGGAGAGGGTTCGGCGTCGGGAGGTCATGGCCCTGTGGGGCGAGGACGGTACCCTTCAAACCTCCCAGGAGGACCTTTTGCGGATGGTAGGGGAATACTTCTCGGACCTGTTTGGGGATCGCCCTGTGGACCTCACCCATATCCGAGAGTACCTGGGCCTTCCCCCGGTGTATTCGGCTGTGGTTCAGGCACAGGTTGATGCACTCGCTGCTCCGATTCAGCAGGTGGAGGTGGAGAGGGCGATTCGTGCCATGCCGTTGGGGAAAGTGCCTGGGCGCGATGGACTCCCGGTGGAGTTCTATCGCACTTTCATCTCCCAGCTGGCCCCCTTCCTGACCTCCCTGTTTCAGAAGATCATGGACACGGGGTTTCTCCCGCGGTCATTTCGCGAGCCTGTCCTGCTGCTGCTCTCCAAGGGGAAGGACGATAGCTCCTTGGACTTTTGGCGACCGCTGTCTCTTCTGAACGCGGACCGGAAGATCCTGGCTAAGTGTTTGGCCAACCGACTGGTGGAGGTGTCGGGCGTTTTGCTGTCCCCTTCCCAGTATTGTTCCGTTCTGGGGAGAGGGGTTCTGGACGCTGTCGCCACGGTCCGGGAGGTGGTGGAGAGAGGCCGGTCGCTTCAACGGGACCATTGGTTGGTCTCCTTGGACCAGTCCAAAGCCTTCGATCGAGTCAGTCACTGGTACCTGTGGGTGGTGCTCCAGCACTTCGGCCTCCCCGCAGGTTTCCTCTTCATCTTGCAGGCGCTGTACCGAGGGGGGGTGAGCTTCCCGTTTATTAATGGGTGGCTCGGACGGCCGTTTGGTGTCGCCTCGGGGGTGCGGCAGGGGTGCCCTTTGAGCCCCCTGCTGTATGTCTTCTCCCTCGACCCCTTCCTCCGGAGATTGTCCTCAGGTGGGTTGCGGGGCCTGGAGGCGCCTGGTGCGCCCCCGGTGACCGTCGTCGCCTACGCTAACGACATCTCAGTTTACGTGGACGGCACTGAAGGGGTAGAGGCCCTGCGGGAGGCCGTGGAGGAGTACTCGGAGGTGGCCCACTCTGTTGTCAACCACAGCAAGTGCCAGACGCTGTGGTTGGGCCCCTCGGGGGCCTCCCCGCCTTCCTGCGCCCCCTTTCCTCCTCCCATGGGGGAGGTCCATGTTTTGGGCCTCGTCTTCGGGTCGGAGGACTGTGCGGAGTCCAATTGGGATCGTTGTCTTGAGACTGCACGGTGTCGGGTGCTGCGGTGGAGGGGGTGGAGGTGTACGTTCGAGGAGAAGATCAAACTCCTCGGGACGTTTCTGCTTCCCCTCTTTCTGCACGTGGCCATGGTCTTCGTTCTTCCGTCGTCCCGTCAGGCGTCCGTCAGTGCTGTCTTTTTCTGTTTTCTGTGGGGTAACCGCCTGAACCCTGTCCAGCGCAACATCGTTTGCCTGGATCGGGCACAAGGCGGTTTGGGTATGTTGCACCCCCTTGTTTTCCTGTCAGTCTTGTCTATGGCGTTTCACTTAGGTAGGATGCGGGAAGGGGGTGGGGTTTGGTGGGTGGCCTCCTATCGGGAGTGGTTCTCCCGCTTCTGGGAGCAGTGGGAGGGGGCGTCCTCAGTCCCACGTGTGCGTCGGAGCGGGGAACAGGCCCCATCGTATGTTTTTGCGACCGACCCGCTCGCCCAGTCCTTGGGGCGGAAAGGATTGTACCGGATGGTACTCACCTCCCACTTTCAACCACGGTGGGCCCTGCGGGACTGTCCGGCGGATGTGATGCAGCGGGGCCTTCGGCATTTGAACTCCCCTCGGCTGCCGAAGAAAGTTCGGGATGTGGCCTGGTTGTCTTTCCACGGGCGTTTGTACGTGAGGGACAACCTCAAGTACAGGTCACAGGCCGAGCGGGTCTGTCCGAGGGCCGGGTGTGAAGGGCAGACGGAGACCGTGGACCATTTCCTCTGGCAGTGCCCCTTTAACGTGGAGGCCTGCCGGTTGGTGTCCGCTGCTCTTCACCTGCGCGACCTTTCCCTCCTCACGTATGCGGAGTGGGTGTACGGGGCCTGGTCCTTTCCTCTAAGGCAGGACTCCGGGACCCTCTACCTCAACATGGCTGTAGTGCGCTACCACCTGTGGCAAGCGCGCTGTCATGTCTCGACCCGGGGGTTGGTCCTGCCCCTCGACGAGGTGGTGCGGGACATTTTGGAGGAAGTGTCCAGCATGGCGCAACGCGAAAGGCAGGTGGTGGAGGCCCATCGTTGGGAGCGTCTGTGGCGTCACCTCACCCTCCGCCCCCCGTGAGGGGGAGGGGTTCCCTGGGGTTTTTGTCCTTGGTAGGGATTTGGGGTTGCTTTGTCTCCCGGGGGGGGGGGTGTGAAAGAAGGGGGAGGGTTCCCCTCCCTGGGGTCTGTTCCTTGGTAGGACTTTGGGGTTGTTTTTCTCCCAGGGGGGGGTGGGGGGGTGCGCTGGTGCTGCAGCGGTTTGACCACTTGTCCGCTCTCCCTCTCTCCTTGGGGGTTGGATGTCCCACTTGTTTTTGGTTTGGTGTAAGTCTTTTGTGTGTTCTGTGCATCCCGTTCCGCTGCCTGGGTTGCAGGGCAGCACTGGGTTGTGTTTATCCTTTGCTTTGTATCTTTGGTTCTGTTTTTTTTTTGGTGGGATTTTGTTGGGGACAGGCTCGATGTGCCCTTATGCTTTTGTTTGGGGGGTGGGGGTGGGGAGTTTACTTTTGATGTATTTGCTTTGTGGGGAGGATGGGGAGGGGGCAGGGGGTGGGGTGGGGGTGGGGGAGTTGCTGCTTTCTCTGAAGGAAAGGGGATGGGGACAAGGGACTATGTATTTTGGGCGGGTTTGGGGGGGGATTCTGGCAGTCCTCAACCAGTGGACAATATGGACATTTGGACTGGTATGGGTTGTTGTGGGGGGGAGGGGTTTGGGGATGGATATGACACTGTATGGATTGCAATGGGGGGTTGGGACGGACATGACAATGGACATTGGACTTCTGGGGGGGGTTGGGACATGGACATTGTTTGGGCTGAGGTGGGTTGTGTTCGGGGTGGTGGGCACGTGAGTTGGTTGCTGGGTTTGGTGGTGGGTTTGGGGCGGTGGGTCACGGGGGGGGTTTGATCCTTGTGTGTGCTATGTCGGGGTGGGTGGGGGTTTTGGGGGGTGTGGGTCTTGGTTGGGTTGCTTGTTTTTGCTTTTTGTATGTCTTTTTGTTGCTTGTATAATAAAACAAAATTTCCACTCATATCAACTTGCCCGAGTGTTTCAAGTCTGGGGAACACCAGACATAGACCTCTTTGCAAGTCCACAGAATGCCAAATTTCCCCGGTACTGTTCCAGACTGCCAGCTCAGAATTGTCAGGGGAGGGATGCATTCCTGCTCCATTGGGGCCAGGATTTTCTCTATGCCTTCCCACCAATTTCTCTAATCCCCAAAACCTTATTTAAACTCCAGAGAGACAGAAGTCGCATGATACTCATAGCTTCCTGCTGGCCAAGTCAAACATGGTATCCTCTTCTCATAGGTCTCTCTCGAGCCACTCCTCTGGAGTTGGGGAGTGCTCCGGATCTTCTGTCCCAGAACAACGGATCCCTACTGCAGCCCATTCCCCAATCCCTTCATCTCAAGGCCTGACTACTCAAGGCATAGAACTTCAAGATCTACGCCTTTCACAACATGTGAAGAATATTCTTCTGGCTTCCTGAAAACCTTCCACAAGGCATTCGTATGCTTTTAAGTGGAAGAGGTTCTCAATCTGGTGTTCCCAGAGGAGACTTAATCCTCTCTTGGTACCGGTAGAGTCCCTTCTGGACTATCTCCTTCACTTATCAGCTTCTGGTCTCAAGACTAATTCTGTTAGGGTCCATCTGAGTGCTATTGCTGCATCTCATAAACCCTTTGATGGACAACCAATTTCCTCTCATCCTCTTGTTTCAAGATTTATGAGGGGTCTCCTTTTAACTAAGCCTCCCATCAAACCACCTCCGGTGGCATGGGATCTTAATATTGTTCTGGGTCAACTCATGAAGCCACCCTTTGAACCTTTAGCTACTTCAGAGCTAAAGTTTCTTTCATGGAAAGTCATTTTCCTAATTGCTATCACTTCTGCAAGATGCATTAGTGAACTGCAGGCTTTAGTGGCTGACCCGCCTTATACGAGGTTTCATCATGACAAAGTAGTCTTGAGGATTCATCCTCATTTTCTGCCAAAGTTGGTATCACCTTTTCATTTAAACCAATTGGTTTATCTTCCAGTCTTCTTTCCTAGGCCTCATGCCTCCAGTGCGGAAAGAAATCTTCATTCCTTAGATTGTAAACAAGCTCTGGCTTTTTATCTTCACAGAGCACAGCCATTTAGAAAGTCTTCTCAGCTTTTTCTGGCTTTTGACTCTAGTCACTTAGGAATCCCAGTCACTAAAAGAACTCTCTCTAAGTGGATTGCAGACTGTATTTCCTTTACCTATCAGAGTATAGGAATCCCTCTTGAAGGCCATGTCACGGCTCACAATTTTAGAGCCATGGTAGCCTCAACAGCTAACCTTTGGTCAGTTGCTATTGATGAGATCTGCAAAGCAGCAACTTGGGCTTCTCTTCATACTTTCACTGCCCACTATTGTTTGGACAAGGACTCCTGTTGGGATGCCTTGTTCGGTCAGGCTGTTCTACAGCATCTCTTCCATTCCTAGATCAACTCCTTCCCACCATCCACTCTTGGATGCCTGAGGTCCCTGGGAGGAAGCATGGCCCATGTTACTTAGATCCGCAACATGCTGTGGTCATCCCTAGGCATTTTAGCTGGGGAGTCCCCATATGTGAAGACTACATTCCTGCTTGTTCCTGGAGATAGCGTAGTTACTCACCTGTAACAGGTGATCTCCGGGAACAGCAGGAATAAGCCTTCACAACCCACCCACCTCCCCTAGGTGTTGTCTTTCTCTATCATCTATTTTTCTTCTACTTCTCTCCTTTGGTCACAGCTTTCAACTCAACTGAAGTGAGAGAGGTAGTTGGGCGGGAAGGCAGCACACATGCGTGGTGGATGCTCCCAAAAGCTTTTTTTTTGGGAAGCTGGGGAGCGTTCCCGCGCAGGCTCCATCGGTGCCGACGGTACCCATATGTGAAGACTTATTCCTGCTGTTCCCGGACATCACCTGTTACAGGTGAGTAACTACGCTTTATTCGTGTTCCATATACCTGTTTCTTAAGTTCCTTGTAAACCACCCCTGATCTCTGGAAGGGGCAGTATAGAAATGTAACAAATAAATAAATAAATAAAAATATGTGCACCAGCCTTACAGCAGGTGTAAATTTCCAAACCTATATTTTTGAAATGTATATGTAAATTATAATTTTATACAATCTATGCATGTACTTAAATGCTTCACCCATGCTTCCTCCCAAACTCTGTCCATGTGCATACCCACCAGCAAATTATGCATCTTGATACCAAAGCACAAACCTTTACAACAGTTGGTAGTTTATAAGAGATTATTCATCTGCTTGTGTGGCCATATATGTGCAGGAATGACTTTATAAAGTTCTATCTAAAATGATAATATGACACCCCCCCCCCCAAACTATCATAATTTGCTGATGAAAGCCTGATGTGGAAAGGTAAATGATTCTAGATACTAGGTCCTAACATGGACAGCATCCTTTTGTGTACATTACTTAATAAATGTACAGATATTAACCCTATATATTTTCCTCTGAGGAAACTATGAAAGTCACACAGCTTAAAGAAACATTGTCCTGACTTACACCCACTGAGTAGGTCTCAGTAGGAGTAAGTCTGTTAGGGTCAGAGGCTTTATGAATGAACAAAAAAGCCACCTGTCCAGGTGTATGATCAATCCTATGTGGATGGAGTTGAAGTTAGCCTGAAGCTCAGTAAGAACGTATAGTAGCTATTCATGAAAATCTGATGTTTGACTGCTCTTTCAAGTGAAGGCCCAGTCATCAGGAAGTCAGTCCACCCCAGAGAAAATGACAGCAGAGAAAGACCACGGGGCCTATCTACTGTAGTCTGCCCATTCCTGATCCACTACCATGGATCCTTGTTAATCTCAAGCTTTACTGTCACATCCCTGGTTCTAGGAAACTTGTATGCTTATGCTTTTTTGCTTGTATGCTTTTTTGAACTTTGTTATTGTATGTAATCCATATTCTCTATCGGGATGCTGAGGAAATATTTTCTAATGTTACTCCTGAGTTCACTTCTTTGAAGCTCTTGTTCTAGAATGTCCCTCTCTGCCCCTTCTTCTGATATGTACCTATTCAGGTCCGTACAGCATATGATGCAGACTCTGGACTGTTTACTATATTTAAGCATTTACTTCAATTCGCTGAGTTTATGAATAAAAGAGTTTAGCTATATAAAGTATGCACCAATGCAGATATGAAGAAAATAAAAATCAAGGGTGAGCAGATTTCTTTATAAATTCATTTTGATACAGAAATTTCATTGAAATATTGCATTCACATCTGCATTCTGTTGTTTTTCTCCAAAACCTCTCTCTCTTCTACAAGCAGACTACAAGATTAGCTCAAAGCATTTATAGGCTTAGACAGGGAGGTCATGGAGTGCTGCGGTAATTTTCTGTCCGGACATACAGTAGAAAAGGCTTTGGCAACCAGAGTATGCACATCTTTCAGGACTACGTTTCATGGTCCTATTTGTAATATGAAAATACCACCTTTTGTTTTTGCAGAGCATACAAGGAAAATAGACTCACACAGCCAAAATTAAGGTTTATTGTAAACAGGACCTTGATTCTAATTAAAACCCTTCCATGATACTGAAACATATTTTAACGAATAACTCTAAAATATTTTCATTTAATTGCAAACAGGTTCATTTAAAAAAAAAAACCCTTAAGTTCCTTTGCCTTCAGCTAGAATCAGATGCGTGTTCATTCCTTCTAATTCAAAAATCTTCTCCCCATGAAAGAACATAAGGAAAAACACAGGCTATTACAAATAGTTTAGGCCAATAAACATTTAGTACTACAGCAGCAAACTATCAGATGTTCATCAGGTCTTAATTGATTTGATCTGCCTTTTTCTTCAATTGTCTATTTTGTTTGACTTGCTGCATCTCAAAGCATGTCTAATTATTTATGTCAAGGCTCTGTTCAGGGTTTTCCATGCCAGCACCTCTCCATAGTTAGCACTTTTTCTCCAAATTACATTTTTCTTTCCATTTATCCTTTAATCTCAATAGAAACATTTTATAATTCCAAACATTCTATAAACATAGAAACACTTGTTGCACTCCCATAATTTCAAAGCTGAGCCAACAAATACAACATAAGTTCATATTATTTTCATGCTTTGAGCCATAAGAATGGTTCAGTAATATTGTAGAACTGTTTGTACACCGCATTTTGCAATTTAAACTGAAGAGGCTTGCAGTTGCACTGATACCTCCAGGCTTTAGCCAATGACAAGGAGCATGAGAGATCCAAGATGGCAGCCTCTATGCAAATTTGGTCTTCCTAAATTCCTAACTTAGACTTTTGCCTCATATTAGTATTAGTGCCTATGACAGGGTGCATGTCCCATCATCACTACAGTCCCAGGGAGAGAGGGGAACGACTCCAGCCAGTCCCTGCTCTGGGGGCATAGATCCATCTAGGTCAAGGAAAAGCCCAAACCCCTGATCTCTCGACAGCCAAGAAAGAAAGTTGAGGAACTTGCCCGAGACCTCCATAAAAATAGACCCCCAGCAGGAAAAAAAACCCCATAGCTGAGAAATGAGCAACAGCTAATCCCTGAAGAGACATCCATGGATATTTAGCTGGTGGATAACCCACAAGACTTGGGCTGGTAGTAGCAAAAAGCAGCTATGTGGGAGGTGGCGGGGCATCCAGGAAATTCCACACTTGGGATGCACCCCAGCTGAATCTGAGGCTTACAAGGGGGGAATTTATTATGATATTGGACATGTATGTTTGTATAAACTGAAGGACATTGGGAAGACATCATTTGTATATGTCTGACCTAATTTGCATAATATTCACATTGTGTTTTGATACAAAGGACCCTGGTGAGGGTTACTTTGGATCCGGAAAGGAGATGGTTGCCAAGTAGGGGGGTGCAGACCCCAGCGATTGAAGGGATCCTACAAAACATGGACTTTGGGATTATTGGATCATTCACCCTAATGTACAGAAACACCTCCCTGCTAGGGTAGAGGCATTGACCAGCAGTAAAGTGGATTTATGGAGTGAATTAAATCAGGAGAAGTACTGTGGGCAGCTGCTGAATCTGGAGGCAAAGCAGTAGTACTAAAGCTATGAGCAAAAAAAGCAATATCAAGGATCTAATACTCTAATCGCCTACTTTCCCCTGGAGTACAGTGGGCCTTAAAAATATTTATTTATTTATTTGCAGTCTCTTTTATACCGTGCTATTCGACATCAGTGCGGTTTACAATGAACATAAGAGTTGCACATCTCAATTTCATGATTTGTGCTTACAGTGAAACAGGTATAATAACTTGGGTATACATTAAACAGGAAAATTAAACTTGGGTATGCATTAAGCAGGTATAACAGGTAAAATATGTTCAACTGGGCTAAGAAAGACCTGGAGAACATCAAGCTTAAATATAAAATGAGATGCTACCATCAGCATTAAGCATGTCAATTTCAGGAGCAGATCTTTTGGGTGCTGGAGAATGGATTCGGTGGAACTATATGTAACATAGTAAATGATGGTAGATAAAGACCTGTATGGTCCATCTAGTCTGCCCCGCAAGGTGGTAAGAGTAGGTGCATCTGCTGCTCCATGTAGGTCACCCCTTCTCATGCCTTTCTTTGGGTGTGTACCCACCACTCCATGTACGTCACCCCTACTTGTTGAGATAAAAGTGAATTATGTTTATTTTTATTTTATCCTGTTGCTTTAAAGCAGAGGTTCCCAACTCCAGTCCTGGAGGGCCAAACACCATTCAGGTTTTCAGGATGCCCCTAATAAATATGCATGAGATGCATTTGCATGCACTGCCCCTATTGTATTCAAATGTATCTCATGCATATTCATTAGGGACAGCCTGAAAACGTGAATGGTGTTTGACCCTCCAGGACTGGAGTTGGGAACCTCTGCTATAAAGGGATCCTCTGTGTCTGTCCCATGCCATTTTGAATTCTGTCACTGTATTTGCCCCCGCCACTTCCATTGGGAGGGCATTCCAAGCATCCATCACCTTTTCAGTGAAAAAGTATTTCCTGATGTTGCCTTTAAGTTTACCCCCCCCCCCCTTGCAGCTTTATATTATGCCTTCTAGTTTTACAGCTTCCCCTGTATTTGGAAGAGGTTTGTTTGTTCATTAATACCCTTTAAGTATTTAAAGGTCTGAATCATATCTCCCCTGTCCCTCCTCTCCTCCAGAGTATACATATTTAGGTCTTCACATCTCTTCTCATAAGCCTTCTGACGCAGGCTCCAAATCATTATGGTCGCCTTCCTCTGAACCGCTTCCAGCCTTTTTATATCCTTTGCGAGATAAGGTCTCCAAAACTGAACACAATATTCCAATTGAGGCCTCACCAGTGACTTGTACAGTGGCATTAGTACCTCTTCCTTTCTGCTGGCAATTTCTCTCTGTATGCAACCCAGCATCCTTCTGGCTTTTGCCACCGCCCTGTCACACTGTTCTGCCACCTTGAGATCATCAGAAACAATCACTCTCAGGTCCTTCTCCTGGTCTGTGCACATCAATCTCTCGCCCCCTATCGCATACAATTCCCTTGGATTTCTGCTTCCCAAGTGCATGACACTGCACTTCTTCACTTTAAATCTTAACTGCCAAGCATTAGACCATTCTTCCAGCTTTTGCAGATTTTTATTAATGTTCTCCACTCCCTCAGGGGAGTCCACTCTATTGCAAATTTTGGTATCATCTGCAAAAAGACTTTTCCATTCAGCCCTTCGGCAATATCACTCGCAAATATATTGAGCAGTACCAGTCCAAGGACCGAATCCTGGGGCACACCGCTAATCACCTTCCTATCATCCGAGTGAGTTCCGTTTACCATCACCTTCTGTTGTCCATCAGTCAACCAATTTCTGATCCAGTTTACCATTATGGGACCCATCCCCAAATTGTTGAGTTTATTGATAAGCCTCCATTGAGGAACAGTATCAAAGGCTTTGCTGAAATCTAGCTAGATCACATCCATTGCATGCCCTTGATCCAGTTCTCTGGTCAGCCAGACAAACAACTAGCTCCCCTGACCCTATGTTTTTGCCTTTATTTGTGCAGCCACTTCTTTGGAGGACCAAGTAGGTTTCCTTTTCCTCTTGTTTTTATTTACTTTCCTTGCGTATGTATCTGTTGCACCTTTTAGTTTAGCCCATTGCAATTCCACTTCCCTTATCCCCTCCCACCCTACCAACCAGGAGTAGCCTAGTGGTTGGGGCAAGGTACTTCAGGCCGGAAGGTCGGGGGTTCAAATCCCACTAGAGGACAGCAACCTTGGGCTGGAAGGACTGGGGTTTCTAGTCCCACAGATGCTCCTTGTGGTCTTGGGCAAGCCACTTAACCCTCCATTGCCCATGTTCCCTGTAAGTATTAGTGTATGTGTCTCATATCCCTGCATGTTAAATGTATCCCCCAATTGTGTTGTGACCGCTTTGATTGAAGGATAAGGCGGTATACAAAACTGTCTAAATAAAAATAAATAAAATAACTCCTCCTTCAGGTACTTGACCATTTTACTGAAGTCAGCATTTTTGAAGTCTAGGGGGTATGTTTACTAAACCATCTTAATGTTACCGGCGTTAGTTGAAGCGTTAATGTGAAGAATGCCATATAAGGTAGTGGGCGTTCCGGAGGGAAGGTTGAAAGGAATCGCTATCACACGATAGTGGGCGCCGTGGCACGTTAACGTGCGTTAACCCTAAGTTCATGCCAGCGCAGTGCAAAAAGCTATAAAGATGTCATCCACTGGTTACTGCAGTGCTGCCAGCAAAAACACCCTCACAGTGCTGTAACCTAAAGTGCTGCATAAGGCGCCCTATAAGGCACTCCATAGGGCACATTATAAAGTGCCCTGTCTGCCAAGGCCCCTTATAATGTGCCCTATAGGGCGCCTTATGAGGCACCTTAGGTTACGGCACTGTGAGGGTGTTTTTGCTGGCAGCACTGATTTAAATTAAAAGGAAAAGCCTCAGACAGCCTTATTAAATAACACCACTGTGGGATCAAACCCATGACCTCTGCCTCTACAGTCACTGAAGTAACCAGTGGGCTACAACTCTATAGTGTCTGACTTGCTGCTGGCTGGCTACAGAAAAACTGCAGGTCACCACACAAACTTTCTGCTGTGGTTACCAGGAAAGGGTAAACCCACCCATACATCATCACCTTATCAAATTAAACCTCACATACTATACTAACTGTGCCATAAAACACACAAGAAGCGACCAAACAATAAAATTCAAGAAATTCAATGAAACTGAATTTCTGGACTCAACAATACCTCACCTTTCTTCATCTCCAACAGACTTAGATGAAGCGGTCAAGAACTGGCATACCACCATAAACAATGCAGCCAGGATTAATCAAATTAATAAAAAACTAACTTACTCAAAAACTAACTCTACTCCATGGTTCAATAGCATATTAAAACAAATGAAAAGAGAACTAAGAAAACTAGAGTTTAAATGGTGCAAAACTAAATCCACCATCCACAAAGACTTATACTATAACCATCTAACAAAATACAAGGAAACCCTAGACTGTTCAAAGAAAAATCACTATGCAACAATCCTATCAAACTCATTTAATAGACCAAGAGAACTATTCTCCATTGTTAGTAACCTAACCAATAACTCTCAAACTTCCAGCAAGGAAATTTCTGACATATCAGCACAAACTTTAGCTAACTACTACCAAAACAAAACAAAACTACCAGTTATGACTCTTGACGCTATTCACATTCCTCCTCATCTCCTGGATGAATGGTCTGAATTTCACCTTATGTCCAAAACAACATTAAAAAATATCATTCTCAACCTTAACACCACTACCTCTTACCTTGATCCTTGTCCAGTAATCTGGATAAAAAACACACTTCCAATCCTTCTTTCCTTCTTACTCCCCATTGTTAATCTCTCTCTACTCCAAGGTTACCTCCCACCCACACTTAAACATGTTCAAATCAGACCAATTCTTAAGAATGGCACACTCGATAAAACCTCCCCAAAATCATACAGACCCATCTCTAGTATACCGTTCCTCGCAAAAGTAATAGAAAAAATGGTACAATTACAGACACAGGACTATCTAGATTCATCCTATCCTCTTGATGATCAACAATATGGATTTTGACCCAAACATGGAGTGGAAACACTTCTTACAGTTCTAATGGATGCCCTATTAAGAGGAATTGACAACCACAAGCAGGCATTTATCCTATTATTTATTGATATCTCAGCCGCTTTTGACAGTGTTCACCATACCTTAATGCTTAACAACCTGAGACAAATAGGTATAAATGCCACAGTTCATAAATGGTTCACCTCCTATCTAAATAATAGAACCCAAAATGTAAGAATAGGCAATCAAACCTCAGCTTCATACAAACTTGAATCAGGACTACCACAAGGATCAGCACTATCAGCCTTACTATTTAATATATACATAAAACCAGTTTGCAATATCTTTAAAAAATTTGGTGTACTCTATCATCTATATGCAGATGATATCATGATGTACATCCCGTTCATGATCCCTAACTTACCAATGCAACTCCTGTCAGATTGTTTCGATGAAATCACATCCTGGCTAAATGCCCATAATCTACAAATAAACCACTCAAAAACTGAAGTGCTAATAGTTACTAAAAATCAATCTTACACTCCCCCATCACACATAACGCTACAAAACCAAGAAATTAAAATAAAAAATGAAGTAAGATACTTGGGAGTTATTCTAGATAGACATCTCACAATGGACACCCATATTAGAAATACTACAAAGAAAATTTATTTCAAACTTAAAATCCTTAAACAACTAAGACCTCTTGTATACATACAAGATTTTATCAGTATAATTCAAGCTACCATAACCCCCCACTTTGACTTTGCTAATCTAATTTTATTAGGTACTACAAAACAAAACATTAAAAGAATTCAACTTGCACAGAATGCAGCAGCTAGAATAATAATGAAAGTACACTCACATCAACACATAACACCAATACTAGCATCCCTTCACTGGCTGCCAATACAAAGCAGAATAGTATACAAAACATTAATAACCTCATTTAAAATTCTAAATGACATGGCCCCAGTCACACTAGGCAACTTAATAAGTAAAGAACATTCAAAATCTACTCAAAGAAAAAGTCAATTAAATAAACTAAAAACTCCTAAAGACTTCATAAAAGCAAATAAACTAACAAATAGAGCTTTTTCACATGCAGCGCCAACAATTTGGAATTCTCTCCCAGATGAGCTAAGAATGTTAACCGAAATCATTGAATTTCGTAAAAAACTGAAAACGTATCTTTTCACTAAACATTATAATAATACAGATCATCCCTCAATAGATTTAGATAAAGGCTAACCTGTTTTCGTCTGAGATATCCCATGACCTATGAAAATTCTTATAGCTGTAACGGTACTTTGCACCACGCTTAAGCCCTAAACAATTTATTTATTTTATTTTATTTATTTACATTTCTTATATACCGCACCATTTGCGATCAGCGCGGTTTACATAAAAACAAACAGTATCCGACAATAAACTATAGTCAGGTCATTACAATGAACAGGAGCAATCAACTTGGATAACAGGGGAAACTATCTACATGTGCGGAACATTGAAATAGGTAACTATATACATGTGAGATGGAGTTATTGTGCGTTGATCATACATGGTGGCTGGGATTCAGGGGAGTCTGTGAGGTATTTAATAAAGAGGAGGTGTTTTAAGGCCTTCCTGAACTGGCTCAGGTTGGGGATGGCTCTGATGTATGGTGGTAGGGAGTTCCAGAGACTTGGGGCACTTAGACTAAAGGCTCTGTTTGATGTTACTTTGGAGCATTTTGTCATGTCTCTCGATATCGCTAGCATGTTGGCTACTGCGGTTCTTCTTAGCCTGTTGGTTGTGGGTGGTTGGATGAGATCACATAGTGACGAGGAGGAGAGTCCCTTGATAGCCTTGAATGTCATCACTAAGGTCTTGAAGCTAATCCTGGCTTGAATGGGGAGCCAGTGCAGCTGCTTCAGGAGGGGTGTGATATGCTCTCTCCTTGGTGCTCCGAAGAGGATTCGCGCTGCACTGTTCATGGCGAGTTGTAAGGGATGTAAGGTTGCCTGAGGGAGTCCTTGTAGGATGGCGTTTGAATAATCAAAATGAGGGATGATGAGGGCTTGATGGTGCGGAAGTCGCTCAGTTCGAGTAGGGGGCGTATGTGTCTGAGGGATCTGATCTTGAAGTAGATCGCTCTTACTGTTTTGGCTATGTGCTGCTTCATGTTGAGGTTCTGATCCAAGGTGACTCCGAGATACCGTATAGCTGATTTTACTTGCAACTCAGCGTTGTCCACTTCCAAGTGGCTAGGTGGTGTAAACTCAGGATTTCTGGAGATGAACAGGACCTCCGTTTTCTTATGTTGGATACGCAGATTTTGGGAGAGGAGCCATTCGGATATTGCGTTGAAACACTTAGTTAGTGGGGTGAGGTCCGGGCAGTCCAGGGATATTGGCAGGTACAGTAGGACATCGTCTGCGTATATCATACAACTCACGTTGAACGATCTAATGATGTTACAAATGGGTTGGATATAGATGTTAAACATAAGTGATGATAGGGAGGATCCTTGAGGGACTCCTTGACTTTGTAGGAATGGCTCGGATGTGGTTCCATTTGCTCGGACGTGTTGCCATCTTCCAGACAGGTAAGACCTGCACCACTCCAGAGCTGTTTCGGTAATGCCTTTCTCTCTTAGCCAAATCAGGAGAATCTCGTGGCGGACTGAGTCGAAGGCTGCAGCTATATCTAAAAAGATGAGTGTGAAACCTGTACGTGAGTTGTCAATGCCTGAGATTATGGTGTTGAAAAGAGTAGTGAGTAGTGTTTTTACTCCATGTGACTCTCTGAATCCGTGTTGCGATGAATCTAGAGGTGCGTTGGTGTCCACATGATCTTGTAGCTGCCTGTAGACTATCTTTTCAACGATTTTAGCGAGCATCGGGATGCTGGATATGGGTCTGTAGGACTCGACCTTTTGAGGGTCTAATTTAGTGTCCTTATATAGAGGCTCTTGGCAGCCCTGGCCACCACACCAGTCCTGGGCACAGTGCAGGCATGGCTATGGTACGCAATACTGTTGGGGTCACTCCCCAGGGTGGTAAACACTGTCAGACATCAGACCTGAAGCACACTCCCCAGTCAGCAGAAAGGTTGCTATGATGCAGCTCAATCAGCAAATTGTGCTTAACTTAGGAATTGCTATCTGCCAGTAATCATAGCAACTGTTTGATAGGTGTGTACAATATTCCCAGGTTTAGGGTGGCATTGCTAAGGTATGCAAGTGCTAGTATTGGGAGATGCACGCAGGACCCAACATCCTGCCTCTCCAGGAGGCTTTGGATAATGGAGCCTGTGGGTGAGGGTGTGTCTGCCCCTGTTGGCCGCTGCTCTAGGGCAGAGGTTCCCAACTCCACTCCTGGTGGGCCAAACACCGCCCAGGCTTTCATGCTGTCCCCAATGAATATGCATGAGATACATCTGCATACCCTGGGGGCGGTGCATAGACATGCAGCACAGCCGTGTTTATTAGAGGCAGCATGGAACTCGAATGGTGTTTGGCCCCCCAGGACTGCACCTGGGAGACTCCGCCCCAGGTAATGTGCATGTTTATGGTGCCTGTGCTCTGTAGGGTAAAATGTAGGTTTATTGGGCATGTTTTTGTTATCTGCAATAAAGGTTCTGTCTGTATTAGCATGTTTTAGTAGTGGGTAAAATATGGGGACTGGGTTGGCAGGAACCACAGCTGGGACTTGAACCTGTGACCTTCTGCTCCTGAACACACTGGCTGTGTTCACTGCACCACCATGTTGCCACAGAGATAGTGCATTCCCTGGAGATATCATGACTGTTTGTCAGACAGAGCCTGTCTGTTGCAGTGCACGGCACCCACCTGAATAGGGCTAGGCCATGGTCTGCTCTGGGCAGCTGCCACTGCCCCCTCCACCACCAGTACCCCTCTGCCACCATGCTGACATGCCCTTCTGCTGGTGGTGCTGGTGCTGCGCAGTCTCAGGCCATCCAGTGTGCGGGTAGGCGGCTGCCTATGGTGCTGGTTCTGGGGTAGGGGTGCCTGCATAGCTGTCCACGCTTTCCCCCAGCACCGCCTGCCAATGTTCCGTGCCATTGAGGGTACCTGCTGGGTACTATTCCCTGTGACACCGTTGGAAGCACACTCTTGCCCATGTTGGGCCCTCAGCAGTTGCTGTCTGGCTGCTCTACTGTTTCAGCATTCCTATGGGCCAGCTAGGCATTACCCTAGTCTTCACTGTGCCCCAGCTGCACCACAGCATGTGCCGCCTGCAGCCCTCTGTGTCCCCTTTTCCAGCATCTGTCCAGGTGCCCATTCCGACATGCCCGCCCTGCTGTTGTGGAACATGTGCACACCATAGGAAACCTGTCCAATGGAGAGGAAAACCCTGATCAGCGCAATTTCACCTTGTATGGGGACAGAGCATAGACCTTCCAATATTCATATCTTTTTTTTGGAGCTTTCTTGGGGGTGTTTTTTGATGTTTCCCATTGATATCACTATTGCCCAGCTTGGTTATGTTTTTTTTACATTTTCTTCTGGTCATTTTCACTGTTTCTTTGCCCTTTTGTTCCGTGCACATGTATCACACTTATCACTTTTTTGTAGGTTTCCCTGGTTTTGCTGTACATTGCTGACGGAAATGGTTTCTTTTCCCTTTAAATCAGCTCTAACGCCAGGGTTTCACTGGCGTTAGTTTTCAGCCTCGGATTTCACAGCGTTAGTGTGCAGGGAGCCTCTCCCCTCCCACTCTCTGCCCATTGACCCTCTCTCTCCGCCCCTGGGGAGCCTTCCTCCGCCCTCCGGGAGCCTTTCTCCGCCTTCAGCGCTCGTTTGCACCTTATGTATATCTTTATATAATGTATATAGTTTTGCACTGTTCTGTGCTAGTTAACATTTACATTTGTTTTCAAATTTTATTGTTTATTTTATTGTTTTTATTGTTTTTGGTTATATGATGTTATATGTAAAACAAACTCTGCTTTGTTGATTGTTGTTTATTGTGAACCGGAACTGATCTATGGAAGATGCGGTATATAAGTGATTGTTAAATAAATAAATAAATACACATGATGCACTGCACATGCAGATCAGCAGCCTACATCTGATCACAAGATGGGGTATGCGCACCTATAGCACCTCGGTCTGGTATGGAGAACTGACCATGTATGTTACTGGCACAGAGAAGCTACAGACTGCGACATTGTACGGTTCCTGTGCTCACTCTGAGGGTGAGGTGGGGTGCCCAGCACCAGGTCCACAGCACATGGCATGGCTGAGATAGGCTGTGCAGCAAACCAGAAGCGGAACCTAGGAACCAGGCCTACACATGGCTGTATTGTTGCAAATAAAGTTTATTGAGGCCTGGTTAAACTTTATTTGCAACAATACAACCACGTGTAGGCCTGGTTCCTAGGTTCCGCTTCTGGTTTGCTACCCCTGGTTTTTGAGATAGGCTGTGCTGCAGGTCCCCATCAGTGGCAGTGTATGATAGGTAGTCCTTGCAGACATGCCTAGGATACACCTGTGTCCATCTGTATTTTCCAGTCAAGGCTAGCCCTTGTGGGCTGTGATGCACCCAGACTAGTGCATGTCTTGTGCGGTTGTTGTGATCACATGTTATAAGAGAAGGGTGGTGTTAGCACCCAAAAGCAGATTGTGTAACACCACCCAACCTGCTCTCGGTAGGTCAGGGTGGGGGACAGGATCTCGCACCAACAAATCCACATTCTATGTCTCTGCAATGGTAACAAAAGAGGGGACCATCAACCCCAGTCCTGTGGGGAATAGGCACCCCAACAGGGCAATCAATGAAGATTTGGATGCATCACATTGGACACTGGTAGTAGGCCTGGAAAAGATCAGCTGCCCCTCACCACTATCAGACATTCACCAGCAGAGAGCACAGTCAGTATCCACTCACTGCACCCTGCAAGGTGCTCCAGGCATACACATGCTAAATGCAGACAGTCTGCTAGCTAGTACATAGTGCATGTTCCCGAAAGAACTACATGCACCCAAAAATGGTATGTGAGCATACACACCAAGCAAGTATGTCAGTGATTGGGCCCCAGAAAAAGAAACTCATAGATATCACTTAAAAGAAATACTGCAAAGCACTATGGGGGAACCTAGCCATGCCATGGTCACTGCTCAATCAAGGTGAGAGTGACCTCCCAGCATGACATGCTGTGGCCACCCTGTCCGTGCAGGTGGTGGTTGGGCACTACAATGTCCCAGCCATTGCCCTATGCCCTGTGCAGATGCATCCTGCCCAGACCGCTGTGTCCGGGCCATTCCCACAATACCTTGCTCCTCATTATGCACATTGGCAGACTAACACAGGAGACAGTGCAAGCATTAGGGGCTCAGTAAAGTGTAGGCAGCCACAAAACACTGGATAGACATACACACACTCCCACACCTATGTCAGCAATGTGCAAAGAGAGAGGTGGTTGGCAGCCGTGGCCGCCACACCAGTCCTGGGCACAGTGCAGGCATTGCTATGGTACTCAGTACTGTTAGGGTCACTCTCCGGGGTGGTAAACACTGTCAGTAACAAAATATGAAACACATTCCACATATATCAAAAGGTTGCTATGATTAATGTCAGATAACAGATCCTACATTAAACACAATTTGTTAACAGAGATTCATCATAGCAACCTTTTGATATATGTGGAACGTGTTTCCATGTTTATGACGGCATTGCTAAGGTATGTAGGTGCTAGTATTGGTAGATGCTGTTCCGCGCAGGGCCCAACAGCCTGACTCTACATGAGGCTTTAGATAGTGGAGCCTGTAGGTGTGGGTGTTTGTGACACTGTTGGCCTATGCTCTAGGGCAGAGGTTCCCAACTCCAGTGCTGGTGGGCACAACACGATTCAGGTTTTCATGCTGTCCCTAATGAATATGCATGAGATACATTTGCATACAATTGGGGTGGTGCATACAAATGCATCTCAAGCATATTTATTAGGGACAGCATTAACCTGAATGGTGTTTGGCCCTCCAGGACTGCAGTTGGGAACCTCTGCTCTAGGGACTGCACATGTCTATGGTGTATGTGCTCTGTAGGGTAAAATATAGGCGTTTATGGCGTGTTTATTTTATCTGCAATAAAGGTTCCTTCTTTATTACCATGGTTTTGTACTGGGTAAAACATAGGGACATGGACTGCAGGAGCCACAGCTGGGACTTGAACCTGTGACCTTCTGTCCCTGAACACACTAGCTGTGTGTACTTCACCAAACTGTTGCTACAGTGGCATGTCAATCCCTGGGAATACCATTACTGTTCGTCGGACAGACCTTGTCTTTTGGAGTGCACGGTACCCACCTAAACAGGGCCTGCCCTTGGTCTGCTGTGGGCATATGCCACTGCCCCCACTACCACCAGCACCCCTCTGCCACCAAGCTGACATGCCCTTATGCCGGTGGTGCTGGTGGTGCACAATCCCAGGCCATCCAGTGTGCCAGTAGGCGGCTGCCTATGGTGCGTGCTATGGGGTAGAGGTGCCTGCATAGACATCCACGCTCCCCCCCCCCCCCGGCACCGCCTGCCAATTCTATCTGCCCTTTGGGGTACTTGCTAGGTAATCTCCATTGTGGCACTGTGGGACAAATCCTCGTGGACATGTTTGCCCTTGGTCAGTTGCTGTCTTGCTGATTTTCCGTTTCTACATTCCTATGTGTCACCTTGGCATCTGCCTAGTCCACCCTGTGCCCCAGATTCCCCACTGCATGTCCTGCCTACAGCCCCCTGTACCCCATTTGCAGCCTCACTATAGTGCCCTTTTGTACTTGGGCACTATGCTGTTGCTGCACATGTATCACTACTATCACTTTTCTTGGTCTCCCTGCCTTTGCTGTACATTGCTGACTGAAATGGTTTCTCTCTCCTGCAAATGTGCCTCAAACGCAAGGTTTTCACTGGTGTTAATTTTCAGACCCTGATTTCACAGCGTTAGTGTGCCAGGAGCGTCTCCCCGCCCACTCTCCGCCCATTGACCCCTTATCTCTGCCCTCTGGGGAGCCTTATTCCACCCTCTGTGCACCTTAACGCCGCCGGAGACGTTATCGCATGATAAGTGACATTATCGTGTGGTATTATCACACGATAATGTCACTTATTTATTTATTTACATTCTCTTATATACCGTGCTATTCTGCTATTCTGCATCAGTGCGGTTTACATTGAATAAACTGAAATTACATTGAACAGGGCATTAAAACTTGGAGATAACTATTTTACAGGGAAGATGGGCTAATGGAGGGTTAAGGGGCTTGCCCAAGACCACAAGGAGCACCTGTGGGACTAGAAACCCCAGTCCTTGAAAGCCCAAGGTTGCTGCCCTCTAGTGGGATTTGAACCCCTGACCTTCTAACCTGAAGTACCTTGCCCCAACCACTAGGCCACTCCTCCACTCCACTGCAATGTTAGCGCTGTTTAGTAAACGTACCCCATAGACTCTGACAGCTGGTTCTCCACTGGTGCTTGATAATTCGATTCTGCTTACTGCGGCACTCCTGCCCCGCCTTAGGGCTAAAGACAGGAGCGGGGCCTATTGCCTCGTGAGGAAGGAGTTTAAAACCTATTCCCCTGGAATGCTGGGTACTGTAGTTTTTCTGCTCCTTTCACTCCGAAATAAAGTGTAGTTGTGCGCCAGAGACGGTAAGGCTTATTTGTAAGTATTTTTATTATGGTTAAGGTTATTCTTCCATCGCATGACAAATTCAGAAATATGAACAAAACAGGTGCTTTAACAGGAACAGAAAGAACTCAGGTATAAAGTCAACTTAAAGTAGAAATTCAGCTTTACTTCTAAGCAGTTTACTCAGCTCTGCCCCAAGAGGTCATTCACTTTAAATGCAGCCTCTTTTCACACACTGTTACATTCACAGTGCTGGCTCACTTCAGGTGCAGGTAATTAAAGCTTTCCTAGCATGGCAGCAAAACAGCTCCGTAGTATTCAACTCATACACGGCAAAACCAGTTTCTTCAGTTTGGTATTTCCACACAACAAATAGTACAGTCCATGCTCTCACAGTCAGGTAAGTCAGAATTAACTTGCATTAATTCCTCAGACTGTATAGAATTATTAGCTTCCTGCAATACTGGCTGTCTGTTTGCTTTTAGCTTTAAAAACTCTTTAAAATCCTGGAGAAGCAATTCAGCCTGTTGTCTGCTAGATAGGCAATTGTTTTCGGCTACTAAACTTCCCTCTTGATTAAGGCTGTTTCCCTTTTCCTCTCTCAGGTTAAGTGAATCAGAGTAACTCTTAGGCTCTTTTGTTAAGGTTTCAAATATAGGAGAATTGAGTTTACCTTCACTCTGGAAACTCCTTGGCAAATCGCTTACTTGTTGTCAAGCCCCTCTTATCCTAGGTGGCTCAGACGTCCTCCAGTTGTGAGAGTTCCCGTGCCTCTCTGGGCCAAACTGTAATTCCCAGAATGAGTTCTTTTTCTCTCTTGCCTGCCGTGAAGGCTTCCTCTCCCAGGGCTCTGCCTTCCTCCAGGTGTCTATTCCAGGGCTAGGTCCACTTTCCTCAGGACTTCCATTTATTGCCTCTGAACAGATTCTTGCAGGTCTTCTTCTACTGCTTTGGCTCAGTCCTTGGCTGCTAGCCTTCTCTCTCTGACTGCTGCTCCTCTGACTGCTCACGGTACTCTGACCGTTCCCTGGGCTCCTTCTCTTCTCCTCCTTAGCAAAGCCATACTCCGGTTTAAAACCAGGTTCTCTTCTGGACATGCCCCTTCCAAGCACTGGGTGTGCCCAATCAGGACTGCACAACTCCTCCCCTGGGCTGGTATCCATGCTCAGCTCAGCAGAACAAAGTCTCTCTTTCTTTCCAGCATTGTCGATCTGGCATAAATCCTGTTGCACTTCAGGATTTTCATCGCTCTCCATAGCCACAGGAGGGCGCTCTTCACCACATTACATAAGAACATAAGAATTGCCATACTGGGTCATAACAAGGTCTTTCAAGCCCAGTATCCTGTTTCCAACAGTGGCCAATCCAGGTCACAAGTACATAACAGTTTCCCAAAAAAGCATACAGGTTCCATAATGCTTGTATTGGGGCCAGCATTGGATTACCTGGGTCCTCTTTAATAACGATTTATGGATCTTTCCTCCAGGAACTAGTCTAGACCTTTTTTAAACCCAGCTACACTAATAGCTTTTATTACATCCTCCGGTAATGAATTCCAGAGTTTAGAACATAAGAACATAAGATATGCCATACTGGGTCAGACCTACGTCCATCAAGCCCAGTATCCTGTTTCCAACAGTGGCCAATCTAGGTCAAGCGTACCTAGCAGTTTCCCCAAAAGACACAGGTTCCACAATGCTTGTACTGGGTCAAGCATTGATATCCTGGGTCCCTTCTTAATAATGGTTTATGGACCTTTCCTCCAGGAACTTGTCCAAACCTTTTTTAAACCCAGCTACTCTAACAGCCTTTACTACATCCTCCGGTAACAAATTCCAGAGTTTGATTACACGTTGAGTGAAAAAATAGTTTCTTTTATTAGTCTTAAATAGTTTACCCTGTAGCTTCATTGCATGTCCCCTAGTCTTTCTATATTCTGATAACGTAAACAATCGATCTACGTTTACCCGTTCCACTCTGTTCATTAATTTATGGACCTCTGTCATATCTCACCTCAGCTGTCTCTTTTCCTAACCTTTTAAGCCTCTCCTCATAGGGGCATCCTTCCATCCCCTTTACCATTTTGGTGGCTCTTCTCTGTACCTTTTCTAATTCTTCTATATCCTTTTTAAGATACGGTGGCCAGAATGGCAGATAATATTCAAGGTGCAGTCGCACCATGGAACGATACAGAGGTATTATAATAGCCTTTGTTTTGTTTTATCTCCCCTCAGCCGTCTCTTTTCTAGGTTAAAGAGCCCTAACCTTTTTAGCCTTTCTTCATAGGAGTATCCTTCCATTCCCTTTACCATTTTGGTGGCTCTTCTCTGAACCTTTTCTATAATGCTATATCCTTTTTAAGATACGGCGACCAGAATTGCACACAATATTCAAGGTGCGGTCTCACCATGGAACGATATGGAGGCATTATAATATCTTTTGGTTACGCTTTGAGATAAAAAATATTTTCTATTATTAGTCTTCAATTGGTTACATTGTAGCTTCATTGCATGTCCTCTAGACTTTCTACTTTTTGATGGCGTGAATAATAGATCTATGTTTACCTGTTCCACTCTATTCATTAATTTATGGACCTCTGTCATATCTCACCTCAGCTGTCTCTTTTCCTAACCTTTTAAGCCTCTCCTCATAGGGGCATCCTTCCATCCCCTTTACCATTTTGGTGGCTCTTCTCTGTACCTTTTCTAATTCTTCTATATCCTTTTTAAGATACGGTGGCCAGAATGGCACATAATATTCAAGGTGCAGTCGCACCATGGAACGATACAGAGGTATTATAATAGCCTTTGTTTTGTTTTCCATTCCTTTCCTTATGATTCCTAGCATCCTATTTGCCTTCTTGGTCACAGCTGTACAATGGGTGGAGGGTTTAAACGTGGTATCCACAGTGATACCTAAATCTTTTTCCTGGGTGGTGGTTCCTAATGTGGAACCTTGCATCGTGTAACCATAGTTTGGGTTGTTTTTCCTAGGTGCATAACTCTGCATTTGTCCACATTAAGGGGCATGTTTACTAAACTATGTTAATGTAGCAGCGGTTACGTTAAGGCACGTTATGTAACGTTAAGGTGCGTTAACATTACATTAACGCGCCTTAACGTTACATAACGTGCCTTAATGTTCCCGTCAGCAGTAAGTACCGCAGAGGGTGGAGAGAGGGCGGAGAGAAGGGGTCAATGGGCGGGGAGTGGGCAGGGAGAGGCCCCTTCCACACTAACATGGGGAAATGAAGGGCTGAATCCTAAAGCAACTGAAAACCTGGCGTTAGATGCACATTTGCAGGAGAGAAAAACCATTTGAGTGTCAGCAATGTACAGCACAGAAAGGGAGCCCAAGAAAGGTGATAGTAGTGTTCCATTTGCAGCAACAGAATAGTGCCCAGGTATGAAAGGCCACTATGGTGATGGCCCAAATGGGGCATGGGGGCTGCAGGTGGGACATGCAGTGGGGGCTACTGGGGCACAGGGTGAACTAGGCAGTTGCTGAGATGGCACATAGGAACGCAGAAAATGGAAACCAGCAAGACAGCAACTGAACAGGGTCAAACATGCCCATAAGTCTGTGTCCCACAGTATCCCATCCAGAGGACATTACCCAGAAGGTACCCCAAGGGGCACATAACAGTGACAGGTGGTGCCGGGGGAAGCGTGGACATCTATGTAGGCACCCCTACCCAAGAACCCACACCTTAGGCAGCCACCTACCTGCCCCCTGGATGGCCTGGGATGGCACACCACCAGCACCGACAGCATATGGTCATGGCGGCAAGGCAGAGGGGGTGGGCGATTGTGCTGGAGGGAGCAGTGGCACCTGCCTGCAGTGGACCTAGGTCATGCCCTATACTAGTATGTTGTGTGCAGTGCAACAGAAGAGGTCTGGCTGAGGAACATAAGGGTAGCCCCAGGGACCACTATGCTGCTGTGGCAACAGTGTGGTTCAGTATACTCAGCCAGCATGTCCAAGAGCAGAGGTTCACATCACATCTGTGGATCCTGTAGAGCATCTCCCCATATTTTTAGCCCACAATGCAGCCACAACAACAACATGAACATAAGAACATAAGAACATAAGATATGCAATACTGGGTCAGACCAAGGTCCATCAAGCCCAGTATTCTGTTTCCAACAGTGGCCAATCTAGGTCATATGTACCTAGCAGTTTCCCCAAGAGACACAAGTTCCACAATGCTTGTACTGGGTCAAGCATTGATATCTTCGGTCACTTCTTAATAATGGTTTATGGACCTTTCCTCCAGGAACTTGTCCAAACCTTTTTTAAACCCAGCTACACTAACAGCCTTTACTACATTCTCCGATAACAAATTCCAGAGTTTGATTACATGTTGAGTGAAAAAATATTTTCTTTTATTAGTCTTAAATAGTTTACCCTGTAGCTTCATTGCATGTCCCCTAGTCTTTCTATATTCTGATAAGGTAAACAATCGATCTAAGTTTACCCGTTCCACTCCGTTCATTAATTTATAGACTTCTATCATATCTCCCCTCAGCCGTCTCTTTTCCAGGTTAAAGAGCCCTAACCTTTTTAGCCTTTCTTCATAGGAGTATCCTTCCATCCCCTTTACCATTTTGGTGGCTCTTCTCTGTACCTTTCCTAAAATAGCTATATCCTTTTTAAGATACGGCGACCAGAATTGCACACAATATTCAAGGTGCGGTCTCACCATGGAACGATATAGAGGCATTATAATATCTTTTGTTTTATTTTCGATTCCTTTCCTTATCATACCTAGCATTCTATTTGCTCTCTTGGCCGCCGCTGCACACTGTGTCGAGGGTTTTAACATGGTATCCACAATGACGCCTAAATCTTTTTCCTGGGTGGTGATTCCTAATGTGGAACCTTGCATCGTGTAACCATAGTTTGGGTTGTTCTTCCCTAGGTGCATAACCTTACATTTGTCCACATTAAATTTCATCTGCCATTTTGATGCCCAGTCTTCCAATTTATCAAGATCCTCTTGCAATTTTTCACAATCCTCTTGGGTTTTAACAACTTTAAATAGTTTTGTGTCATCTGCAAATTTGATAACCTCACTCGTTATTCCACTTTCCAGGTCATTTATGAATATGTCAAAAAGCAGCGGACCCAGCACAGATCCCTGGGGTACACCACTAGTCACCTTTCTCCATTGGGAAAATTGGCCATTTAGCCCTACCCTCTGCTTTCTATCTTTTAACCAGTTCCTGATCCACAATAGTACACTGCCTCCTATCCCATGACTCTTTAGTTTTGCCAAAAGTCTCTGATGAGGGACCTTGTCAAAGGCTTTCTGAAAGTCCAGATACACAATATCAACTGACTCACCTTTGTCCACCTGTTTATTCACTCCTTCAAAAAAACATAACAGATTAGTAAGACAAGATCTTCCTTGTCTAAAGCCATGTTGGCTGTCTCCCATTAGGTTGTGACTATCTACATGCTGAGTAATTTTATTCTTTATGATGGTTTCTACCATTTTTCCCGGTACTGACGTCAGGCTCACCGGTCTGTAGTTTCCTGGATCACCCCTGGAACCCTTTTTAAAAATTGGTGTTACATTGGCGATCCTCCAATCTTCAGGTATTAGAGATGATTTTAATGATAGTTCACAGATTACTGATAGCAGTTCTGCAATCTCATATTTCAGTTCTTTCAACACCCTTGGATGTATACCATCTGGCCCAGGTGATTTGCTACTCTTCAGTTTATCTAATAGTTGTAAGACATCTTCGTTATGTATCGATATTTCCTTCAATTCTTCCACACCTTTAAATACCACTTCAGTCATGGGTAACATCCCTACATCTTCCTCAGTAAAGACCGAAGCAAAGAATTCATTCAGTCTCTCCGCTATCGCCTTGTCGCCTCTTAGTGCTCCTTTAACCCCTTTATCATCTAATGGACCAACTGACTCTCTCACAGGTTTTTTGCTACGAATGTACTTGAAAAGGTCTTTATTTCGCGTTTTTGCTTCTGCAGCAAGCTTCTTCTCAAATTCTCTCTTTGCCTGCCTTATCAATGCCTTGCATTTGACTTGCCAGTGTTTGTGCTGTTTCCAGGTTTCGTCGTTTGGCTTTTTTTTCCATTTCCTGAAAGATGCGTTTTTGGCAACAACAGCCTCTCTGACCTCACCTTTAAACCATGCTGGCAGTTTTTTGGACTTCCTTCCACTTCTCTTAAAGCGTGGATACAGCTGGTCTGGGCTTCCAAGATAGTATTTTTCAACAAAACCCAAGCTTGATGTACGTCTTTAACCTTCGCAACTGCTCCTTTTAGTTTTTTCTTAACTGTTTTCCTCATTTTATCATAGTCTCCCTTTCGAAGTTTAAAAGGTAGTACTGTGGATTTCCTTACTATCCCTCCTCCACTAATTAAATCAAAGGTGATCATGCTATGATCACTATTGCCAAGTGGCCCCAACACCCTTATCTCTTGCACTAGATCTGGTGTTCCACTAAGGACTAGGTCTAATATGGCTTCCCCTCTGGTCGGTTCATGAACCAGCTGCTCCAAGAAGCAGTCATTTATTTAATCTAGGAACTTTATTTCCCTAGCATGTCCTGACGTGACACTGACCCAGTCGATACCGGGGTAATTGAAATCACCCATTATTATTACTGTGCTGTAATGTTTGTTAGCTTCCTTGATTTCTTTGAGCATTTCATCATCCATTTGGTCATTCTGGCCAGGAGCTCGATAGTACACCCCCACTGCCATTGACTTCCCCCTTTTATATGGAATTTCAATCCATATAGATTCTACAGCAGATTTTGTTTCCTGCAAAACTTTAATCCTTTCTGAGTCAATGCCCTCTCTAACATAAAGCGCAACCCCTCCACCAATTTGATCAGCTCTATCATTATGATATAGTTTGTACCCAGGTATCACAGTGTCCCACTGGTTGTCCTCCTTCCACCATGTCTCTGATATTCCAATCATATCTAACCTTTCATTTAGTGCTATATATTCTAACTCTCCCATCTTATTCTGCTATATATTCTAACTCTCCCATCTTATTGGGCAAACCCCAACGCAGTGATGCACAGGGGTACGGACACCCACTCACAAGGGCTCCACTATCCACAGCTTCATGGAGTGTCAGGCTGTTGGCCCCAGCACAGAGCTTCAGTTATCACCAAAGCACTACTACTAACCCCTGCACAGATTAGCAATGTTGGCACTGTGATCAGGACCAGTGCGGTGGGTAGGGTTGTCAACCACCTCCATATCTGCACAATGCTGAGATAGGTGTGGGAGTGTGCGTATGCCTCTCCATTGTTTTGTATCTGCCAACACCTCACTGAGCCCTGTAATAAGGAAGCTTATCATAGCTCAGGAAGGAGCTATAGGAAAGGTGAAGTGACTCTGAACAAGCAACCTGTCAGTTCTGGTAGAAATAACAAAACAGAATTTTCCCATAAAAGACTACCAGTCCCAGAATGCAACAGGTTTCCAACAGCCATTAGAGGAGCTGAAGTGGGGAAACGTGTGTTCAATCAGGAGGGATATGAGGTAATCCCTAAGCACTCATCTCAAAGGGCAGGGCCTGATTCAGCACAGCTGCTCTGTGTTAGGGAGGAACACTCATCTAAGCAGAATAAAGGTAGAGTTTATTCTACAGAGAATCAGCTTGAGCTTGATCATCAGTTTCATCTGAAGGATCATCAGAAGCAGAAGCCAAACCGGACGGACAGAGAGGGAAAGAAACCCTTTGGAAGAAGGAAGAGAAAAGCCTTTGAGAGGTCTAGAAGAGTCCAGAGCAGTACGTATACTGGGAGGCATTTCAAGGGCCAGCATACACCATTGGACTTGGGAAAGCCAGAGGAATGGTGCTGCAGAGCTAGGAATCTCCAGACGCTACCTGTGAGGGAGACGGCTGCATGTGGAAGGGACCCTAAGACCCGTGCCAGAAGGTATGTGAAGAGAGATCCAGTGTCCAGGGATCTGGATTGGAAGGCTGGACATAAGAACTGGACTACATACTGGCCAGGCTATATAGAGAGGAACTCTAACAGCAATGGAAGCTCAGGTATGAACACTGATCTATGCCCTAGCTATAACCTTGAAAGACAGCAGGGAAACAAGTATTCTCCTGAAAGTGCTCCATTGGGAGATTCATCTGTGCCAATCCATGATATTGAAGCCATGCTTGTTGAAGAAGAGGGGGTGATAGCAGATGAAGAATCTGTTTACATGGACTGCTCTCTGTCTAAGCTCCTTTGGTGATTTTCTGTTATAAAATACAGCAACCATCACAAAGAAATACAAACTTGTTCTTTAATCTACTCAGAAAAGCTCCTGAGTAAGATTTCTAGCCACGCTGTAGAAAGCAAGCCAGCTAAGGGGTTTCAGCTGGATAACTGCTAGCAATTGAGCCTTACCTAATTGCTTGTGAGCTCTGTGAGAATCACTTCTGAATCTATGTGGGAAGTTATCAGAAGTTAACCTGAAAAGAACAGGTTTTTTTTCTTACTTTGTGGCTTTTGGTTTGTTTGATATATGCTAAGAAAATATTAGCTAAGCCTACAGAAAAGACCTGTTTGTTGCCAACCAGGTCTTATTTCTTTTGCTTTGATTGCTTGACAAGTTTAAATGTTGTTTTCCTCATTTTGTTTTTTTTCAAGTTTAACACTGAAAGCAAGTAACCTGATTTATGTGCTACCAAGCATATCTGTGTTGGGAGAAATAACCCCATAAATAAATATCTTATTGGCTTTAACACGAGCACAACTAAATTATTGTCAGCAGCTGTGTCTGGTGTGAATGAACTGCATTGCCCACAATCCCTTGCAATCATATAGATATATGCACTTGCCAAGACTGTGAAGATTCTCACCCAGGCAGCCGTCTGACAGCCCACATTGCTCACACTTCCAGCGTTAGCCTGCAAATGTGCATAATGAGGAGCAAGGTATTGTTGGTATGGCCCAGACAGGGCGGATTGGCCAGGATGCATCTGGACAGGGTGGAGGGCAATGTCTGGGACATTGTAGTGCTCGACCACTACCTGCGTGGACAGAGTGGCCACAGCATGTCACGCTGGGGGGGGGGGGGTCACTCTCACTCTGACCGAGCAGTGATCATCGCATGTCTATGTTCCCACATAGTGACACACATTATTTGTTTCCAGTGATATCTGTGTGTTCCTGGTTCTGGTGCCTGCTTGCTGTCTGTGCTATGCATTCCATCTCTGGGTGCACAGGGTTCCCCTGTGAGCATGCACTATGGACTGGTTAGTTGGCTGTCTGCAGTTCATCTGTGCATGGTGGGAACACATTGTAGGATGCTGCATGTGCTGTCTGTTGATGAATGGTAGACCATGGTGTGGGGCAGTTGAGCCTTCCCCTGCCTCCCCCAAGCATCATTGCTGGTGTGCAATTGTCACAGGTATGGCACTGGCCCAGCAGCCCTGGAGGGCTGTCATCTGCCAGCAGGACTTTATTGTTGGTATTTTAGCCATCATGCAGGGTGCAGGCACCTGTCCCACCACATCCTCATCTACTAAAGGGGCGATTGAGGTCCCTTGGGGTATATAGTGCATACCACTTAGACCCATAGTGGTAGTGCTACAGAGCCCTCATGCGAGTCTAGACACCCACTGCCCTGATAACAGGTACCCATGGCAGCCAGATCTTAACACTGGGTATACACTAATCGGGGTGGTGTCTGGCCCCACAGGGCCATATATGACTGCAAAGCACAGCTGAAACAGATGTACTTTCAGTTGCACTGCTGGGGCCATCTGTCACACACTGGCAGTGCTGGGAATGTGCAGCAAGATCTATCTCTAGTACCGCATGTACTGTGGACCTAGTGCTAGGCACCCATCCTATCTCTCAGGGTGAACACGGAACTTGCACAATGGCATGGTCTGTAGCTACTCTGTGCCAGTATCACGCACTGTCAGTCCGTCTTACCACGCTGCAGTACCGGCGAGGTGCAGACCCCATTTGGTGGTCATTTATAGGCCGCTGTTCTGCATGTGCAATGCATCATGGGTGCTGGTGGGGTTACTCTATCCTGGCACACAGAGCAGACAGTTTGTGCGGTGACCTGCAGTCCTTCTGTACCCAGCCATTGCTATGTAACAAGCCATAGAGGTATAGCCTACTGGTTAGTACACTGATGTTCTAGGCGGAGGTCATGGGTTCATCTCCTCCTGTCCAAGGCAGATATTTTGCTTGCCTGTGACAGTCATATCTTTGCAGATCCGTGCTGCCAGCCCATAGTACCCTCACCACAGTTGCCAACAATCCTTATAAGGCATTATAAGGCTCCTAATTAGGCACAGTACAAGGCACCTTATTAGGCACTGTACAAGGCACGTTATAAGGAACGTTACAAGGCACCTTATTAGCCACAGTACAAGGTGCGTTACACGGCACCTTATTAGGCACAGTATAAGGCACGTTATAAGGCACGTTACAAGGCACCTTATTAGGCACAGTACAAGGCACGTTAAGGCACGTGCCTTGTACTGTGCCTAATAAGGTTCCTTGTAACGTGCCTTATAACGCGCATTACCTGACACGGTTTGCCATAATGATGCCCCGCCCATGCCTTTATATGGGCATCTGTACCTTTACCGTGGAACATAACGCGAATGACATTACCGCAGTTTAGTAAACATGCCCCTAAATTTCATCTACCATTTAAACATCCAATCTTCCAATTTATCAAGGTCCTCTTGCAAATTTTTACAATCCTATTGCGTTTTAACAACCTTGAATAATTTTGTGTCATCTGCAAATTTGACTACCTCACTCGTTATTCCCATTTCCAGGTCATTTATGAATATGTTAAAAAGCAGTGGACCCAGCACAGATCTCTGGGGTACTCCACTATTCACTTTTCTCCATTGGGCCATTCAGCCCTACCCTCTGCTTTCTATCCTTTTCCTGATCCACAATATTACACTGCCTCCTATCCCATCACTTTTCAACGCCAAGAGTCTCTCATGAGGGAACTTGTCAAAGGCTTTCTGAAAATCCAGATACACTATATCAACTAGCTCACATTTGTCTACCTATTTATTCACACTTTCAAAAAAATATAACAGATTAGTAAGAACAGCCCTTCCTTGGCTAAAGGCATGTTGGCTTTCTCCCATCAAACCATGAATATCTACATGTTCAGTAATTTTGTTCTTTATAATGATTTCTGACATCAGGCTCCCCAGCATGTAGTTTCCTGGATCACCCCTTGAACCCTTTTTTAAAAATTGGCATTACATTGATGATTTGCTAATCTCCGGCAGTATGTGAACAGGCATTTAAACTAGGGAAAGTGGGTGAGAGATGGAGAAGGACAAGTTCTGTACGTCACTCCCAGCAAAAGCAAGACACTGGAAACAGGCACACTTTTGAACAACACATCAATGGCAAGCGGGAAAGGACGTGTAGACCAAAATCCATGCAAAAGGCAGGCAAGCAATTCACAAATGCTGGAAGGCAATGAGTACAAATGCTCGAAGCCTAGTTAACATGGTTTAACAAGTCACATGAATGGGATATAGCCATTGCTGACTATAATCTATTTAGAAGAGATAGACAGGGTAGAAAGGGAGGAGGAGTAGCCCTGTATGTTAAAAACAATATTAAAGCTGCTGAAATGCAGGGGACATGGGGAAAAGAAGAAGCGCTCTGGATTGTGTTGGAAAGAGGAGATGGCACTGTCATCCATACTGGTTTAGTCTATAGGCCTCCAACTCAAACCAAAGAAATAGATTGCGAATTGATTGTTGATATTGCAAAGATCACCATGATGGGGAAGTGATCATATTGGGAGACTTTAATCTACCCGATGTGGATTGGAGTGTTCCTTCTGCAAATTTGGAAAGAAGTAAAAAAATTGTGGATGCCTTTCAAGATGCGTTACTTAAATAAATGGTGTTGGAACCGACTAAGGAGAGCTCCATGCTGGATTTAGTGCTCACCAACAGATATAGCGTGTCAAATATCCGGGCGGGTGCCCATGTGAGCAGCAGCGATAATTACACAGTGTGGTTTGAGATAAAAGCCAAGGTGGAATCTAATCACAGCAAGCTCAAAGTCCTAGGGGTATGTTTACTAAACAGCGCTAACATTGCAGCGGTGAAATTATCACTCAATAAGTGACATTATCGCACGATAATACCACGCGATAACATCTCCGGCGGCGTTAAGGTGCACAGAGGGTGGAGTAAGGCTCCCAAGAGGGCGGAGATAAGGGGGTCAATGAGCGGAGAGTGGGCGGGGAGAGGCTCCAGGCACACTAACGCTGTGAAATCAGGGTCTGAAAATTAACACCAGTGATAACCTCGCGTTAGAGGCACATTTGCAGGAGAGAGAAACCATCTCAGTCAGCAATGTACAACAAAGGCAGGGAGACCAAGAAAAGTGATAGTAGTGATACATGTGCAGCAACAGCATAGTGCCCAAGTACGAAAGGACACTATGGTGAGGCTGCAAATGGGGTACAGGGGGCTGCAGGCAGGGAATGCAGTGGGGCAGCTGGAGCACAGGGTGGACTAGGCAGATGCCAAGGTGACTCATAGGAATGTAGAAACGGAAAACCAGCAAGACAGCAACTGACCAAGGGCAAACATGTCCACGAGTGTGTGTCTCACAGTGCCACAATGGAAATTACTTAGCAAGTACCCCAAAGGGCACATAACATTGGCAGGCAGTGCCGGGAGAAGCGTGGATGTCTATGCAGACACCCCTACCCCATATCACACACCATAGGCAGCCGCCTACTGGCACACTAGCTGGCCTGGGACTGCAAACCACCAGCACCACCGGCATAAGGGCATGTCAGCATGGTGGCAGAGGGGTGCTGGTGGTAGAGGGGGCAGTGGCATCTGCCCACAGCACACCAAGGCCAAGCCCTGTTTAGGTGGGTGCCGTGCACTGCAAAAGACAAGGTCTGTCTGACAAACAGTAATGGTATCCCCAGACAATGAGCTGCCTCTATAGCAACAGTTTGGTGCTGTACACACAGCCAGTGTGTTCAGGGGCAGAAGGTCACAGGTTTAAGTCCCAGCTGTGGCTCCTGCAGTCCATGCCCCTATATTTTACCCAGTACTAAACCATGGTAATAAAGAAGGAACCTTTATTGCAGATAAAATAAACATGCCATAAACGCCTATATTTTACCCTACAGAGCACATACACATGTGCAGTCCCTAGAGCAGAGGTTCCCAACTGCAGTCCTGGAGGGCCAAACACCATTCAGGTTTCATGCTGTCCCTAAGAAATATGCTTGAGATGCATTTGTATGCACCACACCCATTGTATGCAAATGTATCTCATGCATATTCATTAGGGACCGCATGAAAACCTAAATTATGTTGGGCCCACCAGGACTGGAGTTGGGAACCTCTGCCCTAGAGCATAGGCCAACAGGGCCACAAACACCCACACCCACAGGGTCCACTATCCAAGCCTCATGGAGAGTCAGGCTGTTGGGCCCTGCGCGCAGCAACATCTACCAATACTAGCATCTGCATACCTTAGCAATGTCGTCATAAACATGGAAACACGTTCCACATATATCAAAAGGTTGCTATGATCAATGTCATTAAACACAATTTGTTAACAGAGATTCATCATAGCAACCTTTTGATATATGTGGAGTGTGTTTCATATTTTGTTACTGACAGTGTTTACTACCCGGGAGACTGACCCTAACAGTATTGAGTACCATAGCAATGCCTACACTGTGCCCAGGACTGGTGTGGCGGCCAGGGCTGCCAAGCACCTCTCTCTTTGCACAATGCTGACATTGGTGTGGGAGTGTGTGTATGTCTACCCAGTGTTTTGTGGCTGCCTACACCTTACTGAGCCCTCAATGCTTGCACTGTCTTCAGTGTTAGCCTGCCAATGTGCATAATGAGGAGCAAGGTATTGTGGGTATGGCCCGGACACAGTGGTCTGGGCAGGATGCATCTGCACAGGGCATAGGGCAATGTCTGGGACACTGTAGTGCCTGACCACCACCTGCACGGACAGGGTGGCCACAGCATGTCATGCTGGGAGGTCACTCTCACCCTGACTGAGCGGTGACCATGGCATGGCTAGGTTCCCCCATAGTGCTATACAGTATTTCTTTCAAGTGATATCTATGAGTGTTTTTTTGGGGTGCTTGATCACTTACCTATTTGCGTGGTGTGTGTGTTCATATTCCTTTTTTGGGTGCATGCAGTTCTTCCAGGAACATGCACCATGTACTAGCTAGTAGACTGTCTGCAGTTGTATGGGTGGAACAACTTGTGGGGTGCAATGGGTGGAGACTGACTGTGCTCTCTGCTGGTGAATGTCAGATAGTGGTGGGGGGCAGCAGAGCTTTTCCAGGCCTACTGCCTGTCTGCCAGTGATCTATGTAATGTGTACAGATCTGCATTGACTGCGCTGTAGGGTGCCTATTCCCCAGCAGGACTGGGGTTGATGGTCCCCTCTACTGCCACCATTGAAGAGACGTACAATGTAGATCTGTTGGTGGGAGAACCTGTCCCCCACCCTGACCCACAGAGGGCGGGATGGGTGGTGCTACATAATAAGAAGAACCATATTACACCCATTTTAAAACATCTTCACTGGATCCCCATTCAGTCCAGACTATCATTTAAAATTCTGCTGCTCACTTTCAAGTCAATCAATGGTCTAGCCCAGGGGTGGGCACCTCCGGTCCTGGAGGGCCGCAGACCAGTCAGGTTTTCGGGATATCCCTAATGAACATGCATGAGATATATATGCATTAGAGATATCCTGCCAACCTGACTGGTTTGTGGCCCTCCAGGGCTGGATTTGGAGACCCCTGCCTTACACCTCTGTCATTTAAGATCATGAGTGGGCAAGGTACAGATGTCCTAGACATCGAAAGGGTATATAGAATGTGTCACATTCCTCCTCGATTCTCACCACCACCAAAAAGTTGTCTAATAGACAATATTTTGGTGGTGGTGAGAAACAAAGAGGCATGTGACAAATTCTATATAACCTTTTTGATGTCTTGGAGATCTGCACCTTGTCCACTCACATTCTTAAATGGCAGAGGTGTAAGGCAGGGGTCTCCATATCCAGCCCTGGAGGGCCACAAACCAGTCAGGTTGGCAGGATATCTCTAATGCATATATATCTCATGCATATTCATTAGAGATATCCCGAAAACCTGACTGGTCTGCGGCCCTCCAGGACCAGGTTTGCCCACCCCTGGTCTAGCCTCCACATCACTTGCGGAACTCATTCATACCACACCATCCAACAGATCCAGGAGATCAGCAGCGATAAACTCATTAGTTGTCCCAAAAGAATTAACCCACTGCACTCATGCGACTGCTAATAGAGCTTTCAAATTATGTGCACCGAGAAGCTGGAACTCTCTCCCTCCCAATATACGTGCAATCACCGACTTGGCACAATTTAGGAAGGCAGTAAAACACTACCTATTCATTCATTATTACAAGATGGACGAAGATATAGTAACATCACCCACAGTCTAATATTGATATCATGACAAAACGCATATATAAGACACTCATAAATTTAGCTTGTACATCTTGTAATCTGATGTAAATAGTTACCCCAAGTTATCCAAGTTATATTTCCTGTAACCTGTAAACACTGTTTCATTATTTGCAACGTGTATGTTTGATGTTCTAGGTAAACCGCACTGATGTTGTATAGCACGGTATAAAAGAAATGTAAATAAAATAAATAATAATCTGCTTTTGGGTCCAAACACCACACTTCTCCTATAAATGTGTGACCATGGCAACCGCACAGAATATGCATGATTCAGGGTGCATCATTGTCCACAAGGGCTAGACATGACTGGGAAATACAGATAGGCACAGATGTAACCTGCCTGTGTCTGCAAGGACTACCTATCACATACTAGCACTGATGAGAACCTACAGTACAGTCTATCTCAGCCATGCCATGTGCTACGTACCTGGTGCTGGGCACCCCACCTCACCCTCAGGGTGAGCACAGGAACCGCACAATGTCACGGTCTGTAGCTACTCTGTGCCAGTAACACACACGGTCAGTTCCCCCTACCAGGCCGGGGTGCTATAGAGGCGCATACCCCATCTTGTGATCAGATGTAGGCTACTGATCTGCATGTGCAGTGCATCATGGATACAGGTGGGTTTACCCTATCCTGGTAACCACAGCAGGTTTACAATAAACAGAACAATTTACTATGCGGATGGGCCGCATAGTATTTACATCGAACAGGGATTAAAACTTGGATTTAACTGGGTTAACATATCTACACATTATTTACAGTAATGCCTATGTTTTCCAGGTTGTGGCCTTAGCCTATTCAGTATAGGCCAGCTTGGTTTGGCTATTCTTTGTCTTGCTGGTTATGTTGTTGGGATATTCTGAGTGTTTGGTGTGATTGTTTATTGGTTGGTTTCTATTGCTGGATTCAGGGTAGTGTCTTATGAACAGATAATGCTTGAGTGCCTTCCGGTATTGGGGCAGGCTAGTAATGGCTCGCATGTCTGCGGGGAGGGCATTCTAGGCCATGGGTGCATAGATCGTGAAGGCCCTGTTGGAGGTTGCCTTTGTGCACGTAGTCGTTTCTTTAGGGATCATCAGTGTGTTCACTGTTAGGGATCTTCTGGTTCTATTTGGGTGTATGCAGTGGATCATCTCGCTAATGGATGTTGGGGGTTGATTGTTTAGGGCTTTAAAGGTCAAGACTAGGATCTTGTAGAGAAGTCTGGCCTGGATGGGCAACCAGTATAGATTCTTCAAAATTGGAGAGATGTGGTTCGTTCGTGATACCCCGACTAGCACTCTTGCTGCTATGTTCATTGCAAGCTGGAGCAGGTGTAGGGCTGCCTGCGGGAGCCCGTATAGTATGACATTGGCGTAATCAAAGGGTGGGAGTACCAAGGCATGGTAGATTGTTCTGAAGTCGCTAGGTTTTAGTAGTGTTCAAACATTACAAAGTGTCCGTATTTTGTAGTATATAGTTTTTACTGTGTTTTTTATATGTATTTTCATGTCCAGTCTCTGATCCATTGTGATCCCGAGTTAGCGATTTGAGGGTTTTGTTATCAACTCTGCATTCTTGACTTTTAGCGATGGTGGGGGGGGGGGGTGAATTCTTGGTTCTTCGTGACAAAGAGGACATCTGTCTTCTTGTGGTTGGTCCGAAGGTTTTGCGTGTGGAGACAGTCCGCGACTGCGTTGAAACATCTTGTTATCGGAGAGAAATCAGGCTGGTCAATTGCAAATGGCATATATAGGAGGATATCATCTGCATATGCTAGACAGTGCAAAAACTCTTTGGTCACGTTATCAAGTGTATAAAATCAATAAACCAAAAATACACTCAAAAAACAAAAAAGATTACAATTTGCAAATTGGTTTCTTGCCCACGTTTTTTATGTGTTTTTCATGTGTTTCTTACATCAACACATTAACACATTGAATAGCGTTTCAGGTATGAGCCTTGTTGAAACCAATTTGCAAATTGTAATCTTTTTTGTTTTTTGAGTGTATTTTTGGTTTATGCTAGACAGTGGACATTGAATGAACGTATCAGAGCACAGATGGGCTGCATGTAGATGTTAAACATCAGTGCCGATAGTGATGATCCCTGGGGCACACCTTGTTTCTGTAGGAATGGTTCTGAGGTGGTGGTACTGGTCCTTACGTGTTGCCATCTATTGGACAAGTAGGATTTGCACCAGTTTAGGGCGGTGCCTTCTATTCCCTTTTCCTTAAGACGTGCCCTATGGAGTGCCTTATAAGGTGCCTTAGGTTACGGCTCTGTGAGGGTGTTTATGCTGGCAGCACTGATTTAAATTAAAAGGAAATGCCTCAGACAGCCTTCTTACATAACATCACTGCAGGATCAAACCCATGATCTCTGCTTCCACAGTCATTGCAGTAACCAGTGAGCTACATCTTTATAGCTTCTAACACTGCACTGGCATGAATTTAGGGTTAACGCGCGTTAATGTGCCTCGGTGCCCACTATCGTGTGATACCGATTCCTTGCAACCTTCCCTCCGGAACACCCACTACCTTATATGGAATTCTTCACATTAACGATGCATCTAGCGCTGGTAACATTAAGACGGTTTAGTAAACATACCCCTATGTGTAATATTTAATGGAGAGAAAAGGAGATGAACTCCTGGAAGGTGTATCAATGCTTGTTGTTGCAACTTAGATAAGGAAAGACCCATCCTGGAAAGGCCATATATTGTTCTTATGGAATCCCTCTGGTCTTTTGTTACTGCTTTGGAACAGTCTGGGAGAAAATTTCAAAGCTTTTAACAGGAGTAAATAGCTGTTTATCTATGGAAAAAGACCCACTGAAAATTGTCCCCTCCTCGATATGGGTGAAAATAGCTAAGTGGATACTTTAATTCGTGGCAGAAAAAGGGTAGTGAAGGGGTGTGACAAGATTTAGGGAGGGATTGCACACTTGGGGATTTAATTTTAAAATTTATTTGTATACGTTTGGTTTATATACCCTTCACAGCAGGTGCAAATATGCATGGCAAGAAATCAGCCCCCTTTCTGTGGCCTGCACATTTTCAAAGAGACATTGTTATGATTTCCTTTTGAAATTGATTTCTATGGGTGCTGTTAGGTGCCCCGGTGTTAAGTGTGTCAAATGTTAGCATTCACAATCATTCACTAACTGCCAGGAACTTGCTAGGCACAGCCCCAACAGTTAGTGCACTAGAAGTGCACTTACCTCATGATGGTATTGTCGCTAATTGTTTGTTAAGCGCACTTTGGTAAAAGGACTCCTTAACCCCAAATGGCACAACATATTACAACACAATTTTTAAGAGCAGCATTTACCATAATTAAGGGGTATGTTTACTAAACCATCCTAATGTTACCGGCGCTAGTTGCAGCGATACTGTGAAGAATGCCATATAAGGAGTGGGCGTTCCAGTCCTAAGGTAGCAAGAATATGTATCGCGCGATAGTGGCGCCGTGGCACGTTAACGCGCGTTAACCCTAAGTACATGCCAGCGCAGTGTTAGAAGCTATAACAATGTAGCCCATTGGTTACTGCAATGACTGTGGAGGCAGAGGTCATGGGTTTGATCCTGCAGTGGTGTAATCTATAAAGGCTGTCAGAGGCATTTTCTTTTAATTTAAATCAGTGCTGCCAGAAAAAACACCCTCACAGTGCCGTAACCTAAGGTGCCTCATATGTTGCCCTATAAGGCGCCCCATAGCTCACATTTAAAGTGCTCTTTCTTCCAAGGCACCCTATAATGTGCCCTATAGGGCACTGTATAGGGCGCTTTACAGGGCGCCTTAGGCTACAGCACTGTGAGGTTGTTTCTGCTGGCAGCACTGATTTAAATTAAAAGAAAATGCCTCCGAAAGCCTTTTTAAGATTACACCACTGCAGGATCAAACCCATGACTTCAGCCTCCACAGTCAGTGAAGTAACCAGTAGGCTACATCTCTATAGGTACTACCACACTGCTGGCTGGCTACAGAAAGACTGCAGGTCACCACAAAAACTGTCTGCTGTGGTTAGCAGGATAGGGTAAACCCACCTGTACCCATGATGCATTGCACATGCAGATCAGCAGTCTACAGCTGATCACATAATGAGGTATGCACCCCCACAGCACCTAGGCCTGGTAGGGGGAACTGACCGTGTGTGTTACTGGCACAGAGCAGCTACAGACCATGAAATTGTGCAGGTACTGTGCTCACCCTGAGAGTGAGTTGGGGCACCCAGCACCAGGTCTGCAGCACCTAGCTTGACTGTGATAGGCTATGCTGCAGGTCCCCATCAGTGCCAGTGTGTCATAGGTACTCCTTGCAGACACTCTTAGGATATACCTGTGTCCATCTGTATTTCCCAGTCACATCTAGCCCTTGTGGACTATGATGCACCCAGAATAGTGCATATCCTGAGTTGGTGCCATAGTCACATGTTATAGGTGAAGGTGGGTGTTTGGATCCAAAAGCCAATTATGTAGCACCACCCAACCTGCCCTCTGTGGCTCAGGTGGGGGGGGGGAACGGGATCTCCCACCAATAGATCCACATTGTACATCTCTGCAATGGTGGCAGTAGAGAGAACCATCAACTCCAGTCCTGATGGGGAACAGACACCCTACAGGGCAGTCAATGCCGATCTGTATGCATCACATAAGTCAATAGCAGACAGGCAGAACACTGGAGCAGAGCAGAGCAGCTCAACTGCCCCCCCCCCCAACTATCTGACACTCAACAGCAGAGAGCACAGTCAGTCTCTACCCACTGCACAGTGTTCTAGCCATACACATGCTAACTGCAGACAGTCTGCAGTTATTCCACGACTGAATTCAGGCTCACTAGTATGCCCTCATTTTATAAACTGAAGTACATGTATGCTATACTTTCTAAAATAGGCCCCAGATACATCTGCATGTTGCCTGCACAAGGGTTTATAAAATTACCCTAAGTCTGCTCAAATGATACTTCTAATTCAGCCTCACAAACTTTCACACAATACTTTCCTTTCTTCCAAGATTCTAACAAATTTTCTGTTTCCCACAGCACTCGAATGCACATCTGCTCTTCACAGCAGAAACTTTTTATCTCCCATTGTAAATATCCAGATTGTTATGGATATCTTCTCACTCCCCCCTCCTATTGAATGGGTTATTATGGAATTACTATAGTTACACGAATCAGAAGCAAAACAGTAGATTCTGATAGCCAGGGGCGGCCCAAGGAGGGTGCAGGGCCATGTGCAGAGACTCGGTGCGGGGCCTCATTTGCATGTGGGGCCTCATTTGCATAAATATTTGCATAATGTTACCTTACACTAACTTTTAGTAAACATGCCTCTTAATGAGTGTATCGATAAAGAAAGACTAAAAGATTTCTACATTACTATAATCCTGTGCCAACCGCCAGGCACATTAGGAACTACTACAAACACTGCCCATTTAGAACCCATAGCAAACCTGCCATATCGTAACAGCACCACCAGGACTCACAAAGCACCAGACCCTACCCATCAGAAGGCAACACTGCAAATATTAAACCAATACATTTCAGAGAATAACAATACATGACCTACTGGGGAAAGAGAACAACTGGCAATGTCAAATAGGAATTACATAAACAGAATACCTCGGGGGCGGAGCCTGATGTCCAGCGGGTAGGACGCTTTGCGTTGAAGCTCCCGAGAGGCCTACTTAGAATCCTGACTTAATACCTATACAAATTTACTATTTCGCTCCGGGCTGACCGGGGCACCTCGGGGGGAATGGCGGCCCATAAACCAGCGCGCTTGGACTTCGGGTCTCCTTCTTCTTCTCACGGAAAACGCTCCAAAACAGAGGTGTCCTCTCCACAGAAGATGGTTCCATTTCGTGAAAACCCCGAGATGCACCTGGAGATTTTGGAGGAAATACGCGGCGTGAAGGAATTGGTGCAGTCCAATGGAGAAGCGCTTCGAGCCATGCGGGAAGACTTTGGAGTGCTCCAGGACCGACTTGAAAGTCTTTCATTACGGCAGGACAACATGGCGGGGGTCCTCGACTCGCACGAGGTGCGCTTGGGCAAACTGGACGAGGCTGAGCGCCAGATACAGAATCTTCAAAAGGAGTTAGAAGATAGCAATAATCGAGCCCGTCGCAACAATGTGAGGCTCCTCGGTATGCCGGAGGGGGTGGAAGCAGGAGATATAAGAGAATTCTTGCTCAAAACTCTTCCCTCCTTGCTGAAGATCACTTTTCACAGAGAACTGGAAATCGATCGAGCACACCGTGTTCCTGCCCACATGGCGCTCAACCGCACGACCCCCCGGCCTATTGTCTTTAGCTTGCTACGATATCAACAAGTGGAACAAATTTTACATGCTGCCCGAGCGAATCATCATTTGGAATTTGAAGGTCGTAAGGTCTCCTTCTTTCCTGATTTGGCAAAGCCTACCGTTGACCGTCGGAAGAAACTCCTTGCTTTTCGCCCTCGACTTCAACAGCTACAGGCTCGCTTTGGCCTGTTGTATCCAGCGAAGCTCCGAGTGACTCTCCACAACCAAACCAGGACGTTCGAAGATCCTGATCTACTATCAACATTTTTAGACTCCAAAGAAGCAGAGCAGATGCGCTAATCCCAAATCTTGGACTCTTATTTGCCGGCTCTATCCGCCATTTTGAAGGGCCCGATGCGGCGGTCATAGCCAAGCACAGAAATAGCCTGGACTTTCTTTCTTTCTCTCTATGACTTTTGTTTTGGTCTCCTATCCCTTCATGATGTGTGCCTCGGTCGGATTCGGAGCACGCACAGTCCTATAGGTTATGTGTTTTTTCAATTTCGGCCTTCTCGGGGGTTTCTCCCCGCAGACACATGGTCGCCAGTAATTTTGGGGTTTTGCTTCTCCTCTACCGTACTGTGGTTTTCTTTGTTAATGTGGGGCGCTTCATTGTATTATATTAGTTTATTTTTCCTATGTCATGTGTATAGCCAGATACAGTCAGTTTGAGGGACATAGTGAACTTATGTGTGCTATCATGCTCAGAATTTTTAACTTTTCTGAATGGCCTTATGTAAAATCTTATCACTCACTGTCAAAGGCATTAATGGTCCACTCAAAGGAAAGAAAATCCTTAGCTATCTTAGCCATGAGCATGTTGATTTAGTGTTTCTTCAGGAAACGCATTTAAACTCTGCTGAAACACTGAAACTCAATGCTAAGCCTCACATGGTAGCTGCCTATTCTCCCACCGTTTTCAAATGGTATGGGATAGCCACTCTGGTTAAGAAGTCTTAGCACGCTACTGTACCTGATATTAGCGCTGACAAGGAGGGTAGATGGGCCCGTGTACATCTTGAGGTTGGAGATAGTGAATTCACGTGTATTTGCATTATGCCCCGAATGTGGACAACCCTGCTTACTATGCAAGTATAGCGCAGTTGGCCTTGGCCTCTGCCAATGCTCCATTAATACTTGGTGGCGCTTTTACTCAAGTGTTCTCTCAATCTTTCTTCTCAAACAAGGTGCTCGTTGGTTGGAAGATCCAGTACCGAGTAGACCTGTGTGGCTAGATATAGAAGCGGGCCCTTGCAAACCGATTCCTCTTACCTTTCTCCCTGGTATGACTCTCCCATCAGACTCCCACTATCCACCAATGCTTTTAGACACTTTAGGTGCCTTTAATACTCTTATGCAATCTTTAGACTCCCGACCCTGGTCAGTGCAACTTCAGCATCGCCTTCGGTGTACTAGAGTACTCCCGCCATCGGCATTCTCTACATAAGGTTGATTGGAGACTTTCCGATCTCTCGGTAGTTCACCGGGTGTAGCATCCAATTTTACTAAACCCTCTGTAATGCTATAACTAGAGATACCCCTATAGCGCAGAAAGTATGGGAGAGAGAATTGCATGTGACTTTGACCTCGGAGCAATAGAGCCTTATCTGGAGTAGAGGGACACGGGTTCCCGATCCGCATCACCCATTCAGACCCTCTTCTTTCTAGCCCACCGGTGTTTTTTTTTTTAACACATCTCACAGAATACACAAATGGAACAAAACTCAGGGCAATGGTTGCTGGACACGTCCTGCGGCCATTGGTTCATTGCCTCATGTTATGCATGAATATCCCGCACTACAGTATTACTGGCGTCGGGTCTGGGGTCGTATTTAGTCTATCTCGCACTCTCAGGAGCCCCTTTCTTGGAGGATAGTGGGACTTCGCCCAGTTGCGGGGATCCCCTCTCTTCCCAAAAATGGCTTATCTCCTTTAGAACTTTATGCTTGGCATTGCTATTTCCCTAATTAAGTAATACTGGAAAATTAGCTCCCATTTGAGCCCCAATGAATGGTGGAATCATGCCTGTCTTTACAGTAAATATGACAAATACCTCGTCTGTTCGCTTCCTCCGCTCAGACTCCTTCTCATTGGTCTCAATGGAAGATGCTCAATGATTATGTACATTTTGCTGAATGCTCTCATCTGACTGTCTAACTTTGTATATATCTCTGTCCCATGATCATGCTGTATTGTAGATACTCTTTTGATCGTTTGATGTATAATCACTGTTAATTGGAAGCGCTCACATGCTGATACAATCGGGTAGAGAAGAAGCATCGGGGTGGGGGGTATTGGGTTTGCTTTTCCTTGTTGTATGCTTGTTTTGTCTCTTTTGGTGTGTTGTTTCTTTTGTTTGTTGCAAAATGAAAATAAAAGTTTCAAAAAAAAAAAAACAGAATACCTCAGCTCAGTTACACATGCAGAACATAGACCATCACCAAACAAGGAATCACAGTTTAGAAACAGGAAGACAATAATTAAACTGGGAACCCCAAATGCCAAACTTGGAATGTACAACACCACTGTAGAAATAAAATTATAAATTAATTTCCTCTTGTACTAAACAAAGCGCAGACGTTAATGATGCACACTTCCCAGAACTGACATATTCCAGTTAATAAATTCAAAATAAAGAGATATCTTTGTACCTTTTGTGCATTTTTTTTCAGTTGCAATTGCTCCAGCCACTTTCTTCTGGTTTCTTCGTGTCTTCTGCTAACACTCCATTGCCTGCTGTCCATTTGTCCTATCTCCAGGAACAAGCAGGAATGTAGTCTTCACATATGGGTATCGTCAGTACCGATGGAGCCTGTGCGGGAATGCTCCCCAGCGTCCAATAGGAATGCTTTTGGGAGCATCCCTCAGCACATGCACGCTTCCTTCCCGCCTTTCCAACTGTCCCTCTTCAGTTCTTCATTTTCCACAGAACCGACAGGACACATACCCTGTCACCGCAGAAAATTTCTTCTTTAATCTTGTTTTCTTGTGGTCGTGTTTGCCTCCACACGACACCTACCGGTACCGCCGATTCTTTTATTTTCTTCTTTTAAAAAAAAAATTCTGAATTGTTTCTCTTCAGAAACTTTTCTTTTTCGGTGCTAGGCACCATTTTGGGCACTAGGACCCATTTTTCCTTAAAGATGGAAAAACCAGCTAGTAGTTTTAAAAAATGCACTAAGTGTGGTGGTACCATCTCTGTCACCGACACCCATGACTGGTGTCTTAAATGTTTAGGCCATGACCATTCTCCTTCGGAGTGTCTCTCTTGTATGGGGATGACAAAAAGAGGAAGACAGAACCGGACTGCAAAGCTTGGTACCCTCTTTTCTTCGAATGCCAGGTCTATTGCATTGACCTCTTCAAGAGCCTCTTCTTCCTCCCATGGATCTCAGGTAACTAAACATAAAAGCCGGTCCTCAAAGTGTAGCTCTCCTGCAAAGCATCGAGAGGCCATTGGCATTGCCCTTGAGGGAACCACACCGGCAAAACAGCCCCGGCAGGAGGCTTTGGCCTCCAAAGCATCAACGGGGTTCCAGGATGTTCTCGAGGCCTCGGCCTCGACAGAACTACTGGTGCCATGCTCAGGGGTCCCGGCCGCCTTCACCAGTACCGATACCCAGGCAGAGATTCCTTGCTATCGAGCGCAGTATTGCAGCTCTCCTTACAGCTGCGGTACCGTTGACACCGATGGTTCATCAGGCACCAGTACCGACACCGGTACCGAAACCGGTACCAGCACCGATGGTACCTGCCCCGGTGGGAATTCTTCCCATACCGTCTTTGGCTGGCATCGAGAGATCGGTACCGGATCAACTCGGTACCGACTTCGATCGATACCCGGACCGTGCCTTGCATGAACATCGTGATCAGAGATACTTTGAATCCTCAGATTCCGATGACTCTGATAATTCTGCTGGTACCAGAGTGTTTCTCCCGGAAGACTCTTCTTCTCCCCAATGCAGAATGTCGCCTCTGGAGGACATGTCATTTCAGGATTTTATTTGTGATGTTGCCAAAGGCCTTTCAATCAAGGTAGCTCCTGAAAAGGAACCTAGGGCAAAGGAATTGAAAATTCTCCAATATCCTAAGGCTCCAAAGGAGGCAGACACTCTGCCCATTCATGAAATTCTTCATGATTTGATGCTCAGAATGTGGGAGACACCTTTGACCACATCTCCTCATTCTAGGAGACTTGACACCATGTATCGAGTTCCACCATGTCCTGGATTTCAAAAGACTCAGCTGCCACACCATTCAATGTTAGTGGAGTCAGCCATGCATAGGATGAAAAGTGCAAAGAGACATGCATCCAATCCTCCAGGTCGTGAATGCTGGACTCTTGATGCTTTTGGGCATCAAACATTTCAAGCTTTCATGCTTTCGGCTAGAATCAGCTCATATATTTTATATATGGGAATGTTCCTCAAAGGGGTCACAAGAAAGTTGGAGCTTATGAGCCCACTTCTCCCAGATGCAGACAACAAGACTTCCTTACTCTTGTCAGGCATGCTCAAGATGTCTCTAAGTTTGTAAATCGTGCAGCCTTTGGCTGCTTTGAATGCATCAGCAGAACCTCTGCTATTGCCATTGGTGCACGACGGATTGCCTGGTTTCAGGCATCAGACTTAGAGATTTGAGTACAGGATAAATTAGGCAACATCCCTTGCACAGGAGAAAACCTCTTGGCAAGAATTGGCAGGAAAAGGCTAATGAGATAGATGTTGACAATATCACCTTAGATAGATTGTCAAATCTACAGCCACTCCAGCCAAAAAGAAACCCTATAAAAAACCCTCTTTCAGCAAAAAGAGGAAGTTTTATCCATCCTATACCCAGCAAAGCCAAGCTCATGCTCAAGTTGCCCAAAGGTGACAACAACAGCAATTCAAACAGCAGAAGAAGCCAAAAGGCCCGAGAGCTCAACCAGCTCTGCAGGTTCAGCCCCCTCCAGGGCTTTGACTCCTTCCTAGAGAGCTTAACCTTCCTGCCTCTGAGGGGTCCGGAACCCCTAAATATTCCAGGCAGGCTGCATCATTTTGCCAACAGATGGCACCAAATAACAACAGAAAATTGGACTCTGCCCATTGTAGGAGAGGGGTACAAGCTTCATTTTCACAACATGCCCCTTCCTACAGTCCTAAGGCAGTTCAATTCCCAGACCTCTGCAGACCATCTGCTGGATCACGAGGTCTCAACACTTCTTGCCCAAGGGGCAATGGAGGAAGTACCCATTCTCCAGCAGGGTACAGGGTTCTACTCCCCCTCTTTTCTTATTCCAAAGAAAACAGGGGGACACAGACCCATTCTAGACCTCAGAGAATTGAACAAATACCTGTTCCGAGAGAAGTTCAAAATGATTTCTCTAGGAACTCTTCTGCCATACCTTCAAAGTCAGGATTGCTTTGCTCTCTAGACTTAAAGGATGCATATACTCACATTCTCATCCATCCAGATCACAGGAAATTCTTACGATTCCTTTTCAGGGGAAAACACTTCCAATACAGGGTTCTTCCCTTTGGTCTGGCTTCCGCCCCAAGAGTATTCACAAAATGCATGGCATTAGTAGCTGCATTCCTGCGAACCCTAGGGATATCCGTCTTCCCTTACTTGGACGACTGGCTCATTCGAGCCCCCACGGTTGCAGAAGCCAGCTCTGCACTGTCTCGCACAATACAAATCCTCCAATATTTGGGATTGGTAATAAACTTCCCAAAATCCCAACTTGTTCCTTCCCAGTCTCTGGAATTCATAGGAACCTGTTTAGATACCAGACAGTCAAGGGCTTTCTTTCCACAGGCCCTGTGTCTTCGCATAGTGTAACTAGCTTCTCAAGCAGAGGGAAAATCCTCCGTAACTGCTCGAGAACTTCTACAGTTACTGGGACACATGGTATCCACAGTTTATGTAGTTCCCTATGCTCGCCTCCACATGCGAGCAGCCCAGTGGACCCTATCCACACAGTGGACACAGGCCACAGGACGTCTGTCAGACAATATATCAAACTCTCATCGACTGATCTTGTCCCTCCAACGGTGGCAATCACTGGAGAATCTTTTAGTGGGGTCTCCTTTCCAACAACCCCTATTCCAGGCCACCCTAACAACAGATGCATCAGAGGTGGGTTGGGGAGCACACCTGCATCATCTCTCTACCCAGGGCACCTGGATTCCACAGAGGCTTGTCTTCACATAAACAGCTTCCTATAAGCCTCTAAATGAACAACCAATTTCCTCTCATCCTCGCATATCCAGATTTATGAGAGGTCTTCTATTAACAAAACCTCCCATCAGACCACAACCGGTGGCATGGGATTTAAATCTAGTTCTCGGGCAGCTCATGAAACCGCCTTTTGAACTTTTAGCCACTACTACCCTGAAGTTTTTGTCCTGGAAGGTCATTTTCCTAATTGCAATCACCTCTGCATGCCTCATTAGTGAATTGCAAGCATTAGTGGCTGATCCTCCTTACACTAGGTTTCACCATGATAAAGTTGTCCTCAGGACTCATCCACACTTTATGCCAAAGGTGGTTTCGCCTTTTCATTTAAATCAATCGATTTATCTTCTTGTATTCTTTCCAAGGCTCATGCCTCTAATGCAGAGAAGAACCTTCACACTTTGGACTGTAAAAGAGCCTTAGCTTTTTACCAACAAAGAACACAGCAGCATAGAATGTCTTCTCAACTTTTTATTGCTTTTGATTCTAGTCATTTGGGACTTCCAATCTCCAAGAGAACTTCATCTAAATGGATTGCACAATGCATATCCTTTGCTTATGAGAGTAAGAGTCTTCCTCTTCAAGGCCATGTCACAGCTCATAATGTGAGAGCCAAGTCAGCCTCTATGGCTATCCTTCACTCTGTGTCTATTGATGACATTTGTCGAGCAGCCACCTGGGCTTCGGTACACACCTTTACAGCCCACTACTGCCTAGATAAAGCCTCCCGTTGGGATGCCTTCTTTGGCCAGGCTGTTCTTCAAAATCTCTTTCAGACTTAATACAGCTCCTACCCACCAACCCTGGTAGGATGCCAGAGGTCCATGGGAGGAAGCATGGCCCACCTCACTATAGGTGGCAGTTTCCTGGGGTCATCTCCCTGGCATCTTCAGCTAGGGAGTCCCCATATGTGAAGACTACATTTCTGCTTGTTTCTGGAGATAGCGTAGTTACTCACCTGTAACAGGTGATCTCCAGGAACAGCAGGAATTTAGTCTTCACAACCCACCCACCTCCCCTAAGAGTTGTCTCTCTATCTCTCTGTCTCTTTCCTCTCTCCCTCTATCCTTTCACTCAGCTACAAACTTAACTGAAGAGGAATAATTGGAAAGGCGGGAAGGCAGTACGCATCTGCTGAGGGATGCTCCCAAATGCGTTCATATTGGATGCTGGGGAGTGTTCCTGCGCAGGCTCCGTCGGTACTGACGATACCCATATGTGAAGACTAAATTCCTGCTGTTCCCAGAGATCACCTGTTACAGGTGAGCAACTACGCTTTCTTCTCTCTTCTAGTTTTTTTCCATTCTCTTTCTACATCTGCTTTAACATACTAATCTTTCTCCTTTTGCTCTTTCCTCTTTCCTATTTCATCCTTTCAAATTTTACCCCTCCATCCTCAATCCCCACTTACTGTCCCAATACCCGGCCAATTGTAGATTTTTCTTCCCTCCCACACAAAATATTTTTCCCCTCTCCATTTCACTCTCCCAGCCCCATCCCATTCTAATCCTCCCCCAACATCAGCTCCCTTCTAGTTCCAGCCCCACCCAGCATCCGCTCCCTTCTAGTCCCCTCATCAGTCCATTTCCAGTCCTAGCCCCCCATCAGCCCATTTCCAGTCCTATCCTAGTCCAACCATCAGCCCATTTCCAGTACTAGCTCCCCCATCCATTTCCAGTCCTATCCGCGTCCCTCCATCAGCTCATTTCCAATCCCAGCCCCCCATCACCCCATTTCTAGTCCTTTCCTAGCCCCACCATCAGCCCATGTCAAATCCTAGCTCCTCTCCACTCTAAAGTCAGCTGCCATGCATGAAGAACTGACTCTACTAAGGAAAGTCCTAGCTGCCCTGCATAAAGAAGTGTCTCTACTGAGGGAGGAACTGGCTGCAATGAAGTGCACCTCTTCTAGGATACAAACTGAACAAAGTCCACCACCGCTCCCCCAAAGAATCAAACGCCCCAGGAACACTTTTAAACCACACATCAAAAACATGTGGGAAGGAGTGGGCAGAACAAAATCAATGCAAAATACACACAAGCCAGGAAAATGCTGGAAAGCAATGAGCACAAATGCTCGAAGCTTAGCCAACAAAATTCCAGACCTGGAAGCCCTAATGGTGGAAATAGATTTGGACATTGTGGCCAATACAGAAACATGGTTTATTGAATCATATGATTGGGATATAGCCATAGCTGGCTATAATCTATTCAGAAGAGACAGAGAAAATGGAAAAGGAGGAGGAGTAGCATTGTATGTCAAAAGCAATATTAAAGCTACTGAAATGTAGGGGACATGGGGAAAAGAAGAAGCGCTCTTGATTGCGTTGGAAAGAGGAGATGGCACTGTCATCCATATTGCTGTAGTCTACAGACCTCCGACTCAAACTGAAGAGAGAGACAATGAATTGATTACAGATATTGCCAAGATAGCAACAAAGGGGGAAGCTATCATATTGGGTGACTTTAATCTACCTGATGTGGATTGGATTACTCCTTCTGCACATCTGGAAAGAAGCAAAAAAATTGTGGATGCTCTCCAAGATGCATTATTTAGACAAATAGTGATGGAACCAACCAGGGAAAGCTCAACGCTGGATGTAGTGCTCACCAACAGTGATAGTGTGTCAAATGTCTGCGTGAGTGCCCCTGTGAGCAACAGCGACCATCACCCGGTGTGGTTTGAGATAAAAGCCATGGTACAGGCCAATCATAGCAAGCTCAAAGTCCTAAACTTCAAATACATTGACTTCAATAAAATGGCAGAGTACTTAAAGGAGGAGATGACAGGGTGGAAGGAGATAAAGGAAGTGGAATTGCAATGGGCTAAACTAAAGGAGGCAATAAAAGGGGCAACAGATAAATATGTAAGAAAAGTAAATAAAAACAATAGGAGAAGGAAACCTATTTAGTTTTCCAAAGAGGTGGCTGCTCAGATAAAGGCAAAAAACACAGCTTTCACAAAATTCAAAAGCTTGCAAACAGAAGAACACAGAAATGAATACAGGATCCAACTCAAAGGGGTATGTTTACTAAACCGTCTTAACGTGCGCTCTTCAACGTTATCACGCGATAAGGTACCTTAGCGCGTGATAACGCGTGCAGTGGCGCAAACGAGCGCTGAAGGCGGAGAAAGGCTCCGGAAGGCAGAGGAAGGCTTCCCAGGGGCGGAGAGAAGGAGTCAATGGGTGGAGAGTGGGAGGGAAGAGGCTCCCCGCACACTAACGCTGTGAAATCTGAGGCAGAAAACTAACACCAGTGAAACCCTGGCGTTAGAGCTGATTTAAAGGGAAAAGAAACCATTTCCGTCAGCAATGTACAGCAAAACCAGGGAAATCTACAGAAAGTGTTAAGTGTGATACATGTGCACAGAACAAAAGGGCAAATAAACCTTGAAAATGTACAGAAGAAAATGTAAAAATAAAATAACCAAGCGGGCCAATAGTGATATCAATGGGAAACATCAAAAAACACTCCCAAGAAAGCTCCAAAAAAAGATGTGAATTTTGGAAGGGTCTACGCTCCGTCCCCATACAAGTGAATGAGCCCACAGTGTAATTGCGCTGAGCAGGGTTTTCAACTCCATTGGCCAGGTTTCCTATGGCGTGCACATGTTCCACAACAGCAGGGTGGGCATGTCGGAATGGGCAACTGGACAGATGCTGGAAAAGGGGACACAGAGGGCTGCAGGTGGCACATGCTGTGGTGCAGCTGGGCCACAGTGTGGACTAGGATGATGCCTAGCTGGCCCATAGGAATGCTGAAACAGTAGAGCAGCCAGATAGCAACTGATGAGGGCCCAACATGGGCAAGAGTGTGCTCCCCACAGTGTCACAAGGGATAGTACCCAGCAGGTACCCCCAAAGGCATGGAACATTGGCATGCGGTGCTGGGGGGAAGCGTGGACAGCTATGCAGGCACCCCTACCCCAGAACACGCACCATAGGCAGCCGCCTACCCGCCCACTGGATGGCCTGAAACTGCGTTCCACCAGCACCACCAGCAGAAGGGCATGTCAGCATGGTGGCAGAGGGATACTGGTGGTGGAGGGGGCAGTGGCAGCTGCCCAGAGCAGACCGTGGCCTAGCCCTGTTTAGGTGGGTGCCGTGCACTGCAACAGACAGGCTCTGTCTGACAAACAGTCATGGTATCCCCAGGGAGTGCACTGTTTTGGTGGTAACACAGTGGTGCAGTGCACACAGCCAATGTGTTCAGAAGGTCACAGGTTCAAGTCCCAGCTGTTGTTCCTGCCAACCCAGTCCCCATATTTTCACAGGTTGAAGTCTCAGCTGTGGTTCCTGCCAACCCAGTGCCCATATTTTACCCACTACTAAAACGTGCTAATACAGACAGAACCTTTATTGCAGATGATGTAAACATGCCCAAAACACCTACATTTTACCCTACAGAGCACAGACACCATAAACATGTGCATTACCTAGAGCAGAGTCTCCCAAATGCAGTCCTGGAGGGCCATACACCATTCAGGCTCCATGCTGTCTCTAATAAAGATGCCTGTGCTGCATTTCTATGCGCCGCCCCATGGTATGCAGATATGTCTCATGCATATTCATGAGGGACAGCATGAAAACCCGAACAGTGTCTGGCCCACCAGAACTGGAGTCGGGAACCTCTGCCCTAAAGCAGCGGCCAGCAGGGGCAGACACACCCGCACCTACAGGCTCCATTATCCAATGCCTCCTGGAGAGGCAGGATGTTGGGCCCTGCGTGCATCTCCCAATATGAGCACTTGCATACCTTAGCAATGCCACCCTAAACCTGGGAATACGGTACACATATAACAAAAGGTTGCTATGATTATTGGCAGATAGCACTTCCGAAGTTACGTACAATTTTCTGAGTGAGCTGCATCATAGCAACCTTTCTGATGTCTGTGGAGTGTGCTACAGGTCTTGTGTCTGACAGTGTTTACCACCCTGGGGGGTGACCCCAACAGTATTGTGTACCATAGCCATGCCTGCACTGTGCCCAGGACTGGTGTGGTGGCCAGGGCTGCCAAAAACCTCTATAGTTGCACAATGCTGGCATAGGTGTGGGTAGTGTGTGTCTGTCTATCCAGTGTGTGGTGGCTGCAAACACCCTCCACATCCTACACTGCTAGCACTGGTGCCAGTATTGGCCTGCCAATGTGCATAATGAGGAGCAAGGTACTGTGGGAATAGCCAGGATAGGGTGTCCTGGCCTGGATTCATCTGTACATAGCATAGGGCAATGGCTTGGACATTGTAGTGGCCGGCCACCATCTGCACGGACAGGGTGGCTACAGCATGTCCTGCTGGGAGGTCACTCTCACCCTGACTGAGCAGTGACCACGGCATGGCTAGGTTCCCCCATAGTGCTATATGGTATTTTTCTCATGTGATATTTATGGGTTCCCTTTTGGGCCCAGTCACTGACTTATCTGCTTGTTGTGTATGCTGATGTCCCAGTTCTGGGTACATGTATCTCCTCCAGGAATATGCTCTATGGGCTAGCTAGCAGACTGTCTGCAGTTAGTGTGTGTTTTGCTGGAACACCTTGCAGGGTGCAGTGGCTGGAGGCTTGCTGCTGGAGAATGTCAGATAGTGGTGGGGGGCAGCTGTGCATTTCCAGGCCTACTGTCTGTCTGCTATTGTTTTACGGATGTGTACAGCTCTGCATTGCCTGCCCTGTAGGGTGTCTGTTCCCCAGCAGGACTGGGGTTGATGGTCCTCTATAATGCCACCATTGCAAGGAGGTAGAATATGGATCTGTTGATGTGTGATCCTGTTTCCCACCCTGAGTCCCAGAGGGTGGGTTGTGTGGTGGTACATGTTCCACCTATGGGTCCAGACACCCCTCCCCCTCCCCCTCCCCCTCCCACTAGAGGACAGCAACCTTGGGCCAGAAGGACTGGGGTTTCTAGTCCCACAGGTGCTCCTTGTGGTCTTGGACAAGCCACTTAACCCTCCATAGCCCATGTTCCCTGTAAAATAGTTATCTCCAAGTTATAATGGCCTGTTCAATATAATTTCAGTTTGTTCAATGTAACCGCACTGATGCAGAATAGCGTGGTATATAAGAGAATGTAAATAAATAAATTAACCATTGTGCTACACCTCTGTTTCTGTGTTTGCATGTCTACACGCCTACTTAAGATTACCATGCATTAACATGCTCAGCGGTGTCTCACCCGATAATGTGCGCAGCACACGTTATCATGCGATAATCCTGTTTTGCTACTTTAAGACCGACATGCCCACTCCTTTTATGGCAGCCTGCACAGCCAGTCCTAGCCCCCCCCCCCCCATTACAGCCCATTTGCAGTCCTAGCCCCTCCATCACAGTCCATTTCCAATCCAAGTCCCCCCCATCACAGCCCATTTGCAGTCCTAGCCCCCCATCACAGCCCATCCAGTCCTAGCCCCCCCGCCCCCCCATCACAGCCCATCCAGTCCTAGCCCCCCCGCCCCCCCCATTACAGCCCATTTGCAGTCCTAGCCCCCTAGGCATTCGCTGCTTCACAGATACAGCCGCTAGAGTGAAGGAGAAGACTCCTCACGCTAGCGGCTGTGCAGAGGGAGCCGGGGCCTCACGCGTGCTTCCCCGGCTCCCTCTGCAGCCATCCACATTGTGCAAGGCCCTGTGCGAACAACATTATTGCACAATGGATGGGCCAGCCCTGCCTCCCGCCCCTATCCAATGCTCCCCACACAATGGCCCTGTATGTGCAGGGAGCAAGAAGTGCTGAGTACTGTCCCAGGCCTAAACGGGGGTTGGACATCCAACCCCACTATTCACAGGTCAGAATTGGCCTCTTAGGGAAACCCAAATTACAGTTACACAATGCAAGGTTCCACATTAGGAATCACCTTTCTGGAAAAGGATCTTGGTATCATCGAGGATAATACAATGAACTCTCTGCCCAGTGTGCAGTGGCAGCCCAGAAAGCAAATAAAATGCTAGGAAGGAAAGGAATAGAAAATGAAACCAAGGATATTATAATGCCTTTGTATCGCTCTATGGTGCAACCACGCCTTGAATATTGTGTGAAATTCTGCTTACAATATGTTAGAAACATAGAAACATGACAGCAGCAAAATACCATATGGCCTATCTAGTCTGTCCTTCCTTATCAACTACTATAGTCCCTTTTTTTCCTCTAGAGATCTTCTGTGTTTGTCCCATGCTTTCTTGAATTTAGATACTATCCTCGTCTCTACTACCTCCACAGTGAGACTATTCCACACATCTACCACTCTTTCCATAAAGAAATTTTTCTGCGTATTACTCCTGAGTCTATCCCTTTTCACCCTCATCCTGTCCCCTCATTGCAGAGCTTACTTTCAATTGAAAGATGCTCTCATCCTATGCATTTATGCCTCGGAAGTATTTAAACGTCTCTATCATATTTTCTGTATCCCATCTTTCCTCTAAAGCAGCAGTTCCCAAACCTGTCTCCCAACCAGTCAAGTTTTCAGGATATCAACAATGAATATGTATGAGAGAGATTTGCATGCACTGCCTTCATTGTATGCAAATCTCTCTCATGCAAATTAATTGTGGACATCCAGAAAACCTGACTGACTGGGGAGGCCCCAGGACAGGTTTGGGAACCCCTGCTCTTTAAGTACGGTCCCTTATGGGAACCCTCTGCACCAACTCCATCCTGTTTATATCCTTTTGAAGATGTGTTCTCCAGGACTGCGCACAATACACCAACGGGCCAATGCAGAAAACAAGCGTGGCCTTTAAGCACAGATAATGCCACTTTTAAGCAAACTTACTGCTACTGCCAAATGCAGAAAAGAGATGGATGCGTGCATAAACAGCAAAGGAAAAACTAGCACACAATTAACGACAAGAGTATTTAAATATATTTACATTAGAGGCAAATAAGCTGCACATAATAAATTAGCATGCATATATTGCCTGCACCCGATACAGAGAAATGCTGGATGATTTTGTAACCAACCTTAATGCCAGTATCTCTACGCCTGGCCTTGATGTGGCTTAAACATCTAGCACATGCCCCCGGTGGTATTCTGATGGCATTGGGTGCTTTCCCCGATGTCTGGGTCATCTGAGGAGAAATGTCAAAGATGATGCAGGCATCAGAGAAAGCCCCCGATGTCATCAAAATACTGTCGGAGGGGGGGGGGGGGGGGTGGCCACTGCCCCTGATAGAAAGCAAATCCCTGGTGGCCCAGCAGCCCCAATCTCCCCACCTGTCCAAGTAAAAATAATCCCTTGTGGGTCAGTGTCACTGATGCCCCCACCCGCCCAAGTAAAAATAATCCCTTGTGGGCCAGTGGCCCCAATCCTCCCACCCACCCAAGTAAAAATAATCTCTGGTAGCCCAGCTGCCCTGAACCCCCCACTCGTGCAACTAAAAATAATCTCTGGTGGCCCAGGAGCCATGATCGCCCCCACCCGCACAACTGAAAATAATCCCTGGTGGCTCAGCAACCCCAAACCCTCTACTCATTTGTAAAGGTAATGGGTGGAGTTCAGGGCCGCTGGCCATGAGGGTTATTTTCGTTAGACGGGTGGGTGGATTGTGGCCACTGGGCCACCAGGGATTATTTTTAGTTAGATGGGGGGATCACGGCTACTGGGCCACCAGGGATTTTCTTTTTGTTGGGAGCACCGGCACCCTGACAGTATTTTGATGATATTGGCAGTTTTCTCCCATGCCTGGATCATCTCCAGGCATCAGATAAAGCCCCCGATGCCATCAAAATGCTTTTGGGGCTATTATGCAAATTAACCAAACGGTGCCCCTTTTTCTCTGGGAGATCATGCCAAACTAGCACCAACTGCTATGCGCCACATGTTTAGCTTGCTCTTCCAGTTTAATGCTGCCATTTGCGCACAGTTTGATGCATAGGTAACAGATGGTTAATTTGCATATGAGCTACATTCTGCATGCCAGTGCTGAAGTCGCGTGCTATCAGTGCACTGCAAATCGACGTAAAAAGTTGATATCGTGCAAATTCAGCGCTGGCTTTTTTTATCGGCCTGCAAATGAGATCTCACCAAAGATATATACAGGAGGCACTATGACCTCCTTTTTTCTGCTGGCCATTCCTCTCCTTATGCACCCAAGTATTTTTCTGGCTTTCACAATTGCATTTTCTACCTGTTTAGCCACTTTAAGATCATCAGAAACAATCACACCCAGGACCTGTTCTTCTTTCTGTTTGTGTGCTCTAATTCTGACCAGGCAACAAGCAGCAGAATTTAACCTCAACTCTTCTTGCTGCAATTCCCTGACTTCAAGGTGAGTAAGGAATGAAAACACACACACAAAACCTTATCGGAAGAATAAAAAGTACTACTGGAGCGCTTTGAGAAAGAATTACAAGTCCTACAAACTAGTGCAGTCACCTGCAATACCCTTCTCCAATCTCCCTAAGCACTTTTTTTTATTAGCAAAAATTGCCACATTGTACAATTTTACCTTATCTGCTTCACCAAGCTTTGCGCTACGTTTTGGTAATTCATATCTATAGTTTACATCTATATGTTACAGGCCAAGCCTTGCTGTTACAGATCAAACTGGATACAGACACATTATTCATCTCTAGTCATAATATCTGAGATGCATTTCTCGAAGTAAAAACATGCTATCTTCCCGAGTCCCTCTGTTTCCTGCTAGCTGTTTGTAAAGATATGACCTTGGCTTCTATCCCACATATCTTTCTAAGCTGCCAATGAGCTCCTGACTTCTCTTTCCTTATATTGTTAACTATTTCAGAGGGTACCCCATGTAAGCTTTTCGCTGCATTTGTTAGCTTTTTAATCTCAGCAGCCAAATTCTTGAGCATTCTTACTTTAATTCTGTTTATTAAAATTTTCAAAAACCGTACAATGTTCACAAAGTATAGAGAAACACAATAAGTCAACAATAGAAATAATTTAAAAGAGAAATAATACAAACAAGTACATTAGTCCACATCACGGGGAGAAAACCATAAGAAACCAATAACAAGAAAAAAACAAGGTAAGGAACACCAAACCAAAGAAAGGTGTCCCAGCCACACAGAGTAGTCATTTTATTATACCTTCCCACCACCTGACAATTTCTAAATGACAGCATAATGACATAAAGGAAAAGCAAAAGTCACTGTGCCTTTTCCTTATCAAGAATCCACCTCTCCAAATCCGAAAATGACAAAAAGACAAACCTGTCACATCCAAGAGATACTAAGCATTTACAAGGGTAGCATAAGAAAAACGTAATGCCTAAGGCAAGAGTTCTAGACTTGAGAGCAAGAAAGGACTTCCTACGTGCTTGTGTTGAGCGAGATACATCAGGAAAAATAGAGACCTTATCACCACAATAGAGATTGTCCCTTTTCTGAAAATAAGCTTTAAGAATAGAGACGTTGGGGTATGTTTACTAAACTGCGGTAACATTACAGGCCACGCGTTAGGAAATGTTAACGATCGTTAGGTAACGTTAACGTGCGGTATGTAACGTTAATGCGCGTTAACGTTACCTAACGAGCGTTAGCGTTCCCGGCCGCGGAAAACACCGCAGAGGGTGGAGAGAGGGCGGAGAGAAGGGGTCAATGGGCGGGGAGTGGGAGGGGAGAGGCTCCTTTTACACTAACGTGCTGAACTGAAGGGCTGAATCCTACCGCAAATGAAAACCTGCCATTAGATGCACATTTGCAGGAGAGAGAAACCATTTCAGTGTCAGCAATGTACAGCATGGGCAAGGAGCCCAAGAAACGTGATAGTAGTGCTCCACTTTCAGCAACAGCATAGTGCCCAAGTATGAAAAGCCACTATGGCGATGGTGCAAATGGGGCATAGGGGGCTGCAGACGGGACATGTAGCGGGGGCAACTGGGGCACAGGGTGGACTAGGCGGGCGCCTAGGTGGTACATAAGAACATAGAAACCGGAAATCAGCATGACAGCAGCTGACAAAGGCCAAACACAATCCACCTACATCTACCTAGTCCACTCGAGCTAACAGTTGCCAGGACACTGACCTAACATCCCCCCAAGCCAACCCTCCCCCAAGCAGAAGGGACATACTATTGGCAGGCGGTGATGGGGGGATGTGAGGATGCTCATGTATGCCCCCTGCCCCAGACCCCGCTCCCTAGGCGACCACCTACCCACACAGTGGATGGCCTTGGACTGCGCACTACCAGCACCGACAGCATATGGTCATGTCAGCATGGCAGGGGGGTATGTGTCTGTGCTGGATGGGGCAGTGGCACCTGCCTGCAGTGGACCTAGGTCATGCCCTGTATCAGTATGTGGTGTGCAGTGCAATATAAAAGGTCTGGCTGAGGAAAAGTACAGGTATCCCCAGGGACTACCATGCATCTGTAGCAACAGTGTGGTGCAGTACACCCAGCCAGTGTGTCCAAAAGCAAAGGATCACAGGTTCAGGTCCCAGCTGTGGTTTCTGCAGAGAATGCCCTTCTATTTTACCCTACAATGCAGATACAACAGCAACATGTGCAAAGCCCAAAGCAGTGGCGAACAGGGGTACAATCACCCATTTACACAGGCTCCACAATGCAAAGATGCATGGAGAGTCAGGCTGTTGGCCCCAGCTTTGAGCTGCAGTTATCACCAGAACACAACTACTACCTCCTGCACAGTTTAGCAATGTCGGCACTGTGATCAGGACCAGTCTGGCGGGCAGGGTTGCCAACCACCCCTATCTTTGCACAATGCTGTAATAGGAGTGTGTGTGTATATATGTCTATCCATTATTCTGTGGCTGCCCACCCCTTTCTGGGCCCAAAATGTCCCACTCTTACCAGGGTTAGCCAGAATATGTGCATAACGAGGAGCAAGGTATTGTGTGTATGGCCCGGACAGGCATATTAGCCAGGATACATCTTCACAGGGTGTGGGGCAATGTCTGGAACACTGTAGTGCCCAACCACCGCCTTAATGGACAGGGTGGCCACAGCATGGCATGCTGGGAGGGCACTCACTCTGAGCGAGCAGTGACCATGGCAGGTCTAGGTTCCCACATAGCGTTCTACACTATCTATCTCCAGTGAAATGTTTGTGTTCCTAGTGCTGGGGTCCCAATCACTGAGATGCATGCTTGGTGTACATGGTTCCTCTTTGAGCATGCACCGTGGATTGTCAGCAGTTAGACTGTGCATGGTTGGGACACCTATAAGGTGCAGTCTGACTGTGCTGTCTGCTGGTGACTGGCAGACAGTGGTGTGATACATTTGGGGTTTTCCAGACCTAACCCAGCATTGCTGCTGGTCTGCCACTGCCCCAGTCACAGGTATGGCTCTAGCTCACTGACTCTGGAGGGCTGTCTTACACCAGCAGGATGGAGGTTGCTTCACCTGGGTGGGGGCACCTGTTCCTTATCTACAAAAAGAGTGAGGTGGGCCCTTTGGGGGATGTAGTGTATACCACTGTGACCTATAAAGGCACTGCTACACAAACCTCATGCAAGTCTAGAAACCCCTCTGTCCTGATAACAGATGCCCATGTCAGCCAGACCCTAACACAGGGTACACACTAATCTGGGTGGTGTCTGGTCCCACAGGGCCACATGTGACTTCAGAATACAGATGGACACCAAATTACCTTCAGCTGCACTGCAAGGAACACCTGTCACACAATGGTAGTGATGGGGATGTACAGCAGGACCTATCTCTCGCACCACATGTACATGCACCTAGTGCTGGGCACCCATCCTATCCCTCAGGGTGAACACAGAACCTGCACAATGGCATGGTCTGTAGCTACTCTGTGCCAGTATCAGTTTCAAAAAGAACCATGGAGTTGAAACCCTCCTTACTTCCCTACTAGACTCCCTGTACCTGCACACTCAGAATCCTACCCAGGGATGCTTACTCATATTCCTTGATTTATCTGCTGCTTTTGATTCCCTTCCTCACCATCAACTTTTAAACAGACTCCACAAAATAAAACTCAGAGGAACAACCCTAAACTGGTTCCGATCCTACCTAGATGACAGAACCCAACAGGTCCGTATTGGAAATGATACCTCCCTCCCATTTACTCTAAAACAAGGTGTCCCTCAAAGATCTAGTCTGTCTGCTCTCCTATTCAATATTTTCCTTCAACCTGTCTGCAACATCTTCCAAAACTATGATATTCAGTACCAATTATATGCGGACGACATGATGTGCTTCACCCCATTTAATCTCATTATCCCTGACTTAACTAAACTATGCGATTGCCTTACCACTCTAAAATCCTGGCTAGCCCAGCACAACCTCCTAATTAACCAATCCAAGACTGAAGTCCTACAGGTGTTTTCCAATACCTCATACACCCCACCTCCAACCATCAATATTGGAGACCTCAATCTTACTATAAAAAAACAAGTGAAATATCTTGGTGTCATCCTTGATCAGAACCTCTCCTTCACTAATCAAATCAAGAGAACTACCAACACAATATATGCAAAGCTGCGAACCATCCGGAACCTCAAACCCCCCTTAAACCCTAACTCATTTTGTTCTGTCTGTCAGGCCCTCACAACTCCTTCTCTTGATTACTGTAACCTCATCTATCATGGCCTTCCCAAGAACACCATACAACCGCTCCAATTAGCCCAGAACACGATTGCACGGCTTATAACCAACCACCCCAGACATTCACACATCACATCAGTCCTATATGATCACCACTGGCTCCCCATTCAATACAGGATTAAATTCAAAGTGCTTGCCCTCATACATAAAATCATTTCCAAAGAGTCAGCTCCATGCCTCTCCCCACTCCTTCCCTTCCCCATTAACACAAGAACCCGCCGCTCAATTACCAAAAACCTTCTGACTAACCCCACAACTAGAAGATATTGCAAACAATCTACCAGTAACAGGGCCTTCTCCCTCTATGCTCCATCCCTATGGAACTCCCTTCCTTACGAGCTGCGGAACTGTCCAACCCACTCTGAGTTCTGAAAGAAGCTAAAAACTCTTCTTTTCCTTGAACATTTTTCCCTACCTTAGTACCTAACCTTTCTTCCACCTCCTCGCTCCTGCCCTATCATACAGCCACATGATATCCTGGTATTTACCGTTGTAAATAGTTGCTCACTGTTCTTGTAATTAATTCTCTTGTTACCTATATATATATCTGTTACTTTGTTCCATGTAAACAGTTGAAACATACTGCCTTAATTGTTTTATGTAAACCGTTTTGATTTGTAGAAAGACAGTATAACAATTCAGTTAAATAAATAAATAAATAAATCATGCACTGTCAGTTCATCTTTCCAAGCTGAGGTACTGGAGAGGTGCATACCCCATTTAGTGATCAGCTGTAGACTGCTATTCAGCATGTGCATTGCATCATGGGTACTAGTGGGGTTACCCTATCCTGGCATTGAGAGCAGACAGTTTGTGTGGTGACCTGCAGTCCTTCTGTACCCAGCCATTGCTATGACATACACCACAGAGGTATAGCCCACTGGTTAATACAATGCATTCTTTGCAGTGTTCATGGGTTCAATTCCTCATTGTTCCCTTCTCTCATGCCCGTCCTACTCAAATAGTTTGCATGCCTGTAACAGTTATATTTTTGCAGATCTGTGCTGCCAGCCCATAATACCTTCGCCACAATTGCCAACATTCCCTCGGTCCATCTATCTGCATATGTCAGCTGTGTAGAGTCCTATCTGCCTGTGCAGGCTGCCACCCCATGTCCTGCACTGCTAGCCTTTCCTGCATTGCGCCTCTTCATGCTTGCTTTGCCTGTGCCTGATCTGCATGGCACCACCACTCCTCTGTCCACCCATCATTGTAGCTATCCTGCCACCTCTGCCTCCACTGGGGGACATGTATTCCCATTGTCTGCCACCAACTGTCTTTCCAGTACTTTACATTGCCAACACCCTGTGCTGTGGTACAGCTGGCCCCACCATGTTTGTTATCAGTACTGGCAGCCACATGGGATGCCCGCAGATATGGCAGGTTCAGCGGCTCCCAGCTCTCCCTCCTTCACACCTGTTCATTGCCTTTCCTGAGTGCTCTGTCTAGTGTTAGGGCTATATCTGTCTCTTTTCCTCACAGGTCATGCATGTCATCCTGAGGCACCTTGCAGCCCCTAGGGCACACTAACCTAGGACACTGTAACCTTGTTAGGCCACCTTAACCTATGGTTCCATAGCCCAGGGTGCCTTCTATGGTGCCTTGTCCAGGGGTGCCTAATACGGCGCTTAGCCTAAGTAGCCCTATAGGGCACCTTATGAGGCACCTTACAAGGCACCTTATAAGGCACCTTACAAGGCACCTTATAAGGCACCTTACAAGGCACCTTATAATGCACCTTACAAGGTGCCTTGCAAGGCACCTTATAATGCACCTTACAAGGTTCCTTATAAGGTACCTTGGAAGGTGCATTATGAGGTGCCTTGTAAGGTGCCTTATAAGGTGCCTTGTAACGTGCGTTAGTCTAAGGGACTTTGTAACATGTGTTAGCTGATACAGCTTGCGGTAACGATGCAATGCCCACACCTTTATATGGGCATCTGTACCTTTACCGCAGAACCTAATGCGAGTGACATTACCGCAGTTTAATAAACATATCCCTTTATCTTCTTCAGAAACCAAAGTTACTAATAATGTGGCTCTAGTGGAAATAACATCTTGAGTGTCTTCCAAGAAAGCAGTCAAGTTAAACCCATTTTTATCTTCAAGAACAGCTACTTCCTCTTCCCCAACACCTGGAGAAACAATTTTTGAGAAAATATAATAACATTAAGCAAACACTATAGCATCAGCGGTGGGGAGGAGAAGAACATCTTTTAAATATTTCCTAAACAGTATTGATGGAGATAATAAACTACTAGAAGGAAAATTTAAAACTCTCAAATTCTTAGACCTAGCCATATTCTAAAAATTCTCAAGTTTTTGACATATAAAACTGGTCAACACTGAAATCGTTACTGACTTTAAAAGGCTCTAATCTGTACTATCTTGGTGAGCTGAACACAAATATAACATTAAAATTTTTTATTGTTCTCGTTTTGAAGATATTGCATGTAGTTCATTTTTGATGTTTCACCGTGTAAATGTATCCAGTAGGACATCAACAACATCCCAAATAAGCCTTGAATGATGTAATATTGCATCACATTGCATAATACCAGAATGCACACATCATCCAGAGTTGATTGCATCATTTTCTGATGCAATGCAATACTACTGCCATACGGCTGCTGAAGCCATCTGACGTCAGTAGTGTACTATACGCAGTCGGAAGGGAAAGTAATCTGGTATTCTGTTCCGATATTGAATGCCTCATGAATGCCTTAAAAATCATTCATGACCCACAAGACTGGAGACTGTTTATAGATTCTTCGAAACTGAGTCTGAAGGCTGTGCTTTTGAATAATGGAAACCATCTTCCATCTATTCTGTTCTATGTAATTATCTCTTATATATAGTTTACCCCGGTTCTCCAAGTTTGTACTCCTGTTCGATGTAAACCAAACAGCTTGTTGTTATGGTCTTTATGTTATAATGTAAACCGCGCTGATGCCGAATAGTGCGGTATATAAGAACTTGTAATAAATTCCAGTAGCGCATGCCGTCCGCATGAAAGAGACATATGATAACTTAAAGCATCTACTGACTTTCATTAACTATAACAAGTACAGCTGGCACCTCTGTGGTGACTTGAAGGTAGTTGCCCTTTTAATGGGACTGCAGCAGGGATATATAAAATACATATGTTTGTTATGTGAGTGGGATAGCCAAGCAAGGGATTGGCACTACTTGCGGAAGGAATGGAATCGCAGACAAAATGTAACAGTTGGAGAGATGAATATCCAGCACCCAGCTTTGGTTGAGGCTCCCAAAATCCTGCTACCACCCCTTCACATCAAACTAGGTTTTATGAAGAACTTTGTGAAAGCCATGGACCGCACTTTGCCAGCTTTCCGATACCTGCATGAAAAATCCCCTCGAATCAGCGAAGCAAAGATTAAAGAGGGAGTTTTTGTGGGTCCTCAGATTCGAGAGCTCTTCAAAGATGACCGGTTCAACAATTTGCTGCAGGGTGATGCGAAACAAGCATGGAATGCTTTTCGCCTAGTGTCAGCAAACTTTCTTGGGAATGTTGGGGCAGAAAACTACAAGGAACTAGTAGAAGACATGCAGAAACTTGGCTGCAATATGTTTCTAAAGATCCATTTCCTTGATTCCCATCTTGATTTCTTTCCTGACAACTGTGATATGGTTAGTGATGAACAGGGCGAACGTTTTCACCAGGATATCGCAACGATGGAGCAAAGATAACAGGGAAAATGGTCCACTACAATGCTGGCTGACTACTGCTGGACACTCCCCAGAGAAGCTCCTGAACAGATGTACAAGAGACAGGCGAAAAAATCTAAGAAGTAGTCTATGACTTGTTTTTTTTCAGGTATTAACCGAAGGCCTATTATATTTACTATTAACATGCATTTTGTGATATAAACATTAATTCTTGTAGATTACAAAAAAACTAGAGCCAACTTTGCAATTTCACTGTCATATTCGTGTTCAGCATATAAAAATTGATAAGAAATGACTATTTTTATTTCAGTAACATGACTTTTGTAAAAATTTGTTAACCAGTGAATAGAACTTTCTTTCATGGTTGCAGACTGAAATAAAGAAAACAATTTAACCTGTGTATCTATACTCGAAATAGATGAATGCAAAGTTCCAATCTATCAAGATTCTGAAATTTAATAACAGTGTACCTAGTAAATTGACATAAAGATGGAACAGTCTCAGCAAGAATCCATTCAGTATGATTGACTACTTACCAAATATTCAGAAGAGAGATGGAGGAGACTTGTGAGTCACCAGGAGGAATGGAGGGCTCCGACCAAGAAACCATTTTGGGGAGCATAACTTCCTTCTGTGAACTCAAAACACTGGACTGAGGCACAGCGGACAATTCCAAAAAACCAGGAGGAAGAGGAGGGGTATGCTCAGGATAGCTAAGACTCGGCCCCTCCAGCGAGGGGTCAAAGGGAACTGCACCTGGTGTTGTTAAGACCGGTGTAGATATCACATGCTTGTCCATAAGGCCACCAACAGACACAGCCACGAGAGTTTTCTTTTTCCTTTTACCGCCGGGCATTGCCACTTCACAGATCTATGAATGCTCCCAATGTACTCCTAAGGGGCTCACAAGGGGCATACACCCCCCTTGGTAAACACCCCTTAGAAAATTCCCCAACAAGCGCCATAAAGCACTCTAGATATATTAAGGATATTCAAAATGACGTCAGCAGTGGCTGCCCCGATCTGCATGGCACCAGCTGTTCTCACTCTCCACAGCGTGTGAAACTGCAGGCAACACTCCCAAGAAACAGCTCCGTGCACAGATCCTTTATGGAGCCTCAAAATGACGTCAACAATGACTGCGTCGCACAGGCCGGCTCTCTCCAGCACCAGCTGTTCTCACTCTCCACTCTCCACAGCGTGTGAAACTGCAGGCAACACTCCCCATTCTTGACCATTCTTGAAGCTTAGCTAGATCTCTCCTCATGTTGTCTACTCCATCCTGGGTGTCTACTCTATTGCAGATTTTAATATCATCCACAAAGAGGCAAACCTTACCTGATAGCCCTTCCGCAATATCACTAACAATGTTAAAAATAATCTAACCAAGGACAGATTCCTGTGGTACATCACTGGTAACAATCCTTCTCCTCAGAGTGAGCTCCATTTACCTATACCCTTTGTTACCTTCCACTCAACTAATTTCTATCCCAGTCAGTACCTCTAGGGTCCATCCCTAGGGTGCTTTATTTATTTGTAAGTCGCCTGTGTGGAATGGTGTCAAAGACTTTACTGAAATCTAAGCACACCACATCTAGGGCTCTCCCTCAATCTAACTCTCTAGTCACACTGTCAAAGAAATCAATAAGATTTGTCTGACAAGACATGCCTCTAGTAAACTCAGGGTTCAATTCCCACTGGCACTCCTTGTGACCTTGGGCAAGTCACTTTACCCTCTATTGCCTCGGAAGAAAAGGCCTGGCAATCTACTTCTGGTGATACTTTGCCAAGAAAACCCAGAGGCACCTGGGTCACCAAGAGTCAGCACTGATGATGGCACTAAAAAAAACCAAACCTCACCACAGAGGTTAGACTAACTGATCTGTAGTTCTCAACCTCATTCTGACTTCCACATGTGCCTTTCTCCAGTCCTCTGAAGCCACTAAAAAGAAGCACTGAAAAGGTCAGGCAGTAGAGTCGCTAGAACTTCCCCAAGTTCCTTCACTACTCTTGGATATATCCCGTCTGGCCCCAACGCCTTGTCTATTTTTTGTTTGGCTAGTTTCTCACAAACACAGTCTTCTGAAAATTGCTCAAGATCCCCTTCACTTCTTTTCCTATTTGTCAATGTTTTCTGAGGTCCTGCTCTGAGCCTTACATCTGTGAACACAGAACAAAAATACTTGTTAAGTTAGCTTGTATCATAAGTTCTAATGGTCATCCAATACCCCATCCCATACCCCTTAACCTGATGTTCATTGTAACCACTGAAGTTGATGTTCATTGTAAACCGCTTTGATATCATGAAAAGTGGTATAGAAGAAATGTTAAATAAATAATTAAATAAATTCTGCTTATCCTTATCAGCTTCAACATATTCCTCCCTTTCACCCTTGAGTGTGATAATACAATTTTTGCACTTCTTCACCTCCCTAACATATCTGAAAAATATCTTGTCCTCCCCATTTTAATGTATTGACTATTTCTTCTTCTTTGTGTATCTTTGCTTTTCTGACTACCTTCGTAGCTTCTTTAGGTTTTTCCAAATATTGATGCTTGTCCTCCTCTTTTTGTAATCCCTTGTATTTTATGTAGGCCACCTTTTTTTTCTTCACCTTTTCAGCTACTTCTTTTTCATTTATTTACCTTTCTAAAAAAAGGTTTATTGTCTTTAAAAATCCCCTTTCAGCTTTGCTCATTACATTTCTACATCCCCCAACTGTTCCCATCCCACTAACAACTCCATAAGGTATTGTCCCATCTTGGCAAAATTAGTTCTCCCAAAGTCTAAAGGGTATGTTTACTAAACCGCAGTAAAGGAGAAGTCTTTTCCATGTGATATTGGCAGTGATAAGGGGTTACCGTGTGGTAAGGTACTGGGCGTGTCAGAGGCGTTCCGCATTAAGGGGTGCTAGTAGACACTTACCATGTGATAATAGTACATTCTGCATTAAGGGGTGGTAGTGGACACTTACCATGCAGTAATAGGACATTAAGGGGTGGTAGTGGACACTTACTGGTAATAGTACATGCTGCAGGAAGGTGTCTGGCATGCACCTTAATGCAAAACAGCCACTGAAACGCTGTAAGGGGCACAGAGAAGCAATTGGAGAAGGTATGGGTGCAAGCACAATTGGTAGCTAATGGTGTTAACTTACCTAATGCCTGGAAATATGGCAGCATGTGTGATGATCATGTTTGACTGTACAGCAGGCCTATGCCGTTGACTAGGCGAGATAGGCGGCTGCCTAGTGATGATGGTCAGTGTGGGTGTTGGCTGTGTCATGGATGGGTGGTGGCAGTAGCGGAGTCAACAGAGGGGATGCAGCAGCGGGGTGCACTGCGACAGGCATGCAATTCCTAGATGCTCCTGAAAGCATACACTGTGCCGTAAGCTACAGTAGGTGAGGTGTGGACATGTATCCAGAGGTACTGTCAGTGTGTGACATGCCATAGGCCAAGACAGTGTCTGGGTGGATCCAGCATGTTCCTGATGTGGGCAGCAAAGGGAAGATTGTCCATGAGGGCACTTATGAAGCAGTTACAAGAGAGGTGTGCATAATATGGCTAACTGCTGACCCCTGATGGCCATGGTGGGGCAGCTTACTGCCAGTAAGCTGCCCCACCATGAATCTCCCTGATGGTCAAACGGTGAGTGCAGGGCTGTGCCATGGATTTTCCAAGCAGAGAGTTTGCAATGTGTTTGATGGGTGGATGTATGGGATCATATAGGCCAAAAGCATTTGGTGTGTGTAAACTAAAAGTAGCAGTGCCATGGGGTACATGAAACACCATTTGTGCAGGTAGGACTGGTGCCTCAGCCTGTGCAACTGCAAGACAATACACCCAACAGAGTGGCATGATATAAAGAGACAAGTTGAACCCATTTGTCCCATGTGGGGCAAATAATGATGGCAGAACTGTGCAGGAGATGACTATGTAATGAATGTTAGGTGCCTGAATGTACAACATATATCCTCTTTACATAAAGCTGGGAGGTCATAATGATGTCAAAACAGAAAATGCATCCATAAATAGTTGACACAGACATCTGCTGCATATACATCACTGACCCGCTGCAATGCGCCATAGCAGAGCCATAAAGCCATGCTCACAGATGTCCATGATGGGTAATGCCATGTTGGGCTACTCAACGTGTGGCCATAATGCATAGAAATGTAGAAGAATGATAGTTTGCAGGTCACAGCAGAGCCAGGACTGTGTGAGGTGTGATACCACAAGCACACCCAGGCACAAAACAAACACGTGAGAATCAAACCCTAGACCTTTGACTATGGAAACATTGCACCAACCAGTGGACTACACCTCCACACAGTTCTACACAAATGTATAGAGCCTGCAGATCTCTGATCAAACTGTTTGCTGTCTGTGCCAGTATAAGTTGGACCTTCCACTACCCATGAGTCACTGCACATACAAAACAGTGGTCTGCAGCTGAAGAACCAAAGGAGAATGCACTGATCCAGCATATCAGCTCAGTAAGAGGCACTGGCTGCGTGTGCTACATGCACATAACAACAGCAAGCCGTGCTGCAGAGCAGTTTCAGCTGTCACCCTGAGTGCAAGAAGGGGTGCCCAGCACCTGGTCCACTGAACCTGCCCTGTTAGGGATGATTGCTGTTGGCTGTGCTGTAGGTTCATAGCACTGCTACTGTGTGGAAGGTATTGTACTATGCTTCTTTTTTTTCCTTTGTTCATTGCATGCTGTAGCTGACAGGAACAGCTTGGTCCTATGTTGGGCACTAATTCTCTGATAACAGTGCAGGTTAGTGGCCAGTATCAATATGCTATTGCCATGGACAACAACTGCTGTAGGGGTATATAGGCTGGTGTGAGGGCTACTGCTATTGTACTTCCAGGACCCCGATGAGTAGACCATGAACCACAGCTGCTCCGACCATTGAGAACTAACAATTGACTACAGCACAGGCAATAAGATGAACTGTGTCAGCCAAGCACAAACTAACTGCAGTTAGGCTGCAGGTCAGCATCATGGCATGTGCATAGTGCGATACACAAGAATCAAGAGTGGAGGATGAACACAGATGCTTTATTGAATCCCCAACGCGTTTCGGCAGATGCCTTCTTCGGGGGGAGGATACTTTAATACATATAAAAACAAAACATATTAAAAACATATTAAAACCATAATGAATCAAAAATCAAAATGAAACGGGCACAGTCACCTTAAACATTCAAATTAACAAATGAATGAACCAGTGAACAATACAGTAAACTAAAACCACACATGTGAATAAATATAATTAAAATAAAATAGACGCAGGGCAAAATATGAAGTCTCAATGAACATAAAAAATTATACATAAAAAATCAATATGTAAACACTGCGGGTACAAAAACCCTGATGGTAGATCCTCTTATATTGTAGCTATCACCATGAACTGGAACCAATAGGCTCTTGCAAAAGAAAACTGTAGATTATCTAATGAAACTGTAACATAACAATTAAATTTGACAAAGAGGTCTGTGGGGAACGTGAACACATATACTGAATTAAAATAAATAAAACCCTAGAGGTTATATACATCCTCTAAAACAACAAGAAAGGGAAAAAGAAACTCTTGTTATAAATAACTAAGGAGTGAAAAACTATGCAATACCATTATAAATATAATCAGTAACATGGCTAATATGAGCCATTGTATAGCCAAGGGAACCCCATGTTAAAAAATATATTAAAAAAATGTAATATTTAATTGAAATCTCCAACTGACCAACGTAGGGAAATAGTAAATACTTTTTAAAAAACGGTGAAAATGCATACCAGAAACCAACATTTCTCATGTAAATAAATAATCGGCACATAGTCAACACTATAAAGTGGTGTTAGTTAATAACCATAAAGTGCAAGACCTTTAAAAACACGTCAGCAGAATATTGTTAAAAAGCTGTCAAAGACAGAAACCAAATCTTGCCCGTGAAGAAATCATGCAAATACTGATATAGTGCTACATCACCGGGTTTAGTGTTTAACCCGCGTTTTTCAAAATGCCGTCAAAAAAGGAGAATACTAATGTAAAAATAATCGGCATACAGCCAACACTATCAAATGTGTTTAAAAGAAATTCTTCTTAAAAAACATCTTTAAAAACGCATTTTATTGGAAAAACCAATAGTGCTGTGGAAGTGCCATTGTGAAGCGATTTAATCTATGTTGGAAAAACTATACGTCAGGTTCGTACCAGGATTATAGAGCATAGGAGTTGTCTGCAAAGGAATATTTCAGATAGTCCACTTGTGTCGCATTGGTTACAGAAACAACACACCATTAATGATCTCAAATATTTAGTTGTCAAAACTGTGGTCCCACATTGGAGAGGTGGAGATGCCAATAAGATATTGCTCAAATTAGAGCAGAGATATATTTATGAACTTAACAGTTTGGAATCCAATGGTTTAAATCAGGAGATAGACCTATCAGTGTTCTTATGAATTATACAGTATCCATCAGTGCTTTTATGGTTTATATGTTTTTAGGCTATTTAAACATATTTTTCAGTTAACCGGGTAGCCGGACCCAACGCTCCCCCACCCCCACCCTCATTTACAACTCTTCCTATCCCCCTTTTGCCCTCCTCCGCCCCTTCCCACAAAATGCACAGACCGCCTTTTGTGGTAACAACTGGTCGCAGTTTTATTTCCAAACAACATATTTAACAATAAACAGGAATGCAACAAACCCCAGAGCGGTGCGATGCGTCACCAGCCATGCAATTAGCAAAGCGACCTCGCCTCCGCTCCGACCCCCGTCCCCCACCGGCAACGTTCCAACCACCCCTATCCGACTTCGCTATATTACTAGCAAAAGTCTTCCAGGGGTAGTCCGGGTCGAGGGCACCCCGCCCCCTTCCCAAGTCGCCTAAGGCTCCGGACCCCGGAAACCTCTGGGATCCCGCCGCTCACACCCCCCAGCTGCAACAACCCGATACAATTACTCAGCCCTACCCACCACCATAAGGGGTGGGCGGGTGGGCCGCTTGCCTTCCAGTCCGGCCGCATGTGCTCCCATGCGACCGCGCGCACGCTGTAGCACATGGCCGGACCCCTCCTGATTGACTCCGCTCTAGCACGGCTCGAGCGGAGCCAATCCTTTCAAAAAATGCACACCGCGCCGTGACGCGGCATGCTGTGCACACCCCCCCCCCATGCTACCCCTCCCCTTCCAGCTTGGAGCGAGCAGGGTTCACGCCGGGCCATGTTCCCAACAAACTCGAGGTTTATGTGTTATTGTTTATTTGTTTATGAATTGACTATTTTACATATTATTTAGTTGATAAGTTTGTCACTCCTTTATCAATTTCATTTTTATGTATACATTTCGGTTTATGCAACTGTTTACAGTTTTTATCACAATGGATTTTATGCTTATTTAGTTATTTATGCATTTGTCTATCTATATAAATGGCTTTTTATGTTTATCACATGGACGGGATTGTCAATGTGCTTTCAATGGGTTTTAGCCACGGGCACCCTTGTTTTATCTTCACTTTTTTATTTCATGGTTTTTAAGTATTTTTATTTGCCACATTTCATGTCTCATATAGTTATATACAATACTATTCTATTCATCTCTGTTTGAGTATGCTTGCGAACTCAGCAGTCAGCTGGCCACGCCCCCTGGATTGGCGGGGTTTTCGGCGTCTTTAAAACCATTCCTTTACCACATTACCAGCTTTCAATGTTTGCATGCTGAGCAACGCGGTTCCTTTGTTGGGTACGTTTGATGTTATACTTTAATGGTATGTGTATAGCATTATTAGATCTCTTTAATATATTTGTTAGCAAGGCACACGAGTATTTAGTTGTTCAGCACGGCTAGGTCGTGTTTTAGTTTCAGCGTTCTTTTAAATGGTTTCTGTTCACTTTTTTGAAGATGTTATATATTAATGGTTTAAAAAGGATCCTTTTTAAATTATTTTATAGTGTTGTCTGCATGCCGATTATTATATCAGCATTCTCTTTTTTTATTTTGAGTGCATTTTGAACAGTGCGGATCACACGTTAATACGATGATGTACTCCTGCAATGGCACTTACACAGTTTTATTTTTTTTTAAAATATAATGCGGTTTTAAAAGATGCTCTTTATAAATGGTTTTAAAGGATCTCTTTTAAATTAATTGGTAGTGTTGGCTGTACGCCAATCATCATATCAGTGTTCCCATCTCCTTTTGACTGCATTCTAAACAGCGTGGGTCACACGTTTAACATGATGATGTCGCTTCACAACGGCACTTGCACAGCACTATTGGTTTTTCCAATAAAATGCGTTTTTAAAGATGTTTTTTAAGAAGAATTTCTTTTAAACACATTTGATAGTGTTGGCTGTATGCCGATTATTATTACATTAGTATTCTTTTTTGACTGCATTTTGAAAAACGCGGGTTAAACACTAAACCCGGTGATGTAGCACTATATCAGTATTTGCATGATTTCTTCACGGGCAAGATTTGGTTTCTGTCTTTGGCAGCTTTTTAACAATATTCTGCTGACGTGTTTTTAAAGGTCTTGCACTTTATGGGGCATGTTTACTAAAACCCCGCTAATGTGCGGGCCGCGCTAGTGTGTGGGTGCCATATAAGGAGTGGGCATTTCTTGCTGAAAAAGAAAATCCGGAATTTACATATGCGCTAAGGTGCGCGGCGCCCATGTGCGCCCCGCACATTAGCGCATGAGATAGCTGCGCGGGAGGCATAAGTGGTGCACTGATGTGTAAGTTGAAGAGCAGAGCCACAGCACAATGGTTATGGCACTTACCAATGGTGCAGGGATCAGGAGTTCAATCCCCCCCAAGTACCCAATGAAAACAGCTTGTTGAGGTATATAAATAATGGGCAGCATAAGGCAGCACACTGATGGGCATTAGGCAGCACACTATTCATTTAGGAGGCTTTTTAATATTGGGCGGCAGCACACTGATGTGCAAGCACAGGAACAGAACCACAGCACAATGGTTAAGACACTGACCAATGGTGCAGGGATCAAGGGTTCAATCCCCCACAGTGCCCAATGAACAAGGCTGGCCGAGGCATTACATATTATGGGGAAGATTGGTTTAGGAGTCATTTTATGTTTAGTGTAATTATCACTACTAGCAAACACACTCTCAAAGCGTGTTAACATAAGTCGCCCTATAAGGCACATTTTAAAGTGCACTGTCTGCCAAGGCACCCTAGAATGTTGCTTATAGGGCGCTTTAGAGGGTGCCGTATGAGGTACTGCAAGGTCAGAGTACTGTTTTTGATGGCAGCACTGTGCAGTTTAAGGAATGAAAAGCATAAGTAGGTGCGCTGACATGCAAGGCGGAGCAGCAGTGGAGCACAATGGTTAAGGCACTGACTGCTGATACAGGGGTCATGAGTTTGCTCCCCAGGGTGCCTACTACGTAAGACTGGCTGTGGCATCAGCTTTGCAATGTACATATTTTTTCCTGCAGCACTTTATTTTTATTTTATTAATTGCTGCCAGCAAACACGCCCTCACGTGCCGTAATTGAAGGTGCCGTATAAGGCACCCTATAAGGCACTCCATAGGGCACATTATAAAGTGCACTGTCCGCCACGGCACCCTAAAATGTCCCCTATAGGGCACCCTATAAGTTGCATAACAGGATAATGTATAGTGCACCTTATATGGACGGGAACCATAAGGTGCCCTATAGGGCGCCCTATAAAGCGCCCTCTGAGCCACCTTATGGGTACAGTACGCTGAGGGTGTTTTTGCTGGCATCAAAATATGTACATTAAAAAAAGATAATGCTTTGGACAACCCTATCAAATAACCCCACTGTGGGTTTGAACCCATGACCTCTTGCTTCACAAGCAGTGAAGTAACCATTGGGCTACAGCTCTATAGCTGCTAGCAAACTCCTGGCTGGCTGCAGAGAGCCTGCATGTCACCACACAGACAGTCTGCTGTGGTCACCAGGATAGGGTTAGCCCACCCGTACCCATGATGCACTGCACATGCAAATCAGCTGTCCACAGATGAACACAAGATGGGGAATGCACCCACACAGCACCTCGGCCTGGTAGGGGGAAGTGACCATGTGCACCCACACAGCACCTCGGACTGGTAGGGGGTACTGACCATGTGTTTTACTGGCACAGAGTAGCTACACACCGTCACATTGTGCGGGTACTGTGCTCACCCTGAGGGTCGATGAGGCACCCAGGACCAGGTCCACAACACCTTCCATGACTGAAAGAGACCATGCTGGAAATCCAAAGCAGTGTTAATGTGTAAGATAGGTAGTTTCTGTAGAAACACTTTGGATATCTCTATCTGACTCAGTCAGGTGTAGCCCCCATGGACCCCCAGGTGGGCCATGCACCACCACCACCACCACCCTCCCCCAAGGCTGAGGGTAGCAAACAGGGTCTCCTATCAACAGATCCACATTCTACCTCCCTGCAAAGGTGGCAGTAGAGGGGAACATCAACCCCAGTCCTGTTGAGGAAGACACCCCACAGGGCAGTCAATGCAGCTCTATACACATCCATAACACAATAGCAGACAGACATTAGGCCTGGATATGCTAAGCTGCACCCCACCACTATCTGATATTCTCCTGTAGCAAGCCATCAGCCTCTGCACCCTGCTCCATCAAGACACATACCAGCTGCAAACAGTCTGCTAGCTAGTTCATGGTGCATGTTCCCAGTGGCAATGCATGCACCCAGAACTGGGATGTCAACATACAAAGCATGCAGATAAATCAGTGACAGGGCCCCAAAAGAAAACACATATATATCACATGAGAGAGATACTATATAGCACTATGGGGGTGCCTAGACATGCTGTCATCACTGCACAGTCAGGGTGAGAGTGATCCCCCAGCAGGACATACAGAGGTCACCCTGTCTGTGTAGGTGGTGGCCGGGCACTACAATGTCCCAGCCAGTGCCCTATGCCCTGTGCAGATGCATCCTGGCCAGCCCACCCTGTCCGGGCTATACCCATGGTACCTTGCTCCTCATTATGCACATTGGCAGGCCAATACTAGCAACAGTGCTGGCAGTGTGGGCTGTGGAAGGTGTTTGCAGCCACCACACACTGTATAGACAGACATACACTCCCACACCTATGCCAGCATTGTGCTACTATAGAGGAGTTTATCAGCCTTGCCCACCACACCAGTCCTGGGCACAGTACAGGCATGGATATGCTACGCAATACTGTTGGGGGTCACTCCCCAGGGTGGTAAATACTGTCAGAGACCAGACCTGAAGCTCACACCGCAGACATCAGAAAGATTGTTATGATGGAGCTCAAAGAGAAAACTGTGCTTAACGTAGGACTTCCTGTCTGCCAGTAATCATAAGACACATTTGATAGGTGTGTACCGTTTACCCAGATGTCAGGTGGCATTGCTAAGGTATGCAAGTGCTAGTATTGGGAGATGCACGCAGGGCCCAATGTCCTGCCTCTCCAGGAGGCATTGGCCAATGGGGCCTGTGGGTGTGGGTGTGGGTGTGTCTGGCCCTGTTGGCTGCTGCTTTACGGCAGGGTTTCCCAACTCCAGTCCTGGTGTTCCAAACACTGTTTGGGTTTTCATGCTGTCCCTCATAAATATGCATGAGCTACATCTGCATACCATGGGGGTGGTGCATAGATATGCAGCACAGGCATCTTTATTAGAGTCAGCATGGAACCTGAATGGTGTGGGGCCCTCCAGGACTGCATTTGGGAGACTCAGCTCTAGGTAATGTGCCTGTTTATGGTGTCTGTGTTTGGTGTGGTAAAATATAGGCGTATTAACCATGCTTATGTTCTCAGCAATAAAGGTTTGTCCTTACTACCATGGTTTAGTTGTGGGAAAAATATGTGGACTGGATTGGCAGTAGCCCTAGCTGGGCTTTGAACTTTCTGTTCTTGCACACACTGTCTGTGTGCACTGCACCACTGTGTTGCCACAGATATGTTGCATTCCCTGGGGAATTCATGACTGTACATCTGACAGAGCCTGTCTTGCGGTGGACGTGCCAGCCTGCACAGGCCTAGGCCACTGTCTGCTGTGGATTGCAGCCACTGCCCCCTCCACCACCTATACCCTTCCACCAACATGCAGACATGTCCTTATCTTGGAAAAAGCATATGACCTGATTGAGTTGTGGCACTCCAGGACTGAATTTTGGGGACTTGGCTGTAGGTAATGCCCATTGTTATGGTGTGTGTGCGGTGTAGGGTAAAATATAGGTGTTTGAACCATGCTTATGTTCACTGCAATAAAGGAGTGTCTTTACTATCACTGTTTAGTGGTGGGTAAAACTATGGGGATTGGGTTGGCAGGAGCCCCAGCTGGGATTTGAACCTGTGATCTGCTGGTCCTACAGGCACTGGCTGTGTCCACTGCACCACACTGTGGCCACAGAGACAGTGCAGTCCCTGGAGATAGGAAACCTGGCCGGACGAGTCAGAAACCCTGCTCTGCACAATTTTACTGTGTGCTCATTTACCTTGTATGGAGACAAAAGTGCAAATAAACCTCATAAATGACATCGAAAAAAGGAGAAAAAACCCATAACCAAGCCGGGCAACAGTGATAGCAATGGGCAACAATAAAAAACACTCCCAGGAAAGCTCCAATAAAAAGAAATGATTGTTGGAAGGGTCTACGGAGCGTAGACCCTTCCAAACATCATTTCTTTTTTTTTGGAGCTTTCATGAGAGTGTTTTTTATTGTTGCCCATTGCTATCACTGTTGCCCAGCTGAATTATAATTTTTAGAATTTTTGTTGTGGTCATTTTCATGTTTTATTTGCAATTTTGTTCTGTGCACATGTATCACACTGCTCACATTTTGTTGGTTTCCCCGGTTTTGCTGTACATTGCTAACGGAAATGGTTTCTCTTCCCTTTAAATCGGCTCTAACGCGAGGTTTTCACTCGCGGTATTTTTTAGGTTGATTTTCAGCCCCGCTCCTGTATGGGGAGCATCTCCCCTCCCACTCTCCACCCATTGACCCCGTCCCTCCGCCCCTCGGGAGCCTTCCTCCGCACTCGGAATGCCTTTCCACGCCCCTATCGCACATCAGCGCGCCGCGCACTTGTGCGGGCCCGTTAGTGTGACGCGCACGTGTGCGGGGCACAAAAATGCACTATTAGCGTGCGCTAAGGTACCTTAGCGCACGCTCAAGTGCGCCCCGCACATTTGCGCGGTTTAGTAAACATACCCCTATGGTTATTAACTAACACCACTTTATAGTGTTGACTATGTGCCGATTATTTATTTACATGAGAAATGTTGGTTTCTGGTATGCATTTTCACCGTTTTTTAAAAAGTATTTACTATTTCCCTACGTTGGTCAGTTGGAGATTTCAATTAAGTATTATATTTTTTTAACATATTTTTTAACATGGGGTTCCCTTGGCTATACAATGGCTCATATTAGCCATGTTATTGATTATATTTATAATGGTATTGCATAGTTTTTCACTCCTTAGTTATTTATAACAAGAGTTTCTTTTTCCCTTTCTTGTTGTTTTAGAGGATGTATATAACCCCTAGGGTTTTATTTATTTTAATTCAGTATATGTGTTCACGTTCCCCACAGACCTCTTTGTCAAATTTAATTGTTATGTTACAGTTTCATTAGATAATCTACAGTTTTCATTTGCAAGAGTCTATTGGTTCCAGTTCAAGGTGATAGCTACAATATAAGAGGATCTACCATCAGGGTCTTTGTACCCGCAGTGTTTTAAAGTGAGTAATATGTTGCATGTTTACATATTGATTTTTTATGTATAATTTTTTATGTTCATTGAGACTTCATATTTTGCCCTGCGTCTATTTTATTTTAATTATATTTATTCACATGTGTGGTTTTAGTTTACTGTATTGTTCACTGGTTCATTCATTTGTTAATTTGAATGTTTAAGGTGACTATGCCCGTTTCATTTTGATTTTTGATTCATTATGGTTTTAATATGTTTTTTAATATGTTTTGTTTTTATATGTATTATAGTATCCTCCCCCCGAAGAAGGCATCTGCCGAAACGCGTTGGGGGTTCAATAAAGCATCTGTGTTCATCCTCCACTCTTGATTCTTGTGTATTGCTTGTTGGTTTTGCAAGAGGACCTTGCTCTTCTTGATGTGCATAGTGCGACCATGAGCACCCTACCTTGGGATATGCATATCCAGACAGAGAATACATCCACATCACTGGAACCAGACAGCATAATAGCGCTATGTGGATACATAGCCATGCCATGGTCACTCTTTGGTCATAGAGAGAGTGACATCAAAGTATGACATACAGGGCCACCCAGGCAATGCCTGTAGCAGACGGGAACATTGGCATCTCAGCCAGTGACCCTACCATTGTGACAGACACAACCAGTCCAATCTGCACTGTTTTATGCGATACCACAATCCTCTACCTTGCCTTATTCACATTTTCCATACAGGCTGGGAAAGCCTTGGACAATATGAGCCAAAGTGCAGTGCAGAAAGCCAGAGGACAAAGGGGATCTGTATACTCACACATACTCAATGGTGCACTGTGCAACAGTGGAGATGGTTGGCATTCCTGCATGACACTCCTGTCTCAATGTCAGTTCAGGGATTGATAACATGTGCTTTGTTTGCAGGTACTATTACATGCCTTGGCCTCACCACATGTTGTTACCATGTGTTATTAGCCTCCAACCAGCTGTGGATAGTGGAGCCCATCAGTGCTGCTGATGGGTGTTTCCACCCTTGCTGGCTGCCTCCTTGGGGGTTGCACATGCTGGAGCTATACTTACACTGTCAGCTAAACCTTGTCCATAGGAAGATGCAATATGGAAACCCCAGCGGGGACCTGAGCATGAGACTCTCTGCACATAAACACACCAACCATATATGTTGCACCTTATGGAGTTAATAGCTCCTGTTGCTGACACACTTCTCTTTGGCTGACCTTTGGCATATGATGCAATGTGCATGCTGCACACGACCAGGGCAAGGCTTCTGTCTGCTGCAAGCTGGTGCTACTTCTCATGCCACTACCAACACCCCTCCATGCAGTCCATGCCCACACACTGTCAATGGTAGTGGTCACAATCCTAGCATGTTAAACATGCAGGTTTGTTGGGCACTTTGGGCACAAAGGCTGGATGGGGGGGGGGCAGGGGCACATATGGATGGCCATGCAGCTCCCCCACCAGCTGCCTATGCAGGGGCCCCATCACTGCCTGCCACTGATACGTCTTGGGGGGAGGATGGCAGCCACTTCTGTTGTATTTCCCTGGGCACCTACATTTTCCAGTTACCTGGAGGGCTACAGCTGCAGGCACTATCTTCCTCTTCCTCCACAGCTGGGTTCAGTGGCCTGAGGAGGGGCCACTGGCATCTCTGCCAAGAGTGTTATGTCCTTTGGACCACCCCATGTGGCACATCACCATTCCACACCAGCAGTGTTCCACCACTGTCACTGTGTGATCATGACGAACATCACAGTGCTGCGGATGGAAGCATTCCCCTATGTGAGAAGCTTACAAAGGTTAGGCCTCCTCAACCTGTTGGTGAGATGGTTGGGGGAGATATGATAGAGGTCTATACAGTACTGAATGGCATGGAATGGTTCATGGTTTAACAGCATCACAATATGGGGGGACTGGGGGACCGGCACTGCCACTACAGTGTAATGCATTTCAGACACATTGGGGCATATAGTTTGTCATTCAATGCATTGGCAAACACTGGCACACAGTGGCAGTGTATGTTGTGATAGCTCCTCGTATAGCTGGACTTCAGGAGGGTTTGGCCACAGTCCTGAAGGAAAGGTCATTATATGTTTATTTGGGGGGACACTGAGGATCAGCTGCTTGACCAAATACAGGCCTCTTTGACAATAGGTGTCCTTTTGGGACCTACCTAGGTACCTGTGCCCCTGATTGGCCACTATTGGACAGAGGATAGTGGGCTTGAAGGACCTTGATCTGAAACAGTATGGCATATATTCTAAGCTTCCCATCAGCATAGTGCCCTTTCCTACATGAGCACAATGCTGTTGCTGCTAATGGAGCACCACTATCAATATCTTGGACTCCCTTGTCAGTGCATAACATTGCTGACACTGAAATAGTCTCTCTCTCCTCTACAAACACCTTTTCCGCGAGGTTTTAATCAGCGATCGGGTTCCCAGCGTTAAAGGGCTTTTCAGGCCATTGTGCAATCTGCGGTATGGGAGCATACATTGTAAACACCTACTGCCCGCCACAGTCACACCCACTCTCTGCCCCCTGCATCCTTAACATTGCCGGTGCCTTTACCGCACCTTAAAGCAGCATTTTATTGGCATTAAGGGATCAAGTGTGCTGATAGCCTGAGTTAACAGCACACATGTTCCCTTACCACCGTTTAGTAAACATACCCCATAGAATAACTTACCGCATCAAATTTATCGAACAACAGAATTTCTTTCAAATACTTTTTCTACAGCTCGAAGGGGGACAGAAGCCGCATCACAGGAAAATTCAGGAATCACAAATTTCTTAATCTTAATTGATTCTCCATTGCCTCTAATTTGGTATGAATAACCAAGCTATCCTTAACTACTGCCCCCCTAGAGACTCCAATGAAGGCTGAGATCTTTCAAGTCTCATTATGCAAGACTCTAGAGAAGAAATTAAAGAGGCCTGCTGTTTAAATTTGTCCACAGATTCCTCAGAAAATTTACACCATTGACCTATAGTCCCAGTCACTATCGATTTCACTCTCAACAGCTTTCCCTAAACATTCTTCAAGGAAACCTCAGTGGAGGAGCCTAATGGCAGAATCAAACTGCCTTGGGGTACGAAACACCAGCTGGGGGACCCAAGGGAAGGGGGATCACGGAGAGTGTTTGCTTGCAGCTAAACAAGGAGTGGCCCTCTGAAAACCACTACTAGCGTCCAAGAGCAGACAAACCTGTCATAGAAGAAGACTGGGGTGGAAGTGCAACTGGAACTCAAGGAAGTTTCAATATCCAAAATATTACTCACAGTTGTAGAAAGAGGTAAAGCAACAGGCTGCACATGGAGGTTCATAGGTCCCTTGATTGGGACTGCTCCTCCAGCACCTCCTGGTGCCTTGTTCTTCACCCTCCACTTACCCATAACAATTCGTGAAAGGGCTCAAAAGGGGCAGGACATGCCTCTTTGCTCACGCCCCTTCAGTCATGTGCCCATAGTCACACACTCGTGGCCGCATCCTGTGGGAAAACTGAGCTTTTACCTCTGAAGCTGATCACAGGGGGGAGGAGCAATCTTACAACCGGCCCTGTGAATGAGCTTAGAGGGCAGGCTGTGCTGCTGTGGGGACTATGGTTAAAAAAAAAAAAACAAGGATCATGACAAAGATAGGGCAGGAGCAGGACTTGGGGACGGCAGTCCCTTTGGAGAGCTGGAGTGCAGGGGTCCCATGTTTCAATGGTGTTGAAGCTGAAGAGGCCAAATGGAAAAAAAAAATTGAGGCCTTGGGGAACCACTGGGAGATGGACTTCTATGTTCACGACATTCTAATAGTATGCAAAGCTGACAAGAGGCTATCAGGTGCAGATTGCCAATTCAGAGAGAGCACCTGGGCATCTGTGAGCTATTTTTAAATTTAAAGGGCCCGCATACTATTATACTCGTAATAAAAGATTTAAAAAGGCATCTTTTATCATGAAAGGGGGTAAGAGGCATGTTTAAGAAAAGTTAGTTTATGGCAGAGCTACTCAATTCCAGTCCTGGAGGTCTGCAACCCTGCAGGTTTTTGGGATAGCCCTAATGAATATGCATGAGATATATATGCATTAGAGATATCCTGCCAACCTGACTGGTTTGTGGCCCTCCAGGGCTGGATTTGGAGACCCCTGCCTTACACCTCTGTTATTTAAGATTGTGAGTGGGCAAGGTGCAGATGTCCAAGACATCAATAAGGTTAGATAGAATTTGTTACATTCCTCCGCGCTTCTCGCCACCACCAAAATATTTTCTATTAGACAACTTTTTGGTGGTGGTGAGAATCGAGGAGGAATGTGACACATTCTTTCTACCCTTTTGATGTCTAGGACATCTGTACCTTGCCCACTCATAATCTTAAATGACAGAGGTGTAAGGCAGGGGTCTCCAAATCCAGCCCTGGAGGGTCACAAACCAGTCAGGTTGGCAGGATATCTCTAATGCATATATATCTCATGCATATTCATTAGGGCTATCCCAAAAACCTGCAGGGTTGTGGACCTCCAGGACTGGAATTGAGTACCTCTGGTTTATGGTAACATTATGCAAATATGTATGCAAATTACCCCTTATGCAAATGAGGCCCCGCACCGAGTCTCTGACATGGCCCCATACCTCCCTTGGACCGCCCCTGCATAGAGACACCATTGCAGTACTGCTGAACCCTCTAGGTTACCATGGAAATCTTAATGCTGCTGGGAAGCGATCACTAGGTGGTGTCTAAGAGGACAGACCTATTTTGGTGAGCTGAGAGTTTGAGATTAGGTTTTTGCTGGGAAAAAGGACAAGACTGGAATTTTCCTTGTTGAATGTGTGAATGTGAGTGAATAAATTCAAGTTAAGTGCAGTGGTCTGTGACATTATGCCACTCTGAGTGAATAAACTGGAATAAGTACTGTAAATGTTTTGGGCTATATGTGAGGTGGTATCAGATGGAGCCAAAGCTAATAATTAATCACTGAGCCATGTAATGAAAGCCTGAGTGGCAGTAGCTTGACTTCGAGCTTGAGTTCTGGAGAGAGGGACATGCACTCTCTTTTCCATGTAGGGCATAAAGGAAACACTAAGAAAGTCCTGGACAAATTTTATACTGGCATGAATGCAGAATTGTGAAAGAAAGAGTAATGAATGTGTAAAGTTGAGCTCCCTTTTGTGATCTCACTAGATAGGGATTTGCAATTATCTTTTTCTTCTTTGTAGATAGAATAGGGTAAAAGCAGGGTTGGCACTGCCATTAGGTGAACTAGGCAAGCGTTTAGTGCATGCTCATTGCTGCCACTGCCACCCCTCTCTGGGGCCTGCAGTAGTGACATTGGCATGGAAACCGTGATTCAGTGCTTACCTAAACTGTCCGGCACTGCATTGTGGTTCCTGTCTTCTATTACACATGGTCAACAAAGTTTTACAAAAGTCATGTTACTGAAATAAAAATAGTCATTTCTTATCAATTTTTATATGCTGAACACGAATATGACAGTGAAATTGCAAAGTTGGCTCTAGTTTTTTTGTAATCTACAACAATTAATGTTTACATCACAAAATGCATGTCAATAGTAAATATAATAGGCCTTTGGTTAATACCTGTAAAAAAACTACTTCTACTACTACTTCTTAGATTTTTTTCGCCTGTCTCTTGTACAGCTGTTCGGGAGCTTCTCTGGGGAGTGTCCAGCAGTAGTCAGCCAGCATTGTAGTGGACCATTTTCCTTGGTATCTTTGCTCCATCTTTGCAATATCCTGGTGAAAACGTTCGCCCTGTTCATCACTAACCATACCAAAGTTGTCAGGAAGGAAATCAAGATGGGAATCAAGGAAATGGATCTTTAGAGACATATTGCAGCCAAGTTTCTGATACTGCATCAGCATGTCTTCTACTAGTTCCTTGTAGTTTTCTGTGCTAACATTCCCAAGAAAGTTTGTTGATACTAGGCGAAAAGCATTCTATGCTTGTTTCGCATCACCCTGCAGCAAGTTGTTGAACCGGTCATCTTTGAAGAGCTCTGGGGACCCACATCTTTGAAGAGCTCTGAGGACCCACAAAAACTCCGTCTTTAATCTTTGCTTCGCTGAGTCGAGAGAATTTTTCATGCAGGTATTGGAAAGCTGGCGAAGTGCGGTCCATGGCTTTCATGAAGTTTTTCATCAAACCTAGTTTGATGTGAAGGGGTGGTAGCAGGATTTTGTGAGCCTCAACTAGAGCTGGGTGCTGGATATTCTTCTCTCCAACTGTTACATTTTGTCTGTGATTCCATTCCTTCCGCAAGTAGTGCCAATCCCTTGCTTGGCTATCCCACTCACATAACAAACACATGTATTTTATAAATCCTTGCTGCAGTCCCATTAAAAGGGCAACTACCTTCAAGTCACCACAGAGGTGTCAGCTGTACTTGTTATAGTTAATGGAAGTCAGTAGATACTTTAAGTTATCGTATGTCTCTTTCATGTGGACGGCATGCGCTACTGGAATAGATGAAAGACGGTTTCCGTTGTTCAAAAGCACAGCCTTCAGACTCAGTTTCAAAGAGTCTATAAATAGTCTACAGTCTTGTGGATCATGAGTGATTTTTAAGGCATTCATAAGGCTTTCAATATCGGAACAGAATACCAGATTACTTTCCTTTCTGACTGCGTATAGTACACTGCTGACGTCAGATGGCTTCAGCAGCCGTCTGGCAGTAGTATTGCATTGCATCAGAAAATGATGCAATCAACTCTGGATGATGTGTGCATGCTGGTATTATGCAATGTGATGCAATATTACATCAGTCAAGGCTTATTTGGGTTGTTGTTGATGTCCTACTGGATACATTTACACGGTGAAACGTCAAAAATGAACTACATGCAATATCTTCAAAATGAGAGCCAATAATTTTTTTTTAATGTTATATTCGTGTTCAGTTCACCAAGATACTACAGATTAGGGCCTTTTAAAGTCAGTAACGATTTCAATGTTGACCAGTGTTATCTGCTACCTCCACCTCCCTCCAATGCAGACTCCTGATTTATGCAAACCAGAAGTCTGCATCGGAGGGGGGCAGAAGCAGAAGATAGTAGAAGGAAGGAACTGCAACGCAGCACTGTAAAGTTTAGGTAAGTGCTATGTCGTGGTTTCCATGTCACTGCTACTCACTGCAAACCCTAGAAAGGGGCAGTAGGGACAGCAATGGGGGGTGGGGGGGAAGCAGGATAGAGGGATCACTTAGGTCACCTCCGATCCGTACCCCAGCCCTGGATGTAAGAGTTTAAGTAGACCTAAAAGGCTGTAATCATATTAAAGGAAAGAGCACCATTAGATTATAATTCAGGTTTTCCCTTTTTGAGTTGGTGAAGTCTAAGAGCTGGAGACTTTTCTGAGGAGCAATGAAATGCCTGGGACTAGTGTATCATCCATGAACTGCTGATTAAGATAAATGCACAGCAACAAACAGTTTATGTACTCCGGCCAGTTTTTTAAGTAAAGAATACAAAACCTTTAAGGAAGGACTAGTAAATGAGACATTGTTCCTCCTAACATTTTGAATAATTTATTTTCCTTTTGGAAGGACACACATACATGTAGACACACATTGAAAGGGCAGTTGTTGTTCTTACCTGACTTTGCAGTTCCAGAAGGTATTGATTCTGTAAAAAAGTAAGACAATTATCAATTCTTCTGATGTATAACAGACAAGTGTGCATGAGAAACTTAAAAGAAATGAAAAAGCGATACTTATCTGATAAAATTCCGATTGTAGTGGTATTGCTGAAATCTGAAAAAGAAGAAACAAAATATTGTTTAGGCATACTAAAGCTGCATAACATAGAATTGTTGTCAAAATAATTTATATTTGAAAGGAATGATTTATGATGACTACCATCTGGTAACCGATGGAGCGCCGACTCACCGCTCCTCCTTACCCCCCCTCAAACTTAAATCCTTCCCTTCACCCCTTTTCCTGGTCCCCTCCCCACCCCCTTACCCCAAGAGGCACAAAGACACCACGACAATCAAGAGTTTGGACAACCAACAGGTCGCAGCTTTATTAACTTTTAATGCATGAACATAACATCACATAACATAACCCAGCGGACTAATCCATCACCAGCCATATCACTAGCAAGGTGATAGCGCCTCCGCTTTTTCTCTTCTTTCCCCCCCCCCCCCCTTAGCCCCAGACTTCGCCATGTCATTAGCAAAAGCCCAGCCAGGGGGGTTGTCCGGGTTGGGGGGGACCAACCCCCGTCCCAAGCTTATCCTAAGCGTCTGGACCCCGGAAACCTCCGGGATCCCGCCACCGGTGCAGATGTCCTGCACGTCACTGTGCCACCCCCCCCCAAAACAAAGCTGCGACCAGCGAGAATCCTGCAGAGCAACCCACTCTAGAGCTTCCTGCCAATCATTCAATAATAAATCTAACCCCACCGGGGATAAATGTACCCCATCCCTTCCGTACAAACCTGCACAGCTCACATCCACCCAGGAATGCATGATTTGGTATCCCCCATGCGCACAAACCCAGCGGCCGATTTGCCGGTTTATCTTCGCTAGGCCCCGCAACCAACACCGCTGGTCCCGACAACTCGGCCGTGGGATAATGTCAGACCACATTATTATTAGTCCCGGGAATAAGTGCAACACCCCCCCCCAAGTCCTTTTGCACCGCTCTGATTAACTGCTTGCAAGTCCATCCCGATAAGTCGTTGCCACCCAGATGAAGTAAAATCAAGCCCGGTGGACTCCGAAGTCTTGCATGGTGCCGAAGCAAAGGGAGCAACTGCGTCCACCACAGACCTCGCTCATCCAGCCATGTAACGGTCACTACTGCCGGATCCAGGCCAAAATTCGACCCCAACGGATGCACAGCTGCACGCCGACCCGCCCAATACACAAAAGAAGGGCCGATCAGCCAGCAGCTATGCGGAGTCCGCTCTCGGTCTGCAAAAGAAACAAATTATTAGTCACCTGCCTTCCCTGAAACCCCCCATTAGAAACGGACATATCCCAGAAAGGTAGCCAAAAAAAAAAAAGAGTGGCAGGTTCACACACAACACCTTTATTATACAATCAATAGGTGGCCAAAACCCAACACAGGACCGTGTTTCGTGTTGTACTTCATCAGGGGTTGTAAGGGCACACTTATCGATTTGTGGTGGCAATAAATTTCACAATGCACTTTGAAAATGTGATTGGAGCACCTAATACAAGGGCTAATAGTGCTTCTGATTTGTAAAGGCCGCCGAAGAATCACTTCAAAGGCGAGTAACACATCAAAGGAATGAAATGTTACTCGCCTTTGAAGTGATTCTTCGGCGGCCTTTACAAATCAGAAGCACTATTAGCCCTTGTGAAATTTATTGCCACCACACACCGATAAGTGTGCCCTTACAACCCCTGATGAAGTACAACACGAAACATGGTCCTGTGTTGGGTTTTGGCCACCTATTAAAGGTGTTGTGTGTGAACCTGCCACTCTTTTGTTTTTTTGGCTACGTTTCTGCTGAGTGTGGCTGCTGCTGTTTTTTTGTTGGTTCTGCATATCCCAGAAAGGCCTTAGACCGCCATCTCCCTATGTGCTGCACCTCCTGACCCGACAAACCCGCCGCCGCCGCACTAGTTGCTGCACCTATGCGGAAGGAATGCAATGCAAAAAGAAGAGGCTGTTCCCCCACCTCCCGCAGCGCCATGCGTAATACCGCTGCTACCTGAAACCTTGTCACTTTTTTAGAATCAGCATGAACAAACAGCAAACCACCGACTGCAGGGCGACAATGTAGATATTCCCGCAATGCAGCTACCGGACAGGTTGACCCACTAACCAACTCCCGCAGCACCACCCACAGGCCATGCCCTAGCTAATCAGTCTTAGACCCAGCCAACAAGACCCGCAAGCTCCCCCCTTCGAGCTGAACATGCCGCAAGAGCAAACCTCCCACCCCCTTCGAACCCCCCGAAGTAGTAACTAACTCCCTGATACGAAAAGCCCCAAAGAATGCTAAACAAAATATAGCCTTAAACAACACCCCTTCATAACTGGATGACGCCACGTCAGGTAGTACAGTGCAAATCCGCACCAGCAAGTCGTGCGTGATAGGTCATCTGCGGTCCCTTTGTCCCGGCTCCATTCTCTCCCACCCGTGCATCAACCTCCGGTTTAAAAAACTGGTCCCTTCAGGAGCCCAGCCCACCGCCTTTGCAAAAAACATAAACCCTGCCAGATGAGACCACACCGCCGCCTTAGATATCCCGCTCTGTTTTACAGCCACTACATACTGAGCCAGCATCCAATCGGAAACAGCTTCCAGCCACCATCCATTCACCTCGCAGAACTCTTCGATCTTGCCACAGCCACGCTGATACGCCACCCACGTCGTGTGCACTACTGAGTTCTGCAGCAAACTCAACATCCCGACAGGCCAACTTGCCACAATTGCTCTGGGACCCTGCATCCAGCTGCAGCTGCTCCTGGTGCAAGTTTGCGAAAACGCTCCTACTGAAAATGAGAAAGAGCATCAGCCACCTCACTGATGCATCCCGGGATATGCCTCGCTCTGATCAGGACATTCAAACGTAAGCATGACAATACCACCTCCCGCATGAGTTCAGCCACCTGCCTGCACCTTGGGGTATAATGGTTAATAACACTAACCACAGAGGCATTATCGCACCACCACAATACCTGCCTATTACGCAAGCGGTCTGGCCACAATTCCAATGCAACCAACATGGGAAATAGCTCCAAAAATGCCACATTCTTCACCAAACCCGCATCCCGCCACTCTTGCAGCCATCTCTCGGCACACCAGGCCCCGGCAAAATAAATGCCCAGACCTATTCCCCCTGCTGCATCCATGTACAACTGCAAATTGTCCGAGGAAATCTCTTCCCCGATCATGACCGAAGTCCCATTAAATTCTTTCAAGAATATATCCCATATTCTTAAGTCCTCCCTCATCTCTCCTGACACCCGGATTCGATGATGCGGTTGCTTTACTCCCGCCGTAGCTCCTGCCAAACACCGCAAAAACACCCTACCCATCGGGATGACCTTGCACGCAAAATTCAAAGCACCCAACAATGCCTGCAACTCCCTCAAGGTCAACTTACTAGATGCCCTTGCATTGGCTACCAACACCCATAACCGGACCATCTTCTCATGCGGCAGCCAAACCTCCATCTCTGAGGAATCCAACTCTACACCTAAGAACGTCAACCGCCTCGTGGGACCCTCCGTCTTCCCTTCTGCCAGTGGCATACCCAACTCTTTCGCCAAGTCCATAAAACCATCGACCAGCGATTGGCACTCCTCGGACTGATCGGACCCCACAAACAAAAAATCGTCCAAATAATGTACCACATTAGCACAACCGACATCCTTCACTAACGCCCAATGCAAAAATGTGCTAAATTTTTCAAAGTATGCACAGGACACTGAACAACCTATTGGCATGCACTTATCAAAATAAAATTTGTCCCTCAAACCGAAAACCCAACAATGGGAAACTATCCGGATACACCGGCAGTAGCCTAAATGCCGCCTCAATGTCAACCTTCACAATCCACGCCCGTCTCCCCGCCAGCCTAACCAATTCCACTGCCCGATCAAAAGACGCATAACACACCGCACACTTATCCCGCGGTATTTGATCATTGACCGAATCTCCTTCAGGAAAGGACAGGTTATGAATTAGTCTAAACTTTCCCGCTTCTTTTTTAGGAATAATCCCCAATGGGGAAACCACTAAATTCGGGAACGGCTTCTCGGAGAAGGGGCCTGCAACATGACCAAGCTCCAATTCCAATAACAACATTTCCCCCACAATTTTCGCTAACGTCGTACCGAAGGTGTGTTGCGCGACGATCTGCCTATCACTTCGCCAACAACCGGAATGACAAAACCCTCCCGAAACCCATTGTCTAAAATTACCCTGTCTCCCCGCTTTGGATAACAGGCCAACCTAGCCTGCAACTCCGTTACCTTAATTGGGGTAGGGGCCAAACTGGATAACTCCCTACTTCAGCAATGGCCCTCCTGGAGGAGTGGAGACCTTCTTGCCGCACTTTTCTGCTGCATGTCCCCCCCCCCTGCAACTGGAGCATGTGTGCCAAAATTTGCATTCCGGAAAGGGGCATGAAGCTTTATTAAATCTCCAGCACACATACCCCGATCCCCCAGCCACCCCCTTCTGTTGCAACCCGGCTCCTGTATTCCGAAAGGAATGACCCCCGCCCCCTTGAGCAGCGCCCCCTAGTTTCCCGCCACCTACACCCCCACCCCCCCTTTGCCAACATCTGTGTGAGCCATAAGTTAATGTCCTGGGATCCCCAAGACAAAACTCGATTCTCCTCCATCTTATCTCTAAACCGCTCGTCGTAGTTCAACCACAACCAGCCCATATGCGTTTGCGCAGCCTCTAAAATCGCATCCGCGTATGCCAGCAGCATCCCATATTGCTCCGGATGATAATGCCCCCACACGCTCGCTAAACGCAAAAAAGATTGCGTCCAATTCACTACATTCCGGGAAACCTTCTTCACTCTACCTGCCTTTTCATCCTCTTTCTTCTTCCTCCTACTATCCCCCAAACGCCTCCTTCCCTCCAATAATCGGAAAATGTCTATATACCTATGTTTTCAAATCTTCTGACGTAATTTTTTGGGGACCCCCTCCCACAATTCCGCATACGCCGCCAAAGAAGGAGCTCCCCCCACCTGCTGCCCTGTCACCCCGCCACAGCCTCCTACCAACGGCCCCAAGTCCCCTCCACTCGAAGAGGAGGACGACGAACAGCTGGATGATGACGAGGACGAATCCGACCCGTGTCGCCTCCTCCCTCCATGCTTATGTTTTCTACACCCTTTTTCTTTGTTTTTTGATGACCCCCTTTTTTCCCTAGACACATTTCCTCACACAGCTGGGAACTCACCTGTGTCCACATGCCCTGCAACTGCCACATCTGCCCCAGTCGCCGCAATGCCGCTCTCCTCCACGAGCTGCTGCTGTTCAATAGTTTGCCTGCCTGCTCCATCTCCTCCTCGCATCAGATAAGCCTCTGGTTGACCCTCTTCCCAGGAGCCTTCTCTTCCCATCGCTGCAGTGCTTGCACCCCTCACAGGCATCTGAGGAGACAAAGAAGGAAAAACAGGGGGCGGAACCACCGCAGGCCAAGCTGGCTACCAAGCCCCAAGACACTCAGCCCTTGATGAACCCTGTCCCCCTCTTGCCCAATGATCCCAAGCACCTGAGCTCCCTGCGGGCCATGCCCCTCCCTGCTCCCCCCACCCAGCATACAGCATGCATGGACCTAATCCAACACCGCTGTCATAAACATTACCTGAGAGACCCCTAGACTCAATCCCCTCGGGGCCCAGAGGAACCCCTTTGCCCCTAAATACCCACCCCTCCTCTGGACCAGCTTCTGCACCCTGCCAACTGCCCCTCTGCGCACTCAACTCCTCTCCCCTCTGTCCCCCCCCGCTTCTTTGACCGCGAGCGAGACCCCCGTGTAGGTCCACCGACTCTCTCCTCTCCCGTCGCTGCCTCATAACCCCTCCCTGCCCCCGGCGTGGAAGGAACCCCTCTTTGTGCAGACCGCCCCCCCTTGCACCTTTGACATTCCTTCACGCTCTCAATTCTCTTCCCCGTACCTCCGAACCCCCCCCATCACATCCCGACCCAGTCATTATCCCCTTCCCCCTCCCTCCTAGCTCCCCTCTCCATCTGTCTCACCCGCCTCCCAGATAATTCCTCAGCCCTCCCCGGCACTTTGCCCTGCTGTTTCCTTCGAGCCGGCATTGCAATAGCCGCCCTCGGGATGCTCTTGGGTGTATTATTTATATATAGGGTTTTTTGGGGGGGTTTTATACCCATTGTTCCACCTACGAGCAATTCCCCACTTGCCTGCCTTCCCTGTGGACCCAAGGAAAAAACGTCGCCGCAAAGGTGCAGACCATGCACTTTCATTAGGCTCAAGCCGGGCCCCGCAGTGCTGCTCTCCGCGATCCTCCGAAGAACGCCAAAGGCCCGCCAACCGAATCCAACGCAGAATCAAGGACAGGCCAGCGCCTCACCACACCGATCCCGGCTTTGCGACTGTTAGCCCGGGGCCCATCGAGCAAAAATGCACCCCTGCCTCTTCTTTCCTTTCACTCATTGGCTCCCCCCCGTGATCACGTGAGTAAAAGAAGCATTTGGGCTTTTTATTTGCCTAAAACCTCTAGTAACCTCTAGTAACTTTTCAGCTATGTTTTTTGATTGGGCAAAATCCACAATTAACAAAATTGCCCTGAAAAGAACATTGAATGACTGCCCAAACCCCCTACATCAACACCACACAGCACAACACCCCATCACACACTAAATCATAATGGAAATGGAAATATTAAAACCTGCTCATGACATGCCAAAATAAACAAACAGAATACAGAAAACTCCTCAATACTTGTAAATAGTTAGATATAGAGATGCTCAATGAGGCATGTCAAGCACTCTCTATTAAGTTAATAATGTTACTGTATATAGTTAAGAAGAAAATGTTCTATGTAACTGTATATGGTTAAGAAGAAATTGTTCTATGTAACTGAATATTTACCTGTTCTGTAATATTCAAATTGTTGTTCACTGCAAACCACTTTTTTTCCACCAGAAAAATGTGGTATAAAAATTTACAATAAAATAAATAAACATTTATTTAAAAAAAACTGAAAATGATGCAAGAAAGTAAACAAAATAAAACTTTTTTTGTTGCACACCCCTATATTAGACATTAAAGTCTTCACTTTTCCACTTAATCCACTTCCATATATTGTCCTCCTTATGCACTCCTGCCCCCCTCCTTTTAACCCCCTTACCCTCCCCCTTATTATTACAAAATATACATAGTTGCCTTTCTGGCAATATACGATTTCTTGTTAACTATAGATACGTTTTCTACTACAAATTATTGTTCTATGTACAACAGTTGTAGCTTACTTGAGTTCTATGTAAACCACCTTGAATTGTAGAATGGCGGTATATAAAAACGTTAATAAATAAATAAAGTTTACTTTTATATTTTTTTTTTGTGAAAGCAATCTGGTTCCATCTGTCAGACTCCATCTAACATTTCTCTTGTAGCCAGTGGTACTGATCTTAGTGACGTGAGTCCCAACCCAGAGGAGCTTGCACTATACAAAATGAAAACAAGGCATGGAAAAATATCTGGAAGGCTACTAGGATGATGCTCATAGTCAAGGTGACAGCATTCCTAATTTGCAAGTCCTGTAGCTGGATGTTGATCTAAATATTGTTTGTTATAGGGAAATGATTTGAATGGTCTCATATTATGTCAGATTAGGCTATAATATGTTCAGGAAGGATATGGGAGGTAGAAAACTTGAAGGAGTAACATTTCTAATAAAAATAATATACAAATAACTGAAATGCAGAGAATATGGGGAAAAGAGGGGGTTATGGAATGAAAAAGTTGCAACAAAGAAGAAGGAAAAGTGGTTGGAAAATATGGACTTGGCAACAGAAATGAAGCTGGAGAAAGAATGATAGAATTCTGCAAGACCATCTCATATACCTTCTTCAAGCAACACAAGCAGCGCCTGTACACATGAACTTCATCCAATGGATTTTACATAAATCAAATTGACTACATCTGTGGAAGTCAACAATGAAAAGCTCTATAACATCAACAAAGACAAAACTTGGAGCTGACTGTGGTACAGATCACCAACTACTAGTATACAAACTCAAGCTAAAGTTGAAAAAGAGCAAGTCACTCATCAATGTAGCAAAATATGATCTTGAGAATATACCATCAGAATTTAATGACTGCCTGCAAAATTGATTTGCTTTTTAAGATACAACTGACAGAGCTCCAGAAGAGTTATGAGATCACATCAAGAAGGTTGTGTTGGAAGAAAGTGAGAAGTCTCTACAAAACGTTGTTGTTGTTAAGTGCCATTGAGCCGCTGTCGACTCATGGCGACCCTTTGGATAGTAGTCCTAAATTGTGTTCGGTCTTCAGTCAGGCAGCTCATTGTTGACAGACTGGTACTCGTAGCTGCTGTTCTTGTATTGATCCATCTCATTGCTGGCCTTCCTCTTTTGCGTTGACCTTCTACCTTGTCAAGCATGATGTCTTTCTCCAAAGATCTCTCTCTTCGCATGATGTGTCCAAAGTGTGAAAATCATAGTCTTATCATCTGAGCTTCTAAAGAAAGCTTAGGTTTGATCTCCTCTGGTACTGACTGGTTTGTTCTTCAGGCAGACCATGTTATACGCAATATTCGCCACCAGCACCATTATTCAAAGGCATCAATTTTCTTCCTGTCTATTTTTTTTACTGTCCAGCTCTTACATCCATATTATGTTATTGAAAATACCATGGCTTGAATGAGACAAATCTTTGTATGGAGAGAGACATCTCTGCTCTTGAGAATCTTGTCTAGGTCCTTCATAGCCATTCTGCCAAGAGCAATGCATCATCGGATTTCTTGACTGCTTGGCCTAAATGAATGAACAAAGAAACTCTGAAAATTGCCCAGAAACGCAGAGAAGATAAAATCAGAGAAGAAAGAGAGGCAATCACAGATCTCAACAGAGATTTCCATCATGCAGCAAGACAAGACAAGGACAAGTACTACAATGATGCATGGAAGGAAATAGAAGCCAAAACTATTAGAGGAAGAACAAGTTCAACTTTCTTAAAGCTATGAAAGTTAAAGGAAAAATTCCAGCCTCGACTTGGAATGTTACAAGATGCTCAAGTATCCATGATGACTGATGCTTTTAAGATCAAGAAAAGTTGGAAAGAATATACAGAGCTATTATATGATTAATGTACATTAATGTACATTACCAAGTTTAAGTTTCATTGTAAACCGCTTTGATTGAAATGATAAAGCAGTATATAAAACCTGTCAAATATAATAAAATAAATAAAAATAAAGATCAAGTGGACCAACACTCCGTTTCAACCTGTACCTTGTGATCCGGAACCATTGGTGATGAAAGAAGAAATTGAAACAGCATTGAAAGCCTTATCAAAGAACAAACCACCAGGCATTGATGGCATTCCCATTAATGTTTTACAGCAATCTGATGCAGCTGTTACCATACGTACAAGGCTCTGCCAAAAAATTTGGAAGACAACATCATGGGCAACTGACTGGAAAAGAACTGTGTTTATACCAATACTAAAGATAGGTGATCCAGCTGACTGTGGAGATTATCACACAATCTCTCTGATCCCACATGCCAGCAAGATTCTACTGAAGATTATTCAACAGAGACTACAACCATACCTAGAACAATAACTGCCTGAAGTGCAAGCAAGGTTCAGGAAAGGGTGAAGAATGAGAGACATCATCGCGGATGTGAGAAGGATCCCTGAAAAGACAAAAGAATACCAAAAGGATATCTATATATGTTTTATTGACTACAGCAAGGCTTTTGACTGTTTAAACCATGAGAAGCTCTGGGCCACATTAAGAAGCATGGGTATACTAGATTGGCACATTCCTGCTGCAGTATCATCTAGAAGTAAGGAGATCCTGGATTCTCTACAGGGAGAACTATTCAGGCAATTGGTAACAGACCCCACACGTGAAGGGGCCATACTGGACTTGGTGCTTACCAATGGTGAAAGTGTTTCTGATGTTGTAGTGGGAGATCATTTTGCATCCAGTGATCACCAGATGGTGTGGTTCAGTATTAGGACTAGGGCTGTTAGAATCCATTCCAAGGTGAGGATCTTAGACTTCAGGAAGACTAACTTTGCGAAGATGGGCCAATACCTCAGGGAGTCGTTAGTGGGATGGGAACAGCTGGGGATGTAGAAAAACAGTGGGCAAAACTGAAAGGGGATATTTTAAGGGCAACCAACCTTTTTGTTAAAATGGTAAATAAAGGCAAAAGGAAAAGGAGACCGCTATGGTTTTCTAAGGAAGTAGCTGAAAAAGTGAAGAAAAAGAGGGAGGCCTTCATGAAATACAAGAGATCACAGAGAGAGGAAGACAGGCATCTGTATTTGGAAAAACTTAGAGAAGCTAGCAAAGTAGTCAAGAAGGCAAAGATTCAAAAGGAGGAGGAAATAGCCAATGCAATAAAATGGGGGGATAAGACATTTTTCAGATATATTAGTGAGAAGAGGAAGGGCAAAAGTGGTATTGTCAGACTCAAGGGTGCAGGGGGGGAGGGATATGTAGAAGCTGATAAGGATAAAGCGGAATTTCTTAACAAATATTTTTGTTCTGTGTTCACAGATGAAGAACCAGGAGCAGGACCTCAGAAAAGACCCACAAATAGGAACAGAAGCGAGGGACATCTTGAACAATTTTCAGAAGACTGTGTTCGTGAGAAACTAGCTCAACTTAAAGTAGACAAAGCGATGGGACCGGATGGGATACACCCTAGAATACTGAGGGAACTTGGGGACGTTCTAGCAACTCCACTGACTGACCTTTTCAATGCCTCACTGGAGTCGGGAGTGGTGCCAAAGGACTGGAGAGAGGCTCATGTGGTGCCTTTACACAAAAGCGGAAGTAAGGATGTGGTTGAAAACTACAGGCCGGTTAGTTTAACTTCGGTGGTGAGTAAATTATTGGAAACGCTGCTGAAAGAGAAAATAGTGAGGTTTCTGGAGTCCAGCGGATTACAGGATCCGAGGCAGCATGGATTCACCAGAGGCAGGTCTTGTCAGACAAATCTGATTGATTTCTTTGACTGGGTGACCAGGGAGTTGGACCGAGGGAGAGCTCTAGATGTGGTGTATTTAGATTTCAGTAAAGCCTTTGACACTGTTCCTCACAGGCGACTTATAAACAAACTGAGCACCCTAGGGATGGACCCTAAAGTTACTGTTTGGGTTAGAAATTGGTTGGATGGGAGGCGACAAAGAGTACAAGTAAATGGAGCTCACTCTGAGGAGAAGGATGTTACTAGTGGTGTGCCCCAGGGATCTGTCCTTGGTCCGATTCTTTTTAACATCTTTCTTAGTGATATAGCGGAAGGACTGTCGGGTAAGGTTTGCCTCTTTGCAGATGATACCAAAATCTGCAATAGAGTAGAGACCCAGGAAGGTGTAGGTAACATGAGGATGGATCTAGCTAAGCTTGAAGAATGGTCTAGAATTTGGTAGCTGGGATTTAATGTTAAAAAATGTAAGGTCATGCATTTGGGCTGCAGCAATCCAAGGGAGCAATACAGTATAGGAGGTGAAGTACTTTTGTCCACTAAAGAAGAGCGGGACCTAGGCGTGGTTGTGTCTGATGATCTTAAAGTAGCTAAACAAGTAGAAAAGGTGACGGCAAAAGCTAGAAGGATGCTTGGGTGCATACGGAGAGGAATGTCTAGCAGAAAAAAAGGAGGTGATAATGCCTCTGTATAAGACTTTGGTGCGACCTCATTTGGAGTATAGTGTGCAATTCTGGAGACCGCACCTTCAAAAGGATGTGAACAGGATGGAGTCGGTGCAGAGGGTGGCTACTAAAATGATTAGTGGGCTTCATTATAAAGCATATGAGGACAGACTTAAGGATCTTAATATGTACACCTTAGAGGAAAGGCGGGATAGAGGTGATATGATTGAGATGTTTAAATACCTCAGTGGCATAAATGTTCAGGGAGAGAGCCTCTTTCAATTGAAAGCAAGTTCTGCTACGAGGGAACATGGGATGAGGGTGAAGGGAGATAGATTCAGGAGTGATATGTGGAAATATTTCTTTACGGAAAGAGTAGTGGATCCATGGAATAGTCTCCCAGTGGAGGTGGTAGAGATGAGGACAGTAACTGAATTCAAAAAAGCATGGGACCAACACAGAGGATCTCTAAAGGTAAAAAGTGGACTGTTGTAGTTGTTGATATGGAAGGACAGACTAGATAGGCCATGTGGTCTTTTTCTGTCATCATGTTTCTATGTTTCTATGTTCTCTTGCACAACCTTTACATTCACCAAGAAGTAATAAGGAGAAACAGAATGATTTAAAATCAGCAAAGGTATATGACAAGGCTGCATACTTTCTCCCTACCTCTTTAATTTACATGCAGAACAAAACATCTGATAACCGGGTAGTCGGACCCGGCGCTCACCCTCTCCTCCTTCACATGCCACCCCCCCTTCTGCTACCCCTCCCCCACCTGATCCCACAAACTTCACAGACAACTGCTCTTGGAAACAACTGGTAGCAGCTTTATCGCCAATTTAACAAATTAAACATAACGAGCAGAATAAATATCAAAACCAACCCAGCGGAGCGATGCGTCACTCGCCATGCAATTAGCAAGGTGACCTCGCCTCCGCTCCTGCCGCTGTAAAGCTACTGTCAAAGATCCTAACACCCCTGCCCGACTTCACCATATCAATAGCAAAAGTCTGCCAGGGGTTATCCGGGTCGTGGGCACCCCGCCCACTCCCCAAGTAGCTAAGGCTCCAGACCCCGGAAACCTCTGGGATCCCGCCACCGGCACAGGCCCTCTGATATGCCTGGGCCACCACCCCCCCCCCCCCCAATATCAAGCTGCGACCAGTGTGCACCCTGCACCACTCGCTCCAAGGCTTCCTGACAATCGTTCAAGAGCAAGTCTACTCCCACAGGAGATAGATGTACACCATCACTCCTATACAGCCCGGCACAAGCCACCTCGACCCATGGATGCTGCACTTAATGCCCGCCCTGCTCACATACCCACTGCCCAATCTGCCTGTTAATTTTTGTGAGTCCTCTAGACCAACACCACTGCCCCCAGCAGGCAGGCCAGAAGATGATATCTGACCATATTAACACTACCCCCACAAACATTCGAAGCAGCAAGGCAAAATCCTTCTTTGCAGCTCTGATCAGTTGCTTGCAGGTCCAGAACGCCAACTTGTTGCCCCCTAGATGCAGCAGAATAATTGATGGCCTCTCCTGTATGCGCTCATGGTGTCGGAGCAAAGGCAGCAACTGTGTCCTCCGCAGCCCTCGCTCACCCAGCCATGAGACCGACACCAAAGCTGGATCGAGTCCCAGGTTCAGCCCGATAGGGAAGATGTATTACAACTATTAGATAAACTGAAGAGTAGCAAATCACCTGGGCCGGATGGTATACATCCAAGGGTGTTGAAAGAACTGAAATATGAGATTGCAGACCTGCTATTAGTAATCTGTGAACTATCATTAAAATCATCTCTAATACCTGAAGATTGGAGGATCGCCAATGTAACACCAATTTTTAAAAAGGGTTCCAGGGGTGATCCGGGAAACTACAGACCGGTGAGCCTCACGTCAGTACCGGGAAAAATGGTAGAAACCATCATAAAGAATAAAATTACTCAGCATGTAGATAGTCATGGCCTAATGTGATAACAAAATAACTATGGTCACTCTATTTTTATGAGCCTATATAGCTAATAATCTAAAGAAAATAATAATTTTCAGCTCAATCTACTAACCTTGAGTTCTATCTAGTATCCTAATGCATTTAACGGCCAGAGGTCTCTAAATGCAACCGGGTCTCAGCATATATTAAGGCTTTTAATCAGCCAGACTTGCTGGATTGAGCTAGCCTTTTTTCACATCAACGACCCTTATTTCCATTGCATAAAGATTACTCTAACCATAATTTAATAAAATTTTTATATAAATCTATAGGTGCTTTTTTTCTTTTTTTATAACCGTTTTTATACTTTTTTTAAAGATTTTTTCATATCTCTCATAAATGTGTTGCTACAAACTTTAAAACCTTCTTCAAAAATATATAAAATGTAATGTTAACTCTCCGTGTATGATGGTAACTTCTCAGTCTCAACCACTACAATCACAGTCTCTGGAAACAATGTATAAAGAAATGCCAGTCTTTAACTCTTTACAACTTCCCGACTCATAACCAGAGAACTCTGTGCTTGTCTGTGCATAATTCTGTTATTCCTCTGATGAAAAACCAAAGTTCTTATCTGCCATGTTGTTCCCGATGCTCCCGATACTCCCGACGTGTATCCACAAAGCGCTTCCGCGTTTCACATTATGTTTCCTCAGGGGGGTCATATATCGAATTACACCCGTTGAATGGCTGCCGAAGTCGAATTTATTAAGAGGGTATTCACTCTTCTCTTCCCTCCGTCACCTCTGCACGGACTAAAAAATGAAACATGCTTACTTTCCTTCTAAGAACTCCTATTACTGATATCCTCATTAAGGACCCATCTTATCATTCTTAAATTTATAAGTTACCTCCAAATTTCTGGTATATTCTTCCAATGATCTACTGATGTTAAACCTTCTTAGTGATGTCAGAGAGGCGCCGCGCATGCGGACTCCATGCCTCTTGCCATTTAAATACCCATATCTCTTGAGGCAGGGATCACACATGCATATAATTACAAATCTAATTGCAAATCAACTACAAAGGTGCCAATCCACTTGAGCATTGAGCCCTTTCGGTGAAACAGTAGGAAGCGAAAAAATCCAACGTTGCTCCCGATACACCAGGAGCTGTTCTTTCGTATAACAGATGGCAGGGACAAAAAACTCCATAAACTACATAAGTGGACTGGCAATTAGTAGTATGTAATAATTTATATTGTTTTCCTTCATAATCAAACGACATTGTTTCCAAAGTAACCGAGCAAATATCTGCCATCTGTTATACGTAGGGAAAACTGCTAGATCTTTGCAGACACGTATGCGAGAACACCGCAGCAGGTTAAAGTGCCAACGAAGAGAAGCACCCATGGTGGAACATTGCCTTCAGTTTCACCATAATTTTTTGGATCTCAGATGTTTTTGCATAGAACAAATAATGAGGGGGAGGAGGGGACGCACGAAAGAACAGCTCCTGGTGTATCGGGAGCAACGTTGGATTTTTTCGCTTCCTACTGTTTCACCGAAAGGGCTCAATGCTCAAGTGGATTGGCACCATTGTAGTTGATTTGCAATTAGATTTGTAATTATATGCATGTGTGATCCCTGATAAGATGGGTCCTTAATGAGGATATCAGTAATAGGAGTTCTTAGAAGGAAAGTAAGCATGTTTCATTTTTTAGTCCGTGCAGAGGTGACGGAGGGAAGAGAAGAGTGAATGCCCTCTTAATAAATTTGACTTCGGCAGCCATTCAACGGGTGTAATTTGATATATGACCCCCCTGAAGAAACATAATGTGAAACGCGGAAGCGCTTTGTGGATACACGTCGGGAGTATCGGGAGCATCGGGAACAATATGGCAGATAAGAACTTTCAGAGGAATAACAGAATTATGCACAGACAAGCACAGAGTTCTCTGGTTATGAGTCGGGAAGTTGTAAAGAGTTAAAGACTGGCATTTCTTTATACATTGTTTCCAGAGACTGTGATTGTAGTGGTTGAGACTGAGAAGTTACCATCATACACGGAGAGTTAACATTACATTTTATATATTTTTGAAGAAGGTTTTAAAGTTTGTAGCAACACATTTATGAGAGATATGAAAAAATCTTTAAAAAAAGTATAAAAACGGTTATAAAAAAAGAAAAAAGCACCTATAGATTTATATAAAATTTTTATTAAATTATGGTTAGAGTAATCTTTATGCAATGGAAATAAGGGTCGTTGATGTGAAAAAAAGGCTAGCTCAATCCAGCAAGTCTGGCTGATTAAAAGCCTTAATATATGCTGAGACCCGGTTGCATTTAGAGACCTCTGGCCGTTAAATGCTTTAGGATACTAGATAGAACTCAAGGTTAGTAGATTGAGCTGAAAATTATTATTTTCTTTAGATTATGGCCTAATGTGAGACAGCCAAAATGGCTTTAGACAAGGAAGATCTTGTCTTACTGATCTGTTATGTTTTTTTGAAAATGTGAATAAAGAGGTGGACAAAGGTGAGTCGGTTGATATAGTGTATCTGGACTTTCAGAAAGCCTTTGACAAGGTCCCTCATTAGAGACTTTTGGCAAAACTAAAGAGTCATGGGATAGGAGGCAGTGTACTACTGTGGATCAAGAACTGGTTAAAAGATAGAAAGCAGAGGGTTGGGCTAAATGGCCAATTTTCCCAATGGAGAAAGGTGAATAGTGGTGTACCCCAGGGATCTGTGCTGGGTCCGCTGCTTTTTGACATATTCATAAATGACCTGGAAAGTGGAATAATGTGTGAGGTTATCAAATTTGCAGATGACACAAAACTATTTAAAATCAGCAAAGGTATATGACAAGGCTGCATATAGTTGTTGATATGGAAGGACAGACTAGATAGGCCATGTGGTCTTTTTCTGTCAATATGTTTCTATGTTTCTATGTAAAGTTGTTAAAACCCAAGAGGATTGTGGAAAATTGCAAGAGGATCTTGATAAATTAGAAGACCGGGCATCAAAATGGCAGATGAAATTTAATGTGGACAAGTGCAAAGTTATGCACCTAGGGAAGAACAACCCAAATTATGGTTACACAATGCAAGGTTCCACATTAGGAACCACCACCCAGGAAAAAGATTTAGGCGTCATTGTGGACAACATGTTAAAACCCTCGGCCCAGTGTGTAGCGGCAGCCAAGAGAGCAAATAGAATGCTAGGTATCATAAGGAAAGGAATGGAAAATAAAACAAAAGATATTATAATACCTCTATATCGTTCCATGGTGAGACCACACCTTGAATATTGTGTGCAGTTCTGGTCGTGGTATCTTAAAAAGGATATAGTGTTATTAGAAAAGGTTCAGAGAAGAGCCACCAAAATGGTAAAGAGGATGGATGGATACTCCTATGAAGAAAAGCTAAAAAGGTTAGGGCTTTTTAACCTGGAAAAGAGATGGCTGAGGGGAGATATGATAAAAGTCTATAAATTAATGAACGGAGTGGAACGGGTAAACGTAGATCGATTGTTTATGTTATCAGAATATAGAAAGACTAGGGGACATGCAATGAAGCTACAGGGTAAACTATTTAAGACTAATAAAAGAAAATATTTTTTCACTCAACGTGTAATCAAACTCTGGAATTTGTTACCGTAGGATGTAGTAAAGGCTGTTCGTGTAGCTGGGTTTAAAAAAGGTTTGGACAAGTTCCTGGAGGAAAGGTCCATAAACCATTATTAAGAAGGGACCCAGGATATCAATGCTTGACCCAGTACAAGCATTGTGGAACCTGTGTCTTTTGGGGAAACTGCTAGGTACGTATGACCTAGATTGGCCACTGTTGGAAACAGTATACTGGGCTTGATGGACCTTGATCTGACCCGGTATGGCATATCTTATGTTCTTATGTTCCCACTGCTGCACGCTGACAAGCCCAAAACACGAAGGAATGCCCTATCATCCAACATCCCTGCACAGTCTGTCCCCCATCTGAAACAGAAAATAAAGGTTAATATCTTCCCAGACCATACGTCATACCCCTCCTCAGCAATGCACATATCCGATAAAGGCCCTAGACCTCCATCGACCAATGCTTTGTATCTGGCCCCCCGTAAGCCCGACCACTGCCACACTAGTCACCGCCCCGATGCGAAAAGAATGTGCAGAAAAAAATCTTCGGGTCTTCACCTATCTGCTGCAACACCAACCTTAACACCGCCGATACCTGACAACGCGTTGCATCTCTATGAATGAATAGCCCTCCCTCCACCACCGAGCGCAAGCCTAAGTAGGCCCGCATGGCAGTTACCAGGCACGTGATCCCGCCAATCTCCTTCAGGATCACCCACAAGCCTTTACCCAGCTGGTCCGTTTTTGATTTTTCTAGCAGGACCCATAACTGCCCGCCGTTTACGTAGACATGCTTCCGACACAAACTACTACCCACTCCGGCTTTTTCAGAGTTTGCTACCAATTCGCCCACTCGTAAAGCACCAAAAAAGGCCAGACTGAACACTGCATGGAAGAGTGCGGCTTCATATTTCGACTCTGCCACCGTGTGTAAGTCAGTACATAATCTCGCAAGTAGTTCATGTGTAATCGGCCGTCGCTGATCCCGTGGGGTAGGACTCGAGCGCTCCCACCCTTGGAGCCACTGCCGAGCTAGGAACCCCCGTCCCATGAATCCCCATTCCACTGCTCTCGCAAAGAACGCGAAACCCGCTAAATGACTCCACACTGTTGATCTCGAGACCCCTTGCTCTTTTGCACTAGGGATATATTGCCCTACCAAGTAGTCAGAAAACAGTCTATAAAAATTGCTCCAACATTCAACTATGAGAATACGATGTGTATAAGCAACAAGGTCTCAGACTAAATTGGGACTATGGAGTAGGATGTATCATACCTAATCTCCGTATACTCTTTTGCATCAATGACCTTTTTCTGTCGCTTCAAAACTAGTTCTTTCTTTTCCTTTTTATCTTCTTTTACCTTTTCTTTCTTTTTTTAGATATAAATAAACATTTTTTAAAGTATGATGATATGTGCTTATCTTAACAAAAAAGACCCCAACGCCAATCTTCAGCGCTTATGCGTTTCACCAGTCATTACGTTTCTTGAGGGGGTTTATATAAGCACTCCCAAACATTCGACGTCAGCTTCAACTCTCTAACCCGCTGTTTAAACAGAGAGAAGTAAGTAAGGACTTGTATAATTCATCACAGTCTCTCAATACATTCAAAGATTATATCAGAAGCCATATGCAAAGTCTTTACCTTCAGAATGCACACCTTTGGCACCTAAATCTAGTCGCTCAGAATGCAGGTTCAGTTCTCCAAAAAACGCCGCGCATGCGAACTAAAGATTCCCGGAAGATTTTATAAAGGTCCTTAACACAGTTTGACGTGCATGATTGGCTGCTGGCTGCACTTATTGGATATTCAAAATCCAACCACTTAGACAAACTGTTTAAAAGGTAAACATTTTATATATATATATATATATGTTTACCAATCATTTCATCTCGATGAGGTAGATACAGCTTGTTTGTCTCCAATCTAACACTACCATCTGCATACATAGAAATGATTGCACAAAATATTCAAGTGGTCCCCTTATTTCAATAGGGTTAGGCGAAGGCGGTCCAATCAATTTTTGCATTCAGACCATTCGGATAAATTGATTGTAGAATATAGATCCAGCGTTGTTCTCGAATTAACTTTGATCACGTGTCTTGCCATTAAAACCAGTGTCTATCTGATCAATACAAAAACACCATAATTCCTCAGATGTATGGTTAAAGATCATGCAGTGGTCTACGATTGGTGCCTCCCTTCTTTTGCAGTTTAATCTACTGCAATGTTCACCCATTCGTAATCTAAAAGGACAAATGGTTTTCCCGATGTATATTAAATTACATGGGCATTGAATACAGTAAACAACATAAGTGGACCCACAAGACGTTTGTTTCTTTAAATGATAAATTCTATCATGATAACAGAATTCTGTCAATTCTAGAGTAATTTCACAAATTTTACAATGTCCACATTTTTTATGACCAATATAATCCTCACTGTGTTGAGATCGCAAAGGTCTTAACACTGCCAGACTTAAAAATTCCTTTAGATTTTTATGGCGCTGCCATATGCACGGAATGATTTTATCCTCTAACCCAGGAATACTATTAACCACATTAGTATGTTTCTTTAAAATACGTTTAATTTGAGAACTATATGGTATTTCATTATTAAATTTATATTATGGATCTCTTCTTGATTTCTCCTATGGGATTGTAACAACAAATCTCTGTTGTTAAATAATGCTCTATTATATGCACAACTGATCACATGAGAGGGATATCCTCTTTTCCGGAAATTACTTTTCAAAACCTTGGATTGTGTTTTGAAGTTTACTTCTTCAGAACAGTTTCTTCGATACCGTAAGAAATGTGAGAATGGTAAAATATTCTTTAATTGAACAGGATGAGTACTGTTGTAATGAAGAAGAGTATTTTTATCGGTAGGCTTTCTATGTACTGAAGTGATCCAAACATGATCCCCTCTTTTGATAACTATATCTAAAAAGGTAATTTCCTGACTATTACAGGCATATGTAAATTGTATATTTTTATCTCTTTGATTGAGCCATACAAAAAATTCATCTAATTGATGTTTCTGCCCTCGCCAGAGCATAAAAATGTCATCAATATATCGACACCAAAACTTAATATAGTGCTGGTGTGATGACTCTCTTATCCATCGCTTTTGAAATGTTGCCATAAACAGGTTAGCCACTGAGGGAGCTCCCATGGCCACTCCTGATATTTGTTGATATAAGATTTCATCAAAAACAAAATAATTTTGAAACAAAGTTAAACTAGTCAACTCTGCTAAAAAGGATAAATGTGAATCTGACAAGTCCCCCCTACTTTCTAACGCTAGCAATACATTTTCATAGGCCATCGATTGTGGAATGCTAGTGTATAATAAAGTCACATCCAGAGTAACTAAAATAACATCAGCTACACTTGCCCATTGAGAATGCTCTGCTAATAATTGTAAAAAATGGGTAGTGTCTCTGATGTAGGATGGAATTGTTGTTAGTAGGGGTCTTAAATAAGAATCAATATATGTGGACAAAGGCTCTAGAACTGTCCCACTGGTGGATACTATGGGACATCCAGGAGGATCTATCAACCTTTTATGTATCTTTGGAACTAAATATAATTTGGCAATAGAGGAGCTATTTATGTTTAAGTAATTCCACTCTTTTTTCGAAATTAATTTATTATTTAAAGCTTGAGATGTAACTACTTTAATGCGCTCCTGTAGCTGAGCAGTCGGATCTTCAGTAAGAGTAGTATAGGTATTAGTGTCAAATAATTGCCGGTGGGCTTCCCTCAAATACTGCTGCCGATCCAGGATTACAATCCCCCCTCCTTTATCAGCCCTTCTGATTACTATCTCTGTATGTGTTTGAAGAGTCTGTAATGTGAGCTTTTCACTCTTGGAAAGGGTGCTAAAAGTGCGTTTCTTTCCCTTTTCTAACTTTTCAACATCCCTTAAAGCTAACTCTTTAAATAAAATTAAAGATGGATGGATGGGACCCGGGGGGTTCCAAGAGGATTTAAGTGGCAATGCTATACATCCAAATGTGCTGACTTGTGGGGTTTCTATTTTTGTTGGTTTAGACGCAAAATATACTTTTAAATTTAATTTCCTAATGAGATGCTCCAAATCAATCCGAAACTGAAAGCCATCAAAAAAAGTCTCGGGTACATAAGACAGACCCTTATTTAAAAATTGGATTTGATCTTGAGTTAAAATATGTCCCGAGGCATTAATCACAAGCAGGGCTTCCGTTACGTTCATAGTTTCTATCAGGTTTTGTGTCGTCGATTTCCATAATTTTGTGTTTTGCCTCTCCCTTTTCCTTTCTTTTTCTCTTTTACTTCTGCGTCGTCTAAAAAATCCCCCTTTCAACGCTTACTAGAGTCAGAAGCATAGGAGTCATCTGAAGTATCTTCAAAATCCACATGTTTAGGTTGTTTTTTTTTCTCTTCCTTCCTTCTATGATTCATCCAAGGATACACATAACCTGTAGTATAGTCAGCATAATCCCTTGCTAATTTTTTCAATTTAATCTTTTTGACTTCCACTTTTGACAATTCTATTTGTTTTTTTAAGTCTTCCATTTGTTTACAAAAACAGTCACCAGTCTCTAGATCTTTTAAATTAGTAATCAAACTATCACCTTCCGTCTTCAATGCATTCAGAGTAGTTTTAGTAGTGTCAACTATAAGAACCATCAAGTCCAGTGAACACTTATTTAGAATTTGATTCCATTTGTCCATGAAAGTTGTATCAGTGATGTACATTTTGGGTTCTTTATACATACGTAGTCCCCGAGGGATATGTTGTCTTCGTATGTACTCTATCAATAAGAGTCTATGTAATTCTAATCGAGCAATTCTTTTTTGGATCTTTAAAACTGCATCCCAATTAGCTACATTGTTCTTTTCTATGGGGCTTTCCCCAATGCAAAAGGTGTTGTTTCTTTGCATAAGTCTGAGATATATTCATCTGTGAAACTGAACGTTTCTTTCCACATATTCTGACCTTCCATAACTGTACAAGACAACTATTGTTGATACGGTCCCTTATTAGAGCAACAAAACTGCAAACAATCTATAAAAATTGCTCCAACATTCAACTATGAGAATATGATGTGTAGTCAGACACCTCCCCCGCCTGCCACCCATGCTCTTGCAAAAATTCCACCATCCTCTCACAACCTCGCCGATAAGCATCCCAGGTCCGTTCCACCACTGAACTCTGCAGCAGACTCCTCATCTCCTCAGGCCAAAGCTCCATAAGTTCCAAGGGACTCCAAGCCCTGCCGTATCCGCTTCCAGTGCCAGCTTCTGAAACCGGTCCCACTGTAAATGGGAAAGAGCATCAGCAATACCATTAGTGTGCCCTGGGATATGTCTAGCCTTCAGTGCAACATTCAGATGAAAACAGGACAATACTACCTCCCTCATTAATGATGCAACTTGGACGCATCGTGGTGAGTAATGATTAATGACGTTCACCACTGCCTCATTATCACACCACCATAATACCTTGCGGTTATGAAGCCTGTCTGGCCACAACTCCAATGCAACCAGCATTGGAAACAGTTCCAAGAAGGTGATATTACTTAACAATCCTGCCGCCTCCCACCCCTGCGGCCACCTATCAGCACACCAGGCCCCTCCAAAGTAAATACCCACACCTACTCCTCCCGCTGCATCCGTATACAGCTTCAGGGCTTCACTAGTAATCTCAGCTTCCATCAACACTGCAGTCCCATTAAAATCCTTCAAAAATATGTCCCACATGCGCAAATCCTCTCGGAGAACTTTTGAAACCTGAATGCGGTGATGAGGCTTGAACACCCCCGCCGTGGATGCCACCAACCGATGACTAAACACCCGCCCCATCGGGATTACTCTGCAGGCAAAATTCAATGACCCTACCAGAGCCTGCATCTCCTTCAAAGTTAGCTTGGAGGAAGCCAAAACATTAGCCACCAAAACTCGTAACTTCACCACTTTCTCTACCAGCAGGCATGCCACCATCTGTTCGGAATCCAACTCTATACCTGGGAAGACTATCTTCGTCGCCGGACCCTCCGACTTGCTATCAGCCAAAGGCACCCCCAATTTACCAACTAAACTCACAAAACCTTCCAAAAGCTCTCTACACCCAGCTGACTGCGACACCCATACAAACAAGAAATCATCGAGGTAATGTACCACCTCCGACTGCCCCACCTTCAGCACCACAGCCCACTGTAGGAATGTACTAAATTTTTTGAAGTAGGTGCAAGAAACGGCACAACCCATTGGCATGCATTTATCAAAATAAAATTCCTCCTCGAATTGGAAACCCAACAAATGAAACGCTGAGGGGTGCACCGGCAACAAGCGGAAAGCAGATTCAATATCCACTTTCGCCATCAACGCCCCACGACCCGCCTTCCTGACCAACTCAACAGCCCTATCAAAAGAGGCGTGCCATACCGTACAAAACTCACGTGGGATGTGATCATTCACCGATGCCCCCAACGGAAACGATAGATTATGTATCAACCGAAACTTCCCTGGCTCCTTCTTAGGGATAATTCCCAGCGGAGATACCACAAAATTCGGGAACGGTGGCTGCGCAAATGGTCCTGCAATTCTACCTAACTTCAACTCTATGGTCAACTTCTCATGCGCTATAGGTGCAAAGCATCGTACCAATGGGGAATTCCTCACCGCCACGACTGCCACAGCACCTTGAAAAGGAATGACAAAACCAGCCTGGAACCCTAACTGCAAAACTTCCCTATCCCCTTTCCTGGGATAGTGGCGAAGCCACGTGCCTAAAACCTCCACTTTAATTGGAGTGGGGGCTAGGCCACCCAACAACTTATGGCTTAGAAGCCACCAAGGGGGCCAATGAAACACCTTTCTTGATGCATTTTGCGGCCGAGTGTGCCCCTCCACAGACTAAGCAGGCGTGCCAGAACTTGCAATGCGGGAACGGGCACGAGGACTTATTAAACCTCCAGCACATGTCCCCGACTCCACTAGCCACTGGCCTGGTCTGCACAGGGGCTCCAACCCCACAAAAGGATCGGTTCCCTCCTGTAATGGCCGCCGACCCTCCCTTACCACCACTTCCACTGCCAGCATTCGCTCTGACAGACATCTGTGTGAGCCCCAAGTTGATGTCCTGCGTGCCCCAAGATAATAACTTGTTCTCCTCCATTTTGTCTCTAAACCTCTCATCATAATTTAGCCACGACCAGCCTTCGTGAGTCTGTGACGCTTCCAAAATCGAATCCGCATATGCCAACAACATCCCATACTGCTCAGGGTAATGCTGACCCCACACACTTGCCAAATTCAAGAATGCCCTCGCCCAATTCACCACATTCCTGGAGACCTTCCTAATCCAGCCGGCCTTCTCATCCTCCTTACGCTTCTTCTTACTCTCTCCTGTCTGCTTCCTACCCTCCAGCAATCAGAAAATATCAATATATCTCTGCTTCCAAATTTTCCGTCGCAACTTCTTTGGCACCCCTTCCCACAACTCAGATAACGCTGCTAATGTAGGAGTTCCGCTCCCAACATTGCTTCTCAATGAGACACCTCCATGCCCTCCTGATCTCCTGCCTTCCTCCCCTGATGACGCCTCCGACGATCCTGATGAGGACGAGGAGGACGATTCCAAACTACGCCGCCGATGGCACATGTGCCGCCTCTTCCTGCTTGCCTTTCCCAACCACTCCATCCTTGCATCATTCCCTTTCCCCGCCACTCCTTCCACTGCTAGCAACTCACCCATCTCTGCTCTAGCAGCTGCTGTAGCCACAGGCAGGAGAAGCACTTCCTGCGAATGATCAAACGTCAACTGCTGTGCTCGCACGCCTTGTGCAGAAGCCCCATTCTCCGAGACTCCCAGCATAGCCGTGACTCTTGTGTCCATATTGAGTGCACCCGAATGTCCCACCGTTCCTTTCCCGATTCCAGGCGACATCAAAAATGGCACCTGCGGAGACATAAAAGGAAAAACAGGGGGGAGGGAAAACTGGAGACCATACCAGTTGCCAGGCCCCAGCCCTATCTGCCCTCAATGGGCCTTGCCCCCTCCCCTCCAATGGTCCCAAGCTGTCTGCCGCCCTACTGACCCGTAACCCATATGCATGGCCGGCCCCCCTACTGGGGACAGCAGTCCTCCCCCCACCCCACTGGAAGCCCCATACCCCGTCGTGCTACCCTCCCACAAACTCCCCACCACTCCAGAACCAGACAGCACACCCCTCTCCTGCTCCTGCTCTGCACCCCCACCCCCCCTCGCCCCACCCACTGCCCCCACATTGTTACTACCCCCCACAGCCTGACCCCATGGTAGGAACAGGCTCTGCCACCCTCGGGCTCCCGGGCCTCTGCAGTGCCCCAGCTCCCCGCCCTCGAGCTCTGGGTCCCCTTCCCGCCCCCAATATGAAGCTGGGGAACCTCACCCCCCCACTTTCCGGTCACCAAGCACCGACCACACACCGCAGCATGGTCATCAGCCCCGCTCATCCCCGCAGCCCCACTGGCGTTCCCCTCTCTTCTCCTTAACCTCCCTGATCCCCACCAGGCCTGCCCCCCACTGCCCCGCTAGCTCCTTGCCTCCTGCTCCAACGAGCCCTCTGAAGAGACATGTCCTGCCTGACCTAATATGTCGCCCTAAGCTGGCAGCTGACCCTGCTCCCAGGCCCCCTAAGCTTCACTAAGCAACTTTGTGTTGTCGTTTGTTTGTTTTTTATTTTGTTGGCTGCAGACCCTTGCAACACCAACTGCCACCCGATCCTTCTTTTTTTTTTTTTTAATATTGCTAGCCCCAACTTGCCTTGACCGCCGACGCCTCCCTCTTCTGGCTCACCGCTGGCTCCGTCGGTCCCGCCTTGCACCGGAGGCCCTTCACCCACCTCAGCGCTCGCACTGCACATGCAGCTTCACCGATTGCTCCAGACTAATTGCTCACCAAAGATCCACAGGCCTGATCTGCGCACGCCGATGAACGCATGCAAGCCCTGAGACCTCCAGCCGCATGTGCTCTGGCAACCACTCCCACCCCCGAGCACATGCTTTACATCTCCCTCGCATTCGTCCCCGTGAGCGGAGCCAAACAGTTTGAATGATGCGCACATCAGCGCGCTGCCGAGACGCCCCCGCCCTTTCCTACGGACACGCGCAGGGTCCCATGCCGGGCCGAGCACCTGGTTACTCGCATCCGCCGGGACCCTGCCAACATCCTTTTACTAAGCAGGACTGTATGAAGATAAAAGAGGTGTGAAGATTGGTGGAAGACTCATCAACATCCTTCACTATGCTGATGATACCACATTACTGGCTGAAAGTGAAGACGATCTGAAATATTTGCTTCTTAAGATCAAGGAACATGGCCTAAAATGGGCCAGCACCTTAATGTAAAAAAGACAAATATCCTGACAACTAGCAAAATCAAAAAGTTCATCATTGACAGAGAAGAAATTGAAATAGTGGATAACTTTAACCTACTTGGATCAACTATCAATAAAGAAACAACAAGCAGTCAAGAAATCAGATGACATATTGTTTTTGGCAGAATGTTTATTAAGGAACTAGTCAAGATTCTCAAGAGCAGAGATGTCTCTCTCTATACAAAGATTTGACTTGTTCAAGCCATGGTATTTTCAATAATGTCATATGGATGAGAAAGTTGGACAGTGAAAAAGATAGACAGGAAGAAAATTGATGCCTTTGAATAATGGTACTGGTGACAAATACTGTGCATACCATGGACTGCCCGAAGAACAAATCAGTCAGTACTAAAGGAGATCAAACCTAAACTTTCTTTAGAAGCTCAGATGACAAGACTTTGACTTTCATACTCTGGACATATCATGCAAAGAAAGAGATCTTTAGAGAAAGACATGCTTGGCAAGGTAGAAGGTCAATGCAAAAGAAGAAGGCCAGCAATGAGATGGATCAATACAATAACAGCAGCTGGGGGTGCCACTCTGTCAACAATGAGCCGCCTGACTAAAGACAAAACCAAGTTTAGAACAGCTATCCAGCGGGTCGCCATGAGTCGATACCGACTCGACAACACTTTACAACATGTGAGTAATCTAAGAAAGAGTGTAGAAACTTCCTTCTACATCAGAGTGATGTACAGGCATCTTGCAACAGCTGATTAGAGATCTGTAAGGTGATTTTTAGAACCAGTTGTATAAGAGAATGGGCGGCCACTATACACATAAAAAGCAGAATTCTAGAAATGGAAAGAAAATGTACACTTACACATGGAATAAGCCCATCCAATCTGCCTTTTCATATCAACTATTAAACTTTTCAGTCCTTTTTTTCCTTACAAATCATCTGGGTTTGTCCCATGTACACTTGAATTCAGATGTGGAGCCCGATTTCCGAAGGGTTACGTCCGGGCCATCCGGAAGGCCCCGAGCAAGACGGGCCCATTAGGACCCGATTCTGGACTGTGGGAACAAAACATTCCTGCGGTGAACAAAATAGAGCCTGTGGGCAGCCCAGCGTGCCCCTGCTGCCAGTGGGGACGTCCTCCCAGCAGACGCCCCCAACTTCTGCAGCTTAGGCCCCCCTCTTCTCCACTGTCCGACCCACAGCAGGCCTTCTTGGGACTGGATTGGGTAGTGGGACCCCTCCATACCCAGCCCATGCCCCAGCCAGAGGGGGGATCTCCGGGCCTGATTGCCCGGTTGGTGCTACTTATTCCACCTTTGAGGTGGAATATGCAGCATGTCCCCTTTGACCCGGAAGGACATACAGGTCCATGACCTGAATTGGCCCTGTACATCCTGCCGGGTTTGCCCACCCCTGCTACACCCTGATCCCATCCCCTGCCCACTCTCCCCGTCCTTCTACTCAGGACATACGGGGAGAACTGGAGGGGAATTGGGCCCAGACGGCTTGTGGGACTGCAGCCCCACAACCCGAATCTCAGAATTGGGCCCATAGTCTTTGTCTCTACCATCTCCACTGGGATATTATTTCATTCATCCACCATTCTTTCCTTAAATAAATATTTCCTCAAATTACTACTGAGTCTATCCCCATTCACTTTCATCCTATGAACCTCTTTGCCGTTTTCTTTCAATTGAAAGAGGTTATCCTCCTGTGCATGCTACTGGTAATGCCCCTATCTTCAGAATGAACTCCATTTACTGCTGTCCTCTGGTACCTCTAACTCAACTAGTTTCTTATTCAGTCAATCAGCTTGGAGTCCATCCCAAGGGCACTCAGTTTATTTATAAATCGCCAATGCAGAATGGTGTCGAAGGCCTTGCTAAAATCTTCTGAAAATCATTTGAGTTCTATATCACTTCCATTCCTATTTGCATTTATTTTGAGAGGTCACATTCACAGCTCTTCATCAGTGAACACAGAATAGAAATTTTTGGTAAGCAATTCTGCTTTATCTTTATCAACCTCCTCTTATTCCTCCCCTTCACCCTTTCATCTCACAATGCTACCCTTGCAGTTCCTCCTGCCATTCACATACTTTAAAAAAGGCACTGTCCTCATATTTCACTGTATGGGCTACTTTTTTCTTCCTTTTGCTTTGTTTCCTGATTATTTTAGCTACTTCCCTTATCTTCTCCAGATATTGTTGTTTGTCTTCCTCTTTCTATGATCTCTTTTAGTTTATGAAGGTTAGTCTCTTTTTCCTTACCTTTTCTGCTACTTTTGAAAACCATAGCGGCCTCCTTTTCCTATTATAGTACTTTTAATTGCTTTCCTAACAAAAAAGGTTTGCTGTCCTTAAAATATCTCCTTTCAATTTTGCCCAGTAATATATTACTTCTTCCAGATGTTCCCAACCAGTTAATGATTCCTTAAGGTATTCCCCCATCTTTACAAATTTAGTTTTCCACAAGTCTAGTACACTCACTTTTGAATGAACCATCTCCACTGAAACTCACCAGCCACTGATTACTGCACACCAGATGATCAACCACCAATACTTTCCCAATTTGCAAGACTCTACTCTCTCTTTTTCTGCACACATCCAACAGATAGCTTAAACCTGTCTCTTCGTTCTCTATAACATTGGCAAAATTCATCCCTTCCTTTCTGAACACACTACTAAGACCCTCATCCACTCACTAGTCACCTCCCATCTTGACTATTGTAACCTGCTCCTCACTGGCCTCCCTCTGAATCATCTTTCTCCCTTTCAATCTGTTCAAAACTCAGCTGCATGACTTATTTTCCACCAGTGCTGCTATGTTCATGTAACCCCTCTTCTCAAGTCACTTCACTAAGGAGGTCATTCATGAATGTGAGTTGCAGAGCTTCATGTCCTACCAGGATATGCAGCCCCGCAAGCCATCCATGCCCGATTCCCCCTCTGGCTCTCCCTGTATGTCCTGTGCATCAGGACGGGGAGAGCCAGTGGGTAGTGAGAGAGGGTGGGAATGGGGCAGAGTGGGGGTGGGCCAGCCCACCAGCATGTACAGGTCCGATTCAGATTACAGCCCTGTACGTGCTGCTGGGCCAATGGGGACATGCTGCTTATATCACCTTGTCTTTGTCTGGTATAACTAGGTAACAGTCATTGTCTTCCATATGCCATGTCTCAGTGGCTGCCATTATAACCAAGTCAGCCTCTTCTAGTACAGCTTCTTAATATTGAACTTGATTTTGCATACAGAGGGCATTAATGTATGCATCTCTCCAGATGTTGTCCTTTTTTCCCTTTTTATACTATTTTTAATGTTTTATTTATCTGAGAACTTTTATTTACCTAGGGTATTGGTTCACCCATCCACAGTGATCCTAGCTTAAAGCCATCTTTAGTAGATTACCTAGTCTGTTGAGGAAGACACGTCTCCCCTTCTTCAACAGGTGAACACCATCTCTGCTCAGCAGTCCTTGGAAAATTCTCTCGATGACACTATCCACTCAACCAGGTATTCATCTCCAGGATGTAATTATCTTGACCCAGAGTATAACCAGGTAACTGAATGCAATATCTCAAACTGCTACAATATAATTTAAGACATAGCCACAATTTGCCAATAGGCTGTCTCTGGAGTGCAGTCAGGTAACTAGAGAATGAGATATTAAAGAATCATTATTGTATCTTTAAAAAATTGGAGAAAAAGTTTCAAATACTCAAACTGTACAAAAACCGAGAAAACACCTTCAACACAGATTGAACCCCGCACATGCAACAATTCAAACTGCGGAGCAGTCTCAGTCAGTTCATAATACCAAGTTGAACCTCTCAAGCTGGCGCATACCTAAAAGGTTAATGGCAAATACAAAGAATTGGCTACATAACTACAGCAAGTAACCTCTAGTAATCTCATGGTTCCTAACTGAATGCAATATCTCAAACTGCTACAATGTAATTCAATCACGCATGGGAAGGGCAAATGCTCCAATTCTCCAATATGTGTTAGAACTTGCATCTAACAGTGCAGAAAGAGTCTTTAAAAGCTGATGTCAGTCATCACACAGAACCCGAATTCACGGCAATCAAAACCAGATGTAAAGGAAGCACTCCAGATCTATCAGATAATTAAGCACGCAGCATTTCCCAAAGCACCGGCATACACCAAAAAAGGCTATTAATTCGATGAACAAAGGTAGTGCAAAGTACTAACCAAAGCAGCTCGGACCCGGTGGTACCCTGATCCTCCCCCTCCCCAACCCTTCCTTCCCCATTCTCCCTTTCACACCCAATAATCAGTCCAGACAATAACTTGGCTCAAAATGGTCGCAGCTTTTATTAACCAAATTATAACATTCCCAACATTGTTTAATCATACAACCATTATATAACAAACCCCGAGTAGGATGAGCCCTCACCCGCCATATTACTAGCAAGGTGAACTCATTCCACTCCCGCCGCGGCCGAGCCAGCGGCAAAGCCAACCCCCCCCTTTCCCCGGCCTCGCCATATTACTAGCAAAGACCGGCAGGGGTCATCCGGGTTGGGGGCCCCCGCCCCCGCCCCAATTCCAGCTTAAGGCTCCGGACCCCGGAAACCTCCGGGATCCCGCCCCCCCACCAGCTGCGACAACCCAACCACAAACCCACCATACCAAGGGCGGGTGGGTGGGACGACGGTCCCTCTCTCCTTGCTACCGGTCCAAGAGAGACCGCCGCCGCCGCGCGCCACCCTTTAACAACCCCCCCCTCTGCCCTTGCCTTGCTCATTGGCTCGCCCCAACTCCTCCTCGGGGCGAGCCAATAGGTTTGAATCGCGCCCGCGAGGGCCCTCCCCTCCTCAACCGTGGGCAGGGTCCCCGCACCGGGCCGCGCGCCTGGTTATCTTCGGCCGGGGGACCCTGCCCCGCGGCCTCGCCATAACCAAAGCAGCTCGGACCCGGTGGTACCCTGATCCTCCCCCTCCCCAACCCTTCCTTCCCCATTCTCCCTTTCACACCCAATAATCAGTCCAGACAATAACTTGGCTCAAAATGGTCGCAGCTTTTATTAACCAAATTATAACATTCCCAACATTGTTTAATCATACAACCATTATATAACAAACCCCGAGTAGGATGAGCCCTCACCCGCCATATTACTAGCAAGGTGAACTCATTCCACTCCCGCCGTGGCCGAGCCAGCGGCAAAGCCAACCCCCCCCCTTTCCCCCGGCCTCGCCATATTACTAGCAAAGACCGGCAGGGGTCATCCGGGTTGGGGGCCCCCGCCCCAATTCCAGCTTAAGGCTCCGGACCCCGGAAACCTCCGGGATCCCGCCACCCGGCGTATAGCGCACCTGCGCCTTTACGCCGCCCCCCCACTCAGCTGCGACCATCGAGCCTCCTGCTGGACTATGCATTCCAAGGCCTCCTGCCAGTCATTTAACAAGAGGTCCACTCCCACTGGTGATAAATGCACACCATCCGTGCGATAGAGCCCGGTACAGTCCACATCCACCCAGGGGTGCATAATCTGGTACCCCCCTTGCTGACTGACCCACCTCCCAATTTGTCGATTGACTTTCGCCAACCCACGGGACCAACGCCGTTGCTGCCGGCAAACAGGCCTTGGAATAATGTCTGACCACATTAACGTCACCTGTGGAAACAGCCTAGACACTATTGCCAAATCTCGCTTCGCTGCGCGAACGATCTGCTTGCAGGTCCATTCATGCAGATCATTTCCTCCCACATGCAGCAGGATCACAGCGGGTTGGGCTCTCACTCGGCCATGATGTCGAAGCAGAGGTAAGAGCTGCGGCCACCGCAGACCACGCTCACCCAGCCATAGAAGCGACACCTCAGCCGGGTCAAGACCCAAATTGGACCCCAGTGGCCGTTCAGCTGCCTGCAGCCCCGCCCAATGCACAAATGAATGCCCGATCATCCAGCAAAGTTGCGGGCACCGCACAGCATCTGAAAAAGAAAGCACATGTTAGCCACAGGCCCCCCCCCCATTCCCCTTATAAACGGACATAACCTTTAAAGGCCTGCGACCGCCATCTCCCAATGCTCTGAATCTCAACCTCCGACAGCCCAGCCGCAGCTGCGCTTGTCGCCGCTCCAATGCGGAAGGAATGCGGAGCGAAATGTGTCGGATCCATGCCTAGACCCCTAATGGCCAACCGCAGGACCGCTGCCACCTGGAATCGGGTCACCCACCTTGCATTTTTGTGTAGGAAAAACAAATGATCTGCGACCGGGCGCCCCGCTAAATATGCCCGCACGGCCCCCACCGGGCAAGTCGGCAAGGATACCACCTCCTTCAGCACCACCCACAACCCCTTGCCCAATTGATCGGTCTTGGACCTCACGAGCCTAACCCTCAGCTGGCCATTTTCAAGCTGCACGTGCTGAAACCCTGGCCCCCCAGTCTGCTCCGCCCTGCTCGAGCTGGCCACCAGTTCCCCCACCCGGAAGGCCCCAAAGAAGGCCAAGCAGAAAATTGCCCTAAACAGTACCGCCTCGTAGCGAGACTCCGCCACACTTGGCAGCATCTCGCATAGCCTCGCCAAAAGCTCGTGTGTCACAGGCAACCGGGAGTCCCGGTGAGGCGGGCTCCCTCTATCCCAGCCACGAAGAAGCCGCTGTACCAAAAATCCCGGCTTCCTTGACACCCAGCCTGCCGCTCTGGCAAAGAAGGTAAAGCCCGCCAACCGCCTACGCAGTGATGCCCGGGACTGGCCAGCACACTTCGCCTCCACCACATAGCGCCCCAATAAACTGTCCACCCCGGCACCCGGCCGCCACCCGTGCGACTCTAAGTAGCTCAGGACCGCGTCAAATCCTTTCTGGTATGCCGCCCAAGTCGACGGGGCGAGGGAATCCTTCAACAGTCGAACCATCTCCGCTGGCCAATCGTCCATAAATGCTCTGGCACCGTCCTGCCTTCTTCGCTCGCCTCCGGCGCCAGCGTCCGGAACAACTCCCACTTGAAACGAGAAAGAGCATCGGCAATGCGATTAGTGCAACCTGGAATGTGCTGTGCCCTTACCGCAACATTTAAACGCAAACACTCGAACACTATGTCCCGCATCAAACCCGCTACCAGCGAACAGCGCGGCGTGTACCGGTTGACTATCGCCACCACGGCCTCATTGTCACACCGCCATGTCACTCTCCGGTTCCGCAGGCGTTCCGGCCACAAGTGCAAGACGACCAGCCACGGGAACAGCTCCAAGAACGTAATGTTACTAGTCCATCCCGCTGCGTGCCATGATTGAGGCCACTGCGCGGCGCACCACTCACCCCCAAAGTAAATCCCCAAACCTCCACCACCCGCCGCGTCTGTATAAAGCTGCAGATCCGCGCTAGAGACCTCCTCCTCCATCAGAACCGATACCCCGTTAAAGTCCCTCAGAAAAACATCCCAAACCTTCAAATCAGCCTTCATGACCTGCGACATTCGTATCCGATGATGCGGCTTGCGCACCCCCGCCGTGGCTGCCGCCAAGCGACGCATAAACACCCGGCCCATCGGTATGACCCTGCATGCAAAGTTCAACGAGCCAATCAATATTTGCAGTTCCTTCAAAGATAACTTGCTAGATGCCAATCCATTCGCTACCAAGACCCGCAACTTGACGACTTTGTCCATCGGGAGGCGCGCCACCATCCCCACCGAGTCAATTTCCACTCCCAAGAACGTAAGACACGTGGCGGGACCCTCTGTCTTGTCATCCGCCAGCGGGAGCCCACACGCCCTTGCCATGCTCATAAAACCGTCCATCAACTGTTGACACTCCCCAGAACCAGCCGCCCCTACAAACAGAAAATCATCCAGATAGTGTACCACATTCCTAACCCCCACACGCCGTACTAAATTCCAGTGCAAAAAGGAGCTAAACATTTCGAAGTAGGCACACGAAACCGAACATCCCATTGGTATGCACTTATCCACATAAACCTCGTCCTCAAAAGAAAAACCCAGCAAATAAAACGAAGACGGATGGACCGGCAGCAGACGAAAAGCCGATTCAATATCTACTTTTGCTAACCGAGCCCCTGGGCCACAACGTCTCACCAACCCCACCGCCTCATCAAAGGACGCATAGCGAACCGAACACAGCTCCTTCGGAATATGATCGTTCACCGAGTCTCCCAGTGGAAATGAAAGGTTATGTATTAGACGAAATTTCCCTGCCTCCTTTTTAGGGATGACACCTAATGGGGAAACCACTAGATTCTCCAATGGCGGCTCCGCGAACGGACCCGCTATTCTGCCCAAACGCAACTCGACCGCCAATTTCTCCTTAACCACCGCCGCCAATCGCCGCACTGACGGCGAGTTGCGCGCAGCCCTACCCGCTATGGTTCCTTGTACCGGAATAATGAACCCTTCCCCAAATCCACGCATTAACATTTCCCTCTCCCGCCTCCGCGGATATGCACGCAGCCAGTCGCCGATCACCTCCCGGGAAAGAGGAGAGGGCGCCAACTCCGCCAAATCAAAGTTACTTGTTGGCTGTGGCCGGGGCAGGAACCCCACCCTTTTTGAAACATTTGAGTGCGGAATGCCCCCCCCCCGCAGGCCGAGCATGCGTGCCGGAACTTGCAGTCCGGGAAAGGGCACGAGGACCTGTTGAAACGCCAACAGATGTCTCCTTGCCCTCCCCCACCTGCCTTCTGCTGCCCTTGACCACTGTTTGCACGAAAGGGCCGCCCGGCCCCACCAAAGCCGCCCCCCACCCCACGCCCCCCAGCCCCTCCACCCCCACCCATCCCGACTGACATCTGGGTTAACCACAAGTTGATGTCCTGCGTCCCCCAAGATAGCCCCTTGCCCTCCTCCATCTTGTCCCGAAACTTCTCGTCATAATTCAGCCACGCAAAACCGCCGTGGGTCTGCGCCGCTTCGATGATAGAGTCCGCGTATGCCAAAAGCATACCATAATCCTCAGGCGCCTGCCGCCCCCAAACACTCGCTAATCGTAAAAAGGATCGCACCCAATTAAGGACATTCCGGGACACTTTCTTGACGCGACCCGCCTTCTCATCTTCCTTCCGCTTTTTCCTACTCTCACCGGACCGCCTCCGCCCCTCGAGTAATCGAAATATATCAATATACCTCCTCTTCCAGATCTTGCGCCTCAAATGCCGCGGAACCCCCTCCCACAACTCCGTAAAGGCCACTGTCGTAGGAACGCCCTTTCCGCCCGACGATCCCAAAGGCACCGGCTCGCTGCCCTGTCCGGAACGGGAAGGCACACTCGAGGATGACGATGTGGATACCGCGGATGACGAAGAACCCTCCGAACTGTGTTGACGGTGCCGTACATGCCGTCGCTTACGCTTAGCCTTCCGCCCCTTCTTTCCCTGCCCTTCTGCCGAGTCCGGCCCACCCCCCCCCCCTCCAGTGCCCCCAGACAACTCACCCCCAGCACCTCCGACACTGGCCGTCAAATCCTGCAGCAATCCGGCCTGAACCCGCCGTTCCCCGCCGTCTGTCTGTGCCCCCATCCCGCTCGCTTGGAGGTCCTCCCGCCGTTGGGGTTCTCTGGAGCCAGCTCCAACATCCTCCGTCATCGCCGTCCGCCGCCCCTCGGGCCTCTGTACTGCCACCGGCACCGTTGATCTGACCTGTGAAAACAAAAGAGAAGGAGAGGGGGGGGGAGGGGACCGCCGGGGAACCCCCGGCTGCCAAGCCGACAGCCACTCTGCCCGTGAGGAGCCTTCGCCTCCCCCTTGCCAGTGTTCCCACGGCGCATAGCCCCCGGGAGTACCCATGCTCACCGCCACCCCTCTATGTCCCAAGGGCACCTGCCCACAGCTCTGTGCTCTGAACCAAGGAGAAGCCCACCCAGGGAAAAAAGGCCCTCCCCCCCAGCCCAACCCCCCTGCCCATGTCCATCCCCACTGCCACTGACCACGCCCCCCTCCCGTACCCCAGTCCCTCCCTGCCCCCCAGAGCTCACCTCACCCCTACCTTCCAACCCTACTACCCCCTGCACAACCCCATCCCCTTCTTGCACCTGGGGCCCATTATCCACCCCTACCCTTTAACAACCCCCCCCCCCCCTCTGCCCTTGCCTTGCTCATTGGCTCGCCCCAACTCCTCCTCGGGGCGAGCCAATAGGTTTGAATCGCGCCCGCGAGGGCCCTCCCCTCCTCAACCGTGGGCAGGGTCCCCGCACCGGGCCGCGCGCCTGGTTATCTTCGGCCGGGGGACCCTGCCCCGCGGCCTCGCCATTCCAATAAAATTAAACACAGAATAACACAACATTCTGAAGGGAACCACGTACCCAAAACATCAACATATGGAAGAAAATTGCTAATACAATAAACAAAGTTACTACAGAGAACTTTCAATAAACTGATCACTCATATGGCATAGTCTACTGGGACAATACAGAGTTCACGAGGGACCTGCGCAAAACAATATACTCCTGGACAGCCAGATACAACATAATTTAAAAAATTAGATTATTGAGAACCAAAAGCTCCTATCCTGTTCAGATAGTGGAACCTACAAAAGCAATCCAATCTAATACCTTAATTCCGATTCTGTGTGGCGATTGACATCAGCATTTAAAGACTCTCTCTGCACTGTTAGATGCAAGTTCTAACGTATATTGTAGTATTGGAGTGTTTGCCCTTCCCATACGTGATTGAATTACATTGTAGCAGTTTGAGATATCGCATTCAGGTACAAACAACATAATTAATAGAACTCGCTTGCTGTGGTTATTATGTAGCCGATTCTTGGTATTTACCATTAGGTTTTTTTAGGCATATGCCAGCTCAGGAGGTTCAGCTTGGTGTTATGAACAGACTGCTCCACAGTATGAATTGTTGCATGTGAGAAGTTCAGTCCACGTTGAATGTGTTTTCTCAGTTCTTATAGTATTTACCCTTTGAAGTGTTTAATCAGAGGGGCAGACCAATAGGTCAACATATTTATATAATAAAAATAATATTATTTACTTGAAGAGGATATCAGTGGGCATTTTGTGCATTATTACCCGTTACAGCATTGGCATTGACTAAGGTGCTTTGGGTTCACTTGATGCTGTTGTGGAACTTTCCTTGCTAAGTGTTATTTCCTTTCCAGTGTTTGAAAATTTTTCTTCCATGTTTTAAAGATACAATAATGACTCTTTAATACCTCATTCTCTAGTTATCTGGCTACACTCTTGAGGCAGCCTAGTGGCAAAACATGGCTACTTCGGGTGTATCACCAGCTGTTTATACTGCTGATGACGTAGACTCTACCATCAATTGGATCTTTCATCAGTTGCCAATAATGACAATGGTACAGATGATTGAAGATAAGTTCTATAAGTCCTTTGGAGTTTTTTGATAAAAGTTTGCAAAAGAAAATCAGTATGTGGAATGGGGTTTAAAAATAATTTAAAAATTATATGAAAAAACTGAAATAATACTTGGAGGGAGTTTTCTGACCTGTGAGGAGTTGTGCCTTTGCTTTGCAAAATGGATCCAATTTTTTTGGACCATAGGAACTAACTAAAGTCTTTTCCCCTTCTTATTTAATTTACATAGGTATTTGCTCACCAGCATTTATTGAATTTTATGGTGACTATATTTTTTGAAATTATTCATATGTACTGAATTTCTATCTGGTATTGGGAGACTCTTATCAGATGATTTTTGTCATTGCAATATTACTATATTTTTATTTTATTTATATTCTCTTATATACTGTACTATTCTGCATCAGTGTGGTTTACATTGAACAAACTGAAATTACATTGAACAAGGCATTATAACTTGGAGATAACTATTTACAGGGAACATGGGCTATGGAGGGTTAAGTGGCTTGCCCAAGACCACAAGGAGCACCTGCGGGACTAGAAACCCCAGTCCTTCCAGCCTAAGGTTGCTGTCCTCTAGTGAGATTTGAACCCCTGACCTTCTGGCCTGAAGTACTTTGCCCCAACCACTAGGCCACTCCTCCACTCTTTTGTGGCAATTTAGATTTCTTGATCTTTTATAAATTTTCTGAAAATGAGATCTTACAAATGGCAACATACCTTTGGATACACTGGTGATCACGTGAACTCAATTTTATAAGCACCATCATTGTTACAAATGAAGGAACATATAGATAAACCTACCAATTGGATAGACCTTTCTATGAAGTGGTCAGCTAGGTTAGCTGTGCATGGAGCTGTCCTGGCAGAATATTATAAACAGGAGGCAATCCCATGAAGATTGAGAATCTTGAAAGAGCATCACATGTTTTTGGATGATAATGTCTTTTTGAACAAATGGAATGCTATACTCAACAAATGCACCCTAGCCTTAATGTTTTTGCCTATAGAGGTATCTAAAGCTAAACAGGAGGAATTCCAGACCACTATAGATGAGCAATTAAAGAAATTATTTATATCCATCCAGTCGGCAGCCTCATACGATCCCAAAATGTCTTCTTTCACGTATATGCAGAAATGCATAATGATTTATGCACCTTTCTCCACCACAAGCTCATCCTTTGGTCCTATTACAAATAGCTTTATTTTGATTACCCAACTACCACCTCAATATTAATTACAATAAAACTGAAGTGCTGTTCATCACCAGAGACCAAGCCTTCTCCCTGCCAACGTTGTTGAAAGTGGATAATACGGAATTGGCAGTAAAACCCAAAGTTCAATACCTGGGAGTAATCATTGACCAACACCTCATCCTTCAATTGCACATTAAAAAAGTGACCAAAGCCATCTACAATAAAATCAGGACCCTCCAACATCTTCAACCATTCCAGGAAATGCAGGATTTCCATATTATTTTCCAAGCTATGATACTCCCCCACTTTGAATTCTGTAATACAATCCTCCAAGGAATGCCTAAAAAGCTCTATACACCCTCTACTACTTGTCCAACATGCAGCTGCAAGAATCTTACTTAGGACCCATGGAACCAACCATATCACCCCATTCTGAAGGAGCTCCACTGGCTACCCCTATATAGCCACATAAAATACAAAACCATTATGACCACATTCAAAATCTACCACCAATTAACCTCTTAATACCTACAGACTATTCTAAAAAAAACATTACATAATCAACACAGAAAAAGCCCTGCACAGCACCTACTCGCTCTGCCCACTGAACTAACCAAATTTAATCAAGCAACCGACGTTCGCGTATTCTCCCTATATGCACCTACCCTATGGAATCCTCTACATGGGAATATCAGAGCCACCCTGACCCCATAACATTCTGTAAGCTACTGAAAACCTATCTGTTTAAAGAACACTTCAAAGGAATTACTTAACTACCATATTCACCAACAAACTGTGATCATTACCCTTACCCATCACCCTTGTTACACTAGTCACCAAGTTCTTTGGATGGCTCTGTCACTCTTCCCCTATGATACCACACTTTCTGGAATATTCTTATTTCTTTGTATCTTGAAGAGTTACAGTGGTGTACCATATTCCCCCTTCAATTAGGGGAGGGGACAGGAAAAAAGCAGTTATTACAACTGGAGTCAGATGGATTTTTTTACTACATACTGTAAACCCTGATTGACTCAATGTTGCAATTCATTACTCTATGTTATTTTGATACTGTGGACTTTTGGACTTATTCAAGGGACATTCTAAAGATTCTTGTGTGTTAACAATTTCTTTAAAAAAATCTTTTTGAGGATTTATGAGAGGGATAGTTGTTTTTTCTTATGAGGCTATATTGATTAGTATTTATTTCCTCTATTAAAGTATTAGAATCAGATTACTTTTGTAGAGCGGGCTGAGTTTTTTAACAACCTTTTGTGATTCCTCCACCTGAATAGGATAGGAGCTTATGATATTTTTATTCTCAGTCATCTAATTTTTAAAAATTATGCCATATTTGTTTTCTGCAGATCCCTTGTGAATGTGGCATTGTCCCAGTAGACCATGCCATATGAATGCTCGGTTCACTGAAAGTTCTCTGTAGTAACTTTATTTATTGAATTAGCAATTTTCTTCCATGTGTTGATGTTTTGGGTGTGTGGGTCCCTTGAGAATGTTGTGTTATGCTTTGTTTAATTTTATTGGACGTGCTTTGCACTACCTTTGTTCATCAAATTAATAGTCTTTTTTTGGCATATGCCGGTGCTTTCGGAAATGCTGTGTGCTTAACTAGATCCCTTTACAACTGGATTTGATTGCTCAATGAATTCTGGTTCCTAATGTTGATTGACATCAGCTTTTAAAGACTCTCTTCGCATTGGTTGATGCAAGTTCTAACGCATATTGGAGTATTGTAGCGTTTGCCCTTCCCATGCATGATTGAATTACATTGTAGCAGTTTGAGATATTGCACTCAGGTAAGAGCAATGGGATTAATAGAACTCGCTTGCTGTAGCTATTATGTAGCTATTTCTTTCTATTTACCATTAGTTTTTTTCGGGTATGCACCAGTTCATAAGGTTAAGCTTGGTGTTATTAACTGACTGAGACTGCTTCCCAGTATGAACTGTTGTGTGACGAGGAGGGGGGGGGGGGGGGCTCAGTCTTCATTGAAAGTGTTTTCTCAGTTCTTATAATGTTTGCCCTTTAAAGAGTTTAATCAGAGGGGCAGATCAATGGATCAGCATATTGAATAATTAAAATAATATTTTTTATTTGAAGAGGATATCTGTGGGCATTTTGTGTATTATTGCTCATTATATCATTAGCATCAGGTAGGGTGCTTTGGGTTTACTTGATGCTGTTGTGAAGCTCTCTTTGATAAGTGTTAATTCCTTTTGAGTATTTGAAAATTTTTCTCCCATTTTTTAAAGATACAGCAATGACGCCTTAATACCTCATTCTCTATTTACCTGACTACATTCCTGAGGCAGTCTAGCGATAAAATGTGGTTACATCTTGAATTACTTTGTAGCAGTTTGAGATATCGCATTCAGTTGCCTGGCTACACTCTGAGGCAGCCTAGTGGTGAAATGTGGCTACGTGGGGTGTATCATCAGCTGTTAATACTGCTGATGACAGACTCTACCATCAATTGGATATTTCATCAGTTGCCAGTAATGATGATGGTTCAGAGTGTTTTCACAAACTGCCAGCAATATTGAGTGTCAAGCACCTTTTTCCTGGACGAATGAAGATAAGTTCCATTAGTCCTTTAGAGGTTTTTTGATAAAAGTTTGCAAAAGAAAATCAGTATGTGGAATGGGGTTTAAAAATCATTTAAAAATGATATTAAAACATTGAAATAATATTTGGAGGGTTTTTTCTGACCTGTGAGGAGTTGTGCCTTTGCTTTGCAAAATGGATCCAGTAGTTTGGACCATAGGGAGAAACAGAGGTCTTTTCCCCTTCTTATTTAATTTACAGAGGTATTTGCTCACAAGCTTTTCTTAAATTTTATCTTTATCATTATCTTTATTGATACACTTGATATACCACCCACATCAAGACATTGGGGTGGTTTACAATAAAAGCAAAATGCTACAGAAAAGAGGAAAAGAATGCCATTGTATAATAGGAAAGAGGTAGAGAAAACAGTTTAGGTCAAACAAAGACAGAAAGTACAAAAGGAAAAATACTTAAGTGATGCTAACAATCAGGAAGCTCAAATGCCTGTTGGAATAGGTGGGTTTTGAGCAATGACTTGAAATTCTGGTATGATGTTCTAGATGGAGAGAGGATGGTAAAGTGTTCCAGACTGTAGGGCTGATAAAGTAAAAAGCAGCATGACGGGTCTGTTCCAAATGGGCTTGTGAAGGAGACGGGAGAGTAAGACGATTTGCATGAATGGAACGAAGTTGCCGGTGTAGAGCATGCAGAGGGATGAGATTAGCAAGATACAGTGGAGTCGAAGTATGGATTGCACTATGGGTCAGAATTAAGAATTTGTACTTAAATCTATAATGGAGAGGCAACCAATGGAGATGGAGTAAAAGAGGAGTGACATTGTCATACTGTCCGGCATGGTAAACGAGTCATGCTGCCGTTTTTGCAATAGTTGTAAGCGCTGAATTTGATAGAATGCTAGGTTCACTAATGTCACATTACAGCAATCTAATCTACTTATAACTAGGGCCAGGAGTAGGGTGATAAGCGAGGCCGGAGGTAGTAGAGAACGGACTGCCCTAATTTGCCTAAGTGCATAAAAGGAGCAACGAGTGATGAAAGACACATGCTTGTGAAAAGAGAGGGAAGAATCCAATGTTACACCCAAATAATGGAAAGAAGAAACTAAGGGGATAGCAACAGAAGCAAGCTGAGAAGCAATAGTGGGACAGGGAATACTCAAAGATACCCACATTGCAGAAGATTTGTTAAGATTCAAGTGGATTAAGTTGGAAGAAAGCCAGGAAGCAACGTGGGTAAGACAGTCATTAAGTAGTGTGATAACCACATCTATAGGTGAAGTATGGAAAAGAAGGACAATGTCATCCACATAAAGATAAGTGGAGACTGGGTACTGTTGTATTAAGAGAGGGAGAGGAGCAAGAAAGATGTTAAAGAGCAGAGGAGAAAGGACGGAGCCTTGAGGGACCCCACACATCACAGGAAATGAAGGTGATGACTGACAAGTGGAATGAACGGAAAAAGTAAGAGATGTAAGAAAAGAGCGGAACCAATGTAGTACAATGCCCCGAAGCCCAGATCCATGAAGAAGCGAAAGCAAGATTTGGTGATCTACTAAATCAAAAGCCAAGGATAGGTCCAAGGACACCATCAGGGTGATATCCCCATGGTCATGTGCAGTGTGTAATTCATTTAGAAGGGCAAGCAGTACCGTCTCTGTACTATAGCCTGAGCAAAATCCAGACTGTCGGGGATGCAATGTGTTAGTAGTTTCAACATGGGATGACAATTGCTGGAACATGAGTCGTTCCAAAATTTTAGCCAGAAAGGGAAGATTTGAGACTGGTCGCCAGTGAGATAGGATAGATGGATCCAGAGAGGGTTCTTTGAGAAATGGGCGAACAATGGCGGACTTCCATGGACTAGGGAATAGACCTGCAGATAAACTGGAATTCAGAATAGTCATGATTGTGGGTAACAACTGAAGAGAGGGTTCATATATCCAATTAGAGGGGTGGGGTCTAGAGGGCAGGTAGTCTTCCTAGAACCAGAAATTGTCTTAAGTACTTCAGTGGGAGTGATGGAATGAAATGAAGACCAGGTATGAGCCAACGTCTGGTTCAGAGAAGAGGAAGATAAGCCCACTGAGACAAACAAGGAAGTGTCATGGGAAGAATCCTTTGTAGCGGGGGGGGGGGGGGAGGAAGACATTAGTGGGCAGGAAGGCAACAAAGATGGAGGTGGAGTACTAGAGAAAGACGAGCAAAGGTTATGAATCTTCTCAAAGAAAAAGGTGGCAAGTAATGTCGGAGCTGGTACTAGAGTCCGAGAGGAAGAGCTTTCAGTGGTAGAAGAAAGCTTGTGAAGGATAGAATAGAACCGTCTAGAGGAGTTGGCAGCCTCAGATATTTCGGAGGAGTAATAGGAACGTTTAGCGGACTGAACTGATGAACGATAGCAAGAGTACAACTGTCTGAAATGAGCTAGAGAATCTGAGGATGGGTGCTTGAGCCATAACTGCTCCACTTAAAGAAGCTTTGAATGCTGCAGGCGCAGACCAGGATGATACCAAGGGGAATGAACCTGATTTAATGAGGAAGAGGATGGGCGGAGAGGGGCCAAATTATCTAAGGCAGATGTAAGAACTGAATTGACCCCAAGTCATACCGTCCAATTTCCAGTTTACCATTTATCTCGAAGATTATAGAGAAAGCAGTTCAACAACAATTGCAAGATCACATAGATTCATATGCACCATTGGATTTACACCAGCATGGGTTCAAGCCATTTCACAATGTGGAATCTCTTCTTATTTCATTATTTAATAACCTCATAACCGGCCTGGACAAGAAAAATAATGTTTTTCTTTTAATATTTCTTGACATCTCAGCAGCATTTGACACCATATCTCATTCAATAATGCTCCGTCTTAAAGACATTGGCTTATGTAACTACACCCTTAAATGGTTCACATCATACCTGATTAATCGTACGCAAATAGTAAAATGTGGAGACAAGAAAATCCTCACAAATCCCCATCACACGAGGTATACCACAAGGATCAGCTTTATCATCTATTCTTTTTAATATCTATATTCAACCCTTATGTCAAATCATTAAACAGCATGTATTGGGCTGTTTCTAATAATGTGTTTGATGCTTTAATTTTTTAGGACAAGATGCTAGTGTTATTTACATTATCTATTCAGACAGCATTGCTGTACTGATCTGTTGGGTCCCGGTTGTGCCATGTTTACTTAGTCACGCTGTCTCACCCATATTCATGGTTATGGGAAGGGGTTATGAATGTCGGTTCTCTGGGGGAACATATAGAAGTTTGGTGTATGTATATGGACAGTAAGTGTTGGCAGGAAGTAGATGTCTCAGTTACCCTTTCTTACAGGCTCCAATGGCCTCCGGTTTAAAGGTATTGTCCTTAAATGTTAAGGGCATTAAATCCCCGGCTAAAAGAAAGAAAATCCTTTCTTACTGTGGCAGGCAAAAGGCTGACTTCATCCTTTTACAGGAAACGCACCTCACCCCTACAGAGACGTGTAAGTTAGAAAATAAACATTTCAAAGTAATCGGCTTTTCTCCTGCCTCACATAAGAAAAACGGGGTAGTGACCTTGGTCAGGAAGACATTGGCGGTAGAAGTCAAAAGCTCAAGCAATGATGATTTGGGAAGGTGGGCCAATTCTCTAATTCAGGTGGGGGAAAACTTGCTGCTCATTTCCAATATATATGGGCCCAATTGTGATGACCCTCTTTTTTTTCGGTCTCTTTCGGGTAGGTTACAGTTGGAACAACCAGCCCCTATCATAATGAGCGGGGATTTCAATACGGTGGGCGATGCTCTTGTTGATCGTAATCCTGGGAAGATCGAGCGGCCTACTCGGTCTGCTATGGTGATTAAAGCCATGTGCGAGGCTAACGGTTTGGTTGATGTATGGAGAATTTTGCATCCGAAGGATCGGAGCTTTACTTTTTCCTCCCCTCTGCATAAATCTTTTTCCCGTATTGATTATTTTTTAGTGTCTAAATCCTTGGTGGCCCAGAACTGTGAGGCGGATATTGAGGGCATATGTATCTCGGATCACGCCGCAGTTACTCTAAAACTGGACCTTCCCGGACTTGCACGGCCTACCCTGCTTTGGTCCTTTAACAGGGCTTGGCTTGCTGAACCCTCCTTTCAGGCGGAGATCCGGGAGACTATACGCTCCTACTTTGATTCTAACAAAGTTGGGGAGACAGCAAACTGGGCTTGGTGGGAGGCCTTTAAGGCCACTTTACGGGCCGTAATTACCAGTTATGCGATTCGGGAGAACAGAAAGAATAAAGCTCAGTTAGCAGCCCTAGAAACTCAGATTAAGGTCGGTGAAAAGCTATGGGCTGAACGACCCGACCCTAGTATATTATTAAGACTTCAGAAATTACGTTATCAGTATAATGAAATAGTTTCCTCTGAGGTTGACCATTTACTTCTAAAACAATCTGCCAGATACCACATAGAGCGGAATAAGGCCAGTAAATCTCTGGCAGCTGCTCTGAGGGGAAGTCAGGAAAAGAAAAGAATTGTCGCTCTCCTTGATGCTAATTTAGTCCCACAAACCAATAGCGAACGAATCCTGGAAGAGTTTTCAAACTATTATACCCAGCTTTATTCCTCGGAAGTCAGTCCGGCTCAGGACATTTTTGGGGAATTTGTGAGAGACCTTCAACACCCGACTGCGACGGTGCAGCAAGTCAAGACCCTGGGTAGCCCAATATCTAGTAACGAACTTCGGTCTGCCATTGGTGCACTGGCCGGGGGCAAGGCCACTGGCACGGATGGTATCCCAGTTGAATTTTACAAGGTCTTCTATGAGGATTTGCTCCCCCATATGTTAGTGTACTATGCCGAGTTGATCAAAGGTCAGAAAGACACTGGGCATTTCTCAGAAGCTACAATAGTGGTTTTGGAAAAGCCGGGTAAAAGCCCTGAATTTGTGACTAATTATAGGCCAATCTCCCTCCTAAATGCAGACTACAAGATATTCGCCAGCATTTTGGCGCAAAGACTTACTAGAGTCATAGAAGATCTTGTCCACCCGGATCAGTGTGGCTTTGTCCCTGGGAGATCTACTTCTGACAATGCACGGTTGCTATGTAACTTAATGGAGAGAGCCGCATGTTGTCCCTTGCCTTACATTGGCCTCTCGCTTGATGCAGAGAAGGCCTTTGACAGGGTAGAATGGCCCTTTCTCTTCCTGGTCTTGCAATGGTTTGGTCTTGGGGATGAGTTTGTTAATATGGTGAAAGTTTTATATGCCAACACTAGTGCTCACATATTTGCTAATGGAATCCTTTCTCATTCCTTCTCACTTCAAAGGGGAACGCGACAAGGATGTCCTCTTTCTCCCCTTCTGTTTAATTTAGCTCTAGAGCCATTAGCTATTGCTATTAGACAAAACAAGGAGATCTCTGGCTTTAGTGTGGGGGACCTGCAGGTGAAACTGTCGGCCTATGCTGATGATCTTCTCCTATTCACTCAGCCGGGGGAGTTGCCGTCAATATTATCCTTGTTTGACTGCTACTCCTCCATCTCTGGATATAAAATTAACTGGGCCAAATCTGTAGCATTCCCGATGAATAATCTCTCTCATTCGGGTCTGGTGGCTGCTTTTTCCCTCAGGTGGGAGTCAAAAACTTTCACATATTTAGGTACTCAATACTGTGCTTCACGGGAAGATACCATTGACTCTAATTTAGCGGGGCTCCTATTGTTGATCCGCAAGAAGACCCTTACCTGGTCTCCTCTTTCCCTCTCCTGGTGGGGTAGACTTGAGACTATAAAAATGGTCCTAACTCCAAAAATCAATTATATATTGGGTATGTTGCCTTTTGAACTCCCTAGGGGGGCTTATACTGATCTGGAAAGAGCATTACTGGATTTTCTTTGGAATGGGAAGCCTCCGAGAATAGCTGCCAAAAAGCTTAAGGCCTCTAAGAAGGAAGGGGGTGTACAATTCCCTGATTTTCAAAGATATCATTCGGCTCTTCTTTTAAGGCAAGGGGCTTTATGGGCAGATGAGGAAGGCTTAGTGTCTCGACCGACATGGTTGGCCGTAGAGGAGAGATTAGCGGCTCCATTTCCCTTACGATATTTGTTAGGCATGCAATCTCCAAGACCTTCTGATGTGGGGGGAGTCATCTTGGCCACTCAAACAGCTTTTTGTCAGCTAGTAAAGCTAGTGGGCGATTTGGATTCCTTTTCGAGGCAAACCCCACTGTGGTGGAATCCATTGTTCAAGATTCGAGGTCGGGTGTTTGCCTGGCGCAAGTGGATGACATGTGGCATATGGTCGTTGGGACAGTTAATTGGGGACAACGACAATGACTGGAAGGACTTTCCCGTCTTACAGAAAGAATTTTCCCTCCCCCCCTCCTGCCATTATCAATGGGTACAACTTCGGCATTGTTTAGCTGCCCGGGGGGTGAGTGGGGCTGCTGGAGTTCCTTATAGTTTGCTTCAGGGAGTAGTAGGCCGGAAGGGCGCTATGTCCTTTATTTATAAGTCTATTAGAGATTTTACCTCGCAGGCCTTAACAGGTTTAGTTAAAATTTGGGAGTCTGATCTGGCAGTAGAGCTTCAGCCTGATGTCTGGAAAGTGCTATGGGGTCCCGTTACGCGGACCTCGCGATCAGCTGCACTTACCCAATCTATGTATTTTTTTCTGCATAGGGCTTATATTACCCCTGTCAAGGCCTCTAAATGGGATAAACTGTCGTCTGGCAAATGTTGGTCTTGTCAAATGGCAGTGGGAACATACCGACATATGTTTTTCGATTGTCCTTTATTACAGGGATTTTGGCAGAGTGTAGGGCTCCAGATCCAAAGAATCCTGGATATACCATTTGCTCTCTCTCTGACCACGATATTACTGAGATCCACTGAGCCCACACTCTGTCTATCCAGAGAAAAAACTTTTTTGTTTAATTTCATGATAGCTATCGCACTTAAGCTCATACTTTCTCATTGGAAACATTTCCAGTCTTTGCACTTAGATTGCTGGTGGAACTCAGTATGTTACTATGCTAAATTGGAGAAAGTTTATAATAAGCTCCACCATCCTGGTAACTCTGATTTAAATACACGCAGATGGTCGCTTTTAGATCAATATTGTGCCCGGTCTTCGTTTGCCTGATGAGGAGGCGCTTGGATTATTCTGCCAATGCTTCTGTTCTTTCATTTCATGCAGTATGTTGGTTTTTTGAAATGATCTAGTGATTAGCAGTTTTCCCAGAGAACCGGGGTGGGTGGGTGTGGGGAGTATGGGGGGTAAGAGGGATTGAGTTGATTTTGGGTGTTTTTTCATTGATCTGCAATTTTCTGTTATGATCCAGGTTTCTGGTTTTGTATGTTTCTTTTGTTTTAAAAAAGTTTAAATAAAAAAAAATAACTTAAATCATTAAACAGCATGGAATAAATTACCATCTTTATGCTGACGACATTATGATCTATACTACAATTGACCAAAATTCTTTTGACACAGTAATAACACAGGTACACTAAAAAAAAATTTTTTTAAACTGCCTCTAATGTTTCGATTGATTTTTACGTTTTTTGGTGCACTGAATCCAAATCTGGTAACCAATTTGCTCCATCACGTACAGATTTTTTGCTACATTGGGTTAGCAGTTTGAGGTGAACGTTTCAGATTGAGTGCGATCGAGATAAACGTTTCTTGGATGAATTCTTTATACTAATTGTTTAGTAGTTATTCAAATAAGAATAAAGAAAATTGTAACAAGGCAGCACATAAGAATAGAGTAATGTCAACAAAACACACTGTGATGGTAGCAAAATTGTCTGCACTTAAAACAGCCACATACATGTGCACAAACATTGAGCATATAAGAGCGAGGTTAGACACAAAGCAAAGCAAAGAAATGTGCAAAAAATGTTGTACAGGTATGTATGTAAGAATAGAAAACGCAAACCGCACCATTGCAATACATGAAGACAAACACCCGATGGTGTGAAAATAAAATTCTAATAAATGAGATCCGACACTGTGGTAATAACTAGCAAATTTTTATTTAAAAGTTTAGTAAAAACACGATATTTGTCAATACAGTTTAGATTTTAAAGTCATTCTTGGGTCAATCAATCTCCTGGTGGGCCCGTTTCTTCTTCCCCCGAATGCTTCTCTTGGTGCGCTGCTTGGCGTATTTTTCATCTGGGGTTTCCCGCAGCAGCAACCAGCAGAAATCAGCCATCATAGTGGTGTTCCATCTTTCTTGGTACCTTCTCTCTGCGTCCTTGATGTCCTGGTGAAACCTTTCACCTTGTTCTTCACTGTACGCCCCCAAGTTTTCGGGAAAGTAGTTCACATGGGAGTGCAAGAAATGGACTTTCAGGCTCATGTTACAGCCTTGTTCTTTGAAGGCATTGAGCATCCTGGCAACAATATCCTTATAGTTCTCATCCCGCCTGTTCCCCAAGAATTTGAGAACAACATCCTTGAAGGAATCCCAGGCTTCTTTTTCCTTCTCAGACATCGTTTCAGCGAATGCTCCATCTGAAATGAGTTTCCTTATATCAGGGCCAACAAACACTCCTTCCTTTAGCTTTGCTTCAGAAAGTCGGGGGAACTTTGAGCAAAGGTACCGAAAGCACTCACCATCTTTTGGAAGGGACTTGATGAATTGCTTAATGAGACCCAACTTAATGTGGAGAGGTGGTAATAGAATTTTATCACGAGGTACCAAGCTCTCATGACGAACATTTTTCTCACCGGGTCTCAAATACTCCCGAATTGGCCAGTCTTTTTTCCCCCAGTGTAGGTCGCGGGCACGGCTATCCCACAAGCAAAGGAAGCAGGGATATTTGGTGAAACCGGATTGCTGCCCTAATAGCATGGATAGAATTTTAAAGTCTCCACAAATCATCCACTTATGCTCATCATAACGAATCTTCTGAAAAATCAGGGCCAAATTCTCGTATTTTTCTTGGAGAATAACAGAGTGAGCAATAGGAACTGAAGCGAATGTGTTGCCATTATGAAGAAGAACACCTTTTATGCTGTCTTTTGACGAATCAATGAACAGCCGCCATTCAGCAGGATCATACTTGAGTTTAAACTTTTCCATCACTCCGTATATATCGTTGCAAAATACCAAATCTTCCTCTTTGCTGAAATACTTCAAAAATTGTGTCTCGCGGTTGCGGTACCAATAAAAAGTTGTTCCTGGTGACAATAGATTTTTCTGTTTAAGCCGAGAACCTAGCAGTTGGGCAGCATCTTTTGGGAGTCCTAAATCCCGGACTAAATCATTCAATTCAGCTTGAGAGAAAAGTTCAGGTTTCGGATCTGGTTCAGTTTCAAACTCGGAAGTACTGGACTCATCGGGAAAAGCCATCTGATGAGTCTCATCATGATCAGAACCGTCCACACAAATATGATCCAAAGATTTTGGTGGTTCAGGCACAGGTACTTCGTTGCTATGAGGCATAGGCCTAATTGCTGAGGGAAGGTTGGGGTAACTTATTACGTTCTTATTGTATCCCTTCACAATGCAAGAGCAAAAATAGCAGTCACTGCTGTGGTCTCTTTGTTCACGCCACATCATAGGTATTCCGAAACGAAATGCTTGCTTTTTACCTTTCATCCATAAGCGTAGATCTTCCTCACATGTCTTGCACACTTTGTGAGGAGCCCACGGTTTGTCTTGATCGCCTAACTTCAAACCGAAATAGGCGAAATATACTTTTTTAATAAATGCAGAAATGTTCCTCTGCCGCTTTTTCACGGTATATTCCCCACAAATAAAACAAAAACTGTCCGGAGAGTTGACGCAACCTCTGGCTCTGTGAGCCATCACAAATACACAGCACTGCAAACTACAACTGTAGTGAACCACTTCGGAATAAAGCTGGATTACGACTGAGCAAACAAAAGGTAATAATGAACTTGCAAGAAACTGAAATTTGACAGGAACGTTCATGTCACAACCACCGTGTTTGAGCGAGCGAACGAGGCGAGGCGAGGCGAGGAAAGAACATGCGCCAGCGCGAGTACTGGATTTAGCCCCCCGCCTCCCAATTGTCCTGTTAATGTATAAAATGAATACAAAACACTCTAAAATATCATGAGGGAGTGTTTCTAGTTAGTTAACCATTACAACCTCTATTTTGGGCCAAGAAAATAAACTGCAGTCGGCTAAAAAGAAATTATGTGAACATTCCTTATATGGGTAAGAAATCTAATTTTGCAAGAAAACGTGACGTGATGGAACATTTTGGCTATTTTTCCTGGATTCAGCACCACAAAATCTATAGGAATCAGTTGCAAAACTGGAGGCAGTTTTTTGGTAGTGTACCTGTGTAATTGATAAATGCTTGATTGACATGAACAACTGGCTTACAATTAATAATTTTAAAATAAATTCAGACAAAACCAAAGCACTATTAATCTCTAAATGTCAAAACTTAAAGGCTCCTAAAGAAATCAACATCCTAAACAAATCCATAAAATTTAGTGAAGAAGTAAAGTACCTTGGCATAACCCTAGATAAACATCTAAATTTAAAGTCACATGTAAATAAAATTAAAAATAAAGTGTACCATTGTTTAAAAATCATTAGAAGACTTAAACCAATTTTGCATACAAAGCATTTCCGAACAGTATGCCAAGCAGTTATTACACCTTTACTTGACTTTGGAAACATCCTTTATCAAGGTCTTCCCAAATATATCATTCACTCCCTCCAAATGGTTCAAAACACCACTGCGAGAATTATAATTGGATCCACAAAATATGAACATGTAACTCCCTTGCTTGAAGAACTTCACTGGCTTCCAATCATTGCAAGATCAAAATACAAAAATCTGATGATCATTTTTAAAATTCTTCATGGACCATCAGCAGTTATTCTAAAATCTATTATTTCTAAAGACACAAGCTCAAGACCCAGACGTTCCCAAGCTACCAACAGACTTAACACCCATTTAAATTTTAATAAATCTAAACAAATGACTTCTAAAAGGGCTTTTTCATTTATGGCACCAAAACTATGGAACTCTATTCCTGAGGAATTAAGATTTCAGACCGACATGAAAGACTTTTGCAAGTCCCTTAAGACATATCTATTCATTGAGGCTTATGGCAAACATCTATCACTTAAAAGACCAAGATACCTTACTAACTGTTCCTACTCAATTTTGTTATAGTATTGTAATACAGTTTAGATTTATATATTGTTACAATGTACTATAACTTATTGTAAATTAATGTGATGTACTGTAATCTATTACAATGTTTTGTCTCTCTGTCCTCCATGCCCCATGTGAACCCTTTTGTTGTCTTGTCAACCACTTTGATTGAAGGATAAGGTGGTATACAAAACTGATTAAATAAATAAATAAATAAATAAATATATTCCAGGTGTAGACTTGAGCATCGGGCGACAGAAGGGCAAAGTCCGAAGGGAATAAAGTTTGTGCAGAAGGGAAAGTATGTTAGGTAGTTGAAGTAATACGGCGTCGTAAACGTAGAAGAGTCTGGGGGGTCTGCAGGACCAACTTTGGCACCCGATGTCATCAAAGCAGCAGAAAGAAGAACATAATGGTGATCAGACCAGGGAATTGTATGTGTAGAAACTACTGAAAATGTGAGATGTGAGCGGGAAGTAGTAAGAACCAAATCTAAAGTGTATCCTGCACTGTGCGTGGGATAGGAAACATGTTGCGTGAGCGACAAATCATGTAATAAGTTTAAGAACATCTGATCCTTCAGTCTAGAAGGAGAGTCTATGTGGACATTGAAGTCCCCAAGGATAGTGATATTAGAATATGTGAGTACTGTATCAGAAAGAGTCATCAATGCCGCATCCCATCTAGGACTAGAGAGAGAAGGGGGAAGGTAGAGTAGAAGGAAGTAACATGGGGGAGAAGACTGCAGACGAAGGAAAAGGGATTCTGAATAATGAATGAAGGGTGCTGAGACTTCCGTAAAGAGAAAACTAGAGCGGTAGAGGAGGGCCACTCCTCCCCCTCCCCTACCTATCCTGTGAGTTGAAAAGACTGAAAAATCAGGGGGCAGGCAACTACTCAAGAGGGGATCCTAACCCTCTTTGAGCCAAGTTTCAGTGAGAAAATAAAGGTCAAGAGAATGTTGCTGTATGAGGTCATAAACCAACAACGATTTTGCGTGGAGAGAGCAGAAATTTAATAATGCCAAGCTAAAGGTCAAGGTGGTGACTGCAGAAGGTAGAGAGGCCGAGGCACGTTGATGAAAAGGAAAGGCCCCTGGGCTGTTACTTGGCAACAGATTAGCCAAAGAGCGAGTAGCAGAACCCGATAGGGAACCAACAGAGGGGCCAGAACGCCACCCCTACTGAACAGGAATGGCCGCCATGCACTTGAAGAGAAAGACAGCCCACCAAATAAATGGCTGACAGTACAAGGCTGATCAAATCTTATCTAGGATAGGAGTAAGTCCATGTAGCAACCACTACCTTTACAGGCATTAGAATTGCCTGTTGTTTGTAGGGCTTCTCTTTATTCTCTTTTATGGTGATGGTACTTTTTGAAATAATTAATATGTATTGAATTTATATTTGGTATTGGGAGACTCTTATCAGGTGATTTTTGTGATTTTGATATTACTTTATACCTGTTGTGGCCTGTCTGATATTGGCAATTTAGTTTTGCACATAAGACAATCATGAACCTCACTTTTAAGCCTGGGTATGTGGCATATGATCTCAGTCTCTCAAATTTAATGCTAATGCATACCTGCAATGAGCCAAAGAGAGCTTCCTTCTGAAGTTTTTAAGAAGTAACATGTATACGTAATTTATCAAGGTGTACTTGGAGATTCTTTTTAATCAGGCCTGTAGCATTCAACACAATGGAAATAATTTAGTATCTTTCTGCCACATTTTCTTGGTCTCTAACTGCATTTCTTGGTACTTGAAGATCTTCTTCCTCTCAACGCCATTCACTGAATAGTCGTTTGAGACTGGCAGCTCTATAATCAATGTCATTCTGGTGTTCTTTTCCTTTATCACTATATCTGGATTCCTTGCATCCAGCTTTTTATCGGTCATAACCTTGCCATTCTCTTTAATTCTCTTAGGGTCATGATCCCAGTGATTTTCAGGCACAGTGATGTAATGTTTACAGAGTTTCCAATGGATGAGGCATGCTTCCTTATTGAGACTTTTTATATAGAAATGTTCTGCTATCAGAACTTCACAACCAGCTACGAGGTGAGTCACTGCTTCCAGCTCTTTCTTACAGAATTAACATATGTTTGCTTTGCCAGTTTTTTTCAATGCTTGCTGTAAACCATCTCATTGTACTCCACTGAGCTGAAACTATCAATCTTTCATCTTTCGGTTTCAGTTCACTCCCCCTAATCATTCATATGTCCGTTCTTGATAGAAAAAGGATTCCTGGAGTAACAGTTTGTATTTTCCAGTATATTTGTGTATTTTCCACTTGTTTTTCTTTGGTTATTGATTTCTTTGAATAGTTTTTTCTTTTGTTTTTCAAATTCTGTTGCTTCCTTGTGTTTTTGTGGATTCTCACTCATTCCATCTAGGTGTTGGAAGACTTGTTCAAGTTTGAGGATTGAGATAGATTCTTGACTTTTTACTTTAATATATCAGCACTTTTTGTGTATTGGTATCTCATGATAGTAGCTTTGCATGTGTAATCAGTCTCTATGAAGCCTTTCCCTCCTTCAGCGCTACGGATGTACAGTCTTGGTATAGATTGATTCTTGTAAATAGCCTCATAGGTATGGGGGAATTTTTGCGTTCGCACATTCAGTTTCTCAGGATCTTTAAGAGGCCAGTCTTCAATCCAAAAACTGTATGAGAGTACAGGAATTGCCAGCTGATTGATGGGTTCTATCTTATTCCATGATGTTAAAGCACTTTTCAATAACGATTTAAATCCCGTGTAATATTATTTGTTGATCTTTTCTCTCAGTAATTTCTGCTTGAGTGTTATTCCTTCCTCTACTCTGAGACATTTATATATGTCTTCTTGTTTAAATTCTTTGATGTCACAGTCCTTGGCCAAGGAGATATTTTCAGTTTTGTTCAATTTTCCTCTAAAGAAAGTTGTTTTAGCACATTTGTCAAGGCCAGAGTCATCCCAATATCATCAGAAAAGGTTTTCACTGCACAGTGTTGCTCCGCTGTTGGTCACTGGAAATGTTTACAAATATTAATAGGATGTTACCTCTGAGTTGTTACTTGCTTTAGGATTCAGGCTAAATCCATATCCCTAAGTGTTGATGAGTACTCATTGGATTGCACCATACAAAACAGATGTGGCAACAGAGAATCTCCCTGAAATATTTCTCGTTGAATCTCAATGTTAGGAATGATGTACTGACCATCTTCATACTTCACAGAGTGTGGTTTGCCACATTGTCATGGTGAACTTAATGTACTCTATAAGGATTTATTTTACATGTTTCAAGGCAATTTATTATCCAGGAATGTGGGATGCTGTCAAAAACTTTCTTATAATCAATCCATGCTATACCAGATTTCTGCTTTTCTTAGTGCTGACCATGACGCCCTTATTCAACATTAAATGGTCTTTGATTCCATGTGCTACCCACTTATTGCCCTTTTATTGGACTCAATATAATTATATATTCTATCTGCATCTATTACAGTGAATAGCTTGGTCTGTAATTTTTGGGATTGTTATTGGGTCCCCTTTTAGGAGAAATATTCTTTCTGTTATAAGCCATTATGATCTTAAGTCCGGCTGCTTGATCAATTTGGTTTTCCAGTTTGCCAGGTTTTAGTGGAGTGATGTTAACTGTTTGAGCCAAAATTGGTCACTCCATCTGGGCCAGGGCTCTTCCAGTTTGTGGTTTGTTTTAACCTCCTTTCCAACTCTTTTTTTGTTACTGCAGGCCATCCCATAGGTTTGATGTTTGCTTTTTCTAAATGCTCCCATATGCAGGTGATTAAAGGCATGGATGATTTGGCTTCCCCACAGAAGTAGAGTAGGAAGCCACGTCAAGAGCAGCAGTGGTAGAAGGTAAATGCTAAAGACCTCAGGGAGAAGGGTGGGGTAGAGGATTTAAACACCAGATTCCATGGTTTTGTAGACCATTTTCTAACCACTAGGCCAAATGGCTTTCGTAATCTCCTTGATTAGCATGTATCCACCTGCTGAGTTCATTACAAAGGCATTTTCCAATAAGAGATCATGATATGAGTCCCTAGTTAAGTTTCCCTACAGACTTTCAGGCTTCGGGGGGGGGGGGGGGGGAGGAGAGAAGCTAGATGTTGCCTCCAAATTTCCAGGGTCTGTGCTGTAGTTTTTTTCAACAAAAATAAAACATTACAATACTTTCTCCACAACCTATAGCAACTTGAGAGATTCACTGCAGCATCTCTGTCTCTGAATTCCAACTAAGTAAATGTTAAAATATTTACCAAACAATGCTCCACATATGTGGTCAACATCTGATTCTAACCACTTAAGTGCTTTTTGAAAATTCAACTAGAAGGACAACTCAATATTCATCCAAAGTTAAGCTTTTTAGATTTGAAAGGGTCTTCTAGGGGCAGTTGAAAGATTTTTCAGGTAGTGGCTATATTTCACCATTATCTGGGTTCATTTATCTGCTTATGGGACTAAACTAACTTTAAACAAATAAGTTATTCATTCAGATTTAGTGCTGCTTATTGTCTTGGGTAAACCCTCTGTTACACAGGGAAATCCCTTTGAAAGTTGTTCTCCGGATAATCCTTTTATCCAAACTAGACTACATGCTGATCAGAATACTTTTTTGTGGTATTATAATTTGCATCCTTGATATGGAATACATTTTGTGTAATTCTATGATTTATTGTTGAGAATGAACATCTTGCTGACCGTAATATCATGAAGAATGAGAAAAAAACAGGAAGCAGAACATACGTGAAGCACATGCTGCAGAAGATGGGATTCCCCTGCTGGCTAAAAAAGAAAAGTGAGAGAAAATGTTTGACAGGTTAAGAATATAGTACTGTGCCTTCATTGGAGAGGCAAGTAAATATTTTCCAGTAGAACACATGAGTTTGTAGTAAGATGAAAGACCATTTTCCACATGTGTGTAATTGGGAAACTCTGCAATGTTATTTGTTAAATATTCAATATGCATAGTTGAATACTGTAGCTTTTAAAATAAAAGACTATTTTAAGTAATTTAGTACATAATGAATAAGATTAGATTAATTCAGGTCAATATTCAAAAGCATGTATAAAATCGGAGGTGGTATCGACTGCATATGTGCCTTACTAATAATTCATAGATATTAAACAGACCATTTTGGATGTTTAAATCATTATATGGACAAAATTATCCATCTGAAAAGGGGGCATGGTTTTGGATATTCCAGGAGCACTGCCACTTAGATGTCTGACTTCTAAGCATATATTCATAACTGCACCATTTGTGCACCATTTAGCCATGTAAATCATCTTTTTTCAAGCAATTACACATGTAAAAGGACACTTGCATGCATGCTTTTGCCAGTCTCTTTTCAATAAGTGCATGTGTAAAACCAAATACGGGTATTTTCATTGCAGGCGGGCATATGGACAGAGTGTGGGTGGAGTGCAAATTTCTACATGTAAATTTAAATACTGTAACTTACATGTGTTCTTTAGAAAACTACACACACCCAGATTTAACACGCATTTTCAGACACTTATTTATTTATTTATTTATTTAACAGTTCTTCTATACCGCTCTATTTTAGATCAGAGCGGTTTACATTTAACATCAACTATACAACACAAGGAAATTTGAGTTGTATTTACAATAAACAGGGAGATCAACTTGGAAGTAACTGGGTGAACTATGTACATTGTATAACTATATACATTAACTATATATATACATTGTATTACACTGGTACCTGATTTCAGGTAGAACATATCTACATCTTATTTACACTGGGGGTCATAATTCTATTTCAGTGGGTACTTCTGAGCGATCACTTAAACCCAATAGAAAGAAAAGTAGGTGCCTGCTTTTCTCTATAAAATAGGTTCAAGAGAGGCACATTCTCAGTCCCAAAAACTAGGTAACTGGTTGTAAAATTACACTCATAGATGTCAATTTTGAGCAAGATGTCTAGGCAATTATCTGAATCATCACTTCTGTGACCTGTTGTAACCAAAGACAGTGGGAAGATTGGATTCCCTTCCCCAGCTGCTGCCATCATAAAGATGGGCCTTGATCCTGGGAAGATTTCCTTTATATTAGCCAGGCAGTCCTTGGATTTTATTTATTTATTTAATTTATTTAATGGCATTTCTATCCCGCCTTATCCTTCAATCAAGGCGGTTACACAGCAAACAATCAGTGGGAGTGGTGCTTGGGTTCAGTGTGTGCATCATGTACAATGAAAGTGTGTGTGTGTGGGTGGGTTGATTAGTGTGCGCTATTTACAGCATGAGCTATATACAGGGTAAGTGTAGGGAGCGTGCAGGTAAGATTGGTCCATGGTTGTAGCACTCATTGTGTGTTCGGTCCGTAGTGCTCCAGGAATAGCAGAGTCTTTAGTTGTTTCCTGAAGTCCTTGGTGTCTTCAGTGGCTCACAGTTCGTCCGGGAGTGAGTTCCACATGCTAGGTGCTGCCAGTGACAGAGCTCTTTGTGCGGTGGATTTACATGCTCTTGTGTAGTCTTTTGGCGTGCTGATTGTGTCTGATGTGGCTTTTCTTCTGGGTCTTGTACTGGTGTCAGGTTTTATGAGGGGTTGAAGGCTGTGGGCAGAGTTCCTGTGTTTGATCCTGAATATGTTTAGGATTGTCTTGTATTTTATGCGTGAGTTGATTGGGAGCCAGTGTAGGTCTTTTAGTATGGGAGTGATATGATCTTGTTTGGATGCACCGGCTATTATTCGTGCTGCCGTGTTTTGGACCATTTTTAGTGGTCTGAGTGCCTGTTTTGACATGCCTGTGTAGATCGGGTTGCAGAAGTCAAGTATGGGCATTATGAGAGCTTGACAGACTGTGAGGAAGTGCTCGTGTGTAAGGAGTGGTTTGAGGCGTCTGATTATTCTCAATTTGAAATATGCGTTTTTGGTGGTCTTGCTGATGTGTGATTGAAAGTCTAGCCTCTTATCGAGTGTTACACTGAGATATTTCACCTCATTTTTGAGAGGTATGGATGAGTTGTTGACCTTGATGGAGGGTGGCTGAAATTGTTGTTTCGTGTGATGAACAGTGCTTCTGTCTTGTTGTAATTTATGGTCAGGTTGTTGTCGTGTAGCCAGTTGGACATGTTGTTGAGGCAGTCTGTTATTGTGGTGTAGAGGTTAACTGGGGTGTAGATCATGATGTCATCTGCGTATATAGTGTAGTGTATGTTGTGCTCTCTTATGATGTTGCAGATTGGTTGTATGTAGAGGTTGAATAGTAGTGCTGATAGGGCGGAGCCTTGTGGCACTCCCTGCCCGATCTTTGCTTGTTGAGATGAGTTGGGACCGATCTTGACCTGGAACTTTCGGTCAGTTAGGTAAGAGTTGAACCATCTTAGGGCGGTGCCATTTATTCCAATGCTCTGTAGTCTGGCTAGGAGGATTTTGTGGTCCACTGTGTCGAATGCAGCTGATATGTCTAGGAAGATCATTAGTGTTCCTTTTTTGTGGTTATCTATGGTTTGGAATATGTCGTTGGAATTGGAAGGGTATTGGAAGGGAAGCAGGAGGGGAGAGGTGTGGCTTTGTAACCGTCAAGATTCAGAGGAACACCTGAAGACCTGGAGATTGGTGGAAGATGAATGTGACTGATAAAGTTTGGAATTTAAATGACTTGCATTTGAGGAATTAAAAAAATTGTGTCTCTGAACATTTTCATAAAATATTGGTGCTCTCCAAAGACAGACAGAATGAATGCCTTACTTATGATAATATTCGGTTAGAGTCTTGGAACAGTAATATCATGAAGAATGAGAAAAAAACAAGAAGCTGTTTCCAAAGTTAATATTGGGCTGCTCAAAGAAAATTTGGCCCTAAGATCTAAAGCTGAAAATTTGGAGAATGCACAAGGGAAATAAGTTGTGAGTACTGAACCTTCCCCAAAATGCTGTGATAACTACTAATGAAATGTTCAAGGAAATATACCCATGGACTACAGATATACATGGGTGAACAAAGCTCCAAGGTAAGAAAAAGTTCTTAGGCAAGTAAAACATTAAGGGGGTCATTCTGAACCACGAATAAGCTGTCTATACATATAAGTTTGATGTTTTTGGCACGTAAACGCCACATAAACATCTAGTTGCGATTCTGACAACAAAACGTTTTACAGTACAGATGAGAAAGACGGGTAAGCTGGACATGGGCATCGAGGGGAGAAGCATGGGCATGTCTAGCTGCCAAAACATCTAACTCGTATTCCAACGAAAACATGTACGTACATCCTGGACGTCTACATTAGACATGCTAGAACATGGAATAACAGTCTATGTCTGTTATAGTAGCACTAAACTGTAACAACACAGAAGGACATCTATGTTTATATAAAGCAGGTAGCATAGCTGGGTTGTAAAAGGATATGGAACATTACGTACCCTGAGGGTAAGTAATATAGCATGTTGCTATGTTTCGGGGGCGCTACTCCGTAGTTGTGATCCAGAGTGGCCACTCCTGGAAAGAATAATAGGTTACATGGACCTCTGATCCGAATCAATATGGAAATACTATGTTTAGTTAGGTGCCAGAGTATGCAGACAGAAGGAAAACAAACTGAACCCTCTGGAAGCAATAGGAGTTCCATTGGTAGCCATAAACATAGAGGGACCAAAAGAAGGGAAAGAAACGTCACTGCATACAGCTGGACATCATATACTGCTGTGCCCCAACACATCCACACAAGAGGTGTGGCAGTGATACTACCTGTGTGCCTGCCATAGCAGGGTGCACAGGATGCAACTGTACATACCATGATGCACAAAGAAGGGACATGTATAAGGTACACGAGAAACAACAGGCACTGCTAGGGAAACAGGACCACAAGATACAAATGCCCACAGTGATGGAGGCAGAGGGAAGCAAAGAGTTCAGCGAGTATGTGAAGTAACATTTATTAAGCATTTGTTGTTGTTGTTAAGTGCCGTCGAGTCGGAGTCGACTCATGGCGACCCTCTGGATAGCTATCCTAAATTGTGTTCGGTCTTCAGTCAGGCGGCTCATAACAGCTTACCCATCCACACGTAACCCACACACCCAGGTGCCCCCCCCCCAAATACCAGAAAAGAATGCCCCACCCCCACTGCCAACTCTCCACCCTCACCCCACCATCCCAGCCCTCACCCCCAACCCCCCAATACTGCCCCCGACCCCCCACACCCCACCATCCAAGCCAGCCCACCCAGACCCCCTACACCAGGGACAGGCAATGGTACCCATGCCTACTGCTGCCCCCATGCACCCTGACCCACCCCGGCCCCTCCCCCATACCAACACTGGGCCTCGGTGGTTGGCCATCAGGTGGTGTTGCTGGTGGCTCCCCCCTGAGACCAGGCTGCTGCAACTGATGCTCTCCCCACTGGTCCGCCCATGCACCTCATGGAAGGCTGGGAAGACTATTTGGGAACCCACACCCTGGGCCACAGGGCCCAGGAAGTAGGACTGCTGAATGCTGCTGGACCCCACTGCTGGCAGATGGTGGGGCAGGGGGGTGAGGTACAGCAGCTATGGCAGGAGCCACAGCAGCAGCAGCCGGTGTCGGCGGCAGGCTGTGAGGCCCAGCCAGCTGGGCAGAAAGTAGGTCGAGGCATGCATCAATGCGGTCCATGTAGGCGGTTAGGCGGTTGGTGGCTTCCAGTAGGCACTGAACACAGTCCACCAGCTGAGCATAGGATGGTCTGGGGTGGCGCCCATGGTGACTGCTGCCACCAGGCTGGGGTTGGGGCTCAGGCGATAGAGACAGTGCCAGCTGGTCCCCACAGTCCTCAGAGCTGGTGCCCCCTAGCTCTGTGGTGGTGGCTGGCTCCGCACCCCCATCCTCTGGGTCCTTTGGCTGGACCTGTGAATGTTTCAGTGCTCCCTCTGGTGGCAGTGGTGGGGCTGTTGGCGGTGAGGTGCTGGAGGGCCCAGTGTGGGGAGCAGCAGCTGTGGCAGAACCTGCTGAGAGAAGCAAGGATGGTAAACCTGATGCGGACCCCCGTGGGCAGTAATCCACCCCCCATCCACTCATGGGCCGCAAACCAGACTAGGGAGGACCCCCTACCACAGAGTCACCAGTTGAGCCAGTGGTGGGGGACAACACAATACAACAGGGGCATGCGTGTCCAACCCCAAACCAGTGGGGACATTTGTGTGAGGGGCAGTGAGTGGTTCAGTAGGACCCTATACCATGGGTGCAGGCACAGGGCAGGGGAAAAGCAGCATGTAAATATCAGCACAGACACGTATCTTGGTCCTGTGGGAGCTGGGAAGTGTCCACACCCCCAATGACCTCGATGGTGGCAAGGATGCGCTGCTCCACCTCCATGAGAAACACCGTCTGTCCATCTGGGCCCACAGCCTGCACCCTCCGGCAGGCCTCGCGGCATACCTGCCTCCACTTCCGCTTCACATCTTCAATGTCACGGTTACTATGATAGATGGCATTTAATTTCCTGCAGATGGCCAGCCATTTGCGCTGCCGGTCATATGCCCCCACACATGCCCCCTCTGTGCCCATGAGGACAGCATAGTTTTCAAGCACCTCCTCAATGAGGAGGGCCTGCTTCCCCTCTGTAAAATTGTGCTTCCTTGCGGAAACCTTAGAAGCCATTATAGACTGAATGGACTTCTCTGATGGAAGCGTGTCCATGCCAGAGTTACACATTTTATAGCAGTTAGATGTATAATGACGTATACATCCAACTTTTCAGAATACCACAATCATGTGTAAGTCCAGACGCACGCATATGTCTGCCATACATGGAATACATATAAATCTGCCATGGCATTGCATGTTTTCCTTTTCCCATGTGCAATGCATCTTGGACATCGTGGAAGCCGATTCATTGCAACTTCTCACTTCCTTGACATTGTGGAAGCTGATTCATTGCAACCTATGACCTCTACAGCAATAGGGTAGGTACAAAGTCTCTGATGTAACTGCCATGGTATGTGTGCTGGGGCCTGTGCTTCTGATGTATGTTTGTAGTGCCTGTCGCCCTGCGGGAGACGGTGGTATGCATAGGCCTGGGTGCCATGGCCAGGTGCCCTGCGCAGGAACACACCACAGGGCAGGCAGGTGTGGGCATGTTGCTGTTGGGGGCAGGGACTGACTGGCTTGCAGTTAGGCATGGCAGGTCCTGCCCCAACCCCACATCCCTAGCCCCATACTGTTGTCACTGTAAAGGGGGTGTGCATGTTTGGCCCCCACAGATGCATGACATGCAATAAAAACTGGATCGTAAAACAAACCAACACATATTTTGCTAATTCAGAATGATAAATAGAGCAAAAACAATCACCACTGGAGGAAAAGACCTCAGAACATAAAGCCAAACAAAGGCTCTAAGCAGATTCTGTGACACTAACCTATCACTACCATCCTGGGCTGTATTCAGGCAAGTTTACATAACATCATTCTTTAAAACAGCAAAGTTTTTTGGGCTTTTATGGGGATTCCAGCAGTTAAGTATTTGTTTTTGTGGAGTGGAGCCTACCTATTGTTTGAACATTTGTGGACTTTCATGTGGCAATAGCAGCTCAGTATCTTTTTTTGTGTTTGGATTTGAATTTGTCACTGGAAGTTTTTTGACCTATGATGTTAATTTGCTTGAATACTGCCCTGGATGGTAGTGACAGGATTAGTAACTATTGACCTGTTGCATCCCCCCACAGGTTCCAGGGGCAGCAGACAGGCATCAGGGATGGATCAGGACAGGACCAGAGCTGCGATCGCCACCACCCTTCTTGTACTTGCTGACCATGAGTGCCACCACCCATATGCCAGGGTCCCCAGGCCTCATTCCCAGTACCTCAACCTCAGTGATGAGCTGTGCTGAACCTGGTACAGATTCGACCGCGAGACAATACATAATCTGTGTCAGGAGCTGGGGCCACAGCTCGCTGCATGGGCACACAAATGGGACACAGTGCCCATCCATGTGAAAGTGATGGCAGCTCTGGCATTCCTGGGGACTGGCACATTCCAGTCTGTTGTGGGAACGGCATCGGGGCTGAACCAGGCAGCGGTGTGGTGCAGCATCACCCAATTCCTGGATGCCTCCGTGGGACGTGCTACCGATTACATCTCCTTCCCATGCACCCCACAGCAGCAGCAGTAGACCATGCTCACCTTCAGCAAGGTGGCAGGGTTCCTATCCATCCTCGGGGCCATTGGCCATTGACTATACCCATGTGGCCCTCTGCCCACCATGCCATCATGAGGCAGACTTCCGGAACTGGAAAGCGTACCACTTGGTGAACATGCAGGTCATCTGCAATGCCCAGATGGAGATCTTGAATGCTGTGGCATGCTTCCCCGGCTCGTGCCATGATTCCTACATCCTGGGACAGTCAGGGATATGTGATGACTTTGAGGGCGGCACAATCACCAGTGGCTGGCTGCTTGGTGAGTAGACACAGGTTAGTGTTGCACGCACATGCATGCATATCCCCAGAGGCATGGGGGCATGGTCAGCCATGGGCCTTCAGGCAGGACATGCCCACAGGGGGGCCACACCATGGCTGTGGACTGGCCATATGTGGCAGGGGGGGTGACAGGTATCCCTACCAGTGCATGGTGGGGGGGGGAAGCTACACCAACAGCATGAACGCACAGGGTCCACCAACAGCACAGAAATGCACAGGGGTCAGGGCTAGCTGGCCCCAGGCATGGGTGGTGGGGCACCACATGGCATGGGTGAGGAGCACATGCATGTTGCACCTGGTGGGGTGGCACCTGGGGCATAGGTATGATGACACCTGCATAGCTGGCCACGGCACTACTTGTTGACATTCCTGCCACTGTTCCTCTATGCAGGTGGCAGGGGCTACCTGCTGTGGGAGTGGCTCATGACCCCCCTCGTCAACTCACGCACCACAGCGGAGTTACACTACAACCGGTCCCACCAACTGACACGCTTCATCATAGAGCGAACATTTGGGCTACTCAAGAGCCGCTTCCACTGCCTTGACCAGTCTGGTGGGGAGCTGCTCTATGCCCCAGAAAGGGTGTGCAGGATATTTGTGGTGTGCTGCATGCCTCACAACTACGCCCTGCACCAGAGGCAGCCCGAACCTGTTGCCATGGTCAGCAATCCCAAGGGTGAGGTGGATGACATGGTGGCATCCCGGCCATCACATACTCCTACATACCGATGTGCCATGGCGACAAGGAGGTCCCTCATAGAGACACACTTTGTTTGAGGTACTGTAGGCTGCCTGTGCCACTGGGACTATGAGGTAGGTGGCAGGGCTGGGTAGCTGCAGCCATGCCCCATCAGCACAATGCCGTTCTGGCCATCCTGACCCTTTGTGTGCCCTGTTAGAACTGGACACACCAAGGGAGCCGCAGTTCTGATCCCACAGGACACCCCTAGCCCCACAGGACCAGACCTGCAAACAGGCCTGTACGTGCTGGCCAGGTCCACAAAGCAGCCTTGCCTGCATATACAGGCCTTCCCCAGCTAAATTGGTCTTGGCTGTACAATGGAGCTGCAGCGCCATCACGTCCAGTTACCATGGCACTGCTGCTCCATTGTATGGCCATGATCCCCAGCCACCAACACCTATGACCCTGTACATACAGCTGACCCTGATCCTGCCTCCCTAGGCTGGGGACAGATTGTGGGGGAGGCTCTCTGCCCCCACCCACTGCTCCACAGCCCCTGGCCTGTGGTCCATTGCCACATCAGGGAACCTATTCCACCTCAGAGGTGGAAGATGTTCCCCATCTTTGCTGTTGGCACCAGATGTACAGAGCCAGCATTCGAATTGGCCCTGTACATCAGGGGTCAGCAGATACTCATGTCCCACCCTGACATCACCCCCATCCACCCCTCTGCCACCTTCTCTACCTTCTCCATACATGTGGGGACATTAGACTGGATTGGGAAGGAGTGCAGATAGTGGGGATAGACATCCCAACGGGCCGTCCATCCCCACTATTCATGGCATGGACTGGGCCATTATAAAGAACAAAATTACTGAACAAGTAGATAATCATGGTTTAATGACAGAAAACCAACACAGCCAAAGAAAGTTTTGTCTCACTAATTTCTTTGTATTTTTGAAGGCATGAATAAACAAGAAGATAAAGGTGAGTTGATTGATATAGGGTATCTGGATTTTCAGAAAGCCTTTGAAAAGGTCCCCCATGAGAAACTCTTGTGGGAATTAAAAAGTCATGGGATAGGAGGCAGTTTACTATTCTGGATTAGTAATTAGTTAAAAGATTGAATATAGAGAGTAGGGCTAAATGGTCAATTTCTCAATGGAGAAAGGTGAATAGTGGAGTACCTCAGGGATCTGTGCTGACCTGCTACTTTTTAACATATTTATAAATGATCTGTAAATGGGAATAACAAGTGAGGTGATCAAATATGCAGATGACACAAAATTATTAAATGACTGATGAAATTTAATGTTGACAAGTGCAAAGTTATGCACTTAGGGGGTCATTCTGTCCCAAGAATAGCTATTCATCCCCCTGCTGGTCCCATCAATACCCTCCTCGTATGTACAGCAGGTTTGTATGGGGAGGCCTAGACAGGGGCAGGAGGGGAAGTTCTGGAGGCAGAGCGAGGGTGAGGCATTGACGGGCCATGGCCCCAGAGGTACAGGGCCAATTCAGAGGTCAGCCCTGTACATACAGGACTTCAAATCAAGATGGGGACTTATTCCACGCAAAGGTGGAATAAGTCCCCCTGGATGGAGGGGGATTATGGCGTGGGACCCAGGGACACTGGTGAGGGGGAGCAAGGGATTCCCCGCAGCTTGACCCAGGCCTTGAAAGGCCATATTGAGGGTCGGGCTGTGAGGAACAGGCATCCGTGTTTGGCGGGCCAGAATCACGGCTTGTGAATGGACCCACGGTTCCATGGTGACGGGACACCATGGCACCACAGCTCCATTCACGGGACTGGCTGTGTTATCTGGGTAGTTGCTGGGATGTATAGCTAGACAGAATCAGGTCCAGGCCTCACATCCAGGTGCTAGACTCAATTTTGATCCTGCCGGGGCTGTGGTATCAGAATTGGGTTTAACTTTGCCCAGCCATACAGGGGGCTGGACGTGCATGAATGGAATTGACCTCTTAGGGAAAAACAACCCAAACTACAGCTCCACAATGCAAGGTTCAACATTAGGTATCACCGCCCAGGAAAAGGATATACTGTAGGTGTCATTGTGGATAATACATTGAAATCCTCTGCCCAGTGTGCAGCAGTGTCCAAAAAAGCAAACAGAATACTAGGAATCATGAGGAAAGGAATGGAGAATAAAACCAAGGATATTATGATGATTCTGTATTGTTCTATGGTGTGATCACACCTTTAATATTGTGTGCAATTCTGGTTGCCATATCTTTAAAAGCATATAGCAGAATTAGAAAAGGTACAGAGAAGAGCTGCCAAAATAGTAAATGAAATGGAAGGCTGCCCATATGAGGACAGGCTTAAATGTTTAGCACTCTTCAACTTGGAAAAAATAATGCTGAGGGGAGATACGTAGGTGTCTATAAAAAATTGAATGGAGTGGAACAGATAAGCATAAATTGGTTATTTACTCCTTCACAAAGTAGAAAGACTAGGGGACACTCAATGCAGATACCATGTAGCTCATTTAAGACGAATCAAAGTAAATATTATTTTTATTCAATGTTTCATCAAACTCTGGAATTCATTGCCAGAGTATGTAGTAAAAGCTGTTAGTGTAGCAGGGTTTAAAAAAGGTTTGGACAGGTTCCTGGGTGAAAAGTCCATAAAACATTATTAAAGAGGACCAGGAAAATCCACTGCTTATCCTAGGATAAGCGATTTGGAATCTGTGTACCTTTTTGGAAATCTGACAGGTTGGCCACTGTTAGAAACAGGATACTGGGCTTGATGGACCTTGCTCTGGCCCAGTATGGCATATCTTATATTCTTATGTTCTTATACTGCCTCAGATCCTACAATTCATTGGACTCCAGAAACTGCATTTTTCTCTGTTCTAGCAGCCTTCCCATTAATTTACTCACCACAGAGCCAAACTAACTGGGTTGCAGTTCACAACCTCTTCCTCCTTAGTTCCATTTATGTAGAGAAGAAACACATCCACCTTTTTCCAGTCCTCTGGAACTACTCCTGACTCTAAAGAAGCATTGAAATGATGGTCAGTGAAGTCACCAGAACTTCCCTAAGTTCCGTCATACCCTCAGATTTTTCATATCAAGCTCATCGCTTTGTCATCCAGTTTTGCTAACCTCTCATAAACATTCTCTTCCGAAAATCATTCAAGATTTGCCTTACTTCCATTCCTATTTGTGATTGTTTTCTAAGGTCCCACTTCCTGCCCTTCATCTGTAAACACAGTACAGAAATATTTGTTAAACATTTTCACTTTATCCTCCTCAGCTTCTACATATTCTTCCCCTTCACCCTTAAGTTTGACAATACCACTATTGTACTTCCTCCTGACCCTGAAATAACTTAAAAAAGGGCTTTTATCCCCCATTGACCTGCATTGGCTATTTTTTCTTCTATTTGACTCTTTGCTTTCCCAGATACATTCCCAACTTCAGTTAGCTTTTCCAGATATTGTTGCTTATTTTTCTCTCTGCTATCTATTGCAGTTAATCTCTTTTAGTCACCCCAAGCCACCCTAAAACAGATAACTTTGACCATTTAAAGGATAATTTTATAAAGTTGTCATTCATATAGGCCAATCTATGCATGTAAAGTGCCTTTTATAAAATTATTCTTCCACACATACAAATGCATGTTATGACAGATAGGCGTGTACTTGGTATGCTATACAATTGTAGACATGTTCAGAGGAGGGGTGGAGTGCAGGTGAAATAATGGAGTTGCACATAAGTTATAAAACATACAAAACATGTGTACTTCAGTCATGTACATTCATGCCTGTAAGTATATGTGAATACATTTTAGCTGCAATTTTAGCTGATTTTCTGCTGGTATTTTATAAAGACACATAACCATCTATATATGTACTTTTAGAAAATAAGCTTGAAACAGGTACCTACTTACCTCCCAATCTGCAGCCTATATAAGATTACCCTCTTAGGGGTAACTTTATAAAGGATTTTTCATGTGTATATGCTGGTATGCAAATATAAAATGCTGCTCATAAAATTAACTCTGCATAAATGTATGCATGATGGCAAGTATGTGGGTTCTTGTGTGTAGGCATGTTTGGGGTAGATTTTGAGCAGAACATAGAAGGAGTTGCGATTTATGTGTTTGGTGTTTATAAATCAAACATGTACTGTAGGTGCATACATTACATGAGAAGGCACTCACTTTTCTCATTCAACAACTAGGCATCTCTTCATACTATGTGGTTGATATTCTGCTCCTCTTGCACACTAACCCTTCTTTGCCCGTCTCACCACCTGTTTGTCTCATGTCTCTGACTGGCTCCATACTAACCATCTAACCCTCAACTCTGGCAAAACCTTTGCCACTTAGCTAACTGGGTCTGTCCCTCTGCCAACTTCTGTTCCTCTTCTTGTTGGCACCCCTATTTCCCTTGTTTCCCCTGTCCGCTACCTTGGTGTAGTCCTTTATTCGGAACTGATCTTTCATAACCATATCTCCTCCATTAATTGCAAATCCCTTTTCACTTTACATCAAATTGGAGCTCTTTGTCCCTTTCTTTCCTCCTTTGCTCTAACTACCTTATTGCTTTTCCTGGTGATTTCCCATCTAGATTATTGCAGTCATTTTCATGGGTCTTCCACAGTATCAACTTTGTCGACTTCAGCTCACCCAAAACACTGCTGTCCATCTCCTTGTTCACACCACATTACAAACATATCACCCCCTTTCTGGTCCACTACCTCTGGCTTCCCATTCAGTTCTGCATCCACTTCAATATTCTTCTTTTGTTCATAAAGTTCTTCACACCAGTATTCCTTCTTACCTTTCTTCTAGCATCCTTCTTCATGCCCCACAGCGCTCCCTCCGCTCACTCCACTCGAACCGCCTTCATTTGCCTTCTGCTCCCATGCTAGGTATGAGTTGACATGGAATTCATAGTAACATAGTAAATGACGGCAGATAAAGACCAACATGGTCCATCCAGTCTGCCCAGCAAGATACAGCAAGAGTAGGTGCACCTGTCGCTCTGTGCAGGCCAGCCCTCCCCATGTCTTTGTTTAGGGGTGGACCCACCACTCCATGTAGGACACCCCTATTTGTTGAGAAGTTAGATGGTTCAGTTTATTTTGTTTTTATCCTGTTGCTGTAAAGGGATCCGCTGTGCTTGTCCCATGCTTTTTTGAATTCCGTCACCGTGTTTGCCCCCACCACTTCCATCGGGAGAGCATCAGCTTTCTATTTCCTCAGCCCCGATCTGTGGAACTATCTGCCCCCTACCCTTCATCTAGAGTCTTCTCTTTTCTAATTCAAAACTCAACTTAAGACCCTTCTATTTCATGAGGCATTTGACATCCCCATCACCTGACCTACGGGGCCCTGTGGATCACTTCCCTCTCTCCCGTCTCTCTCTCAATGCCACTCTCCCTCCTCTTCTTCTCTCCCCTTGTTCTCTCCCTGATAAGTATTCAAATCTTTCCTGTCCATGACTTTGGAGTTCTTTTCACCTGCTTCTCCTATTTATATTTTTATTGTAAACTGCTCTGCCAACTTGTTTAAGGGTGTTATGAGTAGTATATCAAATTCTAATAAACATAAATATATGTGGGTTCCATTTACTTATGAGTCCTGTAAGATTTGTGCTGGTATTTTATAAAGACATTGGCTCAAAATAAGCAAAAATTAAGCCTTTCCATCTAGGTGACCTGTTATAAAATTACCCTCTTAGGGGCCTGTTTACTAAATGCTGATGTGCTCTTTCTTCTGCCATGCCCATGTTATTCCTCTGAGCACAGCAGCAGATAGTCCCCAGTTGTGTTGTCTGTCTTGACCAGACTGTAAGCTCTGATGAGCAGGTACTGTCTCTTACACGGGGCCAGCCCATCCACTAGGTGGGCTAGATGGTCACCTAGTGTGCCGAACCCTGCTGGGTGGTATGGTGGCTTTGTGCCTCCACTTTGGTGCCCATGGCATGAAAAGCTTGGCCTGCCACTTCTAACCTCCCTCCAATGCAACTTCCTGTCAGAGGACAGAAGTTGTGGCAGGCCATGTGTGCCAAAGCACATTGCTTGCCATGGCTACCAAAGCAGGGACACAAAGTTGTTGCTTTTAAATTGCCACTGCCAATGCCGATGTGACCTCAAAAAGATGGAATTGGCAGCATCGGCAGGGGGTGCAGCACATCTTGGAGGGAGCAGAAGCAAGGCTCGGCTGTGGGTGGCATTGTGGCTTGGCTCGGCTTGGCAGGGGCGGCGGAGGCATGACTCGGCTCGGCTAGGAGGTGGGGGCATGGCCAGGTCATACCTGGGGTGGCAGAAACCCTTGAGCCAGTGCTGCTCTTACATGTGTCTATATAGTGCTGCTAATGCCATGTAGCATTGCACAAATGATAAGTATTAATAGTAGCAGTACAGTGCATGCTAATGTCGATTAGCCTGTACTAGCATTTAGTAAACCGACCCTGTGGAGGGTAATTTTATAAAGCGCTATTTAAAGTGTATATGTTAAGTCAATTTTATAAAATGCCCATGCCTATTTTGTTCAAGAGCCCATGTGAATTATAATATTTATAATATATGTGCATACTTATGTGCTCAGCCCATGATCCCATCAAAATTCACCCATGGCCACCAGCAAAGTACATATCACCATGCAACACGTATACTTTTAAGCTGACCCATATTTAATAAGATGTTATTAATAAGCATTTGTGCCACATGCAAGTGATAATGACAAAAAAAAACCAAAACAGGAGCATACATTGTGCCTAACAGTATGAGCCCCTTTATAAAATTACCCATGTTAATAATACACCTAAGTGTTAGTATTTCATTTATTTATGTCCATAAGTGGGTTCATATGCACATAAGGGGTCATTCCAAGGCATGATTGGGGGTCGACTGTGGGAATGAAATGTTTTGTCCAGCGCCCGGTGTTTGCGACTTTTGAACGGAGCCATGGTGCCATGGCAACCAGATGCCATGGCATCGTGGCTCCATTCAAAGGCCCTGACTGAGCTATCTGGGCAAGGCCTGTACATGCAGGCAGACCTGAATCAGAGTCTCGGCCTGCACATACAGGTCTGGATGTGATTCAGATCCCGTGGGGCTAGACGTGTCCCGCGGGATCAGAATCCCAGCTAACTCTGTGCATCTGGTTCTGACCCAGCGCACAGAGGGCCAGGACATCCGGGACTAAATCAGGCCCATAAAGGACCTCTTACAAAATACTCATAAGAACATAAGAACATAAGATATGCCATACTGGGTCAGACCAAGGTCCATCAAGCCCAGTATCCTGTTTCCAACAGTGGCCAATCTAGGTCATACGTACCTAGCAGTTTCCCCAAAAGACACAGGTTCTGCAATGCTTGTACTAGGTCAAGCATTGATATACTGGGTCCCTTCTTAATAATGGTTTATGGACCTTTCCTCCAGGAACTTGTCCAAACCTTTTTTAAACCCAGCTACACTAACAGCCTTTACTACATCCTCCAGTAACAAATTCCAGAGTTTGATTACACGTTGAATGAAAAAATATTTTCTTTTATTAGTCTTAAATAGTTTACCCTGTAGCTTCATTGCATGTCCCCTAGTCTTCCTATATTCTGATAACATAAACAGTCGATCTACATTTACCCGTTCCACTCCTTCATTAATTTATAGACTTCTATCATAGCTCCCCTCAGTCATCTCTTTTCCAGGTTAAAGAGCCCTAACCTTTTTAGCCTTTCTTCATAGGAGTATCCTTCCATCCCCTTTACCATTTTGGTGGCTCTTCTCTGAACCTTTTCTAATAACGCTATATCCTTTTTAAGATACGGCGACCAGAATTGCACACAATATTCAAGGTGCGGTCTCACCATGGAACGGTATAGAGGCATTATAATATCTTTTGTTTTATTTTCCATTCCTTTCCTTATGATACTTAGCATTCTATTTGCTCTCTTGGCAGCCGCTGCACACTGGACCGAGGGTTTTAACATGTTATCCACAATGACGCCTAAATCTTTTTCCTGGGTGGTGGTTCCTAATGTGGAACCTTGCATCGTGTAAAACAGGGTTACTTACCTGTAACGAGAGTTCTCCGTGGATGGCAGGATAGGTCAGCCACACCTGGTGACGTCATCCGACGGCGCCATGACGGAAGTGCTCTCTAGAGCTCAGAATCTTCTGAGCATGTGTGAGGTGGTCCCACCTCCCCGGCCCGCCCCTAGCCAAGCCAGTGATTGACTAGCTATGCCCATGTGGCTAGGGAGTGGGCCATGCAGGTAACCCTCATACAGGGGAGGTGGGTGGGATTGTGTGACTGATCTATCCTGCTGTCCACGGAGAACTCTCGTTACAGGTAAGTAACCCTGTTTTCTCCTTGGACAAGCAGGATGTGTCAGCCACACCTGGTGTCTCCCAAGCTATGAAGATGATGCGCTGTGGAGGATGAGGGAAGCATGCAACAGATCAGATATAAACAGGCCTTTATTGGTGCCTTGCAACATTAACATCAAATGCAGTGCAACACAGTAACCTACAGTGCAATAGTGCAGTGTGCAAACAGTATGAACAGTGTGCAAACAGATGAACAAACAAACCTCTTCCAAAGACGGGGAAGCTGTAAAACTAGAAGGCATAACATGAAGCTGCAAGGTGGTAAATTGAAAGGCAATGTCAGGAAATATTTCTTCACTGAAAGGGTGGTGGATGCTTGGAATGCCCTCCCGATGGAAGTGGTGAGGGCAAACACGGTGATGGAATTCAAAACGGCATGGGACAAACACAGTGGATCCCTTTACAGCAACAGGATAAAAGCAAAATAAACAGTACCATCTAACTTCTGAACTATCTAGCATCTGAACAAATAAGGGTGTCCTACATGGAGTGGTGGGTTCACCCCTAAACAGAAACAAAAACATGGGGAGGGGTGGCCTGCACAGAGCGACAGGTGCACCTACTCTTGCCATCTTGCTGGGCAGACTAGATGGACCATGCTGGTCTTTATCTGCCGTCACTTACTATATTACTATGTTACTATGTTACAGCGGCAATGTAATCGTGAATATACTTCTAGGTGCAAGTGCAACACAGCAGAGTACACTTCAAATGTGCAAACAAGCAGCGTAAACAACAACACTGACAGTGCAATGGTGCAATGTGCAGACAGTACAGTGGCAATGTCATCGTGAATATACTTCTATGTGCAAGTGCAACCCGGCAGAGTAAACTTCAATGTGCAAACAAAGAGTGTAAACATCAACAGTGCAAACTAGCGGAATACACGTCTCTGTGCAAACTTGTCAATAGGGCCATCGAGTCCCGATGCCCAGGTCTGAGGAGAAGGACCCGAATAGCCCCCTTTGGACCGCCCTTCAATGGATGTCACCCTGGGGCAGAGTCCTTGGGTTGGAGTAGGTCAGCCGCACTGGGTTGGAGTCCCACGGCTGCATTAGCGGTGGCCACAGCTAGGACTGCTCGGCCAAAGGAGCTGTCGGTTTCCGCTTGAAGGTCAAGGCAGTAATATCTCTGGAAGGTGAGCTGCGAGGACCAGGTGGCGGCTTTGCAGATATCACTCACCGGGATCTCTCGCAAGCTGGTGATCGAGGTGGCTAGGGCGCGGAGCTGGTGCGCCCCGCCTTCTGTGCTGGGGGGGCACCCGCTCTTTGTAGGCAGTAGGCGACACAGTTCGCAATCCAATGGGAGAGTGTCCGCTTGGTGACGGGCCTCCCGGGTCTGTTAGGGTCAAAGGACACGAAGAGCTGTGTCCCGAGCCTAATGGCGGCCGTCCTATCAATGTAGATGCGCAGTGCTCAGATGCAGTCCAGAGAATGGAGCCGCTGCTCTTCAGGTGAGGAGTGTGGAGCTGGAAAGAATGAAGGAAGTTCCACAGACTGGTTGACGTGAAAGGCAGAGGCGACTTTAGGCACAAACTTCGGGTGGGTCCAGAGGGATGCCCGGTTTTGGTAGAGTTTCGTGTAAGGTGGGTGGGCCACCAGCGCCTGTGGCTCACTAATTCTCCTTGTTGAGGTGATGGCGATGAGGAAGAGTGTTTTCCAGGACATGTACTTGCTATCCGCTGTGAGCAGAGGCTCGAACGGCTCTTGCGTAAGCTGTTGTAGGACGACATTAAGGTCCCAAGCCGGTACTGGTTTCTGGACTGGGAGCTGCAGATTCCTGAGGCCTCTCATGAAATGCGTCACAATGGGTAGGGCGGCGAGGGAGCCCGTGTCCGAGTCACTCCTGTGTTCGTGAAGAGAAGCAATCGCTGCAAGGTGACTTTGATGGATTGTGGCTTTAAGCCAAGGTTGAAGAGGAATGTGAGGTACTGCAGGACTGTGGGCACGGGGCAAGAGGATGGGCTGACTCCGTGCCCTGCACACCATATGCTGAAACGTTTCCACTTGAGGCTGTAGGACTTTCTTGTAGATGGCCTCCTGGAAGTCAGGACAATCTGTTGCACCTCCGTGGTTAGGAGGAGTTTGGTAAGGTTCATCCTCTCAACCTCCAGGCTGTCAAAGCTAGGGTCTGGAGGCTGGGATGCAGAGTTTTGCCGTCGTTCTGTGTGAGCAGGTCTGGTCTTGTTGGTAACCGAACTGGTGGTTCCTGGGCGAGCCGAAGCAGCAGGGAGAACCACATCTGTCGTGGCCAGTAGGGGGCGATTAGTATGACATGTGCCCTGTCTCTGACGATTCGCTGTATCGTTGCCGCCATGAGAGGAGTTGGGGGAAAGGCGTATGCCAGTGCCCAATCCCCCCAGGGCACGGCAAATGCATCCGAGGCTACCCTCGGGCATGAGGGGTGTTTGGAGCAGAACAGTTGGCACTTTGTGTTGACTTCAGTCGCAAAGAGGTCGATCTGGGGAGTTCCCCAATGACGGAAGATGCTGCACACCACTTCTTCGTGGAGTGTCCACTCATGGGGAAGGAGCTGTCTGCTCAGCCTGTCCGCCAAGGCGTTCTGGTCCCCAAGCAGGTAGGTCGCCTGTAGGAAGCAGTTGTTGGCTAGAGCTAATGACCATGTCGCGAGGGCCTCCTTGCATAGGGAACGTGACCTCATGCCCCCCTGCTTGTTGATATAGAACATGGCCACTTGGTTGTCTGTCTGTATCAGGACTGATTTTCCAGTCAGTTGTGACCTGAATGTTTGTACCGCATACTTGACCGCCCTGAGTTCGAGAACGTTGATGTGAAGGGACTGTTCTGTTCTGGACCAGGCTCCCTGCGTGCTGAGATGCTGAAGTTGCGCTCCCCATCCCATGGAGGATGCATCTGTGGTAAGGATGAGTTGGTAGCCACGTGGTTGTAGGTCCTTGCCCACAGAGAGGTTGGCTGGTTCGGTCCTCCAGCGTAGGTTCTTGATGACCTTGGGCTTGATGGGGACGCGGGTGTTGAGAGGTTGGGAGAATTGTCTCCAGTGAGTCCGGAGGTGCCACTGGAGGGTGCGCATGTGTAGTCTTGCCAGGGGCAGGACCGAGGTTGTCGCTGCCATGTGACCCAAGAGGCGTAGGATTCCATGAGCCGTGGTCTGTCTGGACGTGGACACCTTCTTGGCCAGGTAAGCGATGATTCTTACCCGCTGTTCGGGAAGGAAGGCCTTGGAGGCACAGGTGTCGATTATCACCCCGATGAACTCTGTGCTCTGGGTAAGATCCAGACGATACTTCTCCTTGTTGATAAGGAAACCCAACCTGCCCAGCAGGTCCATCGTTGTTCGTACTGCGTCCCTGAGTTCGGGGGCAGAAGGTGCCGACAGTAGCCAGTCGTCCAGGTAGGGAAAAATGGTGACGCCTTTTTTTCGCAGGTATGAGGCGACCACCGCTACACACTTCGTGAAGACTCTGGGCGCCGGAGAGAGTCCGAAGGGAAGGACACGATATTGGTAGTGGCACCCCAGGGTTATGAACCTCAGGAACTTCCTGTGTGAAGGGTGGATAGGGATGTGAGTGTAAGCATCCTGTAGATCCAGAGTAGCCAGCCAGTCCCCCGTTTTGATGAGAGGTAGAATGGAGTTTAGCGAGTACATTCTGAACTTCTCCTTCGTGATAAAGTTGTTCAGTTTGCGGAGGTCCAGGATTGGGCGAAGACCACCGGACTTCTTGGGAATAAGAAAATACCGGGAGTAGAATCCAGTGTTGGCTTCGCTGGGGGGAACCCGCTCTATCGCCCGAGATGTGAGAAGTTGTTGTAGGAGGTCCACTAGGGAAGCTTCCAGGTGTTGCGGGGGCTGGCTGGTGGGCTTTGTGCGCTGCCACGGAGGGGAGGAGAATCGCAAGCGGTAACCTGTCTGGATGATCTGGAGAACCCACTTGTCCGTGGTGATATTCTGCCATGCCGGTAGGAACTTGGACAAGCGACCCCCCACCGGCAGATTCGCCGGGAAACTCTGAGACAGGCCCGGCTGGGTCGAGTTGTCAGAGGGCAGAGGAGTTCTTTGCAGACTGCTGGGAGTTCGGTTTCTTTTGTTTGCGCTCTCTCGGCTGCTGCCTCTGAAAGGAGGAAGTGCTGTTGTACACCTGTTTGTACTTTGGTGCTTGCCACTTCCGATTGGAGCCATAGTATCTCTTGGAAGAGGAGAAGGGTTTGCGGTAGTAGCTCCCTTTTTGTGACCAAGAGGGGCGTTCGAGTCCATCTGAAATAGGACGTGCTGGAACTGATGTGCTGCTACTTTGGCGTTGAGCATCGCACCTTGGAAAGCTTTCCTCCCCACATCATCGAGGAGCTTGAGATCCCGACCTGGTGGGTGATTAGCCTGTGTGCGTGAAGACTTAATTCTTTTCATTGCTGAAGCCACCACAATCGACTGGTGCGGGAGCTGTGGCTTATTGAATCCCGGTGCCATGTGGAGGAGGTATTTGCCCTCTAGGCGTCTGGCGCAGGCCTGGCCGGAGGCCGGAGTTTGCCATATGGCTGACTGCTTGTCCTTCAGTTTCCGGTGGAGAGTCAAGGCAGGCGCAGGTTTTGGTCCGCTGAGGTATTTCATGACCTCTGGGTCCTTTTCGTCGGAGGCCTCCTCTGTGTGTAGGCCAAGCTTGTCTACTACCTTCCTCAGAAATTTGGGGTAGGTAAGGTCCTCAGGCGGTGCCTGCTTTTGTGGCTCGTCAGGCTCCTCCGGCATGACCTTGGAAGTGGAGGAGCCTGGGTCAATTCCCTCCTCATCGCTTCCTCCTGAATAAAGGGCATTCTCAGGAGAGGAGGTCCTGAGAGGCGTCCAGGAAGATGACCGCGGGGAGCGGGACCGCGCTGGGCTAGGTAGGGCCCATGGAGGTACGTCCTTGGAGCGTGAGCACTCGTGATCCAGACGTGGAGGCGCGGTCTGATCCACCAGGCGGGTCAGTAATTGTAGAATGGCAGCAGAAGTGCTTGATTCAGCAGAGCGGCTGCTCCTACGTCCTCTGTGGGAACTGGGGCTGGAACAGGATCGTCTGGCCCTCTTGCGGCTGTGGGAAGGGCTGCTCGCAGCGCTACCCCCGTTGGAGCTGGATATCCTGTCTCTGCGGCTGCGGTGCCTCGATGAATCCTCCTTGTCATGTCTCCTGCTGTGGCGTCTCTTCTTATGCTTATGTGTCCTTCTGCTGCTGCTGCCACGCCGATCTGAAGACTCTTGACTGCGTGAGCGGCGCTTATTTCCCCCGTGCCGGTGGAGATTTCCCTCGGTGCGGTCTTCCAGATCTCATGTGAGAGGAGAGGGATGCCGGCGCTGAGAGGACGGTCCGGCATCGGCGCGGCTGGAGGAAGACCCGCTGTGGCCAATCGGAGCAGGGTGGCCGGATCTGGAGGCAGAGCTAGGCGGGGCCACTTGGGCGGCGCCATCTTGGCCTGATTCATTGGAGCCACATGGCCTGGAGGGGGGCTCAGCAATGCAGAACGCTGCCGAGGGGCTTACCCTGGATGCCGCAGGGATCTCTCTGATCGGCGATTCACTGCCTGGGATGGAGGCCCTGCCAGGCGCGATCCGTGCCGCTGCCGTCTGTCGCTCTGGGGTACCGGCTCATGCAGGAGAGGCTGGAGCTGGCTCCGAAGAGGCCAGATACTCTCTTAAGGTGTGCCCCCTGAACTTAATCGCTCTAGGGGACATCCAGGCGCAGCTGGAGCAGTCTTTAACATCATGTGCAGCCCCGAGGCAACGGAGGCAACTCTGGTGAGTGTCTGTTGAGTTCATTCTGCGGCTGCATTGCAGGCATTTCTTAAAACCCGGTTTGGAAATTTTTAACCTGGAGAGCTGTGAAATCCGTCTTGAGGCAAAGGCGGAGGAAGAAAGAGTGGATTGGCTAGGGGCGGGCCAGGGAGGTGGGACCACCTCACACATGCTCATAAGATTCGGAGCTCTAGAGAGCACTTCCGTCATGGCGCCTTCGGATGATGTCACCAGGTGTGGCTGACACATCCTGCTTGTCCAAGGAGAACCATAGTTTGGGTTGTTCTTCCCGAGGTGCATAACTTTGCACTTGTCCACATTAAATTTCATCTGCCATTTTGATGCCCAGTCTTCCAATTTATCAAGATCCTCTTGCAATTTTCCACAATCCTCTTGGGTTTTAACAACTTTAAATAGTTTTGTGTCATCTGCAAATTTGATAACCTCACTCGTTATTCCACTTTCCAGGTCATTTATGAATATGTCAAAAAGCAGCGGACCCAGCACAGATCCCTGGGGTACACCACTATTCACCTTTCTCCATTGGGAAAATTGGCATTTAGCCCAACCCTCTGCTTTCTATCTTTTAACCAGTTCCTGATCCACAGTAGTACACTGCCTCCTATCCCATGACTCTTTAGTTTTGCCAAAGGTCTCTGATGAGGGACCTTGTCAAAGGCTTTCTGAAAGTCCAGATACACTATATCAACCGACTCACCTTTGTCCACCTGTTTATTTACACTTTCAAAAAAACATAACAGATTAGTAAGACAAGATCTTCCTTGTCTAAAGCCATGTTGGCTGTCTCCAATTAGGCCATGACTATCTACATGCTGAGTAATTTTATTCTTTATGATGGTTTCTACCATTTTTCCCGGTACTGACGTGAGGCTCACCGGTCTGTAGTTTCCCGGATCACCCCTCGAACCCTTTTTAAAAATTGGTTTTACATTGGCGATCTGCCAATCTTCAGGTATTAGAGATGATTTTAATGATAGTTCACAGATTACTAATAGCAGGTCTGCAATCTCATATTTCAGTTCTTTCAACACCCTTGGATGTATACCATCCGGCCCAGGTGATTTGCTACTCTTCAGCTTATCTAATAGTTGGAATACATCTTCCCAATGTATCAATATTTCCTTCAATTCTTCTGCACCTTTAAATACCACTCGTCATGGGTAACATCCCTACATCTTCCTCAGTAAAGACCGAAGCAAAGAATTCATTCAGTCTCTCCGCTATCGCCTTGTCGCCTCTTAGTGCCCCTTTAACTCCTCTATCATCTAATGGTCCAACTGACTCTCTCACAGGTTTTTTGCTACGAATGTACTTGAAAAAATCTTTATTTTGCATTTTTGCTTCCGCAGCGAGCTTCTTCTCAAATTCTCTCTTTGCCTTCTTTATCAATGCCTTGCATTTGACCTGCCAGTGCTTGTGCTGTTTCCAGGTTTCATCGTTTGGCTCTTTTTTCCATTTCCTGAAAGATGCTTTCTTGGCAACAACAGCCTCTCTGACCTCACCTTTAAACCATGCTGGCAGTTTTTGGACTTCCTTCCACTTTTCTTAAAGCGTGGAATACAGCTGATCTGGGCTTCCAAGATAGTATTTTTCCACAACACCCAAGCTTGATGTAAGTCTTTAACCTTTGCAACGGCTCCTTTTAGTTTTTTCTTAACTATTTTCCACATTTTATCATAGTCTCCCTTTCGAAAGTTAAAAGGTTATACTGTGGATTTCCTTACTATCCCTCCTCCACTAATTAAATCAAAGGTGATCATGCTATGATCACTATTGCCAAGTGGCCCCAACACCCTTATCTCTTGCACTAGATCTGGTGTTCCACTAAGTACTAGGTCTAATATGGCTTCCCCTCTCGTCGGTTCATGGACCAGCTGCTCCAAGAAGCAGTCATTTATTTCATCTAGGAACTTTATCTCCCTAGCATGTCCTGCTGTAACACTGACCCAGTCGATTCCGGGGTAATTGAAATCACCCATTATTATTACCGCGCTGTAACTTTTGTTAGCTTTCTTGATTTCTTTGAGCATTTCATCATCCATTTGTTCATTCTGGCCAGGCGGTCGATAGTACACCCCCACCGCCATTGCCTTCCCCTTTTTACGTGGAATTTCAATCCATAGAGATTCTACAGCAAATTTTGTTTCCTGCAAAACTTTAATCCTTTCTGACTCAATGCCCTCTCTAACATAGAGCGCAACCCCTCCACCAATTTGATCAGTTCTATCATTACGATATAGTTTGTACCCAGGTATCACAGTGCCCCACTGGTTTATTTATTTATTTTTATTTAACAGTATTTTTAAACCGCCTTATCTTATTAATCAAGGTGGTATCACAGCAAACAATCGGGTAAAGTGAGTGTGTTAATCATGCAGTGAGGGTGCAATTTAATTGAGTGTGTGTTGTATCGTGTGCTAGATTGGGGTGAGCTATGTACAAGGTGTGGCGTGTTGCGTGCTAGAATGGTTTGAGCTATGTACAGTGTGGGCTATATACAGTGGTGCTGTAAAACATTATCTTTCAGACGGCAATATGTGCTGTTATACATTCTCTTAGGTTATGTGATGTGTCCATAGTGTTCTATGAACAGCATGGTTTTTAGCTGTTTTCTAAAGTCTTTGAGGTCTGTAGTTGTCCTCAAGTCGTCCTCCTTCCACCATGTCTCTGATATTCCAATCACATCTAACCCCTCATTTAGTGCTATATATTCTAACTCTCCCATCTTATTTTTTAGACTTCTAGCATTTGCATACAAGCATTTTAGAGACTGTATTTTATTCATATTAATTTGGCTATTGGTAGAAATGGGTAATTTGGGATCTTTAAACTCTGTCTGCTCCATACTCGAGGGCATTTGGGCTACTTTACTCTTTTTTGGAACCTCTCTGCTTTTGGTAGTATCCTTCAAGGATACATTCTTCCGAACCATCCGCCCTTGGGCGACTGTCGGCTTTCCCCTATTATCTAGTTTAAAAGCTGCTCTATCTCTTTTTTAAAGGTTAATGCCAGCAGCCTGGTTCCATCCCGGTTAAGATGAAGCCCACCCCTTCGGAAGAGCCCCTCCTTTCCCCAGAATATACCCCAGTTCCTAACAAATACAAACCCCTCTTCTTTGCACCATTGTCTCATCCACGCATTGAGACTCTGGAGCTCTCCCTGCCTTTTGGGTCCTGCACATGGAATGGGAAGCAGTTTCCCCCAGTTACTTCCAAATTGATCTCCCTGTTTATTGTAAATACAACTCAAAGTTCCCTGTGTTGTATAGTTGATGTTAAATGTAAACCGCTCTGATCTAAAATAGAGCGGTATAGAAGAACTGTTAAATAAATAAATAAATAAATAAACGCTACCCTGGAAGTTCTGGATTTCAACTTCCTACCTAAAAGCCTAAATTTAGCCTCCAGAACCTCCCTACCACATTTTCCTATGTCATTGGTACCGACATGTACCAAGACAGCAGACTCCTCCCCAGCAAGCAGCAAACAGGATGAGGAGGACATAATAAAACACAATCCATATAGTGCTCTGGATCCATATACAATCAAAAACTTAGAAAACAATAAAAACAGGAAAGCAACAAACGACGCGAGGAGGACATGACTATAAACATGAATATTACTATTGATACCTTCTCTGTATAGAGCTTCCATTAAATAAAAACATATATCACTAAAGAGAGTAAAGAGAATAAAAAATCATATAAGTAATGCATACTGATAAAAAAAACGTTGTCCATACCATATAAATCCATCAGTAAACAATATGCTTTCTTTAAAAAAATAAATAAATAAAGCATAGTTAAGAAACATGATCATGATGCATGCCTTAGGGACGAACTAAAAACATAAAAAGTGCACCAATATGCATAAAATTCTTCTACAATTAAAATGAAGAACACGTATGTGACAAATTTTGTCTTTAAAAAATACATAAACTATGTAAGAATGAATTGAAACTTCTCACAAAACCCCCCTCCCCCTCCCCCTTCCCCCTTCCCCCCTCCTTCCCCTTGTTTAGGGGTTTATGTACGTAGGTTTGTTTACACATAATTCCTTTTGGTAATTGAGCATATGACATCACATCACTCATTGACATCTTTGGGCATAATTTATTTATTTATTTATTATTTATTTTTATGATTCTTATATACCGCACTCTTAAAAATCAGCGCGGTTTACATAAAACGATATTGTGCAAAGTAGGCACCTACAATGAAACAGGAGATTGAACTTGGAATTCAACAGGGGTATGATATACAATTTAAGATAGTTATCTACAATTTGTATTTACAATATGTACAATCTTTGACAGCATTTCAATTGGTCTTTGTTGTGTGCCTTTCTACTATACAAAATTAAAGGTTTTCTCTTATTACATTGCTCCTCCTTTGCTGCGGTTTTTGTGAGCTGTTTCAATTCATTATTACATAGTCATGTCCTCCTCACCTCGTTTGTTCTTTTCCTGCTTTTATTGTTTTCTAAGTTTTTGATTGTATATGGATCCAGAGCACTATATGGATTGTGTTTTATTGTTTGGTGATTATAGGTGGTTTGTTTCTCCATATTTTTATATGATTTATTTTTATGATTTACATTATCCATTGATTTTAAATTGTTCATTTTAATTTTATTTTAATATTGTCTATATGATTTGTCTTAATTGTTCATGTTTGTTTTTTTGAGGTTTGCACACTAAAGACACCCCCTGAGGAAGGCCACAGGCCGAAACGTGTAGGGGTAATAAAGAAAGGGTTTTTTTCAAACCTGAAAAACTCTGCCAATCTAGTATCTGTTTTTTTGGTTCTACCGACCAGAGGGGAAGCCATATTAGACCTAGTCGTTAGTGGAACACCAGATCTAGTGCAAGAGATAAGGGTGTTGTGGCCACTTGGCAATAGTGATCATAGCATGATCACATTTGATTTAATTAGTGGAGGAGGGATAGTAAGGAAATCCACAGTACTACCTTTTAACTTTCGAAAGGGAGACTATGATAAAATGAGGAAAATAGTTAAGAAAAAACTAAAAGAAGCAGTTGCAAAGGTTAAGGACTTACATCAAGCTTGGGTGTTGTTGAAAAATACTATCTTTGAAGCCCAGACCAGCTGTATTCCACTCTTCAAGAAAAGTGGAAGGAAGTCCAAAAAACTGCCAGCATGGTTTAAAGGTGAGGTCAGAGAGGCTGTTGTTGCCAAAAAGGCATCTTTCAGGAAATGGAAAAAAGAGCCAAGCGACGAGACCTGGAAACAGCACAAGCACTGGCAAGTCAAATGCAAGGCATTGATAAGGCAGGCAAAGGGAGAATTTGAGAAGAAGCTTGCTGCGGAAGCAAAAACGCAAAATAAAGACTTTTTCAAGTACATTCGTAGCAAAAAATCTGTGAGTCAGTTGGTCCATTCGACGATAGAGGGGTTAAAGGGGCACTAAGAGGCGACAAGGCGATAGCGGAAAGACTGAATGAATTCTTTGCTTCGGTCTTTACTGAGGAAGATGTAGGGATGTTACCCATGACTGAAGTGGTATTTAAAGGTGCAGAAGAATTGAAGGAAATATCGATACATTGGGAAGATGTATTGCAACTATTAGATAAACTGAAGAGTAGCAAATCTCCTGGGCCGGATGGTATACATCCAAGGGTGTTGAAAGAACTGAAATATGAGATTGTAGACCTGCTATTAGTAATCTCTGAATTTTCATTAAAATCATCTGTAATACCTGAAGATTGGAGGATCGCCAATGTAATGCCAGTTTTTAAAAAGGGTTCCAGGGGTGATCTGGGAAACTACAGACCAGTGAGCCTGATGTCAGTACTGGGAAAAATGGTAGAAACCATCATAAAGAATAAAATTACTCAGCATGTAGATAGTCATGGCCTAATGGGAGAAAGCTAACATGGCTTTAGACAAGGACAATCTTGTCTTACTAATCTGTTATGTTTTTTTGAAGGTGTGAATAAACAGGTGGAGAGAGGTGAGTCGATTGATATAGTGTATCTGGAATTTCAGAAAGCCTTTGACAAGGTCCCTCATCAGAGACTTTTGGCAAAACTAAAAAGTCATGGGATAGGAGGCAGTGTACTATTGTGGATCAGGAACTGGTTAAAAGTTAGAAAGCAGAGGGTAGGGCTAAATGGCCAATTTTCCCAATGGAGAAAGGTGAATAGTAGTTTACCCCAGGGATCTGTGCTGGGTCCGCTGCTTTTTGACATATTCAAAATGACCTGGAAAGGGGAATAACGAGTAATGTTATCAAATTTGCAGATGACACAAAACTATTTAAAGTTGTTAAAGCCCAAGAGGATTGTGGAAAATTGCAAGAGGATCTTGATAAATTGGAAGAATGGGCATCAAAATGGCTGATGAAATTTAATGTGGACAAGTGCAAAGTTATGCACCTAGGGAAGAACAACCCAAACTATGGTTGCACGATGCAAGGTTCCACATTAGGAACCATCACCCAGGAAAAAGATTTAGGCGTCATTGTGGATAACATGTTAAAACCCTCAGTCCAGTATGCAGCGATGGCCAAGAGAGCAAATAGAATGCTAAGTATCATAAGGAAAGGAATGGAAAATAAAACAAAAGATATTATAATGCCTCTATATCGTTCCATGGTGAGACCACACCTTGAATATTGTTTGCAATTCTGGTCACAGTATCTTAAAAAGGATATAGCATTATTAGAAAAGGTTCAGAGAAGAGCCAACAAAACAGTAAAGGGGATGGAAGGATACTCCTTTAAAGAAAGGCTAAAAAGGTTAGGGCTCTTTAACCTGGAAAAGAGACGGCTGAGGGGAGATATGATAGAAGTCTATAAATTAATGACCGGAGTGGAATGGGTAAACTGAAGGGATAATTTGCTTATGAAGGGATAATTTGGCTCAGGTCTGCTTTATATGTTTGCTTTATATGACTGCACCCTTGCCTGCTGAAAATGCACACTGCAATGTATGGCTGGCACAGAAGACAAGCATGTGTTTACTGTAAGAGACATGCCAAGCATGTCACTGGCAGGTAAAGCGGAGCCCGTACTGTGTGTGGTGTTAGCACAGGTGCATGTAATGCCACCTACTGAACTGCCAGTAGGTGATCCTGTGCTAAGACAGTTCATGTGTGGTGAGAACTATGTGCCAACTGTTCAGATCCCACCATGCTTACACTATGCCCCACCCTGACAACTTGCAACCTAAACATTAGATGCACAGTGTGTGTGGAAATGTCCTGCACTGTCAACAGCCCATGCTAGCTGCCAATGTGTGTCCCAATGCATAGTCATTGTGCGCTAGAACACGTGTACTCAGCAAAAGCCCTGTAGTCAAACAGTCCCTATGGCAATGCACATAGCAATGCCAATGATGCAAGTCCATTGCATGGGAGTGAGACAGTGACTGTCTCTGCAGGGGCAGCAGGGTCTCAGGCACAGAGGGCACCCCCTACAGGTAGTGGTTCACCATGTGCAGGGTAAGCTGTCTGCAGAGTGGTTGTGCTTGCATCCTTATAGAAGGCAAGTCCAGGGTAGAAGGCAGTGTGTCATATGAGATACAGCCACCCACCCTGACCATCCCCAGGACCAAGTGCTCATCTTCCATCGGCCTAGTTTGGGGGCTACAAGCAAGCTGTATGAGCATCTGAGGCCTCACCTGGATCCTCTGACTAGCCCATCACATGCCATACCAGGGCTTGGCCAGTGCCTGAGAGCTCTACCTAATTTTGCCTCTCGCTTCCTCCAAACATTATTGGCTGCAGGAGGTGAATTGGCCTGCACCCAGTTTGCCAGTTGCTGCCATCAGGTACTGTCAGGGCCAGGCCAAAGGTTTCTGCCATCCTAAGCTGAGAACTGGCTGAATTCAGCTATAATTTACGTGAAGCATACACGAGCTCTCAAGCCAAGAAGTAGGAAGTTTGTGAGATAAAAGCTGACATTTTGCCAAAAAATTCCCATTCAGCATCAGTATGAGGGAATGTTAATTCTTTTTCCCAGACCTTTCACAGGCCCTCACAGCTGGGCTTTAGTTTATATGCAAAGACTTTATAAAGTGGCCGCAGAATGACTGATTGCTGATACTTCCAAACAAACATCATATACTGTGTATTCGAGTGGTCAACTATATTATGTAAATGTCTTAATTGGGCTTTAATACAGTGAGCAAGTTGCAACCATGTGAAATTTAGGAATATGTTTACTAAAAAAGTGCCACTAGCACATGGCTGCACTGTGAAACCAGTGAGGACCTTTGCACCAACTTCAGGGGGATGTTTGTGTCCACCCCCCTGCCCTTGGTGCATTGCTAATTTGTGGCACTACAGAAACTGGCACCATGCTAACGAAAACAAGTGTGGTTAACGTGTACCCCTCACACCAATGCTAACCTCAATGCACCCACATTCTGTCCCCAACCCATCCTATCTCCACCCATTTACATGCTAACCTGTTAGCATGGGATTTTAAGTGTAGGATCCCATGCTAACATTTAGCATGGAACACTTACTGTGCACTAAACCCTGCGCTAGAGGTTAGCGAGGTTTAATAAACATATCCCATTGTGATAAAGGGAGATGGTATGTATTGGGTATCTCCTGAAATGGATGTCATTACAGGAGCCTTGTGAGGCATATCCACATGTAAGTAATGGTAATCACTATATATAGACAAACCACAAAATTGCAAATAAATGAAATCAATTCAAACCACAATGCAATTATCAAAATTGTATTGACAAACATTCATACATAAACTATAAAAATTCATATTATAGCCAAAACGATACTATAACAACCATGTTTAATTTCTTAAATTGTTATTTATTAACATTCATTTTTACAAAATATAATACACAAGACACAACATTAAACCCACACTTTTAAAAAGATACACCCCTCTATATAGATATTCCCTTTAGAATTCCTAAACAATTCATTCATATAATGTATACATTCAAATATGATACTCATTCAATTGCAACCCATATATCATCAACTTTTATAACATACAAATATCTTCTCATTGGGCCATATGTCCAAAAACGCTATAGTCTTGTGGAAAAATCACCGTACTTCCTTTATAGTGATGTAGCTAAATCCCCTCCTGCCATTCAGTCTGGGAATTTAACCCATTAGGTGCTACGCTATAAAAATATACTCTTATTCCCTCCGTTTTTTTTTGTTGTTGGTTTTTTTTTACAGCCACAGAACCAGGTTGACTCTTTTTTGACCTGTGTATTACCGTTTTCTACACAGGCCACTCGGAGGGAACAAGAGTATGTTTTTTGTTGGAATAGCATAGCACCTAATGGGTTAAATTCCCAGATTGAATGGCAGTGGGTTTTTTTGAATCGAGGAGAGTTTTCCCTTAGGTATAAGAGCGCATGTGTGGGCGTTCTTAGGAGAGCTGCTTTCCTTTCGGGAACTATGGGATCTGGCTACAATAGTGTAGAGGATTTGATTGGATCATCTAATGTGACATGATCATTCAAATAGAAGGAGGGGATTTAACAATTTAAGAAATAATTAAACATGGTTGTTATAGTATTGTTTTGGCTATAATATGAATTTTTATAGTTTATGTATGAATGTTTGTCAGTACAATTTTGATAATTGCATTGTGGTTTGAATTGATTTCATTTATTTGCAATTTTGTGGTTTGTCTATATATAGTGTTTATATTTTCCACTTTTCATTAAATATGGCTGATGAGCATAAGCCTATTGAGGTTAATAAGAATGATGACATTTTATCTAGAAAGGAAGAATTTCCTACATTACAAGATTTTTTTGTGTTTCCGACCTTGAGGCCAAAAGATTATTGACAGGTTCCCGTTTATTTGGTGAAAAAACATCGGAGATTGAGATTAAAGATTGGTCCACTGTTACAGCTATTCGTTGTAAAATTATACATACAGAACTTCATTCAGAAACAATGAAGGAATATTGTAGGGATAGATGCATCCCTTGAGGCCTGCACATGTACCGTGCACATCACCTCTTTACTACTAATACTGTCTTTGTGGAAAAATGGAATGCTATCTTATCAAAATGTTCTTTTGATTTAATGTTGCATATAGTAGAAACATCTGTAGTAGAACTTTCCATACTGAATAATGATTTGGATCAGGTGCTTTCAGGTTTACGGAACCAAGAGGATTATGTAGTTAAAACTAAGGAAAGAGATGAACAGATGGTCTCATATCGGCAGGAGGTGTTACAACATAAAATAAAGAAGTTTCAGAGAGATTCCAGTGATTATCATCGAGGGGAAGTGTATCCCTGGATGTATCAACGTCGTCCTAATAAGAAGAAACGTGTGACATTTGAGGGCTCCTCTGATGAATCTTCAGATTTTTCTGAAAAGGAGTCTTTTTTTTAGATCAGGGTCACAGACCCAATCGGGATCGCAACCATTATCGAGGGGGTGGCAGATATCAACGAGGGGCTTTACCCCTAAGAGAGGGGGATGTTAGTTATGGATCAGTTGATGGTCTGCATAGCTATAAGTCTGAAGCTTTGAATGGTTTGGTCTTTAATTTATCCCATCGACAATTATCCATGGAAGAATACCAGCTTTTGAATCGAGGTTTGTCATTTGTACCTACTAACCCTGTCGATACTTTTGCGATACATGTAAGTTTACACATTTTTTTACGCAAATTGAAGATAGCGCTATATTTTTCAGCACAATCGGGTGAATCTGATTCCACCACCCAAACGTCCACACCATTCCAGCCTAAATCCACCTGGGTCCCCCCGGGGGTGGTAGACCCCAGTATTACGGCATTTGAACGAGTGATTGTTGATGGTTTGAAAAGGCTACCTTCACCTAGAGTGAAGCACAATTTCACCCGGAGTGAGTGGTCTGCATTAAAGTCTTTACAGAATGACGCTTCAATAGTCATAAAACCTGCTGATAAAGGCGGAGGTGTGGTTATCTTGGATAGTGTGGCATATATTACTGAAGTAACTTTACAATTGAGTGATACTCATTTTTACAGGGTGCTAGAAGAAGATCCTACTCCATCGATTCAAGTGGAAATTTCGGATGTTTTGGAAGAGGCCGTGAAACAAAGTTTAATCACAGAACGGTTATTGCGATTCTTATATGTTAAGGATCCTCGAATTCCAGTATTTTATATTGTTCCAAAAATTCATAAAACATTGCTAAATCCCCCTGGTCATCCAATAGTATCGGCGATTGGATCAGTTTTGGAACTGTTGTCCCAATATATAGACTTATTTTTAAATCTGTTGGTGAATCAAGGATTTTCATTTATTAAAGACTCTGGTGATTTATTGTCAGTTTTGGATACATGGTTGTTGGAAGAGGGTACATATACTTTGGTTACTATGGATATTTCCGCCTTGTATACTAACATTCCCCAAAAACAAGGTCTTTGGACAGCGATGTATTATTTGGCAGAAACGGAGTTTCAATGGGTGCTACGGTGGCAGCGTCGATTGCTTGCCTTTATGTATGGTATTTTGAGGAACATGTAGTATCAAAATCAAAATTTTGGTCCTCAGTAGTAAAATGGGTACGTTATATAGATGATATCTTTTTCATATGGCAAGGACCAGTTTCAGTTTTACAAGAATTTTTGATATGGCTGAACCAACAGGATTCACATTTAACGTTCACTCCGGAAATATCAAAGACTACTGTTCACTTTTTAGATATACAAATCACTTTACAAGATTGTAGATTTTATACATCAATTTATTCAAAACCTACAGATCGGAACAGTTTATTGGATTATACCAGTTTCCATCCATGACATATATGTGATAACATTCCTGTTGGTCAATTTCTCAGATTACGGAAACTTTGTTCCTCTAAAGAAGAGTTTTCCCTTCAAGCACGGCAAATGCATAAGAAATTTGAGAATAGGGGTTATCCAGCACATGTTACGAATAGGGCGTATAAACGGGCCTCAAATGTTCATCGTGATTGGCTTTTTTTACGGCCACAGAAGCAGGTTGACTCTTGTTTGATCTGTGTATTACCATTTTCTACACAGGCCACTCATATACGTAATTTGATTTTATCTCATTGGGACATTTTGAGGGTCCACCCGGTATTTGCTACACCACCTATTTTTTCATACCCTAGAGGACAAAATTTGAGGAATTTATTAGTTCACTCACATTGTTATGATCGATCGGTTAAAGACCATGGTGGACATAAAAAATGTAACAAATGTGTGGTTTGTTCGTTTACCATGGAAGTACAGGTATTTAAACATCCAAGTTTGGGTTTTACTCAAACTTCGTGATTGTACAAATTTCAAATCTGAAGGTGTGATATATGCAGTCATGTATCCTTATTTGTTATTATATCTAGGCCAGACATCGCATCCTTCCAAAATGAGGATTATTGAACATTTATCTGCTATCCATCTGGGGGAGGGGGGGATGGAATCAGCACCTTTAGTTTCACATGGTAAACGTAAAAATCATTCATTAGGCGATTTGCGTTGTTCTATCATTGAACAGGTTAGGGGTGGTGAGGGCAGTAATTTTCAACGGCGTTTATGCCAGAGGGAACAAGAGTATATTTTTCGTTGGAATAGTGTAGCGCCTAATGGGTTAAATTCCCAGATTGAATGGCAGTGGGTTTTTTTGAATCAAGGAGAGTTTTCCCTTAGGTATAAGAGTGCATGTGTGGGCGTTCTTAGGAGAGCTGCTTGCCTTTCGGGAACCATGGAATCTGGCTACAATAGTGTAGAGGATTTGATTGGATCATCTAATGTGACGTGATCATTCAAATAGAAGGAGGGGATTTAGCTACATCATTATAAAGGAAGTACGGCGATTTTTCCACAAGACTATAGAGTTTTTGGACATATGGCCCAATGAGAAGATATTTGTATGTTATAAAAGTTGATGATATATGGGTTGCAATTGAATGAGTATCATATTTGAATGTATACATTATATGAATGAATTGTTTAGGATTTCTAAAGGGAATATTTATATAGAGGGGTGTGGTTTTTCTAAAAGTGTGGGTTTAATGTTGTGTCTTGTATATTATATTTTGTAAAAATGAATGTTAATAAATAACAATTTAAGAAATAAACATGGTTGTTATAGTATTGTTTTGACTATAATATGAATCTTTATAGTTTATGTATGAATGTTCGTCAATACAATTTTAATAATTACATTGTGGTTTGAATTGAGTAATGGTAATCACACATGCAGTTAGCATACACGTGTAAATGGCAATTCCAGAATACAGACATAGTTCCTAAAGTTTTTCCAACAGATTTTGAACCTCCTCTGAGGCATGTATAAAGTTCTGTAAAGAGCTTGTTTTGGCCGGAACTTAAATCAGTGGTTGAGAGCGTAAATGTGCTCCGCCTCCTATACTTTTTTTTAGGTTTTAAAATGTAAAAAGTCAAAATGATTGATGAATGAATGAATGATTTAATTACGTTTATATCCAGCACTATCTTCAAATCTAGGTGGGTTACAATTAGATGTACTTGAATAAAAACAAATAAAATACTGTACAACATAATGAAAAAGAACACAATGACATCATAGTAACATAGTTTATGACAACAGATAAAGACCAGTATGGTCCATCTAATCTGCCCAGTAAGTGGCTAGAGTAGGTGTACCCACTACTCCTTGCAGGTCACTCCTCTCTATGCCTTTGTTTAGGGTTGTACCCGCCGCTATGTGCAGGTAACCCCTCTCTATTTGTTAAGTATAAAAAACAGTAAAGTTTATTTCGTTTTATCCACTTACTATAAAAGGATCCACTGTGTCTGTCCCATGGCATTTTGAATTCCATCACTGTATTTGTCCACAACACCTTCATCTGGACATTCCAAGCATTCACCACACTTTCAGTGTAAAAGTATTTCCTGACGTTGCTTTTAAGTTTATCTTCTTGCACCTTCATTTTATGCCCTCTAGTTTTATAGCTTTCCCTTCTTTGAAAAAGGTTTGTTTGTTCATTAATACCCTTTAAGAATTTCAATGTCTGTATCATATCTGCCCTGTCCATCCTCTTCTCTAGGGTACACATATTTAGTTCTTCAAGTCTTTTCTCATACGGAGCAGGCTCCAATTTATTTTGGTCACCTTCCTCTGAACCATTTCAAGCTTTTTTATATCTGTTGTAAAATATAGTCTCCACTGTAAAACTGAGCACAACACTCCAAGTGAGGCCTCACTAATGACTTGTACAGGGACATTAATACCTCTTCCTTTCTACTGGTTATTCCTCTCTGTATGCAACCCAGCATCCTTTTGGCTTTGGCCACCACCTTCTCACATTGTTTCGCCATCTTGAGCTCCTCAGAAGCAGTCATTCCTTCTCCTGCTCTTTATACATAAACCTCTCATCCCCCATCGCATACAATTCCCTCGGATTTCTGCATCCCAAGTGCATGACTCTGCACTTCTTTGCATTAAATCGTAACAGCCAAAGATTAGATCATTCTTCCAGCTTATGTACAGTAGATCTTTCCTCATGTTGTCCACTCCCTCAGAGGAGTGCAAATTTTCGTATTCTCTGCAAATAGGCAGACATTTCTCTTCAATCTTTCAGCGATATCACTCACAAATACATTGAACAGTACTCGTCCTAGGACCAGTCCTTGGGGCACATCACTACTCACCTACCTTTCTTCCAATTTTGTTCCATTTACCATCATCTTCTCTTGTCTGTCAGTCAACCAATTTCTGATCCAGTTCACCACCTTGGGACCCATCCCCAGACTGCTCAGTTTATTGATAAGCCTCCTATAAGGAACAGTATCAAAGGCTTTGTGGAAATCCAGGTAGATCACATTCATCACATGCCCTTGATCTAGTTCTCTGGACATCCAGTCAAAGAACTCAATCAGATTTATTTGGCATGATTGTTTGACATGGCCAGCTTCAATCACCCGCATCAATGCCTCCATCTCCAATAGAGCCTTCTGCTTTTATGCACCAAACATCTGGAACTCGCTCTCCCAGACCTTCACTCACTCGCAAACATTGGGGACTTTTGCCGCAAATTGAAAACATATTTTTTCCTGAAGTACTTTGGCTCAGACACCTAGCTACCCTCTTACTAGCTGTTCACACCTAGAATATTTATCACCCTGTATTACTTTACCTATAACACAACTCATAAACCAACCTGGCCCCCAACACAGCATGTGCTATACCTGTGCTCTACAAGCATCTTACCAATACACTGCAACTTACAGTTCTTTGTTGATTTTACTATATAGTTTATGTTGTACAATTTTTGTTTCAAACTGTTCCATGAAATGTTCAAGTTTCTGTTCCAATCCGTTCTATGTAAACTGCCATGACTAGTAGATACAGTGGTATAAAAGAGTTGATAAATAAATAAATGATTGTCCTTTGGTAAAACCATGTTGCCTCGGATCATGCAACTCTTTGGTTTCTAGAAAGTCACTATTCTATCTTTTAAGAGCACTTCCATTACTTTTCTCGCCACCGGGGTAAGGCTTACTGGCTTGTAGTTTGTCACCTCTTCCCTACTACCACATTTGTGAAGAGGTACCACATTAGTCCTTCTCCAGTCCTGTGGAACCTCTCCTGTCTCCAAGGATCTATTAAAAACATTCTTTAAAGGCCCTGCCAGAATGTCTCTGAGCTCTTTTAGTTTTCTGGGATGTATCCAATGGTGGGATCTGATATAAATGGGAACCGGTTCGGATTGATCCCACCACTGACAGGTTTGAGCGGGCGGCAGCTTGGCATGCGTTTGTGTTGCCGGCACCGCATGCTCGAGCTGCTGGCGGTCATTGTAGGGCAACAGCTCCCTGGTGGCCTGGTGGCCCAATCCCCCCACTCACAAGTGGTTTGATGGTATTGGGGGCTTCCCTCAATGCTGCAGTCCCCCGATGCTATCAAACCACAGGCGGGCGGGGGGGAGTCCTGCCAGTGCAGCGCCGGCATCCAGATGCCATTTTCGGCCCGGTTCACCAAATGCGACTCGTGGCAGGACCCGGTTTGTGTGAACCGGGCTGAACCAACAGGATCCCACCACTGGATGTTTCCTATCTGCTCCCATGACCTTGTCCACTTTCAGTTTTCCAAGCTGTTCAAACACATCATCATCTGTGAATGGCATGGTATCTACTCCATTCCCATTTGTATACGGTATTTGTCATTTATTGTGGTCCTTCTTCAGGATTTTCTTTAGTGAATACAGAACAGAAATATTTATTTAGCATTTTCGCTTTTCAATGTCACTTTCCACAAATTTGTCCTTGGCACTTTTGAGTTTTGCAATTCTACCTCTGATCTTCCTCTTCTCCCGAATATACCTGAAAAAGTTTTGTCTTCACACTCCACATCTTTAGCCATTATTTCTTCCGCCTTTGTTTTTGCTGTCCTTATTTCTCTCTTTGTCTCTTTTAGCTTTATCCTGAATTCTTTTCTGTGTTCCTTTTTTTGATCTTCAGAATTTTGCGAAAGCTGTGTTTTATCTTTATTCGTGCAACCACTTCTTTTGTGAACCATATACAATAGGTTTCCTTTTCCTCTTGTTTTTATTTACTTTCCTTACATATACATCCATTGAACCTTTTATTGCCTCTTTTAGTTTGGCCCACTGCAGTTCCACTCTCCTTATCTCCTCCCACTCTGCCTGCCAACTTCTCCTTCAGGCACTTTGCCATTTTACTGAAGTCAGTGTTTTTGAAGTCTAGGACTTTGAGTTTGCTGTGATTGGCCTCTGTTTTGGCTTTTATCTCAAACCACGCTGTGTGATGATCATTACTGCTCAAGTTGGCACCCACCTGGACATTCAACATGATTTCTCCATTGGTGAGTACTAGATCAAGTGTCAAACTTTCCCTAGTTGGTTCCATCACCATTTGTCTGAGCTGTGCTTGGAAGGCATCCATATTCTTTTTACTTCTTTCCAGATTTGCAGAAGGAATGTTCCAATCCACATCCAAAATGATCACTTCTCCCTTTATGGCTACCTTTGCAATATCAATGATCAAGTAAATCCAATAAAACATTCCACTAAAAGATAATAAAACAGTAACAAAGATGAGCGTCATTGTCTTTAAAAGTGCAGTTTAATAAATAACTCCAAACTCAGATTACAAACCCAAATATTCCTTAAGCCCACAGAACTGTCACTCAAGGCTAGAAAGATCATCTCAGTTAAGTGCTATGGAATGCCTGCTTAAATAAATATGCCTTTAGCTGCTATCAGAAGGTTGTAAGCTGTGTAATAACTCTTAGCTTGATAGGAAGAACATTCTGGAAGGTTGGCCCTGCTGGAAATGCACATGCACCAGTTTCTGAAAGTGAAGCTGCTTTACATTACGCAGACAAGATCATAAGGTTCAGGGGGGACAATAAAATTTAGGAGCAAAGAAGATACTAAGAGGTGCTTCATTACTTTAGAGTACCATTAGCTTACGCTGAATTCTCCATAAAACAGGTAACCAGCGCAAAGTATGCAAAATTGGTGTAATACATTTGAATCTAGTAGTACCCTTCAAAATGCTTGCAGCAGCATTTTGTGTAAACTGGAAAATACATAGAGATGCGATAGAAAGAACTAGGTACAATCCATTACAATAATCAAGATCAATACGAATAAAAAAAAAGAACAAACAAAACAGAATAAAAGGTGATATCTTTTCATTGGACTAACTTAAGGCTAAAAGCTTCTTCTTTAGGTCAGCACAGTATGAGCAGAAGATGCAAGTGAATTATAAAAGCATTCCAGTGAAGGTCTCAGGGTAAAAGGGGTGTGTGTTTGTGTGCAAGTGTGTATGTGGGTGTGTATGTGTGGGGGTGTGGGGGTGTGGGGGTAAAACAGCAGAAGAGATAGTTGGTTTTTTAGAAGGCAACAAGACAGTAATAAATTCTGCCCAATCAGCCCCCGTAATGTGGAGGGGGGAGGGGGGGGCCGGGCAGAAAGGGGACCCAGACAGCGGCAGTAAGGCATCAAGTCAAACTTACTTGATCGTCTTTGCTGTGCTGCTTCCATTCTTCTAAGTTTGCCTCATGCCTGGCAGCTGTTCCTCACCGGGCTGAAGTCTTGCTGTAACAGCTGCACTGTGAGACTTCATCCTGACGGAACAGCTGCTGAGCATGTGGCAAACTTGCAAAGAGTAGAGGCAGCACAGTAAAGATGATACAGTAAGTTCACTGCCACCACTACCGCCTCATAGGGAGGCCTCATGGGAAAGAGGCCATGGCACGAGGGGGGCTCACACAGGGGGACACTGCCACCTGGACAATGAGGGGCTCTCAGCAAAATTTGCTTGGGGAACCTTCATTGGAACTTACACCACTGAATTTATGGTTTATTATGTGATTGGAAACCTGGGGTGATCATAGTGGATGATTCCTTATGGAATACCTCTCTTTCCGCTGCTCGATCAAGTAGCACCCTTTCGCCCGGGCTCCCTCCTGGTCCCTCTCACCAACCGTGGTTACATTCAGGGCTTCGTCTCCTTTGTACTCAGTTGTGCCACTCCGAGCAGGTCTGGCATAAGCACTGCAACCCCTCAGCACTTCAACATTTTAAATCTTGTCATCAGATCTGTCATTTGCATGTCCATCAAGCCAAGTGTTCCCATTTCTCTACCATCATCTCCTAGTCAGCTATGACAGTTATACATGGTCTTAAAGTCCCTGCCATCCACATAGCCCCGTTCATTTTCCAGCAATCCTACGGATATGCCTGCTCCACCCCAACTAACCACCTTCTTTAATTCTAAAGTTCAAGCCCTGCGCTCATCAGTTACCACCTGCCCCTTTCCAATACGCCCCCCCCCATCCTCCCCAGTCTCACCCCACTACCTTTATCTTTCCCATGAGTGGACTACTTTTCACCTGCTTACAACTTCTGAGCTCTCTAAGTTACGTTCCACCTCCTACAAGACCTGATGCCCATTAGACCCTATCCCTTCAGCGTGACTATTGGAACCTTCTCTAGTATTCCACTCCTTTATTCTTTCTATGTGAACTCAAGTCTTTCCCTAGCCTTTGGAAGCATGCCTTAGTTTGCCCCCTCTTGAAGAAACCATCTCTCGATTTACTTGATCCTGTCAACTATCGCCCTGTCTCCAACTTATCTTTCCTCTCAAAAATTCTGGAAAAGGCTGTTTTCTTACAACTTTCCCAACACTTTGACTCCACCCATCTGCTTCACCTGCGTCAATCTGGATTCCATCCTGGTCATAGTGTAGAAATCATCATGCTCTCTTTCCTCAATGACCTGCACATAGACCACAAATGTGGTGACATCACTCTGACGGTTTCTCTTGATCTATCAGCAGCTTTCGATCTAGTAGATCACTCTCTTCTCCTCTCCTGTCTGCTGGAGTCTGGGCTCTGAGGGACAGTATTTTGATGGTTTCTTCTTTCTCTCCTCATGGTCCTTCTCAGTGCATGTGGTGATGCCTCCTCTGATTCTGTCCCAATTTGCTGTGGTGTCCCTCAGGGCTCCGTCCTCGCCCCTCTCCTCTTTAATGTCTTTCTAGCTCCACTTGCCTTGCTCATTCAACAGTTCGGTCTATTAGCATACTACTATGCTGATGACATTATCCTACTTCACCATACTCACCCGCATCAGCCTGACCTCTCTGCTCTCAATGACTGTCTAACACAAATCTCCAGCTGGCTTTCTCCAAACTGTCTTCATCTCAGTCTTGCCAAAACCCTTGCAATCTGGTTTACATTCAGCAGCCCCTGCCCATCGGTTGCCCCAGTCCTTGCCAATGTTACAATCCCCCTGGTCTCAACACTTCTCTATCTTGGTGTGACACTGGACTTCTCGCTCTCCTTCCATGAGCATATTTCACTCCTCACTTGTCGGTCCTTTTTTTTTTATCTCCATCAGATTAGAACCATTCATCCTTTCCTAGTTCACAAAAATTGTTTATTAAAAGAAAACTTGACATTAACCACTGGAATGTCATTAACATTATCATTGGATGACATTCTTATATAACATCTGCTTAATGGAAACCTGTTCAAAACTCAATCCAGACAAAAAAAACAAAACAGAATCCACTATACATATGAACATATCAACATATACAGGTGCAGTCCCAAAGTAAAAGATCATGGAGGAAAAAAGACCTCGGGATATACACACAGCCAATGCAATGGCGCAAAAAAGTCTGAAACCCAAGCTTATTTCTGTTAGAGCCATCATTGGTTTACTGCAGTTCCATATGCAAACATCATAGATCAGAGAAAAAAAACCCTTCTAGATCCCTTTAAACAATCAGGGCAGCATTTTCAAAAGGCATTTACAAAGCTCCTGGGATGTCTGACTGCTAATGTAGCTGTGCATGAAATGAGAGTCAGAAGCTGCAAAGATGTCTTACATATTGGGACATGGAACATATGAAGCATGAACCAAGGGAAGTTGGAGGTGGTCAAGAATGAAATGGAACGTGTACAGCTCGATTTGTTGGGTGTCAGCAAACTGAAATGGATGGTATTGGGCACTTTGCATCAGATGATTACAAGGTCTACTATGCTGGAAATGAAAGACAAAGAAGAAATGTTGTTGCATTTATAATTAAGAAGAAACTTGCAAGAAATGTAATGAAATACAATGTGGTCAGTGAACGCTTGATCTCTATTCGTCTATGAGGAATACATATCAACACAACTATAATTCAAGTATATGCCCCAACAATAGCTGAAGAAAAGGATGAAATTGATGAGTTCTATGAACAAGTACAAGTTGAAATTGACAAAACATGCAAACAGGATATCCTGATAGTCATGGGTGACTGGAATGCAAATGTTGGCAACAAAGAAGAAGGTAAAATGGTAGGAAAATATGGACTTGGCAACAGAAATGAAGCTGGAGAAAGATGATAGTATTCTGCAAGATCAACGATCTATTCATCTCAAACACCTTCTTCCAGCAACACAAGTGGCAACTATACACTTGGAATTTACCCAATGGATTGTACAAAAATCAAATTGACTACATCTGTGGAGGTCAACGATGGAAATGCTCTATAACATCAACAAAGACAAAACCTGGAGCTGACTGTGGTATAGATCACCAACTACTAGTATGCAAACTCAAGCTAAAGTTGAATGTAGCAAAATATGACTTTGAGAATATACCACTGGAATTTAAAGACTGCCAGCAAAATTAATTTGCTGCTTTAGATACAAATGACAGAGCTCCAGAAGAGTTATGGGATGACATCAAGAAGGTTGTATTGGAAGAAAGTGAGAAGGCTCTACAAAAGCTGAAAAAGCAAAACCAACCAAAATGGATGACGGAAGAAACTTTGAAAATTGCCCAGAAATGCAGAGAAGCTAAAGCCAGAGGAGAAAGAGAGGCAATCACAGAACTCAACAGAGATTTCCAATGTGCAGCAAGACAGTATAAGGAAAAATATTACAATGACACATGCAAGGAAATAGAATCAGAAACTATTAAAGGAAGAACCAGATTGGCTTTCCTAAAGCTACGGGAGTTAAAGAAAAAATTCCAGCCTTGAATTGGAATGTTACAAGATGCTCAAGGATCTATGTTGAATGATGCTGAGAAGATCAAGAAAAATGGAAAGAATATACAGAGTTTTTATATGATAAAGATCAAGAGGACCAACAGCCTTTTCAACCTGTATCTTATGATCCGGAACATTGGTGATGAAAGAAGAAGTCGAAGCAGCATTGAAAGCCTTATCAAAGAACAAAGCACCAGGCATTGATGGCATTCCCATAGAAGTATTACAGCAATCTGATACAGCTGTTACCATACTTACAAGGCTCTGCCAGGATATTTGGAAGATAACATCATGGCCAACTGACTGGAAAAGATCTGTGTTTACACCAATACTAAAGAAAGGTGATCCAACTGACTGTGGAAATTATTGCACAATCGCTCTGATCCAACATGCCATCAAGATTCTACTGAAGATTATTCAACAGAGATTACAACCATACCTGGAACAAGAACTACCTGAAGTGCAAGCAGGGTTCAGGAACGGGCAAGGAACGAGAGACATCATCGCGGATGTGAGATGGATCCTTGAAAAGACTAAAGAATACCAAAAGGATATCTATTTGTGCTTTATTGACTACAGCAAGGTCTATGACTGTGTAAGCCATGAGAAACTCTGGGCCACATTAAGAAGCATTGGTATACCGGAACACCTGATCGTTCTCTTGCACAATCTGTACATTGGTCAAGAAGCAACAGTTTGAACGGAACAAGGAGAAACAAAATGGTTTAAAATCAGCAAAGGTGTACAACAAGGTTGCATAGTTTCTTCCTACCTGATTAATTTATATGTAGAACAAATCATCAGAGAAGCAGGATTGTATGAAAACAACAGAGGTGTGAAGAATGGTGGACGACTCATCAACAACCTTCGCTACATTATTGGCTGAAAGTGAAGATGATCTGAAACATTTGCTTCTCAAGATCTAGGAACATAGTCTTAAAATGAGCCTGCCTGCACCTTAATGTAAATAAGACAAAGATCATGACAACTGGCAAAATCAATAAGTTCATTGTTGATGGAGAAGAAATTGAAATCGTGGACAACTTTAACCTACTTGCATCAATTATCAATAAAGAAGCAACAAGCAATCAAGAAATCCGATGGCATATGGCAGAATGGCTATGAAGGACCTAGACAAGATTCTCAAGAGCAGAGATGTCTCTCTCCATACAAAGATTCGACTCGTTCAAACCATGGTATTTTCAATAACATCATATGAATGCGAAAGATGGACAGTGAAAATGATAGGAAGAAAATTGATGCCTTTGAATTACGGTGCTGGCGCAAATACTGCATATACCATGGACTGCCCAAAGAACAAACCAGTCAGTACTAGAGGAGATCAAACCTAAGCTTTCTTTTGAAGCTCAGATGACAAGACTTAAACTTTCCTACTTTGGACACATCATGCAAAGAGAGAGATCATTAGAGAAAGAAATTTTGCTTGGCAAGGTAGAAGGTCAATGCAAAAGAAGGTGGCCAGTAATGAGATGGATCAATATAATAACAGCAGCTACTGGTGCCAGTCTGTCAACAATGAGCCGCCTGACTGAAGACTGAACACAATTAAGGACAACTATCCAGAGGGTCACCATGAGTCAACACCGACTCAATGGCACTTAACAACAACAACAACCCATTTCCTGTGAATGGTGTTGGGAGTGCATGCATTAAGGACCAAACTAGGGAAAATGAAGTAGGTATTTACAGTTGGCAAGGAAGTGACCAATTGCCCACTGCCTTAGTTTGAGCACTCTTTACAACTGCCTGAATTTGAGGCCTCATGTTCAAGCAGAGTCAATCGTTGATTCCTGAAGTTTTTACATAAACAGACATTGGAATAGCTCGGTCACCACCAATAAGAACATAAATGGGCAAATTCTCAGGAGTCAAATCTACTCAAAAATAAAGCCTCAGTTTTCTGAATCATCCATCTCTTAACCGTTTTAATGCATAATACTTGGTACTCAAGTGAAAAATAAAGTGAGCTACTCACCGAGCTTTGCTCTTTAACTGGCTGCACTTAATTGATTGTAAAATACCTATAAGGATCCCAGCAAATTCAGCATGTATAGTGAGAGCAGCTATTTCAAGAATCTACATACGAGGGGGTACCCAAAAAAAACAGGAATAACATTGCCGTGGGCGGAGCTTGTGTAGTAGTGCAACTCATTGTTAGTTCAGTGCCGCCTGTGCTGTCGACCTGGCTTGTTCTGTTCATCTGCAGTGATTGTTTTTGCTAGCACTGTTTTGTTCTTGTTTCTTTTTTTATGATGACAAGTTTAAGTGAACAACGTGCAGCTGTGAAATTTTGTTTTCTACTCGGTAAAAATGCTGCTGAAACTGTTTTAATGTTGAAAACAGCTTATCAAGATGATGCTATGGGAAAAAGTCAAGTGTACCAGTGGTTTGCTCGGTTTAAAAATGGCGACATGTCGATTGATGACAAACCTCGTTCTGGGCGTCCATCAACTGCCCGAATCGATGAAAATATTGAAAAAATTAGAGAGCTTGTGCTCACAGACCGTCGACAGACAATTGATCAACTGTCAGAGATTAGTGGGTTATCTTGGAGCTCAGTTCAGCGAATTTTAACGGAAGATTTGGGAATGAAAAGGGTGCTGCCAAGTTTGTTCCTCGGGTTCTGACTGACAATCAAAAGGAACATCGAGTTGAAACATGTGTTTTGAAACAGCTTGAAACTGATCCAGATTTTCTGTCAAAGGTCATTACAGGTGATGAGTCATGGTGCTATGGTTACGACCCAGAAACAAAGCAACAGTCAAGCCAATGGAAGACGTCATCATCACCCCGTCCAAAAAAATGTCGTCAAGTCAAATCAAACATCAAAACAATGCTGATTTGATTTTTTGATGCCAAGGGGGTAGTTCATTCAGAGTTTGTTCCCCCAGGTCAGACCGTCAATCAAACCTTTTATTTGGAAGTTTTAAGAAGATTGCGCAACAGTGTTCGTCAAAAAAGACCCAATTTGTGGCAGACAGGAGACTGGTTCTTCCACCACGACAATGCACCTGCACACACAGCCATCTCTGTTAGAACGTTTTTGGCTAAAAATGGCATGGTTCCACTTCCCCACGCACCTTACTCGCCTGACCTGGCTCCGTGCAACTTTTTCTTATTTCCACGCATGAAAAGGGGCATTAAAGGACACCGATTTGACAACATTGAAGAAGTCAAGAAAAAAAGAGGGAGGAGCTGTCAGCCGTTTCTAAAGATGACTACAAAAAATGTTTCGAACAGTGGAAGCACCGGTGGGACAAATGTATCAGTTGTAATGGAGAGTATTTTGAAGGGGATAAGGTTGTTTTGTAAAGAATTTGAAATAAATAGCTTTGAAAAAATAATTCCTGTTTTTTTTGGGTACCCCCTCGTATGTAGAAAAAGATTGGCATCACTTGGCATCTTCCACATGTAATTGCGGGTAATTAAGGGGGTAATTTTATAAGAGGGACCTATATTTAGGCACTTAGCAATGTGCTTACCACAAATTTCTGTTTTTTGTCAAATAACAATGGCAAGGGGTTCTAAGGCTAGTTTAAATACTGCTGGAGAGAAAGGATATCCCTGCCTTGTGCTATGGCGTGAAGAAAAAGGGGGCAGATTTCAAGTTATTTGCTAAGGGAGTAATTTTATAAGGCTTTTTTGCATGTATCTGATAGAATACATTGCTAAGATGCTTCTTATAAAACTACCCTTTGCTTAAGGTATATGTGATAAGAATGAGCGCACTTTTATGTGAAGCAGATGTGAGTTTGTTGGGAGCCAATTTTAGGTGGAGCACAGGTAGAGTTGCAATTTATGTATGTTTATAACATATGCTCATATGCGCATATATTTACACATGTTCCTGAGCAGTTTATTTTTACCCATGATTTCTGCAGGATATGTGCTAGTATTTTATAAAAGACATATAATCCCAATAATCATAACCAGCCTTTTTATTCCCTTAACCCCTACTGTATTGTATTTAATATCCCAATGTGAACCACTTTGATTGAAGGAAAAGGTGGTATATAAAACTGGATAAATAAAATAAATAAATAAAGGGTATGTCACTAAAGGATGTTAGGCTTTTTTATCTAATGCTGGGTGTTAGTGCAAAAAAGAACTGCAATAACTGCAAAAGTTATATGTTGTGGGTTCAGCATTTCCCCAGCAGATAATGTGGTGAAACTACAGAGATCAGGACACAACAGCATTACGGATGCACCTAACGTCACCCATCGAAGTGTCATTAGCTGTATTGGCGATGTCTGCAAAACATGTGGCTGCCATGCACTGTCAACACCCACCATAACCTCACAGTACAGGCATGCCCATTCTCTGCCCACACCAGCCCCACTCTTGCTACTAATATGCAGTATGCACTTATCAGTAGCTGCATTTGGCCCACCTTAGCTGTCTCTGCAACGTAATTTTCCCACATTAGCACCATGGTGACAGCTTACATCCTTTAGAAAACATCTCCCTAAGTGGCTTTAGGCCCAGAGCACTTAGAAGCATGCTCAGGGGAGGGGCTTGGGTGGTGGAGTCACAATCAATGCATGTACTGTAATTTATAAAAGACAAGCAAACTTTACACAGTAACATTTATGCCTGCTGCCATCTAGGAATAAATGACAGCACCCACAATCTGGGATTATTTCTGCAGGATTTTTGCCGGTATTTTATAAAGAACTTAAATACTTTTTTCTTTGTTTATTTTTAAACCATATTCTCAGTTAAAGAGAGGCATCGGGAACAGCCAGTGCTATACTTGTTTCAACTACTTCTGTCATTTATCATCTTCATTTGCCTCTCAAACCAATTTTATTTTATTGTCTTTTAATCTTTGTATGTGCAAGAATACCTTCTCCACCACAAATGCCACTTCTCCTAAGTATATTATTGTTTTATTGTGACAGACTCCAGTAAAGTGTACATCGATGTTTCGGCAAACTCCTGCATCTGGGGCATATCAGTCTGTACAGTCCGGAGCCTCCTTCATTTCATGGCTGTTATAAATCTACTGACTAGTATTTTTGTATATATTTTACAGCCTATATTTATTAGAGAAATAGGATGGCAATTCTGGACCTTTGTAGAATCTTGTCCAGGTTTGTCTATTAGCATAGCCAAGGTTTCAGAGAAAGAAAGACAGAGGTAGGCATGCTTATTTTCCAGTAGCATCTAGAACTGAGTTTCTGGGCAGCCATTTTTAACTGGTTTCACAGCACTCCCTTACCCCATGCAGCTCTTCTGGCAACCTCATCCTCTGTGTCCGAGGTAACTATGGGACTAATGCATAAGTTGTTGGTGACTCACTTATTAGGAAGGATAAGGCAGGGGCACAGCCTAGTAGTGGAGGAGTAGCCTAGTGGTTAGAGCAACAGCCTAGTGGTTAGAGCAACTGCCTAGTACCCAAAAGATCAAGGGTTTGATTCCCACTGGCATTCCTTGTGACTTTGGGCAAGTCACTTTACCCTCCATTGCCTTGGAAAAAAAGGCTGGCAATCTGCTTCCAGTAATACAGGGAAGTCCATCGTAAAGCTAAGCACTGGTTTATTATTGATTATTTACTACTAAGCAATACGTTTATCTAAATCAGTATAAGAAGAAAAAATTCACGTCAACGAATGTTGTATTAGAAGGGGACTCACATGGCTAGAAGTTTAAGACAGAGGTCATTGATGTATTTTTAGGTATTAGTCCACTGAAGTTTCATGAAACAGTGGCAACCTATGGTATCTGAGACCTCATTAGCCTAGAGTTCAATTTGTTGCAAGAATAGTTTCTATAGAAGAATCACAGAAACTGCTACTATATCCAGTAATACATTGCCAAGAAAACCCAGAGCTAGCTGGGTTGCTATGAGTCAACACTGACTTGATGGCACAAAAAAAAAAGGCAGAAGAACATGTTGGGTGGGAGGGGGGAGGGAAGAATTGACCCTGAGCAGATTTTCTCTGTATATCACTTCAAGGGAATACTCAGGGGTCTTTTACTAAAGAGCACTAGCTCTCAGCATGTGTTCTGGTGTTCTGGGACATGCGTTGACAGCTAGAGCAGGGCCGTGATAGCATGGATGGAATTCTACACTGTCAATGGTGCATTACGGGATCAAGTGCGTGGTTTGGGGCAGAGTGGTTGGGGAGAATGCCATGTAGTTGGCGTGCCTGTGCTGATTACAAGGTGGTCATTAGCACAGATGCAATTATGGTCTCATCAATTAGTGGAGATAAGTACACCTGAACTATCTTTATGCCTTGTTAGGGCATAGGGCTCCACGTTAACTGGGGGAACATGCTTTCCATGCCCCAGACAGTTACCACGGTGGTGTTGCATCTAAGGTGCCATGATTTTGGTGCTATTGATGCGTTAGATACAACATCATAGCACCCTTTGATAAAAGAGCCCCTCAGACTCTCAATCTTCTGCCTTCTCCTCTCTAGGCTCCTACTCTCACTCACTTGCTTTCTCCTCTCATTGCCTTCTCCACAGAACACTCTCTTGCATCCTCTTCTCTATACCCATGTCCTCCCTTGTCACTGCAGGAAATGGAGAAAATATTTTCCCATCTCTGGCTGCTTATTGGCTCATTCTGTCGGTGCTCTATGATCCACCTTCTGCTCCAGTCTGCCAACCTTGTTTTTGGGAAAGCTTAGCCTTCCTAAGCTCTTATATCTGGCTCTCTCATTGCAAGCAGTCACCACAATGACCATATCTTCTCGGGATGTCTGTGAAAAAAAGAACTGTCCACAAAGTACACTTCAGACACTGGTGGACATATCATCACAGCTGAGCAGATGCACAATATGAGGTAATGTTATAAGGAGGCACCTATTTTTAGGCACTAACAACATGTGTAAATGCTGATATTTTAGTAATTTAAATGCATAAGTGGCCACATACATGCTTAAATTACCTCTTATACAATACAGACCAGCCTAAAAGCAAGCACGTTAATTGCCTGGCATGCACTTTCACCATGGGCATGCTGAGGGGTGGAGTTTGAGTGGAGCAAGGGTGGTGTGAGCAAGTATGTACGTTGATTGAAAAATACAGGGCCTGATATTCAGAACCCTGCCCCTGATGAGCCTGATCTCAGAAGCTATTACATAGCCCGGCATAGGTAAGCCATCACCTTCCATAACAGCACACTGTAACCCTCTTAATGCTTAACCCACCCTCCTCGCCCCAGTGCTCAACCACATTACTAATGTTTAAGTTAAGTTCCAAGTTCATGCTCCCTGTTTATTATAATCACCCATACTATGTTTTAATGTAAATTGTTTATCATGTTATACTGTAAGCCGCTTTGACTAAAGGATAATGCGGTATAAAAATGTCGGGGTGCATTTGGACCTGGTCTGGAAGTACAAATGTGGCCCCACTGGAAGCAAGGACTGGAATGGAAGATTGCACAGGGGCTGGTCTGAGAGACATGGTTTGACATGCAGAAGGGCTGCCCAAAGTCTTTGCTAAGTGAGCCATACTGCAGCTTGCAGGGGGAGAGGGGAAGAGTCAGCACAGCATCAGCGCCATGGAGCAGCATGGCTAAAGGATCCCCGGGTCCCACCAGTCAAAGCATCTGCAGAGCCAGGGCAAAAGCTTATGCTGCACTGCAGCTCCCCACCACTCTACCCACAATTCTTCCCTGCACTGTGCATGCATGTTAATAATGACCTCTGTTTGGGGCTACAATGAGAGACAAAGGACAGAGAGAGTCTGTTGTGGGACTGGGAGATAAGGCAGAGCAATAGATAGGATTAGGGAGAGAAGGGGTGGTAAAATAAAAGAGTAAACAAAACGAGAAAGAAGAATGGAGGTAGTTGAGAACAGCAAAATTGAGAGAAAGAAAAAAGATGAAAATGAACAAAGAAAACATGAAGAGTGCTGAGAACAGAAGAGAGGCTTTGGGGTTCAGACAGGAAAAAGAGGCAGAGTAGAAATGTGCAAAAGTGAAAATTAGTTTTTCATGGTGGTGTCAAATTGTGTGGGAAATTACTTTTTGTGAATAGTTTCTGTGTTAAATTACAACTTTCTTCCCTGCTCTCCCACTTGATGCCTCCAGTTTCATAACCTCCTGCCTCTTCTCTCTTACCTCTGTCAGCCTTACCCTTTATATCACTGAGGTCAATCTCCTTTTTCCCCCCGCTCCTGCCCCAGTGTACCTCTGATGCCAGTTTCCCTCTCCTCTCTAAAGTACTTCTTATTCCATTTTCTTCCCTGTTCTCTCTTTTCTCTCTTACCTCTGTCAGCCTTTTATTTATTTATTTATTTACAGTCTCTTTTATACCATGCTATTCGGCATCAGTGCGGTTTACATGAAAACAGAAGAGTTATATATGGCGTAGAATCTACTCTGTATTTACAATTAACAGGTGATTCAACTTGGATAACCAGGGTAACTACATATATATCAGTACAGCCTGTTACCCTGCATCCACTCCCTAACCTTGAGGGTTAAGGAGGGATGGGCCTTTTGTAGTTGTGGGGGCCAAATGATAGTCGGGAACAAGAATATTTATTTTGTAAGGATTTATTTACCCCGCTCCTTGGTGGAATGGAACAGGCGTGAGGATTACCAAAACAGGAACAAAAAAAGGAAAAATCCAGGCTTTGCAATACTGTGCTTAAATTATTCTTCACACTGGAGTGCACATTACATCATGTGTCCTTTTACTTTGTATTCACAAATAATCAAGTGAGAAACAATAATGCTCATGTGTTGTAACCAGATTATATTTTAGCTTATTTTCCTAGTGCTTCATAAGCTCTTCATTCAGGTACATAACCACTACTCATTTTCATAAGCTTTGCATCCAGGTATTTGAACAGCATACCATTCAGGATAAGGTAGAGAAATATGACCATTCAAGCTTTGCTTTAGTCATCTTTGTCAATCAGCCCAATTGAGCAGTCCATTGGCTGATTAATTTCAATCATGGGCAATGGAGCAGGTAATGGTATTCCTGTCTCAGGACTATTTCCTGCTTGTACTGAGTTTTGTTCAGCAACAGCCCTTTTGTCTAAGAACTGTTTAAACTCATTGAGAAGAAGTTCAGCCTGCCTTCTAGCTGGGCTAGACTGAAGATATTCTCCTCCTTTAGGTAAGAGATTATTTACTTCCGGAAAGCAAGTGATGCCGTCTCTGTTTAAACAATCAATGCCTGCAGTGGAGTTACCCCTCCCCCACTTATCTCTGTTTGCAAGTGTTGGGTTAACAAGTTCCTCTGCACGAGATCTGCTTTTAAAGAGTGATTCAAAGGTAGGACCTCCTGAATTATCTTGGCTTAATTCTCTTCTGAACAGTTCAGCTGAATTCTTTATGTCAGCCTGCTTGCTAAAAGCTTGAGCTGTTTGTTGAGAAAAGCTGGGTTTGTTTAAAGAGACTTCAGGCTGTAGCCAACGGCTCTCACACTGCCTGAAACTGTCCTGAGCTTTAAAGTCAGCATTCACTCTTTCTGGCTTCTCATAAAACTTGTCATATGAATTAAATACAGCAGGTACCTTAAAATGAGGCTTGTCTGAGAATGCCTTGCCACGGTGCCTTTCTCTCCAAGGGTCAACTGTGTCTTCCAGAAACCTAGGCTTTAATCCTGGGTCTCTCAGTGCTTCTAACCTCTGTTGCTCCCAGAAGGTTCTTTCAGGCACTGAGTATCCCTGGTACCTACTTCCTGGTTCTGAATCCCTTTTCCTTATATTACGGCTGGGCAGTGTTTCTCTTGCTAGGTCAAAGGATTCTGCATCCAAGAGAGCTTCTTGCTTTTCCAACGTCCTTTGCCTTCTCACTCGTGGGCTCAATCCACTTTCACTTCTCATTCCATTCGTCCTACTCTTCAACCTACTACTGTCTTCCTTCTCTCTGCTTAACAAGGTGCCCCTGCTCTGGGGAGCCCGCCTCCTATTAGGGCGTGCCCAATCAGCAGCTCTGCTTCTCTCCTCCCCTGAGGTGAGCTGTGTTAGCTGATTAGCTCCATGCAGCTTGTGCTGAGAAGGGAAAACCTTGCATTTTCCTGCAATACCTGAACCAACCAGCGGGTCAGTATCAGTTTCCATGGCTTACGGTCCTGCCACTGTGTCACAAGCCTTACCCTTTATATCTCTGTATACAGCCTTACCCTTTATATCTCTGTAGCCAATCTCCCCTTTCTTCTGATGCCAGTCCTTACCCCTTCCTCCATACCTATGATGCCAGCTTTTCCTCCAGATATTTCAGATTTCAGTCATTTTTCATTTTCCCCTTCTCCCCTTATTCCTTCATTGCCAGTTCCCCCCCTCCCCCCCCCCCATCTTGCAGACATACTTCTAATTCCTTTTTCTCCACCTATGCCACATCACCAGTGGCTCTCCAGACTCATAGATCACATGAGGAAGACAAGCATGAGAGCAGCTTATTTTGCCCTGAGGACTACCTCATGATCGGGGGGGGGGGGGGAGGGGGGGAGGGGCAGGGCTCATTGTTTTCTTTTTGTGCCTCCAAGGGCTGGGCAGCTGTGGTCTTCTTTCCCCTTTCCAGGACTGGCCAAACCATCTGGAAAATTAGGCAGTTTCCTAGGGCAGCTGTTTCTCAAGAGAAGCAATGAGCAGCAGCAGTTAAACCAAAACAATAGATCCTGACAGCCTCACAACTCAAAGAGCCCTCAGTCCATTCTTTTACCTTTAGGGAGAGTGGGCCTACACATACATACAAAGCAAAATGTAATATTTAAACATATGATATCCTGGTATGCATTTTTATAGGATTGTTGTGGGAGAAGTAGTACTGAGATGATCTTGAAAATGGCGGGGGGGGGGGGACACCAGGTTCATGAGTCACACAGGACACTGTTATAGCTTGGCATGGCCCTGTTGGGTTGCATCTGGCTAGTACCTGGATGGGTGACCACTTTGGAATACCAGGTGCTGTAGACTTATGGAACAGAAGAAAGGCTTGGCAATCTACTTCTGGTCGCACCTTGCCAAGAAAAACCAGGTGCTGGATCGCCAGGAGTCAGCAATGACTCGTACAACTCACACATTCAGAACCCTTAGCCGGATTGTCTAGATAAAGATGCTGAGCATGATGTTTAGGGTTATTTTCCAGACAGTGCTGCTGAATATTTCCACAGACTACTCCTGTACTATCCAATTAGTGCAGGACGGTCTATGGACAGAGTGAGGGTGGTACCGCTACAATCCAGATAAGTGCTAACTTATTCGAAGAGTGGCAATTTTAATTATTTATATATTTAGTAGTATTTAACTCATGATTTCCAGAAGGTCAACAGTGATATTCAGCTTCTGTCCAGTTATCCCTCAGTGGTGAACATTAGGCACATTAAAGAGCATCCTAACATTCACCGCCGAAGCTAACTGGACAGCAGCTGAACATAAGAACATAAGATATGCCATACTGGGTCAGACCAAGGTCTATCAAGCCCAGTATCTTGTTTCCAACAGTGGCCAATCTAGGTCATACGTACCTAGCAGTTTCCCCAAAAGACACAGGTTTCACAATGCTTGTACTGGGTCAAGCATTGATATCCTGGGTCCCTTCTTAATAATGGTTTATGGACCTTTCCTCCAGGAACTTGTCCAAACCTTTTTTAAACCCAGCTACACTAACAGCCTTTACTACATCCTCCGGTAACAAATTCCAGAGTTTGATTACACGTTGAGTGAAAAAACATTTTCTTTTATTAGTCTTAATTAGTTTACCCTGTAGCTTCATTGCATGTTCCCTAGTCTTTCTATATTCTGATAACGTAAACAATCGATCTACGTTTACCCGTTCCACACCATTCATTAATTTATAGACTTCTATCATATCTCCCCTCAGCCGTCTCTTTTCCAGATTAAAGAGCCCTATCCTTTTTAGCCTTTCTTCATAGGAGTATCCTTCCATCCCCTTTACCATTTTTGTGGCTCTTCTCTGAACCTTTTCTAAAATCGCTATATCCTTTTTAAGATACAGTGACCAGAATTGCACACAATATTCAAGGTGCGGTCTCACCATGGAACGATACAGAGGCATTATAATATCCTTTGTTTTATTTTCCATTCCTTTCCTTATGATACCAAGCATTCTATTTTCTCTCTTGGCCGCCGCAGCACACTGGGCCGATGGTTTTAACATGTTATCCACAATGACGCCTAAATCTTTTTCCTGGGTGGTGGTTCCTAATGTGGAACCTTGCATCGTGTAACCATAGTTTGGGTTGTTCTTCCCTAGGTGCATAACTTTGCACTTGTCCACATTAAATTTCATCTGCTATTTTGATGCCCAGTCTTCCAATTTATCAAGATCCTCTTGCAATTTTCCACAATCCCCTTGGGTTTTAACAACTTTAAATAGTTTTCTGTCATCTGCAAATTTGATAACCTCACCCGTTATTCCCTTTTCCAGGTCATTTATGAATATGTCAAAAAGCAGCGGACCCAGCACAGATCCCTGGGGTACACCACTATTCACCTTTCTCCATTGGGAAAATTGGCCATTTAGCCCTACCCTCTGCTTTCTATCTTTTAACCAGTTCCTGATCCACAATAGTACACTGCCTCCTATCCCATGACTCTTTAGTTTTGCCAAAAGTCTCTGATGAGGGACCTTGTCAAAGGCTTTCTGAAAGTCCAGATACACTATATCAACCGACTCACCTTTGTCCACCTGTTTATTCACATCTTCAAAAAAACATAACAGATTAGTAAGACAAGATCTTCCTTGTCTAAAGCCATGTTGGCTTTCTCCCATTAGGCCATGACTATCTACATGCTGAGTAATTTTGTTCTTTATGATGGTTTCTACCATTTTTCCCAGTACTGACGTCAGGATGATTGGTCTGTAGTTTCCCGGATCACCCCTGGAACCCTTTTTAAAAATTGGCGTTACATTGGCGATCCTCCAATCTTCAGGTATTACAGATGATTTCAATGAAAGGTCACAGATTACTAATAGCAGGTCTGCAATCTCATATTTCAGTTCTTTCAACACCCTTGGATATATACCATCCGGCCCAGGTGATTTGCTACTCTTCATTTTATCTAATAGTTGTAATACATCTTCCCATTGTATCGATATTTCCTTCAATTCTTCCGCACCTTTAAATACCACTTCAGTCATGGGTAACATCCCTACATCTTCCTTGGTAAAGACCGAAACAAAGAATTCATTCAGTCTCTCCGCTATCGCCTTATCGCCTCTTAGTGCCCCTTTAATCCCTCTATCATCTAATGGACCAACTGACTCTCTCACAGGTTTTTTGCTACAAATGTACTTGAAAAAGTCTTTATTTTGCATTTTTGCTTCCGCAGCAAGCTTCTTCTCAAATTCTCCCTTTGCCTGCCTTATCAATGCCTTGCATTTGACTTGCCAGTGCTTGTGCTGTTTCCAGGTTTCGTCATTTGGCTCTTTTTTTCCATTTCCTGAAAGATGCATTTTTGGCAACAACAGCCTCACCACTTCAGGTCAGCTTCCTGCTTCAGCAAGTGGCCCCGGCATTGAATATCTGGGTTTAGTGATCAGCGACGACAGCTAGCCGCTGTAATTGTTCTAGCCGCCGCCATGGAGCATCGGGCTGTATAAACTCATCTGGAGACAAACATGTTCAGTTTGTTGACTCATTCAATCCTCTTCCCTGCAGGCTGCCTAGAAGGAGTGGAGGGGCTGGGGCTCTGGAATCTGAAAAGAAGTGGCTGAACTGTGCTCTAGACCAGAAAATAAGCCTTGCTTTAAGGATATCTCAATGTGAATTTTTACTTTCCTTCTCTTTGTAAATAATTGGAATATTACATCTGAAATAAAGTAAAATATTAACACAGAAGTAAAAAAGTTACTGCTTTAGAAACCTAACAGTAATTTTTAAGGCAGTTTTATTACATGCGGTTTTTAGATTATAAGCCCTCTGGGAACATAGAAAAACAAAACACAGAGAATTATTTTAAAAACACAGTTCCCTTAAGGCCTTAAGTGTACTGTGTTTTTAACATAATTCTCTGTATTTTGTTTTTATTTGATTCCTCCTTATTTGCATTTTAAATTTAGAGAATTGAAACCAAGGAACCGAGGATATGTTTTGCTACTTGGTCAGAGGTAAACACAGGCTAAGAGATCCATTTAAGAAATACCTACAGCACTTGAATGTGCTAAATCAAAATTTGTTCCAAGGAGTTAAAGAGGGTACTGAGGTTATATGCATTAGAATATTTAGAAATCCAGCTCAATAGGGATTAATGGGGAAATAACAGAGAGCGAGAGAGAAGAAAAAATCATTTGGAGACCTATTTATCAAAATGCACTAATGTATGTTATTACGGTAATTATTTCATTAATTTATTTTGTAGGTAATTATGAAATTCCTTTAAAGGCACAAAAGAAGTTTAGATGCAGAAATGGCTTGCTATAAACTTGCCCGTAATATATGTGAGTAAATAGGATCTGTTTACTAATGGGGCAAAAACGCGTAGATAGCGTGGCATTACCTGCAAAATCCGTGCGTTATTCATTGGGAAGCGCACAACATTTCCCCAGCAGTTAACACATTGAAATTGCAGAGAGCGCACCAAAGCATGGTGGGAACTAACGCTATCCACTGAGGTGTCGTCATGAGCACCCTCGCTGTCTTCAACTTTGCTAGTTACCACAGGCTGAGTACACCCACAGCAATTACACTCTCCACCTGTATCCCATCCATTTCAGCAGCTGCTGCAGGATCTGCAGATAGCACAAAAAATTGCTGCATTTTATTTATTTATTTATTTAACAGCTCTTATATACCGCGCTATTTGACATCAGTGCGGTTTACATTAAACAAAATACACTCAGATTTAGAGAACTTGACCAAGTTACAGGTTAACAGGGGAATAAAACAAGGATTAACTGGGGAATAGCATATAAATAATTAAATAAAAGCAATTACATAAGACTAGAGATCTTAAGTGGGTATATAGACATGCCATAAATAACATTTAACAGAGTAGGTATATACAGTGAAATATCATAAGGTGGAACGGTCTAACATTTTATCTGCAATTCCCCTCTGTTATATGTTAACATGCCCAGATGGCGCCCATTATCTGCCGCGCTAGGCGTTAATGCTGCTTAGTAAACATGCCTCACGGTATGTGCATTATTCTATTTTCTGCATACTTTTATTCTCTGATGCACCAGCTGATACCTTTGGGTCCACTGTGGGGCAAAATAGGAGTAGGCTTCGGATACATGCCAATAGTCCTGGTATTTCAAAAGTATATATGGAAATGTTCTCAAATCTTTCACAGACAAAATATTACTTGCAGCTGTGTTCCTGTGGTTTTGGTGGGGGGATTCTGAAAGGGAGAAATTGTTGGAGCTTATGTGTCTACAGTCTGTGCACGTTAGGTAGCCTGCTAAAAAAAAATTACCTTCCCTATCTTACTGGGGTCTTTTTTATTAACAAAACATATTAATAACAACAGTGCGCCTTAGCTTGCATTACTGCACTCTGGTGAATAGACCCTATAATATTCAGAAATCACATATTCATAAGATTTCTCGAAAGAAGTTTAAAAATTAGCTTATTTTGAAACCAGAGAAAAACCTTCAAAGAAGTATCTCCTATCCATTATACAGTTTGACATGGTTTCAATTAGGGATGTGCATTCTGGACTAATTTGAGCATTTGTTTGGGTGACTAAAACGTTAGCGATACAGATCAAGTGCACAAGCGTATACGTGTGAATGAACATATGTACAGTTGATTTGCATGTGCAAAGAAGCTGTAGCATACATAAAAAGTGTGCAATTAAATCAAATATGCCCAAAACATGAAACAAAGCACATGAAAATTACTCAAATTGAATTTCAAATGAAGACTAACTAACCTTTTTTGGGCCCTGCACACGGTGCTGGTGTGACCCAGTAGGCAAACCAGATAGCTGCCTAGAGCATCAATGTTTCTGGGGAGCCTATTGCTGCCTCTGCTATCTACCTCCAGGACCTGCGGCAATGCTATGCTTACCTGAACTTTTCAATGTTGCATTGCCGTTCCTTTGCTCTATGATCTGCTGCTTCCTCCCCCTCCGATGCAGAAAGTCTGCAATGGAGAGGGCGGAAGGGACAGATCATAGAGAGAAGGAATGGCAATGCAGCCCCAGAGAGTTCAGGTAAGTACTATGTTGCCATTTAAATGACATTGCCATCACTGCTGCAGGTCTAGGGGAAGGGTGGCAGTAGGGGCAATGGGATGGAAGCGAAAGCAGGGGGGAGGGGGGCGGTAGGATTGAGTGTTCACCTAGGGCACCTTGTATCCTTGCACCAGTCCTGACTGCACATCCCTAGTTCCCAGGTATGTAGACAATGGGAGTCATTTTAAAAGCCTTGGGTTATGTTTACAAAGCAGCGGTAGCAGTCTCTGTGCAGTATCGGAGCCATGGCCCCAATGAATTCATACCCCTTAGACTTGATTTGGACATCTGAAAGTGGGAACATGGACGTCCAAATCATGGAGACATCCGCAAAGCCATTTTACAAATGACTTTTAAAGACATCTCCAATGCAGGGGATGTGGTGGAAGTGTGTCTGGGGTGGTGCAATGGGAGGTGAAGTCCTTGCTTGATTGCAGAAATGTCAGGAACATTTGCAACCCCGTCCAAGCTTAGGCCTGCTCCAGGTGTGAATACGCATCTGGAAAGTGCTTGTTTTGGCCATAAAACATCTGGAGGGTATAGAGAAGGAGAGAGAAGTGACTTGACCAAGATCACAAACAGCAACAGTGGGATTTGAGCCCTGGCCTAGGCTCAACTACTCTAACCATCAGGCTATTAGACATCTCCATGCTGGGAAACTCTTATGGGTAGATCTGTATAGATGTTCCCATAGACATCCATATTGGGCACGTCCACATTTGTGCCTGAACATGGACATGCCTGTTTTCTTTCAGATGCTGTGACTTGGGATGTCTTTGTAAAATGTGCCTTTAATGTATATAATACAAATTGGACATTTGTGTATTTGTGGATGGAAAAGAAGAATTGAAAAATAAAGAGGATGATATGTTGCAGCTAGTTTTCTTATACGTCTCCAAATGTAAAAAAAAAAAAGAAAAAAAGTAAAATGTGTCAAAATGCCTTGCATTGAACTGACTAGAATGTGTGTAGCTGCGGTAGTGCTCCTGCTAAAGTTTATTCCATCCTTCAGCTGACTTGCATATGTTTCAGATCTGAGGGCAGCCAGAGGTGAATATTCTATAAAGCACACATGTATCGGGTGAATGAATGTTGTCGGGAATGTCTTTGAGCAGAATGGAGAGTGCTAATGGAGAAACTAAAGTGGCTTTTCCTCTTGTGAGTTTTTGATTTCCGTTCCAAGCCATAGAAAATATTGTTTTTAATTTTTGTGGAATATCTCCCATATATCTATATTTATGGCAGTTGAGATTCTTCCCCTGCCCCCATTCTAAATCTCCAGAGGGTGAATTACACCTTCAGTACATCTCTGTAATGGTCCATTTGCATAGAAAACTCACATCCTGCTGAATTCTTCTCTTGGCTTCATTGTTGATCTGGCAGGATATTACATTTCTGTTTTTGTTAGAACTCTCCTGCACTATGTTCTTGACATGATCTTATTTACTTTAATTTGCCTCTGTATGCTTTGTTTAGATTTCAGAATCCTTCTCAAAGTTGTGCTTATTTTCATTAGACTTTTTTACCCGTGACATTTTCTGAGCTTTTGCTAAGAGAATATCTTCATGAGTTTGGCTGTACTAGCTATGTCTAGTATGCTGTTCCCCTGTTATTTTTGAGCTGTGAAGCCTTATGTTGAGACAATGCTGCAAAAAGAATTCTATAGACTAGTTTACAAGACTTATTTTTTAACTTTAGGGTTGCCCAAACCTGTCCTGGAGATCCCACAGCTAGTCGGCTTTTCAGGATATTGACAATGAATATGCATGAGATAAATTTTCATATATTGAGCTCGATTCAGGAAGGGGCATGTCTGGGCCAGTTGGACAGCCCTAAGCAGGATGGGCCTGTTTGGACCTGATTCTGAAACATGAGAGCAAAACGTTCCTATGACATTCAGAATCAGGCCAGAGGATGGCCCGGCATGCCCCTGTGGCCGCCAGGAGACATCCACACTGCCGCCCAACCAGCCTGCCACATCCCTATCTCCCTGCACCCTGCTGCATGACCCCAGATGGAGTCAGCCTTGCGGCAGGGACCCAGCTTGTGCTGCCTGCTGCTCTGGGGGGAGGGTTGCTAGGCTCATAGGGGGCTGCTGTCCAGGATCAGGGAGGGGCGCCCTGTGCTTCATGGCTCTGGGACAGAGGGTGAAGCAGTTAGGTGCACAGGTGGTGTTCTCTTCAATCCTCCCTGTTGAGGGTAAAGGCCAAGGCAGAGAGGCTCGGATCCTGGAGATGAATGCATGGCTGCATGGATGGTGTCATCGAGAGCGTTTTGGTTTCCTAGACCATGGGATGCTGTTCCAAGGGTTGCAGAGCAGAGATGGCATCCATCTGTCCAAGAAAGGTCAACGTATCTTCGGTAGTAGACTGGCTAATCTACTGAAGAGGGCTTTAAACTAGATTCGTTGGGGATGGGTGAAGAAAGCCCCCAGGTAAGTAAAAGCCCCTAGGTAGGTGATACATTAAATACCTTTATGGAAATGGGTAACAGGGGTAACATATGGAAAGCAGTGTATATAAATGCCCGTAGCATGGGAAATAAGATCCCTGATGTTGAATCTTTGGTGGGAGTGGCTGATTTGGATTTAGTGGCAGTTACAGAAACATGATTCACAGAAAACCATGATTGGGATGTAACTATACCTGGCTATACTTTATTCAGAAAGGACAGGGTAGGAAGAAGGGGAGGAGGATTGGCACTATATGTAAAAAATACTATTAAAGCTTTGGAATTACAGAGCTTAAAAGGGAGAGAGGCGGCATTGTGGGTTAAACTAGAAAGAGGGAAAGAGAAATCTATTTGCATTGGTGTGATATACAGACCTCCCTCACAAGAGGAAGAGGTGGACAGAGAGTTAATTGAAGACATATGCAGCATTGCTAGGAAAGGGGAAGTGCTACTAATAGAAGATTTCAATATGCCAGATGTTGATTGGCACATTCCTGCTGCAGTATCATCTAGAAGTAAGGAGATCCTGGATTCTCTACAGGGAGAACTATTCAGGCAATTGGTAACAGACCCCACACGTGAAGGGGCCATACTGAACTTGGTGCTTACCAATGGTGAAAGTGTTTCTGATGTTGTAGTGGGAGATCATTTTGCATCCAGTGATCACCAGATTGTGTGGTTAAGTATTAGGACTAGGGCTGTTAGAATCCATTCAAAGGTGAGGATCTTAGACTTTAAGAAGACTAACTTTGCGAAGATGGACCAATACCTCAGAGAGTCGTTAGTGGGATGGGAACAGCTGGGGGATGTAGAAAAACAGTGGGCAAAACTGAAAGGGGATATTTTAAGGGCAACCAACCTTTTTGTTAAAATGGTAAATAAAGGTAAAAGGAAAAGGAGACCGCTATGGTTTTCGAAAGAAATAGCTGAAAAAGTGAAGAAAAAGAGGGAGGCCTTCGTGAAATACAAGAGATCACAGAGAGAGGAAGACAGGCATCTGTATTTGGAAAAACTTAGAGAAGCTAGCAAAGTAGTCAAGAAGGCAAAGATTCAAAAGGAGGAGGAAATAGCCAATGCAATAAAATGGGGGGATAAGACATTTTTCAGATATATTAGTGAAAAGAGGAAGGCAAAAGTGGTATTGTCAGACTCAAGGGTGCAGGGGAGGAATATGTAGAAGTTGATAAGGATAAAGCGGAATTGCTTAACAAATATTTTTGTTCTGTGTTCACAGATGAAGAACCAGGAGCAGGACCTCAGAAAACACCCTCAAATAGGAAAAGAAGCGAGGGACATCTTGAACAATTTTCAGAAGACTGTGTTCGTGAGAAACTAGCTCAACTTAAAGTAGACAAAGCCATGGGACTGGATGGGATACACCCTAGAATACTGAGGGAACTTGGGGATGTTCTAGCAACTCCACTGACTGACCTTTTCAATGCCTCGTTAGAGTCGGGAGTGGTGCCAAAGGACTGGAGAGAGGCTCATGTGGGCCTTTACACAAAAGCGGAAGTAAGGATGTGGTTGAAAACTACAGGCCGGTTAGTTTAACTTCGGTGGTGAGTAAATTATTGGAAACGCTGCTGAAAGAGAAAATAGTGAGGTTTCTGGAGTCCAGTGGATTACAGGATCCGAGGCAGCATGGATTCACCAGAGGCAGGTCTTGTCAGACAAATCTGATTGATTTCTTTGACTGGGTGACCAGGGAGTTGGACCGAGGGAGAGCTCTAGATGTGGTGTATTTAGATTTCAGTAAAGCCTTTGACACTGTTCCTCACAGGTGACTTATAAGCAAAGTGAGCACCATAGGGATGGACCTAAAGTTACTACTTGGGTTAGAAATTGGTTTAGTGGGAGGTGACAAAGGGTACAGGTAAATGGAGCTCACTCTGAGGAGAAGGAGGTTACCAGTGGTGTGCTGCAGGGATCTTGGTCCAATTTTTTTAACATCTTTGTTAGTGATATAGCGGAAGGGCTGTCGGGTAAGGTTTGCCTCTTTGTGGATGATACTAAAATCTGCAATAGAGTAGACACCCAGGAAGGTGTAGATAACATGAGGAGGGATCTAGATAAGCTTGAAGAATGGTCTAGAATTTGGCAGCTGGGATTTAATGTTAAACAATGTAAGGTCATGCATTTGGGCTGCAGAAATCCAAGGGAGCAATATAGTATAAGGGGTGAAGTACTTTTGTCCACTAAAGAAGAGTGGACCTAGGTGTGGTTGTGTCTGATGATCTTAAAGTAACTAAACAGGTAGAAAAGGCGACTGAAAAAGCTAGAAGGATGCTTGGATGCATACTGAAAGGAATGGCTTGCAGAAAAAAGGAGGTGATAATGCCTCTCTATAAGTCTTTGGTGCGACCTCATTTGGAGTATAGTGTGCAATTCTGGAGACTGCACCTTCAAAAGGATGTGAACAGGATGGAGTCGGTGCAGAGGGTGGCTACTAAAATGATTAGTTGTCTTCATTATAAAGCATATGAGGACAGACTTAAGGATCTTAATATGTACACCTTAGAGGAAAGGCGGGATAGAGGTGATATGATTGAGATGTTTAAATACCTCCGTGGCATAAATGTTCAGGGAGAGAGCCTCTTTCAATTGAAAGCAAGTTCTGCTACGAGGGGACATGGGATGAGGGTGAAGGGAGCTAGATTCAAGAGTGATATGTGGAAATATTTCTTTACGGAAAGAGTAGTGGATCCATGGAATAGTCTCCCAGTGGAGGTGGTAGAGATGAGGACAATAACTGAATTTAAAAAAGCATGGGACAAATACAGAGGATCTCTAGAGGTAAAAAGGGGACTGTTGTAGTTGTTGATATGGAAGGACAGACTAGATAGGCCATGTGGTCTTTTTCTGTCATCATATTTGTATGTTTCTATCTTTCTATGCTTATTCCACCTCAGAGGGAGTTTCATAATGCAGGTGCAGCTAGGGAAGAGACCCTCACAGATAGTTTGGATTTGGTTTGGACATTTGAAGCGATGATCTGGTTTTTATTGTTAGTTCTTCTGGGTCTGGATTCAGGGTATTTTGGTGACAAGCGTTTGAAGAGCATCTGCCAAGATATGGTGTAATATTTTAAATGTGGTGAAGAGCGCCTTGAAGTTTGTGCGTGAGTGAAGGAGCCAATGCAGTTGATTCAATGTGGGTGTAATGTGGTTGTGTTTAGCTGATCCTGTAATGATGTGGGCTGCCGTGTTTTGCCATCTGTAGTAGCTGGATGGAAGGCTTTGGAAGGCCTTGATGTATTATGTTGCAATAGTCCAGGATTGGTGATATGGTAGCCTGGCAGAATGTCCAGAAGTCATGTTTGTTGAGCAGTGGTTTCAGTTTTTAGATTATTTTCATTTTATGGTATGCATTCTTTGTGGTTTTGGTAATCTGTGATTGCAGGTTGAGATTTTGATCAAGTGTTATTCCCAGATATTTCACTTCATTCTTTACTTTATGATTCCATGTACTGGTTTTATAGAAGGAGAGGGGATGATGTTGTGTTTCTACTGATATAGAATGCATCTTTTTTTTATTTTTTTATTTAAAAAAAAATTTATACCACTCTATCCTTCAATCAAACGGTTTACATTACAACATTAAGCGTATGCAGACAACAAGTTAGAAATCACAATGTGACTGCTACATTAAACAAAGATATATATGGTAACATATTTATAAAACTTTTAAACTTGCATAAAGGGGAATTATATACAATGTGGTATATACAATAAGATTGTCTGTTGGAGTGGCATATGTCCAATGAATATGTATGGTTTAGGTGATCTGTCCAAAGTATTCAGCGTAGAGGTAAGTTTTATTTTTTGTGGAAGTCCTTGATATCCATAGGGGTATGTTTACTAAACTGCGGTAATGTCATTCATGTTAGGATCCGCGGTAAAGGTACAGATGCCCATATAAAGGTGTGGGCGTTGCATCGTTACAGCAAGCTGTAGCAGCTAACGTGCGTTACAAGGCGCCTTAGACTAACGAGCGTTACAAGGCACCTTGTAAGGCACCTGGCAAGGCACCCTGTAAGGCACCTTGCAAGGCGCCTTACAGAGTGCCTTGCAAGGTGCCTTACAAGGTGCCCAGTAAGGTGCCATGTAAGGTGCCTAGTAAGGTGCGCTGTAAGGTGCCTCATAAGGTGCCCTATAGGGCCTCCTAGGCTAAGCACCATATTAGGCACCCTTGGACAAGGCACCGCAGAAGGCACCCTGGGCTAAGGAACCATAGGTTAAGGTGGCCTAACAAGGATATGGTGTCCTAGGTTAGTGTGCCCTAGGGACTGCAAGGTGCCTCAGGATGACATGCATGACCTGTGCGGAACAGAGACAGATGTGGGGTTCTGTGATATTTGTTGGCATAATTTGCAACTTGGTATATTGCAGGGTTTGTGCCATTTTCTTCTTTTTTGGCTTCTCCTGGAAGTCTACTTCATATCAACTTGTGCTTCACATTTGGTTGTAGTGGTTGAAAGTTTTTAAAATAATTTTTCTGTTTTTCCAGCTCTGGTTTGTATGTCACTACAAAGAGCTGCCATAAGAAACCTACAAAATAACCAAACCATTGTCATCAAAACTGCTAGTAATCATGGACATTCCAAAGTACATAAAAGAAGAAAAAGACAGCACTCAAACAGTACATATAATGGGAAACTAAATGAGGAACCCACAAAGGAAAACACAACACTGGTGGAACGATATGGCATTATAATATCTTTTGTTTTATTTTCCATTCCTTTCCTTATGATACCTAGCATTCTATTTGCTCTCTTGGCTGCCTCTGCACACTGGGCCGAGGGTTTTAACATGTTATCCACAATGACGCCTAAATCTTCTTCCTGTGTGGTGGTTCCTAATGTGGAACCTTGCATCGTGTAACCATAGTTTGGGTTGTTCTTCCCAAGGTGCATAACTTTGCACTTGTCCACATTAAATTTCATCTGCCATTTTGATGCCCAGTCTTCTAAGTTATCAAGATCCTCTTGCAATTTTCCACAATCCTCTTGGGTTTTAACAACTTTAAATAGTTTTGTGTCATCTGCAAATTTGATAACTTCACTCGTTGTTCCACTTTCCAGGTCATTTATGAATGTCAAAAGCAGCAGACCCAGCACAGATCCCTGGGGTACACCACTATTCACTTTTCTCCATTGGGGAAAATTAGCCATTTAGCCCAACCCTCTGCTTTCTATCTTTTAACCAGTTCCTGATCCACAGTAGTACACTGCCTCCTATCCCATGACTCTTTAGTTTTGCCAAAAGTCTCTGATAAGGTACCTTGTCAAAGGCTTTCTGAAAGTCCAGATACACTATATCAGCAGACACGCCTTTGTCTACCTGTTTATTTACACCTTCAAAAAAACATAACAGATTAGTAAGACAAGATCTTCCTTGTCTAAAGCCATGTTGGCTGTCTCCCATTAGGCCAAGACTATCTACATGCTGAGTAATTTTATTCTTTATGATTTCTACCGTGTTTTCCCGGTACTGACATCAGGCTCACCGGTCTGTAGTTTCCCGGATCACCCCTGGAACCCTTTTTAAAAATTGGTGTTACATTGGCAATCCTCCAATTTTCAGGTATTAGAGATGATTTTAATGATAGTTCACAGATTACTAATAGCAGGTGTGCAATCTCATATTTCAGTTCTTTCAACACCCTTGGATGTATACCATCTGGCCCAGGTGATTTCTACTCTTCAGTTTATCTAATAGTTGTAATACATCTTCCTGATGTATCGATATTTCCTTCAATTCTTCACCAACCGCAGCCAACATGAACAAGGGAGCAGCTCAAGCCTCTGTCCTGACCAGAGAGCAGGGAAGTGGCCAACACTTTGGGCAGGAAGGAGTCGCTTGGCCCCTCCCTCTCCTCCCGGTAGCCCAACTTGCATACTCATTGGCTCCCCTCACCTCACTCATTATTCCCATTTCCAGATAATATATGAATGTTAAAAAGCAGCGGGTCCAGCACAGTGAAGTGGGGTACCTTAGGCTGGAGGGCCAGGGTTCAAATCCTGCTAGAGGACTGCAACCTTAAGCCAGAAGGAATGGGATTTCTAGTCCCACAGGTGCTCCTTGTGGCTTTGGGCAAGCCACTTAACCTTCCATTGCTTCAGGTACAAAAAATATAGATTGTGAGCCCTTTGGAGACAAGGGAAAAATATATATACAGTACCTGAATGTACACCGCTTTGACTGGTAGAAAAGTGGCATATAAGCCTAGTTAAATAAATAAATAAGTACTCCACTATTCACTTTTCTCCATTGAGAAAATTGGCCATTAGCCCTATTCTTTGCTTTCTATCTTTTTTTTTTTTAATATCTTGAAATTTTTATTTGGCACTTGCTCAGCCAACACTACATAATATCATCTGTACAGCACTTTGTTTTCACAGGCATAATACATGTATATTTATCTTCCCTTACATTTCGCTCTCAGCAACCTCCAAATCACCGCCTGTATCTCCGCCAGCAACTCTTACCTAAACCAAACTCCCATTAATAACTTCCCCTTTTTCCCCCTCCTCCCCTCCCCTCCCCCCACCCTCACTGCCCCCTTATACATTAGACCCCTGAACTTACACACATAAACACTCATATTATTACTTACTCCTCCCTTCTACTGCCCTTCACGCTTACACCCCCTGCCCTGTCTTCCATTCCCCCCTGCAAACCCATTCCCCCACCCCCACCCACTGCCTCTCCACCTTCTCCACTTTTCCTTTCTTTAGCCCTGTTAACCTATGCATTTGATACAATTCTGACATGCGCTGAGCATAGTTTCCTAAGGGTGGCATTACCCTACTCTTCCAATGTAGTGCAATTTCACATCTTGCCGCTATTATACATTGCCACACTATGCTCCAATTTCCTTCTCCCTCATCCCTCTTCTTTAATAAGAGACATAGTTCCGGCGTCAAACTGACCCTTGAACCTGTAATGTCCCCTATAATGTCTCCAATTTTCTCCCAATACTGTTGTGCTACTGGGCATGCCCACCACATATGCAACCAGGTTCTTTCTCTCCACACATCCTCCAACATTCATCCGACCCACAAGCCCCCGCTTTATACAGCCGCTCCGGTGTCAGGTACCATCAAGACAGAACTTTCCACCCATTCTCTCGCAGGGACGTGGCTATGGATGCTTTCACTATATCTTGAGCTATCCACTCCCACTCCTCTAACTCCCACGACACCCCTAGCTCCTTCTCCCAAGCCTTCATATAGCTTAATTTCTCCTCCCCTCTCTCCGTTAATCCTTTATAGATTCAGGAGATGACCCCCTTCCTCCCCAACGAACCCAAGCAGCTGCCTTCAAACAATCCAGGTTCCTTTACAATATCTTGCCAATGCTTTCTCTGCCTGACATACGATCCAATCTGGAGGTAGTGGAATCTATCATTTTCCCGCAACTGATACAAGTCTCGTATACCCTCAAATTCTCTTACCCCTTCCCCGAAGATTATCTGGGACACTTGCCTTAACCCCTGCTGCGCCCACCTTTGCACTACCGATACATCTAGGCCTTTCCCCTCTTCACAGCAAGCCAGCAGTGACATCGCGTGCGCCCACCTCTTCTCCCCCATCAACCCCTTTCTGTGGAGATGGCACAATCCCAGTGTATGACCTATCAGTGGATTTTCCCATTTACTACCCTTCCCTCCCATACCATTCTCTCCAACTTGCCTGGTCTTAGTCCCACTTCTTCCATCACTACCCAGTGCTTATGCTGTTCTCTCAGCCATGAGTACACTGCCCTCAATTGCGCCGCAATATAATACTTTCTAAAATTGGGAACCCCCATACCTCCCTCCAACCTCGCTACCTGCAAAGTCCTAGCAGCCACCCCGGGTCGCTTGTTCCCCCATATAAACCCCTCAACTTGCTTTTGCAGTCTTTTTAGCGCCTTAGTGAGTATCTCTACTGGTAGCACTTGAAAATAAAAAAGGAACTGGGGGAGCAACATCATTTTCATCACTGCCATTCTCCCCAACTAAGATATGTACCCCCCTATTCCATGCCCCCAGTTGTGCCTCTCCTTGCCCAAATGCCTTCTTAAAATTCAGATCGTATAGGTCCTCAAGATCCTGCCCCAAATAGACTCCCAGATAGCTAATGGATCTTTTTACCCACCTAAATTGGAATGTATGTTGTAGGTTCCTTTGCAACTCTTCTCCTCCTGTCAAGTTCAGGATTTCATATTTACTCCAATTAATCCTAAACCCCACCATTCTCCCATATTCCTGTAACTCTCTCATAATCGCGGACAACGTCTCATTTGGCCTAGTGATCATAAGTAGGATGTCATCCGCAAACATGGCCATTTTATATTCCCTCTGCCCCACTGTCACCCCCGTAATGTCTAATCCCCTCCTTATCCTCTCCGCAAGTGGTTCCAAGAATAAAGCGAACAGCAGCGGCGAAAGGGGGCACCCCTGCCTAGTTCCCCTCCCTAATGGGAAAAATCCTGAGTATCCTCCATTAACTCTCACACACGCTTTAGGCCCCGCATATAATGCTTTTATCCAGTCTACGGAGCCTTTTCCGAACCCCATGTAATCCAACACGACAAACTAAAATTTCCACGACACCTGGTCAAACGCTTTCTCTGCGTCAAGCGAATGAAGCAGTGCCGGTTCTGGCGCCCGTTTTGCTGACCATATCACATTTAAAATTTTTTGAATATTATCCGCCACCTGCCTCCATGGTATAAACCCCACTTGATCCTCATGCACTAACTTGCCCACTATTCTGTTGAGTCTCCCCGCTAATACTTTGGCCATCAGCTTCACATCTATGTTTATCAGCGAGATGGGCCGATATGACGCACACTCTTGCAGATCCTTCCCCTCTTTGTGAATTAGCGTGATCCCTGACCACCCCATCGTCTCCGCCAACCGCTCCCCCTCCCTGGGTAGATTAAACAGACTCGTCAGAGGCTTCACCAGTGCTCCCTTGAATTTTTTATAAAAGCTGGCCGTCAGCCCATCCAACCCTGGGGCCTTCCCTGGTTTCAGGCCCTTGATCGCCAGCTCCACTTCCCCGACCTGTATTTCTCTGTCCAGTGCCCCCCTTTCCCCTTCATCCAATTGTGGGAGTCCTGCTGTCTCCAAGTACTCCCGCATCTCCCCCTTCAGCCTATCCAATTTTGCTTCATACAGCTTCTGATAATTATCCACAAATTCTTCTCTAATCTTCTCCTCGTCCCTTTCTACCCCTCCCTTACCCCTCATCTGTGTTATCAGTGACATATTCCGCTTCTGCTTTAATCTCCGTGCCATGTACTTTCCCGCTCTGTTCACTCCTTTGAAGAATCCTTGTCGCAGTAGTTGCAACCGATATTGAATCCCTTCAGCTTCCAACGCGTTCAGCTTGGCTCTGGTCTCCAAAACCTTCCCCCTATATTTCCCACTTGTATCTAGGGCGTCCGCCTCTTCTAATCTAACCAGCTGCTGTCGCAGTTGGAGTTCCTGTCCCTCCCTTTCCCTCTTTATTTTCGTCCCCCATTTGATCAGAATGCCCCTCACCACCACCTTAAATACATCCCAGACCACTCCCTTCTGCACTTCTCCACTGTCATTATGTGCAAAATAATCTGGTATCAACTCTTCTAGCTCCTGCACTACCCTATTATCCCCCAGCAATGCCTCAGTCAATTTCCAGTAGTGCACCCTCCTATTCTCTCCCCGACACCTCAGACTCACAATCACCGGTGCATGATCTGACCATGTGATCGGCTCTATCTCTCCTTCTCTAATCCTACCCGCTATCTCTTTCCCTACCCAGATAGTGTCTATCCTTGAATATGTGCCATGCACCGTTGAAAAGAAGGAATACTGGCACCTACTCGGGTTAAGCAACCACCACGCATCAACCAAGTCATTGTCCTTCACAAAGTTCTATCTTCTCCTGTCTGCTCCCCTCCCCTCCCCCCTCCCTGTAGAATCCCTTCTCGCCTCCCAAGTCATATTAAAGTCCCCTCCACAGATCCTTGCTCCCTCCCCCAATATACTCACTTTCTTATCACTTCTTCCCAGAAATCATTTTGAGTCCCAGTAGGAGCATACACATTTATCACACAGAACCATTCATCACTTATCTTCATTCGGACCATTAGGTATCTTCCCCCTCTGTCTCTAATTATTGTGTGCATCTCTGTGTGACCCCCTCGGGGTTCGGCGCTGGCCCAGGCTCTGATTGCAGCGGCCGACAGGGGTGTCAACTACTGATCACGGTAGCAGGCCAGTTGTTATTCCCCAAGAGCCGGACCACACATCCCCCCAGTCTTCACAGCAGGGCGCACATAAATAGGGGTTTTACGTTTCCTTAAGAGTGCTACTTTAGCATACACCTTGTTGTTAACTTAAATCACTCAAGCAGTTTTCAAATGTAAAGAATTCACATTTTATTCAACATAACATCAAGAATATTCACACAATAGTTTCCCCCTTCCCCAAATTTTATTATAATTTCAAGCATAAAGTCCACTGCAGCAGTCTATACTTAGCTTCCTTCTCCCAAGTTGGTAGGCATTGGTACAATCAGCGCTGTACTTCTTCTTCACCGATAGGAGCGTTGGGGCCCTTGCAGAGTAGATCCAAGGTTCTTCACCCTCACCTATCTTTAAAAAAATCAAATGAAGGAAAACCCTGACTCTCCCTGAATATCTTTAGAAAACTTGACTGGGACAACTTTAGTATACTTATATGGCTCTATCTATGGGTGAAAAATAAAAAGATAATTGAAATTCCCTGCTACCTGTTTTCTCAGTCGTTCTCCTATTGTTCATTACACTCTATAGGAGCTTTGAGCTTCTTCTTTAGGTTGTAACAACTTGTACCTTACAAAGCTAGATTCTCTCTCTGTTACTTCTGCACATATTTTGGCAATTCAATATTTCCTGTCTAACAGTGCTGTTTCACACCTTCAATAACACTTCTCTTATAGGCACTGTATTTCAGACCAACATAGTATAAACTCTCTTTTCCTGAAGAACAGTGTTACAGTATTGAGATGCAACTCTCCTCTTTTGCAAACTCTGCAACTTAGCATACAATGAGTTTATCAACACTTTATAAATTTCCATTAGCAATACATCTTTTCACAGGAAACAACATTTAGAACAGAACAATCCTGCACTGCTATTTAACTAAGACAGATTGCAGTTATAGAACTATTTCAATTTGCAGAATAATACTTCTCTGACCATAGTAAATTTCTCTTATCCATCTACAAATGTGTCTTCAGAGAAACTGCAGAGCAAAACTTCTCTTTAAAACAACAAGCTCAACTCAATATCTCTCTGCACATAAATAAAAACTAGCTTGCATCAATCCTCCCATGAGAGAATGATAGAGACACTACTATGCTATTTCACTTATCTCTGCCCTTAACTCTGCTCTCTGGCTGTGCTCTCTGGACATCCTTCAAAAAGCACCTTCTCTCCAGGTAGAGCTGTCTGTGTCTGTTAAACAGTAAAACTTTAGTTTCCTAGGAGACAGGAATTCCACTCAGCCCATGTGACTGCCACTAACCTATCACGCGCTGCATTGCTAAAATTCTAAAGGTTGTTTACTATTAGAATATTCATGTAATCTCCATTTTAAACCACTTTTTCATATTACTTTCTATGTGAATTTCCTTTTCCTACCCCAAACTATATCAATATATCTTATTAACATAATAACATTGGCACCCTCTTAATCAGGATCTCAGCAGCCTTCTCACAGTGGTTTTAAAATTTGAATTGTGCCAAGGACAAGTGTACTACAGTTTCTTTCCAATATTAAACAAAACAAATTTCCAAACTTACCCTAATCTATTTCAAAAATTAAATTATCCCTTCAGGTATCCCCCACGTCGAATGTAATCCAGTAATCAATTTTGGTAGCCCCCCAAGACACAAAGTTCATTTATCCCTAAATTCAGTATAAAGTATGCTTTTTAAAATCTAGAACCTACTTGCTTATTTTATTTACAACCCTCAATTTTATTGGAGCCCAAATTTATACCCTTCTAATGATTTTAACCCCCTAAACATTAAACCCTGTAAAATTAAACCCTTAAACATTAAAATTTCCAAATTCTGATTCCACATTTGATCTTCCTATATCCCCTTTACACAAACTAGACCCCTTTTTTTTTTTTAAACGTTTATTTTCATTTTACAACAAACAAAGTAACAACACAGCAAAAGAAACAAATACACACATACAATAAAGAAAGCAACCCCAATTACCCCCCACCCCAATGCTTCTTCTCTAAGCTGATTAGAATCATCATATGAGCGCCTACATACAACAATTATTGTACATCAAACAAACAGAAGGAGAATCTATGATACGAGATGAGCATATGACAAAGATTAATACAGAATCAAACAGTCAACTAAGAGCATCGAAATTTTGAACATAATCGTTGAGCGTCTTCTAGCTAGACCAATATTGAATAGTTTGACCGGAAGAGGCAGACATATGACTGTACACACGATATGATAGAAAATAAGCCAATGAAAAATCATGAAGCGCCCTATATAACAGTAGAAGCACCGAAGTGCCTTAGAGAAGAAGCAAAACCCCAGAAATTACAGGCGACCTGATGTCTGCGGGGTGAAACCCCAGAGAAGGCCTAAATTGAAACATATAACCGGTATGTCTGTGCGTGCTCCGAATCCAACCGAGGTGCACATCATGGAGGAAAAGGAGACCAAGAGAGGTAGATATAAAAGAAAGGAAGGTCCAGGCAGTCTCTATTCCAGGCAATAATCACCGCACCGGGCCATTCAAAATGGCGGGCAGTTCCAGCGGAGTCCATCCGAATTGTTGACTTAGCGCATCTGGTCTGCCTCTTTGGAATCTAAAAATGTTGCTAGCAGAGCAGGATCTTCGAAGGTTCTAGTTTGGTTATGAAGAGTCACTCTGAGCTTCGCTGGATATAAGAGGCCAAAACGAGCCTGTAACTGTTGAAGTCTAGGACGAAAAGCAAGAAGTCCCTTCCGCCGGTCAGCTGTGGGCTTTGCCAAGTCGGGGAAGAAAGAGACTTTATGATCGTCAAACTGCAGATGTGGCATCACCCGGGCGGCTTTGAGAATTTGCTCAACTTGCTGATACCTCAGTAAACGGAATATAATGGGCCGGGGGGTCGTCCGATTGAGTGCGATGTTGGTAGGAGCACGATATGCTCGGTCAATTTCCAGATCTCTGCAAAAGGTAATCTTCAGCAAGGAAGGGAGAGTTTTGACCAGAAATTCTCTGATATCTCCTGCTTCCGCCCCTTCTGGAACTCCTATGAGCCTGACATTGTTGCAACGAGCACGATTATTACAATCCTCTAACTCTTTTTGAAGATTCTGTATGTGACGCTCAGCCCTGTCCAGGTTCACCAAACGCACCGCGTGCGAATCGAGGACCCCCGCCATGTTGTCCAGCCGTAGTGAAAGACCTTCAAGCCGGTCCTGAAGCATACCAAAGTCTTCTCGCATGGCTCGGAGCGCCTCTCCGTTGGACTGTACCAGCTCCTTCACACCACGTATTTCCTCCAAGATCTCCTGTTGCAGTTCAGGGCTTACCCGAGGTGGAACCATCTTAGGTGGGGAAGACAACTCTGTTTTGGAGCGTTTTCCATGTGAAGAAGAGGGAGACCCGAAGTCCAAGCGCACTGGTTTGTGGGTCGCCATTCCCCCCAAGGCACCCCGGTAAGTTCGGTATAAAATATTAAGTTTATGCAGATGTTAAGTCAGGATTCTAAGTAGGCCCCTCGGGAGCTTCAGCGCGAAGCGTCTACCCCGCTGGACATCAGGCTCCGCCCCCCAAACTAGACCCCTTTTAAAAAATCTACAGGACCTCCAGATCTCCCTGGGGTTTACATCATTTTGGGTAACTTTCCACCTAAACTCCTGGAACTATTCTCAGCAGAGCTGTAATTTAGGCCCCGGCTTCCCTCTGGGCCTGCTACAACCCCTTCAGCCAATCAGAAAGCTCTTTTCACTTCCACCAATCAAAAGATCCCCAGCTCATCCTAAGGGAGTGATTAATATATTTCTTTTAACAAACCTCATTTTTAACCCTTCGGGTTACATCTGCTTTAACTGCCCCACTTACCAGCAACACCACCCCACCTTTCTTCTGCTCCCGCATATTCGAGGCAAACAATAACTCAATGTATCCCTTAGGCTTCACTACAGATTCGTGCCTCCATAGCAAATGCGTCTCTTGCAATAGAACAAGTGAGGCTTTCTGTCTAGATAATTCCCTATACAATTTCTGCCTCTTGAAGGGTAAATTTAACCCTTTCACATTTAAGGTAACAATTTTCAGGTCACCTGTGCTGTCCCCCCCCCTTCCATCTCCCCCTCTACCCAAGAATGCCCCCTTCCCCCCTTACACCCCTCTTCCACCCCCTCCACCCCTCCCCTCCCCCCTGCCCCCTCTCTTCCCCACCTCTGCCCACCCTACACCCTCACCCTTCTACCCTCCCTTAAAGGGAGAACCGACTTCCCTAATTGTGACTACCTGTCGGGCCGAAGCCTAGCACCTACCCTTCCCTCCCGCCTCCCCCCAGTCTCTCTACACCTATCCCCCCCCTTCCACTCTACTCCCCCCCTCCACCCGCTCCTACCCCGCTTATTACTGCTCCCCCTTCTCATTGCATATTTATTGCATTATCATCAACATTCAAAGTCCTCAATTTCAACTCGCTCCATTCTTCTCCGCATGCACTCCTGCGCTTTCTCGATTCAGCCTCACCAATCTTCTCCCTCCGACTGGTGCCCTGTGCCAGCGTAGTACGTTCCTCTTTGTGGTGGACGTCTCTGTGGCCTTTATCGTTCCGTTGGACGTCTTCGCCCCCTCTGGCAGATTAGTTACGGCCAACTCTTTAAGGGCTTTCCAGGCTTCCTCACATGTTTGCACCCGTCTCGACCTTCCCTTCACTGTAATTAGCAGTCTAAAGGGGAACAGCCATTTATATCTCATGTCTTCCCATCGCAGATACGCCGTCACCTCTTTGAGGCTTCTTCTACACTGTAGCATTCTGGGGGAGAGATCTTGAAAGAATTCCAGCTTGTATTCTTCCCAGATAAACTGTTTAGTTTTCCTTGCCGCCCACAACAGTCTCTCTTTAGTCTTGAATGAGCTGAGGCATACTACAAGGAGTGCCTAGCAGCCAACGGTTCTTAAAACCACAAGCAGAGCAGAAAGAGGAGGGAAGGAGGAAGGCAAAGGACAATGGAGAGAGCAAGGCTGAGCATAGCTGGAGGAGAAAGAAAGAAGAAAACTCCCAGGAAAGCAGCTACCTAAGAGGGACTGGAGAAGGACATAAGGAGGCTGAATTTCAGAGCCTGGAGGATCCCAGGGAGAAAGAAATCAGCGCTTGTCTGAGGAACCATCCCCAAGGTAAAGCCAGCAGTTTCAGAGCTGAGAAATCAACAGAGAAACAGTTTGCTATTGCTAAGGTCCAGGAAGCAGAGCCCTCACCGTCTACTGCTAAGAGGTGGGTGGAAAGTTTTATGTATGGGAAAAGTCATAGCCCTGATAAAAGCAGAACAGCTGAGTCTTCAAAGCTAGAAGCATTGAGAGAGCTGTTTGCTGAGGGAAAAGTTCACTCCCCTAATACAACTGTGCCTTTACAAGCTGAATTGCTGTGGAATCAGTTCCAGGAATTTCTAAAGGAGAGAAAGTCTGGGAGAGTTTGTAACTTTGATAGAGATACCATATATCCTGATGCCATAGAAGGAATGCAAATAGATTATTGTCTGCCAAGCTCTAAGTGTGAACCTGTACCAATGGATTGCTCATTGTATTTAAAAGAAGAGTCTGCATTATTGAACTGAGCTGAGAGACTGTGAAACGACATAGAGAATAAGTGGATACCTGCTTTGAATTAAGGAAAGCTAATACTGTGTTTTACTAAGCTTAATTGCCTTCTGAAGCTAAGAAGCACTGCTTAGAAGAAGTTTGCTTTGAGAAAAGAAAATCACAGCTGTTGCAAGTTTATCTGTATTTCTGTTGAATGACCACTCGAGGCAGTCCTCGGTGTAAGCTTGTGGGAATAAGAACAGCTGAACAGTGAAAAGAGGTTTTGTTACGTCACTCTCTGTTACCTGATTTATCCTTTATGTTGGAGAAGCATCCTTTTTGCCTTGTTTGTGTATTGAGCTTAAATGCCCTGGAAATCCCCACAAAATACATTTTCTTGCTGCCTTGAACCACTGATTCACAACTACAATTTGTCCTTTAAGAATAAACTAACTACAAGTTCCAGCATACCTCTGGTGACAACAAGGGAAGCTTTATTCAAAAGTGGACAACATAAGGCTGTTTCCTGCTTGTAAGCTCTTGGGCCCAAGCGAAGCATCGCAGCACTCGCCGGCTCCGCAGCTCTCTCTGCCTCCAATTAGGCTGTTGGACGGCCGCTCCGATCTCTGGATCCTCACTCTGCCTGCCTCCTTTCAGGCGCCGCTGCCCCTTCGATCCCGCAGCAGGTCCCCCATGTCACTTGTGCCCTGGTCTCCAGACCGTCACTTCCCCCTGCCACTTGCTCCTGTGCTCGGCAGCGCTGCTTCTATGATGGCCCACTCTGTTTGCCGCAATTCTTTTGCTACTGCCTCTCTTGCTTGTTTTCCTCCTCCACTACTGCCCTTTCATTTCCAGCTCACTTTGCTGCCATTCAGTGGGGAATTTCCCCTTTGTTGTAGGCTTGGCAGTGGAGCTCCCTCTTCACGCCACCATTCAGCCCAATGACGTCACCGGAAGTCTGCTTTCTATCTTTTAAGCAGTTCGTGATCCACAATAGTACACTGCCTCCAATCCCATGACTTTTTAATTTAGTCAAGAGTCTCTCATGAGGGATCTTGTTAAAGGCTTTCTGAAAATCCAGATACGCTTTATCAGGCAGCTCACCTCTATCTACCTGTTTATTCATACCTTTAAAAAAATATAACAGATTAGTAAGACAAGACTTTCCTTGCCTAAATCCATGTTGGCTTTCTCCCATTAAACCATGACTATCTACATGTTCAGTAATTTTATTCTTCATAATGATTTCTACCATTTTGCCCGGTACTGACATCAGGCTCACTGGTCTGTAGTTTCCCGGATCCCCCCTGGAACCCTTTTAAAAAATCGGCGTTAAATTTGACATTCTCCAATCTTCAGGTACTACAAATGATTTTAATGATAGTTCACAGATTACTACTAGTAGGTCTGCAATCTCATCTTTCAGTTCTTCCAACACACTCAGATGTATACCATCCAGTTTAGGTGATTTATTGCTCTTCATTTTATCAAATAATAGCAATACATCTTCCCAGTTTATTGATATTTCTTTCAATTCTTCTGATACATCGCCTTTTTATACAATTCCAGACATGGGTAACTTCCCTACATCTTCTTCAGTAAAGACCGAAGCAAAGAATTAATTCAATCTCTATGCTATGACCTGTCCTCCCTTAGCACCCCTTTTACCTCTATCATTCAGTGATCCAACTGACTCTCTCATAGATTTTTCTTACAAATGTACTTGAAAAAGTTTTTATTATGCATATTTGCTTCTATGGCAACCTTCTTTTCAAATTCTCTCTTTGCCTGCCTTATCAATGCCTTGCATCTAACTTGCCAGTACTTATGTTGTTTCCTCTTTTTGTCATTTGGCTACTTTTTCCATTTCTCGAAAGATGTTTTTTTGGTTACAAAAGCCTCTTTGACCTCACCTTTAAACCATGCTGGCAGTTTTTTGGCCTTCCTTCCACTTTTCTTAAAAATTGGAATACATCTGGTCTGGGCTTTCAAGATAGTATTTTTAAACAACGCCCATGCTTGATGTACATCTTTAGCCTTTGCAACTGCTCCTTTTAGTTTTTTCTTAACTATTTTCCTCATTTTATCATAGTCTCCTTCATGATCCTTGTGGTACTGGCATACAATCCAGAGCTGAAAAAAGTGAGAAAAATCATAAAAGACTTACAACCACTACTTCAGGAAAATATTCCCTGCTCTACCAATGCTGTTCTTCTGACAATCACAGAATCTGAGGCAATAATTAATGAGATGCAGTCTCCCTGTAGAACCCCAAAAAGAAGTGAATGGCACAGATCCCTGCAATATACTAAGCTACAAATTATGCCAAAACATATCACAGAACTCTACAATTATTCACATGGGAAAAATATTCAATGTAAGGGGATCCCGCACATGCTGTTTCTCCAATGTGGTATGTATTATTCATAGTAACATAGTGACATAGTAAATGACGGCAGATAAAGACCAGTATGGTCCATCTAGTCTGCCCGGTAAGATGGCAAGACCTGTAAATGCCTCTTAGAGAGGTATTCAGCATGTTGGTACCTTTGAATATCCCCAAGTAACACTGCTATATGCCCTGATGCTAACCGTATAGCATTGGGGCGTGTTGTGGGCATTCCAGGGTGGAACAGAGGCAGCTCCCGTTGCTAAGTGAGCAGAGATGATATTGCAAAAGCTGGCCTATCTTTACCTGTGGGAGCTATCCGGGCAGCGTCCCAATATCGCCACTGCCCAGTTAGCTTCTGCAATGTCTGTGGTTGTGCGACAACCCCGGATATTCAATGTTGGGGCCACATATAACCCCGGCATTAAATATCCACATTTAATGTTTATTTATTTTTATTATTGTATTTATTTGAACAGCTTTTATATACCGCTGCTTCCAAGGATCAGCAGCGGTGTACATTACAACAAAAAGTCAAAACAGATACATAGAACATTATAAACTATATTACATTATAACATGAATTGTATGGAACAGATTAGTGAATTACAATATAACAGAAAGATTATTAAACTATTAAACTATATTACATTATAATTGTGTAACATAAATGTATTACAATATAACAGGAACAATTATTGAACTATAATACAATTAAACTGTATAATACATTTAAACTGTATAACAGGTATCAAGGGTTGCTTTGATTTTTATTTTTATTTATAGGTGGGAAGAAACATTATTAAGTTAACTATTGTTTGAGGATGACGTTGTTTATGTCGTAGTTATAGATTTGGAAAGGGTGAATAAAATGATTATGGTGAATAAAATGATTATGTTCAGTGTCGGTGGCTAGCCACTGTAATTGTGCTAGCCGCCGGCACGGAATATCGGGCCCTTACAACCTGGTTACCTTCTGATCACCCATCTATCACTTGCACTGCCCGCCACCCTCTCCCCCTGAGACTTGTGAATAGAATGCTTCTGTGACTCACTTATATATTACAGCATTGTTCATACTGTACTGTTATTTATACTGTACTGACCAGAAGACATTTTAACCTTTGAAAGCTAGTCAAAGAATATATTAAGTTAGTCCAATAAAAGGGTCTCATCCTATTTTCCTTTTTTTGTTTTTCCTTTTATCTTATTAACTTAGCTTTGTGAGAACTTGATTTCAATATTTTTGCATGCCACCTATATTGGATGTGTGTTTTGTTTGATAGGTGAATTCACAACCTCTTTATTGTTCCTCCTTGGTACCATCAAGGTCTTAACCTTCCTAAGAGACAGGCCTGTCATATGAAAAGGAAGTGGTGCAAAATAAGGCTGTCTAGTCTTCTTCTATGAAAAGATCAGTCTTCCAGTTATAAGGTGGCAGTGCATTCCACAGAAGGGTTATTATTACTTCACTTCCATGATAAATGCCTCTAAAAACTTCTGGGACTGGTCTTTTAATGTTCTAAAACTATTCTCACACACCAGAGGAGAATTTAAATTGTAAAAAAGCTGCCTTATGCTTTTAGTATTTACTTTATCAGGAGTAATATGGGGAAATATTTCTTTATGGAAAGAGTAGTAGTTGATAGAACAGTCTCCCAGTTGAGGTGGTTGAGGCAAGGACTGTATCTGAATTCGAGAAAGCATCGGAAACACAGAAGTTCTCTAAGGGCAGACTGGATAAATCAAATGGTCTTTATCTGCCATCATTTTCTATGTTGCAGTGTTATCAGATGGCACCCATGACCCCTAGTAGTTATCTCATGATGATAGCACTAGGGGTCAGGCTGACAAATGAGGGCATTTGGCAGTCGCCTTATCACCCTCTGGCATACCCTTTCAGAAGGAGATTGCCTGCAGAAGGAAGAATGCAATAATAACCTGTTGGAACGGTAGGTTGAGAACAAAAAAAACAGGGTTAAAATCACAGTGATGCTTGCTATGACCTTGGGCGAGTCACTTAACTGCCTATTGCCTCTGGTGCAAACATAAATTGCTAGCTCTCTAGGAAAGTTATGAGCTAAATACAAGTGAATGTCAAACTATGCAGCATGTAGCAGGCCATGAAAATGTAAGAGATCTTGGGTTTGGGGATGCACAGGAGATAGTCCTCAAATATGTCCAGGCACCAGAATATGGTCTTGAGAAGGTCAAAAGTTCTTTCAGTGATAGCCCTGGTTTGCTTATGAGCACAACTGTGAATTCCTCAGCCTCTATGACCTGTGTGGTAGAAGGATAAAAAAGAATGATGAAGCACTCTTGAGTAGGCAATTTGCTGTGCAAAGTTGGTATTCCACCACTGTCAAGTTCTGTAAGTTTTGTTGCACTTAAGCTTAACAGTCCAGTCAAAACAATAGTACACAACAAAGCAAGAAAATCATATCACATAAGCAAGAACACAGTGCAGGGAATAGTGCACATTAACAACCACCAAGTAAAACAATGAATCAACCGCTACCCTCACCCCACCATGAACCTTGAAAGGAAATAACTTTGATGGGGGTCGGAGCTTGCAACAGTGCGAAATGACAGCCTAGAAGATCAGCTCCCATTGCATACCAAGAATACTGAATCCCCTTCCCTTCAATGAGAAGCGTGACTGGTCAGATTAATTAATACTGAACCGGGACGATGTCAACATTAAAACCAGCAAAGTTAGATTTCCAACAAGCAACTGGAACGGCATCAAAAAGAGCGAAACAAGAAGCTGCGTCACCACAGAAAATGGGGTCGGAAAAGGAGGCGACGGATGGCCTAAGAGAAATCCTTGCGGAAATAACATTAGTCAGAGAGCTAATAACAGACAACACTGAAACTCTGCGGCAAGTGCAAGAAGACTTAGCGGAAGTTACAGATAAACTAACTGATGTGAACAATCGATTAACTAAGGTGGAAATGCGAGCACAAAAACATGACAACTTATTGCTCCAAATTGGTCCAATAGTTAGACATATTTCAGCATTGGAAGCACAGGTTGAGGACCAAGGTAATTGAGCAAGAAGGAACAATATTCGAATAATTGGAATTCCAGAAGGAGTAGAAGGAACAGGTCCTATCGGGTACCTTGAAAAATTGATTCCAGAAGTTTTGCAAACTACGTTTCACAGAACTTTGGAGTTGGAGCGTGCTCATAGAACTTTCTCGCATAGAGCAAACAGCAGTAAATATCCAAGGCCATTTGTGGCAAAGGTACAGCAATATCCACAAACTCTTCAGATTCTACAAATTGCCAAGCAGAAAGCCCCGCTGCACCTACAAGGGCACAAGATTGACTTTTATCCAGATTTAAATAGTCAGTCAGATCACATAAAAAGAGAGACAACTACACAAACAAACAAACAAACAATGAACAATATTAAATGTAGGAATGTCCGCCAGGTCAGGGGACAAAAAACCCCGTCGAATAACGGAACTCTCCCTTTAATATTTTTTATTCATAGTGTGCAACAGTCCAAAATCAATAAAACAGCTAGACCCCCAAAGCCACAATGCCAAGTACCAAAAACAGTTTAAAAGTTTGAAGATCAAATCTTTACTTAGCTGGCAGTTGGGTCCATTATGCAATCCGTCAATCAAAAACGGGAGGACTCCTCCACTCTTCTCCCGTTTTTGATTGACTGATTGTATAATGGACCCAACTGCCAGCTAAGTAAAGATTTGATCTTCAAACTTTTAAACTGTTTTTGGTACTTGGCATTGTGGCTTTGGGGTCTAGCTGTTTTATTGATTTTGGACTGTTGCACACTATGAATAAAAAAGATTAAAGGGAGAGGTCCGTTATTCGATGGGGTTTTTTGTCCCCTGACCTGGCGGACATTCCTACATTTAATATTGTTCATTGTTTGTTTGTTTGTTTGTGTAGTTGTCTCTCTTTTTATGTGATCTGACTGACTATTTGAGTTTTTGATGTAGATCAAGATTCTGGCATTTATTTTGTTTTATCCAGATTTAAGCAAAAGAACCATGGAGCGAAGGAAGGAGCTATTAGCTTGACGTCTGGAGATGCAGAAACTGCAAGCGAGGTATGGCTTGCTATATCCAGCAAAAATGCGAGTAACGCTACATAATACTACGTGCACTTTTGAAGATCCTACAGCATTGCACATGTTTCTTCAAGATCAGGAGCAAATGGAGACAGGAAGATGAAATCCGCTGGAATGCTGTGTATATGGTAGAACTATGTTGATTACTATAGCTGCGGATTGTACAATAGCAAGTATAAATAGACTGTGAATATTGTTGTACAAAATGTAGGAAATAACTTTGACAATAGGAGTAGGAATCACAGAGAGGACATGTAATTTGAGGCTTTCAAGTCTTATGAAAAGCCAGCAGGGAGTTGTTCTCAGCCTTTAATTTTTCATATTTGTATAGAAATAACAGGGAGTTCCACCAAACTACATTATTTAATAGTTTGCAATCTTTCCATCAAGCAGGCATACTCTGGCAAGCCAGAGACAACATAATATTCAGGAGTTTCATGAGCACACTAGACTTCCAAAACATGGATTTATGTTCATGAGAGAGCCTGAATGTCCTCTTTATGACCTGCCATTCATTGTGCCAGAACAGTTTCACACAGGGACAATAATACAACAGATGATCCAAAGCCCCCCTAGACAATGCCAACATCAATTCATCAAGGATGAATTAGTTTTGTGCAGTTTATGTGTAGTCCATAACGTCTTATATGCTAGAAAGTATGAAGATTGTATTAAGGACACTGATAGTGAACACCTACACATCTTCTCCCAAAATGTTTCCTACTGCTTGGCTAAACGAGGAGATCCCAACTCTTGTTCCCAGGCCTTCTCCACCCTCACCCTCTCTGAGAATCATATAGAACACTGAGGCTATCCTCTTATCCACTCCAGTGACACATAGAATTATAAAAGCTGAAGCTGCAATCACTGAGAATATGCTGGGGGGGGGGGGGGGGGGGATGAGGCTGAATTCTACACATTGCTAAAAATTAGGAAGTGGCCCTAATGAATAACCTGTCTGATGGGCCATATCCCCTTATTCTGCTGCCTCTTTCAAAAAATAATCTGATTGATTTTAGACATAGGATTATACCAAAGGACAAGATGTCTGGATTGCATCCATGGGACATGAGATACTGAACCTAAGGCTGAGAAAACTGTGCGTGTGGCCTGAAAGATCACAGTATCACTCAACCAGTGGGGCAATTCCATGCAAAGAAGGTACTTTTAGGGAATTGGGGTAGCTAGATCCCTCTCAATTTGGAGCCAGGCTGGCAGACTCTCCACTGACTCTTCAAGCCAGAGTCAGTCCTGCCTTAAAACAAATATTAGGCAGTCTGTTATTTTAGAGTAGTCTGGGTTGTCAGTTGAGATAGGCGTGTATATCATAATGTCGTCTGCATAGATTGTGTATTGGATGCTGTTCGCTTTCAGGATGTTGCATATTGGCTGGATGTATATGTTGAACAGAAGCGCCGAGAGGGCGGACCCTTGCGGCACTCCTTGGAGGACATTTATGGGTTGAGAGATGTTGTGTCCTACTTTTACCTGTATCTGCCTGCCGGTTAGGTATGAATGGAACCATTTTAGCGTGGTACCATGAAGTCCAATTTTCCAAGTCCAAAGTTGGTCTCCCAGGCCCTTGTGCACCAGATCGGAAGTGGGACGCACAGAGGCAGACCCAATTCTGATCGTGCAGGGGCTAGACGTGCCCCGCGGGATCAAAATCAAGTCTGGACCTGTACATGCAAGCCAGAAGTGAATTAAGATTGGCCTGCATGTACAGGCCTGTCTCCAGCTAACTCAGTCAGGCTCTTGAATGGAGCCGTGGTGCCATGGCGTCCCATTGCCATGACATTATGGCTCCATTCAGGAGCCGCGATCCCCAGCTGCCAGCCACTTGTTCCTTTTCCCACAGCCTGACCCCCAATCTGGCCTCCCATGGTCAGGGTCTGGCTGCGGGAACCTCCTGCAACCCCTTTTCCCACATCTGCCACCCGGGCCTGCCATCCCCCGTCCATTCTGCCAGCCCCATACGTACAGGGCCGACTTCAGAATCGGTCCTATACATCCAGGGCTGAGGATCGCCCACTACCTGCCCTCACCCCGCCTCCGCGATGCCCCCTCCCGCCCCCAGGTCTCCCCTTACAAACTCCTTGTTTGTACGGGGAGGCTTTCATTGGGGTCAGCAAGGGGGGCGAATAGCGGGGATGGACGTCCCAACGAGATGTCCATCCCCGCTATTTGCGTGTTGGAATAGACCCCAGAGCTTTCTACTTTTTGACTCTATCTCTTTGGAATTCTCTTCCCTCCACATATGTGCTGTGTCCTCTCTCAAAAAACTCAAGATACTTTTGAAAACTCAATATTTTCAAGCAGCCTTTGGGGAATGCCTAGAGTGGGAAGTTACCTTTACTGTTTCCTTTGCTCATCTTTCTTTCCTGTCTGAGAATTGGCATTCTTTTCGTATGTTATGTATTTTAATTATTGCATATCGCTTGGATACTACCCAGCCAGAGTGGTATAGCAAGTTTTTTTTTACCTGTTCCACTCCGTTCATTAATTTATAGACTTCTATCATATCTCCCCTCAGCCGTCTCTTTTCCAGGTTAAAGAGCCCTAACCTTTTTAGCCTTTCTTCATAGGAGTATCCTTCCATCCCCTTTACCATTTTGGTGGCTCTTCTCTGAAACTTTTCTAATAACGCTATATCCTTTTTAAGATACGGTGACCAGAATTGCACACAATATTCAAGGTGCGGTCTCACCATGGAACGATATAGAGGCATTATAATATCTTTTCCATTCCTTTCCTTATGATACCTAGCATTCTATTTGCTCTCTTGGCTGCCGCTGCACACTGGGCCGAGGGTTTTAACATGTTATCCACAATGACGGCTAAATCTTGTGGTGGTTCCTAATGTGGAACCTTGCATTGTGTAACCATAGTTTGGGTTGTTCTTCCCTAGGTGCATAACTTTGCACTTGTCCACATTAAATTTCATCTGCCATTTTGATGCCCAGTCTTCCAATTTATCAAGATCCTCTTGCAATTTTCCACAATCCTCTTGGGTTTTAACAACTTTAAATAGTTTTGTGTCATCTGCAAATTTGATAACCTCACTCGTTATTCCACTTTCCAGGTCATTTATGAATATGTCAAAAAGCAGCGGACCCAGCACAGATCCCTGGGGTACACCATTATTCACCTTTCTCCATTGGGAAAATTGGCCATTTAGCCCAACCCTCTGCTTTCTATTTTTTAACCAGTTCCTGATCCACAGTAGTACACTGCCTCTTATCCCATGACTCTTTAGTTTTGCAAAAAGTCTCTGATGAGGGACCTTGTCAAAGGCTTTCTGAAAGTCCAGATACACTATATCAACCGACTCACCTTTGTCCACCTATTTATTCACACTTTAAAAAAAACATTACAGATTAGTAAGACAAGATCTTCCTTGTCTAAAGCCATGTTGGCTGTCTCCCATTAGGCCATGACCATCTACATGCTGAGTAATTTTATTCTTTATGATGGTTTCTACCATTTTTCCCGGTACTGACGTGAGGTTCACCGGTCAGTAGTTTCCCGGATCACCCCTGGAACCCTTTTTAAAAATTGGTGTTACATTGCGATCCTCCAATCTTCAGGTATTAGAGATGATTTTAATGATAGTTCACAGATTACTAATAGCAGGTCTGCAATCTCATATTTCAGTTCTTTCAACATCCTTGGATGTATACCATCCAGCCCAGGTGATTTGCTACTCTTCAGTTTATCTAATAGTTGTAATACATCTTCCCGATGTATCAATATTTCCTTCAATTCTTCCGCACCTTTAAATACCACTTCAGTCATGGGTAACATCCCTACATCTTCCTCAGTAAAGACCAAAGCAAAGAATTCATTCAGTCTCTCCGTTATCGCTTTGTCGCCTCTTACTGCCCCTTTAACTCCTCTATCATCTAATGGACCAACTGACTCTCTCACAGGTTTTTTGCTATGAATGTACTTGAAAAAATCTTTATTTCACCTTTTTGCTTCTGCAGCAAGCTTCTTCTCAAATTCTCCCTTTGCCTGCTTTATCAATGCCTTGCATTTAACCTGCTGTTTCCAGGTTTCGTTGTTTGGCTCTTTTTTCCATTTCCTGAAAGATGCTTTTTTGGCAACAACAGCCTCTCTGACCTCACCTTTAAACCATGCTGGCAGTTTTTTGGACTTCCTTCCACTTTTCTTAAAGTGTGGAATACAGCTTGTCTGTGCTTCCAAGATAGTATTTTTCAACAACACTGAAGCTCGATGTAAGTCTTTAACCTTTGCAACTGCTCCTTTTAGTTTTTTCTTAACTATTTTCTTCATTTTATCATAGTCTCTCTTTCGAAAGTTAAAAGGTAGTACTGTGGATTTCCTTACTATCCCTCCTCCACTAATTAAATCAAAGGTGATCTTGCTATGATCACTATTGCCAAGTGGCCCCAACACCCTTATCTCTTGCACTAGATCTTGTGTTCCACTAAGGACCAGTTCGAATATGGCTTCCCTTCTGGTCGGTTCATGAACCAGCTGCTCCAAGAAGCAGTCATTTATGTCATCTAGGAACTTTATCTCCCTAGCATGTCCTGCCGTGACACTGACCCAGTCGATACCGGGATTATTGAAATCACCCGTTATTATTACCGCGCTGTAACTTTTGTTAGCTTCCTTGATTTCTTTGAGCATTTCATCATCCATTTGTTCATTCTGGCCCGGCGGTCGATAGTACACCCCCACTGCCATCGCCTTCCCCTTTTTACATGGAATTTCAATCCATAGAGATTCTACAGCAAATTTTGTTTCCTGCAAAACTTTAATCCTTTCTGACTCAATGCCCTCTCTAACATAGAGCGCAACCCCTTCACCAATTTGATCAGTTCAATCATTATGATATAGTTTGTACCCAGGTATCACAGTGTCCCACTGGTTGTCCTCCTTCCACCATGTCTCTGATATTCCAATCATATCTAACCTCTCATTTAGTGCTATATATTCTAACTCTCTCATCTTATTTTTTAGACTTCTAGCATTTGCATACAAGCATTTTAGAGACTGTATTTTATTCATATTAATTTGGCTGTTGGTAGACATGGGTAATTTGGGATCTTTAAGCTCTGTCTGCTCCATACTCGAGGGCATTTGGGCTACTTTACTCTTTTTTGGAACCATTGTGTGTCCCCTAGTCATTCTACTTTTTGAATGAGTAGAAAACCAATCTACATTTAACCATTCCACTCCATTCATTATTTTATAGACATTTATCATATCTCCCTTCAGCTGTCTTTTTTCTAAATTGAAGAACTAGGGCATGCTCCCAGGTCAATACTGTTAATCCATTGCCATGTATACACTTTGGCTCACCCTTCCATCAGGATGGCTGCAGTGATGGATCCTCTCACACTGCATCCTACACACATGCACGACATCGGGTCAGGCAGTTGTCCAGGTGTTCTCCCTGCCACAACCCCATGTGGCACTCCCAGTGCCCATGTGTGGTCACAGTTGTCCACCCTCTCCCATTGGCAAATATCATTTTCTATAGTGCTGACTGTTGTGACAGTGGGTTGATCATTATCCTGCAGATACCCACCCTTTAATGGGCATGGAATGTATCCTGGAAAGTGTTCCAAAGCTGACTATGCAGTTGGAGAAAAGGGTCACCACATTGTAGGTTGCCAAAAGGTCATCCATATTCCCATTGTATGCACCTACTACATGTTGCCTCTCTGCCAATACCTGTATCCATAGGCTGCTACTAGCTTCCATGCCCCTGGATATGTGAATGTGGTAGGATGCATGCACTGAGAACATCCTCACAATGTGTCATAGGAGCATACTGGGAGAGGAAGAGATCTGATATGGATCTGTCAGGCTTCATGTGAACACAAATGGACTGCTGGGTAACCTAACCTTGCCCCACAAATGAGGACACAGATTAACCCAACAAAACCGGTATTTCAGGTGCTATCAAAAGGCACATTTTAAACACAAATAAACATATACAGATATGTATTCTGTGCATACATGTTTGGTGGGGGGGGGGGGAGGGAAGAAAAACATTTGAGGCACATGGGCTTGTTTACACCATACTGAGATATGTGACCACAGACAGGGCTGTGGGGCTGATGTATGGGCCCCATGATGCCAGATGGCCTCTGTCAAGCCCCTACTTTGGCCCTAAATATCTCCACATCTCTATCCCTCAGGGCTTGCTGCTCCTGGAGAACCTCAGTGAGGAGAAATGACAGGTTCTGGGGGACCACATGGCCATTGGACACAGCTGCCCCAGTGGCTGTGGCTGTGGCTGGGTCTCTGGAGGGTGGCTCAGTCTGCAGTTGCCATGGCAACAGGGAAACAGTGGGCTGACTCCCTGCCCAACCTATGTCCCTCATCCCAGTGGTATCCATAGGCACTGGCCCCTCTGCTGTTGCATCTTCCTCCTGCTTCTCAATGGGTTGGAAGCTCTGGAGGTAGCTATTCTCCTCCACATTTGATCTGTGTTGGCATTTCTCTCTTCCTTAGTGCCCCTTTTACCTCTCAGTCATTTAATGGTCCATTTGATTCACTTACAGGCTTCTTGCTTCGAATCTACCCCAAGAAAGTTTTTATTATGAATTTTTGCTTCAACAGCAAGCTACTTTTTAAAAAAATTTTCTGCCTCATAAATACTTATATAGCGCATCAGAATCGGGCCATACAGAGGTAGGCCCAATTTTGATCACGCTGCAGCTAGACGTGCCCATGGGATTAGAATCGGGTCTACAGCTGGACTTGCAGGCCATGCCCCGTTTCTGTTCAGCCACACATGTAGCCCACATACCCAGATAACTCAGCCAGCTCCTGAATGGAGCTGCAGTGCCATGGTGTCCTGTTGCTATGGCACTGCAGCTCCTGAATGAGCCGTGATTCCGTGTTGCAGAAAACAATCTTTGTTCCCCACAGCCTGACCCCCAATCTGGCCATCCATGGCCAGGGTCGGGCTGCAGGGAACCCCCTGCACCCCTTCGCCCTCCTTACTGGGCCTGGCCACATCATTTTGCACTGTCCAGGGGGACATATTCACCAAGGTGGAATAAGTCCCCCATCTCCTTGGCCGACCCCAGATGTACAGGGCAGACCTCGGAATCGGCCCAGTACGTCTGGGGTTGCTCTCCGCCCACCACCCACTCTCGCTCTGCCTCTATTCTGCCCCCTCCCTCCCACAAACAGAGCTCCCCGTACAAATCACCTGTTCTTACAGGGAGCTCTGTCCCCAGCAGGCTGCCTGGCCGTTTAGCGGATCTGGATGTTTGGATCGGATGTCTAGATCTGTTAAATGGTGTTCAGGATGACCTTATTAGCATCTAACTTGCCAACGCTTATTCTGTGTTTTTTTTTTAAATATATTTTTGCAAATACAGCCGTACAGCCTCCTCTTTACCCCACTCTCTACTGCTCCTTCTTCTTCTCTCATCAGGTAATATGCACCCCAACCCTGCCCCCCCCCCCCCGTTTTCTTTCTCACTCTAAGAAATGTTCCTCACATAACTTTTCTAATCTCATCCATATCCCTATCCTTTCCCCTTCCACTCTCCCTCCCTCATGTACCACTCACTTATCCAAAGACACCAACCCTAATCCTAGCCCCTTTAGAATTCTGTGTCTCTCTAAGAAGAGATCCCCTTCTACTTCCCCTCCCTCATGTGCCTCATGCAAGGCACACTCATCCAGAGATACCCACCCTTACCCTTGCCCCTCAAGATCTCTATCTTACTCCGGAAAGAAATTCTCACATAACTTGTCCAACCTCATCCATATCCCCCTCCTTTCCCCTTCCACTCTCCCGTTCTCATGTGCCTTATGGAACGCACAATCAGTCTCTAATAAACTTGCTTTTACCCATGATCTTTTTATCTCTAACGCTCTACATATTCTTGCCCTAACTGAGACCTGGCTCCTCCCAGATGATACCGCATCTACTGCTGCTCTCTGTCACGGGGGGCTACCAGTTCTCCCAAACTCCTCGTTCCACTGGCCGTGGTGGTGGTGTTGGGCTTCTACTTTCTCCCTCTTGCCAATTCCAACCCTTCATGTTGCCTCAGTCTCACTCCTTTCTCTCTTTTGAAGTCCACTCCATTTGCCTTTCCACTCCTCTTCCTCTCCAAGAAGCTGTTATCTATCGCCCACGCAACAAATCCATATCTACCTTCCTTACCGACTTCGACTCCTGGCTTTCCGTCTTTCTGGATCCCTCTTCCCCCTCTCTTATTCTAGGCGATTTCAACATTCATGTCGATAATCCCTTTGATCCCCACGCTTTAAAGCTCCTCGCCCTCACCTCCTCATTTGACCTCGAACTTTGTTCCACTGCCCTCACCTACCAGCATGGCCACTGCCTTGACCTGATACTCTTCTCTAATTTCTCTCCCTCGAACTTCCATAACTCATTCCTTCCCTCATCTGACCATCACCTTTTAAGCTTTAATCTTCAGCGTCCACCATCTCAACCTCGCCCTGTCACCTCTGACCTAGTTAGAAACCTTCATAATATTGATTCCTTGACTCTCTCCTCCACCATTTCTCCATCTCTTCCCTCCATTATGTCCTCCAAGTCTGTCGACGAGGCAGTAACCTCCTATAATGCTGTACTATCCTCAGCTCTGGACACCCTTGCCCCACCTACCACACGTCCTATCAGATGTTCTGCACCCCAGCCCTGGCTTTCATTCACAACCCGCTATTTACGCACCTGTGCCCGTTCTGCTGAATGTGCATGGATCAAATTCCGCTCCCCGGAAGAACTTATACATTTCAAATTCATCCTTGGCTCCTTCCAATCAGCCATAGCACTTGCCAAACAAGAAAACTACATTCACCTGACCAACTCTCTTGCCTCCGATCCTCGCCCCTCTTTAATACCCACAATTCTCAAGGTGTCCCCGCCCCTCACCTCACCCTCCCTGTCTGCCCAAACCCTGACTGATTACTTCCATAACAAAATACACAAGAACTCTCCTGCCACCATCCTCAGCTCTCCCCATCTGGGGATCGAGCCTCCAGCAGCAGGAGGAGCAGCAGCCATCCCTGCCCAATCAGGGCAGTCACCCGAATTCAAAAGCTCAGCGCCATCGGGCGCTTAACAAAGAACTCTCCCGCCACCATCCTCAGCTCTCCCCATCGGGGGATCGAGCCTCCAGCAGCGGGAGGAGCAGCAGCCATCCCTGCCCAATCGGGGCAGTCACCCGGATTCAAAAGCTCAGCGCCATCGGGCTCTTAACAAAGAACTCTCCCGCCACCATCCTCAGCTCTCCCCATCGGGGGATCGAGCCTCCAGCAGCGGAAGGAGCAGCAGCCATCCCTGCCCAATCGGGGCAGTCACCCGGATTCAAAAGCTCAGCGCCATCGGGCGCTTAACAAAGAACTCTCCCGCCACCATCCTCAGCTCTCCCCATCAGGGGATCGAGCCTCCAGCAGCGGGAGGAGCAGCAGCCATCCCTGCCCAATCGGGGCAGTCACCCGGATTCAAACGCTCAGCGCCATCGAGCGCACCCGCGCCTGAGGGCCTCGCCAGAGGGCCCTTTGGCGTGGCCCTTAGGCGCGGGCCTGAGGGGAAGGGCACATGAAACTCCTGCTCCTGCTAGCCCATCTACACCCAACGACTACCCAGCTCCAGATGGCAAGCACTATTAAGAGGCACATTCCAGGGGCAATGTGCACCTACAGCAAAGAGACATAACAGCACCTCCAATCTACCCTGCCTATAGACGACAACCCAACTATTGAACTGCCGACAGACCTACAAGGTGAATTGTCCCAGTCATGTTTATAAAACCAATGCTTACTTACTGATCCTAATCTGTGTTTTGAAAGTCACTACTATATTAATCTCGCATCTAATAATATCTAGTAATATCTAGCAATATCTCACTTTAGCAGTGAACCAAGTTATTATAAGAATCACAGTATAGTGACAAGCATAGAGACTAATAGTATCCATAGAAAGATTTTATATAATTGAAAAATCTATACTCAATCCTTTGACCTCACCAAACGCTCTCAGAAGCAAACACACTGACCTTAACTATTATTAAGGTACCCAGACATAACTAACACATCACAAATATGGCTATATCTCTCCTTACTCTCACTCTAATTTACACCCTGACCAGTACTTTTCACGAAGCTACTGCTCTTACACAGGGCTGTAACCCTATCCCACTACTTTTCAGCACCAGTAGGAAATATTACCATAACCAATACCAACCACCCCCAAACCCCTACTACAAAAGACAGTCTCGCACTTACTCTATGCCACTCTTGAACCCACAGCAACAACAAACCTTAAGGTAAAACAAAATCAACAAACCCTCAAATGCGCACTCATCAATGCACGTTCGGCCCGCAACAAATGGCCCGCCATCGCAGACCTACTTTCAAGTCTAAACCTAGACATCCTACTGGTAACTGAAACATGGTTGTCAGATGCTGATAATGCTCTTCTAAACCAAATAACTCTTACCAATTTCTCGATCTACACTTGCAACAGAGAAAACAAAAGAGGAGGTGGTGTACTCATCCTAGCCAAAACCGCACTTCAATACCGGATTAACTTCACTAAGAGCACACAACACCTGAATATGTTGACTATCACCAACAAATTCAACACTATAAATCTCATCTACAGGGCACCTGGCGCTTCATCAGAAGAACTCTCCGATGTGATCGACCTAGCCTGTAATCCCCAAAGCACACACAAAGCTAATTGGTTGATGGGAGATTTTAATCTTGCCTCTACCCAGCAAGAATTAGCTATCACCTTCCTCGAGGCAATGTCAAACCTAGGCTATAAACAAGCCGTGAAAGATCCCACCCACCAACAAGGTAACCTCCTAGATCTAGTCTTTATCCCACCTTGCGACACCAGCAGACCAAACCAAATAGAAGTAGCTGTCACCCCCATCCCCTGGTCCGACCATAACCTAATAACATTTCAGATACCAACATCACCAACAGCAGACTGCCACCCAATCACACGTAGACCAGAAAAACCATCTCGATTCAAACAGCTGGACAGAGACATCATCACCCAGCATGTAATCCCTAAGCTATCTAAACTATCCTCCAGCCTCAACGAAATGCTCACAAACTGGAATAACACCCTCACTCAAGCTGCCCAACATCCAAACAGTGACAAGAAACATACAGCTAATAATCAAGCCCCAAAAAAGCATAACGCGCCATGGTTCTCCTCAAAACTATGATCCTCATTACTACACCTGAGAAAACTTGAGAGAAAGTGGCGACGGACCCGCAGCCCAGCAGACCAAAGTACATATTTAGAACACCTGAAAAACCATAGGGACTGAATGTGGGCAGAAAGGAAAAGATTCCATACTGAGCTCCTCAATCGCTCATTAAGTAAGCCTCGTGACCTTTTCAATTTAGTGAAGTCACTGACCAATCAACCACCCCAACCACAACAGGATGTATCCAACCTCAGACGTACGCTAACTACATCCAATCCAAAGCAATAAAGGTGACTACTACCACACCTCGTGAGTCCTATCTGGACCCGAACACTCAACCCCTACTTACTAAGCTCTCACCCCCATCAGTGAAAACCATCGAGGAAACAATTGCCAACATCAACACCACGACAGCTCCAAATGACCCTTGCCCAGCCCACTGGATCAAAACAATGCGCTCAGAACTAAGTCCATTCATAGCTGATATCGCAAAGCAATCTTTCATAACTGGAATCTTCCCGGAGGACCTTAAGAAAACATCCATACGACCATTACTGAAGAACAACCAACTCGACCCGAATAAAGAAGACTCTTACCGACCAATCGCCAGTATCCCTTTCTTAGCCAAAATACTTGAGAAAACAACCTAAAGACAGATTCAACAGCATATAGACACAACCTCTCTGCTAGACCCGTGCCAACATGGTTTCAGAGAGGCGCATGGCGTAGAAACCCTGTTGACCTCATTAACAAACACACTCACCAATGGGATAGACAACATCAAGAAAGGCTTTGCATTGATCTTCCTAGATATCTCTGTGGCGTTCGATTCAGTAGATCATGAACAACTCCTGATGAGACTCCATGCAAAGGGAATCCGTGAACACACATGGGAGTGGTGCAAGTCTTACCTTCAAGGCAGATGGCAGCAAGTTAGGATTAGCAACAAAACATCAGAACCCTTCCAGCAAAGACAGGGAGTACCACAAGGATCGTCATTGTCCGCACTATTTTTCAATATTTATATGCAGCCAATCTGTGACATAACCCGCTCCTTCGGCATATCCTGCCTCATGTATGCAGACGACGTTCTGTTATTCACACCAATAACGGTCGCATGCCCAGATCTCACAATGCTAATTAAGTGCTTTGATGCAATAACAGATTGGCTCTTTAGTCAGAATCTACGTATAAATTTCAAGAAGACAGAAGTGCTATTTATCACACGGAACAAAGATTTCTCCCCGCCATCAACACTGAAAGTTAGAGACGCAGAACTTCCTGTCAAATCCAACATACGCTATCTAGGAGTAATATTAGACCAACACTTGGACTTCAAAGACAACATCAAACGAACAGTACAAACTATCTACTTCAAAATTAAAACTCTCCATCACCTGAGACCTATCATGGAAACCGATGACTTTCGAACAGTATTCCAAGCCCTAATAACATCTCACTTCGACTACGCTAATATAATACTACACGGCCTCCCAAAGAATACCCTCAATCCACTACAGTTAGCCATGAATGCAGCGGCTCGTGTTCTCTGCGGAGCATCCAGGAAGGACCACATCTCACCTATACTGAAGGAACTTCATTGGCTCCCAATAAACTGCAGAATCTTATACAAAGCCCTCCTCATTACTTTCAAAGTATTCAATAAGACATCACCCTCTTCAATTGTTGATCTAATCTCTCACACCCCCAATAACAGAGCCAGAAGAGCTTTTGCGGAAAACACTCTAGTCATACCAAACGAATCTATAAAACTTAACCAAGCAACCATTAACAGGGCATTTACAAGCTATGCCCCCAGATGTTGGAACAAACTACCTGCTGACATAAGAGCAATCAAAGACCTCATGCAGTTTAGAAAAGCCATGAAACATCACCTGTTCCTCATGCACTTTACACAGCCGGGTGATCCCCCCCCCCCACCCACACACTCACTCATATATGGCAAGTGAAACCACATTTACAATAAAATATAATCTAATTCTATCCCATACTATATCACAGCTCTCTAATTTCTCTTTACCAACAGAGTACAAACACGATGTAAGCTAAACTGACAGCAAAACCTTGTTATGAATCCAATCTGTTAATTACACAGGTACACTAAAAAAAAATTTTTTTAAACTGTCTCTAATGTTTCGATTGATTTTTACGTTTTTTGGTGCGCTGAATCCAAATCTGGTAACCAATTTGCTCCATCACGTACAGATTTTTTGCTACATTGGGTTAGCAGTTTGAGGTGAACGTTTCAGATTGAGTGCGATCGAGATAAAAGTTTCTTGGATGAATTCTTTATACTAATTGTTTAGTAGTTATTCAAATAAGAATAAAGAAAATTGTAACAAGGCAGCACATAAGAATAGAGTAATGTCAACAAAACACACTGTGATGGTAGCAAAATTGTCTGCACTTAAAACAGCCACATACATGTGCACAAACATTGAGCATATAAGAGCGAGGTTAGACACAAAGCAAAGCAAAGAAATGTGCAAAAAATGTTGTACAGGTATGTATGTAAAAAAAGAAAACGCAAACCGCACCATTGCAATACATGAAGACAAACACCCGATGGTGTGAAAATAAAATTCTAATAAATGAGATCCGACACTGTGGTAATAACTAGCAAATTTTTATTTCAAAGTTTAGTAAAAACACGATATTTGTCAACACAGTTTAGATTTTAAAGTCATTCTTGGGTCAATCAATCTCCTGGTGGGCCCGTTTCTTCTTCCCCCGAATGCTTCTCTTGGTGCACTGCTTGGTGTATTTTTCATCTGGGGTTTCCCGCAGCAGCAACCAGCAGAAATCAGCCATCATAGTGGTGTTCCATATTCCTTGGTACCTTCTCTCTGCGTCCTTGATGTCCTGGTGAAACCTTTCACCTTGTTCTTCACTGTACGCCCCCAAGTTTTCGGGAAAGTAGTTCACATGGGAGTGCAAGAAATGGACTTTCAGGCTCATGTTACAGCCTTGTTCTTTGAAGGCATTGAGCATCCTGGCAACAATATCCTTATAGTTCTCATCCCGCCTGTTCCCCAAGAATTTGAGAACAACATCCTTGAAGGAATCCCAGGCTTCTTTTTCCTTCTCAGACATCGTTTCAGTGAATGCTCCATCTGAAATGAGTTTCCTTATATCAGGGCCAACAAACACTCCTTTCTTTAGCTTTGCTTCAGAAAGTCGGGGGAACTTTGAGCAAAGGTACCGAAAGCACTCACCATCTTTTGGAAGGGACTTGATGAATTGCTTAATGAGACCCAACTTAATGTGGAGAGGTGGTAATAGAATTTTATCACGAGGTACCAAGCTCTCATGAAGAACATTTTTCTCACCGGGTCTCAAATACTCCCGAATTGGCCAGTCTTTTTTTCCCCCAGTGTAGGTCGCGGGCCCGGCTATCCCACAAGCAAAGGAAGCAGGGATATTTGGTGAAACCGGATTGCTGCCCTAATAGCATGGATAGAATTTTAAAGTCTCCACAAATCATCCACTTATGCTCATCATAACGAATCTTCTGAAGAATCAGGGCCAAATTCTCGTATTTTTCTTGGAGAATAACAGAGTGAGCAATAGGAACTGAAGTGAATGTGTTGCCATTATGAAGAAGAACACCTTTTATGCTGTCTTTTGACGAATCAATGAACAGCCGCCATTCAGCAGGATCATACTTGAGTTTAAACTTTTCCATCACTCCGTATATATCGTTGCAAAATACCAAATCTTCCTCTTTGCTGAAATACTTCAAAAATTGTGTCTTGCGGTTGCGGTACCAATAAAAATTTGTTCCTGGTGACAATAGATTTTTCTGTTTAAGCCAAGAACCTAGCAGTTGGGCAGCATCTTTTGGGAGTCCTAAATCCCGGACTAAATCATTCAATTCAGCTTGAGAGAAAAGTTCAGGTTTCGGATCTGGTTCAGTTTCTTTTTTTTTTTTTTTTTTTTTTTAAACTTTTATTTTCATTTTGCAACAAACAAAAGAAACAACACACCAAAGGAGACAAAACAAGTATACAATAAGGAAAAGCAAACCCTATTACCCCCCCCCCCATGCTTCTTCTCTGAACCGACAGTATCAGCATATGAGCGCTGCCAAACAACAGTGATCGTACATCAAAACGAACATAAATAGTATCTGCGATACAGAATGATCACATGACAGAGATTTATACAAATTTAAACAGTCAGATGAGAGCATTTAGCATTGTGAACATAGTCATTGAGCATCTTCCATTTAGACAGATGATGGGGGGTCTGAACGGAAGAAGCAAACATACGAGGTATTTGTTCATATTTACTATAGAGACAGACATGATTCCACCATTCATTGGGGCTCAGATGGGAGCTATTTTTCCAGTATTTCGTAATTAGGGAGATAGCGATGCCCAGCATAAAGTCTAAAAGGAAGTAAGCCGATTTTGGAAGAGAGGGGATCCCCGCAGCTGAGCGGAGTCCCACTATCCTCCAAGAAAGGGGCTCTTGAAAGTGCAAAATAGATTGGATACGACCCCAGACCCGACGCCAGTAATACTGTAGTGCGGGACATTCATACATAACATGAGTTAGTGAACCAATGGCCGCATGGCATGTCCAGCATCTATTGCCCTGGGAGGTGTTCCATTTGGCTAATCTGTCAGGAGTATAGAAACACCGGTGGGCTAGAAAGAAGAGTGTCTGAGTGAGTGAGGCGGATCGGGAGACCCGTGTCACTCTACTCCAGACGAGGCTCCATTGCTCCGGGGTCAAAGTTACATGCAGTTCCCGCTCCCATGCTTTCTGTGCTATAGGGGTACCTCTATTTACAGCATTACATAAGGTTTTGTAAAAGTTAGATGCTACACCCGGTGAACTCCTGATAGATCGGATAGTCTCCGACAATCCCTGGGCATGGGATTCCGATGGCGGGAGCACCTTAGCACTCCGAAGACAATGCTGTAGTTGCACCAACTGAAAGTAGTGTTTCGCTGGGAGACCAAATTCAATTTGCAATTCGCTAAACGTTTTCCAGCGACCATCATGGAACAACTGGTTAGGGATCCAAATGCCCCTAGTGTACCAGGGGCTCCACGCCATCGGTTTATTTTGTATTTGAAATCGAGTATTGTACCAAAGCGGGAGTCTGTCTAACGGACAGAATCGGGAGTCTAGAGATTGCATAAGAGTATTAAAGGCACCTAAAGTGTCTAAAAGCATTGGTGGATAGTGGGAGTCTGATGGGAGAGTCATACCAGGGAGATAAGTAAGAGGAATCGGTTTGCAAAGGTCCTCCTCTATGTCTAGCCACACAGGTCTACTCGGTGCTAGATCTTCCAGCCAACGAGCGCCTTGTTTGAGAAGAAAAGAGTGGTGATATTTCAGAAAATCAGGGAATCTGACACCCCCATTTTCCTTATCTGCTTGCAATTTATGCTTCGCTATCCTAGGTGTCTTATTTTGCCATAAGTATCTAGTCAGAAGGCCCTCTAAATCTTTATATGTACGTCGAGGTAGGAGACAGGGCAACATTTCTAAAATGTAATTCACTTTAGGAACAATCATCATTTTTATGGTTTCTAGGCGACCCCACCAGGTAAGTGTTAAAGGAGTCCAACGGTGAGTAAGCGCCCGGACTTTAGAGGTTAAGTCTTTGGCATTAAAGGAGATAGCGTCTTCCAAAGGAGAGCAGTAGTGAACCCCAAGGTATTTGACCATGCGAGGTTGCCATAAAAAGGGAAAGGATTGCATATCTGCCTGATGAATCAGAGGATTTAGTGGAAAGGCTACCGACTTGGTCCAATTTATCTTATAACCCGAAAGTTGTGAATATTTACCAATTTGCTCTAGGACAGCCGGCACTGAGTCCAGAGAGACAAAGAGCATAAGGTCATCAGCATATGCTGAAATTTTGATTTCCCTATGAGAGAAGGGGACTCCATGAATCCCTCCGATTGCCGGATTAGTAAAGCTAAGGGTTCGAGTGCAAGATCGAAAAGAAGTGGAGACAGTGGGCATCCCTGGCGAGTACCGCGCTGAAGGGGAAATGGCTGAGACTTTAAAGCATTAGCACAGATACTGGCTGTAGGCTGTACATACATGGTGCGGAGACAACGGAGAAAACCTTCTCCGAATCCGTACCAGCGGAGAGTTGCAAACAGGAAGGGCCATTCTAAGCGATCAAAGGCCTTCTCAGCATCAAGTGAGAGGCCAACCAATGGTCGATCAAGATTAACTGCGGTAGTCAGTACATGACATAGAGTCCGAGCATTGTCAGCAGTTGATCTACCGGGAATGAAACCGCATTGATCTGGGTGTATTAAAGTAGACATCCTATCAGAGAGCCGGGTGGAGAGAATGGTGGCAAATATTTTATAGTCCGCGTTTAGGAGGGAAATTGGACGATAATTAGCTGTTAGTTGCGGATCTCTCCCCTCTTTCTCAAAAACTACTACATTTGCCATTGAAAAGGACCCAGAAGGAGATCCCTCCTCGGCCAGAGCAGAAAAATAAAGTTTCAAAACTGGAGCTAAGTCAGCGTTAAAGGTTTTGTAGAATTCAGCAGGGAGACCGTCCGGGCCTGCAGCTCGACCTGTGGCACATCCCTTGATAGCAGAATGAATTTCTGATAAAGTGAATGGTTTGTCCATGGCCTCTCTATCTTCGTCAGATAGGGTCGGTCGTTGTACCCCTGAGAGTAATCGTTCAAATACTTCTGGCTCAAAATCACATTCAGATTGATAAAGCCGAGTATAAAAATCACGAAAGAGTTCTAAGATTTCTGTATCTTTAGTGACCAAGCCCCCCCCCCCCCCCCGACGGATTACGGAGAGCAGTAACACGCTTGGCTTCTTTTTGACCTTTCAGGGCATTTGCTAACAATTTGCCAGCACGGTTATTTTCCCGGTAATACATCCCTTGTTGTGATTCAATATTTTTAGCAGCAGCAGTATACAAAAGCTGATTGTATTGAAAACGGAGACGTTGTAAACGGAGTAAAATACATGGGTCAGTACGGGACGTGAGGAGACGCTCCCCAGCTTGTATCTGTTGCTCTAGAATCAGTAAGTGTTGCTTTCTTTGTTTCCCCTGTCGAATTTGATAGCTGGTTATAGTTGCACGGATAGATGCCTTAAAACCCTCCCACCAGGCCCAGCTCGCTGTGTCATGGGGTGAGTTAAAATGAAAATAATCTTGGATAGCGGCCTTTATGTCAACCTGAAAATCTTTTTGATCTAGTAGGGATCTATCAAAAAACCAAGCTCGGGGAGGATCATCTCGCGTAGTGACATGTAATGAAAAAGATATGGCAGCATGAACTGAAATATGGAGAGGATGAGTCCTAGCCGTGTCCACTTGAGAAATCAGTGCTTTGGAAATGAGAAAGAAATCTATTCTAGATTGTGAGTGATGGGGGGCAGAAAAAAAGGTGAACTCTAAGTCGGAGGGGTGAAGCAGCCTCCATATATCTACTAGCGCAAGATCTTGCATCAGAGCTGTAAGGGTAGCAAGACTCTTGGGTGGACTACTCGTTCTAGGCGGTTGTCTATCTATCAAAGGGTCTAGTACTTGATTAAAATCGCCACCAAGTATTAATGGAGTATTGGCAGAGGCCTGTGCCAACTGCGCAATACTTGCATAGTAAGCAGGGTTATCCACATTCGGGGCATAAATACAAATACACGTGAATTCACTATCTCCAACCTTAAGGTGTGCACGGGCCCATCTACCCTCCTTATCAGAGCTAGTATCCATTACAGTAGCTTGCAAAGACTTCTTAACCAGAATGGCTACCCCACACCGTTTGGAAACGGCGGGAGAATAGGCAGCCACCATGTAAGGCTTAGCATTGAGTTTCAGTGTTTCAGCGGAGTTTAGATGCGTTTCCTGAAGAAACACTAAATCAGCATGCTCATGGTTAAGATAGCTAAGGATTTTCTTTCTTTTGATTGGGCTATTGATGCCTTTTACGTTAAGTGATAAGATCTTACATAAGGCCATTCAGAAAGGTGAAAAATTCTGAGCATGATAACGCACATAATTTCACAATGTCCCTCAAATTAACTGTATCTGGCTGTACACATAACATGATAGAAAATAAGCTAATGTAATACAATGAAGCGCCCCACATTAAAAAAGAAAAACCGCGGTGCGGTAGAGAAGAAGCAAAACCCCAGAAATTACTGGCGACCATGTGTCTGCGGGGAGAAACCCCAGAGAAGGCCGAAATTGAAAACATATAACCTGTATAACTGTGCGTGCTCCGAATCCAACCGAGGCACACATCATGGAGGGATAGGAGACCAAGAGAGTCATATAGAGAAAGAAAGAAAAGTCCAGGCAGTCTCTGTGCTTGGCTATAACCACCGCGTCGGGCCCTTCAAAATGGCGGTCAGAGCCGGCAGATAATAAGTCCAAGTTGTTGGATTAGCGCATCTGCTCTGCTTCTTTGGAGTCTAAAAATGTTGATAGTAGATCAGGATCTTCGAAAGTCCTAGTTTGGTTGTGGAGAGTCACTCGGAGCTTCGCTGGATACAACAGGCCAAAGCGAGCCTGTAGCTGTTGAAGTCGAGGGCGAAAAGCAAGGAGCCTCTTCCGACGGTCAACTGTGGGCTTTGCCAAATCAGGGAAGAAGGAGACTCTATGACTTTCAAACTCCAGATGATGATTCGCTCGGGCAGCGTTTAGAATTTGTTCCACTTGTTGATATCGTAGTAATCGAAAGATAATAGGCCGGGGGGTCGTTCGATTGAGCGCCATATGGGTAGGAACACGATGTGCTCGATCAATTTCCAGATCTCTATGAAAAGTGATCTTCAGCAAGGAGGGAAGAGTTTTGAGCAGGAATTCTCTTATATCTCCTGCTTCCGCCCCCTCCGGTATTCCAATGAGCCTCACATTGTTGCGACGGGCTCGATTATTGCTATCTTCTAACTCTTTTTGAAGATTCTGTATCTGGCGCTCAGCCTTGTCCAGTTTGACCAAGCGCACCGCGTGCGAGTCGAGGACCCCCGCCATGTTGTCCTGCCGTAATGAGAGACTTTCAAGTCGGTCCTGGAGCACACCGAAGTCTTCTCGCATGGCTCGAAGCGCTTCTCTCCGTTGGACTGCACCAGTTCCTTCACGCCGTGTATTTCCTCTAAGATCTCCTGGTGCATTTCGGGGTTTTCCCGAAGTGGAACCATCTTCTGTGGGGAAGACACCTCTGTTTTGGAGCGTTTTCCGTGTGAAGAAGAAGGAGACCCGAAGTCCAAGCGCGCTGGTTTATGGGCCGCCATCCCCCCCGAGGTACCCCGGTAAGTTCGGTGCAAAATATTAAGTTTATGTAGGTATTAAGTCAGGATTCTGAGTAGGCCTCTCGGGAGCTTCAGCGCGAAGCGTCTTACCCGCTGGACATCAGGCTCCGCCCCCCCATCTGGTTCAGTTTCAAACTCGGAAGTACTGGACTCATCAGGAAAAGCCATCTGATGAGTCTCATCATGATCAGAACCGTCCACACAAATATGATCCAAAGATTTTGGTGGTTCAGGCACAGGTACTTCGTTGCTATGAGGCATAGGCCTAATTGCTGAGGGAAGGTTGGGGTAACTTATTACGTTCTTATTTTTTAAGTTGTATCCCTTCACAATGCAAGAGCAAAAATAGCAGTCACTGCTGTGGTCTCTTTGTTCACGCCACATCATAGTTATTCCGAAACGAAATGCTTGTTTTTTACCTTTCATCCATAAGCGTAGATCTTCCTCACATGTCTTGCACACTTTGTGAGGAGCCCACGGTTTGTCTTGATCGCCTAACTTCAAACCGAAATAGGCGAACTATACTTTTTTAATAAATGCAGAAATGTTCCTCTGCCGCTTTTTCACGGTATATTCCCCACAAATAAAACAAAAACTGTCCGGAGAGTTGACGCAACCTCTGGCTCTGTGAGCCATCACAAATACACAGCACTGCAAACTACAACTGTAGTGAACCACTTCGGAATAAAGCTGGATTACGACTGAGCAAACAAAAGGTAATAATGAACTTGCAAGAAACTGAAATTTGACAGGAACGTTCATGTCGCAACCACCGTGTTTGAGCGAGCGAACGAGGCGAGGCGAACAGGAAAGAACATGCGCCAGCGCGAGTACTGGATTAAGCCCCCCGCCTCCCAATTGTCCTGTTAATGTATAAAATGAATACAAAACACTCTAAAATATCATGAGGGAGTGTTTCTAGTTAGTTAACCATTACAACCTCTATTTTGGGCCAAGAAAATAAACTGCAGTCGGCTAAAAAGAAATTATGTGAACATTCCTTATATGGGTAAGAAATCTAATTTTGCAAGAAAACGTGACGTGATGGAACATTTTGGCTATTTTTCCTGGATTCAGCACCCCAAAATCTATAGGAATCAGTTGCAAAACTGGAGGCAGTTTTTTAGTAGTGTACCTGTGTTACCAGTAGCTAAATCTCAAATGTATATAGTTCCCCCAGTTCTCCCATGTTCAAATCCCTGTTCTCTGTAAACATACGACTAGTTATATGTCCAAGTGTTTATTGTTTCGATGTAAACCGCACTGATGAAAAATAGCGCTGTATACAAGAATTGTTAAATAAAATAAATAAATAAATTACCCTCCAATTCTCTACTTCCTCATCTACCTCGCCTCCTCCCCAGTTCTCCCTCCCATCCATACTTCCTCTGCTACCCTCTCCTCCTTCCCTACGATCTCTGATGAGGAAACCACACTCCTTCTTTCTTCCTCTAAACCCACCACCTGTTCCTCTGATCCAATCCCCACCCATCTGTTCCTCTGATCCTATCCCCACCCATCCCCTAAACCCCATCTCCCCCACCATTGTCCCTTCCATCTCTTTTATTCTCAACTTTTCACTCTCCACTGCAACTGTCTCCGCAGACTTCAAGCACGCCATGGTCACACCTCTTCAAAATTATGTTGCTCGACTAATCTTTAGCCAGCCTCACCATGCCCACATTACTCCTCTTCTCAAGTCGCTTCACTGGCTCCCTATCCAATTCCACATCAAATTCAAACTTCTCCTCCTGACCTATAAATGCATTCACTCTATAGCCCCTCATTACCTTTCATCTCTCATCTCTCTCTACATCCCCTCTCGGGAACTTCGCTCTTCTAAAAAATTACTTCTATCTACACCCTCCACTCTCACCGCTAACTCCTGACTTCGCTCCTTTCACCTTGCTGCACCGTATGCCTGGAACAACCTACCTGTGTCTATACGCCAGGCACCCTCCCTGACCCTCTTCAAGTCCAGGTTGAAAACCCACCTCTTCACTGTCGCTTTCAGATCCTGACTTCTACCCTTTGTCCTAACCTGACTCCCATCCTTTGTCATGTCTAAAACTGTAAATGCCATACTTGGTTTTTGTAAATGCCATACTTGTTTTGCCAGAATTGTAATTGCCATACTTTGTTTTACTCCGTACTTTGCTTTATCCCGAATTAACTATTGCTCCGTGTCACCATAATTGTTTTCCCGATCTGTCTATTGTTCTGTGTTGTCTTGACTAGATTGTAAGCAGATGAGCAGGGACTGTCTTTTTGCTTATATTTCTGTACAGCACTGCGTGCGTAGCGCTATATAAATACTAAATAGTAGTAGTAGTAGTAGTAATTGGATCCCTTTGCCATTCTTTGAAAGATGTTCTTTTTGGCAAATAATAGCCTCTTTCACCTCACTTTATAATCTTGCCGGCAGTTGTTTGACTTTACTTCCATCTTTTTTTTAATGTATGGAATACATCTGGTACAGCTTCCAAAATGGTATTCTTTAAGAAACATCCAAATTGCAGATGAAATTTTATATGGACACGTGCAAAGTTGTGCACCTAGGGAAGAACAACCCAACTATAGCTGCACAATACAAAGTTCCACATTAGGAGCAACCACCCAGGAAAGGATCCAGGTATCATTATGGATAATAAGTTGAAATCCTCTGCTCAGTGTGCCACAGCAGCCAAAAAAACTAATAGAATGCTAGGGATTATAAGGAAAGGAATGGAGAAGAAAACAAAGGATTTAATAATGCTTCTGTATTGCTCCATGGTGAGACTGGGCCTTGAGTATTGTATGCAGTTCCAGTTGCCACATCTAAAAAAGATATAGCAGACTTAGAAAAGGTACAGAGAAGGGTGACTAAAATGATAAAGGGGATAGAAAGATACTCCAATGAGGAAAGGCTTCAAAAGTTAGGGCTCTTTAGCTTGGAGAAGAAATGGCTGAAGAGAGGCATGATAGAGATCTACATAAAATAACGATCGAAGTAGAACGAGTAAGCATTAATTAGCTGATTGCTCCTTCACAAATTTTAAAGACTAGGAAATATGCAATGAAGCTACAAAGTAGTACATTTAAGACTAATCAGAGTAAATATTTTTTCACTCAAGGCATTATTAAGCTCTGGAATTCATTGTTAGCGTAGCTGGATTTAAAAAAGATTTTTTACAAGTTCCTGGAAGCAAAGTCCATACACAATGGCTCCCAATCGGCTCACAAATCAAATACAAGACAATCTTAAACATATTCAGAATCAAACACAGGAACTCTGCCCTCAGCCTTCAGCCCCTCATACAACCCGTCAGCACAAGACCTAGAAGAAGAGCCACATCAGACACAATCAACATGCCAAAAGACTACACAAAGGCATGCAAGTCCACCGCACGAAGAGCGCTATCAATGGCAGCTCCCTGACAAACTGTGATCCACGGAAGACACTAAGGACTTTCGGAAGCAACTAAAGACTCTGCTCTTCCTGGAACACTATGGCCCAAACACATAATAGGAGCAACAGCCACGAACTAACGTCTCACCCGCATGCTCATTGTACATAGCACTGTATAAAGCTCATGCTGTAAATAGCGCATGCTAATCAACCTACCCACCCGCACACACATCCACTCTACAATATAAGAATACCTTGAACACAAACGCGAACGCCTTGATTGTTTGCTGTGCACTGCCTTGATTGAAGGATAAGGCGGGATAGAAATACCCTTTAAATAAATAAATAAATAAAATAAAAATTATTAAAGTGGACGGTGATCCATGGGGGGAAAATTCCTGGGATAAGCAAGATGGAATCTGTCTACCTTTTGGTATCCTGTCAGGTATCTTTGACTTGGATTGGCTACTGTTGTAAACAGGATACCATGCTTAATGGACCATTGGTCTGATTCAGTATGGCATATCTTACATTCTTAAAACTCAACCTTTGGAGTGGCTCATTTCAGTTTACATCTAATCATTTCTCGTATTTTATCATAATCTCTTTTGTAAAGTTAAATGTTATTTCAGTAAATTTCTTTGGTATCATCCTCCCATTATAAAGCAAAAATTATCATGTTGTGATCACTATTGCCAAGGGCCCCAGCACCATTACCTCTTGCACGAAGTCCTGTGTTCTGCTACGGGCAAGGCCTAAAATAGTTCCCCCTTTATTTGAATCCTGTACCAGCTGCTCCATGAAGCAGTCATTTATTTCATCTAAGAACTTTACCTCCCTAATATGTGCAGACATGACATTTATCCAGTTACGAGTTGGGGTAATTCAAATCAGCCATTATTGCTATGTTGCCAAATTTGTTAGCTCTCCTAATTTCTGTTAGCATTTTATTGTCTGTCAGTTCATTCTGGCCATGGGGCAGTCATACACTCCCTACTACTACTACTACTATTCAGCACTTATAAAGCACCACGCACGCAGCGCTGCACAGCTAACCTATAGGAGGTAGCCAACATACAAGAGACAGTCCCTGCCCGTCAGAGTCATGCTTATCAGAGTTTACAATCTAGTTAGAACAGTACATTAATTAGAACAGTACAGATCATTAGTCAGTTTGGTCATAAACGTTGACGGGGGTTAGGGTAAGATGAGGAAGGAGTCGGGATCTGAATGCTACGGTGAAGAGGTGGGTCTTAAACTTGGATTTGAAGAGGGCTAGGGAGGATGCTTGGTACACAGACACAGGTAGGCTGTTCCATGCGTAAGGTGCAGCAAGGTGAAAGGAGCACAGTCGGGAGTTCGCAGTGCGGGTGAAAGGCATTGATAGAAGTAGTTTGTTAGCGGAGTGCAAATTTTGAGAGGGGATGTAGGGAGAGATAAGAGATAAGAGGTATTGAGTGACCATAGAGTGAATGCATTTATAGATCAGCAGGAGAAGCTTGAATTGGATGCGGAGTTGGACAGGGAGCCAGTGAAGCGACTTGATAAGAGGAGTAATGTGGGCATGGCGAGGCTGGCAGAAGATTAGTCGAGCAGCGTGATTTTGTATAGATTAGATTGGAGGGGAATGAGGTGGCTCACGGGAAGACCAACGAGGAGTAGGTTGCAGTAATCAAGGCGAGAGGAGATTAAGGAGTGGATAAGTGTTTTGATAGTGTGTTCAGAGAGGAGGGGGGCAGATTTTGCTGATGTTGTAGAGAAAGAAGTAGCAGGTCTTTGCTACAAGCTGGATATGAGCGGGGACGGAGAGAGAGGTGTCAAAGATAACCCCTAGGTTGCGGGCCGAGGGAACAGGAAAGATAGTAGATCCATCCACATGGATTGAGAGAGGGGGACGTGGGGGGGAAGAGTTAGGTGGGAAGACAAGGAGTTCAGTCTTGGCCATGTTCAGTTTCAATCAGCAATGAGACATCCAGGCAGCGATGTCCGAAAGACAGGCAGAGATCTTGGACTGGGTTGCCAGAGAGATATTAGGTGTGGAGAGGTAGATTTGGGAGTCGTCGGCATAAAGATGGTACTGAAAGCCATGGGAGGAGATAAGTGCGCCAAGGCCTTGGGTATAGAGAGGAAAGAGGAGGGGGCCCAAGACAGATCCCTGGGGTACACCTACATGGAGCGGGGTAGGGGAAGAGGAGGAGCCACTAGAGCATACACTGAATGAGCGATGGGAGCAGTAGGAGGAGAACCAGGATAGTACGGAGTCCTTGAAGCCAAGCGAGGAGAGGGTGATGAGGAGGAAGTCGTGGTCAATGGTGTCAAAGGCAGCAGAAAGGTCAAGAAGGATGAGGACAGAATATAGGCCCTTGGATTTAGCCAGGAACAGGTCATTTGTGACTTTTGTGAGTGCCGTTTCAGTGGAGTGTAATGGACGGAAGCCGGATTGAAGTGGGTATAGGAGGACCTGGGAGGCGAGGAAGTCGAGGCAGCGATGGTGGACTGCTCGTTCTAATAGTTTGGATATGAAGGGAAGGAGGGAGATGGGTCGATAATTAGAAGGACATGTGGGATCAAGTTAGGGTTTCTTGAGGAGGGGTGTGACAAGAGCATGTTTGAGGTCAACGGGGACAATTGCAGTGGAGAGTGAAAGGTTGAGGATATGAGTGATGGAGGGAACAATGGTGAGGGGGATGGAACATAGGAGATGGGTGGGTTTAGGGTCTGATGAACAGGTGGTGGGTTTGGAGAAGGACAGAAGGAGTGTGGTTTCTTCCTCAGAGATTGGAGGGAAGGAGTAGAGGGTGGCAGAGGGAGTAGGGATGGGGGAGGAGAATCGGGGGGAGGGGAGGTAGATGGGGGGACAGGGAATTGTAGGGTAATCTTGTGGATTTTGTCGTGGAAGTAGTTGGCTAGGGTTTGGGCAGAAAGGGAGGGCGGGATCAGGGGTGGGGGGGACTTTGAGGAGAGAATTGAGGGTATTAAAGAGACGGCGAGGATCAGAGGCCAGGGAGTTGGTCAGATGGATGTAGTAATCTTGCTTGGCAAGTGCTAAGGCTGACTGAAAGGAGCCAAGCATGAATTTAAAGTGTAGAAGGTCTTCCAGGGAGCGGGATTTGGACCAAGCTTGTTCGGCAGAACAGGCACAGATGTGTAGGTGACGGATTGTGGGAGAAAGCCAAGGTTGGGGAGTAGATTGTTTGACAGGACATGGGGTGGGAGGGGCAAGAGTGTCAAGGGCTGAGGATAATGTAGCATTGTATGAAGATAATGCTTCGTCGACGGACTTGGAGGATAATATGGAGGAAAGAGATGGAGAGATGGTGGAGGAGAGAGTCAGGGGGTCAATAATATTAAGGTTTCTAAATAGGTCAGAGGAGACAGGACGAGGTTGGGACTGCGGAAGCTGAAGAGTAAATGTTAAGAGGTGATGGTCATATGAGGGAAGGATTGATTTGCGGAAGTTTGAAGGAGAGGAGTTGGAGAAGAGTATTAGGTCAAGGCAGTGACCGTGTAGATGTGTGGGGGCAGTGGAGCAAAGTTGGAGGTCGAATGAGGAGGTAAGAGTGAGGAACTTTGAGGCATGGGGGTCAGAGGGGTTGTCGATGTGAATGTTGCAATCGCCAAGAATAAGAATGGGGGAGGAGGGATCCATGAAGGCAGAAAGCCAGGAGTCGAAGTCGGAGAGGAAGGTTGATTTGGATTTGTCCGGTGGGTGATAAATAACAGCTATTCGGAGGGGAAGTGGTGAGAGGAGGTGAATGGAGTGGACTTCGAAGGAGAAGGGGGAGTGTGATTGGGGTGACAGGAGGGGTTGGAATTTGCAGGAGGGGAAGAGTAGGAGGCCAACGCCACCACCACGACCAGTAGATCGAGGTGTATGGGAGAACTGGTAGCCCCCACAGCAGAGAGAGGCAATGGAAGTGGTGTCATCTGGGGGAGCCAGGTCTCGGTCAAGGCAAGAAGGTGCAGGGCATTGGAGATAAAAAGGACATGAATGAAAGTGTTTTTTTTTTAATGACTGAGCATGCGTTTCATAGGGCGCATGAAAACGGGAGAGCGGAGGGGGGGAGGAGGGGGATATGGATAAGGTTGGATAAGTTACGTGTAGATTTCTTATCAGAGTGGCATGGGGGTCTATTTCTAGGGTAATGCTGAGATTTAGGTTTAGAGGGAGGAGGGTGTGGGTGGGTGTGACTGGGTGAGTGTGTTCTCCAACAGGGACATGAGGGAGGGGAAATGGGAAAAACGATGGTATCGGGTAGGTTATGTGAGGGATTATTTTTGGGGGTAGGGTTGGAGTTGATACCTATGGATGAGTGAATGAGGGATGAATGAGGGAGGGCGGAAGGAGGGAGGAGCGGGATGTGGATGAGATTAGATGGGGTATGTGAGGAACTTTCTTTAAAATCATCTCTAATACCTGAAGATTGGAGGATCGCCAATGTAACACCAATTTTTAAAAAGGGTTCCAGGGGTGATCCGGGAAACTACAGACCGGTGAGCCTGACATCAGTACCCGGAAAAATGGTAGAAACCATCATAAAGAATAAAATTACTCAGCATGTAGATAGTCATGACCTAATGGGAGACAGCCAACATGGCTTTAGACAAGAAAGATCTTGTCTTACTAATCTGTTATGTTTTTTTGAAGGAGTGAATAAACAGGTGGACAAAGGTGAGTGGGTTGATATTGTGTATCTGGACTTTCAGAAAGCCTTTGACAAGGTCCCTCATCAGAGACTTTTGGCAAAACTAAAGAGTCATGGGATAGGAGGCAGTGTACTATTGTGGATCAGGAACTGGTTAAAAGATAGAAAGCAGAGGGTAGGGCTAAATGGCCAATTTTCCCAATGGAGAAAGGTGAATAGTGGTGTACCCCAGGGATCTGTGTTGGGTCCACTGCTTTTTGACATATTCATAAATAACCTGGAAAGTGGAATAACGAGTGAGGTTATCAAATTTGCAGATGACACAAAACTATTTAAAGCTGTTAAAACCCAAGAGGATTGTGGAAAATTGCAAGAGGATCTTGATAAATTGGAAGACTGGGCATCAAAATGGCAGATGAAATTTAATGTGGACAAGTGCAAGGTTATGCACTAGGGAAGAACAACCCAAACTATGGTTACACGATGCAAGGTTCCACATTAGGAACCACAACCCATTGTGGATACCATGTTAAAACCCTCGGCCCAGTGTGCAGCGGCGGCCAAGAGAGCAAATAGAATGCTAGGTATGATAAGGAAAGGAATGGAAAATAAAACAAAAGATATTATAATGCCTCTGTATCATTCCATGGTGAGACCGCACCTTGAATATTGTGTGCAATTCTGGTCGCCGTATCTTAAAAAGGATATAGCAATTTTAGAAAAGGTTCAGAGAAGAGCCACCAAAATGGTAAAGGGCATGGAAGGATACTCCTATGAAGAAAGGCTAAAAAGGTTAGGGCTCTTTAACCTGGAAAAGAGACGGCTGAGGGGAGATATGATAGAAGTCTATAAATTAATGAACGGAGTGGAACGTGTAAACATAGATCGATTGTTTACCTTATCAGAATATAGAAAGACTAGGGGACATGCAATGAAGCTACAGGGTAAACTATTTAAGACTAATAAAAGAAAATATTTTTTCACTCAACGTGTACCATATTTTCCAGCGTATAAGACGACTGGGCGTATAAGACGACCCCCTACTTTTCCTGTGAAAATATAGGGTTTGGCCTATACTCGCCGTATAAGACTATCCCTCTTCCAGCGGGTGAAGCACAGGTTCTATTGCTGGCAATGGGGTCTATTTACTAATTGTATTACTAAGCAAGTGGCCGTACTTCAGTAAATCTAGCCCTTTCGTATGTTTCCATAAACAAATAGGTCTCGCCTCAAATCCAGTGTCACCCGTAGATGCACAGGGAGGATTTTCCACATCAAAGAGGCCCAAAGTAAAACATCTTTAGACCAACGGCAGATTTTCTTCACAAACCTCAGGAACTGTTAACAACTCTTCTCTCTGCGAGTGTAGAGTCCTGCCTGGAACACAAGAATGTGACCTAGCTGCCATGTAAAAAGGTCCCAGCCCGAGTAGCACCTTAAACATAGTCATCAATACCTTATATTGCACATGAAACTGAATGGGGAGCTAGCGGAGCAGAATCAGCGCTGGGGTCACAGAATCACATTTCTATAAGCCCTTGATAAGTTGAGCCGTAGTGTTTCTACTGGAGATCTTTCTTGGGCAAGCCCAACAATAGAACATTATCCTCCCTTTTACTGTCAATGTAAAAAAACCCTGGCTTCTGCTGCCCTGAGTCTGCTCCATCAGCGGAGAGGAGAAGGGGCCGCGGGACAGCTGATTCTGCCGCTGCCACGGCGGCAGCAGCAGAAGCCAGGGTTTTGTTTTTTTGTTTCCCTTCGTCGCGGGCCACACAAAGTTCTCTCGCGGGCTGCAGACCCCGGGTCTAAGCTGATAATTTTCCGCAGAGTTAAAAAAAAAAATTATACTGGCGTATAAGACGACCCCCGAATTTTGAGCATATTTGCAGGGGTTAGAAAGTCGTCTTATACGCCGGAAAATACGGTAATCAAACTCTGGAATTTGTTACCGGAGGATGTAGTAAAGGCTGTTAGTGTAGCTGGGTTTAAAAAAGGTTTGGACAAGTTCCTGGAGGAAAGGTCCATAAACCATTATTAAGAAGGGACCCAGGATATCAATGCCTGAACCAATACAAGCATTGTGAAACCTGTGTCCCTTGGGGAAACTGCTAGGTACGTATGACCTAGAGTGGCCACTGTTGGAAACAGAATACTGGGCTTGATGGACCTTAGTCTGACCCAGTATGGCATATCTTATGTTCTTATGTTCTTAGTGTGAGAAGGAAATCGGGGGAGGTGGGGGGGCAGAGTTGGGGTTGATATTACCTGATGAGAGAAGGTGCAGGAGTATTAGAGAGAGAGGTAGAGTGGAGATAGTATGGCGGAAGCGAGGGTGGGGTTGCCTTAAAGAGAGGGGGGTTGGTTGAATGTGGGGGATGGTGTGAAGAAGCTCAAGAGCAGGTGCTAGGCTAGGGGCAGAATAGAGGGAGAAGTGAGGAAGGTAGATAGGGGGGCTGGTTGAATGCGGGGGATGGTGTGAGGAAGCTCAAGAGCAGGTGCTAGGCTAGGGGGCAGAGTGGAGGGAGAAGTGAGGAAGGGAGGGGGATGGTAGAGGGACAAGGAGGGAGGGTTTTGGTAGGAGGGGAGGCAGTTGGGGAGGATAATGAAGAGGGAGGACAATGAGATGTGGGGCCATGGTAGTGGGCAGCAAGTTCTGAGCAAGCAATGGGTAGCAGGTACTAAGCAAAACAACGGGTAGCAAGTGATAGACAAACAAGCAGGCAGTAGTTAGCAGTTCAATGCAAGCAGTGGGTAGCAGGCAGAGGATAAACAGTGGGTAACAGTTCTATGCAACAATGGGGGCAACAGTATGCAAACAGTGGGTAGCAGTACTATACAACAATGGGGGCAACAGTATGCAAACAGTGGATAGCAGTACTATGCAACAATGGGGGCAACAATATGCAAACAGTGGGAAGCAATTCTATGCGACAAGGGGGGCAACAGTATGCAAACAGTGGGAAGCAGTTCTTTGCGACAATGGGTGGCAGTATTATGCAGACAGTGGATAAGCAATGGATAACAGTTTTATGCAGGCTATGGGTAGCAGTTCTATGCAGGCAATGGGTAGCAGTTTTATGCAGTCAATGGGTAGCAGTTCTATGCAGGCAATGGATACCAGTTCTATGCAGGCAATGGATAACAGTTCTATGCAGGCAATGGGAAGCAGTTCTATGCAGGCAATGGATAGCAGTTCTATGCAGGCAATGGATAACAGTTCTATGCAGACAATGGGAAGCAGTTCTATGCAGATGATGGATAACAGTTCTATGCAGGCAATGGGAAGCAGTTCTATGCTGACGATGGATAACAGTTCTATGCAGACGATGGATAACAGTTCTATGCAGGCAATGGGAAGCAGTTCTAAACAGACAATGGGTGGAGGAGTGATTGTGCTTACTCGGTTCCAGGGAGCTATGGTGATTTGGAGGAGCAGGGTAGATGGATTACACCAGAGCGCCTCCGGGCCCGCGTCTAAGGGCCACACCAAAGGGCCCACTGGCAAGGCCCTCAGGTGCGGGCCCACAAGGCGCGGGCGTGCCTGCTGGAGCACGCCACTTTAAGGGCAGATTGCCCTTTGATGTTGGCTGGCTGGCGGTGTGAGTGAAGGCTCCTGCTGGAGCACGCTGCTTTAAGGGCCAATCACCCTTTGATGTTGGCTGGCTGGTGGCGTGAGTGAAGGCTCCCGCTGGAGCACGCCGCTTTAAGGGCCGATCGCCCTTTGATGTTGGCTGGCTGGTGGCGAGTGAAGGCTCCCGCTGGAGCACGCCGCTTTAAGGGCCAATCGCCCTTTGATGTTGGCTGGCTGGCGGCGTGAGTGACTGTGAGAAGCGAAGAGAATAGCTGAGAGCCACTTAACCTTCCATTGCCCATTTCCCTGTAAAATAGTTATCTCCAAGTTAAAATGCCCTGTTCAATGTAATTTCAGTTTGTTCAATGTAAACTGCCTTGATACCATGAAATGTTAAATAAAAATAATAAAATAAATAAATATTCTATAATGCATTTTTTCCTACAGAACATTTAACCTGTTTGATTCAGTGCCTTCTTTAAGATATAGCACCACTGTTACATAAGTTTGCTCCACCCTATCATTCAATATAACTCGTAACCTGGTATCACAGGGTTCCATTGGTTATCCTACTTCTATTAAGTTTCTGAGATACCAAATATATCTATTCATTCAGTGCAATCAGTGGCATATATTCCACCCAAGCAGCCCTCACAATATGGGGGGGAGGGGGGCCCGTGTAGCAGTCGGGGGGGGGGGGAGGGGGCTGGGTAGACAGAGGCAGTGGCAGCAGCATGGCAAACTTACTTTAACATGTGTGCCGCGCTGTCTCAGTCTCATAATAACAGCCACACTGCGAGACTTCAGCAACAAAAAATTATAAATGCCACAATGGAGAAGGGTATGGAAGCCTCAGACGGGGATAAAACGCTGGTAGAAAAACTGAACTACACAGCGTGACACTTGCCCTGTTGTCATTCATAGGCTTCTAAATGCACTGCTGTTTTTTTTTATCAATTTCTAAATGCATTTAGAAGTTAAAAAAAAAATCAATGCCACTTATAGCAATTCCTGTCTCAAAGGGCGTAGACACACCACAGATGTACTGTCAACTTGGGTTTTGCCTCATAAATTCAGAGGCTGTTTCAGGACATTACTGAAATAAGTGTGAAAACTCTCCTGGGAACATAAGACTCAAACTAACGAGCTATATAAATATGGAGGGGCAGCCAAGCTGACTTCCAAATACACCCAAGAGCATGATGTCACAAGGCAGTGTACCAATCGATGGATTGATTTAATCCGTTTGGTTGCCTTGAATTTAAAGTGAAAATCCACTTCTGTTCCATTCTTGCTAAACGCTGTTCCATTCATCCCTGAGAAGGATCTTGAATACCATCCAAAACAAACCAGCGCAAGTGTTGCCATTGATGATTAAAGGCAAGACAATGTTGTACTATGGGTGCTTTTAAAACCTGATTATGTAAACGCGATTTATGCTCTCTCAAACAAACTTTAATAGATCTCACAGTGCATCCAACATATATCAGGGGACATGGGCAGATGATTAAATAAACTACCCATGTGGACTGGCAAGTGGTTGCAAGTTTCAGCAGGTAAGTAGCTTTAGAAAACGTGTGCATCCATTCTGTTAAGGTCAATGAAGTGGCACACATTGAACAACTTCCACAAGGGCTATGACTTCTACCCTTTCCTTGGGGGGGGGGGGGGCAACTGATGATGAAAAATCAGAATGGGCCAATATATCCCTTAGGTTCTTTGCCCGCGTGAAAGCTATACAAGGGCCATTATGGAAGATCTCATGTAACTGCAAAACATGCCAATGAGTATATATACTTTGCGCTGAAATTTATTCCTGGTCCTTGTATTGTAATACACAAACTTACTTCACCATATTATCGGGTGCTCGTTTTTATAACAATAAAGATCTGTTGGCATATTTAGCTCTCAAAATTCTCACCATACAACCCCCTGTGGATATCCCCTCTCTAATAACTGTGCAGTAAGGACTTTAGTTTGTATAAAAAAATCTTTCTCCTCTGAGCATACTCGATGTAAACGAAAAATTGACCAATTGGAAGAGCACATTTTAATTTGTAGGGATGATGAAAATCAAAATGTAGGAATTTATTTTGATCTACACTCTTCCTATAAAGTGATGTAATAAGATGAACGGTACTTACTAACACTGAAACATCTAAAAATTACATACTTTTAGTAGTCTGAGTCATAGAGAACTGCAAATGAGAATCCTACTGCCAAACGATAAACTCATCCAATAGAGCCTTAGTGACACTCCAAACACGGAATATATAATCTATGAATGGCATCCAACATTTAATACTTGTAAACCATTCTGATGGATAAAGAAATTGTTCCTCAAAATGGGAAACATACAGATTGTTTATATTGGGAGCTACCGTAGCCCCCATAGATACCCCTTGTATCTGTAAATAAAAATTGGCCCCAAAACGGAAATAATCCCTGGTTACCACTAACTCAGCAAGGTTCATCAAAAACTGAGATGTAATCCATTCAGTTGAAGGGCGCTGTGTTAAAATTTGGTTCAATAAAAATAAAGATGATTGTTGAGGGATGTTGATGTATAGGATGTTATATCCAAAGTCACTAGCATGTCATTGTTACTCTCGAAAGGAACTGATGATAAATTCCTCAGGAAGTCAGAAGTATCGTGCAGATATGATTTAGCCCCCCTTACCCAAGGTTGCAGAAAATGGTCAAGAAACACTGACAAGGGTTCCAAAAAAGATGCTTGACCCAATACTATAGGTCATGCTGGGGGTGCACACAAGGTTTTATGAACTTTAGGAACAGTGTAAAAATACGGAATATGAGAGGACTGTACCCAAAGAAATTTGTACTCCTGTTAGGTAAGTACATCATCCAGTTGTGCTTGATATAAAATCTGAAAAACTTGATTTTGTAGATTTACAGTGGGGTCAGAAGGCAATTGTAAATAATATTTTGTATTAGAAAGCTGTCAATGTATTTTGGTCAAATATTGGTCCTTATGCTGTATAACTATGGAGGCCCCTTTGTCGGTTGGTTTGATGATAATATCTTGTCTCATTTTAAGATACTGCAATGCCTGACACTGTGGGACAGGCAAATTATATTTTTTTCAAGATTTAGATTATCTGGACTCCAAACATGTAAGATCATGTAACAGCAAGTCACTGAAGGTGGCTTCATGTGGGTCCAAAGGTCCAGAGGGCATCCAATGCAATTTTGGACAAAAAAGGGACTGAGAAGTAAGTTGGGAAGAGTCTCTATTGGCAAAGAAAATCTTAGGGGCTTGTTTACAAAGCCACGGTAGTGGTTTCCGATCGCTATCAGAGCCGCGGCCCCATTGATTTCAATGGGGTCGTGGCTCTGATAACGATCGGAAACTGCTACCACGGCTTTGTAAACAAGCCCCTTAATTTGTAAGATTACAACATAGTTGTACAATATAGTTACAACAGTCCCTGGGGCTGACATGCTCTGCATCAGACAGACCTTGTCACATGTTGCAATGTGTACAGTGCATAGTACCAGATCATGGCTTTGGTCTACTGCAGGAGGGTGCCCGCCAACATACCCACACCATGCTGACATGCGGGTTGGCAGGTGCCTAGGGCACAAGGTCTGGATGAGGGGGAGCAAAGGCATACATGGATGGCCACATAGCCCCCCCAACCATCTGCCTCTGCAGGGACCCCATCAGCACCTGTCACTGTTACGTCTTGGAGGGAGGATAACAGCCACTGCTGTGGTAGTACCCCGGGCATCTGCATTTTGCAACTACATGGAGGCTACAGTTGCTGGCACTATCGGCCTTTTTCCCCACAGCTGGATTCAGCGACAGCAGGGATCCCTGCCTGGGGTGCCATGACCATTGGACAACCCCATGAGGCACATCTCCTTTCTGCTGCAGCAGCAGCAGCATGTCTGTGTGCCGCCACTGTCACTGTGGGATCATGACAGACATCACAGATGGTAATGCAGATGGTCAGATACCCCTATGAGGAGAGGCTAAAAAGGTTGGGCCTCTTCAACCTGGAGAAGAGATGGCTTAGGGGAGATATGATGGAGATCTATAAATTAATGATTGGAGTGGAATGGGTACACGTAGATTGATTGTTTACCGTTCCACTCCAGAGAAAATAGGGGACATGCAATGAGGCTACAGTGTAACCCATATAAGACTAATAAGAGAAAATATGTTTTCAGTCAATGCGTAATCAAACTCTGGAATTCATTACTGGAAGATGTAGTAAAAGCTGTTAGTGTAACTGGGTTTAAAAAAGGTTTGGACAGGTTCCTGGGTAAAGATCCATTAAAGGGGACCTGGGATATCCACTGTATGCCCCGATACAAGCATTGTGGAATCTGTGTGTTTTTTGGGGAAACTGCTAGGTACTTGTGGCCTAGATTGACCACTGTTGGACACAGGATACTGGGCATGATGGACCTTGGTCTGACACAATATGGCATATTTTTTAATCTTATGTTCTTATGTGCCACCTAGGCAGCTGCCTGGTCTGCTCTATGCACCAGCAACCCCCACTGCATGACCCACATGCCACCTCCTTTGCCCCATTTGCACCATCAACATAGTGCCCTTTCATACTTGGGCACTATACTGTTATTGCTAATGGAGCACTACTATCACTCACTTGGGCTCCCCTGTCTGTGCATCACATTGCGGTCATTAAGATAGGGTCTCTCTCCTCAAAATACACCCTTTCCAAAAGGTTTTATTTTGCATTCTCAACATTAAAGGGCTTTAACACATGTTAGTGCAACAGGTGTTAAGGGAACACCCATTGTTAATGCCCTCTCTCTGCCCCATTAATGCTCACTCTCCACCTACTGCACCCTTTGCGCTGCAGGAGACTAATGCCTGTTAATTCAGCTTTTTCACAGCATAAAGGATGCAAGGGTGCCGATAACAGGCGTTAATGGCACTCTGGCTCCCTTAGCGCTCTTTAGTAAACATACCCCTAGGGAGATAAAGTTCCTAGATGAAATAAATGACTGCTTCTTGGAGCAGCTGGTTCATGAACTGACCAGAGGGGAAGCCATATTAGACCTAGTCCTTAGTGGAACACCAGATCTAGTGCAAGAGATAAGGTTGTTGGGGCCACTTGGCATAGTGATCATAGCATGATCGCCTTTGATTTAATTAGTGGAGGAGGGATAGTAAGGAAATCCACAGTACTACCTTTTAACTTTCGAAAGGGAGACTATGATAAAATGAGGAAAACAGTTAAGAAAAAACTAAAAGGAGCAGTTGCAAAGGTTAAAGACGTACATCAGGCTTGGCTGTTGTTGAAAAATACTATCTTGGAAGCCCAGACCAGCTGTATTCCACGCTTTAAGAAAAGTGGAAGGAAGTCGAAAAAACTGCCAGCATGGTTTAAAGGTGAGGTCAGAGAGGCTGTTGTTGCCAAAAAGGCATCTTTCAGGAAATGGAAAAAAGAGCCAAACGACGAAACCTGGAAACAGCACAAGCACTGGCAAGTCAAATGCAAGGCATTGATAAGGCAGGCAAAGGGAGAATTTGAGAAGAAGCTTGCTGCGGAAGCAAAGACGCAAAGTAAAGACCTTTTCAAGTACATTCGTAGCAAAAAACCTGTGAGAGAGTCAGTTGGTCCATTAGATGATAAAGGGGTTAAAGGAGCACTAAGAGGCGACAAGGCGATAGCGGAGAGACTGAATGAATTCTTTGCTTCAGTCTTTACTGAGGAAGAAGTAGGGATGTTACCCATGACTGAAGTGGTATTTAAAGGTACGGAAGAATTGAAGGAAATATCGATACATCGGGAAGATGTATTACAACTATTAGATAAACTGAAGAGTAGCAAATCACCTGGGCCGAATGGTATACATCCAAGGGTGTTGAAAGAACTGAAATATGAGATTGCAGACCTGCTATTAGTAATCTGTGAACTATCATTAAAATCATCTCTAATACCTGAAGATTGTAGGATCGCCAATGTAACACCAACTTTTAAAAAGGGTTCCAGGGGTGATCCGGGAAACTACAGACTGGTGAGCCTGACATCAGTACCAGGAAAAATGGTAGAAACCATCATAAAGAATAAAATTACTCAGCATGTAGATAGTCATGACCTAATGGGAGACAGCCAACATGGCTTTAGACAAGGAAGATCTTGTCTTACTAATCTGTTATGTTTTTTTGAAGGAGTGAATAATCAGGTGGACAAAGGTGAGTCGGTTGATATTGTGTATCTAGACTTTCAGAAAGCCTTTGACAAGGTCCCTCATCAGAGACTTTTGGCAAAACTAAAGAGTCATGGGATAGGAGGCAGTGTACTATTGTGGATCAGGAACTGGTTAAAAAATAGAAAGCAGAGGGTAGGGCTAAATGGCCAATTTTCCCAATGGAGAAAGGTGAATAGTGGTGTACCCCAGGGATCTGTGCTGGGTCCGCTGCTTTTTGACATATTCATAAATGACCTGGAAAGTGGAATAGTGAGTGAGGTTATCAAATTTAAAGTTGTTAAAACCCAAGAAGATTGTGGAAAATTGCAAGAGGATCTTGATAAATTGGAAGACTGGGCATCAAAATGGCAGATGAAATTTAATGTGGACAAGTGTAAGGTTATGCACCTAGGGAAGAACAACCCAAACTATGGTTACACGATGCAAGGTTCCACATTAGGAACTACCACCCAGGAAAAAGATTTAGGCATCATTGTGGATACCATGTTAAAACCCTAGGCCCAGTGTGCAGCAGCGGCCAAGAGAGCAAATAGAATGCTAGGTATGATAAGGAAAGGAATGGAAAATAAAACAAAAGATATTATAATGCCTCTATATCGTTCCATGGTGAGACTGCACCTTGAATATTGTGTGCAATTCTGGTCGCCGTATCTTAAAAAGGATATAGCGATTTTAGAAAAGGCTCAGAGAAGAGCCACCAAAATGGTAAAGGGCATGGAAGGATACTCCTATGAAGAAAGGCTAAAAAGGGTAGGGCTCTTTAACCTGGAAAAGAGACGGCTGAGGGGAGATATGATAGAAGTTATAAATTAATGAACGGAGTGGAGCGGGTAAACGTAGATCGATTGTTTACCTTATCAGAATATAGTAAGACTAGGGGACATGCAATGAAGCTACAGGGTAAACTATTTAAGACTAATAAAAGAAAATATTTTTTCACTCAACGTGTATTCAAACTCTGGAATTTGTTACCGGAGGATGTAGTAAAGGCTGTTAGTGTAGCTGGGTTTAAAAAAGGTTTGGACAAGTTCCTGGAGGAAAGGTCCATAAACCATTATTAAGAAGGGACCCAGGATATCAATGCTTGAACCAATACAAGCATTGTGGAACCTGTGTCCCTTGGGGAAACTGCTAGGTACATATGACCTAGATTGGCCACTGTTGGAAACAGAATACTGGGCTTGATGGACCTTGGTCTGACCCAGTATGGCATATCTTATGTTCTTATGTTCTTATGAGTTCTTCCCCTTAGCGCAACAAGGAGTGCTTCATTACTTCATGTTCATATGCTCGGACAAAAATCCTCAGTCCCAGGACCCTATCTTGGAGGCACATAGTTTGGCTGCCTTCACTCCCACTATTGCTGCTTGGGTTCTGCCTGCCTATCGTTCTTCTGTTTTGATCCTCTTATGGTTATAGCCTTCCAGTCTATGTCAATGCTGTGATGGCGCACCTCAGGTGTTTTGAGGCCCTCCAGCCACTCTGAGTGCATTTTTCTTTTCATGTCGATGTTGTTTTAGTCTCTCAAAGTATTTTGTTGTTTTCCTTCCAATCTGAGTGCTTCTTTGCCCTTCTCTAGTATCTTGAGGTATTTTTGTGTCAGTTTGCCATTCCAATGGTTTATAGCTTTTCTACTGAGGAGTGGTCTAGTGGTTGGGGCAAGTTACCTCAGGCCGGACTGTCAGGGGTTCAAATCCCACTAGAGGACAGCAACCTTGGGCCAGAAGGACTGGGTTTTCTAGTCCCACAGGTGCTCCTTGTGGTCTTGGACAAGCCACTTAACCTTCCATTGTCCATGTTCCCTGTAAAATAGTTATCTCCAAGTTATAATGCCCTGTTCAATGTAAATCGCTTTGATATCATGAAAGGCAGTATATAAGAGAGGATAAATAAATACTGTGCCCTTTGTCTTTCTTTTGGCGCCATGTAGTGTTTGTGAAACGTTTGATGGCTTGTAGTGCTGTTGCCTCTGTTATACATGCCTGTCAGCAAGTTTTGAGCAAGTGTCTTTGGAAATGGATTGTGGCCCCACTATTATAAAATTGCTTGCGCCAAAAATTTCAATGGGGTCGAATGAAGTGAAGCAGCAAATGACTTGGTATCCAAAGACTAACTGAACAAGGTTCTAAACCAAATATGAACTATATCAAAATTTTTTGACATGCATATCACTAGCATGTAACACTTTTTTAAAATTGGTTTGAAACAAAGTTTTAAAATGAAAAAACAAAATCAAGCTAATGGTTACAAGAAGCAGAAAACAATCCAGAAATACAATGTACATAAAGAAAAAATAAACCTCCCCATACCATCCAGCCCTCATCAAGGAAAGGTTAAGCTGCCATACAAACATAAGTTAGATCAAAAAGGTCAAATCAAGCAAATGGACCAAAACCCAACATATTTAGGGTGAATCAACTATTAGCTCAAATTCTACTTCTCTTCCATCACTAGTTTGTCTTGAAGAAAATCTTCCAATATACAAGGTCAGAAAAATGTATGTATTTCCCTGAACTTTCAGCAGGCATTTGCAGAAAAAGTGAAAAAAAAGGTAATCTGAGATTTTATGACTAGAAAACTTTTCCTATGAACATGGTTAGTCCTTGTTACATCAGGGAAAATAGATATTTTATGCCTAGAAAAAGGAATACATTTAACCCTGAAATACTCCTGAAGAGCCATATTTGTATCCATCTCCTAGGAGAAAACAACCAAAAGAGTGGCCCTGTTACAATATTATCAGAAGATTCTAGAAAAGCTAAAAAAATCAAAGTTGTCAGCTGGCACCATGTTCCCTTCACTATTACAGCAAATAAAAGATAAAAATATAGATATAGAAATCTGATTGTAATTAGCAATTTTTAAAACATCCCACGTGTATATAAGCAATAGCTCTCAAGGAGATAACTGAAATACCAGAACATTTGCAACTCTCAGATTTTTTGACCTCAACAAGTTCTCAATACTATACAATTTTTGATGCACTATTCCAGAAGTAGAAACTGATTGAGTAGCAAATTGAGCTTCTACTGAATCCACATGAGATTCCACCAATGTAACATGTTTATCATATTCTCGTAATTTAAGTACTGCTTCTTTAAAAAGCACCACAAACTTGGTAAGTAAATTATCCAATTTCTGCTTAGTTCTTATAACCACATCCCAAATGTCCAACAAAGTGATATCTTGCAGTTTCACTGAAGCATTCACTATCTGTGCTGCCACTGCAGAAGATGAAACAATAATTCTGGGCATAGGGACACTTAGGGGTATGTTTACTAAATGGCGGTAGTGGCTTCTGTGCGATCAATGGGGCTGCAGTTCCGATATTGCACGGAAGCCACTACCACCATTTCATAAACATCCCCCTTAGGTTAGATTCTTCTAGAAGGATGACAGGAGCAAATGCTGGTGTCCCTCCTAGACTTGGACACTCTTCCTCATCAGAGTACCCAGGGCTAGGTGTCCCAGAAGTCATTGCAGGAATATTGGAGCAGACCTTTCACCAGAACTCAAAGAAACAGTAGTCAAAAATGAATGATCAAGTAGCCTTGTCTTCTTCATGGTAGTCATTTGACTGGAGCTACAGTGATGATCCATGAAGCCCTTAACAACTGGAAGAGTTGATGCAGATTGTTTCTTTGAGGTTACCTTTGCTTTCCTTTTTGGACCCATCGCTAATACTAACTGGACCCTCAGTGAACCTCAATGTCTTTGAAGGGGCTCCAAAGGAAGTGCTCGCCTTTGGCCATGCCCCTTCACTAGCATACCACAGGGTTCACAGCTTAAATGGTGTTTCAGAAGCCACTACTAATGTCACCATACTGAGGCAGGGATTTTCAAGCTGACCGCTGCTAGATGGAATGAATTCAGTAAGCAACTGGACACCAAGGTTCTCTCTGTTGTCCTCCTCACTCTAGCACCCCTCAGGGCAGCTCCTCTCACAGACACAGACGTGCTCATAGGTTAAATGGTGTTCCAGAGGCCCCTGCTGATGATGTCATCAAGTTTACTATTGCTAGATAGAATGTGGTGAGCAGCTGGGCACTGGAGTTTCTTCTGTAGTCTTTCTTACTCCAACACCCCTCAAGGCAAATCCTCTCAACTAGCATCTATCTCTTCAGTTTATTTACTTGGATATTTTGAAAAATGAAATTCAAAATAGTTCGTACACATGTATTTTCCCAGACGTTTGTATCTTTTTCTAAATCTTGGCATGGTTCTAACTGCTTCTTGCTTTTAGTTCTCAAGCTTTGATGTTAGTTTGTTGAAATGTGTTTCTTTGTGTGTATTAAAGAACACACTTGTCAATTACACTTATCTGGTAATGCATACTTAAAGCTCTTCCTTGTTAAAAATTAATATTGCTTATAATATACCAGTTGCATAGAATGGACATGAATACCACTAGTATACTGGGAATGCATTTCTCATAGAGCCGAGTCACTATTTTACTTTCAATGAGACTTTTCACTACAATTTAAAAATACAATTTAATTAATCATTGCAAATATCCTAGAGATTTTATTTCTAAAAAGAGAAAAAAAAGTATGCAGCTTTGCAACCCGACTTTTCATGACAGCTTTTTTTATCCAACATATCAACATATCAAATAAAGCACCATATGGTGTGGTTCGAGATAAAAGCCAAGGTGCAGTCCAATCATAGCAAGCTCAAAGTCCTAAACTTCAAAAACACTGACTTCAGTAAAATGGCCAAGTACCTAAAGGAGGAGTTGGCAGGGTGGAAGGGGATAAGGGAAGTGGAATTGCAATGGGCTAAACTAAAGGTCTTTCTGGATTGGTGCTTCGGGGTTTATATTTGGTAGTCATTTTTTACCCGGAGGTGGGTTTTGTATTGAAGGACTCTTTTTTTGGGCAATAAAAGGGGCAACAGATAAATATGTTAGAAAAGTAAATAAAAACAAGAGGAGAAGGAAACCTATTTGGTTTTCCAAAGAAGTGGCTGCTAAAATAAAGGCAAAAACACAGCTTTCACAAAATTCAAAAGCTTGCAAACAGAGGAACACAGTAAGGAATACAGGATCAAACTCAGACAAAAAGAGAAATAAGGAAAGCAAAATCAAAGGCTGAGGAAAAGATGGCTAAAGATGTTAAGTGTGGCGACAAAACTTTCTTCAGGTATATTCGGGAAAGGAAGAAGATCAGAGGTGGAATTGCAGCACTCAGAAGTGCTGGGAACGGACTGGTGGAAAGTGACATTGAAAAAGCGAAATTGCTAAACAAATACTTCTGCTCTGTTTTTACTAAAGAAAACCCTGGAGAAGGCCTACCGGTGACTCCCAAATATAAAAATGGGAATGAAGTAGATACCACACCATTCGCAGAAGATGATGTGTTAGAACAACTTGCAAAACTGAGAGTGGACAAGGCCATGGGACCGGATGGGATACATCCCAGGATACTGAAAGAGCTCAGAGAGGTTCTTGCAGGGCCGTTAAAGGATGTTTTCAGCAGATCCTTGGAAACAGGAAAAGTTCTTCAGGACTGGAGAATGGCTGATGTGGTACCTTTACACAAAAGTGGTGACAGGGAAGAAGTGACAAACTACAGGCCCGTGAGCCTTTCGGTGGCGGGAAAAGTAATGGAGGTGCTGCTGAAAGAGCGAATAGTGGACTTTCTCAAAACCAACAGGTTGCAAGATCCGAGGCAACATGGTTTTACTGAAGGATGATCTTGCCAAACAAATCTGATTGAGTTGTTTGACTGGGTGACCAGAGAACTAGATCAGGGGCATGCGATGGATGTCGTCTACCTAGATTTCAGCAAAGCCTTACTGTTCCTCATAGGAGGCTTATCAATAAACAGCAGTTTGGGGTTGGGTCCCAAGGTGGTAAACTGGATCGGATATTGGTTGACTGACAGACAACAGAAGGTGATGGTAAATGGAGCTCACTTGGATGAAAGGAAGGTAATTAGCAGGGTGCCCCAGGGTTTGGTCCTGAGCCCAGCACTGTTTTTTTATTTATTTTTATTCTCTTATATACTGTGCTATTCTGCATCAGTGCTGTTTACACTGAACAAACATTGAACAGGGCATTATAACTTGGAGATAACTATTTTACAGGGAACATGGGCTATGGAGGGTTAAGTGGCTTACCCAACACCACAAGGAGCACCTGTGGGACTAGAAACCCCAGTCCTTCTGGCCCAAGGTTGCTGTCCTCTAGTGGGATTTGAAGCCCCAACCTTCTGGCCTGAAGTACCTTGCCCCAACCACTAGGCCACTCCTCCACTCCAATGTTCAATGTATGTGTGAGTGATATTGCTGAAAGACTGAATGGAAAAGTCTGTCTTTTTGCAGATGACACGAAAATTTGCAACAGAGTCGACTCCCCCGAGGGAGTGGTTAACATGAGGAAAGATCTACAAAAGCTGGAAGAATGGTCTAATGCTTGGCAATTAAGATTTAATGCAAAGATGTGCAGTGTCATGCACTTGGGTAGCAGAAATCCAAGGGAAATGTATGTGATATGGGGCGAGAGGTTGGTGTGCACGGATCAGGAGAAAGACCTTGGTGTGATTGTAGATCTCAAGGTGGCAAAACAGTGCGACAAGGCAGGGGAAAAGGCAGGAGGATGTTGGGCTGCATACAATGAGGAATTATCAGCACAAAGGAAGAGGTACTAATGCCATTGTATAAGTCACTGGTGAGGCCTCACTTGGAATACTGTGTTCAGTTTTGGAGACCATATCTTGCAAAGGATGTAAAAAGACTGGAAACTGTTCAGAGGAAGGCGACCAAAATGATTTGGAGCCTGCATCAGAAGACTTATGAGAAGAGACTTGAAGACCTAAATATGTACACTCTGGAGGAGAGGAGGGGCAGGGGAGATATGATTCAGACCTTTAAATACTTAAAGAAAAATAATGAACAAACAAACCTCTTCCAAAGACGGGGAAGCTGTAAAACCAGAGGACATAACATGAAGCTGCAAGGTGGTAAATTGAAAAGCAATGTCAGGAAATAAAGGGTGGTGGATGCTTGGAATGCCCTCCTGATGGAAGTGGTGGGGGCAAACACAGTGATGGAATTCAAAATGGCATGGGACAGACACAGTGAATCCCTTTACAGCAACAGGATAAAATCAAAATAAATGGAACCATCTAATTTCTCAACAAATAGGGGTGTCCTACATGGAGCGGTGGGTTCACCCCTAAACAAAGAAATAGGGAGGTGTGGCCTGCAGAGAGTGGCAGGTGCACCTATTCCTGCCATCTTACTGGGCAGACTAGATGGACCATACTGGTCTTTATCTGCCATCATTTACTATGTTACTATATGTTATAGCCTCAGATTTCATTGTCTGAAGGCTGGAGAATACTAGAGATGAATCAGTTTTGTCTACTGAACAGCTGCAGGTAGTTTCCTCCTTTTCCTGCTGAATCTATATGCATGCTTAGTCATGGTGGGAGAGGTGAGGGAATGATTTGGGATAGCCTATCAAAATTACCACTTAAATGCAGCAGGTAAAATTTAAATAATAAAAAATCAACACATTAAGTCAAGAAAAGAATTACAATACAATATTTATGTTTGTAAAGCAGAGTAGTATGTTTAAGCAAACATACCATGGAATTTATTTTCAGATGACCTATACCAGAATCCTAGAAAATCAGAGGGCATTTTAAAGTCAGGGATTAGTATGTTTGCTTAAGTGAAACTTTGCAATAATCCTTATTTCTTAATGACTGTAAAACAGTAGCAGATGACTTGTCACAGATGCTGCAGGAAGGTTTACAGATGCTGTAGGAAGGCATCCAGTCCTGACATAGATAGCTTGGAAGAGAGATGACTGAGAGGGGATATGATAGAGGTCTATAAAATCGGTGTTGTGGAATCGGTAAATGTAGACCAGTTGTTTACTCCTTTAAAAAGTAGAAAGAATAAGAGGCATGCAATGAATGGAATCTTTCTGCCTTTGGGGAACCTGACAGGTACTTGTGACCTGGATTGGCCACTGTTGGAAGCAGGATACTGGGCTTGATGGACCTTTGATCTGACCCAGTATGGCATATCTTATGTTCATGTAGGAAGCATCCCTGGCTTAAAATGAAATAAAACCTCAACTGTAATATTTCAATTGAATTTCATTTTGAAATCTGTATTTTGCCCTGAATTGGATCATTGTAAACTGTCTTTATAGCTATGGAAATGTTAGAAAATGCACATGATGAACTAGACTTTCCTTTGAAAAAGTTTATCTTAAAAAAAGGGTTGTAATGATATCTGAAATGATGCCACGCCTAGGAAACAGAAAGGTGGGCTCCCAAAAAACCTGTTGGGCCATGTCCTCTAAATCAGGTAATTGCAAATTGAAAAAAGTCTGTGTAGCAACCATCTGGCAATTGGCTTTACTTCAAATATTTGTTTTATAACTGAATATTTTATGAGCTATGGAATATAGCTGCTCAAATTGTGGTAACATTGGCTGGCTGCGATTTATTGTCAAATGTGACAAGACGCCTAGTAATATTTTGCTATTATTAGAATCAGTTCAAAGAATGGAGACCTAGGGGTATTTTTACTAAACTGCGCTCAAGTGCGCGGCGCACAATAGCGTGCGCTAAGGTACCTTAGCGCACGCTAATGATGAGTTTTTGTGCCCCGCACACGTGCACGCCGCACTAAAGTGCCCGCTCATGTGCGTGGCACGCTGATGTGCGATAGAGGCGTGGAAAGGCTCTCGGAGGGCGGAGGAAGGCTCCCCAGGGGTGGAGAGAAGGGGTCAATGGGTGGAGAGTGGGAGGGGAGAGGCTCCCCGCACAGGAGCGGGGCTGAAATTCAAGTAAAAAAATACCACGAGTGAAAACCTCGCGGTAGAGCCGATTTAAAGGGAAGAGAAACCATTTATGTAAGCAATGTAACTCAAAACCAGGGAAACCAACAAAATGTGAGCAGTGTGATACATGTGCACGGAACCAAAGGACAAATAAACATTAAAAATGACCCCAACAAAATATAAAAAAATCATAATGAAGCTGGGAAATAGTGATAGTAATGGGAAACATCAAAAAACACTCCCAAGAAAGCCGCAAAAAATAAATATGAATTTTAGAAGGGTCTACGCTCCGTACCCATACAAGGTGAATGATCCCGCAGTGAAATAACACTGATCAGGGTTTACCTCTCCATTGGACAGGTTACCTATGGCATGAACATGTTCCACGACAGCAGGGCGGGCAGGTCAGAATGGGCAACTGGACAGATGCTGGGAAAGGGGATACAGAGGGCTGCAGGCGGCACATGCTGTGGTGCAGCTGGGACACAGTGCAGACTAGGCAGATGCCTAGATGGCACTTAGGAATACTGAAACTGAACAGTAGCCAGACAGCAACTGATAAGGGCCCAACATGGGCACGAGAGTGTTTAGCACAGTGTCACAGGGGATAGTACCCAGCAGCTACCCCCAAGGGCACAGAACATTGGCAGGCAGTGATTGGGGGACGTGCGGACAGATATGCAGGCTCCCCTACCCCAGAACCTGCACCATAGGCAGCCGCCTACCTGCACACAGGATGGCCTGAGACTGGGTACCACCAGCACCACCAGCAGAAGGGCATGTCAGCATGGTGGCACAGGGGTACTGGAGGTGGAGGGGGGCAGTGGCAGCTGCCCAGAGCAGACCATGGCCTAGCCCTGTGTAGGTAGGTGCAATGCACTGCAACAGACAGGCCCTGCCGGACAAACAGTCATGGTATCATCAGGGAATGCACTGTCTCTGTGGCAACACGGTGATGCAGTGCACACAATCAGTGTGTTTGGAGACAGAAGGTCACAGGTTCAAGCCCCAGCTGGGGCTCCTGCCAATCCAGTCCCCATATTTTACCCACAACTATATTGTGATAGTAAAGACGAATCTTTATTGCAGAGAACATAAGCATGGCTCAAACACCTCTATTTTACCCTACAGAGCACAGACACCAGAAACGTGCACATTACCTAGAGCAGATTCCCCCAAATGCAGTCCTGGAGGGCCACAAATCCTTCAGGGTTTATGCTGTCTCCAGTCTAAGGATGGAGCGGTACTGGTGGTGGGGGTGGCAGCAGCTGGTGGCAACAGCAGGCCATGGCCTAGCCCTGTCCAGGTGGGTGCTGTGCACTGCAACAAACAGGCCCTGTCGGATGTACAGTCATGGACTCCCCAGGGAATGCAGCATATCTGTGGCAACATGGTGGTACAGTGCACACAGTGTGTGCAAGAACAGAAGGTCACAGGTTCAAAGCCCAGCTGGGGCTACTGCCAATCCAGTCCACATATTTTTCCCACAACTAAACCATGATAGTAAGGACAAACCTTTATTGCAGAGAACATACGCATGGTTAATATGCCTATATTTTACCCCACCGAGCACAGACACCATAAATAGCCGCATTACCTAGAGCAGAGTCTCTCAAATGCAGTCCTGGGGGGCCAAACACCATTCAGGTTCCATGCTGCCTCTAATAAAGATGCCTGTGCTGCATATCTATGCACCACCCCCATGGTATGCAGATGTATCTCATGCATATTCATGAGGGACAGCATGAAAACTCGAACAGTGTTTGGCACACCAGGACTGGAGTTGGGAACCTCTGCTGTAAAGCAGCAGCCAACAGGGGCAGACACACCCACACCCACACCCACAGGCCCCATTGGCCAATTCCTCCTGGAGAGGCAGGACATTGGGCCCTGCCTGTATCTCCCAATACTAGCAGTTGCATACCTTAGCAATGCCACCCTACACCTGGGTATACGGTACACAGCTATCAAACGTTTCCTATGATTACTGGCAGATAGCAATTCCTACGTTAAGCACAGTTTGCTGATTGAGCTCCATCATAACAACCTTTCTTTTTTTTTTTAAATTCTTTATTTTCGTTTTATAACAACAAAGGAAAAGGAAGACATACAGCTAAAAGACAGATACATAACGTGTAATACATACACCAAAGTAAACCCCTACCACCCCCCTCCCCCCTGCTTCTTCTCTAGAAAACTAAGCATTCCCGAAGCGGGCGTGTACTTACATTATTGTGTTACAAAACCTAACGGTGATCTAAAACATGATGAGTGCGCATTATACAGACATGTTGGAGCAATGAGCAGATTGTACATAATCATTAAGCATCTGCCATTTAGACAAGCGAGAGTGAGTTTGGACATGGGGAATAGCTCTCCGAGGTATCTGCTCATATTTACTATATAAGCAGACGAGGTTCCACCATTCATTTACAGTAAGTCGAGAGCTATCCTTCCAATTCCTCGTGATTAAGCATATGGCTATACCCAGCATGAAATCAAGGAGAAAGCGACCCTTCTTAGGAAGAGAGGGGACCTCCGCCACAGAGCGGAGTCCCACGACCTTCCAAGAGAGAGGTTCATGAAAGTGTAAGATAAATTGAATACGACCCCAGACCCGCCCCCAATAGACCTGCAGTTGAGGACATTCATAAATAACATGAGCGAAGGCTCCCACAGCAGTATGGCAAGACCAACACAGGTCCCTAGCATTTGGGTTCCATTTGGCTATTTTTTCTGGGGTATAAAAGCATCTGTGTGCAAAGAAGAAGAGAGTTTGGGTAACAGAGGCAGACCGGGAAACCCGCACTACTTTACTCCAGAAAACGCTCCATTGCACAGGGGTTAAAGTGGTTTGCAGTTCGCGCTCCCAGGCTTGTTGGGCTCTAAAAGTGTCCGTGTCTGTACCCTGACATAGTATTTTATAAAAGTTAGAGGCTACCCCATGTGTACTACTAATGGAGTGAACTATCTCTAATAGCCCATCCTCAGTAGGGGCAGAGGGCGGCATGATTCGAGCACTTTTGAGGCAGTGTTGAAGCTGCATCAATTGAAAGTAGTGTTTCGCTGGTAACGCAAATTCCTTTTGTAAATCAGAAAAGGTTTTCCAACGAGCTGCAGAGAAAAGCTGTTGGGGTGTCCAGATCCCCCTGGAGTACCAGGGTTTCCAGGCTATTGTTCTATTTAGGACTTGAATTCTGGGGTTATTCCATAGCGGGAGTCCGTCCTGAGGACATACATTCGGGCCCAGTGATAGAATGAGAGTGTTAAAGGCCGCAAGAGTATCGACAATCATTGGTGGATGGCGGGTATCTACTTGATAGGACATACCGGGGAGATGGGTCAACGGAATTGGGCTACTAAGCTCCTCTTCTATGTCAAGCCAAACTGGTCTGCTGTCTGTTGAGGCATCTAGCCATCGGGCACCTTGCTTAAGTAGAAAGGCTTGATGATATCTAAGAAAATCAGGAAATCTGGTACCCCCTCGTTCCTTTGCAGACTGCAGTTTATGTTTAGCTATCCTTGGTGGCTTGCCCTGCCAGAGATAACGGACGAGAAGGCCCTCAATATCTTTATAAGTATGTAACGGAAGTAAGCATGGCAGCATTTCTAAAATGTAGTTCACTTTGGGGACTATCATCATTTTCACAGTTTCTAAGCGGCCCCACCATGTGAGAGATAAGGGAGACCAACGATTTGTGAGTTCACGGACTTTGGAGACTACCTCTTTGGCATTAAAACTGATAGTGTCTTCTAAAGGAGAACAGTAATGGACCTCGAGATACTTCACCATGCGGGATTGCCAAAGGAAGGGAAAGGCCTGCATGTCAGCCTCATGTACCCAGCGGTTCAGTGGGAATGCTACAGATTTGGTCCAGTTAATTTTATAGCCCGATAATTGTGAGTATCCGTCAATCAGATCCAAGACAGCTGGAACCGAATCGAGGGATACGAAGAGCATAAGGTCATCTGCATATGCAGAGAGTTTAATCTCCCTATGACTAAAGGGGACACCTCGAATACGTGCAGACTGTCTAATAAGGAGGGCTAGGGGTTCAAGAGCAAGATCAAAAAGCATTGGTGATAGGGGGCAACCTTGACGCGTGCCTCTTTGGAGGTTAAAGGGCTGAGATTTGATGGCGTTTACACAAATACTGGCGACGGGTTGAGTATACATGACTTGGAGATATCGGAGGAAGCCCTCTCCAAAGCCATACCATCGGAGAACTGCAAATAAGAAGGGCCATTCTAGACGATCAAAGGCTTTTTCGGCATCCAGGGAAAGACCCACCCATGGATGGTCGAGATTGGCAGCACTAGATAGCACATGGCACAAGGTCCGAGCATTGTCAGCAGTTGATCTGCCGGGTATAAAACCGCATTGGTCGGGGTGAATTAGGGTAGCCATCATGTCAGATAGCCGGGTGGCCAAGATCGTTGCGAAGATCTTATAGTCGGCATTAAGTAGGGAGATTGGACGGTAGTTGGCGGTCAGTAGCGGATCTCTGCCTTCTTTCTCAAATACAACCACATTAGCTGCAGAAAAGGATCCCAAAGAGGATGTATCTACCACAAGGGCAGTAAAATAGAGTTTTAAATAGGGAACTAAATCTGCACTGAACGTTCTGTAGAATTCGGTCGGGAGACCATCGGGCCCTGCGGCACGGCCCGAGGCTGTTCGTTTTAGGGCAGATTGGATCTCTGAAGTAGAGAAGGGTTCGTCCATCGCATCCCTATCATCTTCAGAGAGGGTCGGCCGCTGAATGCCAGAAAGCAATCGCTCGAATGTCTCTGACGAGAACTCACATTCAGATTGATATAGGCGGGTATAGAAATCCCGAAAGAGCTCTACAATGTCGGAGTCTGTGGTCACTATGCCCCCTCCCTGTGGAGCTCGAAGGGCCGCAACGCGTTTGGCTTCTTTTTGACCTTTCAAGGCATTGGCTAAGAGTCGACCGGCTCGGTTATTTTCACGATAATATGTCCCTCGCTGAAGCTCAATACTCTTAGAAGCTGCAGTTGAGAGGATTGAATTATATTGAAAACGGAGACGCTGTAATCGAATTAATACACATGGGTCAGTGCGTGAAGTTAGAACTCGTTCGCCTGCCTTTATTTGTTGGTCTAGTATGAGCAGCTGCTGTTTACGTTGTTTCCGCAAGCGGATTTGATAGCTAGTGATCGTTGCCCGAATGGCCGCTTTGAAGCCCTCCCACCAAGCCCAATTCGCAGTATCTTGGGGTAGATTAAAATGGAAGTAATCCTGTATGGCTGCTCGAATTTCTGACTGGAACTCTGGCTGAGTTAACAGGGCTCTATCAAAGAACCAGGCTCCCGAGTTTCCCTGGGGTGCAGTAGTGTGTAATTGAAAGGAAATGGCAGCATGATCTGAAATATGTTGTGAGTGAATCTTTGCAGTGTCCACCTGAGGAACTAACAGTTTTGAGATTAGAAAGAAGTCTATGTGAGACTGAGATTTATGAGGGGAGGAGAAGAAGGTGAAGTCAAGCTCATTGGGGTGTAGTAACCTCCATAGATCAACTAAAGCAAGATCCTTAATCAGAGAGGTAAGCGTGGCGTGATTCTTGAGGGGACCACTCGTCCTAGGCGGCTGTTTGTCAATCAGGGGATCAAGGACTAGATTGAAATCCCCCCCAATGATCAGTGAAGTATTAGCAGAAGCCTGCGCAACCTGAGCAATGGTAGCAAAAAAGGCAGGGTCATCAACATTAGGAGCGTAAAGGCATATACATGTAACTTCAAGGCTACCTATCTTGAGGTGAACTTTAGACCATCTACCTTCTGTATCTGAGCTAGACGCAATAACAGTAGCATGCAAAGATTTCCTAACCAGTATGGCAACCCCACATTTCTTAGAAACGGCTGGGGAATAGGCGGCCACCATGTAAGGTTTAATATTGAGTTTAAGAGTTTCCTTCGAATTTAAATGCGTTTCTTGGAGAAAAATCAGATCCGCTGCTTCCTGACTGAGGTAGCTTAGGATTTTCTTCCGTTTTATCGGATTATTGATTCCTTTTACGTTCAATGAGAAAATCTTACATGGTGCCATCAATCGGTAATAGACATTTTAGGTAAGGGCGCTTGATAACATATAACATAAGCAGAATCTGTACAACAATGTCATAATCACCGAGTAGTCTGGCTAATACACCCCATATTGAAAAGTATGTACCAACGTATCTTAGAGAAGAAGCAAAACCCCCAAAGAATATGGCGACCATATGTCTGCGGGAGGAGGCCCTAGAGAGGAAATAGAAAGACATGTAAAAAAAGAAAAGAAACACCAGAGTCCATAATAACACTGTCTCTGATACTCATCGAGGCTACTGTGGGTAGATGGAGTCGGGTCACAGATACCATCAAGAGTAAGGCCACAGACTGCCCACGCCAGACTATTTGCTAGGCTGCGGCAGATCCAATATGGCAGGTACAGCGGATATGAGGAGACTTGCAGGAATATTCTGGAAGTCAGCGCATCAAGTCGGCTTCTTTGGAATCCAAAAACTCCGCTAGTAGATCAGGGTCCTCAAATGTTCTTGTCTGATTGTGAAGCGTGACTCGGAGTTTGGCCGGGTACATCAGGCCATAGCGTGCTTGTAGTTGTTGAAGCCTCGGCCGGAATTCCAGAAAGCGCTTTCGGCGGTCGACCGTGGGTTTAGCCAAGTCGGGATAGAAGGAGATCTTGTGGCTCTCAAACTCCATATGGCCCTTTGCCCGAGAGGCACTTAGAATTTGCTCCACGTGTTGATATCTCAATAGTCGAAAAATGATAGGCCGCGGGGTCTTCCTGTTGAGCGTTATGCTTGTGGGTACACGATGAGCGCGATCAATCTCCAAATCTTTGGTAAAGGTGATTTGGAGCAGGGAAGGGAGGATTTTGCATAAAAACTCTTTCATGTCTCCCGATTCCGCTCCCTCCGGTATGCCCACGAGTCGTATGTTGTTGCGGCGCGCTCTATTATTGCCATCTTCCACCTCTTTCTGCAAGGCCCGCACCTGTCGTTCAACTTTGTCGAGTTTGGACAACCGGGCCGCATGGGAGTCCAATATGCTCTCCATTTTGTCCTGACGCGAAGAAAGCCCTTCTAGCTTGCTTTGCAGCACACAAAAATCTTCCCGCAGCGCTCGGAGTGCTTCACCGTTTGCCTGCACAAGGTTTTTGACCCCTCTAATCTCTACGAGGATTTCCTGCTGCATTTCGGGGCCCTCGCACAAGGCCGGCCCCTTCTGCGGGGACGGAGGTTCAGTTTTGGAACGTTTGCCGTGAGAAGTCGCTGGAGATCCAAATTCCAGGCACGTTGGTTTGGTCCCCGCCATCTCACCAATGTGCCCCGGCAAGATCAGAGTAGAAGTTCTAAGTTAGTGAGGTGTTAATTCAGGATTCTGAGTAGGCATCTCGGGAGCCTCAGCGTTATGCGACCATCCCGCTGGACATCAGGCTCCGCCCCCCCATAACAACCTTTCTGATGTCTGCAGTGTGTGCTTCAGGTCTGGTCTCTGACAGTGTTTACCACCCTGGGGTGTGACCCCCAACAGTATTGCATACCATATCCATGCCTGTACTGTGCCCAGGACTGATGTGGTGGCCAGGGCTGCTAAACTCCTTTATAGTAGCACAATGCTGGCATAGGTGTGGGTGTGTGTGTCTGTCTATCCAGTGTGTGGTGGCTGCAAACACCCTCCACAGCCCACACTGCCAGCACTGTTGCCAGTATTGGCCTGCCAATGTGCATAATGAGGAGCAAGGTACCATGGGTATAGCCCGGACAGGGTGGCCTGGCCAGGATGCATCTGCACAGGGCATAGGGCACTGCCTGGGACATTTTAGTGCCCGGCCACCACCTACACAGACAGGGTGGCCTCAGCATGTCCTGCTGGGAGATCACTCTCACCCTGACTGTGCAGTGACCCCCATAGTGCTCTATAGTATTTCTTTCATGTGATATTTATGGGTTTCCTTTTGGGGCCCAGTCACTGACTTATCTGCTTGTTGTGTATGCTGACATCCCAGTTCTGGGTGCACGCATTTCCACCACGAGCATGCACTATGGACTAGCTAGCAGACTGCAGCTGGTATGTGTCTTGATGGAGTGCCTTGCAGGGTGCAGCGGCTGAAGGCTTGCTGCAGGAGAATATCAAATAGTGGTGGGGTGCAGCTGAGCATATCCAGGCCTAATGTCTGTCTGCTATTGTGTTATGGATGTGTACAGAGCTGCATTGACTGCCCTGTAGGGTGTCTGTTCCCCAGCAGGAGCGGGGTTGCTGGTCCCCTCTACTACCACCATTGTAGGGAGGTAGAATGTGGATCTGTTGATGGGAGACCCTGTTTACCACCCTCAGCCCTCGAGGAGGAGGGTGGTGGTACATAATCCTCCTAGGGGTCCATAGGGGCTACCCCTGACTGAGACAGACAGATATATCCAAGTTGTTTCTGCAGAAACTAACTACCTCACACATTAGCACTGCTGGGGACCTGCAGCATGGCCTATTTCTGCTATGGAAGGTGCTGTGAACCTGGTGCTGGGCGCCCCACCGCACACTCAGGGTGAGCACAGTACCTGCACAATGTGACGGTGTGTAGCTACTCTGTGCCAGTAACACACACGGTCAGTACCCCCTACCAGGCCGAGGTGCTGTGGGGGTGCACATGGTCAGTTCCCCCTACCAGGCTGAGGTGCTGTGGGGGTGCATACCCCATCTTGTGTTTATCTGTGGACAGCTGATTTGCATGTGCAGTGCATCATGGGTACGGGTGTGCTAACCCTATCCTGGTGACCACAGCAGACTGTCTGTGTGGTGACATGCACTCCCTCTGCAGCCAGCCAGGGGCTTGCTAGCAGCTATAGAGCTGTAGCCCAATGGTTACTTCACTGCTTGTGATGCCAGAGGTCATGGGTTCAAACCCACAGTGGGGTTATTTGATAGGGCTGCCCACAGCATTATCTCTTTTTCATGTACATTATTGCTGCCAGCAAATACACTCTCAGCGTACTGTACCCATAAGGTGCCTCTGAGGGCGCTTTATAGGGCACCCTATAGGGCACCTTATGGTTACCGTCCATATGAGGTGCACTATACGTTATCCTGTGGAGCGACTTATAGGGTGCCCTATAGGGGACATTTTAGGGTGCCGTGGCGGACAGTGCACTTTATAATGTGCCCTATGGGGTGCCTTATAGGGTGCCTTATGCGGCACCTTCAATTACGGCACGTGAGGGCGTGTTTGCGGGCAGCAATTAATAAAATACAAATAAAGTGCTGTAGGATACAATACATACGTTGCAAAGCTGATGCTTCTGCCAGCCTTACATATTAGGCACCCTGGGGAGCAAACTCATGACCCCTGTATCATCAGTCAGTGCCTTAACCATTGTGCTACACTGCTGTTCCTCCTTGCATGTCAGCGCACCTACTTATGATTTTCATTCCTTAAACTGCACAGTGCTGCCATCAAAAACAGTGCTATGACCTTGCTGTGCCTCATAGGGCACCCTATATGGCACCCTATAGGCCACCCTTTCAGCAACATTCTTGAAGGACTAGAAGGGGGGACTGTTAGTTCTGGAGAGAAATCTGCAACTGTGAGTATATACTTCTGGTAATTTTCTAAAAAGAATTCTTTGTATTAAAGCTACTTAATCTGTGAACCCATTGTTTTTTTTGTTGGATCAGTTAGAGCCTAGTAGCAGCAATTAAAGTTTGAATTTAAAACACAGAAGAGAGCTTTCTGGTTACATTTCATACCCAGCAGAGAGCTTGTAGCTTAAATTTAATAGTCACTCAGGGCCAAGTAACAGCAAAGTACTTTTAGTTTAAATTTAACACACAAAAGAGAGCTTTCTGGTTAAATTTAGTACCCAGCAGAGAGCTTGTAGTTTAAATTTCATAAGAAGTTAGAGCCTAGCAGCAGCTAAGAGCTATAATTTGAATCAAATCAGAATTTAGCTTACCTCAGCAGCACAACACAGGGTACTGTGTAGCAGCCCTCTTTTTATAAGTGTTATTTCCCTCCCTCTCTCCCCACACCCACCCACCCCTGGGATAATCATAGCTTTATAGGTACTTACACATCTTAAAAGACAGGAGGTGCTTTCAGGTGAAGCTCATTACCCAAATCAGTCATACACTAAGGACCTGAGATTAATTAAGCTTCAGGTGAACAAGGTATATTAAACGTATTAGGTACAGTTTTATTGGTATAAATACCCATAGCAACCCCTAGTAAGTAAGAACTTAAAGATCTAGACACAAACTTAAAACTAAGATGCAGACAGCAGTCCAGCAGCGGGATGGGGGCTTTCCAGTCTTTTGCATTGAGTGCCACATGTATGATTTTCTCCCAGTTGGTGAGAGGTCTTACGTGTGCACTAGGTGCAAGGAGCTCTTTTCTCTCAGGGAACAAGTCCGTTCTCTAGAGGCTAAAGTAGCAGACTTGGAAAACATAAGACAGACAGAGAGGTACATAGACGAGACCTACAGGGATATAGTCCTGAAGTCCCACCTCCAGTCTGGCAGCACCCCTGTTGCCATGGAGGAGAGAGGTCATGTGACAGGAGAGCATCACCCTGGTGTGTCATGAAGTGATCCTGTAACTAGGACCTGTCCTCCAGGTGATGTAAAACCCTCTCGCACCGAGGAAGTTTCTCCAGGGCCATGTGCCCATGAGGGAAGGGTTAGGACAGCCGTTATAGTTGGTGATTCGATCATTAGGCATGTAGATAGCTGGGTGGCTGGTGGACGTGAGGATCGCCTGGTAACATGCCTGCTTGGTGCAAAGGTAGCGGACCTCACACGCCACCTAGATAAGGTCTTAGATAGTGCTGGGGATGAGTCTGCTGTCTTGGTACATGTCGGTACCAATGACATAGGAAAATGTGGTAGGGAGGTTCTGGAGGCAAAATTTAGGCTTTTAGATAGGAAGTTGAAATCCAGAACTTCCAGGGTAGCATTCTCCAAAATGCTTCCTGTTCCACGCGCAGGACCCAAAAGACAGGCAGAGCTCCGGAGTCTCAATGCGTGGATGAGACAATGGTGCAGAGATGAGGGTTTTGGATTTGTTAGGAACTGGGGAACATTCTGGGGAAAGGAGGGGCTCTTCCGAAGGGATGGGCTTCACCTTAACTGGGATGGAACCAGGCTGCTGGCATTAACCTTTAAAAAGGTGATAGAGCAGCTTTTAAACTAGATATTAGGGGAAAGCCGAAAGTCACCCAAGAGCGGATGGTTCGGAAGAATGTATCCTTGAAGGATACTACCAAAAGCAGAGAGGTTCCACAAAAGAGTAAAGTAGCCCAAATGCCCTCAAGTATGGAGCAGACAGAGCTTAAAGATCCCAATTTACCCTTGTCTAACAATAGCCAAATTAACATGAATAAAATACATTCTCTAAAATGCTTGTATGCAAATGCTAGAAGTCTAAAGAATAAGATGGGAGAGTTAGAATATATAGCACTAAATGAAAGGTTAGATATGATTGGAATATCAGAGACATGGTGGATGGAGGACAACCAGTGGGACACTGTGATACCTGGGTACAAACTATATCGTAATGATAGAGCTGATCAAATTGGTGGAGGGGTTGTGCTCTATGTTAGAGAGGGCATTGACTCAGAAAGGATTAAGGTTTTGCAGGAAACAAAATCTGCTGTAGAATCTATATGGATTGAAATTCCATATAAAAGGGGGAAGGCAATGGCAGTGGGGGTGTACTATCGAGAACCTGGCCAGAATAACCAAATGGATGATGAAATGCTCAAAGAAATCAAGGAAGCTAACAAAAGTTACAGCACAGTTATAATAATGGGTGATTTCAATTACCCCGGTATCGACTGGGTCAGTGTCACGTCAGGACATGCTAGGGAGATAAGGTTCCTAGATGAAATAAATGACTGCTTCTTGGAGCAGCTGGTTCATGAACCGACCAGAGGGGAAGCCATATTAGACCTAGTCCTTAGTGGAACACCAGATCTAGTGCAAGAGATAAGGGTGTTGGGGCCACTTGGCAATAGTGATCATAGCATGATCGCCTTTGATTTAATTAGTGGAGCAGGGATAGTAAGGAAATCCACAGTACTACCTTTTAACTTTCGAAAGGGAAACTATGATAAAATGAGGAAAACAGTTAAGAAAAAACTAAAAGGAGCAGTTGCGAAGGTTAAAGACGTACATCAAGCTTGAGTGTTGTTGAAAAATACTATCTTGGAAGCCCAGATCAGCTGTATTCCACGCTTCAAGAAAAGTGGAAGGAAGTCCAAAAAACTGCCAGCATGGTTTAAAGGTGAGGTCAGAGAGGCTGTTGTTGCCAAAAAAGCATCTTTCAGGAAATGGAAAAAAGAGCCAAACAACGAAACCTGGAAACAGCACAAGCACTGGCAAGTCAAATGCAAGGCATTGATAAGGCAGGCAAAGAGAGAATTTGAGAAGAAGCTTGCTGCGGAAGCAAAAACGCGAAATAAAGACCTTTTCAAGTACATTCGTAGCAAAAAACCTGTGAGAGAGTCAGTTGGTCCATTAGATGATAAAGGGGTTAAAGGAGCACTAAGAGGCAACAAGGCGATAGCGGAGAGACTGAATGAATTCTTTGCTTCGGTCTTTATTGAGGAAGATGTAGGGATGTTACCCATGACTGAAGTGGTATTTAAAGGTGCGGAAGAATTGAAGGAAATATCGATACATCGGGAAGATGTCTTACAACTATTAGATAAAGTGAAGAGTAGCAAATCACCTGGGCCGGATGGTATACATCCAAGGGTGTTGAAAGAACTGAAATATGAGATTGCAGATCTGCTATCAGTAATCTGTGAACTATCATTAAAATCATCTCTAATACCTGAAGATTGGAGGATCGCCAATGTAACACCAATTTTTAAAAAGGGTTCCAGGGGTGATCCCGGAAACTACAGACCGGTGAGCCTGACGTCAGTACCGGTAAAAATGGTAGAAACCATCATAAAGAATAAAATTACTCAGCATGTAGATAGTCACAACCTAGTGGGAGACAGCCAACATGGCTTTAGACAAGGAAGATCTTGTCTTACTAATCTGTTATGTTTTTTTGAAGGAGTGAATAAACAGGTGGACAAAGGTGAGACGGTTGATATTGTGTATCTGGACTTTCAGAAAGCCTTTGACAAGGTCCCTCATCAGAGACTTTTGGCAAAACTAAAGAGTCATGGGATAGGAGGCAGTGTACTATTGTGGATCAGGAACTGGTTAAAAGATAGAAAGCAGAGGGTAGGGCTAAATGGCCAATTTTCCCAATGGAGAAAGGTGAATAGTGGTGTACCCCAGGGATCTGTGCTGGGTCCGCTGCTTTTTGACATATTCATAAATGACCTGGAAAGTGGAATAACGAGTGAGGTTATCAAATTTGCAGATGACACAAAACTATTTAAAGTTGTTAAAACCCAAGAGGATTGTGAAAAATTGCAAGAGGATCTTGATAAATTGGAAGACTGGGCATCAAAATGGCAGATGAAATTTAATGTGGACAAGTGCAAGGTTATGCACCTAGGGAAGAACAACCCAAACTATGGTTACACGATGCAAGGTTCCACATTAGGAACCACCACCCAGGAAAAAGATTTAGGCGTCATTGTGGATACCATGTTAAAACCCTCGGCCCAGTGTGCAGCGGCGGCCAAAAGAGCAAATAGAATGCTAGGTATGATAAGGAAAGGAATGGAAAATAAAACAAAAGATATTATAATGCCTCTATATCGTTCCATGGTGAGACCACACCTTGAATACTGTGTGCAATTCTGGTCGCCGTATCTTAAAAAGGATATAGCGATTTTAGAAAAGGTACAGAGAAGAGCCACCAAAATGGTAAAGGGGATGGAAGGATACTCCTATGAAGAAAGGCTAAAAAGGTTAGGGCTCTTTAACCTGGAAAAGAGACGGCTGAGGGGAGATATGATAGAAGTCTATAAATTAATGAACGGAGTGGAACGGGTAAACGTAGATCGATTGTTTACGTTATCAGAATATAGAAAGACTAGGGGACATGCAATGAAGCTACAGGGTAAACTATTTAAGACTAATAAAAGAAAATATTTTTTCACTCAACGTGTAATCAAACTCTGGAATTTGTTACCGGAGGATGTAGTAAAGGCTGTTAGTGTAGCTGGGTTTAAAAAAGGTTTGGACAATTTCCTGGAGGAAAGGTCCATAAACCATTATGAAGAAGTGACCAAAGATATCAATGCTTGACCCAGTACAAGCATTGTGGAACTTGTGTCTCTTGGGGAAACTGCTAGGTACATATGACCTAGATTGGCCACTATTGGAAACAGAATACTGGGCTTGATGGACCTTGGTCTGACCCAGTATGGCATATCTTATGTTCTTATGACCCGAAACCAACATGAGTGCAACAAAAACAAGCTTACCATCCCTCCTGACTTTAGAAAATCCACAAAGTTAATCAACAACAGAGCCTTTTCCCATTTCTCCCCGGTAACCTGGAACAACCTCCTAGTCAGTATAAGATCAATAGAGAACCTCACCACCTTCCGCAAAACAATCAAAACACACTTGTTTACCTTACACTTTGGAAGCACAGATGAGGAATCAACCCCCCCCCCCCCCACGAACACCACACTCAACAACACAGATCCTGATCCCATCTAGATAATCTTGTACCGACATTACCACTCAGGAGACTCCTCTCCTCTAAGCACCAAGGAATTGTAAATAGTTGCTAATATATAAGGAATTGTAAATAGTTTGCTAATCATCTTATAACTATTGACTGCTCATCTGTTACTACGTTACCCTGTTTGTACCATCGCTTACAATGTTATCATGTTACTCTGTTTAATGTATATAGTTATACGTTCCATGTAATGAATATGTACCCACTGTACAATTCAAGTGACTGTTTAATGTAAACCGCATTTGAACCTTGGAAAATGCAGTATAAAAATGTTAAATAAATAAATAAACAAATCTGGACCAGCACCACCACTTCCTCACCATACCAACAAACCAAGGGATTCCACAAGGCTATCAGCCATGCTATTCAACATTTACTTGCAACCACTCTGCTCCATAATACGGTCACACAGTATCAATTTCCACATATATACAGATGACATTATGATTTATGGACCCACAACCATCTCAAACCCAACAAACCCACAGTTAATAAATTGCTTCAACGATGTGTCCAGATGGCTTCAAGAGAATAACATCATGATAAACCTCAAAAAGACAGACGTCTTATTTGTTACAAAAGATCAAGAATTCACCCCACTAATGCACCTCGTACTAGGAGAAATCCAAATAAGAGTTCAACTACAAATAAAATATCTGGGAATTATCTTGGATCAGACACTGTCATTCAAACAGCTTGCAAAAACTGCAAAGACAGTATTTTTCAAAGCCAGAATGATACAACGCCTAAGACCACTCCTAGATGCCTCGGACTTCAGATCTGTCATGCAGGCTATGACACTTCCACATCTTGATTATTGTAACTCAATATAGTATGGTCTCCCAACTGTCACACTCAACCCACTTCAAACTGCTCTCAACACAACAGCCAGAATAATCCAAACAGTGAGAAAATTTGACCACATCACCCCAGTCCTGAAAAATCTACACATCCTCCCAGTAGAAGCTCAGATCAAATACAAAACACTAGTACTGATCCACAGAGCATTTCTTTGACAACAGCCATCACATCTACATACTCTTCTGACAAAACTGAACTCAGGAAGAACTACCTGGCAGATCACAAACAATGCACTGATTGTGCCACATGAAAGAACTAAATTCAACCAGCAAGCCTGAATCTGCGCATTTAACCTATATGCACCTTCCTTATGGAATTCTCTCCCAGCTAAAATCTGATGCATCAAAGAGCTATCCATATTTAGAAGACAGCTAAAAACATACTTATTCAGAGAACATTTGGGCTTCGAGCAGAACACCCATTGATACTCCTCCCAAAAGAAACACCAAAAACTGAGACTGGGAATCAAAACTGAGAACTGCTGGGCAAACAGGATTGTAAATATGTTAGATAGGTAAACTGATGGGAAATTCTGGATTGTAAATATCGCACTTCTCTCGGTGATGGGTTCCCCCCCCCCCCTAAAAAAAATATGTCACAATCTATTTAAAGTACCCCCTTCCTCCTTTTCTGAATATTGTAAACCACTTTGTTTAATTGTAAATCACTTTGACCAGGTGAAAGGCGGTATATAAGCAGAGCTAAATAAATAAATAAATACGTGAGTTTTTAATTTCTTTCTAAAGTCTGCTGTGTCATCAATGGATCTTAGTTGGGGTGGTAGGGCATTCCGAAATGTTGGTGTGTAGATGGAGAAGGCCCTGTTGCAAGTGCACTGGCTGCTTTTGTAGTGGGTATCTTGAGAAGGTTATGGGTGTTGCTTCTTCGTTGTCTGGGACTGGTGGGTTTTTTTGATGAGGGGTTGTAGGTTTTTCACTCAATGCATAATCAAACTCTGGAATTCACTACTGGAGGATGTAGTTAAAGCTATTAGTGTAGTTGGGTTTAAAAAAGGTTTGGACAAGTTCCTAGAGGAAAGGTCCATAAAAAATTATTAAAGAGGACAGGGGAAATCCAGGGCCCGATATTCAACACTGGTGGCTGCTGGCACTGAATATTAAATGTGGATATTCAATGCTGGGGTCATTTGTAGCCCTGGCATTGAATATCCAGGGGTCGCCACACAGCTGCAGCCACAGAAGCTAACCGGGCAGTGGTGCTATTGAACTGCTGCCCAGTTAGCTCCCATGGGTAAAGATAGGCCTGCTTTGCAATGGGTGCCTCCTCTGATCCACCCCACCCCGAAATGCCCATGACATGCCCCGATACTACACGGTTAGCACTGGAGTTTGTAGCGGCGTTAGTCGGAGATATTCAACCGTACTAATTGGAAGAATGGTCTATTGCTTGGCAGTTAAGATTTAATGTAAGAAGTACAGTGCCATGCACTTGGGAAACAGAAATCCAAGGGAATTCTATGCGATAGGTGTGTGCATGGACCAGGAGAAGGTCAGAGTGATTGTTTCTGAGGATCTCAAGGTGGCAAAACATTGTGACAAGGCAGTGGCAAAAGCCAGAATGATGTTGGGTTGCATACAGAGAGGAATTACCAGCAGAAAGGAAGAGGTACTAATGCCACTCTACAAGTTGCTGGTGAGGCCTCACTTGGAATATTGTGTTCAGGTTTGGAGACCATATCTCACAAGGGATATAAAAAGGCTGGAGACGGTTCAAAGGAAGGCGACCAAAATGATTTGGAGACTGCGTCAGAAGACTTATGAGAAGAGAATTGAAGACCTAAATATGTACACTCTGGAAGAGAAGAGGGACATGGGAGATATGATTCATTATTATTATTATTATTATTATTATTATTAAAGACTTATAAAGTGCCGCAACATACGAAGCGCTGTACAAACATAGAAGAGAGACAGTCCCTGCTCATCAGAGCTCACAATCTAATAAGACAGAAAACAAAATAAGTTACATAATACAAATAACAAAAGAGTATTAATGAACAAACAAACCTCTTCCAAAGATGGGGAAAGTATAAAACTAGCAAGGAGGCAAACTGAAAGGCAATGTCAGGAAATACTTTTTCACTGAAATGGTGGTGGATGCTTGGAATGCCGTCCAGATAGAAGTGGTGGGGGCAAATACAATGACAGAATTCAAAATGGCATGGGACAGACACCGTGGATCCCTTTATAGCAACAGGATAAAATCAAAATAAACATAACTGTCTCTTATATCTTAAGAAATAAGGGTGACCTACACAGAGTGGTGGGTATACCCCTAAATAATGGCATGGGGAGGGGTGACCTGCACAGAGCTGCCTGTGCACCTACTCTTCCCAGGCAGACTAAATGGAGCATATTGGTCTTTATCTGCTGTTATAAAGTAAACTATGTGTGGGGGGTTTTTTTTTTTAGTGCTGATTCCTGGCAACCCAACTATCCTGGTTTTTTTTGGCAATGTATCACCAGAAGTAGATTGCCAGGCCATTTTTTCTGAGGTAATGGAAGATAAAGTGACTTGCTCAAAGTCACAGGGAGTGTCAGTGGGAATCAAACCTTTGATTTGTTGGGTATTAGGCAAGAGCTCTAACCACTAGGCTACTCCTTCACTCTGCTATGTGTTAGTGCCACTGAATATCCCTCTAAGCAGCAGTTACACAGTTTACAGTTCTGTAAACTGTATATATGCCTTTGAATATTGGGTCCCCACTACTTACCCCAGGTAAGCATTATGGAAACTGTTTACCTTTATGGGAACCTGACAGGTACTTGTGATATGGGGCTTGATGAATCTTGGCAGGGCCATACCAAGCAATAAATACGCATCTAGTGCACTAAACCCCCCCCCCCCCCAGTTTGTCGTTTGCCCCAAGCCCAGCATCTCCCCATCTCACCTCCATGTCTCCAGCTGGCTCCCCATCCTGCTTGCCCTTGCCTTGCTGCTTTTAGGGTTCCCGTGGCACCAGCAGCGGAACCTCCAATTGAAAAAAGAAATACGCGGTCTCTCCGAATCCTGCTGGTCCAACCCCCTCCTCTGACATTTGCTTGCATTAAAGGATGGAAGGAGCAAACCAGCCATTCTAAAGCGGAGTTGCAAAGACCCATGTTTGAATGGCTGGTCTGGTCCCTCCCTCCTCTGCTGTGAGCATACGAGGTATGACAAAAAAGAAATGAGACTGCCCCATAAATGTTTTATTACAAAATCTACAGAGAAATTATGCATTGTCCCCTTCAATGTTTTCCCCCTTCAGAGTTGATGCACTTCTGCATTCACTTCTGCCATGTACGGAAGCATTCGGAAAAGTTCTCCTCCATGAGGTCCTGCAGCTCCCTCGTCACAATGGCCTTGATCTCTTCTACAGAGGTGAAATCAGTTCCATTGAGCACAGTCTTCAGCCTGGGGAAGAGCCAGAAGTCACATTGTGTGAGATTTGGGTAATAAGGAGAGTGGTTGAGAGCTGTGATCTGTTTGTTGGCCAAGAACTGCTTTACACTGAGCGTGGTGTGTGCGGGCGCATTGTCATAGTGGAGCAGCCACGACTTGTCTCTCCACAGAGCCTGCCTGCTGCGCCAAACCCAGTCATGGAGGCGATTGAGGACCTGCTGGTAGAAGGGCTGGCTGACTGTCTGACCCTCAGGCAGAAACTTATGATGGACCACTCGCTTCTGGTCAAAGAATACGATCAGCCTGACCTTGATCCTTGATTTGGACATGCGCGCCTTCTTGGGTCTCGGTGACAGTTGAGTCTTCCACTGCAGGCTCTGTCTCTTGCATTCAGGGTTGTACTGGAAGACCCAAGTGTTGTCTCCTGTGATGACTCGGCCAACGAACTTTGGATCTTCTCTGATCTTCTCTAGCAAATCTCGACAAACATTGACCCGGTGCTCCTTCTGGTCATCCGATAAAAGCTTGGGCACCATCTTGGCACACACCTTCCGCATCCCCTGCTCCTGCACCTGTTCAGGCTGAGCTCCTCAGCTATCATCTGCACTGCCAATCTGTGATCACTCCACACCAGCTGTATCGCTCCATGGTACGACCGCACCTTGAATATTATGTGCAATTCTGGTCACCATATCTTAAAAAGGACATAGCGTTATTAGAAAAAGTACAGAGAAGAGCCACCAAATTGGTGAAGGGGATGGAAGGCTACTCCTATGAAGAGAGGCTAAAAAGGTTAGGGCTCTTTAACCTAGAAAAGAGACGGCTGAGGGGAGATATGATAGAGGTCTATAAATTAATGAATGGAGTGGAACGGATAAACGTGGATCAATTGTTTACGCTATCAGAATATAGAAAGACTAGGGGACATGTAATGAAGCTACAGGGTAAACTATTTAAGACAAATAAGAGAAAATATTTTTTCACTCAACGTGTAATCAAACTCTGGAATCTGTTACCGGAGGATGTAGTAAGAGCTGTTAGTATAGCTGGGTTTAAAAAAGGTTTGGACAAGTTCCTGGAGGAAAGGTCCATAAACCACTATTAAAAAGGTACCCAGGATATCAATGCTTGACCCAGTACAAGCATTGTGGAACCTGTGTCTTTTGGGGATATTGCTAGGTACGTAGGACCTAGATTGGCCACTGTTGGAAACAGGATACTGGGCTTGATGGACCTCGGTCTGACCCAGTATGGCATGTCTTATGTTCTTATGTTCTTATGTTCACTCTGTCAATGTTCTCAGCCGTCTTTGTCGTGGAAGGCTGTCCTGACTTGGGGTCATTCTCCACCTCCTTGTGACCAGTCTTGAACATTTGTGCCACTCGAAGACTCATGGCCTTGACATTGCATCTTCTCCATAAGCCTTTTGGAGACGTTGGAGACACTCAGTTGTGCCCTTCTCCAAATTAACCAGAAATTTCAAGTTGATTCTTTGTTCCATATTTCTGCCACCTCCAGTTGCATGTCAAGGCGATGGAGCAGTGTGCTACAAAAAAACCTGAAAAAGAAAAACAGATTGAGAGAGATGAAAAATATTATAGCAGAATAGTGACGAGATGTTGCAAAACACAGTGACATAAGCGGTTAGCCAATTGGCATTGAATCATGGGCGTGGCTTCCACAGTCTCGTTTCTTTTTTGTCACACCTTGTATGTCAGAGGAGGGGGATCAGGTCAGCACTCCAGCGCGGAGTCAGAGAGACTCACTTTTTTTTTTCAATTGGAGGTCCTGCCACCACCATGGGAACCCTGAAAGTGGTGGCGGGCCAAAGGCAGGCAGCGTAGGGGTGATCTGAGCCAGTATCTCCAAACGCACTCCTATTTGTTTGTGCCTTGTGCCTGTGCCCTTTGTGGCTGCACTGCTCGCACAAGCTAGGTTTAGCGTTGGACCATGGTCTGACCCAGTATGGCATTTCTTATGTTCTTATGTTTTGTTCTTAAAGGAGTAATTCAGCAGTATATGCTTAATTTCCAAGATCAAACAAGATTGGGAACACTCAAGATAGTGTGGCCATAGGCAAACTATGTGCTCATGAACTATTAAATGATTACTGACAGCCAAGTCAGAATTCTAGGCTCCAGGTGATATCAACTTCAGTCTGAAAATCCACTCACTTTCCCTCTCTCTCTACAATAAATCAAGGTCTCCACCTATTATTTATTAGTGTGATTCTCCTTCAGGATTCATACTTTGAATTCCTCTGGTCCGTATTTCACATCAACAAAATGTTCTATTAATGGAATGCTAGGGCTACATATCTGTACTGCTTCTTTTATTTGGGATGGCACCTTAGAACAGGATCAGACATGCATCGTGGAGCAACAGGCGCATCAACCACATACGACATGCTCTTTCATTTTTGGTAATCTAGCAACAGAAATGCCCTTGGTTATCACTATAAAAAGAATAGGCTTCTCTTTTATATTGTTATATAATGCAAGGACCTTCTATTCTAAATGGTCCTTCTTTCTAAAGGACAAAATGTTGTATTACATATATTAATAAGTTGCTATGGTGCTTCTGACATGCTGTTATTCAATGCCTATTTACAGGATGTTTTGGATAAAATACTGGGTAACCTCTGTCCTTTAAATGAGTCACCATTTCCACAGAAAGTGTGAAGAGGCATTTCAGAAAGGATGTCCAAGTTAAATCAGGGACTACCAGGGCAGAATATGACAAGAAACACCAGGGTCGTCTATGTCTCCACTCAATTTTAATAACAGAGGTTCCCAACATGGATGTTCGTGCATGTGGCCACATAGATGTCTCCCTTAGGAAAGCGTGAGGTACAGACATCCATCTCATGCAAACTAGCATAAAGGGATGTCCAGCGGCATAGCAAAATGAAAACACGAGCCCTTATTCCCCACCAGTGTTCATTATCAGCATGGATAATATAGGAGTCATGAGCATACCTTCTTCTTCACACCCTCTTGATGTCTGTCTGACAAAACAAGCATGTTTCTGATACCTATTTGTGCCTGGAGCAGCTATAAACAAGAACATGGCTTGGGACATCCAGGGCATTTCTGAAATTGGGAGAGGAAGTCCAAGTTTTGAAAACATCCCAGACACACCTAGTCCATGCCCCTCCTCAGACTTAGACATCCTCACCCTGGAAATGTCCACAGAGCAGGCTTCAAAAATGGGTCTGGCGACATCTCCATGCCCATTTCAGGTTTCCAAAGCACAAATTGGGCTTCTAAAATAACCCACATAATGTACTCTTTCCTTATTGAAAAAGTCATTTATAGCTTAAAATATTGACCCACAGTTAAGATAGATTGTAGCACTGTATGTGGAAACTAGCAAACCCTGATCTCTACTTTTCTGATAAAGCAGTGGGGCTGATAAACTCATCAACAAATAAAGTCGTCATATCCAAATGGAAGTTCTTTGCAAACCAGTTAAAGGAGAAAATCTCAAAATATGATCACACTGATTCAGTCAAGACAAAAAAATCCTTCAGGATCCTCATTACCCTTCCAATGAAAATAACAGGGAGAGTAATTTTCAGAGCCAAAATGGGGATTATTCTATGTAAACCACTTTGAGTATATGATGGAATGGTATAGAAAACTTGCTAAATAAAAAAATAAAGAAATACAGTTAGTGGCGCTAAATATCCCAGAGCAATAACCCTATACACCCCGATGCTAACAGCTTGCATTGGGGGCGGTACCCAGGGATAACTGTGCAGCAGTGATATTCAGCCACTGCTTGGTTATCCCTCGGTGATGAAAGTTAGGCATAACAAAAGCTGTCCTAACTTTCGGCACTGGAACTAACTGGGCAGCGGCTGAATATCGCCACTGCACGGTTAGCTTCTGCGCCGTGTGCTGCTGTGCAGGGACCCTAGATATTCAATGCCAGTGGCTAGATATGATCCCGGATTGAATATCTGGGCTTAAAATTCAGTGGTGATGGCTATGTGCCTTAGAGGTGCATAGCCATTGCAAATGAATATCTGGCTCGTAGAAAATAAGGCTGTCCTAACTTTAGCCTCTTTAGCTAGCTGGGCAGCAGCTGAATATTGCCGCTGGTCAACCTGGATATTCATGCTGGTGGCCGTATATAATCCGAGCAGAATGTTATCAGGCAAACTTATAAAACTTCATAAACAGAGGGAGTAACCTCCATGGAGCGGCAGGTGTAACTCTACAACTCTAGCCACCTTACTGGGCAGACTAGATGAACCATGCTGATCTGTATCTGCCATCATTTACCGTGTTCTATGTTACCAGTTAAAGCGATGATGGCCAACCGCTTTAACAACACTAGCTGCTGCCACTGCTGAATATTGGCCCCATAATATTTTGTCATATATTCTTTTAAAACCTTCTTCCACCATGTAGGTATATAACCACATGAATCACTGTTCAAGGTTCACTGTTCACTACTTCAAGTAATTGCATCTCACATATAAATGCCGCTCATTCAGTCCATAACAATGTGCAAAAGAATACTGAAAAGACTTATTGCATGGCTTATAAGAATGAGAGCTACTTCTCAGAACGCTGGTAGTCAAGGATGCTATTCCACTCCCACGGCACCTATGTCAGCATTGCCGTCTACGTCATATATGCATTTAAAAAGTACTCCTTTTGGCCATCCTTCTACAAGAGGGATTAAGGGGGATATCCCTCTTTTAAATGTTTATTTCCCCTACCAAACTGAAATGAGGAGAAAACGGGATCTTCTGTACTCAATTAGCAGCATCTACACCTTTAGGTTTGCAAACTGGCTCAGATACACTTGCACATGGGTACAACATTTAGATGGGTATGTTGTGGAATGTGTAAGTTGCTAGGTTTCTTCCATCTGTTTTTCCTACTTGCATATTTGTGAAATGGCTCCTTCCACTACATGTGTATACAGGGCCGGCCCGTCCATTGAGCAAGAATGTTGTTTGCACAGGGCCCCGCGTTTCAGGGGGCCCCGCGCAAAGAACATTCTGCTTTTTTTCAACATTGAATAAAAAAAAAAAGCTGGCTGCTGCCGCCGCGGCAGCGGCAGAATGGAGTGTCCCGCGGGGCCTCCTCTGCCCGGCTGACTCCTTCCCTTAAGGGAGAGTGTCTCCCTCGCGTCTCTGTTAAGCCCGCAGGGGCTGATGGGAAATTTCCCATCTGCCCCTGCAGGCTTAACAGAGACGCGAATCTCAAAGCCGGCATGGAGGGGCTTGCTGAGCCCCGCGGCAGCCATGCGCCTCTCCATGGTGCTGTCCTTCGTGCGCCCTGTGGGGCCGGTGGTGGTCGGCATCTCCCTGGGCTTCACTCTCAGCCTGCTGAGCGTCACCTGGGTGGAAGAGCCGTGCGGGGCGCGGAGCCCGGGAGCCGAGGAGGTGTCGCGGCAGCAGGGCCCCCTCAACGCGGCCCGAAAACCCAACTCGGTCCCAGTGGGTTTGGGGACGGACAGCGCGCAGAGCTGGGAGCCGAGGATCGTGCCATATAAAGCGTCCGGCCCCCAGGCAGCGCCGCAGAAGACAGTCAGGTAGAGGTAGAGGGGGAGGTCCGGGCCAAAGGCTTTTAAAAAATTAGCAGTGCGCGAGATGGGAAGGAAGAAGATGAATTTGAACAAGACTGGCAGGACTAGAAGGAGAAAGGCACATTCCTCAAACTCCCGATTGCTTGTCTGATCCAGTTCTGCAGTTCTGGATTTGCCCCATTGCATCTATGAAATTGTACTTGCTGCTGTTCTAGTATCCAGTGGGGAAAGGGTAATATTGCCGGGGTTGAGGATTGCAAACCTCAGTGATGGCATTCCTACCTTCCAAACGTATTATTAATGAAACTGGGACTAGAAGCCTATAGATGCACAGTCACAAAAGCCAAAATGGATCAGTTTCTCAGAGTCAACATCAATCAGGACACAGCACTACTAGCGGTGGAGAAGAGATGTGGCATCCTTAGAGGGGCAAATTTAAAAGCTCTTTAGGTGCACAGAAATGTCTTCTTTAAATGCTATCTGGCTTACATGTGGATAAAAGTGAGTGCATGATGCCATTTCAGTCATACTTTTAACCACAATGAGCAGAGCATTCCTAGAGGTAGAGCTAGCAGGGGATTTGGACACGCACATACACCTCAGTTTTCCAAAGTATGCCCATAAAGATTTGAGCATCATTTGTGTGTATTAAATAGCAGGAGTAAAGGTGCTTGCATTTTCCATGGGATAATTCTTGGAAGTTAAGGATGTGCGTACATTCCTATAGAAAAATAATGTAACATACATACGTATTAGCTTCCGGAGCCGGCTTAACAGATGAGCCTGTGAGGCCCTGGAAAAGGGAATAACGAGTGAGGTTATCAAATTTTCAGATGACACAAAACTATTTAAAGTTGTTAAAACCCAAGAGGATTGTGGAAAATTGCAAGAGGATCTTGATAAATTGGAAGACTGGGCATCAAAATGGCAGATGAAATTTAATGTGGACAAGTGCAAGGTTATGCACATAGGGAAGAACAACCCAAACTATGGTTACACGATGCAAGGTTCCACATTAGGAACCACCACCCAGGAAAAAGATTTAGGCGTCATTGTGGATAACATGTTAAAACCCTCAGCCCAGTGTGCAGCGGCGGCCAAGAGAGCAAATAGAATGCTAGGTATCTTAAGGAAAGGAATGGAAAATAGAACAAGAGATATTATAATGCCTCTATCTGTTCCATGGTGAGACCACACCTTGAATATTGTGTGCAATTCTGGTCACCGTATCTTAAAAAGGATATAACGATTTTAGAAAAGGTTCAGAGAAGAGCCACCAAAATGGTAAAGGGGATGGAAGGATACTCCTATGAAGAAAGGCTGAAAAGGTTAGGGCTCTTTAACCCGGAAAGGAAAAGAGACGGCTGAGGGGAGATATGATAGAAGTCTATAAATTAATGAACGGAGTGGAACAGGTAAACGTAGATTGATTGTTTACCTTATCAGAATATAGAAAGACTAGGAGACATGCAATGAAGCTACAGGGTAAACTATTTAAGACTAATAAAAGAAAATATTTTTTCACTCAACGTGTAATCAAACTCTGGAATTTGTTACCGGAGGATGTAGTAAAGGCTGTTAGTGTAGCTGGGTTTAAAAAGGGTTTGGACAAGTTCCTGGAGGAAAGGTCCATAAACCATTATTAAGAAGGGGCCCAGGATATCCATGCTTGACCCAGTACAAGCATTGTGGAACCTGCGTCTCTTGGGGAAACTGCTAGGTACATATGACCTAGATTGGCCACTGTTGGAAACAGAATACTGGGCTTGATGGACCTTGGTCTTACCCAGTATGGCATATCTTATGTTCTTATGTAGGACTGGTAATGGGTTATGATGGGGGGGGGGGGCTAGGACTGGAAATGGGCTGATGGGGGGTTAACACTGGAGGTGGGCTGATGGGGTTAGGACTGGTAATGGGCTATGGGGGGGGGTTAGGACTGATAATGGGCTATGGGGGGGGGCTAGGACAGGAAATGGGCTGATGGGGAGGGGTTAGGACTTGAGGTGGGCTGATGGGGTTAGGACTGGTAATGGGCTGTGGGCTGATGGGGGGGGGTAAGGACTGGCAATGGGCTATGGGGGGCTGACTGGAAATGGGTTGATGGGGTTAGGACTGGAAGTGGGCTGATGGGGGGTTAGGACTGGTAATGGGTTATAGGGGGGGCTTAAACTGAAAATGGGGTGATGGGGGTTAGGACTGGAAGTGGGTTGATGGGGGGCTAGGACTGGTATTGGGTTGGGGGTTGCTAGGACTGGAAATGGGCTGATGGGGGGGCTAGGACTGGAAATGGGCTGATGCAGGGACCAGAAGGGAATGGATGCTGGGTGAGGCTGGAACTAGAAGGGAGCTGATGTTGGGGGAGGATTAGAATGGGATGGGGCTGGGAGAGTAAAATGGAGAGGGGAAAATATTTTGTGTGGGAGGGATAAAAAATCTACAATTGGCCGGGTATTGGGAGAGTAAGTGGGGATTAAGGATGGAGGGGTAAAATTTGAGTGGATGAAATAGGAATGAGGAAAGAGCAAAAGGAGAAAGATTAGTATGTTAAAGCATATGTAGAGAGAGAATGGAAAAAAACTAGAAGAGAGAAGAAAGGACAAATGGACAGCAGACGATGGAGAGTTAGCAGAAGACACGAAGAAACCAGAAGAAAGTGGCTGGAGGAATTGCAGCTGAAAAAAAATGCACAAAAGGTAGAAAAATATCTCTTTATTTTGAATTTATTAATTGGAATATGTCAGCTCTGGTAAATGTGCATCATTAACGTCTGCACTTTGTTTAGTACAAGAGCAAATTAATGTATAGTTTTATTTCTACAGTGTTGTACATTCTAAGTTTGGCTTTTGGGATTCCCAGTTTAATTATTGTCTTCCTGTTTCTAAATTGTGATTCCTTGTTTGGTGATGGTCTATGTTCTGCATGTGTAACTGAGCTGAGGTGTTCTGTTTATATAATTCCTATTTGACATTGCCACTTGTTCTCTTTCCCCAGTAGGTCATGTATTGTTGTTCTCTGAAATGTATTGGTTTAATATTTGCATGTTTCCTTTTGATAGGCAGGGTTTGGTGCTTTGTGAGTCCTGGTAATGCTGTCAGGATATGGCGGGTTTGCTATGGGTTCTAAATGGGCAGTGTTTGTAGTAGTTCCAAATGTGTCTGGGGGTTGGCACTGGATTATAGTAATGTAGAAATCTTTTAGTCTTTTTTTATCCATACACTCATTAAGAGGCATGTTTACTAAAAGTTAGTATATGGTAATATTATGCAAATAATTATGCAAATGAGGCCCCGCACCGAGTCTCCGCACATGGCCCCGCACCCCCCTTGGGCCTGCCTCTGTGTGTATATACATCCCCCATGCATTCCTGCACAACCTTCTGTGTATTTTCAAAACAGTTCCACCTTCAGCAGAGCTATTTCTAAAATAACTTCAGAATTATGTCCAGACCTCAATGTCTGAATTCTGATCTCCATGTACTATCTACAATATGACTTTATTTGAGTAAGGCTCCTTAATCATTTGAATATTGCATTTCTTTTTTACTTTCAGGCTGTATTTAATTTTTATGAAGATAGTTATTTCAACTTTATATTATACTAGCTCTGTTCTTACAGATATTAATGGTTATGTTTTCTAACATACTTTCACCACACCTCGAGGGAGACATCAAGAAAATAAATGAAGAAATATTGCTAATAATGGACTTTAACCTATCAATCACATACCATATTCACCTTCTCACATGTCTTCCACTTCCCTTCTCAATGCTTTGCTTTTTATAGTATCAAGAAAGGTCCCCTTCTATGACCAAAACCTAAATTGCCTAACAATCTCCACAGACATGTGGAGGCACATTCAGGTTCCCGCACGTCCGGTCACATTGGTCATACAAAAACTGGGTGTCCGGGAGATGGATCCAATTCTGCCGCCGTGGGGCCTGAATATTCATGCGACGCCTGAACCGTGGACTTGGACATCTGGGTGCTCTCCGTATGCTGACAAAATTGACATACAGGGATCTGCCCATCCCGACGCTAGAACACCATGTCTGGGGCGCGGGAGCCATGGCGTTCTGGCGCCATGGAAACAAGCCATCTAACTGATGGCTCAGAATGCCATGGCCCATATCCACACCTGCAGACTGTGATCCAGCCGGCACCAGAGGTCCCCATGGCCCAGATCATGGCTGCAGGGGCACATTGTAGCCAGATGCCTTTGTTGCAGGGGAGCACAGTGCGTTTTGTGAGGGACACCCGGAACTTATTCCACCTTCAGGGTGGAATAAGCCGGGCATGCAGCTGTGTGCCGGTGGACGTACAGGACCCTGACGAAACGCTGTGTATGTATGGGAAGCACTGGGACCTGAATCACGTTCTGGGGAGGAGCACGGGTTGCACGTCCACCTCGGACATCCAACCCTGCTATTCAGGTTACAGAATGCCGGCCTAAAGTTTAAGAGGTATTTCAGAATAATACACTCCCCCTTGCCAATCTAGCCTGAAGCTTTCATCATAGTCTGGTCTTGAGAGCATACTCACTAGGCAAGTGTAGGGCCCAAAAAACCCCTTCATTTCAACCAAGAATGAACCCAAATTTTTTTTATATTTGTTGTAATTGTGCAGTTACTATACATGCTACAATATTTTTGGTGAACAAATAGATTGTGCATGCATTAATTCATAGATATATGCACGCACAAGCAATTTGTACCACACTTCATTTCTAGAGGCCCAAAACAATGCCCAAATGAGCCCGAAATGCACATGTCCAATGCTCATCCTTCTTCAAATCTCATGTTCTTAGAACTCTCATATATAGGGTTAGAATCCATGTTCAGCTGAGACCTCAGTGCTTCATCAACATCCCCTTACCATAAGCCATTGAGGAATTAGACTACCTGCTTTACACAACTAATGCTCACATTGGCTTTCAATGGCAACCTACTCACACATCCTTGCTATCATTATCAAAGGTGGAAGCAGCATTACTGTTCCTAGGACTGGATCGAGCAATGGCCCTAGCACCAGTCCCAGAAGCCAACAGATTTTATACAGAAAAGGACTCCTTTATCTTCTACTGCTCCCCTCTCCATCATTCTTGTTTTTAACCAACCTCACTATGGGGATGGGTGACCTCCATGGAGCGGCAGGTGCCCCTTCTCTTGCCATCTTGCTGGGCAGACTAGATGGACCTCATCCCGCAGCAATGAGTTTCAAAACTTAACTATGCTTTGAGAGAAAAAAAATATTTTCTCCTCTTTGTTTTAAATGTTTTACTTTGTAACTTCATGGCATGTCTCCTTGTACTTTCTGAAATAAAGAAGAGTCTTTCCATCCCCTCTATCATTCTGAATGCCCTTCTTTATCTAACTCCGATATAGCTTATTGGAGATGTGGCAACCAGAGTTGCACACAATACTCAAGGTGCGGTTGCACCATGGAGCAATATACAGTCATTACAATATTTATTGTTTATTCTCTCTATATATCTTTCCTAAGAATGTCTAACATTCTGCACACTTTGGCCAAGAGCATTCAAGCCTAATTTGCCATCCATCAGTTATACAGAGGTGACAATAACAATACAAGCTGACAATGATCAGTCTCACCCTACATTGATACAAACCACATAAAGTCCACTAATCCACAGTCCTGTTCTTTCTTGCTGAGTATATGTTATCATACTGATCATCCTTACCCCAAAAGCAGTACATCTGTGGATGCTGCTAAATACACCTATAGTTGCTGGGATCTATGCATTTAAAACCAGCACCTTTACTTGGGGTTTTATGCATGTAGGTTCTGGCATGTACTTGCAAATGTGGTGATTTTCCAACATTTGCATTTAGTTGTTGGTGCCTACACATGCAAGTGGCAGATTTTAGACACCTGCATGTGCAAGCAGAGGCACAAGAAGAGGTGTGAAATCACTCTTTTTTTCCAAGTTTCTGAGCTGGTGGTAGACACCACAAAGGTTTGCATGACTGCCCTCCGCTTTGCTGGTGGAGACCGCAGGTCTAAGAATGCAAGTAGCCAGCACTTGCATGTCCCTTGGAACAGGTGTTAGCACTGATACTGGAATTTCTAAAAATACCTGTATTTCCATTGTAAAATGAGAAGTACATTCATGCATGATTTTTTTGCCTGACCTAAACCATGCCCAGAACATGCTCATTTAAAAATCTTTATGTTCTGGCCATCTGCACATAGAAATAGCAGCTTTATAAAATCACCTTTACATATGAGACCAATCTATTCACATAGAGGCTGCTATTTTCATGTATAGATGCTTCTAAAATGACTTATTCATGTACTCTTGAATGTTTCTTTACTATTACTAGCTTGAAAGTAAGCAATTGTATTTTTGAAAGAAATCCATTATTAGTGTTTTGTTCTGTATGTACATACAGAGGGTAATTTTGTAACAGGGCACCATGGGTTGGTGCCTACAGAGACACCTACATAGGTACTTCCCTTCGCACATTGGACTCACTGGATAGGGAAAGTGAAAGGCAGCCCACCAGCCCAGCAGTTCATCAACAATTACCTTCATGCCAAAGCGTGTACCTTTAAGCTGGTTAGTAGCTTATAAAAGATAATTTACATGCATATGCATAGGAATGACTTCATAAAATTACCTCCAAGACATACATTTTAGGGACATGCATTTGTCTGAAATGAAAAGGGAAATATTTTGTATTATTTTAATCTGAAACATGGCACTGAATAATCGGAAATTTCATTTTCCTCCCCAGTTTCATCACATGCCAGGCTTTCTGGGTTGGAAAGCAAGCATCTTGCAAAAGAGCCATCACTGTCTCCATGGGGGCTGGTTCTAGCCAATCTGCTGTATTGCTGCTGATCTTCCTTCCTCCTTCCTGATTGGCCCCAAACCTGTCCTTGTCTGGAGCTCTATGTAAAATACTAACTGGATTTTTTTCTGTTGACTCTTGCTGTGGAGATTTATTCCAAAAACCTTTCTTTTGCCATGTTCTTGTGCCAGAAATTTTGTGAAACCATGGCTAAGTACTCTGTCAAAGACATTTTCCAAGCCTAATCCAGATCCTGTTTGTTCAGTTCATGATGATCAAACAGAATCTGCATTAGGCTTGGTAAACATCTCTGATAGTATAATTAGACATTGTTTCACAGGGTTTCTGGCATAAAAACATGGCAAAAGAAAAATCTTTGGAGTAAATCTCTAAGGCAAAATTCCCAGGGCAAAAAATCCAGTTAGCATTTTATATAGAGCTCCAGATGAGACAAACTTTGGGTCAATCAGCAAATATAAATCTGCTACCAAACTTACTAGATGGATGATAATCTTTTATGGCTAAGGAGATCAAATAAATCTTGATGAAATTACTTGTCTTTCCAAGGTCAAGTTCTAAGTAAATTACTTGCAGGTATAGAAGGCATTTCTCTGCCCAAAAAGGCTTATAAGCTAAGTCCTTGAACCTGAGGCAACAGAGGTTTTAGTGACTCATCTAAAGACCCAGTGAGTGTTTGGTGGAGAAGCAGAATTTGAAGCTTGACTTCTTTGGTTTTCAATCTGTTGTACTAAATACTGGGCTACATCTCCATTCTTATAGAGCTTCCTATGTTAAAAGCCATTGAATTCCTTCTATAATTTGAATTGTGCCAAAACTGTATTATTTGTGATTTTCTCCTGCTTTAACAAAGGAAAATGATACTGTAATAGGAGAAATGAAATTTCCGTGGAAAAAGAGAAAATAAAACCCCTTTTATACGACTGACTTAGAAAATTCTTGAGGCATTTTCTGTCATGAAAGAAGTTTAGCAATTCCTGGTGTATATTATTTAATGTAGTGGGCTCGATGCCTTGCTGGGCTTTCTTCCAATTTTCCTGTCCCTTGGGCAGCCACAAATCTTTGGAGAGAATCCTTCCTTTCAGAATGCTAAAGATATTTACACAACATCTTCCCTCCTTTAAAATGGACATTTCTAGCTCCTGGTTTTGGATTTAAAAGAACACTTGGCAAATACAGTACAGTAGGAACCATTTTCTTATGATATTATAATTTCCCTTCTTTTGTCTCCTTAGTTAACAATCCTTTCAGAGTTTTCTTGCTTCCAGTCTGCACCTGTCCTAATTTCACCTCCCTTATTAATTTCACAAGAAGCAGTAAAATGGAAGAATCATCGCATCATCAGGATGAATCTTATAATAGAGGTTAGTGATAAATATTTATAAAGGCTCGGTTAAAAGGAATGTGAGCATTTTATCTTGAATGGTACGAATTTGACTGCACTTAACAAAATATTTCAGCAATTCTATTAAAGCATAATTAAATATAATGAAATATTTTAAACTTAAGTCATTTCTGCGACTTTTATTTGAGCAAGTACAGTATATCTTCTTCATAGCCAAAGATTGCTGTAATTTGAACAGAAAGTGCTCTCTAAAGACAACTTATTAGTAATGGGTGTGGCACTGTAAAAACCCAGACAAGTTACAGCAGCATCAGATAGTCTAGAATCAGGTAGTAGGTATGCTGCATCCTCTTTACACACACACCTTCCTGACCTTCACTGAGTCAAGGCTGATGCCATTAATCTAGCCAGTTGCACTTTCATACATATCCCTGATTGAAGCTTTAGGTTCTTGTTGCCTGTTTGTGTGCATAAACCTTCATTGAAGTAGAGCTGTGCAGATCTGAACTTTTCTCACTCAGCTTTAGGTATCACTAGGTGACTGATAAAATAATTCACAGAGGGATATGTTTACTAAACCTTACTAACGCTAGTACGGGTTTAGTGAGACGTGCGCCATGCTAAAAGTTAGTGCAAGGCCCTGGTCTAAATTTCATGCTGACAGCTTAGCATGTGACTAGGTGGTGATAGGATGGGTTAGGGCGGAATGTGAGTGTTGATGGTGCATCACGGTTAACGCGAGCTTGATGAGCACAAGTTAATCACAATTGCTGTCATTATTGTGAGTATGCTTAACACCACCTCAGTGGGTGGCGTTAGATGCACCTGGGTGCTGAGTTCTGTTGTGCTGTGCTTTAGCAACATGCCAATGGTAGGGGGATGGATGCATGTGCCCCCCTGAAGTTAGTGTGGGTTTTCATAGCCCAACCGTATGCTACTGCACACTTTTTAGTAAACATGCTTTAGAGTATTTTATTTTTATTTATTTATTTAGTAGACACTTGTATACCGCTACTTCCTACGATCAGCAGCGGTTAACTTTACAGATCAGGTTGCACTGTACAGTACAGTAATTTGTATGATTTACATTTTGATTGGTTAAAGATTTGATTTGAAACAACACAATGCAGGGTCATTTGATTTACATTTGATTAATTGTGTGCGGGTTTGCTTACCTATATACATATACATTAGGATGCGTGGGTGGGGGTGTGCTACGTATATACATATATACAATATGACAGATCAATTGGTGATGTCCTTGTCAAAGTGTCGGGACCATTTTGGAGCAGGGGTTACTGGTTAGGTCAGCCTATAATGGGACTGAAAAAGATGCGTTTTGAGGTTTTTTCTAAAGTCTTTTAAGTCACTTATTAGTCGTATGTCGTGAGGCAGCTGATTCCAAAGCAGCGGTGCAACATAAGAGAAAGTTCTGCGGCTTGTTTCTGCTTATCAGATTACAATGAACGTATCCGATATGCAGCAAGAATGACATATTTGGGGTTGTATACTATTACTACTACGAGTATAGTGCTACAAGGTGTACACAGCGCAGTACAGAAACATATAAAAAATGATCCCTGCTCATCAGAGTTTACAATCCAATCAAGACAGACAACATAACAGCTGAGGGCAAGGATATATCTAGGGGAATGGTAAGGAAACACATAGGAGACTGGGTGAATCAGGATCCAAAAACGGCCTTGAAAAGGTGAGTTTTCAGCCTGGATTTGAAAAGGGCCAGAGGTGAAGCCTGACGCACAGACTCAGGTAGTTTGTTCCAGGCATATGGAGCAGCAAGGTGGAAGGATTGAAGTCTGGAGTTGGCAGTAAACAAGAAGGGCACAGATAGAAAGGATCTGCCAGAAGAGCGGAGTTCTAGAGGAGGGGTGTAGGGAGAGATAAGAGAGGAAAGGTAGCCAGGAGCAACAGAATGAGTACACTTATAGGTCAGAAGGAGAAGTTTGAACTGGATACGGAAACAAATAGGGAGCCAGTGAAGCAACTTGAAAAGAGGGATTATTTGAGCATATTGAGGCTGGTGGAAGATTAGCTGTGTGGCTATACTAATAGCAGACTCAAAACCCATGAGTGGAGGAATCAGGAAGGCTAATTACTTAATATAAAAAAATCTAGTTAACATGATCACAGACATAGAAAAAACAATATTTTACACACTGGGGTCAATATTCCAAGGCATTTAGGCAGTTTGCAGACCTCCAAACCTCTTAAATGCCACTCACCTGGTTATTCAATGCTAGTGGCTGGATATGACCCCGGCATTGAATATCTAGGTTTAAGTTAAAACGACAATGACCTTAAAAGCAATGGTTGTCGCTATTGAAGATCAATCTCATTAGTAGTAGCAGTAAACATATAGATGCCAATTTTATCAAACTCTTACTCCTATGAAGAAAGGCTAAAAAGGTTAGGGCTCTTTAACCTGGAAAAGAGACGGCTGAGGGGAGATATGATAGAAGTCTATAAATTAATGAACGGAGTGGAACGGGTAAACGTAGATCGATTGTTTACCTTATCAGAATATAGAAAGACTAGGGGACATGCAATGAAGCTACAGGGTAAACTATTTAAGACTAGTAAAATAAAATATTTTTTCACTCAACGTGTAATCAAACTCTGGAATTTGTTACCGGAGGATGTAGTAAAGGCTGTTAGTGTATCTGGGTTTAAAAAAGGTTTGGACAAGTTCCTGGAGGAAAGGTCCATAAACCATTATTAAGAAGAGACCCAGGATATCAATGCTTGAACCAATACAAGCATTGTGGAACCTGTGTCCCTTGGGGAAACTGCTAGGTACATATGGCCTAGATTGGCCACTGTTGGAAACAGAATACTGGGCTTGATGGACCTTGGTCTGACCCAGTATGGCATATCTTATGTTCTTATAAAGCATGTTTTACACATGGAAATACTTTATGCTTCTATACAAGCGTGCAAGTACAGATCTGTCAAAATGAAGTTAATCCCATGGGACTGGCTACTTCTTTGTGATCAGTGCTTTTACATTTCTGGGGGTATAGTTTGGGTGGAACTGGGGAACAGTTACAATGTTTATGTGTGTTCTTACGCCTTCAGAGCAGGTGTGAATTTCTGTGAAAACATTTGTGCTCTGCTGGAGATCACTATACAAAGGGACATTCAAGTGCAATCTGGGATGTCAAAGCCAGAACGTCTTGACAAAAAAAGCAGGCAGGTGCTACTTCAGGCATGATTTTGGAAAGGTTGATGTGCCTGATATGCACGTGTATCAAACATCTATATAGATGTCCCCAGGAAAGTGTTTCAGAACCAAGACATCAAATAGCATAATGGTTAGAGTAGTGGCTGAAGAGCAGTGTGGTCAGGATTCAAATTGGGCCTTTGTAGTCTGTGTCTATTTATTTAATTCTCCATCTTCTTTACACTCTCTGGGTGTTTTAAGGTGAAAATAAGCACTTTCTCTGATGTCTATTTGTGCCTGGAGCAGGTATAAACATTCACATGCCTGCAGACGTCTTTGACTTTTCTGAGATCAAACAGGGACGTGTAAGTACTTTGCCACTCCCTGGACACGCCTCTGCCACACCCTCATGCGTACTTGGACGTTCCTGCACCGGAGATGTCTGTGAACATTTGTGGAATGGCTACAGAGACATCTCTGTGATTTCAACATCCACGTATACACCTTCAGACATGAACCTTTTAAAATGACCCTCATAGTGTTATAGTTCAATGCTCCAACTCCCAACATGAATTCATGTTTCAAAAATTCAGTTCTACATCGGGGAAATGAAATTTAATATCTCCGCATACATACTTCTTTTCACTAACATAACTAATAAACCAATATGGCATCCAAGTCTTCTAACAATCAATAAAATCCATCATTATTCTTCCTTACTGCTTTCACCCTTGTGATTATTATAATTATTTAATTAATTTTATTTAGTTTCTAAATGAGACCATCTGGCTCTACCATCTGAAGATAAAAAATCCATTTTTGCTCTTTGTACTTCAAAAAATTGCTCCCCTTTCCCTCTACTGTATACTATGTTATTGAAACTGCATCAGTTACCTGCCATTTAAACTGATGACTCCTGAAAATGAGCTACTAATGGCATGGACAATATGACCATTTTTAATATACTAAAGGCGCTGTGTACGCCTTGTAGCTATATATAAATGATCAGTGTAAAGTGCTCATTCAATCTTAATCTCACTGCTCTCCTTGTTCTTCCAACACAAACAAGTGGACAATCACATATAATATAAATTACAAATGTAGTATTATCTGGGGAAAATGTCAAAATTTCTTCAATAAGAAGTAATAGTAGTAACAATCGAAAAGGTTAAAATTACTGAATACATAAGTCAACATTAATTTAATCATGGGAAGTCTTGTCTAACCACTCTGCTATATTTTTTGCAGTCATGAATAAACGTGGATAAAGTTGAGCCAATTTATATGGTGTATCTGGATTTTGGAAAGCCTTTGACAAAGGATCTCCTGGAGAAACTGGAATGTCATGGAACAGGAGGCAATGTCCTATTGTGCATAATGCATGTCAATGAGAGTTGATGCATGTTAGGTGCTCACAGACCATTTATTTCTATGGGCATAATGATTCTTAATGCACATTTCCTTCATTAATGCACATTGAGGGAGGAATGGCCTAGTGGTTGGGGCAAGTTACCTCAGGCTGGAAGGTTGTGGGTTTAAATCCCACTAGAGGACAGCAACCTTGGGCCAGAAGGACTGGGGTTTCTAGTCCCACAGGTGCTCCTTGTGGTCTTGGGCAAGCCACTTAACCCTCCATTGCCCATGCTCCCTGTAAAATAGTTATCTCCAAGTTATAATGCCCTGTTCAATGTAATTTCAGTTTGTTCAATGTAAACCACCTTGATATCATGAAAGGCAGTATATAAGAAATGATAAATAAATAATCTTTAGTAAAAGCTCCCTTAATGTGGATAAGTGCAAACTGGTTCACATAGTGAAGAAAAATCTAAATTATGTCTACACTATGCTTGGTTTTACATTAGGAGTCATCATACAGGAAAAAGATCTAGATGCCATCATAGCCAATACATTGAAATTTTCTGCCCAGTGTGCAGTGGTGGCCAAAAAATCAAACAGAATGTTAGGAATAGTTAGGAATGTTAGGAATAGTTAGGAATATAGAATAAAACAAAGAATATAATAATGCCTCTGCATTGCTTCATGGTGCTACTGCACCTTGACTATTGTATACAAATTTTGGTCTCCACATCTCAAATGATAATGGCATTAGAAAAGGTACAGAGAAGGGCAACCAACATGATCAAGGGAATGTAATATCTCTCCTATGAGGAAAGCCTAAAGAGGTTAAAGCTCTTCAGCTTCCAAAAGAGATGGCTGAAGGGAGATTTGATAAAGGTCTATAAAATTTCGAGTGGAGTGGAACATCTTTTTTGTGTCTGATAACTTATGAATATTTCTTTTAAGAAGTTGCTTTTTTGGTAAAAGCTGATTATATAACCAACTTTTGGACCTCCAGATGACAACATTATTTTTGGTGAATCAAGTCCTAGCTCTACTGTAGTACTGGACATGTTCTCTTCCATTTAATTAATTAAAAAGAAAAGGAACCTGGAATAAACTTCTTTGCAAGCAATTTGTTATTTTCAGATTTTTATCTGCAGTTTGAACTTGAATGGCACTCCACATTAAAAAAAAGAACATAACCTCTGTGATGCAGTCACTAACCTCAAAAATATACCAGCAAACTTGGAAGAATTTGTATTTCTTTCTATTTGTTTCCCATGGGAAGTCTAAATTACATAGGGCATCTCTCCCATTCTCTCCTTTCCCAAGGAAGCCACAATTGGTTTGTATTAAAAAATGTCCTCAATTAGTTTCCCCTTGCTAATACTCAGATGATCAAATTACAAGATATTACAGAATGTTACTCTAAATGAATACCATAATCACTGACTAGATTAAGTTGCATTCTGAAAACAGCAGCTGCCTTAAAAATTAGTTCTCTTTTAAAGATTTAAATGAGGTACTATATAGTATTTCTCAAAAGAATCATTAGAATGCAGATTGGAGATTGCTGTGCCCGAAAGATTCTTTGAGTAGAAAGAAATCAGTTGTTTCTAGAGACCTTTGCAAGGGGATCTTCCAGTTAGGGAGCAAGAGACCTGTGAAATTATTTTAAATTTATGTTAAAGCCAAGTGACAGACCAAAAGGGCAATTTGAAAGGCTCCCTCTATCAAACCAAGGGCTGTGTGAATCACACAGGAAATTGTTAGGAGATTACCTTAGAAGCACAGGTAAAGGCCTATAGCACATCAGCTTTTACAAAGAGTTCTTTCCCGCCCATTCACCCCCAACTTCCACCCCCCTCCCACCAGGCATAACCTTAGCTTTATAGGCTCTTAAATCTACTAAAGGGAAAGAGGTGGTCAAATTCACTTTCAGGTACAGCTGGTTATCTTCACAAGGAATTGATTAACTAAGGGCCCTGAAATTAATTAAGTCTCTTAAACTTATTAGGTATAATTGTATCAGTACAAGTATCCTTAGCAACTTTAAGTAAACAACTTAAATAGCTAAACAAAACCTTATAAATAAACTCTTCCTTAAACCGTCCCAGAGAATTATTCACAATTGTCAGATCACTTACACAAACTGGTCAGGCTGAATCAGAAACGGGTAATATTTACCCGCAAACCCTTGCCAACGATTTTGCAAAAAAACTAAGAAATAAAAACCCTAACAGTATCCTTCCCCAAACTGAACAGCCAACAAATATCAACAATTGGCAGAAGATTTACCTAATTGACGAAAAACACTTACTACACATAATTTTATTTATTTAGCATACATTTGTATACCGCTACTTCCAGCAATCAGCAGCGAGTTTGATTACATATTGGAAGCTGTCAAATCATTACAGAAAAATTTGTTGTCCAAACTCGTTGATTTGAAGGGTAAGCACAACACACAAAATTTGTAGTATAAACACGTTGATTTGTAGGGTAGACACAACACACAATCATTAGGTTTTTGTAGAGGGGGGAAGAAGTTTACATATGTACATTTTTACATGGATGCATTCCTGGCTCACTGGGAGGCAAAGCTAAGACCACGTGGTTTTAGATCAAGTTGAAATGACTTTGAAATAGGTGAGTCTTGAGCTTTTTTCTGAAGTCTATTAGGTCTTTGCTAGCTCGTAGCTCTGGCGGCAGTTGGTTCCAGAGTGTTGGTGCTGTGTATGAGTATGCTCTGTTGCTAGTACTGGTTTTGACAGATCTTATATCTGCTGGAACGTGGAGGGTGTTGGAGTTGATGGTTCTTCTGCTTCTGTTTGGTGGTTGCAGGCAGATTAGGGTGGAGAGGAAGGATGGTGCTATGTTATGCATGAGTTTGAAAGTGGTTGTTAGTGTTTTATATTTTATGCGAGCTGAAATGGGGAGCCAGTGTAGGTCAATCAATACAGGTGTGATGTGCTCAGCAAGACTTTTTCTCATGATGATCCTGACCACCACATTTTGTGCCATTTGTAGGATGTTTAGGGTTTTCTTTGGTAGGCCCTGTAAAATAGCATTGCAGTAGTCAAAATGCGGCATGATGAGTGCTTGAGCAACGGATCTGAAATCATGAGGTTCAATAATGCTCCGTATTGGTTGAAGAACTCTTAGCTTGTGGAAAATGGCCCTGTTAGTTTTGCGTAGGTGTTTCTCCATCTTTAGGTCACTATTGAATGTTACCCCCAGATATTTTATTTCTTTCTTTGTTTGGTATGTATTCTTGCATAAGGTTATTGTTGCAGGGGGGTCAAAATTTGGTTTTCTGGAGATATACATCACCTCAGTTTTCTTATGGTTGATCGCCATGTTGCTTTGTTGTAACCAGGTTTGCATCTCACTTAGGCATGTTTCCAGTTGGATGTAGTTTGGGTTATCCGTGTCAAGTTGAGTGTACAACATAATATCGTCTGCATAAATGTGGTAGTTGACTTTGTGCTGTTGGAAGATTTCGCATAATGGTTGCATATATACGTTGAAAAGGAGAGCGGATAGAGCAGAGCCTTGAGGTATTCCTTGAGTTTGGGGGAATGCTTCTGCTTTTTCGCCATTGAACTGTACCTGTTGCATTCTGTTGGATATGTAAGAAGAGAACCAATTTAGGGGGAGTTCCTGATATACCTATAGATTTAATTCTGTTTATGAGGGTTCCATGGTGAACTGTATCAAAGGCGGCTGAAATGTCAATGAATATGAGTATAAACATTTTCTTTTTGTCTTCTGAGCCTTTGAGGAGGTTGTTAAGCAGCCTTTGAGGAGGTTGTTAATTTCTAAAATAAACACCACAACCTCCCCCCTCGATCCATGCCCAGTTTAATGGATCAGATCCACAAAGACCGAATTAGTGCCTTATCTCCTAAACATAGTCAACCAGTCCCTCTCACAAGGTATTATGCCTATTGATCTGAAATGCAAATCCATTCGCCCTATTCTAAAGAATAAGTCACTAGATACAAAAGATCCGAATGCATACAGACCCATAGCCAGTATCCCGTTTATTGCGAAAATAATTGAAAAAGTAATCCAAATACAACTTCAGGATTTCATTCATCTAAACGCCCCCCTAGATACATACCAATTTGGATTTCGCCCTTTCCACGGCGTGGAAACCCTGTTGATATCCCTAATGGATAATCTTAGAGGCACAGACAACCTTAATCAAGCATCTATCCTCCTTTTCATTGATATTGCATCAGCATTTGACAACCTTAACCACACCACCCTAATTACAAGACTGTCACAAATTGGATTAGGAGGCACAGTTCTACAATGGTTCATATCATACCTCTCAAACCATAAACTACATGTCCATGTAGGCCAGGAAACATCAGATACATTTATTTATTTACATTCTCTTATATACTGTGCTATTCTGTATCAGTGGGGTTTACATTGAACAAACTGAAATTACATTGAACAGGGCATTATAACTTGGAGATAACTATTTTACAGGGAACATGGGCTATGGAGGGTTAAGTGGCTTGCCCAAGACCACAAGGAACACCTGTGGGACTAGAAACCCCAGTCCTTCTGGCCCAAGGTTGCTGTCCTCTAGTGGGATTTGAACCCCCAACCTTCTGGCCTGAAGTACCTTGCCCCAACCACTAGGCCACTCCTCCACTCCAAGACTCCATTCCTCCAGAACCAAGGGATACCACAAGGATCAGCACTTTCAGCATTACTTTTCAATCTATACCTACAGCCAATTACTAACATTTTCAAAAAATACAGCATCGAATATTACATTTACACAGATTTTATTTTTATTATTTATTTTTATTTATTTATTTAACAAATGCTTATATACCGCTACCTTCCAGAAAGATCAGGTGCGGTTTACAATGGAACAATTTAAGCAGGGTAAACATTCTGCTTTTTACACAGATGACATTATGTTGTCCCTCCCAATAGACATAAACAACATTAACTACAACTTACTCTCAGAATGCATCAAAGAAATGCAATCCTGGTTGATCACCAACAATCTGAATATAAACCTCAAAAAAACAGAAACTCTATTTGTTTAAGGAAATCAAAATTTCACCCCCTCCCCAAACAATCACAATTAACGACATGACTCTCCCAGTTAAGCAGGAGGTAAAATACCTCAGAATAATATTAGAGCAATCCCTCAGCATGATACCCCATCTAAAACAAACAGTTAGAACCGTCTACTTCTAGCTAAAAACTATCCAACACCTAAGACTCCTACTTCATACTCAAGATTTCAGGTCAGTAGTCCACGCTCTCATTACGCCCCATGTAGATTACTGTAATAGCCTGTTACAAGGCCTACCAGTCAAAACCTTAACAATCCTCCAAAGAGTGCAAAACTTAAAAGCAAGAATAGTATACAAGGCTTAATTGATTGAACACATAACCTCAATCTTATACGACCTTCATTGGCTCCCAGTAGGGAGCCAAATAAAATACAAGTTGCTGATAACAGCATTCAAACTGATCAACAACATAGCCCCTTCATATCTATCTACTCTCATACAAACCCAACCAAACTCCAGATCCTGTAGGCAAAATGCAAAACACTCACTGGTAACACCAACCTCCATACGCAAGACAAAACAATCCACCAGCTCCAGAGTCTTCTCCTACACTGATCCTAGTCTCTGGAACTCACTGTCATTGTCACTCCATGCGACCAAAGACCTACAGTTATTCAGAAAATAAATCAAAACATACCTCTTTACTGAACACTATGGTAACATCAATAATAACCCAACCTCACAAACCCATACCTCACCTTATGATCACCACCCAACTCTTTGTACCCCCCCCCAATCAATAATCCCTATTCAAATCTAAACTCACAGAAATGCACACAAACATTTAATTATGTTAAATGTAAACCACCCCTGATCTCTGGAAGGGGTGGTATAGAAGAACCAAACACATAAATAAATAAGATGCAGACAGCAGTCCAGCAGCAAAAGAGGGGCTATCCAGTCCTTTGCACATGTATGATTTTCTCCCAGTTCATGAGGCATCCAAAGTGTGCACTAGGTGCAAGGGACTCTTTGCCCTCAGGGAATGAGTTTGATTTCTGGAGGCTTGAGTAGCGGACTTGAAAGACAAAAGGAAGACAGAGAGCAATATAGACAAGACTTATAGGGATGTAGTATTGAAGTCCTACCTCCAGTCTGGCAACCTCTCAGTTACCATAGAGGAGAGAGGTCATGTGGAAGGAGAACATCACCTTGATGTAACAGGAAGTGATCCTGTAGCTAGGGCCTGTCCTGCAGGTGATGTAAAACTCTCTCACACTGAGGAGGTTTCTCCAGGGACATGTGCCCATGAGGGAACGGTTAGGATGTCCGTTATAGTTGGCAATTCAATCATTAGGCATGTAGATAGCTGGGTGTCTGGAGGAGATGAGGATTGCCCGGCAACATGCATAGTAACATAGTAAATGATGGCAGATAAAGACCAGTATGGTCCATCTAGTCTGTCCAGCAAGGTGGCTAGTGTAGGTGCACCTGCCACTCCGTGCTGGTCATCCCTCCCCATGCCTCTGCTCTATTTAGGTCACCCCTATTTGCTGAGATACAAGAGATAGTTATGTTTATTTTTATTTTATCCTGTTGCTATAAAGGTTTCCATAGTGTCTGCCCCATGTCATTTTGAATTCTGTCACTGTATTTGCCAATAAATGTTGTATAAGATTGAGGTTATGTGTATTTGCTCACACCACTTTCATCGGGAGGGCATTCCAAGAATCCACCACCCTTTCAGTGAAAAAGTATTTCCTGACATTGCCTTTTAATTTACCCCCTTGCAGCTTCAAGTTATACCCTCTAGTTTTACAGCTTCCTCGTCTTTGGAAGAGGATTGTTTGTTCATTAATACTCTTTAAGTATTTAAAGGTCTGGATCATATCTCTCCTGTCCTCCTCCCCTCCGGAGTGTACATATTTAGGTCTTCAAGTCTCTTCTTATAAGTCTTCTGATACAAGCTCCAAATCATTTAGAAATGGTTCAGAGGAAGGCAACCAAAATGATTTGGAGCCTGCGCCAGAAAACATATCAGAAGAGACTTCTAGACTAAATATGTATGCACTAGAAGAGAGGAAGGACAGGGGAGACATGATACAGATCTTTAAATACTTAATAAACAAACAATCCTTTTTCAAAGATGGGAAAACTGTAAAACTTGAGGTCATAACATGAAACTGCAAGTGGGTAAACTAAAAGGCAACGTCAGGAAATACTTTTTCACTGAAAGGATGGTGGATGCTTGGAATGCCCTGCCAATGGAAGCGGTGAGGACAAATACAGTGACAGAATTCAAAATGGCATGGGACAGACACAGTGGATCCCTTTATAGCAGGGGTCTCAAACTCAAATTGCTATGAGGGCCAAATGAGGACTTGTAGAGTAACCCGGGGGCCGCACAAGACGCAGGCCTCATTTGCATAAGGGCATCATTTGCATAAATATTTGCATAATGTTACCATACACTAACTTTTAGTAAACATGCCTCTTAATGAGTGTATGGATAAAGAAAGACTAAAAGATTTCTACATTACTATAAACCAGTGCCAACCGCCAGGCACATTAGGAACTACTAGAAACACTGCTCATTTAGAACCCATAGCAAACCTGCCGTGTCCTAACAGCACTACCAGGACTCACAAAGCACCATACCCTAACTATCAAAAGGCAACACTGCAAATATTAAATCAACACATTTCAGAGAATAACAATACATGACCTACTCGGGAAAGAGAACAAGTGGCAATGTCAAATAGGAATTACATAAACAGAATACCTCAGCTCAGTTACACATGCAGAACATACACCATCACCAAACAAGGAATCACAATTTAGAAACAGGAAGACAATTAAACTGGGAACCCCAAAAGCCAAACTTAGAATGTACAACACTGTAGAAATAAAACTATACATTGATTTCCTCTTGTATTAAATAAAGTGCAGACGTTAAAGATGCACATTTCCAAGAGCTGACATATTTCAGTTAATAAATTCAAAATAAAGAGATATTTTTCTACCTTTTGTGCATTTTTTTTTCAGTTGCAATTGTTCCATTCACTTTCTTCTGGTTTCTTTGTGTCTTCTGCTAACTCTCCATCGTCTGCTGTCCATTTGTCCTTTCTTCTTTCCTAGTTTTTTTCCATTCTCTCTACATCTGCTTTAACATACTAATCATTCTCCTTTTGCTCTTTCCTCATTCCTATTTCATCCACTCAAATTTTACCCCTCCATCCTCAATCCCCACTTACTCTCCCAATACCCGGCCAATTGTAGATTTTTCTTCCCTCCCACACAAAATATATTTCCCCTCTCCATTTCACTCTCCCAACCCCATCCCATTCTAATCGTCCCCCAACATCAACTCCCTTCTAGCTCCTGCCCCACCCAGCATTCGCTCCCTTCTAGTCCCCGCATCATCAGCCCATTTCCAGTCCTAGCTCCCTCCCCTCACAGCCCATTTCCTTTCCAAGCCCCCCTCCCCATCAGCCCATTTCCATTCCAAGCCCCCTTCCACTCAGCCCATTACCATTCCAAGACCCTGTCCCCATCAGCTATTTGCAGTTCAAGCTCCCCCTTCTACTCGGCCCATTTCCAGTCATAGCACCCCCCCCCCAGTCCATTACCAGTTCTAGCCCCCCCCCCAGCCCATTATCGGTCCTAAGCCCCCCAACAGCCCACTTCCAGGCCTAACCCTTCCATCGCCCTATCTTCATTCTTAGCCCCCCCATAACCCCATTTCAGTCTTAGCCCCCCAATCAGACCACCTCCAGTCCTAACCCCCATCTGTCCATTACCAGTCCTAACCCCCATCACCCCATTTTCAGTACTACCCCCCCAGCCACACATCAAGTCCTGCCCCCCCATCAAGTCCTGCCCCCCCATCAAGTCCTGCCCCCCCCCCACATCAAGTCCTGCTCCCCCCCCCCGTCCTGCTCCCCCCATCAAGTCCTGCTCCCTCCCTCCCTCCCTCCCCCCCCAGGGAAAATTAAACTTTAAAAAAAAAACAGCTTCTGCTGCTGCTGCCGCCGCTGCCGTGGCCGGCAATAGCAGCAATATCGCAAGTCCCGCGGGCTCCGTTCCCCCCCCTTCCTTCCTTCCTTCCTTCCTGCTTGCCTGCCAGTTCTCCGCTTCGGCTTTGGCTTTCAGAGCCGCGAAGGGAGAGCTTCTCCCTCGTGACTCTGTTCAGCCCGCTGGGGCAGATGGGAAATTTCCCATCTGCCCCAGCGGGCTGAACAGAGTCGCGAGGGAGAAGCTCTCCCTTCGCGGCTCTGAAAGGCGAAGCCGAAGCGGAGAACTGGCAGGCAAGCAGGAAGGAAGGGGGGGGAGCGGAGCCCGCGGGACTTGCGATATTGCTGCTATTGCCGGCCACGGCAGCGGCGGCAGCAGCAGCAGAAGCCGGGGTGTTTTTTTTTTTCCCCTATGCATCGCGGGCCGCACAAAGGTCTCTCGCGGGCCGCATGCGGCCCGCGGGCCGCGTGTTTGAGACCCCTGCTTTATAGCAACAGTGTAAAATCAAAATAAACTCAACTATCTCTTATATCTCAACAAATAGGGTGATTTGCACAGACTGGTGGGTACACCCCTAAACAAAAGCATGCGGAGGGGTGACTTGCATGGAGTGGCAGATGCACCTACTCTTGCCACCTTGCTGGCCTGACTAGATGGACCATGCCAGTCTTTATCTGCTAACAACTGTCACTTATCGGGTTTTATTAGAGCAATTAGAATGCCAGTCCTACTATAAATATTGCTCCATTCATTCACATTATCAAAAAACACTATTCTGTTTAGGGAACAGGTCTCAGACTAGAGCGGGGAGGAATCTCACGAGGCAAAAACCTCTAAACACCAATCCCCAGTACAAGCATTGTGGAACTTGTGTCTCTTGGGGAAACTGCTAGGTACATATGACCTAGATTGGCCACTGTTGGAAACAGAATACTGGGCTTGATGGACCTTGGTCTGACCCAGTATGACATATCTTATGTTCTTTTGTTCTTGCATCAAGGACCTGAAGCTTCCCTTTTCAATGAATCTCTCTGCCGATGTCTTTTAACATTTCAAAATCAAACATTTCTTCTGCTGGTTGCTCCCAATAATTAAAATGTTCATTCTCTTTCAATAACTTAGATTTGCATTCTTAAATATTCTTGACTCTTTCAACAATTGAAATAATAGCAAGAAATGCTTATCTCAAAATCGGAACTTGGGTCCCAACGCAAATTCTGAGCGCTTATGCGTTTCACCGTACAAGTGGTTTCTTCGGGGGAATCCAGTTTGATGAAAACATGCAGCTTCTTCGATGCACTACATAAAAGTGAACACACATAGCATTTGTTGTAAAAAGTAAATTTTCTCTGACTATAAGATACTTCAGAAGAGGTAGGTGGGGCAGTTGAACTAAGGGTGTGCAGGCCTTAGCTGGGGCCCTGAGCCTTATCTTCCCAGGCCTTGGGGGGTGGGTGGTATTTGGAGTAGGGGGGGCTGGGGTTGCGGTCTGTGAAGGGAGTTGGGGGTTTGGCATCCATGGCCTGCACTCAGAAGGGAAAAGGGGCGGATAGGAGGGCTGGCTCTGCTGGAGCAAAAGCCAGTGGGTGCGGGGCTGGTCGGCATGGGAGTTCGGCGGCAGGGGCAGGTAGGTCGGAGTCTGGGGGCGCAGCAGTGGCAGGGGGTCGAGGGCGAATTCGCCAGGCACATGGCAGGGGGCGGCAAGGTTGGGCAGAGTCCCGGGGTATATCCCGGGGTAGATTGGGTAGGCCCCCAGGGGGTAGTGACAGCGGATTCCCTCGTGAGGCAGGGTTGGTGGTGCAAGGGCCCGCCTGGCCCGCGGGTGTCGGAGAGGAGATGGTCAGCCCCCTGTACTGCCCAGTGCTGAACCTTGCGAGGTGGTGCTGGAGCCGGTGCAGGCAGACGGAGCAGCCGGCGACTCACTTGGTCAGGTTGGGGGGCCCAGGGTCGATCCCGTGGCATGCGGACCATTGGGGATGCCCTTCCCTCCCCTGTGTTATACACCAGGCATTAAGCGGCGACGGTATATTGATATTTTTCATCTGCTGGAGGGTAGAAAACGCTCGGGTGATAGCAAACGGAAGTGCAAGGATGAAAAAGTGTGGAGGGTGCAGAAGGCTTCCCGTAATACTCTTAATTGGACTCGGGCTTTTTTTGCGCTTGGCTAGTGTATGGGGCCATTATTTTCCGGAGCAGTATGGCGCGTTGCTGGCTTACGCGGACGCAATTTTGGCGGCGTCTCAGGCACACGAGGGGTGGGCCTGGTTAAACTATGACGAGGAATTCAGGGATATGATGGAGGAAAACAGCTGGTTGTCGTGGGGGACGAAAGACATTAATCTGTGGCTCACGCAGATGTCTGCTAAGAGCAGAGTGGGGGGCACCGGGGCGGGGGCGGGCAAAGTGGGGGTCAGGGCCAGCAGCTGCTCAGTCAAGAAGGGGTGCGATGGGGGGAGACGTCTGTTGGCGTTTCAACAAGTCGTCATGCCCATTCCCCGACTGCAAGTTTAAACATGCCTGTTCCTTGTGTGGAGGTGGTCATGCCGCCATGAAGTGTAGCCGGCGGGGGGTAAGTGATGCAGCATCCGGGGCTTTGGCCCCCACCCCCGTTAGGGTTGACGTTATGTGGTCGTGGCTTGTCAGGTGCAGGGGTCCCATCGGGTACAAGCGGGAAGACTGATTTTGTTGGGCTTTATGGAAGATTTTCGCATTCCGTTTTGGGGGGCACCAAGAGGGGTATGCTCTAAAAACGCCAGTTCAGCTGAGATCTGGTGGAGGTCGTGCATCAGAAGATTGCGTACGAATGCACGTTGGGGCGGGTAGCTGGCCCTTTCCATGATCCCCCGTTTTCTCTTTTTGTTGTTTCGCCACTGGCGGTGGTCCCCAAGAAAGAGCCGGGCAAATACAGGCTGATTCACAACCTATCTTGCCCCCCTGGGGACTCTGTGAATGATCACATTCCTCGGGAGCAGTGCTCGGTGCATTACGCGTCTTTTGATTGGGCTGTGGCATTAGTAAGGCAGTGTGGGGTGGGGGCCTTGCTGGCGAAAGTGGACATCGAATCTGCATTCCGGTTGTTACCGGTGCACCCTTCTGCTTTTCCGTTGTTGGGCTTTCGATTTGATTCACAGTTTTACTATGATAAGTGCATGCCTATGGGTTGTGTGGTGTCGTGCGCTTACTTTGAAGCCTTCAGCACCTTCCTCCACTGGGTTTTGGAACAGCAGACAGGTGTGTCCACTATCGTGCATTACCTGGATGATTTTTTGTTCTTAGGGCCCGGGCAGACCGGGACCTGTGCCCGGCTGCTGGGCGCCTTTCCTAGCCTGGCTGGTGACTTCGGTATACCCATACTGGCGGGCAAAACGGTGGGGCCTGTCACATGCCTTACCTTCCTGGGAATAGAGATTGACACAGACAAAATGTTAGTGCGTTTGCTGGCGCAGAAAGTTGAGCGACTCTGGAATTTGGTCGCGTTCGTAGAGGCGGCGGGCAAAACCACCCTTCGGGTTCTGCAGTTTTTAGTCGGTCATCTCAATTTTGCTTGCAGGGTGCTGCCGATGGGGCGCCCCTTTGCGCGGCGGTTGTCCTTGGCGATGGCGGGAGTGCAAAGGCCACATCATCGTATTCGGGTGTCGTCCGGCATGCGTGAGGATTTGCGGGTGTGGGATGCCTTCTTAGCGGACTTCAATGGCTGCAGAGTTGTGCAGTGGCCGGAGCAGTCGAATGCAGATATGCACTTGTTTACCGACGCGGCGGGCAGTTCTGGTTTTGGGACGTACTGTCAGGGAGCTTGGTGTGCAGAGGTGTGGCCTAATGAATGGGTGGCATCCGGGTTGACCCGTAACATTACCTTCTTGGAACTCCTCCCCATAATGGTTACGCTGTGGGTATGGCCGGAGCGCTTACGGAATAAGAGGGTGTTGTTTTGGTGCGACAATGCTGCGGTGGTCGAGGTCATCAACCGACACGCACCCAGGTGCCCAAGGGTAGCAGCGCTGATGAGAGTATTCGTCTTGACTTGCTTGCGCCTAAACATCACCACCAGAGTGCCACATGTACCGGGTGTGCAAAATTCCATTGCTGATGCTCTGTCCCGTTTTCAGTGGTCGCAGTTCAGGTTATTGGCTCCAGAGGCGGATGCGGCTGCCTCGGCGGTGCCGGGCCATCTTTGGCAAGTTGGGACCCTGACGTGATGGCATTGCTGTCTGTGTCAGTGGCGCGTGGAACGTGGGCGAAGTATCGGCGAGGATATTCTCAGGTGAGTGAATTTTTGGGCACGAGAGGGTGGAAAGGGGGGAGTGTTCACGATGGGCTTGTGAGCCAATTCGTGTTGTGGGCGAAAAGGGAAGGCTGGGCCTGGTCGGCGGTCGTCGCGGCATTGGCAGGGTTTTCCTTTTTCTGCAAGGCGGCCGGTTGGGGTAACCCTCGCACGTCCTTTTTAGTCAAGCGCTTGCTGGCTGGGTGTGCCAGCAAGCGCTTGACCAGCTGCAGGATTGGCGGCTGCAGGACAAGCTGCAGGATTGGCGGCTGCCAGTCTCTCATGATCTGCTCCTTAAGATTTGTGAAGTGTTACCGCGGGTCGCGGCCTCGACTTTCGAGGCGGTTTTGTTTCAGGCATTGTTTGCGACTGCTTTTTTTGGGGCTTTCCACGTTTGTGAGCTCGTGCCCAGGTCTGCGAGGAGGGGCGCTTGCGGTGGGCTAGATGCCAATTGCGTGGCGGTGGAAGTGGCTCAGGTACGCATCCTTGTCTCGCATTCCAAAACGGACCAGTCGGGTAGCGGCGCATGTGTGATCCTGAATGCAATTTCCCCCTTGCCTTCCTGCCCGGTTTTTTATTTTATTTATTTATTTTTATTTATTTAACTGTATTTATATCCCACTTTTCACCAGGTCAAAGCGGTGAGACATATAACCGGGGGGGGGGGAATCAAATGTGGGGGGGGGGCCATCACCGGGGGTTCAACATTGATGATTTTTGGGGTGAACATAGAGACTGACAAGATAGCATAGTTACTGGTTTGGAGATCTTGGAGAGAAATGGGGGGGGGGGGGTTCCTATTCAGAGATGTTCTTGGAATAGGATGGTTTTTAGCTGCTTTTTGAATGATGGGAGATCACCGTTGTTCCTGATGTGGTTTGGTAGAGAGTTCCAGAGGGATGGGACATAGAGTTCAAAGGCTCTGTTGCAGGTCCGTTGAGTTGCTTTGGTTCTTTTGTGGGGGATGGCAACGGAACTGTTGGAGGATTGTCTGGTTGTTCTGCTGTGGGTTGGGCGAGGCAGTAGGGCGCGGAGTGGGGTGCCCTGTGTTTGGTGGATGGTTTTGTGGGTGAGTAGAAGAGTTTTGTACTTGATTCTTGCTTTGATGGGGAGAATATGAAGGTCCCTCAGAATTGGGGTGATGTGGTCTCGTTTCCTTGCATTGTGAATTATTCTCGCCGTGGTGTTTAGGGCAGTTCGGAGGGGATTGGTCTGTGTGGCAGGTAGGCCATGGTAGATTATGTTGCAGTAGTCCAGATGAGGGAGTGTTAGAGCTTGCATTACTGTCCTGAAGTCTTGTGGTTCGAGGAGGGGTCGGAGGCGTTGTACCGTTTTCGCCTTGTGGAATACAGTTCTCGTGGTCTTGTTGATTTGTTGCTTAAGAGTTAGGGCTTGGTCAATAATAATGCCGAGATATCTTATGTGTGGTTGTACTTGAATTTGCGTGGTTCCCATGGTGAGGTGAGTGGGTGGTTTGAAGTCTGGGTCTTTTGTCACTATAAGGGCTTCGGTCTTCTTTATGTTAATGTATAAGTTGTTCTCTTGTAGCCAGTTGGATACGTCGGTGAAGCAGGTTGATAGCTGGTCGTTTGTTGGGTCCGTGGTTGTAATTGGGGCGTAGAGCATTATGTCGTCGGCGTATATGTGGAAGTTGACATTGTGAGTGCGTATGACTGAGCAGAGTGGACGGAGGTAGATGTTGAAAAGCATGGCTGATAGTGTGGATCCTTGTGGTACTCCTTGATGTTGCTGGAAGGGGGATGAGGTGGAGGTTTTGGTGCGGATCAGTTGCTGTCGGTTGGTTAGATAGGACCTGAACCATTGGAGTACAGTACCTTTGATCCCAATTGTTTGGAGTCTGTGGATGAGGGTGTTATGGGAGATGGTGTCGAATGCCGCTGATATATCCAGAAAAATTAGGATGTATCCGGAGTGTTTCTCTTGGGTTCCTATGATAAGGGTGTTCATCAGCATGGTCATTAGGGTCTCGACCCCGTGTAATGGTCGGAATCCGTGTTGCTGCGGGTCCAGTATGTTGTTAATGTCTAGGTGTTCTTGAAGCTGACGTTGGACTATCTTCTCAATTATCTTTGCGGTGAGCGGGAGGCTTGCTACTGGCCTGTAGGAGGTTAGGTCTAGGGGATCTAGGTTGTGCTTTTTTAGGGTTGGTCGGATGATTGTGGTCTTGAGGGCGTCTGGCATGTGTCCTTGTTTAAAGGATTCATTTACGATGTGGGTTAGTGGTGCTCTGAGGTCTTCTTTGGTTTTCTTTATCCAGTCGGCATGGCAAGGATCCAGCGGGGAGGTGGTGGTGTTCAAGCAGGAGATGGTGGAGGATATTTCTTCTTTTGAGGTTGTGCCGAATGTATTCCAGTCTCTGATCAGGGTGGTGTATAAAGTTGTCTTGGTTGTTGTTTCAGCGTAGTGATGTGGGTTTTGTGGTTGCTGCAGCTGTTTGTATTGTCGGGCTAGAAGATCAGGGGGGATGTCTGGCAGCTGGTCGGAGTTACTGGGTGCTTTTGTTAGATTTTTGACAATTTGGAAGAGCTCTCGAGGTTTGTTTATGGCTGTTGCGATGATTTTGGTGTGGTAGACTCTTTTGGCATTGTCAGTTTCTGAGTGGTATGCATTGAGTTTGTGGAGGTATTTTGCTTTGTCTCTGTCGCTTTTGGTTTTTCTCCATTTCCTTTCGGTTTTTCTAAGTCTGGTTTTCAGTTTTCGGAGGCTGGGGGTGAACCATTGGGCTTTTGAGGAGATGGGTCTGGTATTGGTGCTGTTTCTATTTGTGCTGGCTGCTGAGGAGATTGTGGTATTCCAGTTGTGGATCAGGACATCAAGGTTGTTGGAGTCTGTGTGTAAGTTAGGCAGGGTTTTTGTTAGGAAGTCTTCCTTGTTAAATGCTTTGAATCTCCTTGGGTGGTGTTTGTTTTCTCTGTTATTTTTGAGTTGATAGGTGTGGGATATGTTGGTAATGTAGTGGTCTGACCACGGTACTGGCGAGATTGTTGGTTTTCTGTATGAGGAGACGGTTTGGGAGTTTAGAAATATGAGGTCAAGTATGTTTCCTTTTTCATGTGCTGGTTCTTGTATGATTTGTGTCAGGTCCATTGCTGTCATGGCGTTGAGGAAGGTTTTTGCCTGCGGAGTTACTTGCAGTGGAGACTGGAGGCCTCGGGCTACTTTTTTATCCATACGAATGGAAAACCGGTAATGCAGTTCCAGTTTACTGCAGTGTTGCGCTTAGTATTATGTTACCTGGGCTGCGATGAGAGGAGTTATGCCTCGCACTCCTTCCGGATTGGTGCTGCCACGAGCGTGGCCCCAGCAGGACTCGAGGGCCCCGTCATTCAACGGATTGGTAGGTGGCGCTCGGGTGCGTACAAGGGATACGTGCGCCCGTGACCATCCCAGGTCAGATCTCGGGCGCCACGGGAGCTGGCCTTCATTGCACGGGGGGGGGGAAAGGGGGTTATAATTCCTTTTGCTTCCTGTTGCAGACGAGGCCGCTGGTTGCAGTCCGATTTGTCTCCTTGCAGATGGCTCATGCTCCGGAGAGTGGTGGATCATCGGGCATTCCTTTGTGTATTGGGCTGAGTGCAGGGCAGCTGTGCGGCCGTTGGGCATCCACCTTGGGCTGGCTGTTTCGGGAGTTCAGCTTTGCTGGATGGGACAATGTGGCATGCGATGGCAGCAGCTGATTGCCTGCGTTCAGGCGAAGATCGAACAGCAGCAGCGGCCAGTCGGGCTGCTGATCCACTTGGGCGGAAATGATCTGTCGGGCTGGTCATGCCAGCAACTTATGAGAACTGTGCAGAGGGACATCAGACTGTTGCGTGAATTGCTTCTGGGGGTTGCCATTATTTGGTCTGACATCTTTCCACGCCCTGCGTGCTGGCTCCAGCGGCAGTAGTCGCGTGGTCTGGTGAAGATTAACCGGCAGATAGGGCGTTGGGTGATGCAGACCGGGGGGTGTCAGGTGTTGCACTCTTGGGCTGAGGTTAAGTGTGTGGGTGTGTATCGATTGGATGGTGTGCACCTCGCTCCAGTGGGGCAAGATCTGTTACTGAATGACTGGCAAGAGGCGCTCGAAGGTTGGCATTGGTCGCAGCTGGTTTCTGGGGGGGGGGCGGCACCAGGATAGGGGCTTACCTTGTGCCGGTGGCGGGGTAGCGAGCTGGCGCTCGCCGACCCGGCGGTGCATTGGCGGCTGATGCCACTTTGCAGGGGAGTGGTGTGCTCCTTAGGTTGGGAGAGACATCACTGTTGGGGGTCTCTGCCCGGAGGAAGGCAACTGGAGCCAGCCTTTGCTAATAGCATGGCGAGGCGGGCGGTAGGGGGAACGGGGGGTGGAGATGCACCACCTTGCTAAAAACGGCTGGTGGGGGGCATCATCCGGATTGGGGTGGGGGGGGAGTTGTTGTGTGGAATTAAGAACGTTGAATTGGCCCATGTTGGGCCGGTGTTGGTTTATGGTTATGTAGCTGTGACCAATAAAATATTGTTATGCCAAACCTCAGTGAGTGTGTGTTCCGTGAAGGGGGGCAATGATGAGGGGGGGGTGGAGCTGAGATGTGGCTAAGGCTGTGATGGAGTATGCGGGGCCGGACATCCGGATACCTCGGTTAATCCCGCGGCGCCGCTGGGCTCGGTCCCGAGGCCGGCAGAGTAACCGGGTCCCTGGGGGCTGAGCCCACTGGTGTTCGTGCTGGGGGAGGGGGGGCGGCTGAAGCATGCCGGCGCTGCCGGCATTGCACCCACTCTGAGGGGGGGGGAACGGGTGGGGGTGGAGCTGAGATGTGGCTAAGGTTGTGATGGAGTATGCGGGGCCGGACATCTGGATACCTCGGTTACTACACTACTCCCCTGCATGTTCTGTTGTTTGTCTTGAAAAGATTGTAAGCTCTGTGAAGCAGGAACAGTCTTACATGTATGTTTATGGTACTGAGTATGCCTTGTATCACTTCACAAAGGATACACAAAACCACTTAACCCTCCATGGCCCATGTTCCCTGTAAAATAGTTATCTCCAAGTTATAATGCCCTGTTCAATGTAAACCGCACTGATGCAGAATAGCGTGGTATATAAGAGAATGTACATAAATAAATAAAATAAAATAAATAAGTAGTACTAGTAATAGCAGTAGCTTCCTGTGGAATTATTTTCCTTCTAGATACTTCATAAAATAAATTATTGGGCAAAGCAAGTTGACGATTTTGCAGGCAGACTGATTCACAGGTTACCTGCACCTTTTTTAAAAATCCAAAACGTAAACATGGCCATGGATCACTATTTCAATGTATGTGCTGGTGTTGGTGGTGCTTAACTCTGCCCAAATCTCTGAATATATATTGTTTTGTCTTTGGAAAGTAAATCCTTTGAAGTAATTAATCAAAACTTTCCATAATTCTAAAATTGCTCCATCTTTACACCAGTAGTGAAAATACTAAGAAAATGTACCTCTGGCTCCCCACAGGAAGGGGGGACTCTCTGTTTTGATGCTGTGCTGCTTAGCCCCCTCTCCCACTGCTTGCCACTGCCACCACCCTAGCTCTTTGGGTGCTTCCCTAAATAAGTGCATGCAGCATGGGGTCTCTAAATGCAGGTCTGCATTCAAGCTCCACTGGTTCTTGCCACTTCTGATACAAACTTCCTGCCAGAGGGGGAAGGGCTTGAGAGACCTTGAGTGGACACGCAGACTCAAAGGCCCTATGCCATGCACACTGTTCTAAATAATTCAGGGTGATCCAAGGAGAGGCGAGGTGGCTATGGGGACAATGGAGGAGGGGACAGAGCAGAACCCTGCTGCTCTAGGTTAATGACTAGTCTGCCTAGTGGTAGGGCTTTAACTAATTTACTTCTCTTATCCAGCTTATTAATTAGCGACGTTCCATCAGGAAATACGTTTTCACTGAAAGGGTGGTGGATGCTTGGAATGGCCTGCCGAAGGAAGTGGGGGAGGGGGGAAAATACAGTGACAGAATTCAAAATGGTATGGGATAAACACAGTGGATCCCTTTATAGCAATGGGATAAAATGAAAATAAGCATAACTATTTCTTATATCTCATCAAATAGGGGTGACCTGCATGAAGCAGCAGGTGCACCTACTCTTGCCACCTTGCTAAGTAGACTTGATGGACCATGCTGGTCTTTATCTGCCATCATATACCATGTTACTATGTTACCTCAAAAGATAAGTTATAATCTGTTCAAGTACTACCATTATTTGGATGTTTTCTACTTTTTCCCAATCCCTGAGAGAACACTTTGATTACTTTACTAATTTTAGCACTAGCACCTCTCTCCTACCTTGGGGATGCTTTGCATGATCATCCATAGGGTTGCCAACTGGCCGGTTTTCAGCCGGCCTGGCCGGTTTTTCCATGGCCAGGCCGGCTACCGGCGCAGATGTAAAACCGGCCCTTGAAAAGGCATTTTTTTTGCTCTGGCCGCAAGATCGGGAGCGGCCAGAGCAAAAAACCGGCTTTTCTTCCTACCCGAAGTCCAAAAAAACCCCCACCCAGGGCCAGCCCACACACCGGAGGGCTTCAGAGGGAGTAGGGTAAGCTCGCGCGAGGCCCCGGCTCCCTCTGTACAGCCGCCAGCGTGAAGAGCCTTTTCCTTCATGCTGGCGGCTGTATCTGTAAAGCCGCGATTGCTGGGAAAGGTTAAAGGCAATACCCTTTAACCTTTCCCAGCATTCGCGGCTTCACAGATACAGCCGCCAGCATGAAGGAAAAGGCTCTTCACGCTGGCGGCTGTACAGAGGGAGCCGGGGCCTCGCGCGAGCGTACCCGGCTCCCTCTGAAGCCTCTCAGACAGCTGCGGTGCTGGTCGGGGGGGGGGGGGCCAGGACGGCATGGGGGGGGGTTGGGGGGGGACCTGGACTGGAAAAGGGCTATGGGGGGGGGGACTTGAACTGGAAAGAAATGGGCTGTGATGGGGGGGGGACCTAAACTGTAAAAGGGCTATGGGGGGGGGGGACTTGGACTGGAAATGGGTTGTGATGGGGGGGGACCTGGACCGGAAAAGGGCTATGGGGGTGGGACTTGGACTGGAAAGAAATGGGCTGTGATGGGGGAGGGGACCTGAACTGTAAAAGGGCTATTGGGGGGGACATGGACTGGAAATGGGTTGTGATGGGGAGGGGGACCTGGACCGGAAAAGGGCTATGGGGGGGGGGGGGAATTGAGCTGGAAAGAAATGGGCTGTGATGGGGGAGGGGACCTGAACTGTAAAGGGGCTATGGGGGGGGACATGGACTGGAAATGGGTTGTGATGGGGAGGGGGACCTGGACTGGAAAAGGGCTATGGGGGGGGGGGTAACTTGGACTGCAAATGGGCTGTGATGGTGCAGGGGGACTCGGACTGCAAATGGGATGTGATGGTGGGGGCTAGGACTGGAAATGGCCTGTGATGTGAGGGCTAGCACTGGAAATGGACTGATGAAGAGCTAGAATAGGACTGGAAATGGGCTGATGTGGGGCATGGGAGAATGGGACTAGAAGGGAGTGGATGCTGGGTGGGTCTAGAACTATAAGGGAACTGATTTTGGGGGAGGACTAGAATGGATTGGGAATGAGAATGGAGAGGGGAAAAATATTTTGTGTGGAAGAAAAGTCTATGATGGGCTGGGTATTGGGAGAGTAAGAGGGGCTTGAAAATGGAAGGGTGAAATTTAAATGGATGATAAAGGAATAAGAAAAGAATTGGGGGAAAGAGCAAAAGGAAACGATCAGTATGTTAAAGCAGAAATAGAGAGAGAATAGAAAACACCTAAAAGAGAAGAAAGGACAAATTGATAGCTCGCAGAAGACACAAAGAAACCAGAAGAAAGTGACTGGAGCAATTGCAACTGAAAAAAATGCCCAAACAGAAGGTAGAAAAATATTTTATATTTTGAATTTATTAACTGGAATATGTCTGGTCTGGGAAGTGTGTATTGCTTATTTCTCCAGTGTTGTACATTTCATGTTTGGATTTTGGGGTTCCCAGTTTAATTGTTATCTGACCAAGGAAGTTAGCCTACACGTATCCTCGGTAATTTTTGTGGGTGGGGCTGGGGGCGGGGCAGGGGTGGGACTAGGGGCGGAGAATGGGTGGAGCATTGCGGGCCACAGGTGTCTGGTTTTTCTCGGTGAAAAAGTTGGCAACCCTAATCATCCACAATTGAACCATGGTGGGGTGGTGTCTCACAGCCCCACTAAAAAGCTGTTGTGGATCTTACTGGCAACACAAGGGAGCCCAGGAGATCAATTCTACTTGTATAGGCTACTATCTTTCCCCCTATCTTTTCTTTCTTTTCCATTTTTTAGAGAAAATTTCCTTTCTTTTTCATGATATTGATATTGATGTAAATCGCCTTGATCCTTTCTGTGAGGTGGTATAACAAGAATTCAAATATACATAAACACTTAAAATACTGGGAGATTTTCATTGATGAATCTTGAGAAGTTTTACACTGAAGCACATGTTAGTAAACCATTCCCTAGAGCTCTAAGTTTTCTTTCAGAACAATTTTAAGTGCATTAAACCATGAATGAATTATGCTATATTACAAGCAAAGGTCGTGTGATCTAGACTTCGGTTGCATGAAATTTTTACCGGTGTCCTCACGATACCTTTATGTTGATTCATTTTGAATGCTAAGTCTTGTCAGAAGGAAAGTAATGATATTAAATTTCATTTAGTAGGTTTAAAAATTATGTTTTGAAGTTCATCTTAAAGAGCCCTGATTAAAAATTAAAATTATCAACTATGTAAACATTTTCAAGAAACAGAGAAAGCATTTTCCTAAGTGAAAACATTGAGTACAAACAGGATATTGAAATCTAATTAAGTATTTTGTTTCAGAAAGCATTTTTTAAAGCATGTTTTCAATTATTTGTTGGAAAGTAATCAACATATGAACAAATGAACAATACGTTTCTTAAATACGCCAGAGGTTTCACTCTTCTTCTTCCAAATAAAGGCTATTTATCAAGGTTCAACAATGCTGATTTTTAAAATGGAAAGAATCTTACTGGAATAAATAAATGAGTAGTAGATGATGCCTTTTAAGCAAGAAAACAATTAACTGATTTGTTGGAATGATGGACATTTGGACAGTAGATAGTCACTAACATGTCTAGATGGAATTGATTGTGGGAAACAGAAATCTGAAAATATTGTGCACCAGTCAATGAGACTGTAGCAGTGGGCTGACAAGATAAGGATCTTCCATGCCAATTATTTGTAGCACTATAAAATGTTCAGTAGTAGATGTTTTTGAAATCTTGGTAAAAAAGTATCTCTATGGTGTTGCGTCAGGGTAGAAAACACATATGCAACACAAATGCAGTAGTTCTGTTTATAGTGGTTGTTTTTAAAATGGCTTCATTCAAATTTTAGATATGGAGCCCGATTCCAAAAGGGGCATGTCTGGGCCGTCCGGATGTCCCTGTGCAGGATGGGCATATTAGGACCCTATTCTGTACCGTGGGAATTGGGTCCTAACATGCCCATTCTGGATGACTTCCCTACAGGCTTCCTTGGCTGCCGCGGCTCAGCCCCCCTCTTTACCGCCTCCTGACCGAAGGCTAGCCAGCCGAGGTCTGGATCAGGCAGCACGGACCTCCACCGCACCTGGCCCTGGACCCGGGGGGTGGATCCCTGGGCCCAATCTCTGGCTCAGTACTGCTTATTCCACCTTCGAGGTGGAATAAGCGGCACTTCCGCTTTGACCCGGCAGGACATATAGAGTCATGACCTGAATCAGCCCTGGCACATCCTGCCATGCTGGCCTGCCCCCGCTCCACCTCGATCCCGCCCCCTTCTGGCTCTCCCCGTCCTACAGCTTAGGACATGCGGGGAGAGCTGGAGGGGGCCTGTGTCCAGGAATCGGGCCCGTTATCTCTAAAGGTTGCACATTGCAAAGTGTAATGTATTCACGACAGGATAATTTATTTAGAGAAATAATTTCAGAACTAAAACATAATCGGCCTAATATTCAAAGCCCAAAATCTGCACTGTTCACGCATACGCACTATCACTCAATAGTTGGGGTTGGGTTGGTTGTGGTTTTGTATTGCCTTTTATGTATTTGTTTGTAAACCCTTTTGATCGACTATGGTCAGAAAAGCTGTATAAGCATTTATTAATAAATAAATAGTTCACACTATTGCTAAGTAGTGCATACTAATTGCCCATAGTGTGCACTATTGAGCTATAGTACACAGTATTAAGTGAGAGTGTGTGCTATTAACATTTCCCCCAAAATTAAATTTAAAAAAATGAAAAATCCTACAGACAGCACAGGAAACCAAACAAAATGAAACTTTTTGGCCTGTTCATCTTCAATATTTGTGGCACCTGATCAGAAATGGGAATCCATGGTTCAACGATTAAATGCTCACACGCCATAATATTATATTTGCTTTCTTAGAAATGAAAATGGCATCCAGTTTAACTCTTTGCTGCCCTTATATTATTTCTGGATATCTGCTTTTAATGATTTGGGGCTAGTTGGAGCTTACCTGGAGAACATCTTGAAAAGATCCTCTCAACTCCTCTCACCCATTTCTATGCAATCATTAGGCCCTTAAGTATGGCTCTTAGTGGGGACTTGGTTAAGGATATTGTGGTAAGGTCAGAGTTCACTTTTTACAATACATTACATGTAAAGGTTAAATTTGATAATTTTTGATGGGAAATTTTCAGATCGGGTTATAGTGGTTTGATAGCCTGTTTTTATTTTTGATTGTTTTATTGTGTTTTTTAAGATTTGGATGGTTTAAGGAGAGTAACAATTTGGCAAGGGTCAATTGAGAAAAGGTTTGGTTTAAAAACCTATATATGTGAAACCGTACTTGAACTGATGGACGGTTTCCCAATCCCACTGGAGGGGATAGAAGAGGGCATGGGAGTTATGTAAAGTGGGTAGAAATGAGAAGGTGTTAATAAATCATATTAAACATTTGATGTAAGGAAACTAGAGATGATAACGGGCTAGGGTATATATCAAGAAAAGTTTCACCAACATACCAAAATACAAAATACTAACAACCACCTTCAAACTCATCCACAACTTAGCACCTTCCTTCCTCAACAACCTAGTAAGATTGCAACCTCCTACCCGAAACAGAAGAACCCACAATTCCAACATCCTTCACACTCCAACAGATATAAGATCTGCCAAAACTAACACCAGCCACAGGGCTTTCTCATATGTGGCGCCAACACTGTGGAACCAACTCCCACCAGAACTACGAGCTAGCAATGACCTTCTAGACTTCAGAAAGAAACTCAAAACGCACATTTTCCAATCACATTTCAACCTGAACTAAACCCACAGATGGAGCAGCCCCTGACCACTGTGTCCAAGAAGATTATCCTGTATATATGTATTTATGTATATCTGTAAATGAACTCCCCCATAGCTAAGAAGTGTTAACTCTGTATGATGTGCTTTTCTGACAATCTGTATGTAAGCAAAATTTGTACCTGCCTTGATTCGACAGTCCAAGAAGATTATCCTGTATATATGTATTTATGTATATATGTAAATGAACTCCCCCATAGCTAAGAAGTGTTAACTCTGTATGATGTGCTTTTCTGACAATCTGTATGTAAACAAAATTTGTACCTGCCTTGATTCGGCAGTTTCACAATAGTAATCCTACCCGCTTCTGATCGCTGGAAGGAGCGGGCTACAAATGCTTGCTAAATAAATAAATAAAATAAATAAGAAAGAAAACTCCCATAATAGGCATCTTTTCCAGTTGCCAAAGTATCCAGATAAAGAAAAGGTTTTACCTATCCCATGTTGTTATGTCAATACATGACCAATTTGTAATAAAGTAGATTTGCTTAGGAAATTGATAGGAGATAAGTAGTTGGATAAAACAGGCAAAGAGAGAATTTAAAGAAAAGTTTAGCATGAAAGCAAACACAAACAATAAAACCTTTCAAATACATTCATAGCAAAAAACCTGTGAGAGAGTCAGTTGGACCATTAGATGATAGAGGGATAAAATGGGCGCTAAGGGAGGACAAGGCAATAGCAGAGAGACTGAATGAATTTTTGCTTTGGTCTTTACTAAAGATGATATAGGGAAGTTACCCATACATGAAATGGTACTATATTTAAAGGTGATGCATCAGAAGAATTGAAACAAATTTTGATGAACCAGGAAGATGTATTACAACAAAATGGTACAAACCATAATAGAGAATAAAATAACTGAACATTTAGATAATCATGGTTTAATGGGAGACAACCAACATGGATTTAGCCAGGGAAGCTCTTGACTTACTAATCTGTTATATTTTTTTGAAGGTGTGAATAAACAGGTAGACAAATGTGAGCCGGTCAATATAATGTATCTGGATTTTCAGAAAGTCTTTGACAAGGTCTCTCATTAGAGACTCTTGGCAAAATTAAAAAGACATGAGAGAGGAGGCAGTGTACTATTGTAGATCAGGAAACTAGTTAAAAGATAGAAGGCAGAGAGTAGGGCTAAATGGCCAATTTTCTCAATGGAGAACGGTGAATAGTGGAGCACCCCAGGGACCTAAACTGGGTCCGCTGCTTTGTAACATATTCATAAATGACCTGGAAATGGGAATAACAACTGACGTGATCAAATTTGCAGATGACATAAAATTATTCAAAGTTGTTAGAACACAAGAGGATTGTGAAAAATTTCTAGAAGACCTTGATAAATTTGAAGACTGGATGTCCAAATGGCAGATAAAATTTAATGTGGACAAATGTAAAGTTGTACACCTAAGAAAGAAGAACCCAAACTATGGTTACATGATGCAAGGTTTCACATTATGAACTACCACACAGGAAAAGGTTTACGTTTCTTCATGGATACTATGTTGAAACTCTCTGCCCAGTGTGCAGGTGTGGCCAAGAAAGCAAATAGAATGCTAGGAAACATAAGGAAAGGAATGGAGAATAAAAACAAGGTTATTATGCCTTTGTACCATTCCATGGTGCAAACACACTTTAAATATCATGTACAATTCTGGTCACCATATTTTAAAAAGGATATAGCGGAGTTAGAAAAAGTACAGAGAAGAGCCACCAAAATGGTAAATGGGATGGAAGATACCCCTATGAGAAAAGGCTTAAAAGGTTAGGGCTCTTCAACTTGTAAAAGAGACGGCTGAGGGAAGATATGATACATGTCTATAAATTAATGAATGGAGTGGAACAGGTAAACGTAGATCGGTTGTTTATGTCATCAAAAAGTAGAAAGACTAAGGGACATGAAATGAAGGTTCAAGTAACCCATTTAAGACTAATAAGAGAAAATATTTTTTCACTCAACACGTAATCTAACTCTGTTATTCATTACTGGATGATGTAGTTAAAGCTGTTAGTGAAGCTGGTGTTTAAAAAAGATTTGAACAAGTTCCTGAAGGAAAGGTCCTAAACCATTTTTAAAATGTACCTGGGAAATTCACTGCTTACCTCGGGAGAAACATTGTGGAACCTATGTATCTTTTTGGGAACCTACCAAGTTCTTGTGACCTGCATTGGCCTCTGTTGGAAACAGGATACTGGGCTTGGTGGACCTTGGTCTGTCCCAATATGGCATTTCTTATGTTCTTATGTTATGTGCATATGCACAGCGCTGCATATACCTAGTAGTGTTATAGAAATGATAAGTAGTAATAGTAGTAGTAGTAGCATATTCGTTAGGGACATCCTGACTACCAGGCTGGTTTGTAGCTCTCCAGGACGAGTTTGGCACTCCTGTCCTAGATGGATCTCAATGAAGTTTTAGACCTTCTCGTAGTACAGAGCTGGTTGTTGGCTCTCTTTTAAATTAGTTATGGGTGCACGTAGATGGTGGAAATAAAGAACTGTTGCTACAAATAGATTTGTCTGCAGCGTTTGACGTACTAGATCACAATATTCTATTAGGTAGGTTAAATGAAACTGAATTTTGGGAACTGTTTTGAGATGGTTTAATGGTTTTTATAGAAAAGAGTTTCTCAAATTTCTTGAAAAGGAAATCTCTCAAACCTTTGATTGCTGGATTGTGAAGTGCCTCAAGGGTTCCCCCTTTCACCTATATTATTTTACATATATTTGTTCCTTTGGCAAGTCATTATTTAAACTGGATATACAATTTTAATCTTATGTAGATGATATCTTGTTAATAATATAATGGATTGGTTCAAAGTTGCATGTGCAAAATAGTGTAGACATCTTTTTTAATTATATGGTTTAATGGATGCAGAAACATAAGTTGAAAATAAACCTGAAAAAGGTCTACAGTGTTATGGGTGAGTAAGATTGGAAAAGATTGCCCAGAAAATGATTCGTTTAGTGATCCTTTGAAAGTTCTGGAAGTAACAATTGATCCCACACTTAATATGGATTAGCGCATCTCATTAGTTGTCAGGAAAATTTGGGGGATTTTTAGAATGGTTATACAAATTAGAGCTTATTTTTCTAAAATCATTTGAAATATTTAGGGCATGCAATCATTGCCTCATTTAGACTATTGCAATCTGATTCTATTGAGTGTATCAAATAAGCAGCTATTTATATTACAATTGTTGCAAAATACTGTGGCAAAATTTACTTTTCAAATCATCTAAATGGGATAAGGCATCCCCCCTCATATTCCCTTCACTTGGGATCCAAACGGGGTTTTAGCAATTCTCCTGCAGTAAGGAAAGGAGATCTAGGTCAAAGGAGTGGAGCCAGGGCCTGGGTGGTTTCCCAGGAACCCGGGGAAGAGGTTGGAGCTGATATTCCTGCCTGGAGGGATGAGGAATATGTAAGGCAGCTCCCAAAGCACCAAGGGGTTCTGTAAGTCAGTCGGGATAGGTCAAGGAATTTAGATAGCACTCTGGAATTGCTTCTATTTATTTATTTAAAAGGATTTATATCCCGCTTTATCCTTGAATCAAAGCGGTTTACACTGCAAACCAATCAAATTAGGGTGGTGCGGGGGTGTCGGCATGCAATGGTGGTGGAGGTGGTGTTCGTGGGTGTGTGGGTAGGTACATCTTGATTTGGGGTGCATTATATACAGGATTGAGCTATTTACAGTGGGTTATATACAAGAAGTGGGGGGGGGGACGGTTGACGCCAGGCGGGGATGGTATTACTGTGTAACTGTTAGAGTCACGTAATGTCACTGAAATACTCTGTGTAGAGCATTGTTTTGAGTGCTTTTCGGAAGTCCTTAATTTCGATCATTGATCTTAGGCTGGCAGGGAGGGCGTTCCAAATGGTTGGTGCTGCCAGGGATATTGCTCTCTTTAAAGTGGTTTGCCTCATTTTGGTGAATTCTTTGGGGGTTGTGATGGTGTTCATGGTACCTCTTCTGGGTCTGAGGCTGGAGTCAAAGCTGATGATCGCCTGCAGGCTGTCCATTGAGATGTCCTGTTTGATTTTGAATAGGTTTAGTATGGTTCTATCCTTTTGGTTATGAGTTCAGCTTAGGTCTGAGGGAAAATACTGTGCAAGTAATGGATTTTTATAATTTCTTTATTGAGGTGACTAACTTCAGGGGCTAACAGGGATACAAAACTAGTCATAAAGTGCATCTGCGTAGAAAAGGAAATATAATAGGAACATTCAGGTATAGATGAATTGCGTTAATCATTTATCCTCACTTTTCCATTAGCAAGCAAGATACAAACACTTCTGTCTAAGTAGTCCCAAGGCAAAGAAGGAAGTTCTTACCTCACTGGCAGGATGCTGAGGATGGCTTCTTCTTGTTGCTGCTGAGACAGGGCACACGAACACTGACACTGGCTACCAGTGAAGAATATTTGATATGGAAAGCAGAAGGAGAGAAATAGAGTTTGGCACAGAATTGAGTGACCCTCCACCCAGGCCAGCTGTTGACCACGTGCAGTGCAACAGATTTCTCTCACACAGGTCTTCTTGGTCAGGCAGTTGGTAGGCTAAGAAGCCTGCTCTTTATTTATTTACATTCTCTTATATACTGCATCAGTGTGGTTTACATTGAACAAACTGAAATTACATTGAACAGGGCATTATAACTTGGAGATAACTATTTTACAGGGAACATGGGCTATGGAGGGTTAAGTGGCTTGCCCAAGACCACAAGGAGCACCTGTGGGACTAGAAACCCCAGTCCTTCTGGTCCAAGGTTGCTGTCCTCTAGTGGGATTTGAACCACTGACCTTCTGGCCTGAAGTACTTTGCCCCAACCACTAGGCCACTCCTGCACTCCACTCTTTGTTCTCCCAGTTCATTTATACCCCCTTAGTGTGGTAGGCGAAGGCCTATGATCCATGCTAATTGAACTAAACAGACAGGCCTAAGCAGCTTGACCTGTAACTGAAGCCTGTAGTTAGGCCCAGAGGGATGAAAACCCCCCTGAATGATGACACCATAGAATTGAAACTTAACTCAGCTTAACTGAACATAGCTAAGCAGAAATGAAACTTAGAAAAGACAGAAAACAGCTCTAATTGGTACTGATAAGAGAGCACAGCTTCTATAGAATTAATTACCTCTGCAGAAAGCAAGGTCACAGTGCCCCGCTCTCACTCATATTCCAGCAAGCCAGTGACCTTGGAGGAGAGAAGTATCGAAAGTCTAAGAACTGTCCATTGTAATGAGGACTGAAAGGGGGGCAACCAGGTGCTGAGCCCAGATCAAGGTCCTCATTGGATAGCTACGTAGTGGTACCAGGACCAATAGATGGGTGAGAGGGGTTACTGGGACCAATGAAAAGTTTGCCTATGTCTAGAATGGAGAAGAACGGTATAAAAGTTGTTGTTTTGCTAGAAACCATTGCTCAGCCATTTTGAAATTGATTATTGCTTGAGCCTGTGCACATTAAACTGGCTTGGATCCTTGAAAAGACTCCTGGTTTTATTTATTGCATGCTTATCTGCTGCTACATTTCTTGGTGCGTTGGCCGGGAAGTGCGAGTGGTGGATTGTGTTCAAGTGAATAAATCCACGTAATTCGCCTTGAGGTTTGGTCCAGTTGGAACCATGCCAATCCGACGCAGGGGAATTTCCCTGGGCCCACAGATCCTCTTGTATCGGAGGGGGTTCTGCCTGGCCTCGGCAGGCACTGGGTCCAGCTGGCCAACACCTCCGACCCGGGGGAGTCCAGGATCCAACTCAGAAGCTAGTGAAGTATCGGGGACCGGATCCGGTAAGTATAGTTTTGAAAACCTGTCTAGACAGATGAGTTAGAACTGCAGTTTGAAACTTGTGAAACTTTGGTAAGAATTTGAAACTTGTAACTTGTAATCTCGAGAACTTGGAACTTGGAATTTGGTAATGAGAGCACTGATCCCCTCTCAAGGACGGTCCTATTACCCTTGCATGAGTATGCGCAAGGCGAAGCCATCGTCCTTCTTGTTTGGTAAGACTTAAGTCAACCTCGCATGAGTATGCGCGAGGTCCCTACATGAGTATGCGTGGGGAAAATTTGTTTGAAAATCCTTGCATGAGTATTCGCGAGGTACAGCTGTTATAGAGAATCATGATTTAGCCTAGTCAGAACAGACAGGACTGGGTTTTTTGGGATATGTTGCTAGCATGATTGTGAAGCGTTTGATGTGTATTGTCTGCCCTACTGTGTATCTGTTTTTTTTGTTCTCTGTTGAGACCACGAGTTTCCCTTCTGTTATAAATGTGAGATTATTCTGTTGAGTAATTTGTGACAGTTCACTGATTAAGAAATTGTATTAATAAAGCAGAAAGAAGACTCAAAACACCTAGAGACACTTTAGAAATCAAAAAGCTGGTCTCACCAGTTCGCTATCCTACTGCACAGTGAAAAAAAACTGACAGGGGGCGTGTCTGGAGGAAAGAATGTACAGTGTCTTTCTAACCCTGTGCAGGCTTAAATCTCAATGCTGTTAGTTTGTGCTTATGTCAGGAAAATTGTACCTGTTTTATTCACTATGTTTTAATAGTAATGTTCCTTCTACTATGGTCAGGTATTATATACCATTCGATAGGAATATTTAGTCAGAATTTTAGTTTTGAAGGTCGAATTAACCTCATCGGAGCTCCGTAAACTGTTTTTAGTTATATTCTCTGCTTTGTCTGTATTTTTATTGTTACCTTTCAGAAATGATAAACTAAGCAAACTGTTTTTGGGTTTATTTCCTTTGACTTATAAACCTACAAAGTAATTATTAGATCACGACTTGACACTGATTTAAATGATTCTTGCTAGCATGTCTCTGTGTGTCTGTGAAACTGTGATCATTTCGTTTCCAGTGAGCGGAGGGGTGTGGCTGACACAGCTTACTAGGGAATGAGACAGCCGTTCCCGATTGAGCAGTCTCTTGCTTGTGTAAAATAAAGGAAGTATATCTGTTGTTTCAAAAACTAACGGCAGATTGCAACCTGAGAATGAATGGTTTAAATTCTGAGTGAATAAGAAAATTGTGTTAGGATTTTATCTTTGAAATCTGTACTAGTGACTAATGACGACCTTTACAATTCAAGATAAATTCATTTGTTTTAAAATTCCAAAACGTTATTACCTGATTTACTGTGGCAAGCACCTGATAGAAGACATATTTATTGTTAAAAAAAAAAAAAAAGAGGGTGTATATGCATTTTAGATATCCACCACAGCTATGGAAAAGTATCCGGAATGTCTTTTGAATATTTGCTTTCTGAACTAAAAAAAATAATAATTTCTTTTGCAGAAACATGCTGATTACTGCTGGCAGCTAGTTGCTAAGTATTTTTATTCTAGTCATACGTAACAGATAGCTATAGTTCTCTCTATAAGATATTTTAAGAACTGTATCTAAATTGTATGTCTGTGCTCCATTTAAGCTTATGTTTACGGTAATAAGGTTTTTTAATAAGTGTCTTTTCAAGTATGATCAAGAATTTCAGTAAGGGATTTACTGAAGACTATGAAATGTCTCTGTCCCAATCAGGAATGCTATGTGAAAGGGAGTGGCTTCTGCTAGTTGCTCATATTTCCTTAGTTCACCATATTTTGCCCCAGAATCTCTAGATATCCTGTCTCGTCACTCTCTCTCTGTAAGTAGCTCCGTTCAGAGTGCTTAAGGGGGGATGGAGCCCAGTCCACCGATGATGTCACCCCCCGGTAGGCGTGAACTAATGTGCCCACAGCAGAGAAGTAGAACATTTAAAAAAAAAAAAATCAACCTCCTGGATAGAGCGTTGCTAGGAGAAACAGAACCCAGGAGAGGGGGGGGGGACTCCTCCCTGCAGATTCCCTAGTTTGCCAGCCACCTCCGCAGCAGGGGGATGTGCACCCCCTCTGGACCAGAAGTGAAAGTCAGCTGACCAGACTTGTTTAGAACTGAAAAAACTGCATTATACACTGAGAAGCCTTAGGATTTGATTGAACTAATGAACAGTATAATGCAGACCAGTAGCCCAGGAGAAGTTGTGTTTTTGTCAGTCAGTCCCAGAGAGATATAAAACAGAAATGAAACTGGATGGATTTGCGGGCATGATAGTTACTGAAAGAGTTGATTTGAAAGTATGTGAAATGTAAGACTGAATGTGGCAGAGAAAGTGAATGTAAAATAAAAAGAAAGCAGATCAGCTTGGTGCTGCTTTCATTGAACGACGTGGAGGAGATTCTCCTAATCAAAGGACCAGAGAACGTGTAAGAGGCCGCAGAAGTAGCAGGCCTCCACTGGGTGCAAATCAGTGCACCCATTATAGAAAAGAAGGACATTAGAGAAGTGAATGCCCGTATCTTGACTCCACCCCAGGAGGGGAGGAGGGAGTACTTGATTGCAGAGTCATAAAACAATAAACCAAGCACAATGTTCTAGTAGGAGAAGGAAGTAGCTATAGAGTAAGTGGCAGCTAAAGAGGGCTACAGCATGGATAAAGACTAGGCCAGATGCATCACCATTATCGGAGCTACTGGGGCTAAGTCCACAAAGCCTTTCCTGCAGAACCGCATGTGTGAACTAGGGGGACAGAAAATAATGCACCAGTTCCTGTATATGCCTGAATGCCCTATTCCATTTTTGGAGCCGAGATCTGCTTGCAAAGCTTCAGACACAGATATCCTTTGCTGAAGAGAGAGAAATGCAAATGACTGTGAACCCAGAGCCTGCTGGATTGATGGTGCTGACTGTTCCCTGAGAAAAAGAGTAGCAGTTCTATAGTGCATCTCCAATCAAGCCAGCTAGTTCCTGTATACCTACCAACCTTATAGCCCCACCTGGAGTATGGGCAGAAGATAATCCACCTGGCCTAGCGAAGAACATAGCCCCTGTCATTGTCACCCTCAAGCCAGTCAAGAAGCCTGGGACAGGTGATTACCGCCCAGTGCAGGATCTAAGAAGAATGAATGATGCAGCTGAAACTATACAACCAGTGGTACCAAAATCCTTATATTCTCTTGGAACTGATCTCTGCTGAAGCTATACATTTCATCATTCTGGACTTAAAAAGATACCTTTTTCTGCATACGCTTAGCCCAAGACCCCACTACAAGGAGGCGGGGCCAACTCATCTGGACAAGATTACCTCAAGGATTCAAGAACTCGCCTCACTCAGCAAGGATTTGACAAGTTATCCAGAAACTCCAGGAAAAAAAAAAATTCTACTTCAATATGTGGACAACTTGCTCATAACCAACAACTCAGAAAGTGAATGTCTACAAGCCATCAGTGAACTTTTGCACCCTCTTAATGAGGCTGGATACAAAGTCTCAAGAGCCAAGGTGCCATTATGTCCAACAAGTTAAACACCTAGGATTCCAGTTGTCCAGCGGAATTCGACGCCTGGGACCAGAATGCAAAGAAGCTGTATGCAGTATTCCTACTCCAACCACCAGGAGGCAAGTGAGAGCCTTCTTGGGTGCCACAGAGTATGTTGTATATGGATCCCCAATTTTGCGCTGCTAGCAAAACCGTTGTATCAAGCTATCAAAGGAATGGAAAAGTCTGCATTGGAATGGGGACTTGAACAGGATGCAGCCTTTTGATCTTTGAAAAAAACAAACAAAAAAAAAAAAAACACTCTGATGTTGTCACCAATTCTGGGTCTACCAGATGTCCAGAAAACCTTTCAGTCTCTATGTTCATGAGTCACAAGGAAATGTTCTAGGAGTGTTGACTCAATCTCTTGGACCTTATTTGAGAAGCTGTTACAGCTACAGCCTTCCTAGTAAGCAAAAACTAAAAGAAAAATCCCTTTGAGACAGAATCTTCAAGTTACTGTACCACACTCTGTTCTAACCAATATGAAATACAAAGGAAACTACTAGCTAACAAATCTATGAATGATGAAGTATTAGGGTATGTTGTGTGAAAACCCCAGATATAACTGAAGGGTCAGTCAAGCTTTCAATCCTGCTATGTTGTTATCAGTTGGTCTTGATCCCCTGATCATGACTGTTTAGAAATTATGGACACTGTATTCTCAAGCCGCCAGGATTTGACTGATGTCCCTCTGGAGAACCCTGAACAGACTTTCTTTGTGGCTGAAGGCAGTTTCATCATCAATGGACATTGTTGTGTTAGATATGCAGTGGTGACCCCTGATTTGGTAGTTGAGTCCTCAGCCCTGGCCCCAGAAACTTCACCACAGAAAGCTGAACTGATAGCCCTCACTAGAGCACTAACAATAGGAAAAGAGCCCTGTCTAAATGTGTACCCAGATTCCAAGTATGCCCTTACAACCTTGCATGCACATGGGACCCTGTACAAATAATGAGGGTGGATAACCTTGGGAAGCAAGTCCATTAAGTATAGCCCCAAGATATTGATATTAACAGATACATACTGCCTATAGATCTCAGAATTTAGGAAAAGTAGAATGTATGAATAGAACCCTGAAATCTCAGTTGTCCAAACTTTGCCAAGAGGTTTACCTGAAGTGGCCCCAGGTTCTTCCCATAGCCCTTCTTAGGATATACTTAGCCCCTGCTAAGTCTTTAGGAGTTTCCCCTTTTTGAGATTCTGTATGGGCAACCCCTGCCTATTGTATAGGAAATAAAAGGAGATATGAGACAGATAGGATCTGAAATTATTAGACATGAACTATTGGTTTTAAGTTCTGTTTTGCAGAGTCTCCATACCTGGGTACAAAATCGATTACTCATCAATTTGCCTGAACCCCTGCATCCTTTCAAGCCTGGAGTCTCGGTGTGGATCAAAGAGTGGAGAAAGATACCGTTAGCCCTGCATTGGAAGGGACCCTATGTTGTCATCTTGTCAACTCCAACTGCAGTAAAAGTCGCAGAATTTGAACCTTGGATCCATCATAATCAAGGGAAGCCAGCAGCTGCTCTTGAACCTGATCACTGGACTACTGTACAGCATCCTGAGACTCCATTGCACCTCACCCTACGACAACAGCCACAGACCTAAGACTTATTGGCCCCTCAGACACTGCACTATTTCAAGACTGTTTGTTTATCTGAAGGTAAGCCTCGCATCTGGAGAAAACTGCAATCATCAGGAAGAGACTGTGTTGTGTTAAGAAATTGAATCTTCTAAGAGACTGTGTTTAAATACTCTGAAAAGACTGTTTTGATCTTCTAAAGAGTGAACTGCTCTAAGGAAGCAATAATAGCCTAAGAGACTATGCTATGATATTTTAAGAAATTGAGACATCCCAGAGGACAGTGATACTTTGGAATCCACAGCCCTACTCCTGCCAAAAAGCTGGTAGGTCTACGTACGGCAGAAGCTTGAGGATCTACAATCAACCCTACATTTGTCATCTGTTGTGAAATCCGACAGTTCCTCCAATTTTCCAGAGACTATGCCCATTATGAATTCTTATTATTGCTTTATTCTGGCAACAGTTTTGGGGTGCTTTGAAATGACTTTTGCCCTACCCCCTTGTGCAGCTTGCATAACCACCACCAGAACAGGACAAAAGATCACTCTTTCTATGAAGCCATGAAATCAGACTTTGAAGTTCCTCCTGCCACCAGAACTTATTTCTTGAATTAGCAGGAGCAGTGACATTCGGTCTTCATGTTTCAGATTGCTTGTCTTGTGGAGGAACAACAATGGGAGACTAATGGCCTTGGGAGGCCCAAGAACTGAACTATTCTATCCTATACAATCACACTGATTTACATAATACTACTAGTGAGGGGGTATTGGCCCACCCCATTGTTGACAGTTTGTGTTTTGTTCGGACTGGACCACAATCTACTATGAAGGATGGACAGCTGGTCTGTCTAAATCAGAAGCTTTACGACAGCACAACAAAGATGCAACTGAACCTTCTAATCCTTTAGTTCTTTTTCCCACTCTTGCCAAACTATGGACTTTGACTATCTGCTTGTTGTTCCCTTGTTTCTTGCCACTTTGCTTGCGAATGATAACTTCAGTTATTAATAGCACTGTAGAGCGTAAGGCAGCTACAAAGATAATAGCTATGTGAACTTACTACCCTATACCACAGAGTGATACCTTTACCTAGTATTATGTGATTTGATTCTCACCCTTTCTCACTTGTGGGTGAGAATAATCAAAGGGGGGAATGTGGTAGGCGAAGGCCTATGATCCATGCTAATTGAACTAAACAGACAGGCCTAAGCAGCTTGACCTGTAACTGAAGCCTGTAGTTAGGCCCAGAGGAATGAAAACCCCCCTGAATGATGACACCATAGAATTGAAACTTAACTCAGCTTAACTGAACATAGCTAAGCAGAAATGAAACTTAGAAAAGACAGAAAACAGCTCTAATTGGTACTGATAAGAGAGCACAGCTTCTATGGAATTAATTAACTCTGCAGAAAGCAAGGTCACAGTGCCCCGCTCTCACTCATATTCCAGCAAGCCAGTGACCTTGGAGGAGAGAAGTATCGAAAGTCTAAGAACTGTCCATTGTAATGAGGACTGAAAGGGGGGCAACCAGGTGCTGAGCCCAGATCAAGGTCCTCATTGGATAGCTACGTAGTGGTACCAGGACCAATAGATGGGTGAGAGGGGTTACTGGGACCAATGAAAAGTTTGCCTATGTCTAGAATGGAGAAGAACGGTATAAAAGTTGTTGTTTTGCTAGAAACCATTGCTCAGCCATTTTGAAATTGATTATTGCTTGAGCCTGTGCACATTAAACTGGCTTGGATCCTTGAAAAGACTCCTGGTTTTATTTATTGCATGCTTATCTGCTGCTACATTTCGAGATATTAACACCTCTCCTGAGGCACTGAAAGATTGGCTGAGGGTATCATCCAAGTATCAATTCCACAAATCCCAAAGCTGCTTTCATTTCTCTGGCTGAGACAGACAGACTCCAGTTAACAGGCCAGAGCTGTCTTGATTCCTTAATTTATGACAGCTAGACTACTTTGGAGGCTGGTACAGTTCTTTGTTAGTCAGGTCTAGAGGCATCTTATGCTGATTAGAAACACAGTCCTGGGGTCTTGTGATTCAAACTGCTGCATGTGTGTAGGCCCTTGTTTGCCTTATGGTAGTGCAGAGACTCTATTTTGTCTTTGTTTAAAATGTGCAGCCATACTGTGTATCCTATAGTTCCTCCTGCTTGGAGTCAGTCCCCATGTGAGGTTTCCATGTTTCCTGAGGTATCTGAGACTATAGAGTTGGGAGAAGCAGAACTCTGGGATTGCATCTTTGAATATCAGGAAGCGGGACCTTCAGGTGTGTGAGTTCACTTGCTTGCCTTATTGTGGATGAGGATTGGACCTGGGAATGCTTAGGAGAGGTGTAGGTGGAAGGCTTCCCCAAACCTACTCCAGACAATCAGAGGAGTAAGGGTTTGCCCAGTTTAAAAGAGTGGAATGGACTGAATTGCTGATGAACTGCCTGTAATGTTATGTGCTGTTATTGATGACAAGTGTATCAATGAGAAATCCTCTTGGCACAGATAAGAGAATCTTGCAGCCCTGTGATACCCAGGAGGGAGTAACCGGTTGATTCTGTGAGGAAAACCAAGACCGGCGTTACCTGTTTTTCACAGAGACTGCATTTACAGCAATGGAGTTTTGCTTTGGTTTTTTATTTCATTGATTTGCTTTTGATAAAGGATTACTGGAGAGGTGGGGAGCTGGGCTGTGCCTAGTTCCCTCAAAGACCATGCTAAGCCAGCCATGAGGGATAAATAGATCGGTTACTTGCCACAGGGAGGACTCTCCTTCCAAGCCTAGCAACCGGAGCTTCAAAGCAAGTGCTGAGCCCCTGGATGCCTCCCCCCCCCCCCCACCACGGAACGTATGCCAGACCCTAGCAAGTGACAAAACCAAATCAAACGTTAAGAATTAGGTAAAATCTATTCACCGTCATCTAATACTTTGAAGCTGAAAGACACTGCAAGCACAATAGTTTTGGGGAAGACATTAAGGACCCCTTTTACAAAAGTTTGTTAGCTGGATAACGGGCCTTTTAACACATAGCAACAGGACACTGGGAACACTAACATATGAGCAGATCTGCAGTCACCTGTTAAAATGCCCGTTAACTGGTGATCATGGTATGGGGTGGGGAACTGGCAAAGCATGGATGTGGAAAGCACATTATCGCTGGAACCCAGACAATTGCATGCACTCAGAGGCAATGTGGCTCTTAACGTGGAGGCACTTAATGACTCCTCTCTGGTAGTTGATAAGTACACCCACTTTAGTGGAGTACCTGCTTTAGTTGCCCATCACATGTTTGCTGCCAGGAACATACTGGTCATGCCCCTGACAGCTAACACGTAGGCTCTGCAAATAACCTGTGTGTGTTCAGCGCATGATTTGGAAATCCTTAGCGGGCTGTAATAACATGGGCCTTCAGTCTGTGGAATTAATCATAGGATTAATGGCATCTCATAAACATTTTAGAGAAGCCTTGAAAACATGGCTTTTTAATACATATTTTAAGGAAAATTGCTTAATGACTTTTATTATTTTGTAGAATGTAGTGAATGTAGAAGATTTACTTATAATTGATGGATAGAATGCAATTGTATTAGTTTGACATTTCTTATTTGGAAATGTATAACATCCCTATTGCTTTGTAACCACATAGAGCCTTATTTGGGTAAATGTGGACTATATATGCCAAAATTAAATTAAATTACATTAAATTAAATTTGGAGCTGTCTCAGATTGTCTGCGAGTTACCTTAGTGAACATACTCTTCACAGTAGATCCTCATTCTCTTTTAAAGATATAGGAATGAGGGTCCAGAAGATTAATTTAAAGTTTCCAAACTGTAATGAAAAATGTCATATTTTTCTAGGTTTTTCGATGACTTCCAGCTAGGGTACCCAACCTGCTGTGTTCTTCAGGACAGGCCTATCTAGTACTTATTAAAACATTGCATTTGTGATCTTGTAGTTTTGCTGTACTTAGATGAGAATGGTGGTGGAGGGTGTAAAAGCCTAAGACTAGATCCTGAAAAAATTGGAAGCATTTGGTAATCTTACTCGCAGGGGGATTTTCTATTTGCGATGGTTACTCCAAATGATATAGATCTACCACTACTTATCATTTGTATAGCACTACAAGGTTTATGCAATGCTGTATAGAGCCATGCTGCTGGACTTACGAGTATGGACCAGGTCTGAACCAGCTTTGCACTTCTAAAGTTGATGGTAAACATTTTTGACAAGCACTTGCTATAAGGTTTAACATACATACTAAAATGTTGCTTAGGATTCAATGCACTAAAATATTTAATGCATGAAGAAGCACAGCCACTTTTATTCTGGGGAGTATTGTATTTTACCACCTGAATGATCAAAACACCTGAAGCGACCTTTTTAACACCCCACATGTCTACTCTGTTATTGATCATGTGGATGCCTGAATCTTATTAAGTCTCCTGTCTGCTTGGAATCCTTAAGATAGTCACTGGAATCCATTACATTTCATTTAGTCTGTTTTAATACTGCAACATATAGTACATAGTAACATAGTAAATGACGGCAGATAAAGACCAGTATGGTCCATCTAGTCTGCCCAGTAGGATGGCAAGAGCAGGTGTACCTGCTGCTCTGTACAGGCCACCCATCCCCATGTCTTTGTTTAGGAGTGAACCCACCGCTCTGTGTAGGACACCCCTATTTGTCGGGAAATTAGATGGTTACATTTATTTTGATTTTATCCTGTTGCTGTAAAGGGCTCCACTGTGTCTGTCCCATGCCATCTTGAATTCTGTCACTGTGTTTGCTCTCACCACTTCCATCGGAAGGGCATTCTAAGCATCCACCACCTTTTCAGTGAAAAAATATTTCCTGACATTTCTTTTCAATTTACCCCCTTGCAGCTTCATGTTATGCCCTCTAGGTTTACCCCTTCCCCGTCTTTGGAAGAGGTTTGTTTGTTCATTATTTCTCTTTAAGTATTTAAAGGTCTGAATCATATCTCCCCTGTCCCTCCTCTCCTCCAGAGTGTACATATTTAGGTCTTCAAGTCTCTTCTCATAAGTCTTCTGATGCAAGCTCCAAATCATTTTGGTCGCCTTCCTCTGAACAGTTTCCAGTCTTTTTACATCCTTTGCAAGATATGGTCTCCAAAACTGAACACAGTATTCCAAGTGAGGCCTCACCAGTGACTTATACAATGGCATTAGTACCTCTTCCTTTCTGCTGGTGATTCCTCTTTGTATGCAGCCCAACATCCTCCTGGCTTTTGCCACCACCTTGTCACACTGTTTTGCCACCTTGAGATCCTCAGAAATAATCACACCAAGATCCTTCTCCTGATCCGTGCACAGCAACCTCTCGCCCCTTATCACGTACATTTCCCTTGGACAATACATAAAGTTAAAATAGAGATAAAATGATCAGGATACCTAAATAATCCACTGCCATCCAACTAGACAGACCTTCATCATCTATATATTATATGTAAGATTTAGTGAAAAAATGAGTTTTCAAGTTCCTCTGAAAATACATTAATGGGTATTTTACAGTTACAGTTTATTTCATTTGATATACTGCCTATAGCAAGGCGGTTTTACAAAAATGTTGCACCTAAAGGGCCACATGGTATTGTACTTAAAGTGCCAATAACGCTCAAACCATTGCGTGTTAGGTACAACACCATGGCGTTAACTGTGGGGGTGTGGAAAACATAAGAACATAAGATATGCCATACTGGGTCAGACCAAGGTCCATCAAGCCCAGTATTCTGTTTCCAACAGTGGCCAATCTAGGTCATATGTACCTAGCAGTTTCCCCAAGGGACACAGGTTCCACAATGCTTGTATTGGTTCAAGCATTGATATCCTGGGTCCCTTCTTAATAATGGGACTCAGGATAACATGTTCCTAACAGTTAATGTAGTACATCCTGCCCTAGTCTGGCATGAAAATAGCCCATCTGTATGCCATTTACTCCTGGCCTGGTACTCTCAGGATCACGTATATGCAATTTATGGCTCTAAAGATGGAGAGGAATGCAGCAATGGTATTGAAATCCTGCATGGTTTGCTCTCACTGGTACCGACTTTGGGGAAGGCAATAAAGCCCGGCACCTTTTCCATAGGACTCTCAAGACAACCACAATGCAGTGGGAGGTGGCAGACTGCGTGATGCCAGTGGTTGCCCCCACAATGTGCTTTTGTGAGCTTCACTGCCATTCGCAATGCATGGCTTCTCTGTGTTGATACTTCCAGGTGAGTTCTCAACATTTCACAGAGGTCAGTGATGGTGGTCCTGTTCAGCCTATACTTCTAGAAAACATCCTCCTCTATGGGTTGGAGGAAACTGATCCTGGGCCTCCTATGCTGGCCAACTGACTGCAGCTGTGGCTAATGCTGGGTCTGGTGTCCTCTCCTCTGCAATCTCCTCTGAACCAGGCACTTCATTCTCTGGCAGTGCATGCAATACCACCACAGGCTTGCGGGGATGGCAACAGCTGAAGCTCGTGGCTGGTTCAGGATTCGCTTGTTGTTGTTGTTTGAGATCCCAAAATGACACCCAGATGATCAAAGCACAATGGCTCAAACCACATAGAACACTATCCTAAATACAACTGGATATACATCAGCAGTTTCCCATCACTATGACGCATTATATTGACATTATCTGTGCATGTCATCATCACGCCCAAGCTCCGCCCAAGAATGCCCCTGTGGATAATGGTTTCCGGAGATATTCATCTGCCAGCAGCCAGCACAATATCTGAGATATGTGGATGTTGCACCTTACCCAGTTTTTACTTCCATTTATTTAGATATCCACCACCTAAAGATTTGAATATATACTCGATAACTCAAAGTTAGGAGCATAAATCATTTTAATATTAAGCTCTATAAATCTAGGCCCATGAAACCTGATCAGTATCTTATAGGGGAATCTAAGAGAAAATTGGGCACCAGAGATTACTAAAAATCTCATACTATAGACAAGAATAATGTTAGTTTACTTTGATTATGTATGGAAATGTCATCGAATAAACAATTTTGCTGTCAGGAATAATTTCCCCTTAAGAGAGAAGAAAGTTTTCAAAAGAAAGTCTCTATCAATTTCCAAAGAGAAGAATAGCATTTCTGGAACATTTTTAGTTCCCCTGAATGTCTGTATCAACTATCAAAAGTCAAGTGGGCAGCTCTGTGTGTTTTATTCAAATTCCTTCTGCGGTGACTAGTAAATCAGAAGCAAAGCTTCAAGAGAATATCTCAAGATCGCCATTCAATATCTTTGAAAATTTCTCCAGCAGAAATCACTTAATTTTCTCAAATAGATAATACTAATAAATTATATCTGCCCCTAACATTGTCCAGACTCTCTCCTTTAGAATTTAGGTTTACGTTTTCTTTAAGCAAACTTAGCACTTAACCTGAATCTCTTAAGAGCAGGGGATCTCAACCCAGTCCTCAGGATACACCTAGCCAGAATAACCACAATGAATATGCATGAGAGAGATCTGCATACAATTTTATTTATTTATTTATTTATTTATTTTATTTAACACTTATTTTATACCGCGCTATTACAATCAGTGCGGTGTACATTGAACAAGAACACACTACAATGCATACAAGTAACATTGAGTTTACAATGAACAGGGAAATTCAACAAGGGACAACAGGGAGAACTATGTACAGGTTAACTTAATGCTATATACAATATTATAAACTCGTTTGGATATTGCATGTGCTTTTCGGGTGGTTCGCTATAGGACTAGAGAGAAGGTTGACCAACTAGCCCTTTTCTGGTTGTATTGAGGTGCTAGTTTTGCTAATGTCAATGGAGGCAGTGTTTGCAGATCTCTCTCTGACTGGTTAGGTGTGTCCCCTTGATGCACTTTAATTCTGTAACTACCCCCCATAATGATGTCTGTCTGTTTCTGAACCCTCTCTCTGCTAATTGTCACTGACTGTGCAGTCTCTTTCGACGTTGGAGCTAGAAAGTCTGAGAGATTTTTTAAAACTCACTACTCTCTCTCTCTGAGATAAGTACAATGATGCTTGTCTGTTTCTCAGACAGGATCCTGATCTTTGCATGATTTCTATATATTTTTAAACCTTTTGTACTTCAGCAAAGCAAATTTGTGAAACAAACATTTGCAATTATCTCTCTCTGATGAGAGAAAAGAAAATGGTACTTAGAGGTGGTATAAGCAGTTTTTTTTCGGAGAATTTGGGGCACAACAGCCACCACTGGGGCCATGGCCAGGTATGGGGGGTCCCTGCTGCCCGATCCAGGCTGCGGGAGCCCAACCGAGGGTCGGGAGGCAGGGATCCTGGGGTCTGGAGCTGCAGTAGTCTGGGGCACCTGCGAGGAGGACATCCCCGCAGGCCGGAGGGGCATACTGGGGCATCCCGGGCCCGATTCTGGCTCCCGTGGGAACATTTTGTTCTCGTGGATCAGAATTGGGTCCTAATGGCCCCATCTTCAGCAGGGATGTCCCGCTTCCAGAATCGGCTCCACATATCCAATGAAATGGCTTTGGACTATACAGTGTATGCATACATATTTGACATATAAAACATCAAATAACATAAGACCAATTAAAAAAGGAAAAAGGGAGCTTCAGGAAACATCACCGATTGAGATGGAGGCATAAGTGTCAAGCTCTGTCACCTTCCCCTATAAGAGAGCATTATTTTAGCAAACCCCAAAGATTTTGGGCAAAAGATAGCAGCAAGAACCCTCCCAGACATTGGATGGGTGATGGCCAGAAAATAAAGAAGCAGGTGGATTTGGCGGAATATGCATTTGAGCACTCTGTGGCCCTGAAGAGTGATGCTGCAAAGATAGCACCGACAGAGACCATGAAATGACAAGGAGTGCTAGAAGTTAGCGATTTATGCCAAGAGGAAGAACCCACAGATATGAGGCGCCTACAAGCTGGATAATTGCACCAGCTGAAGACTGAAATGCAATACTTACGAAATGGCGTTGCAATGCTGGCTGCAGATCTCCAGTCTGAGATGTCGGACTTTGGGCACAGAATAGAGGATGTTGATAATCAGCTTGAAAAGCAGGCAGGAACCTTCAGTAGCTCAGAGAGTCATGTCAAGAAGCTGGAGCAAACTAAGGCAGTAACAGAGGATAAATTAGAAGACTTTGAAAACCAGAGCAGTTCCTGAGGACTCAACACTTCAGGATTGTGCAGCTGTGGTGCGCTCCATTTTTCCACTATTTGGGGGGAGGAGGAATGCCCTTCCTTCACTATGGTCAGAGTGCATCGGGCACTGGGCCCTCCATATCCTAATCTGCCATGGGACATTGTTGTTTGTTTTCACCAGTATACCATCAAAGAGCAGATAATGGCTCGAGTTCATAAGCAGGACGCCATTACATGGAACACTCATACAGTAGAACTCTTTGAGGATCTATCACCTGCCATGCTAAGATGTAGAAAAGAGATGAGGGATATCACACAACTTTGGAAAGAATTGCATAGATAAGTGCAAGCTTAAAAGACATTTTTGAATTTTGGTGTGAAACTTAGGGGTATGTTTACTAAAGTGCGGTAATCGTGAATACCGCGCGTTGTATGACATTAACGCTCGTTAGCGTGTGATAATGTGTGCTATCACGCGCTAACGAGCGTTGTCATACAACGCGCATTATCACGCGCTAACGAGCGTAATGCTCCGCGGCGCGGTAAAACAACGCAGAAGGTGGAGAGAGGGCGGAGAGAAGGGGTCAATGGGCGGAGAGTGGACGGGGAGAGGCTCCCTTCACACTAACGCGCTGATTTTCAGAGCTGAATTCCAACGCGAATGAAAACCTGCCGTTAAAGGCATATTAAAGGGGAGAGAAACCATTTCTGTGTCAGCAATGTACAGCCCAGGCAGAGAAACCAAAAAGAAGTGATACGTGTGATACATGTGCACAGAACAAAAGGGCACAGAAACACTGAAAATGACCCCAACAAACTGGAAAAAAACAATAACCAAGCTGGTCAATAGTGGTATTAATGAAAAACATCAACCCCTCCCCCCCGAGTAAGTTCCATAGAACAGATATAAATCATGGAAGGGTCTATACTCCGTCCCCAGACAAGGTGAATGAGCCCACAGTGAAATAGCGCTGCTCAGGGTTTTCCCCACCATCAGATAGGGTTCCTATGGCATGCACATGTCCCGCAACAGCAGGGCGGGCATGTCGGAACGGCAACTGGACAGATGCCGGAGAAGGGGATACAGAGGGCCGCAGGCGGCACATGCTGTGGTGCAGCTGGGCCACAGTGCGGACTAGGGCGATGCCTAGGTGGCCCATACGAATGCTGAAACAGCAGAGCAGCCAGACAGCAACTGCTGAAGGCCCAACATGGGCACGAGTGGGTTTCCCAAAGTGTCACTGGGGATAGTACCCAACAGCTACCCCCAAGGGCACGGAACATTTGCAGGCGGGGCTGGGGGGGAGCATGGACATCTATGCAGGCACCCCTACCCCAGAACCCGCACCATAGGCAGCCACCTACCTGCACACTGGATGGCCTGAGACTGCGCACCACCAGCTCCACCAGCAGAAGGGCATGTCAGCATGGTGGCTGAGGGATACTGGTGGTGGAGGGGGCAGAGGCATCTGCCCAGAGCAGACCGTGGCCTAGCCCTGTGTAGGTGGGTGCCATGCACTGCAACAGGCAGGTCATGTCTGACCAACAGTCATGGTATCACCAGGGAATGCACCAACTCTGTGATAACATGGTGGTGCAGTGCACAAAACCAGTGTATTCAGAAGCAGAAGGTCACAGGTTCAAGTCCCAGCTGTGGTTTCCACCAACCCAGTCCTCATATTTTACCAACTACTATAACATAAGAACATAAGATATGCCATACTGGGTCAGACCAAGGTCCATCAAGCCCAGTATTCTGTTTCCAACAGTGGCCAATCTAGGTCACATGTACCTAGCAGTTTCCCCAAGAGACACAAGTTCCACAATGCTTGTACTGGGTCAAGCATTGATATCTTCGGTCCCTTCTTAATAATGGTTTATGGACCTTTCCTCCAGGAACTTGTCCAAACCTTTTTTAAACCCAGCTACACTAACAGCCTTTACTACATCCTCCGGAAACAAATTCCAGAGTTTGATTACACGTTGAGTGAAAAAATATTTTCTTTTATTAGTCTTAAATAGTTTACCCTGTAGCTTCATTGCATGTCCCCTAGTCTTTCTATATTCTGATAAGGTAAACAATCGATCTACGTTTACCCGTTCCACTCCGTTCATTAATTTATAGACTTCTATCATATCTCCCCTCAGCCGTCTCTTTTCCAGGTTAAAGAGCCCTAACCTTTTTAGCCTTTCTTCATAGGAGTATCCTTCAATCCCCTTTACCATTTTGGTGGCTCTTCTCTGTACCTTTTCTAAAATCACTATATCCTTTTTAAGATACGGCGACCAGAATTGCACACAATATTCAAGGTGCGGTCTCACCATGGAACGATATAGAGGCATTATAATATCTTTTGTTTTATTTTCCATTCCTTTCCTTATCATACCTAGCATTCTATTTGCTCTCTTGGCTGCCGCTGCACACTGGGCCGAGGGTTTTAACATGGTATCCACAATGACGCCTAAATCTTTTTCCTGGGTGGTGGTTCCTAATGTGGAACCTTGCATCGTGTAACCATAGTTTGGGTTGTTCTTCCCTAGGTGCATAACCTTGCACTTGTCCACATTAAATTTCATCTGCCATTTTGATGCCCAGTCTTCTAATTTATCAAGATCCTCTTGCAATTTTTCACAATCCTCTTGGGTTTTAACAACTTTAAATAGTTTTGTGTCATCTGCAAATTTGATAACCTCACTCGTTATCCCACTTTCCAGGTCATTTATGAATATGTCAAAAAGCAGCGGACCCAGCACAGATCCCTGGGGTACACCACTATTCACCTTTCTCCATTGGGAAAATTGGCCATTTAGCCCTACCCTCTGCTTTCTATCTTTTAACCAGTTCCTGATCCACAATAGTACACTGCCTCCTATCCCATGACTCTAGTTTTGCCAAAAGTCTCTGATGAGGGACCTTGTCAAAGGCTTTCTGAAAGTCCAGATACACAATATCAACCGACTCACCTTTGTCCACCTGTTTATTCACTCCTTAAAAAAAAACATAACAGATTAGTAAGACAAGATCTTCCTTGTCTAAAGCCATGTTGGCTGTCTCCCATTAGGTTGTGACTATCTACATGCTGAGTAATTTTATTCTTTATGATGGTTTATACCATTTTTCCCGGTACTGACGTCAGGCTCACCGGTCTGTATTTTCCCGGATCACCCCTGGAACTCTTTTAAAAATTGGTGTTACATTGGCGATCCTCCAATCTTCAGGTATTAGAGATGATTTTAATGATAGTTCACAGATTACTGATAGCAGTTCTGCAATCTCATATTTCAGTTCTTTCAACACCCTTGGATGTATACCATCCGGCCCAGGTGATTTGCTACTTTTCAGTTTATCTAATAGTTGTAAGACATCTTCCCGATGTATCGATATTTCCTTCAATTCTTCCGCACCTTTAAATATCACTTCAGTCATGGGTAACATCCCTACATCTTCCTCAGTAAAGACCGAAGCAAAGAATTCATTCAGTCTCTCCGCTATCGCCTTGTCGCCTCATAACGTGCTAATACAGACAGAACCTTTCTTGCAGATGAGGTGAACATGCCCAAAACACCTACATTTTACCCTACAGAGCACAGACACCATAAACATGCACATTACCTAGAGCAGAGCCTCCCAAATGCAGCCCTGGAGGACCAAACACCATTCAGGTTCCATGCTGCCTCTGACAAAGATGCCCGTGCTGCATTTCTATGCGCCACTCCCATGGTATGCAGATGTATCTCATGCATATTCATGAGGGACAGCATGAAAACCCGAACAGTGTTTTGCACCGCAGGACTGGAGTTGGGAACCTCTGCCGTAAAGCAGCAGCCAACAGGGGCAGACACACCCGCACCCACATGCCCCATCATCCAAAGCCTCCTGGAGAGGCAGGACTTTGGGCTCTGCATGCATCTCCCAATACTAGCACTTGCATACCTTAGTAATGCCACCCTAAACCTGGGAATACGGTACACAGCTATCAAAAGGTTGCTATGAGTACTGGCAGATAGCAATTCCTAGGTTAAGTACAATATTCTGAGTGAGCTGCATCATAGCACCCTTTCTGATGTCTGTGGAATGTGCTACAGGTCTTGTGTCTGACAGTGTTTACCAATCTGGGGAGTGACTCCTACAGTATTGCGTACCATAGCCATGCCTGCACTGTGCCCAGGACTGGTGTGGTGGCTTGGGCTGCCCAAGACCTCTATAGTTGCACAATGCTGGCATAGGTGTGGGGAGTGTTTGTCTGTCTATCCCTTGTGTGGTGGCTGCCAACACCCTCCACAGCCCACACTGCTAGCACTGTTGCCAGTATTGGCCTGCCAATGTGCATAATGAGGAGGAAGGTACTGTGGGAATAGCCTGGATAGGGTGGCCTGGCCTGTCCGCCTCTGCACAAGGCATAGGGCAATGGCCAGACATTGTAGTGCCCGGTACCACCTGCACGAACAGGGTGGCCATAGCATGTCCTGCTGGGAGGTCACTCTCACCCTGACTGAGCAGTGACCATGGCATGGCTAGGTTCCCCCATAATGTTATATAGTATTTCTCTTATGTGATATTTAGCAGTTTTCTTTTGGGCCCAATCACTGACTTATCTGCTTGGTGTGTATGCTGATATCCCCGTTCTGGGTACATGCATCTTCTCCAGGACCATGCACTATGGCAGGGGTGGGGAACCCTGGTCCTGGAGAGCCGCAGACCAGTCAGGTTTTCGGGATATCCCCAATGAATATGCATGAGATATATATGCATTAGAGATATCCTGCCAACCTGACTGGTTTGTGGCCCTCCAGGGCTCGATTTGGAGACCCCTGCCTTACACCTCTGTCATTTAAGATTGTGAGTGGGCAAGGTGCAGATGTCGAAGACATCAAAAAGGTTAGATAGAATGTGTCACATTCCTCCTCACTTCTCACCACCACCAAAATATTGTCTATTAGACAACCTTTTGGTGGTGGTGAGAATCGAGGAGGAATGTGACACATTCTATATACCCTTTCGATGTCTAGGACATCTGCACCTTGCCCACTCACAATCTTAAATGACAGAGGTGTAAGGCAGGGGTCTCCAAATCCAGCCCTGGAGGGCCACAAACCAGTCAGGTTGGCAGGATATCTCTAATGCATATATATCTCATGCATATTCATTAGGGATATCCTGAAAACCTGACTGGTCTGCGGCTCTCCAGGACCAGGGTTCCCCACCCCTGCACTATGGACTAGCTGGTGGACTGTCTGCAGCTAGAATGTGTCTTGCTGGAACACTGTTCAGGGTTCAGCGGCTGGAGGCTTGCTGCTGGAGAATGTCAGATAATGGTGGGGTGGGGCAGCTGAGCATTTCCAGACCTGCCGTCTGTCTGCTATTGCTTTATGGCTGTGTACTGCTCTGCATTGCCTGCCCTGTAGGGTGTTTGATCCCTAGCAAGACTGGGGTGATGGTCCCCTCTAATGCCACCATTGCAGGGGGTTGAAAGTGGATCTGTTGGTGGGAGATCCTGTCCCCCACCCTGAGCCCCAGAGGGTGCGTTGGGTGGTGGTATGTAATCTCCCTGGTAACCACAGCAGAATGTGGGTGTGGTGCCGTGCAGTCCTCCTGTAGCCAGCCAGGTGTTTATTAGCAGCTCTAGCTCACTGGTTACTTCACTACCCATGGAGCCAGAGGTCATAGGTTCACAACCCACAGTGGGGTTCATTGATAGGGCTGTCTTAGGCATTGTCTATTTTTATTGTATATTAGTGCTGCTAGTAGAGCCCCCCTCAGGGTACTTGCACCTTAGGGTGGCTCATAAGGCGCCCTATATGGCGCGCCTTACACTTCGCCCTATAGGGAGTGCCTAAATATTCCTATCAAATGGTATATAATACATGACCATGTCAGAGGGAACGTCCCTATTGGAACATATTGCATAAGACGGGTACAATTTTCCTGACATATGCAATCTTTAACCCGGCTGCAGACTGTGGATTAAAATATTATAGTCAGCTTTCAAAGGGTTACAGCCTTATTCATTAGGCACACTGGGGAATCAAACCCATGACCCTTGTACCATCAGTCTGTGTAGTAACCATTGCACTACAGCTCTGTTTCTGCATTTGGGTGTCTGCGTGCTGTCTTAAGCTTGTGCGCAGTTTCGCGTGCGCTGTAGCGATCGTTGCTGCGCGGCGCGTAATAACACGCGCAACTGCACGTTATCGGTTACGATGTACCGCCCATGTCCTTATTTGGGATTTCTGACTCTACCGCGGCTCCTAACACGAATTGCACTAACGCAATTTAGTAAACATACCCCTAAGGGTTTTGAGATGCCATATGGTTTGGGGCAGAAGAAATAGTGGAATGAATTGAAGATGTTTGAGGAGAAATTGTTGAATAAAAATAAATTTAAAAATTTAAAAAAAGATAAAAAAAGAAAATTACATTAAAAATAAAAATGAATAAAGTCAAGGAGTTTTGCAGACCCATGATGTTGTGTGAAACACAGTAACCCCCTGTGAAAGCAAGGGACTAATTCCTTGCAAAACAGAAGGAGAATACACAAGCTGAGATCTTTTTCTCCTTGTTTTTAATCATTTGCAGTAGAAAATAATTCTATATTATATAGGGATTTTTTGGGGGAGATTTTGATGAGTGGAGTCCCTGAGATACCTGTAATAAGTTTTGTTGTTAAGTGAACTCATGCTAAGGGTGCCACATGTTAAGGTACTCAGTCATGTGTTAGCTGCCGGGAACAGGCTGGTCAGACCCTTGATGGCTAATGTGGAAGCTTTGCACTTAATGTACATATATGTGAAACCTTAGTGGGTTACGGTAAAAGGACTCCTAAGTGTAAACCTTATAGGGTTGTTAGTGAAAGGCTTTCCTTTGCAGTTTTGATTTTTGTAGAAAGAACTTCTTTTCTTTAACATGGAAAACGCCTCTTTTCAAATTTTGTTATTACATTATTATGTTTCATAATTGTGTTCAAATTATATAGCTTTCAAAATATGCATGACTAAACAAATGAAAAACACGAAAGCAAACAAAGAGGATGGGAATGAGAAACAGAAGAAAACAACAGGAGAGGTGCATTTGACGTTTTCTTTTTCACATATATATCCCAAAAGGGGCAGTACTTTGATGCCACTCTTTTAAGTATGAGGAGAAATAATTCTTAACATTTTTGAACCTCCTCCCTGGTTAATCCCTCCCAACACTGTGGGTCTGAGTAAGACAGTATGTAGAAAGAGAGTGCCAGGTTAGCATGACAAAAGGAAGACTTGTTAAAAGAAAAAATATAAACAAAGAAGTTGGATGAAACAAGGAATGGATTAAAGCATTAAACCCTAAACTGAATTCTGCACATACTTATATTGGTATCAGGATGTGTCAACATCTTTGAAATCTTTTGCAAACCAATTTGGGAAGCTTTTGCAAAATGCATGAGGGTTTCAGATTGCTTTGTGGACCTTTTTTCAGTGGTAAATCTTGACAGAAGCATTTGGAGGACCACAACTTGGTGGGCACATTAAGGACAGCAATCTTCATGAGGATGAATGTTATTTCAATTCCAGATAGCTGTCGTTTAGAAGCTATTCTGCATGTCCTATCACCTCAGCACCATATTCGGTGTAGAGGCTTATTGGATCAAAGTTTTAAAATCTTCAGTAGAGGAAACCTTAAACAAAATCTTTGCATTTCTAATGCAAGATTTTCTTATTCAGTGTTCTAATTTTGAGAGTTATGCTCCTAAACTGGCATCTGAAAATTTGCTAGGGTTCAGTGCCTGAGGGGCATGTTTACTAAAGTTTGCTACCGGGTAGTATGAGGTTCATCTTGCACCAATGGTACTGTAGAAAAAAGTACTGCGTGGTGAAAATATTACCACGCTAAGTTTGGCTGAAAATAAGGTGCAAATTTAGAATCCTAACTTAAAGTACTAAATTTAGGAGCTCTTTTTTTTTGGGGGGGGGGGAGGAGGGGGATATTGGATGTATCACTACCATCATTGTTATCATCATAAACCTTATAACTTCAAAAGATGATCTTTGTTTGTTTCTGTCACTTTTCTCCAAACCTCAGGTCCAAACAAGCAGTTACCTGATGGTAGGGGGTATCTGCATGACTTGCAGGAATAAATACTGTCATTTTGGCTTCCACAGAAGAGATGTCTGCTGGTCCAATACATGTATTGTCATTGAATAATATGCAATCCACATTTGGAGAGGCATTTTAGAAAGGATGTCCGAGTGCAATCTGGGATGTCTAAGTCAGAACGTCTGAAAAAAACAAACAGGCTCATCCATGGTGCAGACACGATTTCACAAACGTGGACATGTCCCATATGGACGTCTGCAGGGGCATCTACATAGGCATCTGCAGAATAGTATTCCAGCATATGGATGTCTAGGAATTGCATAATGGTTAGAGTAGTAGTCTAGCAGCAGGTACGTCAGAGTTCAAATCCCACTGCTGCTATCATTGACATTGTACTGAGGATGAGGGTGTGCTTTCTTCTCTACGCCCTCTGTGGAATGTTTTCAGCCAAAACAAGCACTTTTCAGATGCCTGTTCATGCCTTAGATGTGATTCTGGACATCCAAGGCATTTCTGAGATCAGGTAGTGATGTCCAGGTTCCTGGGAGTGCCTTCATCCTGCAACCGTTCAGACTCAGATGTCCTCACGCTGGGGACGTCCGCAGACCTGGCTTTGAAAATGGCTCTGGAGATATCTGTATGCTTTGGACATCTCTGCTCATTTTCAGATATGCAAAGCATGAATAGGGCTCCTAAAATGACCCCCATATTTTCAAATTCTGTCCAAACGATCCCCAGAAAACACCCCCATTAAATCTCAACATACGGAAGCTTATATATATTAGTAGTACCTGTTCTAAATGATTACTCTGGATGGCTGTGATCGGTGCTACTTTATCACTTCAATGGTCTCTTAGGCATTTTATGACACTTTTGTGCTTCTTTGCCTCTTTTTGGTGCCTTGAGCTTCTTTGTAGCACTTGTGCTGCATTTCTATACAACCCAATAAGGGAAGAGTCGATGCTGTTAAACTATGGGCCACTAGCCACCCTTCCACTACTCACCTTCCACTATTCCAGATCTGAACCTCAATATGAAGGACCTGAACTCCTGGGCGGCAATAAGGAAGCAGTTTCATATGCCACATTTAGGCTTGCTGTTCCTTTTCCTAAAATTAGGATCCTCAATGAGGTTCTAGTGCTGAAAACTACTGATGAACACCTGACTTTATTTCCCTACTCTTCCACCCCAAAACATGCTTAGAAAGCTGGTCAATTGAATTATTGGCAATCAACACCTAAAGAAAGAAGATGATATTATAGACAGTGGTTAGGTTTTCAAAGTTACCTCTACAGAACAATGTACAAATACTTCACAAAGGCAAACTTTGTCAGCCATAATGCCAAAATTTTAGTTTCTCTTAACAGGTTAGTATATTTGTGTCATCTTTTTTTGTTGACATTATTAGGGTCAAATACTTGGTTAATGACTAATGTGTCATCCTATTTGGCAGTGAATTTTGATCTGTGACTTTCTAGGTCTGTTTTCTTTTTCATAAATCATGTAGCTCCTTGTCTTAACATTAAACTTGAGGCTATTGGGTATAAGTCATTCCTCTCCATCTGGGTGGTTAGATTAGCTCGTTTAATCTAGACAGAAAAATAGTCATGGTCCCCAGAAAAGAATGACCTAGTCTGCCATGGCTCTTTATTACATGCTGCTTTCATTTTATTTTTCAGTTTTGAGAAGCAGACCCAAGAATTTGATGCGCAGTGATATATTTAAAGTTCTGTGGAACTGAAAGTTTCCTTTGCTAAATGGAAAACCTTGGGAAAATGAATCATAGCCACATCAATGTTGAAATACAAATAAACAAGTTTTGTTACAAATTTAATCCTTCCATGTGTTTATTATCAACAGCTTCCAATGAACTTTTTCTAGAGGCCGAAGAACTGCCAGGCATGAGTTACATATGGAATCATATTAGATAATACTCTTCTAAAAGAATAAAAAAGTGGGTTGTTATTATATTGCTTGTGAATTTTATACAGTAAAGTGCTCTTAGATACCACTGATATCCCTCCTAACCTAAGAACATAAGAAATGCCATATTGGGTCAGACCAAGGTCCATCAAGCCCAGTATCCTGTTTCCAAAAGTGGCCAATCCAGGTCACGAGTACCTGACAGTTTCCCAAAAAGACATACAGCTTCCACAATGCTTGTATTAGAGTAAGCAGGGGAACATTCAACAACCCATCTACAGAGCAACTCTCCCACATCATCACAGCAATCAAGACAAGCATAGCCCCCACAGATCCCTGCCCAGTTCCCTGGATCAAGGCCACCAAATCAAACTTCATCCAAACCATCCACAAGATAGTGCACTCCTCCTTAACCCAAAGGCGCATGCCAAATCAACTGAAGCTCGCGACAATAAGACTTATCCCGAAGAAATCCACACTCGACAAGAACAATCCAGCAGCATACAGACCCGTCTCCAGCATACCACTTTTAACAAAAATAATCGAAAAAACTGTACAGCACCAACTACAAGAACACATAGACAACCACGCTCCCCTGGACAACAATCAACATGGGTTCCGCCCCAACCACGGGGTAGAAACACTGCTGATATACCTCTTCAATAGCGTCCTCCGCCTCATAGACAACACCAAGAAAGGCATCCTAATGATATTCATTGACATCTCATCTGCATTTGACACAGTTGACCACAAGACTCTATTGGATAGACTGCAGAACATCGGTCTACACGGTGCACCCTGAATTGGTTCCACTCATACCTAACCGACAGACAAATACAGGTTAAGGTAGGACACAACACATTCCGACCCATAAAAGTCAAACAAGGAGTGCCACAGGGATCGGCCCTTTCAGCTCTCCTATTCAACCTATACATCCAGCCAATATGTGTCATCATGAAAGAGCACCACATACATTATACAATCTATGCAGATGACATCATGATCTACACACCCATCTCAGTCGACAACCCGGACTACTCCAATATAACAAACTGCCTCACACAAATGGCAAACTGGCTTCAGGAAAACAACCTATCAATTAACTACAGCAAGACGGAGGCACTGATCTTCACATGAAACCCGGACTTTATCCCCCCACCTGACATCAAGATAAAAGATGCACTCATACCCATAAAATCAGAAGTAAAGTACCTTGGAGTCATCTTGGACAAAGAACTTATTTATATTTATTTTATTTTATTTATATTCTCTTATATACTGCACTATTCTGCATCAGTGTGGTTTACATTGAACAGGGCATTATAACTTGGAGATAACTATTTTACAGGGAACATGGGCTATGGAGGGTTAAGTAGCTTACCCAAGACCACAAGGAGCACCTGTGGGACTAGAAACCCCAGTCCTTCCAGCCCAAGGTTGCTGTCCTCTAGTGGGATTTGAACCTCTGACCTTCTGGCCTGAAGTACCTTGCCCCAACCACTAGGTCACTCCTCCACTCCACTTAACCTCCAAGCACATATAGGCAGAACAACCAAAAGCGCATACCACAGAATGCGACTTATCAGAAGACTCAAGCCCCTCCTCGACCCAGAGCACTTTCGCACCGTTTGCCAGGCACTAATAATCGCTCTGCTAGACTTCTGCAATCCAATATACACTGGGCTACCAAAGCAGACCCTCAGACCACTACAACTGGCCCAAAATACAGCTGCCCGCATTATATCCGGTACTACAAGACACGATCACATCACACCCATACTGAAAGAACTGCACTTGCTCCCAATCATCTCACACATCAAATATAAGACTATCATAAACATATTCAAGATCACTCTTCTGCCATAAGCCTACACACACTCATACAACCTGACACAAGCACACGGCCAAGAAGAAGAGGCACCTCCAATCAGGTAAACACCCCAAAAGACTTCACCAAGACCCGCAAAGACACAGCACAATGAGCACTCTCCCTGGCTGCTCCATCCATCTGGAACTCCCTCCCAGATGAACTGAGACTAACCACAGAAATCAAGAACTTCCGAAAACAGCTGAAGACAACCCTGTTCATCGAATACTATGGCATTACCCCCTGAGCCAACATACAAGTCAGATCATCAGTCCCCCCCCCCCCCACCACCCCGAAACTGTATATAAGAATGTATAATAGCTCATGATGTATAATAGCGCACTATGTATATAAACCAACTCTAATCATTTCCCCGCCAACACATACACACCACACTGTACAGTGCATGAAGACATTTGCCCCCCCCCCCTTCATTGTTTGCCATGGAAACTGCTTTGATTGAACACAATTTAGGATAGCTATCCAGAGGGTCGCCATGAGTCGACTCCGACTCGACAGCACTTAACAACAACAATAAATGTGGAGTGGAGGAGTGGCCTAGTGGTTGGGGCAAGGTACTTCAGGCCAGAAGGTCAGGGGTTCAAATCCCACTAGAGGACAGCAACCTTGGGCCAGAAGGACTGGGGTTTCTAGTCCCACAGATGCTCCTTGTGGTCTTGGGCAAGCCACTTAACCCTCCATAGCCCATGTTCCCTGTAAAACAGTTATCTCCAAGTTATAATGCCCTGTTCAATGTAAACCACACTGATGCAGAATAGCATGATATATAAGAGAATGTAAATAAATAAATAAATTTCCTGGTTCTCTTTAATAATGGTTTATGGACATTTCCTCCAGGAACTTTTTTTAAATCCAGCTACACTAACAGTTATTACTCTATCCTCCAGAAACGAATTCCAGAGTTTGGTTACGCATTGAGTGAAAAAATATTTTCTCTTATTAGTCTTAAATGGGTTACACTGTAGCTTCATTGCATGTCCCTGAGTCTATCTACTTTTTGATGGCGTAAAAAATTGATCTACATTTACCCGTTCTACTCCATTTATTAATTTATAGACTTCTATCATATCTCCCCTCAGTTATCTCTTTTCTAGGTTGAAGATCCCTACCGTTTTAAGCCTTTCCTCATAGGGGTATCCTTTCATCCCCTTTACCATTTTGGTGACTCTTCTCTATACCATCTCTAATTCCGCTATATCCTTTTTAAGATAAAGCGACCAGAAATGCACACAATATTCAAGGTGCAGTCGCACCATGGAACGGTACAGAGGTACTATAATATCCATTGTCTTATTCTCCATTCCTTTCCTTATGATACCTAGCATTCTATTTTCTTTCTTGGCCGCCGCTGCACACTGGGTGGAGGGTTTCAACGTGTTATCCACGATGACGCCTAAATCTTTTTCCTGGGTAGTGGTTCCTAATGTGGAACCTTGCATCATGTAACCATAGTTTGGGTTGTACTTTTCTAGGTACATAACTGCATTTGTCCACATTAAAATTAATCTGCCATTTGAATGTCCAGTCTTTCAATTTATCAAGCACCTCTTGCAATTTTTTCACAATCCTCTTGTGTTTTTACAACTTTGAATAATTTTCTGTCATCTGCAAATTTGACCACCTCACTTCTTAATCCTATTTCCAGATCATTTACAAATATGTTAAAAAACAGCAGACCCAGTACAGATCCCTGGGGTACTCCACTATTCACCTTTCTCCATTGGGAAAATTGGTCATTTAGCCCTACTCTCTGCTTCCTATCTTTTAACCATTTCCTGATCCACAATAGTGCACTGCCTCCTACCCCATGACTTTTTAATTCTGACAAGTGTCTCTCATGAGGGACCTTGTCAAAGACTTTCTGAAAATCCAGATACATTATATCAACCCGCTCATGTCTACCTGTTTCTTCACACCTTCAAAAAAATATAACAGATTAGTAAGACAAGACCTGTCTTGGCTAAATCCATGTTGGCTTTCTCTCATTAAACCATGACTATCTACATATTCAGTAATTTTGTTCTTTATAATTGTTTCTACCATTTTGCCTGTTACTGATGTCAGGCTCACTGGTCTGTAGTTTCCCAAATCACCCCTGGAACCCTTTTTAAAAATTAGCGTTACACTGGCCAATTGCCAGTTTTAAGTTATTACAGATGATTTTAATGATGCTTCAGAGATTATTAATAATTGGTCTGCAATCTCATATTTCAGTTTTTTCAACACCCTTGGATGTATACTATCCTGTCCAGGTGATTTGTTACTCTTTAGATTTTTCAAATAGTGGTAATACAACTTCTCAGTTTATCGATATTTTTTCAATTCTTCCGATGTATCACCTTTAAATACAATTTCAGATATGGTTAACTTCCCTACATCTTCTTCAGTAAAGACCAAAGCAAAGAATTCATTCAGTCTCTCTGCTATGGCCTTATCCCATCTTAGTGCCCCTTTACCCCTCTATCATCTAATGGTCCAACTGACTCTCTCACAGGCTTTTTGCTACAAATGTACTTAAAAAAGATTTTATTATGTGTTTTTGCTTCCACAACAAGCTTTTTTTTCAAATTCTTTCTTTGCTTGCCTTATCAATGTCTTGCATCTAACTTGCCATTGCTTATGTTGTTTCCAGTTTTCGTCATTTGACTCCTTTTTCCATTTTCTGAAAGATGCATTTTTGGCTACAACAGCCTCTCTGACCTTATCTTTTAACAATGCTGGCAGTTTTTTGGACTTCCTTCCACTTTTCTTAAAGTGTGGAATACAGTTAGTCTGTGCTTCTAAGATAGTATTTTTAAACAACGCCCATGCTTGATGTAAATCTTTAACCCTTGAAGCTGCTCCTTTTAGTTTTTTCTTAATTATTATTTCTCATTTTATCATAGTCTACCTTTTGAAAATTAACAGGTAGTACTGTAGATTTCCTTGCTGTCCTTCCTCCATTTATTAAACTAAATGCGATCATGCTATGATCACTATTGCTAAGTGGCCCTAACACCCTTATCTCTTGCACCAGACCTTGTGTTCCACTAAGAACTAGGTCCAAAATGGCTTCCCTTCTTGTCAGTTCATGAACCAGCTGCTTCACGAAGCAGTTACATAGACAAGCCATGGAACAAATAATCCTTGGCCAAGGGCAACAAACACCATTTCTTCCTCTATAGATAGCTGTAAAATGTATCTGGTTAGGTTACTTCTACTCAAGGGACTACTTATGAAAGTGATTTATGAGACTAATGCATGTTATTTGGCCCTTAACATACTTTAAAGTGCAATAATGTGTGTTACTGTATTTTACCATAACAAAGAATTTTCTACAGCAATGCTGGTTGAATACGAACGAGATGCAAAGCATGCAAATGATCTCATTAGTATTCAAATCGAATAATGCAACTTTGTGGTAAATAGCAAAAGTTGCATTATTCTTGGAAAACTATATGTCATTATTTTCCTTGGCTGGGAGCACTGGGCCACTAACACATGTCCCGATGCTCCAGGCCTCAAATTTAAAGGTGCTGCACTATTAGAATAAAACTTTGCAGTCCAGGGATTACTTCCCCCTGATGCCATCAATATATCAGGGCCCCCGCAAATAATCCCCCCTACCCACAATCCTCCGAACCCTCTGAGCTCCATAAGTCCTCAAAAGACCCCCACCCATCGAACATGATTCAACATTCCTCCTCTCCCCGGTTATCCAAGTTATTTATACCCTGTTACCTGTAAACTCATACGTGTTAAATGTACTGAGCATTTTGTTCCATGTGAACCGCGCTGATGCTGAATAGTGCGGTATATAAGAGACTGTAAATAAAAATAAATAAATAAATATGTGGAAAACTAATATCACAAAAACTACCAAACACCTGTTGTAAAATTTAGGCACCCTTGAACAAGGCACCGCAGAAGGCACCCTGGGCTATGGAACCATAGGTTAAGGTGGCCTAATAAGGTTATGGTGTCCTAGGTTAGTGTGCCCTAGGAACTGCAAGGTGCCTCAGGATGACATGCATGACCTGTGCGGAACAGAGACAGATGTAGCCCTAACACTAGATAGAGCACTCAGGAAAGGCAATGAACAGGTGAGTGAAGGAGGGAGAAATGGGAGCCGCTGGACCTGCCATATCTGTGGGTATCCCATGTGCCTGCCAGTACCGATGACAAACATGGTGGGGCAGCTGTACCACAGCACAGGGTGTTGGCAATGTAAAGTGCCAGAAAAACAGTTGGTGGCAGACAATGGGAATGCATGTCCCCCAGTGGAGGCAGAGGTGGTAGGATAGTTACAATGATGGGTGGACAGAGGAGTGGTGGTGCCATGCAGATCAGGCACAGACGGGGCAAGCATGAAGAGGCGCAATGCAGGAAAGGGTATGACATGGGGTGGCAGCCTGCACTGGCAGACAGGACTCTACACAGCTGACAGACACAGATAGGCGGACCGAGGGAATGTTGGCAATTGTGGCGAGGGTATTATGAGCTGGAAGCACAGATCTGCAAAAATATGACCTCTACAGGCATGCACACTATATGAGTAGGACAGGCATGAGAGTGGGGAACAATGATGAACTGAACCCATGAACACTGCCAAGAATGGCATTGTATTAACCAGTAGGCTATACCTCCATGGTGTATGTCCCAGCAATGTCTGGTTACAGAAGGACTGCAGGTCACCACACAAATTATCTGCTCTGAGTGCCAGGATAGGGTAACCCCACCAGTACCCATGATGCAATGCACATGCTGAATAGCTGTCTACAGTTGATCACCAAATGGGGTCTGCACCTCTCCGGTCCCCCAGCTTGGAAAGACGAACTGACAGTGTGTGATACTGGCACGGAGTAGCTACAGACCATGCCATTGTGCAGGTTTTGTATTCACCCTGAGCGATAGGATGGGTGCCCAGCACTAGGTCCGCAGTACATGTGCTATTAGAGATAGGTCCTGCTGTACATCTCCATCACTCCCAATGTGTGATAGGTGTTCCGTGCAGTGCAGCAGAAGGTAATTTTGTGTCCATCTGTATCCTGCAGTCACATGTAGCCCTGTGGGACTAGACACCAGCCAGATTAGTGTGTACCCCGTGAGAGGGTCTGGCTGACATGGGCAGCTGTTATCAGGGCAGAGGGGTTCCTAGAATTGCATAAGTTGTGTGTAGTACTGGCTGTATAGGTCACAGGGGTATACACTACACCCCCCAAAGGGCCCCACATCACCCTTTTGTAGGTAAATAACAGTGCCCCCACCCCAGGGAAGCAATCTCCATCCTGCTTGTACAAGACAGCCCTCGAGGGTTGGTGGGCCAGAGCTATACCTATGACTAGGACAGTGACAGAACAGCAGCAATGCTGGGATTAGGTCTGGAAACCCCAAGTGCCTCCCACCACTGTCTGCCAGTCACCAGCAAACAGCACAGTCAGACTATACTTTAAAAGTGTTCCAACCATGCACAGTCTAACTGCAGACAGTCCACCAGAAACTATGTACAACAAGCAGGCATCTCAGTGATTGGGACCCCAGCACCATGGAACACAAATATATCACTAGAAACAAATAGTGTAGAGCGCTATGTGGGAACCTAGACCTGCCATGGTCACTGCTCGTTCAGAGTGAGTGCCCTCCCAGCATGCCATGTTGTGGCCACCCTGCCCATGCAGGTGGTGGTCAGGCACTACAGTGTCCTAGCCATTGCCCCACACCCTGTGAGGATGCATCCTGGCCAATCTGCCCTGTCCTGGCCATACCCAGAATACCTTGCTCCTCATTATGCATCTAATCAGGCTAACGCTGGTAACACTGGGATATTTTGGGCCCAGTGAAGTGTGGGCAGCCACAGAACAATGGATAGACATACAAACACGCTCACTCCTTTTGCAGCATTATACAAAGATAGGGGTGGTTGGCAGCCCTGCCCGCCAAACTAGTCCTGAGCACAGTGCCAACATTGCTAAACTGTGCAGGGGGTAGTAGTAGTGCTCTGGTGTTAACATCATCCCACTGCTGGGGCCAACAGCCTGCCGCTCCATGCATCATTGGATTGTGGAGCCTGTGTGAGTGGGTGTTTGCACCCTTGTTCGCCGCTGCTTTGGGCTTTGCACATGTTGCTGTTGTATCTGAATTGTAGGGTAAAATATAGGGACATGCTCTGCTAAAACCACAGCTGGGACTTGAACCTGTGACCCTCTGCTCCTGGACACACTGGCTGGGTGTACTGCACCACACTGATGCCATAGATGCATGGTAGTCCCTGGGGCTACCTGCACTTTTCCTCAGCCAGACCTTTTATGTTGCACTGCACACCACGTACTGCTGCAGAGCATGGCCTAGGTCCACTGCAGGGAGGTGGCACTGCCCCCTCCAGTACGGGCACACGCCCCCCTGCCAAGCTGACATGACCATTTGCTGTTGGTGCTGGTAGTGCGCAGTCCCAGGCCATCCACTGTGTAGGTAGGCGCCCGCGTAGGGAGCGGGTTCCGGGGTGGGGGGGGGCATACATGGGCATCCTCACATCCCCCCATCACTGCCTACCACTATTATGTCCCCTCCACATGGGGGCGGGATGGCTGGGGGGATGTCAGGTCTGTGCCCTAGTGACTATTGGCTAGGGTGGACCAGGTAGATATTGGTGGATTGTGTTTGGCCTTGGTTAATGCTGTCTTGCTGATCTCCGGTGTCTATGTTCCTATGTGCCACCTAGGCGCCCGCCTGGTACACCCTGTGCCCCAGCTGACCATGCTACATGTCCTGCCTGCGGTCCCCTATGCCCCAATTGCACCATCGTCATAGTGGCCATTCATACTTTGGCACTATGGTATTGCTGTACATGGAGCACTACTATCATAGTTTTTGGGCTCCCTGCCTGGGCTGTACATTGCTGACACGAAAATGGTTTCTCTCTCCTGCATATGTGCATCTAACGGCAGGTTTTCAATCGCGTTAGGATTCAGCTCTTCAGATCAGCGCGTTAGTGTGAATGGAGCCTCTCCCCGCCCACACTCTGCCCATTGACCCCTTCTCTCCGCCCTGTCTCCACCTTCTGCGGTGTTTACCGTGCTGTGGAACGTGAAGATCGTTAAGTAATGTTAATGCGCGTTATGAGACATTAACGATCGTTAATGTCTCATAACGCGCGTTAACATTACTTAACAATCGTTAACGTTACATAACGCCCGTTATGTAACGTTACCGCAGTTTAGTAAACATACCCCTTTGTGTCTCAACAGAATCATGTTATGTACACAATAGGCTCGGCTTTTTTTTTATTTTTGTGTTTTATCGATAGAAAAAATCATTTGTATTTGTTTTATAATCTGATAAAAGCCTCATTAGTTTCATTCTTAATATCCCAAAGCTGTATAGTATTTCAAAACTCAAAAACTGATCTTAATCCTAAAAGTATAAGTCTCATACTGGCAGCAGGTTATACATTCTGTTCCAGCAACGATTCTGGCAGCATCCAACAAGGCCTCGTTTTGCTGCTAGGCTGCCTCAGGAGTGTGGCCAGAAAAATTCAGCTCTATATAAGCCTTACTCGTCACGTAGCTCAGCATGGTGTCAGCTTTACTGGGCACATAGCAAGAAGGCAAGCTATACCTCATTGCTTGAACAATAGCTTGCTATTTGGCATGGATAGTGTGTAAAAAGATATTAAATAAATAACGTACATGGTGTTCTGCGGAGATGGAGACCGGAGGCAGGATGAGGCCTCCGGGATAGGCTGCAATAGAGAGAGACAGAAAGAGCTGGGTGTTGCATTTAAAAAATAAAACAATGCTTCCTTGGCATCTGGGGCTTTCCTGCGCTGATTGGCAGCATTTGGAGAGTTGAAGATAAAGGCGGCAAGTTTTAAAAGTAAAAAAAAAAAAAAAAAGTTAAGCCACGTGGTCCTGCAGTGTTAGGGACCCATTTAAAGTAGAAAAAAAGTAGTGCCTGCTGGGTCCCTGGGTATCCTGAGGTGCTGGGGATCCGATTCAGGGGGTTGCCAAGCTGTTTTGAGGATTCAGGGGGGACTTGGAGGCAAGAGCTCCTCAACCGCCAAAACAGTGATGCCGAGTGAAGCTCCGAAGCTGTGCTCTGCTGAGCTCCGGTGGATTTAAAGGGGCTGCGACTTTTAAAAAAATAAAGGCACATTTTTTTTAATGAAAGTGGGATTTGAGGTTAGGGTTCAGGTAGGGGGATCTAGGATAATATGACCCTATGTTTAAATTTAAATTTAAAGGGACAGTTGGTGAAGTTCGGCTGAGGGGAATTGGGACCCTGGGGAATTTTCTCATTAAAGGGGGTAGTTTAAATGGCCAGTGTTTCCTTTTTTGAAAAATGCTCTAGCACAGTGTAAAAGAATATTACCATGTTTTTTTGGGCTAGAGAGAGGTTTGTTAGGAGTACTAATGGTATGTTAAGGGTTGACTTTTCAGGTTGGAGGAATTAATTTAAGGGAGGAAAATGTGTTTTAAGGGTTAGTTGTATGTTAATAATTTTATTTTAGTTTGGTGGGAAGAGTGTTTAACACTAGAAGCCCCAAAGTGTGTCAATTGACGCAAATGCATCTTTGAAGTTGTATACCAGCACCACTGCTAGAACCATGTCAGTCATGTTCCATGACTTTGTTAGCAAGGTCAAGATGTTCAAATATGTGCATCGAAAATTAATGACAGATGCACCACCTAGCTGTAAAATGAATTTATACCTAGAAGCCCCAAAGTATGTCAATTGACGCACTCAATTGTCCTGGATGCATCAATTGACGTACTTTGGGGCTTTTAGGTATAAATTCATGTTCCCAGTAGGTGGTGCATCTCAATCACTGTTTACAGTTTTACTCCTACATTACAAACAATAAACACACAATGATGTTATGTAATGACATCACATACTGCACGTATTTTGTGGCAGGCTAAGGCCTAAAATAGCCTGTGAACGTATGGGAGGCCTGTAAGCTAGGCCTGAGTCCCTATCCCCACCTGAGACTTGTAGTGCTGAGAAAGACCAAAATCAGTGAAAGTTTGAGAATCTGCCTTAAACTGCTTCTTGATAAGTTTGTATGAATCCTTTATTAAATTCTTCCATGCTGATGATAGATATGTTCCAGTGTTTTGCATTCTCACATTCTCTGAGCCTAGAAATGACCTTGTAGTAGAAAAGTATCTATGTTTAAAAACTGTGCCTTTGTTAGAATAGCTTGAGAAGGGGGAACAGGGTGCTAGGCCCAGAGAGGGTCCCCGATTGGACAGGTGCAGGGGGTGTTAGGACCAATAGAAAGTTTGCCTGTATCAGAAGGTGAAAATTGTATATAAGGAATTTGTTTCTGTTCTCCATTGCTCAGTCACTTTTGGATGCTTTCCTGTCTGAGCCTTGTGCACAATAAATTGGCTTGGAACCTGCCATTGACTCCTGGATTTATTCATTGCGTGCACTTCACTGCTACATATTCTTGGTGCATTGGCCGGGAATGTGCGAGTAGTGGATGGTATTCAAGTGAGTATTCCACGTAATTTCGCCTCCAGGTTTGGTCCGGTTGGAACCGTGTCTGTCCGACCGCCGGGGAAACCTCAGGCGCCACCGGTCCTCTTGTATCGGAGAGGGTTCTGCCTGGCCTCGGTGGACTACTGGGTCCAGCTGGCTAACACCTCCGAACCCGAGGGGAGTCCAGGATCCAACCCATGTACTGGTTTGGTATCGGGAACCGGATCTGGTGAGTAGACGTTTTCTGTACTATTCAGATAGTCAGGTTTGGGAATATGGTATGGTAAAATAACAATGAGATCACCTGATCACCTGATCACCTCTCACGGGCGGTCCTAGTATGCCCCGCTAAGTAGTAGAGCCGCAGAAGCCACCGACCCTTTGGTATGGTTAGTCAGTAAGGCCTTGGGAATTTGGGAAAACGTTGCTGGCAGGTTTGGGGGTGTGTGTGTGAGTGAGAGGTCTGAATACAGACCACGTGAGAGCAGACTCCTGAGTAGCGCAGTTCCTGGCCGGGCGACCGCGCCCAGGTCGCGAAAAGGAGGAAGCGTTTGGTGTTTGTCCCCTTCTTTGTTCCGTGGGCTGCATGGACCCCTTACCTGCAGCCATACTACCTACCCCTATTGTCTGTTGTCGTGTACGTTATTGTAATCATGGGAGGGACGGAGTCCACACAAACTCCGCTGCAATGTATGATCAAGAATTTCAGCAGGGGATTTAACGGAGACTATGGAATTAAAATGTCTCCATCCCGATTAAGAATGCTCTGTGAAATGGAGTGGCCTGTGCTAGTCACTTCATGGCCACGTGAGGGCACCTTTGCTATTAGTGTAGTTTCACTTGTTCATCTGGTAATCCGAAGAGAACATCCTGATCAGTTCCCATATATAGATTCCTGGTTAAGTATTTGTGAGACACAGCCCCCTTGGATAAGGCGTTGCTATGAGGAACAGTGTAGAATATTAGTTGCAACTACCAGGGGGACTCGGGCACTTGAGGAAAGGAAGCTACCTGTGTATTCTGCCTCAGAGTCCCCAGATATCCTGATCCGTTTACCTCAGTATCCATATAAGCTAGTTCCTACGGTTCTGGCACTCCCGGCAGAGCCGGAGGCAGAAGCTCAACGGTGGCCACCGCAACGGCGAAGAGAGTCCCCTTCCCCAATTGATAGCTATGGGTCTAGCCCGAGTGTTTCAGGAGGGCCAGCGTCCCCTAAGGATACCGAGAGCGGAGACTCTCTCGCCAGATCAGGGTCACCTGTTGAGGATGCCTATACCTGGCAATCATATGATTTAAGAAGTGCCACTAAAGAGAAGAAGAAAGGAGAGGGACGCCTAATGTCATTGCGTCAGGTACCTGGGTTACCTATCCTGAATGAGCAGGGCCAGATGGCGCCAGGGCCAGCCAGTCTAATCTATGTACCTTTTTCCACCACTGATTTATTAAACTGGAAAACACATTATGCATCCTATACTGAAAAGCCCCAAGATTTAACTGAATTAATGACCAGTATAATGCAAACTCATCAGCCTACCTGGTCTGACTGCCGCCAGCTCCTGACCACCCTCTTTACTACTGAGGAGCGAGCGAGAATCGGGCAAGTGGCTATCCGCTGGCTAGAAGAGAATACTGTAGAAGGAGCAGATATGAATCATCCGCAAGCAGCCGCTGTAGCTTTCCCGAATGAGGATCCCAGATGGGACCCGAATGATGAAAGGGGGGCGGCGGCCTTGGCTCGATTTCGCCAGGCCTTGTTGCAGGGCCTGAGGAGGGGAGGCCAGAAAGCTATGAATATCGGAAAGGTGTCAGAAGTCATCCAGGGTCCGAATGAGAGCCCAGCGGCCTTTTATGAGCGATTGTCTGAAGCCTATAGATTATACACTCCATACGATCCAGCAGCCCAGGAGAATTTGCGTATGGTGAACGCAGCCTTTGTTAGTCAGTCCCAGGGAGATATAAAGCGCAAATTTCAGAAATTGGATGGATTTGCGGGCATGAATACAGCACAGTTAATGGAAGTTGCTCAGAAGGTGTTTGTGAATCGTGAACATGAGCGTAACAGAGAAAGTGAACGGAAGATGAAGAAGAAGGCAGATCTTCTTGCTGCCGTTTTAGTCGAACGACGTGGAGGAGTTTTTCCTAACCGAAGGAGTAGAGGACGTGGAAGGGGCCGTGGAAGTAGCTGGCCCCCATTGGGTGCAAACCAATGTGCCCATTGTAAAGAAGAAGGACATTGGAAAAATGAATGCCCACATCTTGGCTCCACCCCCAGGAGGGGAGGGGGAGCACTTGGAGAACCGGAGGTCGGTTTCAAAATCGAGGAGGAATAAACCGAGCACAGTTCCAGCAGGAGAGGGAAGAAGCTATTGAGGGAGTGGCAGTCGCAGAGGGCTATGACGTGGATGAAGACTAGGCCAGACCAGGCTCCAAGTTCACCCTGGGTCCCCAGGAGCCTATGGTCAGTTTGAAAATAGGGGACCAATATATGGACTTTATGGTGGATACAGGAGCAGAACATTTGGTGGTGGCAAAGACAGTGGCTCCCTTGTCCTCTCGATCCTTCACTATTGTTGGAGCCACTGGGGCTAGGGCCATCAAGCCTTTCCTGCAGAACCGCATGTGTGAGCTAGGGGGACAGAAAATAACGCACCTGTTCCTGTATATGCCTGAATGCCCTATTCCACTTTTGGGCCGAGATATGCTTGCCAAACTTCAGGCGCAGATATCCTTTGCTGAAGGAAGAGAAATGCAAATGACTGTGAACCCGAAGCCTGCTGGATTGATGGTGCTGACTGTCCCCTGAGAAGAAGAGTGGCGGTTCTATAGTGCATCTCCAAACAAGACAGTTAGTTCCTGTATACCCACCAACCTTTCAGCTCCACATGGAGTATGGGCGGAGGATAATCCACCTGGCCTAGTGAAGAACATAGCCCGCATCATTGTCACCCTCAAGCCAGGAGCGGAACCCGTGCATGTGAAGCAGTATCCTCTTCCTCGACCAGCCATTGAAGGTATCCACTGCCATCTTATGAAACTGTTGAAGTATGGACTTCTTAAAGAATGCCAATCACCTTGGAATACCCCCCTTCTCCCAGTTAAGAAACCAGGGACAGGGGATTACCGCCCAGTACAAGATTTGAAGCGAGTGAACGATGCAGTTGAAACTATACACCCAGTGGTACCAAATCCTTATACTCTCTTGGGACTGATTCCTGCTGAGGCTGCTTACTTCACCGTTTTGGATTTAAAAGATGCTTTCTTTTGCATACGCCTAGCCCCCACCAGTCAGCTCTTGTTTGCTTTTGAATGGCAAGATCATACAACAGGAAGGCGGGGCCAACTTACTTGGACTCGATTACCCCAAGGATTAAAAAATTCACCTACCCTCTTCAGTGCGGCTCTAAATCAAGATCTCTCAAGCTACCCTGTGGACCCAGGGAAAAGGGTCCTTCTCCAGTATGTGGATGACCTGCTAATAGCCACCAACTTGGAAAATGAATGTTTACAAGCCACCAGTGATCTCTTGCACCTCCTGAATGAAGCTGGATATAAAGTCTCCAGGGCCAAGGCTCAGTTATGCCAAACTGAAGTTTAATATCTGGGATTCCAATTGTCCAGCGGAGTCCGACGCCTGGGACCAGAATGCAAAGAAGCTGTATGTAGTATTCCTACTCCAACCACCAGGAGGCAAGTGAGAGCTTTTCTGGGAGCTGCATGTTATTGTCGAATATGGATACCCAACTTCGCGCTGTTGGCAAAGCCATTGTATCAAGCCACCAAAGGAATGGAGAGGTCTCCGTTGGAATGGGGACCTGAACAGGATGCAGCATTTCGATCTTTAAAGACTGCCTTGATGTCATCACCAGCCCTGGGCCTACCTGATGTCCAGAAACCTTTTCGCTTCTATGTTCATGAGTCACAAGGAAATGCTTTGGGAGTGCTGACTCAATCTCTTGGATCTTGGCGGCGATCAGTGGCCTATTTATCAAAACAGTTGGATACAGTTGCAAAAGGCTGGCCCCCTTGTTTAAGAGCCATTGCAGCCACAGCCCTCTTGGTGAGCGAAGCTGACAAACTCACTTTAGGACAAAATCTACGAGTCATTGTACCCCACTCAGTCTTGACCCTTATGGAGCACAAAGGAAACTTCTGGCTCACAAATTCATGAATGTTGAAGTATCAAAGTATGCTGTGTGAAAATCCCTGACTGCAATTGATGGTCAGCCAAGCTTTGAACCCTGCTACGTTGTTACCAGTTGGTCCTGGCCCCCCGATCATGATTGTTTGGAAATTATGGACACTGTCTTTTCAAGTCGCTCGGATCTGACTGACGTACCTTTGGAGAACCCTGAATGGATATTCTTTGTGGATGGAAGCAGTCTTGTCATCAATGGACATCATTGTGCCAGGTATGCAGTGGTGACCCTTGATCTTGTGGTTGAGTCCTTGGCCCTGGCCCCGGGGACTTCAGCACAGAAAGCTGAACTGATAGCCCTCACGAGGGCACTGATACTAGGAAAAGGGCTCCATTTGAATGTGTACACAGATTCCAAGTATGCCTTTACAACTTTGCACGCACATGGGGCCCTGTACAAAGAACGAGGGTTGATAACTTCAGGAGGCAAGTCCATTAAATATGGCCCTGAGATATTGACACTGTTAGATGCTGTGTGGGCCCCTAAGCAAGTGGCAGTCATGCACTGCCGAGGTCATCAAGTAGGAGATGGAGAAATTATCCGAGGAAATAGGTTTGCCGATGCCACTGCACAAGAAGCGGCCACTATGGGACAGGTTTTGACTCAAGATACCCCAGTTCAGGCAGCCTTATTCCCTGTGCCCCTTAGCTCATGGGCCCCCCGATACACCACCAGTGAATTGGACTATTACTGCGAGAAGGAAGGGGGTGTCCTAACAGAGAAGGGATGGATAGTGTTGCCATCTCCAGAGGGTAGTTCATCTCCAGGGTCCACAGTAATTCCTGAAGCGTTAGGTCCAGCCTTTGTCCGTGCCTTCCATCAAGCCACACATTATGGAAAGATTGCAATGGAAAAAGCCCTCAGACCTCATTTCTATATTCCATTATTAGGGCCCCTGTCTGCCTCAGTGGCTTAACAATGTTTAACATGTGCTAAGAATAATGCCAAGCAAGGTCCTAACCTACCCCCAAGAGTTCAGTCAGTAAGAGTTACCCCCATGAGTAGTATTCAGGTGGATTTTACCGAAATGCCACGAGCAAATGGATACCATTACCTGTTGGTCTTAGTCTGTACCTTTTCTGGGTGGGTAGAAGCTTTCCCCACCAGAACTGAGAAAGCCAGAGAAGTTACTAAAATTCTGCTTCATGAGATTATTCCCCGATTCGGGATGCCATTGACTATAGGGTCAGATAATGGGCCCTCATTTGTGTCTCAGGTGACTCAACAGTTAGCACGAGCTCTGCAGGTGCAGTGGAAATTGCATACTGCTTACAGACCCCAGAGTTCAGGAAAGGTAGAGCATATGAATAGAACCCTGAAGTCCCAGTTATCTAAACTCTGTCAAGAAGCTCACCTGAAATGGCCCCAGGTTCTTCCTATAGACCTTCTTAGAATACGCTCAGCCCCTACCAAGTCATTAGGAGTCTCCCCTTTTGAGATTCTGTATGGGCGACCTCCGCCTATTGTACAATAATAAAGGGAGACATGCAACAGATTGGATCTGAAATTACTAGACAAGAACTATTAGCTTTAAGTTCTGTTTTGCAGAATCTTCATACGTGGGTACAAGATCAACTGCCCATCAATCTAACAGAACCACTGCATTCCTTCAAGCCTGGAGTCTCGGTGTGGATCAAAGAGTGGAGAAAGACACCGTTGGCACCACATTGGAAGGGACCTTATGTTGTTATCTTATCAACAGCAGTCAAAGTTGCCGAACTCGAACCCTGGATCCAACACAGTCGAGTAAAGCCAGCAGCCGCTCCTGAACTTGGTCATTGGACTTCAGTAAATGACCCTACAACCCCATTGTGGCTTACGCTGCGATGACAGCCACCACTGTGAAAGTTTTTAGAATCTACAGCCCTACGCCTGCCACACAGCGTGGAAGCTGGCAGGTCAACGTACGGCAGAAGCTTGAGGATCTACAACCCTACGCCTGTCACACGGCGCGGAAGCTGACAGGTCTACGTACGGTGGAAGCTGGGAAAAGAAGCCTTCAAGTTCAGAGTTCTCAACATTTCAACCCATCTATCAGAGACTGTGATTATGATGATTTCCTATTATTGCGTTATTTTTGTGGTAGCCCTGGGGTCCTTTGGGATAACTTTTGCCTTACCCCCCTGTGCAGCCTGCATAACTACTACACGAACTGGGATAAAGGTAACTCAAACTTTACTCTATCATTCTTACTACACCTGTACTCGTATAGTTAGCTGGTGAGTGTATAATGGTACAGAGTTAAATATCTGTACAAAAGGAAAGAGCAAGATTTGTTTTAGTCCCCGCCCGAACCCTTCTTATTATGTTTTAGAGTTGCGATGGAATGATGAGGATGGGGCCCTCATAAATGCCACATGTCAACTCTCTGATCCCACAAGACCCGTAACCCTACACTTTGATGCTTGTGATCTTATCAATAGAAATGACCATCACAGATGTGGGACTTGGGAGCAAGCCTACTACTATGATGATAAATATATGTGCCCTGAAGGAGCGTACGGATGGGGAAAATGTACTGGGAAGCATTCCCCATCCGCATACAGTAAGGCATCTAAAGATGCATATTTCTGTCCAAAATGGGAGTGTGTGTATTATGCTACCTGGTCGGGTAGCCCTACTGGACAAGATGGGGATAATCATAAAGCCAATTTAGAAAGACTACCCTTGCTTGAGCCGCATAAGTGTAAGAAAGGTGCTTGTAATCCCCTACGGCTCCTCATACTAGACCCCAGCCAGTGGAAGCAGGGGTTCAGATTTGGTTTACGTATAGCAGGGGGAGGAACCGACCCTGGAACTTTTATATATATACATCTCAACACTAAGACTCATATTTCTTCACCTTATCGAATACATCACACCTTTTATGAAGCCATGAAGGCAGAGTTTACCATTCCCCACGCCTCCCAGAATTTGTTTCTTGAACTAGCTGGAGCTGTAGCGTCTAGTCTCCACATCTCTGACTGTTTCTTCTGTGGTGGAACTCAGATGGGAGACCAATGGCCTTGGGAGGCGCAAGAATTGAACTATTCTATCCCATATAACCAAACCGATCTGCATAAAGCCACCAGTGAATGGGTATTAGCTAACCCTATTGTTGGTAATTTATGTTTTGCTCATACAGGACCACAGTTTACTATGCTAGTTGGACAGCTGGTCTGTCTGAATCAGAAGTTTTACAATGCTACTACTAAGAAAACGTCCTGGTGGTCGGGCGTAAACGCTCCAGAACCTTCCAACCCTTTAGTCATCTTTCCCAATCTTACTAAGCTCTGGACTAATTTGGTTTCTCACAATACCTGGCAAGCCCCACCTGGACTATATTGGATTTGTGGAACCCGAGCATATGCCCAGCTCCCTAATAACTGGGGAGGTGCATGTGTATTAGGAACTATACGGCCTTCCTTCTTTCTTTTGCCTATCTCCCACGGGGAACAATTAGGTTTCCCGATATATAAAAGCCGACAGAAGCGAGAGGTTTTAAAAATAGGCCAATGGGATAAGTGGGATAATGAGGAATGGCCACCCTAGAGAATCATTTCATACTATGGACCCGCCACTTGGAACCAAGATGGGACCTGGGGATACCGCACACCTGTGTACATCATCAATCGTATTATACGCTTGCAAGCTGTTGTTGAAATAATAACGAATTAAACTAGCAAAGCTTTAACCCTTTTAGCTAAACAGAGTACACAAATGTGTACAGCTATTTATCAGAATCGCTTAGCACTAGATTATTTACTAGCAGCTGAAGGTGGAGTGTATGGAAAATTGAATTTAACTAATTGTTGTTTGCAAATTGATAATGAAGGTCAAGTTGTTGAAGACATAGCTAACCAAATGAGGAAGCAAGCCTATGTACCAGTCCAGACTTGGCATGGCCTAGAACTTGATGGATGGTTTGGTTCCATGTTCTCAGGATTGGGCTGCCTGAAAACACTCGTATTCATTGTAATATTAATATTGGCTGCATGCTTGTTTCTTCCATGTTTCCTACCCCTTTGCTTACGCATGATAACCTCAGTAATTGATAGCACTGTAGAACGGAAAACAGCTACGAACGTATTAGCTATGTGGCAATATCACCCTATACCCCAACATGATACTGTTACACAAGTATAATATGTGATTTAATTCTCACCCTTTCTCACTTGCGGGTGAGAATAATCAAAGGGGGGAATGTGGCAGGCTAAGGCCTACAATAGCCTGTGAATGTATGGGAGGCCTGTAAGCTAGGCCTGAGTCCCTACCCCCACCTGAGACTAGTAGTGCTGAGAAAGACCAAAGTCAGTGAAAGTTTGAGAATCTGTCTTAAACTGCCTTAAACTGCTTCTTGATAAGTTTGTATGAATCCTTTATTAAATTTTTCCATGCTGATGATAGATATATTCCAGTGTTCTGCATTCTCACATTCTCTGAGCCTAGAAATGACCTTGTAGTAGAAAAGTATCTATGTCTAAAAACTGTACCTTTGTTAGAATAGCTTGAGAAGGGGGAACAGGGTGCTAGGCCCAGAGAGGGTCCCCGATTGGACAGGTGCAGGGGGCATTGGGACCAATAGAAAGTTTGCCTGTATCAGACTGTGAAAATTGTATATAAGGAATTTGTTTCTGTTCTCCATTGCTCAGTCACTTTTGGATGCTTTCCTGTCTGAGCCTTGTGCACAATAAATTGGCTTGGAACCTGCCATTGACTCCTGGATTTATTCATTGCATGCACTTCGCTGCTACAATTTAACAAATAAGTAACTTCACATTAATTCACATCTGCATTTCATGCTAAACGCAGTCATTGTGATAATGCATCAATTGACGCACTTTGGGGTTTCTAGGTAAAATGCCTTTTGGGGCTTCTAGTGTTAAAGTCAGCATAGTATATTGGAGTTATTTTTTTAAAGTAGTGTTTGGTTATCTTTCTTATTGAAATAAGTTTATTTTATTTTAAAAGTACATTTCCCTATGTAAGTTTATGAGAGTTACCATAGCAACCATTCAAACTGGCTAATGTCCACCTTAGATCAGGTGCGAAATCCCAAGCTAGAGGGAAGCTTTACATTCGACACCTGGTTGGTCACATCATAGAAATACCTAGGTAACAACTTGAATACATTCTGGAACTAAGTAGTATCACCTAGTATCACCTAGGATACCTGCTGTTAATATTGTTAGAGACCACCAGGGATTTGAAGAGACCAGACCTATGTTAAAGGGGTTGAGGCTCTAGGCTCAAAGCCTTATATAAAGGTCTGACAGGTAGTAATAGGGCTGTTTTGAATACAGGAATGATATGTATGATGAGTGATTGTGTTAAAAAGGAGATCTGCATAATTTTTATCACCATGAATGAGGATGAAAGTTGGTGGGATGCAACTACATACTGCCACAAATCAATGGTCCACTAGAGCTCACTCTAAAATATTGGAGCATTGCTGACAGTGGTTTTTCCTTGAACAACATCAGGTGTGATAAACTTGAATACTGCAAATCCAGAAGTGACAAGGCTAGATCCAGAAAGGAGTAGCATAGGCTCAAATTGTTAATGCTAAAGTAGAATTCCCCTGTTAGAAGTTGGAGTTGAGAGAGCGCGCTTTAGCATTGGGAGCTACTTTCTTTTTAAAGTTCCCATGCAAGTGCCTAGTGGAACATCGAGGGAAACGTTATGGGTTTGTAGATCCTGTTCATTTGATTGTTTTCCTTAAGAATCATGAGTTTCATGCGGATGAAGGGATAGTAGTTAAAGGTATAAATTGAATTTTGGGGTTCCGGGTATGGGTTTTGTTTGTTTTTCTTGTTAAATATATTGATGTGCTATATTGATGTGATGGATTCTCCACTCCTCCTTATGATGTGGACTGTTATACAATGTATGTGTTTGGATTTGGATTTTTTTCTTGTATTTAGTATTTTCCTGTATTTCTTCTACTTATTGTATAAATAAGTATAATATTCAATAAAATATAAATTTAAAAAAAAAAAAGAAGATTCAGTGACAAGGGGATGGCCAAGAAAAATTCAATAAAGAATAAAGGAGGATCCTGTGTTGCCTGAATTTGTGTGTGAGACGTGGGTAGAAAAACAGCCAAACCAAGATTTCTAAAGTTAGGGACAGTTGAATTTCATTTGTTTTTCCCCTGAGTTAGGGAAAGTATAAGGAAAGTCTGACATTTACATTAAGGAAAAATGTAAGCTCTGACACACTATTGCATTAAATTATAAAGCCCTTTGCCAGATTAGACAGGGTTTTGCTAGTTTTATTTTCTTAAAGTTAGAATAGTAGGTCGTTGTGACAGACTGATTATCTACTGAGGAGAGACAGAGGAACAAAATTGCTGATTCAGAAGCAGAAGGAACAATAGTGCACCAACGTTTGTTGGTCTGGCGCCAGTTGTATGGACTAAATCAGCTGTGGTATGGACTAAATTAGTCTATACTAGTGGTATGGACTAAGTTAGCTGTGGTATGGACTAAGTTAACTGTATGTACGTTCTTGAGTTACAGGAAGAAAGAAACCAAGCTTAAGGGAAATTAGGTTGAGTTTTATACTTACCTGCTCCAAAAGGAATAATGTGTTAAGGGAACATTCCTGTTAAAATAAAATAAAAACACACAAAGTATCAATCCTTTGTTCTGAAATATATAAAATATATAAAATTTCAGAGCTATTGAATAATGTTGTTGTTGTTAACTGCCATCGAGTCGGTGTTGACTCGTGGCGACCCTCTGGATTGTTGACCAAAACTGTATTCTGTTGTCAGTCAGGCAGCTCATTGTTGATAAACTGGCACCCATAACTGCTGTTATTGTATCGATCCATCTCATTGCTAGTCTTTCTCTTTTGCATTGACCTTCTACCTTGCCAAGCATTATGTCTTTCTCTAACGATCTCTCTCTTTGCATGATGTGTCCAAAGTATGAAAGTCAAAGTCTTGTCATTTGGGCTTCTAAGGAAAGCTTAGGTTTGATCTCCTCTAGTACTGACTGGTTTGTTCTTTGGGTAGTCTATGATATACACAGTATTTATCGCCAGCACCATAATTCAAAGGCATCAATTTTCTTCCTGTTTATCTTTTTCACTGTCCAACTTTCGCATCCATATGATATTATTTAAAATGCCATGGCTTGAACGAGTCAAATCGTATGGAGAGAGACATCTATGCTCTTGAGAATCTTGTCTAGGTCCTTCATAGCCATTCTGCCAAGAGCAATTGGTCATCAGATTTCTTGACTGCTTGTCCGTTCTTTATTGATTGTGAATCCAAGTAAGTTAAAATTGTCAACTATTTCAATTTCTTCTCCATCAATGATGAACTTATTGATTTTGCCAGTTGTCAGGATCTTTGTCTTCTTAACATTAAGGTGCAGGCCTATTTTAAGACTATCTTCCTAGATTTTGAGAAGCAAATGTTTCAGCTCATCTTCACTTTCAGCCAGTAATGTAATATCATCAGCATAGTGAAGGTTGTTGAGTCTTCCACCAATCTTCACACCAAAGTTGTCTTCATACAGTCCTGCTTCTCTGATGATTTGTTCTGCATATAAATTAGAGGTAAGGGGAAAGAATGCAGCCTTGTGCATGTTTGCTGATTTTAAACCATTCTGTTTCTCCTAATTCCATTCAAGCTGATGCTTGTTGATCAATGTAAAGGCTGTGCAAGAGAACTATCAGGTGTTCTGGTATACACATGCTTATTAATGTGGTCCAGAGTTTCTCTTGGTTTACACAGTCAAAAGCCTTGCTGTAGTCAATAAAACACATATAGATATCCTTTTGTTATTTTTTGTCTTTTCAAGGATCTATCTCACATCTGCGATGATGTCTCTCTCTCCTCACCCTTTCATGAACTCTGATTGCAATTCAGGCAGTTCTCATTCCAGATATGGTTGTAATCTCTGCTGAATGATCTTGAGTAGAATCTTGCTGGCATGCGGGATCAGAGCAATTGTGGGACAATTTCCACAATCAGTGGGATTACCTTTCTTCAGTATCGGTGTAAGCACAGATCTTTTCCAGTCAGATGGCCATAAATTTGTCTTCCAAATTTCCCAGCAAAGCCTTGTAAGTATGGTAACAGCTTCATCCAATTGCTGTAATACTTCAGTAGGAAGATCATCAATGCCCAGTGCTTTGTTCTTTGATAAAGCTTTCAATGCTACTTTGACTTCTTTCATCACCAATGGTTCCTGATCATAAGCTACAGGTTGAAACGACTGTTGGTCCACTTGATTTTTATGGTATAATGACTATGTATATTCTTTCCATCTGTTCTTGATCTTCTCAGCATCTTTCAACATGGAACCTTGAACATCTTGTAGCATTCTAATTTGAGGCCGGAATTTTTTCTTTAATTCTTATCACTGTAGTACTTCTTCTTGTCTTGTCTAGCTGCATGTTGGAAATCTCTGTTGAGTTCTGCAATTGCCTCTCTTTCTCCTTTAGCTTTAGCTTCTCTGCATTTCTGGGTAATTTTCAGAGTTTCTTCAGTCTTCCATTTTGGCCGTTTTTGCTTATTCACCTTTTGTAGAGACTTCTTGCCTTCTTCCAACACAACCTTTTTGATGTCATCCCATAACTCTTCTGGAACTCTGTCATTTGTATATAAAGCAGCAAATTGATCTTGCAGGCAGTCTTTAAATTCCAGTGGTATATTGAATAATACTTATAGACAAATATAATTGATGCTTATCTGATTTTGATGATCCAAAGCAATTGTCCACTGTAAGTTGGTGGTAATTATCTGTAAAGAAAATGAGAATGGTTAAAGTATTTGGATTCTAAGTAAAAATGAGGAAACTTGATTTATTTAATAATTGATTACTTTATGTTTGTTTAAAATAAAGTATTGATAATAATTTTAACTTAATTCTCTCAATTGATCTCATTTAAAATAAATAATCTATTTACTTATTTATGGGGAAAACTTACCTGAGCTTGACATCTTGAGAGAGCTAACTTGGACCTTAGCCATATGACCACAGCTTCAAAAGGCAGGGAAGGGAAGGCTCAAGCTCACACTTGCTATGTGCCAAGTAAAGCTGACACCACACTGAGCTACATGCCAAGTAAAGATGATATAGAGTTGATTTTTTTCTGGTCACACTCCTGAGGCAGCCTACTGGTGAAACAGGGCCACGTCGGATGCTGCCAGATTTGCTGCTAGAACAGAATGTATATCCTGTTGCCAGTATGAGACTTTATACCTTTAGAATTAAGATCAGTTTTTCAGTTTTGAAATACTATACAGCTTTGGGATATTAAGCCAATGAGGCATTTATCAGGCTATAAAACAAAAATATAAATGATTTTTTTCTATTAATAAAACATAAAAATAAAAAAGGGGGTTTTTTTAGACTGGTGAAGAGCCAAGCCCATTGTGTACATAACAAGATTCTGTTGAGACACGAAGGCAACACTGAGGTCTTTTCATTGGTAGGAGTTAACAATTTGGATGAATGTCATCATTCTTTTTAGTTTTTGATCTTTGAACTATAAAATAAGATTGGGAATTTTTACAACAGGTGTTTGGTATTTTTTGTGATATTAGCTTTTTCACCTGTTATAGCCTTTTTGATTATTTATGCATAAAACTAACCCATTTGCAGAAACAATCTCCATCCTCCAAAAAGCCACCCAAGCCTACCTTTTCAGAGTCCCTCGTGGTCTAGGGGTAGGCCAGAAGGAGCCATTCCCTTTTGTTCCTGCCAGAATTGGCACTAGATTCAATATAGCACCTGCGCCCTCAGCAGTAGTCTCATAATTCTACAGCTGGGATAGACCTTAGCAGTACTACCATGAGACTACAGCTAGGGGTCATGGGTGCCATTTTGAGCCCAACGCTGGTTCTGGCAGGAGCAAGAGGGCATTGTTTCTGTCAACCAGCCTCTAGACCATCAGGGCCTCAACAAATAGACCCAAGTGGCCTTCTGAGCATGGGGGATCTTTGGGAGGGAAAGAATGTTGAATTGGGAGTGAAAGGTCTTTTGGGGGGCCTTCTCATGGGATAATGGGGAACTGGAGTCTCTGTTGGGAGGGGGAATCATTAAGGGGAGAGATCCCCCAAACCCTTAGCTTTATTCTAGCAGAGCAGCTGCTTTAAAATTACAACCTGGAACACTGGGCCATGTATTAGCAGCCCAATGATCTCATCTGGGAAAAATAATGCTAGCTTTGAGCTGGCATTAATTTTGCTTCAGAATAACATGGTTTACAATGATTACCCACAAGCTGCATTATTCTTTTACCACAGGAGTCACTAACCTGCAGTACTGAGTTACATCAACCAGGAAGCACTCTAGTGGTACACAAAGAGGGATGTTTTAGAAGCCCTATTTATACTTTAGATGTCTGAAAACCAGGCATACAGATGCCCAATTCACAGAGACATCCCTAAAGCCATTTTAGAAAGTGGTTTTAAAGATGTCACCAGCGCGAGGACATCCAAATCAGAATGGAGGTGTGGTGCATTTGTGTTCGGGACATTCCTAAGAATCTAGATATCCTCACCCAATTTCAGAAATGGCCTGTCCATCCCGTCATGTCCAAACTAACACATGCTCCAGGCATGAATAGGCATCTGAGAAGTGGGGTTTTTTGCTAGCCAAACATCTGGAGGGTATGTAGAAGGAGGTACATTCCTATATTTTCCATATTGAGAATGAATACTGATGGAGAATGTGGGCTCTTATTTTCATTTTGCCATGCCAATGGATGTCCCCATATGCAAACTAGCATGTGATAAGCATCACATCCCATTATTATGTAGGGGGGATATCTATGTGGATGCCGACCCAAGCATTTATGTCAGGGGCAATATAACCTCAGACACAGGTTCTCAGTATAATATGGAATGAGTTCATACTATTTATTTAGACAGTTTTTGTATACCACCTTATCCTTCAATCAAAGCGGTCACAACACAATTGGGGGATACATTTAACACGCAGGGATATGAGACACATACACTAATACTTACAGGGAACATGGGCAATGGAGGGTTAAGTGGCTTGCCCAAGACCACAAGGAGCATCTGTGGGACTAGAAACCCCAGTCCTTCCGGCCCAAGGTTGCTGTCCTCTAGCAGGATTTGAACCACCGACCTTCCGGCCTGAAGTACCTTGCCCCCAACCACTAGGCTACTCCTCCCTACTGTATGTCTATTGGAAACAGCACCATTTTGCTTATTGAGGGTATCTCAAATTCTCAGCATCAGGATGTACTTTTAAAGGAACTCTCCTCCCTCTTAGAGATCAATTTTGTCAAGTTCTTTCAACCAGAGAATTTTACTCCAAGTGTTTTATGATCACAAAGAAAAGAGAAGGATTCTATTATTTATTTATTTATTTATTTGTAAGTCTTTTATATACCGCCACTTCCCAAGATCAGTGGCGGTTTACATCAAATAGAAATACATAGAACAGCTCAATAATAAAAACTGGTACAATGAACGGTAAACAGAACTATAAACAATAAATGTAAGTATAATTGAAGTATTTACAGATTTTTATAATATTTATATACATATATACATCATGTTTCATCATGTTTAGTTATGTGAGTAGTGTCATGATTATTAGGGCAGAATATCCTAGACTTAAGGGCCTTGAATACATTGCTTGGCACAGAAAGTTTCAGATGGTTTCTTGGGGCACCTTGATACCTTTTTTGCTAAAACAAGGCTTGTTATGCTCCTTCCAGCTGACGGAAACTTACCCCATATAGAGATACATCCAGATCACAGAAAGCATCTCAGATTTGAAATGAGAAATACCACATTGTGCCCTTTGGCCTAGCACCAACACTATATATGTTGACAAAATCTCTAGCCATGGTTCATGCTGTATCTTGGGAAATTGGCCATATACATGTTTTCTTATCTAGGGAGTTATAGAATCTGATCACAGCAATACAGGTTTTGAAATTACTAGGATCTGTTATAAATTACCCTAATTCTCACATCATCACATAATCTCAATTAGAGTTTGTAGAAGCTCTGCTAGACATAACTCTTTCTTCCACACAAAAAATCACCACTTTGGTATCCATGTGGGAAAAATAAATCCTTGTAACAGAAGGCTTAGGGGCATGTTTACTAAAACCCCGCTAATGTGCGGGCTGCGGTAGTGTGCGGATGCCATATAAGGAGTGGGCGTTCCGTCCTGAAAAAGAAAAGCCGTGATTGACATATGCGCTAAGGTGCGCGGCGCCCATGTGCGCCCCGCACATTAGCGCATGAGGAAGCTGCGCGGGAGGCATAAGTGGCGTGCTGATGTGCACACAGAAGAGCAGAGCCACAGCACAATGGTTAAGGCACTTACCAATGGTGCAGGGATCAGGGGTTCAGTGCCCAATGAACACAGCTGGCTGAGGTGTTAATTTATGAGGCATTTAAATAATGGGCAGCATAAGGTGGCATGCTGATGGGCATAAGGCAGCAAGCTAATGTTTTTGGAGGCATTTTAATACTGGGCAGCATAAGTGGCGCGCTGATGTGCACACAGACGAGCAGAACCACAGCCCAATGGTTAAGGCACCTACCAATGATACAGGGATCAGGGGTTCAATCCCCCACAGTGCTCAATGTAGACAGCTGGCTGAGGCATTACTTTAGGAGCTAGTCTAATATTGTGTGGCATAAGGCGACAGGCTGATGGGCATTAGGCGGCACGCTATTGATTTAGGAGGCTTTTTAATATTGAGCGGCATAAGGCGGCGCGCTAATGTGCAAGTACAAGAACACAACCACAGCACAATGGTTAAGACACTGACCAATGATACAGGGATCAAGGGTTCAGTGCCCAATGAACAAGGCTGGCTGAGGCCTTATGTATTATGGGGAAGATTGCTTTTGGAGTCATTTTATGTTTATTTTAATTATCACTACTAGCAAACGCACTCTCAAAGCGTGTTAACATAAGGCGCCCTATAAGGCACATTTTAAAGTGCACTGTCAGCCAAGGCACCATAGAATGTTGCTTATAGGGCGCTTTAGAGGGTGCCGTATGAGGTACCGCAAGGTCAGAGTACTGTTTGTTATGGCAGCACTGTGCAGTTTAAGGAATGAAAAGCATAAGTAGGTGCGCTGACAGGCAAGGAGGAGCAGCAGTGGAGCACAATGGTTAAGGCACTGACTGCTGATACAGGGGTCATGAGTTTGCTCCCCAGTGTGCCTAATACGTAAGGCTGGCTGTGGCATCAGCTTTGCATTGTACATATTTTTTCCTGCAGCACTTTATTTTTATTTTATTAATTGCTGCCAGCAAACACGCCCTCACGTGCCGTAATTGAAGGTGCCGTATAAGGCACCCTATAAGGCACTCCATAGGGCACATTATAAATTGCACTGTCCGCCACAGCACTCTAAAATGTCCCCTATAGGGCACCCTATAAGTTGCATCACAGGATAATGTATAGTGCACCTTATATGGACGGGAACCATAAGGTGCCCTATAGGGCGCCCTATAAAGCACCCTCAGAGGCACCTTATGGGTACAGTACGCTGAGGGTGTTTTTGCTGGCATCAAAATATGTACATTAAAAAAAGATAATGTGTTGGACAACCCTATCAAATAACCCCACTGTGGGTTTGAACCCATGACCTATGGCTTCACAGGCAGTGAAGTAACCATTGGGCTACAGCTCTATAGCTGCTAGCAAGCCCCTGGCTGGCTGCAGAGAGCCTGCACGTCACCACACAGACAGTCTGCTGTGGTCACCAGGATAGGGTTAGCCCACCCATACCCATGATGCACTGCACATGCAAATCAGCTGTCCACAGATAAACACAAGATGGGCAATGCACCCCCACAGCACCTCGGCCTGGTAGGGGGAAGTGACCATGTGCACCCACACAGCACCTCGGCCTGGTAGGGGGTACTGACCGTGTGGTTTACTGGCACAGAGTAGCTACACACTGTCACATTGTGCAGGTACTGTGCTCACCCTGAGGGTGCAATGAGGTGCCCTGGACCAGGTCCACAACACCTTCCAAGGCTGAAAGAGACCATGCTGGAGGTCCAAAGCAGTGTTAATGTGTTAGATAGGTAGTTTCTGCACAAACACCTTGGACATCTCTGTCTGTTTCAGTCAGGTGTAGCCCCCATGGACCCCCTAGGTGGGCCATGCACCACCACCCCCACCTTCCCCCCCCCCCCCTGGGCCAACGGTGGCAAACAGGGTCCCCTATCAATAGATCCACATTCTACCTCCCTGCAAAGGTGGCAGTAGAGGGGACCATCAACCCCAGCCCTGCTGAGGAACAGACACCCCCACAGGGCAGTCAATGCAGCTATATACACATCCATAACACAATAGCAGACAGACATTAGGCCTGAAAATGGTAAGTTTCCCCCCACCACTATCTGATATTCACCTGCAGCAAGTCATCAGCCACTGCACCCTGCAAGCCACTCCATCAAGACACATACCAGCTGCAAGCAGTCTGCTAGTTAGTCCATAGTGCATGTTCCCAGTGGAGATGCATGCACCCAGAACTGGGATGTCAGCATACACAGCAAGCAGATAAATCAGTGACTGGGCCCCAAAAGGAAACCCATATCTATCACATGAGGGAAATACTATACAGCACTATGGGGGTGCCTAGCCATGCTGTGGTCACTGCACAGTCAGGGTGAGAGTGATCTCTCAGCAGGACATACTGAGGTCACCCTGTCTGTGTAGGTGGTGGCCGGCCACTAAAATGTCCCAGTCAGCGCCCGATGCCCTGTGCAGATGCACCCTGGCCAGGCCACCCTGTCCAGCCTTTACCCATGGTACCTTGCTCCTCATTATGCACATTGGCAGCCCAATACTGGCAGCATTGCTGGCAGTGTGGGCTGTGGAAGGTGTTTGCAGCCACCACACACTGGATAGACAGACAGCCACCCTCACACCTATGCCAGCATTGTGCTACTATAGAGGAGTTCAGCAGCCATACCCACCACACCAGTCCTGGGCACAGTACAGGCATGGATATGGTACGCAATACTGTTGGGGGTCACTCCCCAGGGTGGTAAACACTGTCAGAGACCAGACCTGCAGCACACACCGCAGACATCACAATGATTGTTATGGTGGAGCTCAATGAGCAAAATGTACTTAACGTAGGAATTGATATCTGCCAGTTATCATAGGAAACGTTTGATAGCTGTGTACCATATACCCAGGTGTAGGGTGGCATTGCTAAGGTATGCAACTGCTAGTATTGGGAGATACAGGCAGGGCCCAATGTCCTGCCTCTCCAGGAGGCATTGACCAATGGGGCCTGTGTGTGTGTGTGTGGGGGGGGGGTGTCTGGCCCTGTTGGCTGCTGCTTTACGGCAGAGTTTCCCAACTCCAGTCCTGGTGTTCCAAACACTGTTCGGGTTTTCATGCTGTCCCTCATGAATATGCATGAGCTACATCAGCATACCATGGGGGTGGTGCATAGATATGCAGCACAGGCATCTTTATAAGAGGCATCATGGAACCTGAATGGTGTGGGGCCCTCCAGGACTGCATTTTGGAGACTCTGCTCTAGGTAATGAGCCTGTTTATGGTGTCTGTGTTTGGTGTGGTAAAATATGGGCATACTAACCATGCGTATGTTCTCAGCAATAAAGCCAACCCCCTATTTATCCCATACCTCCATGACTCTTATCCCCCTTTTATCTTAAGTTTTCTCCAAATTCGTTACCCTGTTACAATGTCTTAACTTTTCTTTTGATGTAAACCACTTTGACCATAGGATAAAGCAGTATAAAAAAGCTGTGAAATAAATCAATCAATGTGTGCTACTGCATTCTGTCAGCACTGTGGTAACTGCACAATAAAGGCACACTCACTCTGCACCCACACCCAGCCCGCTGTTACTAGTACCACATGAAATGCAGCTATCACGAAAAATTGCCTGCTGTATCTCAAAGGTGTTAGCTCTCATCAAGGTGTGATTATCCGGCGTTAGCACCATAATGCCAGCTAATACCCTTTAGTAGACATACCTCTAAGATTTGTAGGTTTTGCACAATTTTTTTCAGGTAAGTATGTTCATTTCTTTTTCTGACATTCAGCCAAAGTTATTTCTTAATTTGAAAAATGTTCCCCCCCCCCCCCCCCAGGTGCTGTTTTCCAAGAATTTTTTTTCAGGTAAGTATCTTTTATTATTCCTTTAAGTACCAATAGACTTTAACTTATGCCCTGTAGCAATTGCATAAACAGGTGCTGTCTCTGTGAAACTAATTCCTCAATAATTTCACTAGCAAGAATTTAATACATTACTTTGCCTCCCTCTTTCAGAGTTTTATAGCCTTTCAAATACTACTCAAGCGTGAACAGTAGTAACATCAGATATGTAATGATGTCTCTTTTTGAATTGTCTTTTAAATTACTTTGTAACCCCAAAATATATATATTTTAAATAATTAATACTTTGTTAAAAACTCTTCATTCTTCAAATCAAAGGCATCAGTAGTTGCATCCTTAGGGAAGCATAGGTATTCTTTGTAAATTTATTCTATCTTAGAACAAAAATGTCCTTGCATTAAAAATTGCCTTTTCCTATTCGTGTTTTAAAAAATGTTCTGTCTGTTCTCTGGCCAGGGCGTTATCGTGCACGTTGATGCACACTTAGCTTAAGTAGTTCTGTCCATCTCGCAAAAAAAGAGGAGTCTGGTTTAGTTTGGACTTGGGACTTCAGCTGGGCTCTGGCTCTGTTCTTCCTACTATTTTAACTTTAAATTAATTCAAAAGAGAAAAACTCTATCTAACCTAGCTTAGGGTGTATTATTTATTATTTTAATGCCATACATCCTGTCCTTTCTTTTGCTTTATATCAAACCTGTTTACCAGGTCTCTTCTCTAACTTACTGCCCCTGAATACTTGAGAAAATAAAAGATAATCGAGCCCCCTTTCTAAAGAGGCCAAGGGCTGGTATGTTACATTCATATACTCTCACTTTTAGCTTTTTAGGCCTTTCAGGCCCTTTTCCACTCTCACACTCAGGGCCGGCCCGTCCATTGAGCAAAAATGTTGTTTGCACAGGGCCCCATGTTTCAGGGGGCCCTGCACCAACAACGTTCTGTTTTGAAGACAGACCGGCAGGCAAGGCGGCTTTAGAGGGAGCCTGAGAGGCCCCGGCTCCCTCTAACAGCTGCCGAAGTGAAGAGTGTCTTTTCTCTTCACTTCGGCAGCTGTACTACGTTTAGAACGCTGCCGCACTGAGCACGGGAAACAGTTAGTCCCCTTTGACCTCAGTGCTGCAGCGTTCTAAACATCAGTACAGCTGCCAAACTGAAGGGAAAAGGCGTGCTTCACTTCGTCAGCTGTAGAGGTGAGCCAGGGCCTCTCCGGCTCCCTCTTAGCTAGCCTCGGGGCTCTTCGGGAGAGGAAGGGGGCTTGGACTGAAAATGGGCTGGGGGGTTACTAGGACTGGAAATGGGCTGTGGGGGGTTGCTAGGACTGAAAATGGGCTGTGGTGGGGGGGGGTTACAAGGACTGGGAATGGGCTGGGGGGGTTGCTAGGACTGGAAATGGACTGAGTGGAGGGGGGCTTGAACTGCCAATAGCTGATGGGGAGGGGGACTTGGAATGGAAATGGGATGTGAGGGGAGGGAGCTAGGACTGGAAATGGACGGTGGAGGGAAGGCTTGAACTGGAAATAGTTGATGGGGAGGGGGGCTTGGACTGGAAATGGGCTGTGGGAGGGGAGCTAGGACTGGAAATTGGCTGAGTGGTGGGGGGAGCTAGGACAGGAAATGGGCTAATGGAGGGGCTAGGATCGGACTGGACATGGGCTGTTGGGGGGGCTAGGATTGGAAATGGGCTGTGCTGGGGGCTTGGATTGAAATGGATTCATGGAAGGACTAGGACTGGAAATAGGCTTAGAGGGGCTTGGATTAGAAATGGGCTGGGGGGTTCGAAGGGGCGTGTTCAAAGGGGCAGGCCCTGCCCCTTTGACGCCCCTTCGACGTCGCTGCGACGTCATTGTAACATTCTATTGACTGCGTGCTCCTCGGACTTGGAAGGGAGGCAGGTTTGCCTAGTCAAGGTTTTACCTGGTTTTGTTTTGTTTTGTTCAATTTATCCTTTTGTCCTTTTGTGTTATGGGGAAACGGAAGGGTAAAGGTAAAGGTGCTTCTGAGGGAGACCCTGTCGGTAGTATCAAACCGACGGGCCCCTTAGATAAGCATTTTTCTTTGCTGCCAATTGCCCATTCGTCTCCAGATGGCACTTCCCTGAGTTCAGGGGGAAGGTCTCCGCCGCTGTGTCCCTTTGCTGCAGTGCTTCCTGTTTCTGCGGGGGAGTCTCTCGAAAAGGTAAGAGGTTTGGATGATTCTTTCTCCTTGCCTAAACCGGTTCTCTCTGTTGAGTCGGGGGTTGCTCTTGCACTCCCGACTACTGGGTCTGATAATGAGATTACCTTGAAGGATGTTTGGGGAGTTCTTAAGTCCATTGATAGTAAGATCTCGGGTACTTTTGACTCTTTGGCTAAATTTTCTCAAGAGACTGTTATCTCTTTACAGCAGTTAGATGTTAGAACGGTTTCGTATAAGGCAGCCATTTCAAAATTGGAGGGACAGGTGGATTCTTTGCACGCTGCTCAGGCAGTTGGTATAAGGGACTCACTGACCCTCCATACTAAAATTGAAGCGATGGAGAATGTAGCACGTACCTGCAATTTACGTTTTCTGAATTTTCCTATTACTAAACTCCTCGCTCCTAAGATATTATTGGATAAGTACCTTCAGGAAGTCTTATTAATCAAGGAACCTATTTCAGTTTCTCAGATATATTATATATCCCCTAATCTTAAGAGAGTTAATCCGGTCGAGGGGGAGTTCGATCTTATCGAACCTTCCATTGCCAATCTCACTGCCTTTCTCGAGGACTCCCAGGACATAATCAATTCTCGTTCTACTTTGTTAGTGACATTTATGTCTAAAGATATTAAGCAATGTGTCTTGCGTGCCTTTTTTAAGCACAAGACTGTTAAGTTTTGTGGACATCTTGTAAATGTTTTCCCCGATGTTGCACGCAGCACCCAGCTTAGACGTAGGCAGTTCCTGCCTTAAAGTCCCAGGTTTTGTCTTTAGGTGAAACCTCCTTTTTCCTTCGCTTTCCATGCAAATGTGTAATTACCTGGAAAGAGGTTTCATATATTTTTACTGATGTCACCCAATTGGAAAGTTTCTTGTCCGAGAAGCGGAAAGCACTTAGTGAAGTACAGAGCGCCCAAGAATAAGTTGTTGTTGCCCCCCTTTGTAGGCCTTGTGTCTTATTTTCCTGAGTATGACCTGCTGTTAAGGTTCAGTTGAGTTCCTTGATGTGGGCTATATCAATATTTTGGGTTTATTTGTTGATGTTTATTCATCTGATGTAGTTAATATTTCTCGATTTTCCTTTATTGTATTACATGAATGTAAATGTTGTAAATAAAAAAAAAAAAAAAGAAATGGGCTGGGGGGGGAGCTAGGACTGGAAATGGGTTGATGGGGGGCTGGGATTGGAAATGGGCTGATGGAGGGGCTAGGATAGGACTGGAAATGGGCTGTTGGGGGGGCTAGGATTAGAAATGGGCTCATGGGGGGGCTACGACTGGCAATAGGCTCATGGGGGCTTGGATTGGAAATGGGCTGAGTGGAGGGGAGCTATGATTGGAAATGGGCCAATGGTCAGGCTGGTATTGGAAATGAGCTGATGGAGGGGCTCGGATAGGACTGGAAATGGATGGGAGAGCTAGGACTGGACATGGGCTGATGGTAGGGATAGGATAGGATTGGAAATGGGTTGATGGGGGCTAGGACTGGAAATGGGTTGATGAGGGGACTAGAAGGGAGTGGATGCTGGGTGAGGCTGGAACTAGAAGAGAGCTGATGTTGGGGGAGGATTAGAATGGGATGGGTCTTGGAGAGTGAAATGGAGAGGGGAAAATATTTTGTGTGGGAGGGAAGAAAAATCTACAATTGGCTGGATATTGGGAGAGTAAGTTGGGATTGAGGATGGAGGGGTAAAGTTTGAGTGGATGAAAAAGGAATAAAGAAAGAGATGGAGGAAAGAGCAAAAGGAAAAGGATTAGTATGTTAAAGCAGATGTAGAGAGAGAATGGAAAAAAAACTAGAAGAGAGAAGAAAGGACAAATGGACAGCAGACGATGGAGAGTTAGCAGAAGATACGAAGAAACCAGAAGAAAGTGGCTGGAGCAATTGCAACAAAAAAAAAAGGTCACAGAAGGTAGAAAAATATCTCTTTATTTTGAATTTATTAACTGGAATATGTCAGCTCTGGGAAATGTGCATCATTAACGTCTGCGCTTTGTTTAGTACAAGAGGAAATTAATTTATAGTTTTATTTCTATAGTGTTGCTGTACATTCCAAGTTTGGCTTTTGGGGTTCGCAGTTTAATTATTGTCTTCCTATTTCTAAATTGTGATTCCTTGTTCTTTGTTTGGTGATGGTGTATGTTCTGCATGTGTAACTGAGCAGAGGTATTCTGTTTATGTAGTTTCTATTTGACCTTGCTACTTGTTCTCTTTCCCCAGTAGGTCATGTATTGTTGTTCTCTGAAATGTATTGGTTTAATATTTGCAGTGTTGCCTTTTGATAGGTAGGGTATGGTGCTTTGTGAGTCCTGGTAGTGCTATGGGTTCTAAATGGGCAGTGTTTGTAGTAGTTCTTAATGGGCCTGGCGGTTGGCACTGGATTATAATAATGTAGAAATATTTTAGTCTTTCTTTATCCATACTCATTAAGGGGCATGTTCACTAAAAGTTAGTGTATGTTAACATTATGCAAATGAGGCCCCACACCGAGTCTCCACACATGGCCCCGCACCCCCCTTGGGCCGCCCCTGCTCACACTCCATTATTTTTTTAGCAGTGTTATGTTTTCCCTCTGGAGCCAGTTGGTTGCTTAGCTATAGCTAAGGTTCAACTGAGTCTATATAGTTCAATCCTGCTCCTCAGGCTTGTCCCATCTTAAAGAATCTTAGCCCAAATTCATTTTTTAAAATAAATTCCACTGGTCTGCTCATCATGGTTATGTGCTTTGGCAACACTACTCTACAGTACTCTCCCAATAGAATTCTCATACATATCACCCACACTTACTCTAAGGGAAGAACAATGTGGGCCACTCTAATTGAATTACTACTATCTCAGTCATTCAACTCTCCAAGCTAGGTAAAAAATAGGATTTCCGCACCTTGGGCTTGGATTCAAGGTCTAGCTCACCAGTCAAACAAACGCTTTCAGTATCCCAGGGAAATCCACTGCTTACCCCTGGGTTAAGCAGCATGGAATCTGTGTACCTTTTTGGGAATCTGATAGGTACTTGTGACCTGGATTGGTCGCTATTGGAAACAGGACACTGGCCTTGATGGACCCTTGGTCTGACCCAGTATGGCATCTCATAGGTTTTAAGGTTCTTATGGTGGTCAAAGCCTGTAAAACCACTAGATTTCCAGAGTAATGGTACTGACTCTACTATGGAGCCATAGTGCATGGAGCTACCAATAGGGCATCATGATTTGGCTTCCCTCTTAGCTGGGTGTTCTGCAACTGCTTCCCATGGAGTGTCTGGTATTTTCAATAGCTACTATAGCAATGACCATTGGTTTCAATGGAGATGACTTTATTAAATATATAATATATCCCCAAACTATATTAAAATATTAAAATGTTGTTACAAAAGGATTTTTTCACATCGTTCCAGAGCTTTAAGTGCCCAGTTTACCTTTCTGCCAATTAATAATGCTTCAAGAGAAACAAAACCCCCAAAAAACAGAACAATCACTGAAATAACCAAAAAAGCAAAGGATTGTCTGAATAGCAAGCAAAATCAGTGTATTTTGATTACACCACTACCAAAAGTATTTTGTTTTTTATTTTTTATTTTTTGTCGGGTCCCACAAGCTAGAGAAGAGCAAGAAACACTCAACCCCAATGTCTGTGAGACCCCTTTTAATCAGTGCATGCATTTAGTGCAAATAAACAAACAAAATTTAAAATAGCTAAACTTAGCTTTTCTTATCCAAAATCCATTAATCATCGGCAGGAACTCATACACAACACGCATGTTTCGGGCCAAACAGGCCCTGCTTCAAGTGCAAAACGCTTGTGAAAGAGGATCCGGAGACATCTGAAAGATGCCGAAATCTCATGACTCATATATGACGCTTGCTGATCAAATGACTAATCAAATGGATGATCAAATGACATCACGAAAAAAGGGAGGAGAAAGGAATTCCCAACGTACTGAATGAATGTAAAGACATAGAAAAACTCACAACAGACTCCACCATTCCTGCTCCAAATTTAAACCATCAGGGACTACAGTTTGTAGGTGGAAGATCGCCAACGGCGACCTTATCAAGACGACAGATGGGACCCTCCGGTTACGCGGCAATGAACCAGACAAACTCCAGCATCATTAACCTCTCAGGAGTGGCTCTGACAGCAGCACAGCTTGAAGTTCTAGATTTGGGACTGTCTTTCATTCCCATGATTAAGTATGAACCCTTTAAGATGCGGGTGTTCCTGTACAAGTTTTTTCGAAAACTCCAAGTTCTTTTGTTTTTCAAGAATAAATTATCTTTGCAGGACAATTCAGTTTTGCGACCTCCATCACGGTGGGTTCCTCCAGGCGCCATTAATTCTGTAATACACACCTATTAGACTCTGGTTATGCATGATCTACTGGGGTTGACCGTGGTTTTATGAATCATCATTCTAATGTTTCTCAGACCCAACGCACAGCCATACACCAGCTGGCTACTGATTCCCGCTTTGTTATTCGCAATGCTGAAAAAGGAGGAGCGGTGGTGCTCCAGTCGACCACCTCTTATTGTGATGGAATTTTTTTGCAGCTGGGTGAAACACGGTATTATCACCCTCTTCAGGAAGACCCCACTTCCCAATTACAAGACACCATAAATTCTTTGATCACGAAAGCTCGCAATCAGGGGTGGATTACATCACAGGAAGCGTCCTTTTATTACGGCTTGTCCCAAAATTCCGGTACTGTACACGGTTCCTAAAATTCATAAATCAATAACGACACCACCTGGATGACCAATTGTGTCCTGTAGGGGCTCTATATCAGAACCCATCTCTAAGTTCTGTGATGTATTCCTGAAAACTGAGGCACAGGGTGTGCGTTCATATTTGTGGGACACATCCCATTTTTTACAATTGTTAACTGGTTATGAGGGTCCTATAAATCAGCTATATCTGCTGACACTGGATATCACGTCTCTTTATACCAACATCCACCAAGAGGAGGCTTTAACGCTTCTAGAAACCCTGGACAGCACAAAGAAAAAATACTATGCTGAAATACTATCAAAATCATATAACAGACCAAGAGAGTTATTCTCCATTGTCAGAAATCTAACCAACCCTCAAACTTCTGGCAATGAAATTACTCACATCTCAGTACAAACCTTAGCCGACCATTATCAAAACAAAGCAAAAATGCCATCAATGTCTATAGACACTATTAACATATCACACCAGCCTTCTGACGAATGGTCAGAGTTTCATCCTATAACTAAAGAGATACTAAAAAATATCATCTCCAGTCTTAACACCACAACTTCTTATCTAGATCCATGTCCAGTAACATGGATAAAAAACACACTCCCAATTTTATTACCCTACATTCTCCCAATAGTTAACCTCTCACTAACTCAAGGTTACCTCCCACCATCACTCAAACATGCACAAATACGCCCAATCCTTAAGAACAGCAAACTTGATAAAACCTCGCCTGTATCATATAGACCCATCTCTAGCATACCATTCTTGGCTAAAATAACACAGGTACACTAAAAATATATTTTTTTAAACTGCCTCTAATGTTTCGATTGATTTTTACGTTTTTTGGTGCGCTGAATCCAAATCTGGTAACCAATTTGCTCCATCACGTACAGATTTTTTGCTAAATTGGGTTAGCAGTTTGAGGTGAACGTTTCAGATTGAGTGCAATCGAGATAAAAGTTTCTTGGATGAATTCTTTATACTAATTGTTTAGTAGTTATTCAAATAAGAATAAAGAAAATTGTAACAAGGCAGCACATAAGAATAGAGTAATGTCAACAAAACACACTGTGATGGTAGCAAAATTGTCTGCACTTAAAACAGCCACATACATGTGCACAAACATTGAGCATATAAGAGCGAGGTTAGACACAAAGCAAAGCAAAGAAATGTGCAAAAAATGTTGTACAGGTATGTATGTAAGAATAGAAAACGCAAACCGCACCATTGCAATACATGAAGACAAACACCCGATGGTGTGAAAATAAAATTCTAATAAATGAGATCCGACACTGTGGTAATAACTAGCAAATTTTTATTTCAAAGTTTAGTAAAAACACGATATTTGTCAACACAGTTTAGATTTTAAAGTCATTCTTGGGTCAATCAATCTCCTGGTGGGCCCGTTTCTTCTTCCCCCGAATGCTTCTCTTGGTGCACTGTTTGGCGTATTTTTCATCTGGGGTTTCCCGCAGCAGCAACCAGCAGAAATCAGCCATCATAGTGGTGTTCCATCTTCCTTGGTACCTTCTCTCTGTGTCCTTGATGTCCTGGTGAAACCTTTCACCTTGTTCTTCACTGTACGCCCCCAAGTTTTCGGGAAAGTAGTTCACATGAGAGTGCAAGAAATGGACTTTCAGGCTCATGTTACAGCCTTGTTCTTTGAAGGCATTGAGCATCCTGGCAACAATATCCTTATAGATCTCATCCCGCCTGTTCCCCAAGAATTTGAGAACAACATCCTTGAAGGAATCCCAGGCTTCTTTTTCCTTCTCAGACATCGTTTCAGCGAATGCTCCATCTGAAATGAGTTTCCTTATATCAGGGACAACAAACACTCCTTCCTTTAGCTTTGCTTCAGAAAGTCGGGGGAACTTTGAGCAAAGGTACCGAAAGCACTCACCATCTTTTGGAAGGGACTTGATGAATTGCTTAATGAGACCCAACTTAATGTGGAGAGGTGGTAATAGAATTTTATCACGAGGTACCAAGCTCTCATGAAGAACATTTTTCTCACCGGGTCTCAAATACTCCCGAATTGGCCAGTCTTTTTTCCCCCAGTGTAGGTCGCGGGCCCGGCTATCCCACAAGCAAAGGAAGCAGGGATATTTGGTGAAACCGGATTGCTGCCCTAATAGCATGGATAGAATTTTAAAGTCTCCACAAATCTTCCACTTATGCTCATCATAACGAATCTTCTGAAGAATCAGGGCCAAATTCTCGTATTTTTCTTGGAGAATAACAGAGTGAGCAATAGGAACTGAAGCGAATGTGTTGCCATTATGAAGAAGAACACCTTTTATGCTGTCTTTTGACGAATCAATGAACAGCCGCCATTCAGCAGGATCATACTTGAGTTTAAACTTTTCCATCACTCCGTATATATCGTTGCAAAATACCAAATCTTCCTCTTTGCTGAAATACTTCAAAAATTGTGTCTCGCGGTTGCGGTACCAATAAAAAGTTGTTCCTGGTGACAATAGATTTTTCTGTTTAAGCCGAGAACCTAGCAGTTGGTCAGCATCTTTTGGGAGTCCTAAATCCCGGACTAAATCATTCAATTCAGCTTGAGAGAAAAGTTCAGGTTTCGGATCTGGTTCAGTTTCAAACTCGGAAGTACTGGACTCATCGGGAAAAGCCATCTGATGAGTCTCATCATGATCAGAACCGTCCACACAAATATGATCCAAAGATTTTGGTGGTTCAGGCACAGGTACTTCGTTGCTATGAGGCATAGGCCTAATTGCTGAGGGAAGGTTGGGGTAACTTATTACGTTCTTATTTTTTAAGTTGTATCCCTTCACAATGCAAGAGCAAAAATAGCAGTCACTGCTGTGGTCTCTTTGTTCACGCCACATCATAGGTATTCCGAAACGAAATGCTTGTTTTTTACCTTTCATCCATAAGCGTAGATCTTCCTCACATGTCTTGCACACTTTGTGAGGAGCCCACGGTTTGTCTTGATCGCCTAACTTCAAACCGAAATAGGCGAAATATACTTTTTTAATAAATGCAGAAATGTTCCTCTGCCGCTTTTTCACGGTATATTCCCCACAAATAAAACAAAAACTGTCCGGAGAGTTGACGCAACCTCTGGCTCTGTGAGCCATCACAAATACACAGCACTGCAAACTACAACTGTAGTGAACCACTTCGGAATAAAGCTGGATTCCGACTGAGCAAACAAAAGGTAATAATGAACTTGCAAGAAACTGAAATTTGACAGGAACGTTCATGTCGCAACCACCGTGTTTGAGCGAGCGAACGAGGCGAGGCGAACAGGAAAGAACATGCACCAGCGCGAGTACTGGATTTAGCCCCCCGCCTCCCAATTGTCCTGTTAATGTATAAAATGAATACAAAACACTCTAAAATATCATGAGGGAGTGTTTCTAGTTAGTTAACCATTACAACCTCTATTTTGGGCCAAGAAAATAAACTGCAGTCGGCTAAAAAGAAATTATGTGAACATTCCTTATATGGGTAAGAAATCTAATTTTGCAAGAAAACGTGACGTGATGGAACATTTTGGCTATTTTTCCTGGATTCAGCACCCCAAAATTTATAGGAATCAGTTGCAAAACTGGAGGCAGTTTTTTGGTAGTGTACCTGTGTAATTGAAAAAGTGGTTCAATTACAGACACAGGATTTTCTAGACTCATCTTACCCACTTGATGAGCAACAATATGGCTTTCGGCCCTGCCACGGAGTTGAAACACTCCTTACAGTTTTAATTGATGCGCTACTAAGAGGGATCGAGAATCATAAACAGGCCTTCATTCTACTTTTCATTGATATATCAGCTGCGTTTGATAGCGTACACCACACAATAATGCTCAACAACTTGAGACAAATAGGCTTAAACTCCACAGTACATAAATGGTTCTTGTCCTACCTAAATAATAGAACGCAAAATGTAAGAATTGGGAATCAAACCTCAACTATATATAAACAAGAAATTGGATTACCACAAGGCTCAGCGTTATCAGCCCTACTTTTCAATATTTACATAAAACCAGTCTGCAACATTTTCAAAAAATTTGGAGTACAATATCACCTATACGCAGATGATATTATGATGTACATTCCATTCACGATACCCAATCTACCGCTTCAACTCCTATCGGACTGCTATAATGAAATCACAACTTGGCTAAAAGCACAAAACCTCCACATAAATCATGCTAAAACTGAAGTTCTAATCGTGACTAAGAACAAATCCTATATGCCCCCAACACACATAAAACTTCAAAACCAAGAAATCAAAATAAAAAATGAAATAAGATATCTAGGCGTTATACTAGACACACACCTTACGATGGAAACCCACATTAGCAATACCATAAAGAAAATTTATTTCAAACTCAAAACCCTCAAACAACTACGTCCTCTAGTATTCTCACACGACTTTATCAATATAATCCAGGCCACCATAACTCCTCATTTTGATTTTGCCAATCTAATACTAATAGGCATATCAAAACAAAACATCAAACGAATGCAATTAGCACAAAACGCAGCTGCTAGAATTATATTGAAAATTAACTCACTCCAACACATAACACCAATACTAGCTTCCCTCCATTGGCTACCAATTCAAAGCAGGATAATTTACAAAACAATAATAACTTCATTCAAAGCCTTATATGATATGGCTCCAACTGCGCTATGTAACTTAATACACAAAGAACCATCTAAGACTACACACAGAAAAGGACAATTAAACAAACTAAAGATTCTGAAAGATTACACAAGAGCTCATAAATCAACAAACAAGAGAGCCTTTTCTCACATAGCCCCAACTATCTGGAATTCCCTCCCAGAGGAGTTACGAACACTATCTGAGATCATGGAACTCCGCAAAAAATTGAAAACTTATCTATTCACCAAACACTATAACAACATAGATAATCCCTCACCCACTTTAGATAAAGGCTAAACTGGTATCTGACTGCTTCAAATAAAAACCCTTCAACTCACACAGATAGCACACTTAGGGGCATGTTTACTAAACTCCGAAATTGTGCGGGGCCCCATTAGTGTGCCTGTGCCATATAAGGAGTGGGCGGTTCAGGTAGAAAAAAGAAAAAAAAATGGGCGAAAGCGACCGTACTTGTGCAAGTCGTGCAACTGTGCGGGGTCCGTATTAGCGCATAGGAAGGCTAAGCATCGCGCTGCTGGGCACACAAATGAACAGAGCCGTAGTACAACGGTGAAGACACTGAGCAATGGTGCAGGGGCCATGGGTTAGAACCCCCACTGGGCGCAATGAACAAGGCTGGCTCAGGCAGTACCTATTATGGGGAGGATTGTTTTAGGAGGGAGCCTAATTTTGTGCGGCAGAAGGCGGCGCGCCGATGTGCAAGCACAAGAACAGAGCCACAGCACAATGGTTACAACACTGACCAATGGTGCAGGGGCCATGGGTTCAATCCCCCAAGGTGCTCAATGAAGAAGGCTCACAGAGGCATTATGTATTATGGGGATGAGTGCTGTAGGGGGCAGGTTAATTTTTTTATCTCTGTTAACACTACTAGCAAACGCACTCACAAAGCGTGTTAACATAAGGCGGCCCATAAGGCACATGTTAACGTTCACTGTCCGGCAAGGCACCCTAGAATGTCCCCTATAGGGCCCCATATATGTTGCGGTACAGGGTAATGTATAGTGCACCTTATATGGACAGCAACCATAAGGTGCCCTATAGGGCGCCTTATAAAGCACCCTCAGAGGCACCTTATGGGTACAGTACGCTGAGGGTGTTTTTGCTGGCAACAACATATGTACATGACAGTTAAAAAAAACATTGGACAACCCTCTAAAAGAACCCCACTGTGGGTTTGAACCCACGACCTCTGGCTTCACAGGCAGTGACGTAACCATTGGGCTACAGCTCTATAGCTGCCAGCAAGCCCCTGGTTGGCTGCAGAGAGCCGTCATGTCACCACACAGACAGTCTTCTGTGGGAACCAGGATAGGGTTAGGCCACCCGTACCCATGATGCACTGCACATGCAAAGCAGCTGACCACAGATGAACACAAGATGGGGAATGCACCCCAACAGCTCCCCGACCTGGTAGGGGGAAGTGTCCGTGTGCACCCACACAGCACCTCGGCCTGGTAGGGGGGTACTGACCGGGTGTGTTACTGGCACAGAGTAGCTACACACCGTCACATCGTGCGGGTACAGTGCTCACCCTGAGGGTGCGGTGATGCGCCCAGGACCAGGTCCACAACACCTGCCATGGCTGACAGAGGCCATGCCGGAGCTCCAAAGCAGTAGTAATCTGAGAGATAGGTAGTTCCTGCAGAAACACCCTGGATTACTCTGTATGCGTCAGTCAGTGGAACCCCTTATGGACCCCTAGGTGGGCTACGTACCACCATTCCCCCCCCACCCTAGGCTGCAGGTGAAAAACAGGGTCCCCTATCAACAGATCCACATTCTACCACCCTGCACTGGTGGCAGTAGAGTGGACCACCAACCCCTGTCCTGCTGGTGAACAGACACCCTACAGGGCATCCAAAGCAGCCTTATACACATCCATAACACAATATCAGACAGACATTAGGCCAGGATATGCTAAGCTGCACCCCACCACTATCTGATATTCTCCTGCAACAGGCCTTTAGCCACTGCACCCTGCAAGGCGCTCCATCAAGACACATACCAGCTGAGAACAGTCTGCTAGTTAGTCCTGGTGGAAATGCATGCACCCAGAACTGGGATGGCAGCACACACAAGCAGATAAGTCAGTGACTGGCCCCCACAAAGAAACCCATACATATCACATGAGAGAAATACTATATAACACTATGGGGGTGCCTAGCCATGCTGGCATCACTGCACAGTCAGGGTGGAGTGTACACCCAGCAGCACATACAGAGGTCACACTGTCTGTGTAGGTGGTGTCCGGCCACTACAATGTCCCTGCCAGTGCCCTATGCCCTGTGCAGATGCATCCTGGCCAGCACACCCTGTCTGAGCAATACCCATGGTACTTTGCTGCTCATTATGCACATTGTCAGGCCAATACTGGCAACAGTGCTGGCAGTGTGGGCTGTGGAAGGTGTTTGCAGCCAACACACACTGTATAGACAGACACACACTCCCACACGTATGCCAGCATTGTGCCACTATAGAGGGGTTTATCAGCCTTGCCCACCACACCAGTCCTGGGCACAGTACAGGCATGGATATGCTACGCAGTACTGTTGGGGGTCACTCCCCAGGGTGGTAAACACTGTCAGAGACCAGACCTGAAGCACGCACCGCAGACATCAGACAGATTTTTATTTTGGAGATCAAAGAGCCAAATGTGCTTTAAGTAGGACAGTCTACCTGCCAGTACACATAGCAAACGTTTGAGAGCTGTCCACCGCATACCCAGGTGTAGGGTGGCATTGCTAAGGTATGCAGGTGCTAGTATTGGGAGATGCACGCAGGGCCCAATGTCCTGCCTCTCCAGGAGGCATTGGCCAATGGGGCTTGGGGGTGTGAGTATGTTCGCCTCTGTTGGATGTTGCTTTACGGCAGAGTTTCCCAACTCCAGTCCTGGTGTGCCTACCACTGTTCGGGTTTCCCTGCTGTCCCTCATGAGTATGCATGAGCTACATCTACATGCCATGGGGGTGGTGTATAGATATGGTGTGTGGTCCTCCAGGACTGCATTTGGGAGACTCTGCTCTAGGTAATGCCCCTGTTCATGGTGTCTGTGATCGGTGTGCGAAAAGATAGGCGTAATACCAATGCGTATGTCCCCAGCAATCCTGGTTTGTCTGTACTATCACGGTTTAGTTGTGTTAAAAATATGTGGACAGGATTGGCAGTAGCCCCAGCTGGGCTTTGAACCTGTGATCTTCTGTTGTTGCACACACTGTCTGTGTGCACTGCACCACTGTGTTGCCACAGATTGACTGGATTCTGTGGGAAGTCCATGACTGTACATCCGACAGGGCCTGTCTGTTGCAGTGGACAGTGCCAGCCTGCACATGGATAGGCCACTGTCTTCGGTGGCTAGCAGCCACTGCCCCCCCACCACCTGTCCCCTTACGCCAACATGCTGGCATTATTTATTATTATTACAAATTCTTATATACCGCGCTATTTGGCATCAGCGCGGTTTACATTATAACACAACAACCATAACAACATGCTGTTTGGTTTTACATCGAACAGGGGTCCAAACTTGGATAACAGGGGTAACTATATACATGAGATTTTTACATAGTAAAGAGTAGCTTGGATAACAGGGTTGATTATATGCATGAGATATTTACATGGCAATGAGTGGGTGAAATAACATAATGAACGTGAGGGTTGTTTCTTAGAGTGGGTCATCTCTTCAGAGGGGTGTCATTGGAGTTTGGGTAGCATTGGAGGAATAAATGGTATTTGAGTGCCTTTCTGAACTGTGATAGGTCGGCAATCGCCCTAATGTCAGGGGGTAGGGCATTCCAGCATTTAGGTACATAGTAGCGGAACGCCCTGTTTGTGGTTGATATGTTGCACTTTGATGATTCCTTTGGTTTTACTAGTAGGTTTATGGCTATTGCTCTTCTGGATCTGTTGGGGGGCACCATGTGAATAAGATCTGTGAGTGAAGGGGATGAAATACCTTTGATTGTTTTGAACGCTAGGAGAAGGGTTTTAAAGATGATTCTTCCATGGATAGGTAACCAGTGAAGTTGTTTGAGAATGGGGGTCACGTGGTCACTTTTGGCGGCTCCGTGTAGGACCCTTGCTGCAGCATTCATGGCCAGCTGTAAAGGGGCCAGCGTGGAGTGGGGGAGCCCTTGAAAGATGGCGTTTGCAAAGTCGAAGTGTGGCAGTATTAGCGCTTGGTATATGGTCCGGAAGTCATCAGGGTCCAGTAGGGAGCGCAGATGCCTGATAGTGCGGATTTTGAAGTATACAGCTTTGACAATGTTGTTTATGTGGTGTTTCATATCCAGGCGTTGGTCCAACGTAACTCCGAGGTATCTTATTGTTTCTTTGGTTAGTAAGTCCGCTTCATTAACACTGACGTGGGGTGGAGGAGTAAAGTTGGGGTCTCTGGAGATGAAAAGAACCTCTGTCTTTTTATGTTGAATGCGTAGATTCTGTGATTGAAGCCACGCTGAGACAGCATTGAAACAGTCTATTGCTGGTGTTAGGTCCATTTGGGCTGTGGAGAACGGCATGTATAAAAGAATGTCATCTGCATATATCAAACAGCTCACATTATATGATCTTATGATGTTGCAGATGGGCTGCATGTAAATATTGAATAGTAGGGAGGACAAGGAGGAGCCTTGAGGTACACCTTGTTTTTGATGGAAGTGTTTTGATTCCTCAGATCCAGACTTTACGTATTGCCATCTTGCTTCCAAATAGGATTTACACCACTCTAGTGCATTGTTGCAGATGCCCTTCTCTTTCAACCTTCCCAGGAGAATTTCGTGACTCACCGAGTCGAACGCAGCGGCGATGTCCAAGAAGATGAGCACAAAACCTTGATGGATGTTGTCTATGCCTGTGATTATTGCGTTGAATAGGCTGGTAAGTAGGGTCTCGACTCCATGATATTCTATAAACCCATGTTGGCAGTGATCTAGGGGAGCTGCGGAGTCTATGTGATTTTGAATCTGCCGTTGTACTTCTTTCTCAGTTATCTTGGCTAGCAAGGGAATACTGGCTATTGGCCTATAGGAATCGGCCTTCTGCGGGTCAAGCTTGGGGTTTTTCAATAGTGGCCTAATGGATGTCTGCTTAAGTGTTGTGGGGAAGTATCCTGTTGTGAAGGAGAGGTTCATTAGGTTTGCGATGAATGGACTGAACACCTCACGTAGTTCCTTAATCCAAAAGGCTGGGCATGGGTCAGTCTGTGCTGTGGAGGTGTTGAGGGATGTTATGATATCTTCAATGCATTTAGTGGATGGTGTAGAGAACTTGTCAAGTAGGGTTAGGCCTGTTGGTTCCTGAAACTGAATTGCTGAATCCTTTTTGGTTTGAATGATCTTGGATTGCAGGTAGTCTGCGTATTCTTGTGGGTGAATCACGCTGTGCTGATCGGGTGATGGTTCTTTCGAGAGGGATTTGACCAAGTTGAAGAGGTCACGTGGTTTATTCAATGATCTCTTTAGTGTGTCGGTGTGATATTGTTTCATTTTGGTTGTGATTGCTTCACGATGAATTGAGAGGTGAGTTTGGTAGGCGGTCTGATCTTCAATAGAGAGTGATCGGCGCCATCGGCGCTCAAGTCTGCGTAGTTGGGTGAGAGAAGATCGCAGTTCAGGAGAGAACCACGGGGCAGAGCTTCTCTTCTTCTTTGCTGAGTTGTTGTCGTCCGGGCGTTGTGCGATGGCATTTAAGTTGGAGTTCCAGGATGATATCAGTTCTTCAAGGTCGAGCGTGGTATTGTTGAGGAGGGATTGGGTCTCTGATAGAATGTGTTCCCTGTTAAATGGGCGAAAGCTTCTTGAGGCTGCTCGTGGTGTGTTCTGATTTTGGCTTCTGTGCAGCTTCTCATTGTTGGTGGGTATCTGGATAATGATCAGTTTGTGGTCTGACCAAGGTACATCAATCACTGATATTGGTAGATTACGGTTTTGCTCGATGATTGGCTGAGGAGCAAATACCATGTCAAGTATATTCCCTTTTATATGTGTGGGTTGATTGATGATTTGTTTGAGAGCGAGTTCTTCCATAGCACCAAGGAAGGCATTGGCGTGGTTTTGGGGTAGCGATGGGAGATTGAAATCACCCATTATCCAATTTGGTTTATTGGGGCTGAGGGTGTTGGCCGCAAGGTCAATAATGGTTGGGAGGTCATCTGGGCAAGCCGAAGGCGTTCTGTATAACAGGTTGAGAGAGCAATGTAGGTTTGCAATAGAGAGGATGTCTAGACTACTTGTGCTAGAGGAGTCTGTTATATGGAAGTCGAGGTCTGTTTTGGTGATTATAAGCACCCCACCTCCTTTTTTGTTTTCTCTGTGTCTTGTGTATATGGAGAAATTGGGGGGTAGGAGCTGATTGAGGATAACGTTGTCCTCTGATGATAACCAGGTTTCAGTGATCATAAGTATTTCTAGGTTGTAAAGTGAGATTGTGTCTAGTACAACAGGCCATTTTTTGCGAATAGAGCGTGCGTTAATGATGGCACATTTCAGTGGTCGGCAGTTCAGAGGTTTTTGCTGACTGGGTGTATTGGATAACTGGAGTGCTACATGGATAAGGTGGGAGCGGCGCGTGTAGGCGTCACTTCTTGGGTGGGAATATGGTGGATCATACCATCTTTTTCCATGGCATGTCCTTATCTTGGTAAAAGCATATGGCCTGATTGAGTTGTGGCACTCCCGGACTGCATTTGGGGGACTTGGCTGTAGGTAATGCCCATTGTCATGTTGTGTGAGCGGTGTAGGGTAAAATATGGGTGTTTGCACCATGCTTCTTTACTCTGCAATATAGGGGTGTTGTTACTATCTCTGTTTAGTGGTGGGTAAAGTGTGGGGATTGGGCTGGTAGGTGCCACAGCTGGGACTTGAACCTGTGACTCTCTGGTTCTATAGGTACTGGCTCTGTCTGCTGCACCACACTGTGGCCACAGAGACAGTGCAGTCCCTGGAGATAGGAAACCTGACCAAAAGAGTAGGGAGCCCTGCTCTGCACATTTTTACTGTGGGCTCATTCACCGTGTCTGGCGACAAAAGTGCAAATAAAACCCGCAAATGACCGTGGAAAATGGGGGAAAAATATAACCAAGCTGGCCAACAGTGATATTAATGGGCACACATAAAAAGACACACCCAGGAAAGCTCCACAGAAAGGAAATGATTTTTGGAAGGGTCTCCGCTCCGTAGACCCTTCCAAAATTCATTAATTTTTTTTGTAGCTTTCCTGGGTGTGTTTTTTATTTTTGCCCATTGCTAGCACTATTGCCCAGCTGAATTATAATTTTTAAACATTTTCGTGGTGGTCATTTTGGGTTTTATTTGCACTTTTGTTCTGTGCACATGTATCACACTGCTCACGTTTTGTAGGTTTCCCCGGTTTTGCTGTACATTGCTGACGGAAATGGTTTCTCTTCCCTTTAAATGCCCTCTACCGCGAGTGTTTCACTCGCGGTATTTTTGCTTTGAAATTTGGCCCCGATAATGTGCGGGGAGCCTCTACCCTCCCCTTACCCGCCCATTAACCCCATCTCTCCGCCCCTCGGGAGCCTTCCTCCGCCCTCCGTTAGCCTTTCCACTCCTCTATCGGACATTTGCGGGCCCGTACTTGTGCGGGGCCCGTTAGTGTGTCGCGCACCTGCGCGGGGGTTCATCGCACGTGTGCGGGGCGCTTAAGAGCACTTAAGTGCTGCTTTTAGTGCGCTATTGTGCGGCGCGCAATTGTGCGGTTTTTAGTAAACATGCCCCTTAGTTAAACTCTTTTGATGATCTCACATCTTATGTCCTTTCACTCCCATATATATATATATATACATATATATATTTGTATATAGTTTATTCTGTTCTGTATTGTCTCACATTGTTTAGACAATATATTCTGTCTAGTTAATTGCTTCATTCCTCAATACATATACTGTTTTGTTAATCATTATACTTATAATATGACGTTCCTTGTAAAATATATTCTGTTAATCATTATACTTATAATATGACGTTCCTTGTAAAACAAACTTGCTTTGTTAATTGTTGTTCACTGTAAACTGCAACTGAACTCCGGAAGATGCGGTATATAAATGTGTATAAAATAAATAAATAAATAAATTCTACAGTCGGCATTTACTATAGCCCCTTCTCGGATACAGAAATCCTTTTTGATGGATTTTATTCGGTTGGTGTTGACAAGAAATTATTTTCTATTTAATGGGAATTTCTATCAACAATGTGGGGGCATAGCTATGGGAACAACAGTGGTTCTCTCAATTGCCATGCTTTATCTAGCTGATTTGGAAGAATCATTTGTTTACCCCTCAGCAGCTTTCAAATTTATACCTCTATGGCTGCGCGTCCTAGATGACATTTTCTTCCTGTGGACTTCCATGGTTGAGAGTCTTCAAGAGTTCATCACGTGGCTCAACACTCTGAAACCCAATATTAGATTCACATCCCATATTGATCAACATGAATTAGAATTTTTGGACGTTTGGGTTAAAAAATCGGCTGGCACTTTTAGCACCACTTTATTCTGTAAATCTAGCCAACACAATAGCCTTCCTAAGGTATCATAGTCATCATCCGGCCCCATTGAGACGAGGTCTTCCATATCACCAGTTTCTGAGGTTACGCCGCATCTGTTCCACTTTGGAGGACTTTAAATATCAGGCAGCGGATTTACGGGTCCACCTGTTGGAACGTGGTTATCCCATACGGATTGGCAAACATGCCTACACCAGAGCCCATTACACTCACAGAGAGTGGCTTTTACAGATCGGGCAGAGTCCTCCACTGAACCTGTCTCCCTTTCATGGCTAACTCTTCGGAAGTAGTTAAGATACTTAGAAAACACTGGAGCATTTTGAACCTCCATTCGTGTTTCCAAAAGCCGGTGGGTTTTGCATTCACGCGGGGTCTCAACCTACGAGATTATTTGGTCCACTCTGTCATGACTGTGGATCCTCCAGCTAGGACATCTCGAACTACGGGTCATTTTGCTTGCCAGTCCTGTCAGTTTTGTATGAATACTCTTGAAGGTGACATATGGCAACACCCGAGGACTGGCCGATCATATAAATTTTCTGGTGTTAGCTCTTGCACCACGAGTTATGTGGTATATCTGTTGAGGTGCCCCTGCGATCTCTTGACATAGGACTCACTATTCGATCTGTCAAAATTCGTTTAGGGGAACATTCCTCTTGCATTCGGACATCCGTGCTGTCGGCTCCATTGGAGGAACATTGTGTTTCTCGAGGGCACACTTTCCAAGATTTTAAATGAAGAGTGATTGATACAGTCCCGGTACATCCGAGGGGTGGGAACCGTGCCTATCGCTTGCAGTGGTTAGAACAACAGTGGATCTTCCACCTACAAACTGTAGTCCCTGATGGTTTAAATTTGGAACAGGAAAGGTGGAGTCTGTTGTGAGTTTTCTCCTCCCGTCTTTCGTGATGTCATTTGATCAGTCAATCATTCCTCTGCAAGCATCATATATGAGTCATGAGATTTTGGTGTCTTTCAGATGTCTCCGGATTCTCTTTCACAAGTGCTTTGCACTTGAAGCAGGGCCTGTTTGGCCCGAAACACGCGTGCTGTGTATGAGTTCCTGCTGATGATTAATGGATTTCGGATAAGAAAAGCTAAGTTTAGCTATTTTAAATTGTGTTTATTTATTTGCCCTAAATGCATGCACTGATTAAAAGGGTCTCACGGACATTGGGGATGAGCTTTTCTTGCTCTTCTCTAGCTTGTGGTATCCGACAAAAAATAAAAAACAAAATACGTTTGGTAGTGGTGTAATCAAAATACACTGATTTTGCTTGCTATTCTGATAATCCATTCTTTTTTTAATTAACAATGCCGAACAGCACTGCTTCAACTTTCATACTTTGGACTTATCATGCAAAGAGAGAGATCATTAGAGAAAGTCATGCTTCGCAAGGTTGAAGGTCAAAGCAAAAGAGGAAGACCAGCAATGAGATGAATCGATACAATAGCAGTAAATATGAGTGCCACTCTATCAGCAATGAACTGCCTGACTGAAGACGGAACACAGTTTAGGACAACTATCCACAGGGTCACCATGAGTCAACACCAACACGACATCACTTAACAACAACAACAAACAGCACTGCTGTAGCTCCACAGCTTTTTTCACATCGTCATCTCCTTTTTCTGAGTCCCACCCACTCAATATTCATCCTAGCAACCACTGCCATCCTTTATCAACCATGGAAAGCAGTGTGTATAAATGCCTGTAGCATGGGAAATAAGATCCCTGATGTTGAAGCTTTGGTGGGAGTGGCTGACTTGGATTTAGTGGCAGTTACAGAAACATGGTTCACAGAAAACCATGATTGGGATGTAACTATACCTGGCTATACTTTATTCAGAAAGAACAGGGTAGGAAGAAGGGGAGGAGGAGTGGCACTATATGTAAAAACTACTTTTAAAGCTTTGGAATTACAGAGCTTAAAAGGGAGAGAGGAGGCATTGTGGGTTAAACTAGAAAGAGGGAAAGAGAAATCTATTTGCATTGGTGTGATATACAGACCTCCCTCACAAGAGGAAGAGGTGGACAGAGAGTTAATTGAAGACATACGCAGCATTGCTAGGAAAGGGGAAGTGCTACTGATAGGAGATTTAAATATGCCAGATGTTGATTGGCACATTCCTGCTGCAGTATCATCTAGAAGTAAGGAGATCCTGGATTCTCTATAGGGAGAACTATTCAGGTAGTTAGTAATAGACCCCACACGTGAAGGGGCCATACTGGACTTGGTGCTTACCAATGGTGAAAGTGTTTCTGATGTTGTAGTGGGAGATCATTTTACATCCAGTGATCACCAGATGGTGTGGTTCAGTATTAGGACTAGGGCTGTTAGAATCCATTCAAAGGTGAGGATCTTAGACTTTAGGAAGACTAACTTTGCAAAGATGGGCCAATACCTCAGGGAGTTGTTAGTGGGATGGGAACAGCTGGGGGATGTAGAAAAACAGTGGGCAAAACTGAAAGGGGATATTTTAAGGGCAATCAACCTTTTTGTTAAAATGGTAAATAAAGATAAAAGGAAAAGGAGACCATTATGGCTTTTGAAAGAAGTAGCTGAAAAAGTGACGAAAAAGAGGGAGGCCTTCATGAAATACAAGAGATCACAGAGAGAGAAAGACAGGTATCTATATTTAGAAAAACTTAGAGAAGCTAGCAAAGTAGTCAGGAAGGCAAAGATTCAAAAGGAGGACGAAATAGCCAATGCAATAAAATGGGGGGATAAGACATTTTTCTGATATGTTAGTGAGAAGAGGAAGGGCAAGAGTGGTATTGTCAGACTCAAGGGTGCAGGGGAGGAATATGTAGAAGCTGATAAGGATAAAGCGGAATTGCTTAACAAATATTTCTGTTCTGTGTTCACAGATGAAGAACCAGGAACAGGACCTCAGAAAACACCCACAAACAGGAACAGAAGCGAGGGACATCTTGAACAATTTTCAGAAGACTGTGTTCATGAGAAACTAGCTCAACTTAAAGTAGACAAAGTGATGGGACCGGATGGGATACACCATAGAATACTGAGGGAACTTGGGGACATTCTAGCAGCTCCACTGACTGACCTTTTCAATGCCTCGTTGTAGTCGGTCGTGGTGCCAAAGGACTGGAGAGAGGCTCATGTGATGCCTTTACACAAAAGTAGAAGTAAGGATGTGGTTGAAAACTACAGTCTGGTTAGTTTAACTTCGGTGGTGAGTAAATTATTGGAAACGCTGCTGAAAGAGAAAATAGTGAGGTTTCTGGAGTCCAGCAGATTACAGGATCTGAAGCAGCATGGACTCACCAGAGGCAGGTCTTGTCAAACAAATCTGATTGATTTCTTTGACTGAGTGACCAGGGAGTTGGACTGAGGGAGAGCCCTAGATGTGGTGTATTTAGATTTCAGTAAAGCCTTTGACACTGTCCCTCACAGGCGACTTATAAACAAACTGAGCACCCTAGGGATGGACCCTAATGTTACTGCTTGGGTTAGAAATTGGTTGGGTGGGAGGCAACAAAGAGTACAGGTAAATGGAGCTCACTCTGAGGAGAAGGATGTTACCAGTGATGTGGCCCAGGGATCTGTCATTGGTCCGATTCTTTTTAACATCTTTGTTAGTGATATAGCGGAAGGGCTGTCGGGTAAGGTTTGCCTCTTTGCGGATGATACCAAAATCTGCAATAGACACCCAGGGAGGTGTAGATAACATGAGGAGGGATCTAGCTAAGCTTTAAGAATGGTCTAGAATCTGGCAGCTGGGATTTAATGCTAAAAAATGTAAGGTCATGCATTTGGGCTGCAGCAATCCAAGGGAGCAATATAGTATAGGGGGTGAAGTACTTTTGTCCACTAAAGAAGAACGGGACCTAGACGTGGTTGTGTCTGGGGATCTTAAAGTAGCTAAACAGGTAGAAAAGGCAACGGAAAAAGCTAGAAGGATGCTTGGGTGCATACGGAGAGGAATGGCTAGCAGAAAAAAGGAGGTGATAAAGTGGGGTTACTTACCTGTAACGTAGGTTCTCCTTGGACAGCAGGATAAGTCAGCCACACCTGGTGACGTCATCCGACGGCGCCGAGGACAGAGTGCTCTCCAATAGCTCAGAAAGGAGAAGCCTTTCTGAGCATGCTCCTGTATCCCCACCTCTGGCCTGCCCCTACCTGGCTCAGTTTGTGCCAAGAGACGAGTCCCAGCCGGTAGGTAGCAGGCCTATGGTGATGTAGGATAGCCGGGGCCATCCGTAGGGGAGGTGGGTGGGAAGGTGTGGCTGACTTATCATGCTCTCCAAGGAGAACCTATGTTACAGGTAAGTAACCCCACTTTCTCCCTGGACTAGCAGGATGCGTCAGCCACACCTGGTGACTCACTAGCGAGCCGTAGGCTACCGCTGTGGGCAGTTGGACCCGTATGGCATGGTGTGAGTGGTACAAATGGTCAGGAATCAGTTGTCACTTGATAACCTTTAATCAGAGGAAGCACATGTAGCAACCATGCAGTGGAATCACATGTAACAACCGTGTATGTGTCAATTGCAACAATTGTAACCGTGAAGAACAGAACATACTCAAGAGCAAACAGAACAAATGACATTATGCACAGCAGCAGTAGTTTTTGCACTGAGCAGGAGGCTGGAGGCCGCTTGCTAAGGGGCCGAGGCTGTCGCTAGTCCCGTGTCAGTGCTTGCGCTCAGGACAGTCCGACCAAAGGAGGAGTCGGAGTGGGACACACGGTCTAGGCAGTAGTGCCACTGGAAGGTGTGTACAGAGGACCATGTGGCAGCCTTGCAGATCTGCTGGATGGGCAAAGCGTGGAGATTAACCATCCTGGTTGCCATGGCCCTGAATTGGTGTGTGTGGGCCGTAGCAGGCATTTGAGCCCTAGCTTGGGAGTAGCAGAATGTGATACACGTTAAGATCCAGCGAGATAGTGTTCTCTTTGTGACAGGACGGCCCAGTCTAGCTGGGTCGAAGGAGACAAAGAGCTGTGGTCCAGTGCAGTGTACGCAGTCCAAGGTGTGCAGGCGGTGTTCTTCTGCGTTGGCATGCGGTTCCATGTAAAAATCCGGAAGTTTGATGCTTTGATTGACATGGAAGCTGGATACCACTTTGGGTACGAATTTCGGGTGTGTTCCTAGCGAGGCATAATCCTTGCAGAGGATTGTGTATGGTTGATGCACTACCAGGGCTTGTAGCTCGCTGACTCATCTGGCTGAGGTGACCTCAATAAGGGTTTTCCAGGAAAGGAACTTCAACGGTGCCTCATCTAGAGGCTCGAAAGGACTCTCGGTGAGTGCGTTGAGGATGCTGGGTAGGTCCCACTGCAGTACCGGTTTCTGTACCGGGGGATATAGGTTGGTGATTCCTTTCATGAACCTGGAAGTTAGAGGGTGGGTGGAGACTGAGCCATCTTCCACAGGGTCGTGGAAAGCTGCAATAGCCGAAAGGTATACCTTTATTGATTACGGCTTGAGTCCCGTGTGGACGAGGGTGGTCAGATAACAGAGAATTTGCAGAAGAGGGCAGGAGATTGGGTGGAGGCCCTCTTCCGCACACCAGGCGTTGAAGCGCTTCCACTTCATGGCGTAGGAGCGGCGTGTGGAGTCCCAACATGACGCGAGGATGAATCGCTGGACCTCTACCATCAGGTGCATGGAGGTCAACTGTGACCTTTCAAGTTCCAGGCAGTCAGTGCGAGAGTGTCCAGATTGGGATGTAGGGTGTTCCCACTGTCCTGGGTGATGAGGTCTGGTCTTGGAGGTAGCCTGATGGGTTCCCCGTCCAAGAGCTGGTGCAGAATGGGAAACCACATCTGTCTGGGCCAGTAGGGGGTGACGAGAATGACTGTGGCCTTGTCATGTATGATCTTCTGCAGTACTTTGGAGATCAGTGGTGTGGGGGGTAAGCGTATAGGAGTTTGAACTCCCCCCAGTGCAGGTCAAAGGCATCTGCTGCTTCCCTCTGTTCCGACGGGTGTCGGGAGCAGAATTCCTGGCACTTGGTGTTGGAGGGGTGAGCAAAGAGGTCCAAGCGTGGGCGGCCCCATTGCTGGAATAAGGATGCTGCCACCTGTTCGTTGAGGGACCATTCGTGTGGTAGTAGTTGACGGCTCAGCTTGTCTTCTAGCTGGTTGTCTGTGCCAGGAAGGTAAACAGCTTGCAACTGACAGTCCAAGCGGAGCGTGAGGTTCCAAGTTTGTAGGGCCTCCCTGCAGAGGGATAGTGACCCCATGCCTCCTTGCTTGTTTATGTAGAACATCGCCACTTGGTTGTCGGTTTGAACCCACAGGGTTCTTCCACGTAACCAATTTGAGAAGGCTCGGAGTCCAAGGCGGATTGCGCGGAGCTCGAGAAGGTTGATGTGCAGGCTACGCTCGGCCTCTGTCCACTTCGCTTGTATCCACAGTGGGTTGAGATGCGCTCCCCAGCCCATACGGGATGCATCCGTGGTTAGGATCATATCGTGCTGGGGCATTTGAAAGGGTTTTCCCTTGGAGAGATTCTCCTTGTGAAGCCACCAGTGGAGGGCGCTTCGTGTCTGGTTGTTGATTGCTATTCTTGCGGACATAGGTTGCCTTTTTTGGTTCCAGTTCCTTCTCAGATGCCACTGTATGGGTCTCATTCGGAGTCTGGCATGGGGAAGTACCTGTGTAGTTGCTGACATGTGGCCCAGGAGGCGAAGCAGAGTTCTGGCGGCAACCGTGTTGGCCTTGATAACGGCTGCAGCGAGAAAAATGATGGCCTCCGCTCTTGGTGCAGGCAGGAATGCTTTTGCCTGAGCCATGTGGAGGGAGGCTCTGATGAACTCTAGGGTCTGTGTGGGGTGGAGCTGCGGCTTTTGGAGGTTGACGAGGAATCCCAGTGTTGACAGAAGCATTACTGTGTCCTTCACTGCTCTGTGTGTCTTGCATCAGGAAGGGGCCGAGATGAGCCAGTCGTCGAGGTATGGGAAGATGCAAATTCCTGTTTTCCGTAGATGGGCCGCTGCCATGGCTACACATTTCGTGAAGACCGTTGGTGCCGGGGAGAGGCCGAAAGGGAGTACTCGGTACTGGTAGTGTTGGGCCCCAAAGCGGAAGCGCAGGAACTGCCTATGTGAGCAGTGGATGGGAATGTGGGTGTAGGCATCTTGGAGGTCCAGAGAGGCCAGCCAGTGTTGAGGTTGGAGTAGCGGTAGGATGGATCTGAGTGAGTACATCCTGAAGCGTTCCTTTCGGATGAATTTGTTGAGGCTCCTGAGGTCGAGGATGGGGCGGAGGCCCCTGGATTTCTTGGGTATGAGAAAATATCTTGAGTAGAACCCACACCCCTGCTGATTCGGGGGGACTGGCTTGATGGCCCATGCTGTCAGGAGGGCGTGGATCTCCGCTTGCATGGTAGCTGCGAGTTTGTCCGGTGTACGGTTGGAGTGGCACAAGCATTGGGTTGGGGTCACGGAGAAGCGCATCTTGTAGCCCGTATGGATGATCTGCAGGACCCATGAGTCTGTGGTGATGTTCTCCCAGGCTTCTATGAACACAGAGAGGCGCCCCCCCACCTGCGGAGTCCTGCTCGGCGGATCATCAAAAGGAGGGTGTGCTCTTCCCCGAAGACGATGAAGTTTGTTTTTGCTGTCTGAGGTCCTTCTGTCACGGTTTTTGATGATAGGACTGATACTGGTACTGCTGCTGCTTGTTGCGCTGTGGTTGCCATTTCTGATAGGGCTGGTAGCATCTGGACGATGTGTAAGGCCTGCGTTGGTATGCACTTGCCTGCTCCATGAGTTGGGGTTGCATTCCATGCCCTCGGAAGCCAAGGTTTTGAGGGTGGAGCAGCGGACTTTCATCTCATCCACCGTTTCTTTGACTTTAACCCCGAAGAGGTTGTCGCCAGCACATGGCGCATCTTCCAGTCTCTCATGCGTGTCCTCTCGGAGGCTCGTAGCCATGCCCAGCGCATGGAGGCAATTCCGTTTGTGGCGGTCCTAGCCGCCGAGTCGAAGGAGTCGAAGGTAGCACGGATGAGGTGCTTACCGCATTCTTTCAGGTCATTCAGGATAGGCAGGAAGGGGGCCTGCATTTCTGCGTTGAGTCCTTCAATTGTCTCCTTGAGGGTATCCAATATTGTGTCGAGGTACAATACCTGTTGGAAGGAGTGTGATGCAATTTTCACACTCAGCATGGCTGATTGGTAAGTCTTTTTACCAGAGTCGTCCATCAGTTTATAGTCTTTGCCCAGGGGGGGGGGGGGCATTGTAGTGCGTACGTGAGCTTTTGCTGTACAGTCAAACCTCGGTTTTCATGATTAATCCGTTCGAAAAAGTCTGACTAAAACCGAAACGTATGAAAACTGAAGCAATATTTCCCATAAGAAATAATGTAAATCCAATTAATCCGTTCCAGACACCCAAAAATATTCACAAAAAATACATTTTATAGAGAATAACTATATTTTTACATACAGAAAACAATGAGAAATAAATATAAATGACTAATGAAATGGATAAATGAACATTTAACATCACTGAAAGCAAGCTAAGTACAGTACTGTACAGTACAGTATGTTAACATCTGGCCTTAGCCACCCCTGACAAGCTGCTGTGCCCAGCTCTCTTCGGAATCACATTGAATTCAGTCCATTAAAATACCTTTACATTATCTGCTCAATGCTTCAGAATGGCAGAAAATCTTAATGATATAGCTTCAGACGTACCCTGCAAGAGAAAGAACTGCCTCCCACATTCATGCAACATCTCCTGCTTACGTTGACAGCTTTTCTTCCCTGCTACCGGGACAAAATCTCAGTCAAAAGACATTGAAAACCGAAGCAATGCATGAAAACCGGGACAAAATCTCAGTCAGAAAAGACGTTGAAAACCGAAGCGTATGAAAACCGGGGCAAATGAAAACCGAGGTTTGACTGTACTTCAATGTTGACTCCACCACGATGGATTGGTGGGGAAGTTGTGGCTTGTCGAAGCCTGGCGCCGGGGTAACTTGGAATTTAGCCTCAAGTCTCCGCGAGGTAGCTGCACTGGAAGCTGGGGTTTGCCACAGCTTGGTGAGGTTTTCCATTAGCAGGTGATGGACCGGGATGGAGACGATGGACCTGGGGGTGTTGAGGAACTTGAGAAGGCCGAGGACTTCATTCCTATGGTCCGGTGTATCCATGGACAAAAGAGCCAGGCGAGTGGATATCTTTTGTAGGAACTTAGGGTAGGTGAGGTCCTCCGGTGGAGACGGCGGGAGGGGTGGCGGTGCTGGAGTTGGTGAGGGCGAGCGGGAGCGCCCTTCGCTGCAAGAGCGGTGTGAGCGGCTGGAGTGGGACAGCCCTGCTGCGTGCTCCTCATCGCTGTCCGTGAGTGGCTCTGGGGAAAAGTGTGGATGCCTAGGTGATCCGGGCGGAGAAGGTGTCTGGGGGGTTTATATCCAGCAAGGTTGATCTTGGGGACGTGGTGCGCGAGTGTCTGGAGGGATCCGGAGAGTGTAAGGCAAGTTGGGAAGTTACATTGGGTTCGTGCTGTGCAATGAGCTTGGACAGCAGTTTGATGATTTCTTCTTGGGTGTCCTGAGGTTGCTGCCTGTCTTTGGTACCATGCAGAATGCCTTTTTCCTTTTTGTTGGCTGTAACTGATTGTCCATGGTAAGCTGTTGCTGCTCTGGATCATGATCTGTGCGAGGAGCGAGATCTGCTGCATTTTCTGCCTCTGCCCTGGTTGCCGGATGAGGCTCTGCTGCTGCTGCTGTGATGCCATTTCCCCCTGCTGCAGCTGTGTTGCTGCCTCTTCCCATGTCTGTCCTGGCTGTCTTCGGCGAGGTGCTCCGTGGCGCGGTGGCTGCTGCCGTTCTGAGAGGGGCTGGCACGGGGAGGAGTCCTGCTGGTGTGAGGATGAGTCCTGTAAGCTCGGGGAGGAGTCCTGCTGGAGTGGAGAAATGGAGATCCTTCGTCGGCACGGATGTGACATCTTTTGAAGTCATCGTTGGGGGGAGCTTCCCTGTGCTTGCTCTTTCCAGCGTGGGAAGGCAGCCGGGCAGGAGACCGGTGGTCGGAGGGGTTCCTGGACTTTGCAGCTGTGGATGTTTTGCCCGGGGAAGCAATGTAAGGGCGAATAGCTGCGGGTACCTCCGGGGGGTGCTTGAGGGCCACCGAGGGAGGTATGGAGGAGGGGGAGGGAGTTCCAGAGGCTGCCAAGATGGCGGCATCCACATTGCTCACCTCATGGTTGCTGGGTGCTGTTTTCTTCCCGTTGTTCTCTTTTTCTGCTGGCTTGACCTTTTTTGATTTTGGGACCTTGTTTTCAGCGCCTTCCGAAGATGAGAGGAACTCCTGGAGATTGTAGTTCCATGCTTTTCTTGCTCTGGGGGACATGCGGGCACAGTGTGGGCAGTCCTTTACATGGTGAGCTTCCCCCAGGCATCGAATGCAGCGATCGTGGGTGTCCTCAGAGTTCATCTTCCTGCTGCACTTGGTGCATTTCTTAAATCCAGGTTTGTGGTTCTTTTTGTATTTTATTTTTCCCATTGTAGTAAGTAGTATTAGGAGAGCTGTAGATGCCATCCTGTAGGTAGGGCGGATGAAGAAAAAAATCTGAGCCAGGTAGGAGCAGGCCCAGAGGTGGGGACACAGGAGCATGCTCAGAAAGGCTTTGCCTTTCTGAGCTATTGGAGAGCACTCCGTCCTCAGCACCATTGGATGACATCACCAGGTGTGGCTGAGGCATCCTGCTAGTCCAGGGAGAATGCCTCTGTATAAGTCTTTGGTACGACCCCATTTGGAGTATAGTGTGCAGTTCTGGAGACCGCACCTTCAAAAGGATGTGAACAGGATGGAGTCGGTGAAGAGGGTGGCTACTAAAATGATTAGTGGTCTTCATTATAAAGCATATGAGGACTGACTTAAGAATTTTAATATGTACACCTTAGAGGAAAGGCGGGATAGAGGTGATATGATTGAGATGTTTAAATACCTCTGTGGCATAAATGTTCAGGGGGAGAGCCTCTTTCAATTGAAAGCAAATACTGCTACAAGGGGACATGGGATGAGGGTGAAGGGAGATAGATTCAGGAGTGATATGCGGAAATATTTCTTTACGGAAAGAGTAGTGGATCCATGGAATAATCTCCCAGTGGAGGTGGTAGAGATGAGGACAGTAACTGAATTCAAAAAAGCATGGGACAAACACAGAGGATCTCTAAAGGTAAAAAGAGGACTGTTGTAGTTGTTGATATGGAAGGACAGATTAGATAGGCCATGTGGTCTTTTTCTGTCGTCATATTTTTCTGTTTCTATGTTTCTCTGGCAACAGTTACTTCCAAGGTCCACAAGGGAGTTCCACCCCTTGCACAAGCAAAAATGAAACAGAAGGGAGCAAGGAGTAAAAAACAAGAGGCCTTTATTATAAAAAACACCCCAACATGGCCGTGTTTTGGCACAGCTGCCTTCCTCAGGGGGGTCCTCAAAAGAACAAACATAGACATCAATAAAACAAAACAATATGATAAATAGATTAAAAACAATGAGATACACCACTAAAAATGCTTGTTGGACCATGCTTAAAAATATACAAACAGAATATAAACATAAAATTCATGTATCCCAATAAAATAAAAAGTGGATAGAATAAAAAGTATGGACAGAATAAATATACAGGAGATGATGATATTTTAAATAACATAAAAAGATAACTAAACGCACATTAAGAGACATAAAAAAGAGAATGCCATATTAGAAATAAAACACAACACATGCTAAATGAGGATAAGATAATATCAAAAGAACAAATTACTAGAGAAAAGGACGGGGGGGGGGGGAGAAACTTCTTTGATCTATAAAGGAACTCTGTCTGGTGGGGAACTCAGTCCTCAAACACTTATGTAGTAGATAATTTGATCTATAAAGGGACTCCGCAAAGGTGGGAACTAAATCCACAAGCACAAGCTTTTAGCTCTCTTTTTATATTATTTAAAATACCACCATCCTTGCATATTTATTCTGTCTGTACATCTATTTTTTATTTTATTGGGATACATGAATTTTATGTTTATATTCATACAAAGATTCAACTTGTCCAGGCCATAGTATTTTCAATTATGTAATATGAATGTGAAAGCTGCATAGTGAAAAAGATAGATAGGAAGAAAATGTATGCCTTTGAATTATGGTGCTGGCAACGAATACTGTGTATATCGTGGACCACCAGAAGAACAAACAGCCAAAATTAGAGAAGATCAAACCTAAGCTTTCCTTACAAGCTCAGATGACAAGACTTTGACTTTCATATTTTGGACACATCATGCGAAGAGAGAGAACATTGGAGAAAGACATAATGCTTTGCAAGGTAAAAGATCACCGTAAAAGAGGAAAGCCGACAATGAGATGAATCGATACAATAACAGCAGCTATGGATACCGCTCTATTGACAATGAGCCATTTGGTTGAAGACTGAATGAAATTTAAGTCAGCTATCCAGAGGATCACCAGGAGTCGACACCGACTCAATGGCACTTAACAACAACAACAACAACAACAAAAACATTCTGTCGGTATATTTTTAAGCATTTTTAGTGAAATATCTCATTGTTGTTAATCTATTTATCATATTGTTTTGTTTTATTGATGATTATGTTTGTCCTTTTGAGGTAACCTGAGTAATGGCCCTTCATGAATTGGGCTATCAGACAGTAACATACTAAGGGCAGGGCTGTGGGTGTGGCCCATCCCATGTGCCAGCCAGGAGGGGGGTGCCACTTCCAGGCCCTCTTGGAGGAAGCAACCGCGGCAAGCATACCTTTTCTGGCTACTATGCTGCATCTTCTTCAGGTCTGGTGGCTGTTCCCTCCGAGGGAAGTCTCGCAGTGCAGCTGTTCTCGAGAGACTTCTACGGGAGTGAATAGCTGCCAGGCCTGGAGAGGAGGCAGTGCAGAAAGCCAGAAAAGGTATGCTTGCTACGTGCACCTCCTTCATGGCAGCCTAGTTGGGGGGGGGGGGGGAGCATCATTGCAGGGAGGCATCATCCGGGGTGGGGGTTGGGCATCCATTCTGGGCACCCATTATTGTTGAAACGCCTCTGCTGTCGAGTCATAACTGCACTATCCACTCTTCATCCTCATTGCCCCTTTATTTACCCTGCTGTGCTGAGTCACTGTCCACCACTCGGCATTGGATTTTGGGGTAACTATCCATTTAAATTTAGAAACAGCGTCTGTGCTGTTCCTTTTTCAAGTCACCCCAGCTCTGCCCTGGCTGCTATTGACATCTCCACAACAATTTTTTAACTTCATTTTTAAAATTAGGTGTGGCCCCTTTATAAGATCATAGCTGGTTTGTGCACAGCTTTTCTGGGTTTCATCACAAGTGCAACCTTGCCACAGCCTTTTTCTCAAACCCCTGAGCTTGTCTAATGCCACAATCATGGCTGTCAGAATGATCACTCACGGCCTCTCCCCTGCTACCCATGATGGCCTCCATCAGAGCCACAGTGCTAATTTTATTATTTTTTGGTGTGCAGCCTAATGCCAACTGAAATCTTCAGCTCCAGTACAGTGTAGATGATGTAAACCGCAGCCTGCCAGCTTTCTGCGCTGGCCCTGCTCTCCACAAACTTGGCTGCAGCCATTCTAGGTAATTTGTTTCCCTTCACTCTGTCACATTAGACACCAGCATTTCCAAAGAGTTGGCCATTGCACTAAGCTGCTTAAAAGAACATATGAGCTGCCATAGTGAGTCAGACCAAAGGTCCATCATGCCCAGTATCCTATTTCCAACAGTGGCCAGTGTGATCACAGGTACCTGGCAGGATCCCAAAAAGCAGATAGATTCCATATTGCTTACACCCAGGGATAACCAGCTGCATTTGCCGAAAAATCACTTCCAGATGATGTGATATGGGAACCAAAGAAGTGTTGAAGTTATTGCAATATTTTCTTCTACACCATCACCCTCTGTGCACAAATATTTGGTTCAGGCAAGCTGCTTACTCAGGACCAGATTCAGGAAATTCATTTTGGACAAGCTCTTCATTTCAGACCAGGCAAAGGAAGGCAGATTAAGACAAAACCCTTACCAGGAATGGGCACAGAAAAGCCTTTCTGAAATGCATATAAAGCATTAATGATTCACTGGGGAGGCACCAGAAAGAGGGCTTTATCATATAGTGGATTCGGTGGAGGTAGAAGAGGGAGTTGTCACCTCCTGTGGGAGCATTAAACTGATGATCTCATTCATGGTCTCTGTCAGCTGTCAGAGAAGATAATTTTATAAGTAACATAGAAATATAGAAATATGACGACAGAAAAAGACCACATGGCCGATCTAGTCTGTTCTTCCATATCAACAACTAAAACAGTCCCCTTTTTACCTTTAGAGATCCTCCGTGTTTGTCCCATGCTTTTTTGAATTCAGTTACTGTCCTCATCTCTACCACCTCCACTGGGAGACTATTCCACGGATCCACCACTCTTTCAGTAAAGAAATATTTCCGCATATCACTCCTGAATCTATCTCCCTTCACCCTCATCCCATGTCCCCTCGTAGCAGAACTTGCTTTCAATTGAAAGAGGCTCTCTCCCTGAACATGTATGCCACGGAGGTATTTAAACATCTCAATCATATCACCTCTATCCCGCCTTTCCTCTAAGGTGTACATATTAAGATCTTTCAGTCTGTCCTCATATGCTTTATAATGAAGACCACTAATCATTTTGGTAGCCACCCTCTGCACCGACTCCATCCTGTTCACATCCTTTTGAAGGTGCGGTCTCCAGAACTGCACACTATACTCCAAATGAGGTCTCACTAAAGACTTATATGGAGGCATTATCACCTCCTTTTTTCTGCTACCCATTCCTCTCTGTATGCCCCCAAGCATCCTTCTAGCTTTTGCCGTTGCCTTTTCTACCTGTTTAGCTACTTTAAGATCATCAGACACAACCATGCCTAGGTCCCGCTCTTCTTTAGTGGACAAAAGTACTTCACCCTCTATACTATATTGCTCCCTTGGATTGCTGCAGCCCAAATGCATGACTTTACATTTTTTAACATTAAATCCCAGCTGCCAGATTCTAGACCATTCTTCAAGCTTAGCTAGATCCCTCCCCATGTTATCTACACCTTCCTGGGTGTCTACTCTATTGCAGATTTTGGTATCATCCGCAAAGAGGCAAACCTTACCCGACAGCCCTTCCGCTATATCACTAACAAAGATGTTAAAAAGAATCGGACCCAGGACAGATCCCTGGGGCACACCACTGGTAACATCCTTCTTCTCAGAGTGAGCTCCATTTACCTGTACTCTTTGTTGCCTCCCACCCAACCAATTTCTAACCCAAACAGTCACTTTAGGGTCCATCCCTAGGGTGCTCAGTTTGTTTATAAGTCACCTGTGAGGAACAGTGTCAAAGGCTTTACTGAAATCTAAATATACCACATCTAGGGCTCGTCCTCGGTCCAACTCCCTGGTCACCCAGTCAAAGTCTACATGAGCATGTAGAACAGCGTTTTACATGCTAAAGTAGGTCCTTATAAACTACCATAAAAAAAAGAGAGACATTATATAAACACTCTAAAGATCCTCTCAGACTGTCATTACATAAATTAAATCAAGCACTTATGAAAAATAATAATAAGAGATGAAGGACCTCAGTTGGGGTGTCCCTGTCAAATTTCCGCAATTGTGCATAGACTATGGGCACTAACTACCCCACCAGTCTCATTCATCGGTTCTTATCTCAATAACTATCCTGTTCCAAATATTTTTTTCTCATTATGAAAAATCTATCCTTAATGTTTCATTGTTTCAACCTAAATCACATTGGATGCCACCGGGTCCTTTAGATCTCCATTAGCCACATGCTAAGATTTGGTGCTTAAAGATCATGTTTGTTTGGAACAGGATATGGCACACAAACATCATTATAGTAATAACACCTCATCTGACAAGAAGGCATCGATTGAACTTTCTTTTCATCCTCAACTAGTTATTAAACGCAATATTTGACCAAAATTACTAAACAATTGAATGACCGGCAATTTTACAGCAAGCTGGACCAAGATCCTACACTGGCTTTACAGGGTGAAAGGTTTTCTTTGACATAGGAGGCTCCATTGAATGGCACTATCACTGCACAAGAATACTGCTTTTTGCGTGTTAAAAGTCCTTGTGTATCAATTTTTTATATGGTACCTAAGGTTCATAAAACATTAGACTCTCCTCCGGGTCGACTAATTGTGTCTATCAAAGCATCTTTATTTGAACCTTTATCAACATTTTTTTTGGATTATTTCCTGCAACCATGTGTGATTAAAGTTCGATCTTATGTGAAGGATACTTCAGATTTTTTGACAAAAATTGGATTCTTAGGGGCATGTTTACTAAAGTCCGCAAATCTGCGCGCCGCAAAATAGCGCACGGCAACGCGGCATTTAAACGCGCAGAAACGCGTTTAAACGCCCCGCACACGTGCGTGTCACCCCCGCACAGGTACGCGGCACACTAACGGGCCCCGTACAAGTGCGGGCCCGCAAATGTCCGATAGAGGCGTGGAACTGCTAAAAGAGGGCGGAGGAAGGCTCCGGAGGGGCGGAGGGACGGGGTCAATGGGTGGAGAGTGGGAGGGGAGAGGCTCCCCGCACAGTATCGGGCCCGAATTTCCATGTAAAAATTAGCGCGAGTGAAACCCTCGCGGTAGAGGGCATTTAAAGGGAAGAGAAACCATTTCCGTCAGCAATGTACAGGAACACCGGGGAAACCTAACAAACGTGAGCAGTGTGATATATGTGCACAGAACAAAATTGCAAATAGAACCTGAAAATGACCACAACAAAACTATTATAAATAGTAATCCAGCTGGGGAACAGTTATAGTGATGGGAAAATATACAAAACACACCCAGCAAAGCTCCAGAAAAAAGAGATGAATATTGGAAGGGTCTACGGAGCGGAGACTCTTCCGAAAAACATTTCCGTTTTTGGAGCTTTCCTCGGAGTGTTTGCTATGGTTGCCCATTAATACCACTGTCGCCCAGCGTGGTGATATTTTGTCCCCCATTTTCCCGTGGTCATTTCTGGTGTTTATGTGCATGTTTGTCACCAGACAGGGTGCATATGCCCACAGTAAAAATGAGTAGAGCAGGGTTTGTGACTCCATCCTGCCAGGCATACTGCCTCCAGGGGCTGCACTGTCTCTGTGGCCAAAGTGTGGTACAGCAGGCAGAGTCATTACCTCTAGGACCAGAGGGCAGAGGTTCAAAACCCAGCTGGGGCTACTGCCAATCCTGCCCACATATTTTTCCCACAACTAAACAGTGATAGTAAGGACACACCTTTCATGGCGGGGACATATGCAATGGTAAGACATCTATCTTTTACCCCACTGAGCACAGACACCATGAACAGGGGCAGTACCTAGAGCAGAATCACCCAAATGCAGTCCTGGTGGGCCACACACCAGTCAGGTTCCATGCTGACACTCATACACATGCCTGTGCTGTATATCTATGCACCACCCCCATGGCATGTAGATGTAGCCCATGCATATTCATGAGGGATAGCAGGAAAACCCGAACAGTGTGATGCAAACCTGGACTGGAGTTGGGAATCTGTGCCGTAAAGCAGCAGCCATCAAGGGCAGACACACCCACACCCACAGGCCCCATTGGCCAATGTCTCCTGGAAAGGCAGAACATTGGACCGTGCATGCAGCACCCAAAACGAGCACTTGCATAACTTACCAATGTCACCCTACACCTGAGGTATACGGTACACAGCTCTGAGACGTTTGCTAGGAGCACAGGCAGGCAGATATCCATACGTTACGTACATACTGCTAGTTGACCCCATCCAAACAATCTGTTAGGTGTTTGCGGGGCATGCTCCAGGCCTGGCCTCTGACGGTGTTTACCACCCTGGGGAGTGACCACCAGCTGTAATGCGTACCATATCCATGCCTTGCCGTGCTCAGGACCGGTTTGGTGGGCAAGGCTACTTACCCCCTCAATCGTAGCACCATGATGGCAGAGGTGTGGAAGTGTGTGTCTGTCTATACAGTGGGTGTTGGCTGCAAGCCCCTTCAACAGCCCACACTGCCAGCACTGTTGCCAGTATTGGCCAGCCAATGTGCATAATGAGGTGCAAGGTACCATGGGTATAGCCAGGGCAGGGTGGCGTGGCCAGGATGCATCTGCACTGGGCATAGGGCCCTGGCAGGGACATTGGCTGGGATATTGTAGTGTCCAGCCACCACCTACACAGACAGGATGGCCAAAGCATGTCCTTCTGGGGGATCACGCTCACCCTGACTGTGCAGTGACCACAGCATGGCTAGGCCTCCCCATAGTGCTGTATAGTAGTTTTCTCATGTGATAGGTATGGGTTTCTCTTTGGGGCCCAGTCACTGATCTATCTGCTTGCTGTGTATGCAGACAGCCCAGTTCTGGGTGCATGCATCTCCATTGGGAACATGCACTATGGACTAACCAGCAGACTGTTTGTAGCTGGTAAATGTCTTGCTATAATGGCTTGCAGGGTGCAGTGGCTGTTGGCTTGCTGCAGGGGAATATCTGGTGGTGGAGTGCAGCTTACCATACCCTGGGCTTATGTCTGTCTGCTATTGTGTTATGGCTGTGTATGGAGCTGCCTGCCTTGGGGGGGGGGGGGGTTCCTCAGCAGGACTGGGGTTGATGTTGCCCTCTACTGCCACCTTTGCAGGGAGGTAGAGTGTGGATCCCTTTGCCACGGGGGGGGGGTGCGGTGCCTGATGGCGGCAGACAGGGATATCCATGGTGTTTGTGCAGAAACTAGCTATCTTACACATTAACACTGCTTTGAAACGCCCGCTTGGCCACCATCAGCCATGGCAGGTGTTGTTGACCTGGTCCTGGCCACCTCATTGCACACTCAGGGTGAGCACAGTACCCGCACGATGTAACGGTGTGTGGCTACTCTGTGCCAGTAAAACACCCGGTCAGTGCCCCCTACTAGGCCAAGGTGCTATGTGGGTGCACCCGGTCACTTCCCCCAACAGAGCCGAGGTGCTGTGGGGGTGCATTCCCCATCTTGTGTCCATCTGCGGACAGCTAATTTGCATGTGCAGTGCATCATGGGTACGGGTGGCCTAACCCTATCCTGTTGACACCAGCAGACTGTCTGTGAGGGGACGTGTAGGCTATCTGCAGCCAGCCAGGGGCCTGCTTACAGCTATGGAGCTGTAGCGCAATGGTTACATCACTGCCTATGCAGCCAGAGGTCATGGGTTCAAACTCACAGTGGGGCCCTTTGGTAGGGCTGTCCACAGCTTTATTTTTATTTACTGTACATATGTCTATGCCGGCAAGACCACCCTCAGCTTACTATACCCATTAGGTGCCTCTGAGGGTGCTTCATAGGGCGCCCTGTAGGCCACCTTATGGTTGCCATCCCTATAGGGTGCACTGTACATTATCCTGTGTCGCAACATACATGCTGCCCTATAGGGGACATTCAAGGGTGCCTTGGCGAACAGTGCACTGTAACATATGCCTTATGGGCCGCCGTATGTTAACATGCTGGGAGAGTGCGTTTGCTAGTAGTGATAACAAACTAAAATTATACAGCCTCCTACAGCACTCCACAACATAATACATACTGCCTCAGCAGGCAGTTTTCACTGGGCATTGTGAGGAGTTGCACCCCTGATCCCTGCACCATTGGTAAGTGTTTTAACCATTGTGCTGTGGCTCTGTTCCTGTGCTTGTGCATCAGTGCGCCGCCTTGTGCCTATCAGCGCGCCGCCTTCTGCCGCCCAAGGGGACCAGTGCGCCGCCTTATGCTGCCCAAAAATAACTGTGCGCCGCCTTATGCCACCCAAAATGCACTGTGCGCCGCCTTATGCCGCCCAAAAATAACTGTGCGCCGCCTTATGCCGTTCCAAATTAATTTGCCTCCTAGAACAATATTAATCATTACAGTTACTGCCTCAGCTGACCTTTGTCGTTGCGCACACTGGGGGATTGAACCCATGGCCCCTGCACCATTGGTCAGTGTCTTCACCATTGTACTACGGCTCTGTTGTTTTGTATACTCAGCAGCGCGCCACTTTGCCTTTCCACGCGCTAATGTCGACCCCCGCACATTAGCGCGACGCGCACACGTCCGGTTGCTTACTACCGTTTTTTTTCTATTTTCTGCCTGAACCGCCCACTCCTTATATGGCACAGGCACACTAGCACGGCCCCGCACGTTAGGAATGTTTAGTAAACATGCCCCTTAGTCTGGCATTCCAGATACTTTCTTTTTGGTAACTTTTGACATCACTGCATTGTATACTAATGTTCCGCAGGCAGCGACTCTTACTTTGATCGAAAACTGGTTATTGCAATGCCCTCTACCCTGTGGGGTCACCACTCCATTTTTGATGTCCATTGCTAGGATTATATTGCAAAAAAATTATTTTAGGTTTGGTGATATCCTGTACCTGCAAACACAGGGGGTGGCTATGTGGGCTACGGTGGCTCCCAGCATCACCAATTTGTAAGTTGCAGGGTTGAGGAACAATTTTTGTATCAATCTGAATGTTTTTTAAAAAGATACATTTGCAGCTCAGATTCATAGCTGCTATATTTTGTATATGCAGTAGGCTGCAAGGCCAGGGTCCCGGGGGTTGTCTAGTAACCGGCTGCCCGGCACCTTGACCTGCGGGACATGAATGCAAGGATCACGGAGAGGGGGGAGGGAGGTGGAGGGGGGGTGGGATGGTATTCAGGGGGAACGAGAAGTGACATTTGAAACCGCCCTGCGTCAGCAACGTGGGGTGATTTCACTGGAGGAATACAGCTGTGTGCAGGGGAGGGGGGGGGGGCTGAGCTGGCTGAGCCATGTGGATCCACTGGTCCAGTTCTCCCCTTACCCGCATCTAAGAAGGGCGGCTGTGAGTGGTGTCCTGAGGCCTAGTGGATCTGAGTGGGGCGAAGGGCAGGACCGTGCTGATGAGCAGGGCTCGATCTGCGGGACAGCATGTGGGGGCGTGGGATGCCAGAAGAACAGAGTCACGGGCAGGCAAGAGGGACATGTTGCAATGCCGAGCAGTGAGACAGTCTGGCTTCTGCAGAAGTGCGTGTGGAAGGCCGGACCATACTCAGAAGACAGGCAATTTCTGCGTCAGTTCGGTGGGTAGGTTTGAGAGGGCAGCAGGCGCAAAGAGCTGCAGGGAGGGCACAAACAGGCAGTTCTGCTCCTTATGCCCAGGATCTGGCTCAAGCTGATCAGGGGTGTTTCTTGCTCTTAGGGAGAGGGAGGGGAAGCGAGAGGAAGCAGGATAGGACCACAGCCAGGAAAGGGGGCAGAAGGGGGTTTACTGGATGGGGCACAGTGGTGGCTAGCCAGGGAGGAGTCATGATGGGTATGGGTTTGTGCAACCAGGGGGCTTCAGAGGATTTGGGGGTTGGACTGAGCTCAGTGGATGCCGGCCAGGAGAGAGACAAAGCGGGTCCTACTAGGGGTGGCAAGACACTCTAACGGGTACTGTGGATGAAGGGGGGCCAGGGGGGCAAAGGCAGGGTGGCACTGGGAAGGGGGATGGTCAGGATCCCCAAGGGAAGGGCCCTCAGAGCTGGGGAATAGTGCGGGTCCTTTGGGTGGGGGCAAGGGATGTATTAAAGGGTCGGCAGGGCACTAGGGATGTCAGGTTTTGGGGATCTGATGGGGGTTTCTGAACCACGCTGGCCCTGAGGTGGATTACCACCCACCTACTCTCCTGGGGCTATGGTGCCTTGGCCACCCAGCATGGGACAGTGGGCACCTGGGGTTTCTGGATGCTGGGGGTACGGCTTTGGAGACTGGCCTATGTTTGGCTCGGAGGGATATGGGCATGAAGTGGCCATGAGCGCTGCCTCATGGGCAGCAGGTGGGTTGGGGTCTTCATTCACAAATTGGGGAGGTGGGATGAACCGGGTCAAGGGTAATGATTCTGGTGTAGTTTCTGGTGGTTTCTGTCCCTTTCCATCTCCCCAGGTTTCTGAGGAGCCAGGGCTGGAGCAGCCACTTCTGAGCCATCCCATATGGAAGCGGAGGATTCTACGGCACAGATGCAGGCACAGAGCACACCGTCTGGGAATGCTCAGACTCCCTTGGACCACACGGAGGACGTCTCCATGAACAGTTGAGCATGTAGGATGGGACATGTGCAGTGCCAGGGGGCGGGGAACACTATCTCGGGTCCAGTGACATCTGAGGGTCAAAAAGCCAGAGTAAAGCATAAGCATTCCCACAGGTGTTGGCATGACTCTTCATCTTTTTCATCTTCTACATCATCCGGGGCAGCATCGGCAGCATCCACTGAGGCAGCTCAGGCGGGGAAAGGAGGGGGAATGCTCCTACACTAGTCACGTATTCGGAACTTTGGGAAGGGGTCCCATGTTGGTTGCGACACGAAATCAAGAAGCACCGATATATTGATATCTTTCACCTTTTAGAGTGGCAGAAGGGCTTGGGGGAGAGCAGGAAATAGCACAAGGATGATGAGAAAGACGATCAGGTTCGTAAGGTCTCCCGCAATACGCTGAATTGGACAAGAGCCTTCTTGAGACTGGCTAGTGTCTGGGGGCATTATTTCCCAGGGCACTATGGGATTTACTAGCATATGCGGATGCTATACCAGCGGCATCTCAGTTGCATGAAGGCTGAGCTTGGTAAAATTTTGATGAAGATTTTAGGGACATGATGGAGGAGCATGTCCCCTATCTTTAGGGATGAAAGACATTAACTTATGGCTCACCCAAATGTCCACCAAGCTTGGGGCTGGGGGCGGAGGAACTTTAGGTTCCAGGATTGGAGCACAAGTGTCGCCATCTGAGAATCGATCCTTTCGGAGTTTGATGGATGTTCTGCGCTACCAAAGGAGGAGTCCAGGGGTGGGGATTTATGCTGGCCCTTCAATAAGTCATCCTATCCTTTTCAAGACTGCAAGTTGTGGCATGCCTATTCCTTATGCAGAGGCAGTCATGCAGCAATCAAATGTAGTCAAAAGGGTGTGGTGGGGCCCCGCCCACCAGCAAATAATGGCGCGCAATTGCATAAGGCCCCGACCCCAGTAAAAGTAAAGGCTTTGTGGCCCTGGCTGCTGAGGTATGGATGGCAGGATGTGGGGGGCAGTTGTTAACAGGTTTTAAACAGGGGTTTCACATCCTGATTCAAGGAACAGTGCAAGACGCGACAGCTAATAATTCTCCATCGGCATTGTGCTTTGCAGATGTAGTATGGGAAAAGCTTGAGGCTGAATGCGTGCTTGGTAGAATTGCAAGGCCCTTTGAAGAACCCCCATTTCACCGCTTTGTCATTTCTCCATATGGGGTCATCCCAAAAAAGGAACTCGGAAAATTTAGAATAATTCACAACTTGTCTTTCCTGCCTGGCAAGTCAGTGAAGAATCATATTCCTCCAGAGCTTTGTACTGTTAGGTATGCTTCCTTCGATGCAGCTGTACCCTAGTACACCAATGTGGGTTAGGGGCGCTCAGAGCAATGATAGATATTCATTCTGTTTTTCGACTACTTCCAGTCCATCCCTTAGCTTTTCCACTATTGGGTTTTCAATTCGGTGCTGGATTTTATTTTGACAAGTATATGCCAGTGGGGTGTGCTATATCTTGCGCCTATTTTGAAGCCTTCAGCAGTTTTTTACAGTGAGTCCTGGCTCAAAAGACGGGATTGTCTACGGTCGTACATTATCTGGATGATTTTTTATTCATGGGTCCTGAACAGTCGGACGTGTGTGCCATGTTGTTAATGGCTTTTACAGGGATGGCCCAGGAGTTTGGTGTGCCATTAGCAGTGGGAAAAACCATGGGTCTGATCTGGACTCAGTAGCTTTAGTCATGCTCCTACCGATCGAGAAAGTTGGGAAGCTGAGAGATTTTGTGTTGGCAATGGGGTCGGCAACTAAGATTACGCTTCAAGACCTACAGTCCTTGTTCGGGTACCTCAACTTCGCCTGCTGAGTTATCCTGATTGGGCGCCTCTTTTCTAGGAATTTATCTCTGGCAATGTCAAGGGTAGCAAAGTCTCATCACCATGTTAGGGTGTCTCAGGGTATGCAGGAAGACTTGCGTGTGTGGTATGCCTTCCTGGCAGACTATAATGAGTGCACGGTTCTTCAGCTACCTGAGGTGTCTAATGCTGATTTGCAGTTGTTTTCAGATGCTGCGGGTAGCGGGGGGTTTGGACTTTATTGCTAAGGGACTTGGTGTGCGGAGGCCTGGCCTGTAGAATGGCACGCTTCTGGGTTGACTCAAAACATTGCCTTTTTGGAACTGTTTCCCATCGTCATAGCCCTAGCAGCATGACCTGCATGTCTTCAAAATTGGTGTGACAATGCAGCAGTGGTTGAAACTATCAACAGACAAATCTCCCAAGTGTCTGTGGGTAGCAGCTATGATGCAAGTATTCATACTTGCCTGTTTATGCTTTAATGTGACCGCCAGAGCTTGTCATATGTCGGGTGCTCAGAATTCCATAGCTGATGCATTGTCGCATTTTAATTGGTCCCAGTTTCGCCTGTTGGTGCCCAGAGCAGAAGAGGCAGCCATGGCAGTACCAGTGCATCTCTGGCAGATTGGAATCCAGATGTGATGGCCTTATTGCAATCATCAGTGGCACCAGCGACTTGAATGGCAAACCTGCGCGGATATAGGAAGGTGGGTGCCTTTCTGACTAGTAAGAGCTGGCTTAGTGGGAGGCTTACTGGCAAGTGGCTCAGCTTATTTATAGTCTGGACCAAGGCTGTGAGGTGGTCCAAGATGGCAGTCCAGTCGTCATTGGCTGGGTTTTCATTTTTCAGCAAAGCAGCAGGATGGGGCAATCCACGGGCCACTGTCCTGGTCCAACGTCAGCTGGTCGGTTGGGAAAGGGGATCCCCTGGGCCACAGGACTGGCAATGCCCCATGTTGCATGAGTTGCTGGTCTGTATATAGGCTGCTTTACCAGCAGTCACTTCTTCAGACTTTGAGTCCTTACTTTTTCGTGCAGTGTTTGCTCTAGCATTTTTTGGGACATTCAGAGTCAACAAATTAGTTCTGTGCTCTGGGAAAAGGGGTTCAGTGGGCAGGATACATATGCCCATAGGATGCATGAGAAAGGTCCACGGGGTTTGTGGTCCTGCTGCATTTGGGGGGGGGGGGTCGCGGGAAATTAACAGTTGTGTTATCTTTCAGCTCTCATCCATCTTGGTTCATTCAGATGGCAACCAGCTTTGTCTTGTTGCAGATGGTTGCCCTCCCCATGAAGATTGGTGGGTCCTGGGACTTTCATTTGTTTACTGGACTGGGTGCCAGGCCCCTTTATGACCATTGGAACCTCATCTTGGGCTCACACCAGCGGGCATATTTCTTATTTATTTACATTCTCTTATATACCATGCTATTCTGCATCAGTGCGGTTTACATTGAACAAACTGAAATTACATTGAACAGGGTATTATAACTTGGAGATAACTATTTTACAGGGAACATGGGCTATGGAGGGTTAAGTGGCTTGCCCAAGACCACAAGGAGCACCTGTGGGACTAGAAACCCCAGTCCTTCCGGCCCAAGGTTGCTGTCCTCTAGTGGGATTTGAACCCCCGACCTTCCAGCCTGAAGTACCTTGCCCCAACCACTAGGCTACTCCTCCACTCTATATGGCTGGAATGGCTGGGCGAACAGGGAATGCAGTGGTGGCAGTTGCTATTGACGGTATGACATCAGGCTAGCCAGCGGCGCTGGCCAGCAGAACTTGTTGGGAACACAGAGGGAGCAAGATCCTCGCACCTGTAAGCAGGAAAACACAACAAGCGAGGGATGAGTAGGGTCACAGGTGCTTATTTATTGAAAAAGAAACCGATAAATAAGCACCTGTGACTCTACTCATCCCTCGCTTGTTGTGTTTTCCAGCAGGACTTGTCATATACCTGGGAGGAAATGATCTGTCCAGCTGGACATGCAAACAGTTCATTCGGGCTGTGCAGTGGGACATTGCAGTTATATGTTCACTATTGCCGGGGGTGCTTATTGTATGGTTAGACATCATTCCACAGCCTGCTTGCCAGTCACAGTGCAGATGGTAACAGGGGCTGGTTAAGGTGCGGTCTCCACTACTTTAAGATCATCAGACACAACTACACTGAGGTCCCGCTCTTCTTTAGTGGACAAAAGTACTTCACCCACTATATGATATTGCTCCCTTGGATTGCTGCAGACCAAATGTATGACCTTGCATTTTTTAACATTAAATCCCAGCTGCCAAATTCTAGACCATTCTTCAAGCTTAGCTAGATCCCTCCTCATGTTATCTCTACCTTCCTGGTATGAGATTTTGGTATCATCCACAAAGAGGCAAACCTTACCCGACAGCCCTTCTGCTATATCACTAACAAAGATGTTAAAAAGAATCGGACCAAGGACAGATCCCCGGGGTACACCACTGGTAACATCCTTCTTCTCAGAGTGAGCTCCATTTACCTCTACCCTTTGTTGCCTCCCACTCAACTAATTTCTAACCCAAGCAGTAACTTTATGGTCCATCCCTAGGGTGCTCAGTTTGTTTATAAGTTACCTGTGAGGAACAGTGTCAAAAGCTTTTACTGAAATCTAAATTCACTACATCTAGGGCTTTCCCTTGGTCCAACTCCCTGGTCATCGAGTCAAAGAAAACAATCAGAATTGTCTGACAAGACCTGTCTCTGGTGAATCCATGCTGCCTCGGATCCTGTAATCTGCTGGACTCCAGAAACCTCACTATTTTCTCTTTCAGCAGCGCTTCCAATAATTTATTCACCACAGAATTTAAACTAACCAGCCTGTAGTTTTCAACCACATCCTTACTTCCGTTTTTGTGTAAAGGCACCACATGAGCCTCTCTCCAGTCCTTTGGCACCACTCCTGACTCCACTGAGGCATTGAAAAGGTCAGTCAGTGGAGCTGCTAGAACGTCCCCAAGTTCCCTCAGTATTTTAGGTTGTATCCCATCCGGTCCCATCACTTTGTCTACTTTAGCTAGTTTCTCACAAACACAGTCTTCTGAAAATTCTTCAAAATGCCCCTCGCTTCTGTTCCTGTTTGTGGGTGTTTTCTGAGGTCTTGTTCCTGGTTCTTCATCTGTGAACACAGAACAGAAATATTTGTTAAGCAATTCTGCTTTATTCTCATCAGCTTCTACATATTCCTCCCCTTCACCCTTGAGTCTGACAATACCACTTTTGCCCTTCCTCTTTTCACTAACATATCTGAAAAATGTCTTATCCCCCCATTTTATTGCATTGGCTATTTCTTCCTCTTTTTGAATCTTTGCTTTCCTGGCTACTTTGCTAGCTTCTCTAAGTTTTTCCAAATGTAGATGCCTGTCTTCCTCTCTCTGTGATCTCTTGTATTTCATGAAGACCTCCCTCTTTTTCTTCACCTTTTCAGCTACTTGTTTCGAAAACCATAGTGGTCTGCTTTTTCTTTTACCTTTATTTACCATTTTGACTAAAAGGTTGGTTGCCCTTAAAATATTCCCTTTCAGTTTTGCCCACTGTTTTTCTACATCCCCCAGCTGTTCCCATCCTGCCAATGACTTCCTGATGTATTGGCCCATCTTGGCAAAGTTAGTTTTCCTAATGTCTAATACCCTCACTTTGAATGGATTCTATCAGCCCTAGTCCTAATACTGAACCACACCATCTGGTGATCACTGGATGCAAAATGATCTCCCACTGATGCAAAATTATCTTCCACTATAACATGAGAGGAGTGGAGGAGTAGCCTAGTGGTTAGAGCACTGGCTTGGTAACCAAGCAACCAGGGTTCAATTCCCACTAGCATACCTTGGGCAAGTCACTTAACCCTCCATTGCCTTGGAAGAAAGGCCTGGCAATCTACTTCCAGTGATACCACCAAGAAAACCCAGGAGCTTCTGGGTCACCAGGAGTCAGGACTGACTCAAAGGCACACATTGCATTGCATAGCATCAGAACACTTTCACCATTGGTAAGCACCAAGTCCAGTGTGGCCCCTTCACATGTGGGGTCTGTTACCAATTGCCTGAATAGTCCTCCCGATAGATAATCCAGGATCTCCTTACTTCTAGATGATACTGCAGCAGGAATGTGCCAATCAACATCTGGCTTATTGAAATCCCCTATCATTAGCAATTCCCCATTCCTAGCAATGCTACATATTTCTTCAATTAACTCTCCATCCACCTTCTTGTGAGGGAGGTCTGTATATCACGCCAATGCAAATAGATTTATCTTTCCCTCTTTCTAGTTTAACCCACAAATGCCTCCTCTCTCCCTTTTAAGCTCTGTAATTCCAAAGCTTTAATAGTAGTTTTTACATATAGCGCCACTCCTCCTCCCCTTCTTCCTACCCTTTCCTTTCTGAATAAAGTATAGCCTGGTATAGTTACATCCCAGTCATGGTTTTCTGTGAACCATGTTTCTGTAACTGCCACTAAATACAAGTCAGACACTCCCATTAAAGTTTCAACATCTGGGATCTTATTTCCCATGCTACGGGCATTTGTACATACCGCTTTCCATATGTTGCCCCTTTTACCCATTTCCATAAAGAGATTTAATGTTTCACTTATCTGGGGGCTTTCACTTACCTGGGGGCTTTCTTCACCCATCCCAATGAATCTAGTTTAAAGCCCTCTTCAGTAGATTAGCCAGTCTGCTACTGAAGACACATCTACCTTTCTTGGACAGATGGACACCATCTCTACTCTGCAACTCTTGGAACAGCATCCCATGGTCTAGGAAACCAAAACACTCTCGATGACATCATCCACGCAGCCATGCATTCATCACCAGGATGCGAGCTTCTCTGCCTTGGACTTTAGCCTCAACAGGGAGGATTGAAGAGAACACCACCTGTGCACCTATCTGCTTCACCCTCTGTCCCAGAGCCATGAAGTCACTTTTGATATGCTCAGAAGGATACCTGACAGTATCATTTGTGCCGACATGGATTAGCAACATTGGTAATAGTCAGTGGGCTTGATGAGTCTCGGCAAACTCTCCATAACATCTTGGATTTTGGCACCTGGCAGACAGCATACCTCTTTGGACATCAAGTCTGGTCAGCAGATGGACGCCTCAGTACCCCTCAGAAGAGAGTCAGCAACCACCACTACCCTTCGCTTCCTTGTGGTCACTGATTCTGCAACTTTGGGGTACTTGAGCTCTGGCTCTTCCCTTTCCAGGGATGCTTTCACCTCCTCCACTTCCAGGGCTGCATAATGGTTCTTCAATTCAAGGGCTGGAGAAGTTGGATCAGTGACTCTGCAGGTCCTGGTGACTTGTGTCCAACCTTCGTCATTCTGTAGGCACCCATCTTCTCCTCTGCTGGAGAGCTTGAATGTTGCAATAACCATCTAATCAATGTACTTCTCACTGTCTTGAATGCTCCTCAGCTTCGCCACCTCCTCTCAGTTCCTCCACTTGTTTCCTAGAGTTTCGGCATGCAGGCACCCTGCACATGGAACCGGTCCTTCAACTAGCATTGGGACCTCTGTCTGGACAGAGGCAGAAGCTGTAACGGGGGAAACAGCTTTAGCAATATGATTTTTCCCAGCCATTGTTCAGTTCATGGAGCGCGGGTATCTTTGCTTGAAATGTATGTTAGTATGTTAGTATGTATAGCCCCTGTTACAATGACCATGTCAGCATTTGCATTCTTATACATGGATGAAATTAACAGACAAACGCTCTTAACCAGGATAAGCTCAAACCCATAAAACATAGAAAACAAAACATGCATATCATGGATTAAACTTATTTGCAAACACAAGTAAAAGGATGGTTAGTTGTTTTGTTTTTTTTCCTTCCTCTATCAGAGTTGTCAAATCCAGGATCCCTGTACAATAATCTTAAACATAATCTAATGAAAAGATGATCATGAAGATTTATACTCAATAATGCTGCTGTCAATTGGAATCAGAAGTTAGCAACATTCACACTATACTTTAACTGTAAAAGTAACGTTTCTAGCAAGGCATGCTGTTATCTGGCAAGAAGGAATTTTGTTATGCCCTTGAAAACTCAGCAATTATCTCTCTCTAACTGAGTTACTCTAAACAAACAGTCCTGCCAAACTGTTATCTGTGCTGTCTACTTCTATCAAGTTATTACAGCAATGTACATCCCTCTTCCCAATCCATTTGATGCTACAGTACAAAGCCATATAGATAGCAGGAGAAAAACAATAGGAGGCCAATTCACATTGGGGAATGCCCGGCCCATCCGGATGTCCAAACACTGGACGGGATGGATTAGCACCCGATTCTGATCCCATGGGAGTCATACATCCCTGTGGGATCAGAATTAGGTGCAACTGGCCTGGATGGGCAGGACATACCCTGATTCAGTGTCTCTGGATGTCCGCCCTCTTCCCTACAAAGTCTGCTGGGTCTTCTGCATGGAGCCCGGTGCCATGGCACCGAGACGCCATGCAGGAGACTGGCTGCCCAGCACTGTTCCCCGCAGCCTGACTCCCGATTGGGCTCTCCGAGCTCGGAATCAGGCTGCAGGGAACCCTCTGCCCCACCTCACCTCAATTCCTGTCCCCCCGATGGCCACTGCAATCTTTGGGGGAACTTATTCCACCTCTAAGGAGGCCTGCCCTTGCTCCTTCCTTGGCCCTCCCCCTTCCACCCACGTTCAGTGCTCCCTGCACATCTCTCCTGTATGTGTGGGAAGCATTAGGCAGGGAATACGATCCGGTTGTTTAGAAGGGATGGATGTCCATCCCTGGTAAATGCGAGTCAGAATGACTCCCTAGCTGTGCACATTACCGCTGCAAATCAATCATAGAATCTCATTTTTCCCTTTACATATTCATTAAACTAACACATGACTTCACATCATCAGATTACCTTCAACCTTTTACTGTCAAAAAGTCCTTCTATTTCACTATTAATATATATCCCACTTCCTGTTACACTGATCATTTGCATCATATCAGCAATCACATACTTAGACATTTCTTCATACCATACTAATGTATCCTTATAGACTAAAGCTTCTAGAAACAGCAATCAACTATTAAAATTTACGGGCCGATGCAGAAACCTAGTGTAGTCCTTCAGCGCTGTACCTAGCCCTGTGCAAGCAGTGCAGACTCACATGGTGCAAAAAATAGGGATTTATTTATTTGTTTTTATATACCGCGCTATTTCGGATCAGTGCGGTTTACATACAACACATGAACAATAAACTAGTTTACATCAAACAGGTTACATATAACAAATTTACATCAAGTTGGCATAACTAAGATCATATTTACATAAAGTCAGCATTAAGTTGGAATAACTGGGAACATATTTACAATAAGTTGGCATTAATGTGCATGGTTAAGTGTGAACATTAAATTGCAATTTACATCAGCTTGGTATTTTCAGAGGTTATAGCTAAATGCATTTGGTATGCATTTGGGGTTGCCGGCCTTGGCTCCCCCCTCTACATGCTGCCTATCCTTGCCCCATGGCTGTCTCTTTTCGTGTTCCTTTGGCAGCAGCAGTGGAGCAAACATCCAATTGAAAATACCCTGCAGTCTTTCTGACTCTGTGCTTTATTGTTGGCCTGATCCCTCCCTCCTCTGATGTATGTTTGCGTCAAAGGAGGGAGGGACCAGACCAGTCATTCAAGTGAGGAGTTGCAAAGACCCGCATTTGAATGGATGGTCTGGTCCCTCCCTCCTCTGATGTGAGCCTACATCAGAGGAGGGAGGGATCAGACCTGCATGCAATCGTGGAGTCTGAAAGACCTATGTGTGGTTTTTTTTATCAATTGGATGACTGCTCTACTGCTGCCACTGCCACTGCCATGGCGGGAACACGAAAAGCAATGGTGGCTGGGCAAGGGCAGGCAGTGCAGTGGGGAGCTGGCTGGACATAGAGGTAAGATGGGGAGATGCTAGGCATCGGGCATATGACAAACTTGTCATGGGTGGGGGGTGTGCCAGATGTGCAAGTCACATAGGGCACATTTATGGCTTGGTATGGCCCTGTGGCCTTTAAGCACAGATAACATCACTTTTAAGCACAATTACTGCCACCATCAAGCGCAGAAAAGAGACGGACGCATGCGTAAACAGCAAAGGAATATCTAGCGCACAATTAACACCGAGAATATTTACATTTATTTAAATTATAGGCAAATGAGCTACACATAATGAAATGGTATGCTAATATTGCCTGTGCCCAGTGCAGTGAAAGATGTAGAGGATTTTGCAACCAGCCTTAGCACCAATATCTCTATGCCTGGACTTGAGGTAGCTTAAACATCTAGTGTGTGAGCCCTGACAGTATTTTAATTGTATTGAGTGCTTTCCCCAATGCCTGGATCATCTGAGAGGAAATGTCAAAGATGATCCAGGCATCAGTGAAAGCCCCTGATGATGCCATCAAAATACTGTTGGGGGCCAGTGCCCCTGACAGAAAGCAAATACCTAGTTGCACAGCGCCCCGATCCCCCCACCTGCTCAACCAAAAATAATCCCGGTGGTGGCCCAGTTTCTCCAAACCCCCCACCTGCCCAACTAAAAATAACCTTGGTGGCCCAGTATTCCTGAACCTCCCACCCCACTCCTGGTACCTTTACAAATAAGCGGGAGCACTGCTCACATATTCCTGCTCTTGTGCTGCCAGCTTGAAAAATTGCAGTACCTGGCCCCGCGAAGTGCATTCTGGGATGCACCAGATGAGGTTAGACTGCCATATAAGGTAGAAAATGGTCGGTAATAGTAGGAGATCCAGGTAAACAGTGATCAGGTTTTGGACATGCTTGTGCTCACTGTATTATGTGAAGTATTCATTTATTTATTTAATTTGGTTTATATACCGCTTTTCTACTAGTCAAAGCAGTGTACATTCAGGAACCTTATATATATATTTTTTTCTCTTGTCCCTGAAGGGCTCACAATCTAGTTTTGTACCTGAGGCAACTGAGGGTTAAGTGGCTTGCCCAAAGCCACAAGGAGCACCTGTGGGACTAGTCCTTCTTGCCCAAGGTGATTGTCCTATAGCGGGATTTAAACTGCTGGCTCTCCGGCCCAAGGTAACTTGCCCCAATCACTAGGCCACTCCTCCCTGCAATTGTGCCCATTGCTGAGCTGGCCTCCACTGTGATATTGTGCATCTCCTAAGCTGCTGTGTTCTCTGACAGTAGTTTGCTGATGCATACAAGACATACATACTGATGATAAATGCATGCTGATGCAAACTAGACCGTATCCTAGTCTCCTACATGCCCAGAAGTGTGGCAGGTAATCCCAATGCACTCTAAGATAGTATAAGAGAATGCAAATATGAACATGTATGATAGGACATACCTGGCTTCATAAAAAGGCTTCAGTGAATCCTGCATTGGTCAGCTCTACATACAAATCCTCATACAGTGCACAGAAAACAATGCTAACATAGCAGTTCCCCAAGGGAGGCATAATATTGCTGAGCAACAAATGCATGCCCTGTCTATAGCATGCCTCATGGCACAATCTGGGGGCTGTTGGTACTACATCAGTCATGTCTCCCAGTGCCTGGTCCTTCTCCCTGATTTGCAGATTAGCACACGAGATCCTCCCATGCAACCATCAACCCCCCCCCCCCCCCACACACACACAAAGATGCTCAGCATGGAGAAGATAACCAATTGGATCCCCCTTTCTCACTCAAACACAATCCTGTTACAGACTCATTCACACTTCTTACATCAACATTCTTATTTTATATAACACAGGAATTGTCAGAGTCCCCCAGATTAGATCCTTTAACACAAACAGAAACTATCAACATAGCCACTATAAAGTGTAGTTACTCGCCTGTAACAGGTGATCTCCGGGAACAGCAGGAATTTAGTCTTCACATATGGGTATCGTCGGTACCGACAGAGCCTGCGTGGGAACGCTCCCCAGCATCCAATAGGAACGCTTTTGGGAGCATCCCTCAGCACATGCGCGCTGCCTTCCCGCCTTTCCAACTGTCCCTCTTCAGTTAAGTTTGTAGCTGAGTGAAAGGATAGAGGGAGAGAGGAAAGAGACAAATAGATAGAGAGACAACTCCTAGGGGAGATGGGTGGGTTGGGAAGACTAAATTCCTGCTGTTTCCGGAGATCACCTGTTACAGGTGAGTAACTACGCTATCTCCAGGAACAAGCAGGAATGTAGTCTTCACATATGGGGACTCCCTAGCTGAAGATGCCAGGAAGATAGTCCCAGGAAGGTGCCCCCCTAGAAAGGTAGGCATCCTTCCTCCCATGGATCTCTGGCATTCCACCAGGGTTGGTGAGCAGGAGTTGAATTAGGTCTGAAAGAGATTTTGAAGAACAGCTTGGCCAAAGAAGGCATCCCGATGGGAGGCTTTATCCAGGCAGTGGTGGGCTGTGAAGGTGTGTACCAAAGCCCAGGTGGCTGCTCGACAAATGTCATCGATAGACACGGAGTGGAGATTAGCCATGAAAGCTGCCATGGCTCTCACGTTATGAGCTGTGACATGGCCCTGAAGAGGAAGACCCTTACTCTCATAAGCAAAGGATATGCATTGTGCAATCCATTTAGATAAAGTTCTTTTGGAGACTGGAAGTCCCAAATGACTAGAGTCAAAAGCTATAAAAAGTTGTGAGGACTTTCTATGTTGCTGTGTTCTCTGTAGGTAAAAGGCTAAGGCTCTTTTACAATCCAAAGTATGAAGGTTTCTTTCTGCATTAGAGGCGTGAGGCCTCGGAAAAAATACAGGAAGATAAATTGATTGATTCAAATGAAAAGGCAAAACCACCTTTGGCATAAAGTGTGGATGAGTTCTAAGAACAACCTTATCATGATGAAACCTAGTATAAGGAGGATCAGCCACTAAAGCTTGCAGTTCACTAATGCGACGTGCAGAGGTGATTGCAATTAGGAATATGACCTTCCAGGTCAAAAACCTAAGGGTTGTAGTGGCTAAAGGCTCAAAAGGTGACTTCATGAGCTGCCCAAGAACTAGATTTAGATCCCATGCCACCGGTGGTGGCTTAATGGGAGGTTTGGTTAACAGAAGACCTCTCATAAATCTGGACATGAGTGGATGAGAGGAAATTGGTTGTGCATTCAGAGGCTTATAAGAAGCTGCAATTGCACTAAGATGGACTCTTACCGAATTGGTCTTTAGACCAGAATTCGATAAGTGAAGGAGATACTCTAGTATCGATTCAAAAGGTATGGCAAGGGGGTTTAATCCCTTCTTGGAGTACCATATAGTAAAATGTTTCCACTTGAAGGCATAAGATCTTCTTGTGGAAAGTTTTCTAGAATCCTGAAGGATATTCTTTACCTGTTGGGACAGTTGAAATCCTGGAGGTCTAAGCCTTCAGCAACCAGGCCATGAGATGCAGGGACTTGGGACTCGGGTGCCATAGCGTCCCGTCCTCTTGGGAAAGGAGATCTGGAGCATGTCCTAACTCCAGAGGTGCAGCTTGAGAGAGATGTAGAAGCAGGGGATACCACGCTTGGCGTGGCCATCGTGGCGCTATAAGAATCATGCGACCCCTGTCTCTCTGAAGCTTGAAGAGTGTTTTGGGTATGAGGGGAATGGGTGGGAAGGCATAAAGGAAGTCTTGACCCCAGTGAAGGAGGAAGGCATCCCTTGCCTGACAATTGTGAGCCGGAATCCTGGAAAAGAACCAGGGAAGTTTGGCATTCAATGGACTTGCAAAGAGGTCTATGTCTGGAGTGCCCCAGAGATGAAATATCTTTGCCACCTGGTCTAGGTGGAGAGACTACTTGTGAGGCAGCAGTACTCGACTGAGTTTGTCTGCACAAAGGTTTTGAATACCTGGAAGATATACCACTAGAAGGTGAATTTGATACTCTCTGGTGAGGGCCCACAGTCATAAAGCTTTGTTGCATAATGACAGAGAGCCTGTCCCGCCCTGCTTGTTCACATAGAACATGGCTACTTGATTGTCTGTCTGAACTAGGACTGTCTTGTAGCTGAACTGGGCGTGGAATACTCGAAGAGCTAAATAGATTGCTCTTAATTCCAGGAGGTTTATGTGTAGACCAGCCTCCTGTGGAGTCCAGGTGCCCTGGGTAGAGAGATGGTTCAGGTGTGCTCCCCAACCCACCTGTGATGCATCTGTTGTTAGGGTGGCCTGAAAAAGGGGTTGATGGAAAGGAGAAATCACTGTCAGATTTTCTAGTGATTGCCACCATTCTAGGGACAAAATTAGTTATTGAGAGTTTACTTTTTTGTCTGATAAATGTCCTGCGGCCTGTGTCCACTGTGTGGATAGGGTCCACTGAGCTGCTCGCATGTGGAGGTGAGCATATGGGACTACATGAACTGTGGATGCCATATGTCCCAGCAACTGTAGTAGCTCTCAAGCAGTTAGGGAGGATTTCCCTGCTGCTTAAGAAGCTAGTTGCATTATGCGAAGACACCGGGCCTGTGGAAGGAAAGCCTTTGCCTGTCTGGTATCTAGGCCCTTATGAATTCCAGGCATTGGGAAGGAACAAGTTGGGATTTTGGGAAGTTTATTACCAACCCTAAGTATTGGAGGATTCGCATTGTGCGAGACAGTGCAGTGCTGGCCTCTCCAACTGTAGGGGCTCAAATGAGACAGTCATCTATGTAAGGGAAGACGAATATCCCCAGGGTTCGTAGAAATGCAGCTACTACTGCCATGCATTTCGTGAAAATCCTTGGAGCTGAAGCCAGACCAAAGGGAAAACCCTGTACTGGAAATGTTTTCCCTTGAAAAGGAATTGTAAGAATTTCCTGTGATTTGGATGGATCAGAATGTGAATGTATGCATCCTTTAAGTCTAGAGAGCAAAGCCAATCCTGGCTTTGAAGGTATGGCAGAAGAGTTCCAAGAGAAATCATTTTGAACTTCTCTCGGAACAGGTATTTGTTCAATTCTATGAGGTCTAGAATTGGTCTGTGTCCTCCTGTTTTCTTTGGAATAAGAAAATAGGGGGAGTAGAACCCTGCACCCCGTTGAAGAATGGGTACCTCTTCTATTGCTCCTTGGGCAAGAAGTGTTGAGACCTCATGATCTAGCAGATTGTCTGCGGAGGTTTGAGAATTGAATTGCCTTAGAATTGTAGGAGGGGGCATGCTGTGAAAATGGAGCTTGCTGAAAGCATGGAAGCCTGAAAAGTTTGAAATTCCATGTAAAAGGGGGAAGGCAATGGCAGTGGGGGTGTACTATCGAGCGACTTGCCAGAATGACCAAATGGATGATGAAATGCTCAAAGAAATCAAGGAAGCTAACAAAAGTTACAGTGCAGTAATAATAATGGGTGATTTCAACTACCCCGGTATCGACTGGGTCAGTGTCACGTCAGGACATGCTAGGGAGATAAAGTTCCTAGATGAAATAAATGACTGCTTCTTGGAGCAGCTGGTTCATGAACCGACCAGAGGGGAAGCCATATTAGACCTAGTCCTTAGTGGAACACCAGATCTAGTGCAAGAGATAAGGTTGTTGGGGCCACTTGGCAATAGTGATCATAGCATGATCGCCTTTGATTTAATTAGTGGAGGAGGGATAGTAAGGAAATCCACAGTACTACCTTTTAACTTTCGAAAGGGAAACTATGATATAATGAAGAAAACAGTTAAGAAAAAACTAAAAGGAGCAGTTGCAAAGGTTAAAGACGTACATCAGGCTTGGCTGTTGTTGAAAAATACTATCTTGGAAGCCCAGACCAGCTGTATTCCATGCTTTAAGAAAAGTGGAAGGAAGTCCAAAAAACTGCCAGCATGGTTTAAAGGTGAGGTCAGAGAAGCTGTTGTTTCCAAAAAAGCATCTTTCAGGAAATGGAAAAAAGAGCCAAACGACGAATCCTGGAAACAGCACAGGCACTGGCAAGTCAAATGCAAGGCATTGATAAGGCAGGAAAAGGGAGAATTTGAGAAGAAGCTTGCTGCGGAAGCAAAAACACGAAGTAAAGACCTTTTCAGTACATTTGTAGCAAAAAACCTGTGAGAGAGTCAGTTGGTCCATTAGATGATAAAGGGGTTAAAGGAGCACTAAGAGGCGACAAGGCGATAGCGGAGAGATTGAATGAATTCTTTGCTTCAGTCTTTATTGAGGAAGATGTAGGGATGTTACCCATGACTGAAGTGGTATTTCAAGGTGCGGAAGAAATGAAGGAAATATCAATACATCGGGAAGATGTATTACAACTATTAGATAAACTGAAGAGTAGCAAATCACCTGGGCCGGATGGTATACATCCAAGGGTGTTGAAAGAACTGAAATACGAGATTGCAGACCTGCTATTAGTAATCTGTGAACTATCATTAAAATCATCTCTAATACCTGAAGATTGGAGGATCGCCAATGTAACACCAATTTTTAAAAAGGGTTCCAGGGGTGATCCGGGAAACTACAGACCGGTGAGCCTGACGTCAGTACCGGGAAAAATGGTAGAAACCATCATAAAGAATAAAATTACTCAGCATGTAGATAGTCATGACCTAATGGGAGACAGCCAACATGGCTTTAGACAAGGAAGATCTTGTCTTACTAATCTGTTATGTTTTCTTTGAAGGAGTGAATAATTAGGTGGACAAAGGTGAGTCGGTTGATATTGTGTATCTGGACTTTCAGAAAGCCTTTGACAAGGTCCCTCATCAGAGACTTTTGGCAAAACTAAAGAGTCATGGGATAGGAGGCAGTGTACTATTGTGGTCAGGAACTGGTTAAAAGATAGAAAGCAGAGGGTAGGGCTAAATGGCCAATTTTCCCAATGGAGAAAGGTGAATAGTGGTGTACCCCAGGGATCTGTGCTGGGTCCGCTGCTTTTTGACATATTCATAAATGACCTGGAAAGTGGAATAACGAGTGAGGTTATCAAATTTGCAGATGACACAAAACTATTTAAAGTTGTTAAAACCCAAGAGGATTGTGGAAAATTGCAAGAGGATCTTGATAAATTGGAAGATTGGGCATCAAAATGGCAGATGAAATTTAATGTGGACAAGTGCAAGGTTATGCACCTAGGGAAGAACAACCCAAACTATGGTTACACGATGCAAGGTTCCACATTAGGAACCACCACCCAGGAAAAAGATTTAGGCGTCATTGTGGATACCATGTTAAAACCTTCAGCCCAGTGTGCAGCAGCGGCCAAGAGAGCAAATAGAATGCTAGGTATGATAAGGAAAGGAATGGAAAATAAAACAAAAGATATTATAATGCCTCTATATCGTTCCATGGTGAGACCACACCTTGAATATTGTGTGCAAATCTGGTCGCCGTATCTTAAGAAGGATATAGCGATTTTAGAAAAGGTTCAGAGAAGAGCCACCAAAATGGTAAAGGGGATGGAAGGATACTCCTATGAAGAAAGGCTAAAAAGGTTGGGGCTCTTTAACCTGGAAAAGAGACGGCTGAGGGGAGATATGATAGAAGTCTATAAATTAATGAACGGAGTGGAACGGGTAAACGTAGATCGATTGTTTACCTTTTCAGAATATAGAAAGACTAGGGGACATGCAATGAAGCTACAGGGTAAACTATTTAAGACTAATAAAAGAAAATATTTTTTCACTCAACGTGTAATCAAACTCTGGAATTTGTTACCGGAGGATGTAGTAAAGGCTGTTAGTGTAGCTGGGTTTAAAAAAGGTTTGGACAAGTTCCTGGAGGAAAGGTCCATAAACCATTATTAAGAAGGGACCCAGGATATCAATGCTTGAACCAATACAAGCATTGTGGAACCTGTGTCCCTTGGGGAAACTGCTAGGTACGTATGACCTAGATTGGCCACTGTTGGAAACAGAATACTGGACTGGATGGACCTTGGTCTGACCCAGTATGGCATATCTTATGTTCTTATGTTCTTATGTCCAGAGTCCTGCATTCACGACCTGGGGTATTGGATGCATGCCTCTTTGCACTTTTCATCCTACGCATGTCTGACTCCACCATCATTGAATGATGTGGCAGCTGAGTCTTTTGAAATCCAGGACATGGCGGAACTCGATGCATAGTATCAAGCTTCCTAGAATGAGGAGATGTAGTCGAAGGTGTCTCCCACATTCTGAGCATCAAGTTATGCAGAATTTCATGGATGGGCAGAGTGGCTGCCTCTTTTGGAGCTTTAGGATACTGGAGAATTTCCAATTCCTTTGCTCTGGGTTCCTGTTCAGGAGCTACCATGATTGAAAGGCCTTTGGCCACATCACAAATAAAATCCTGAAAAGACATGTCCTCTGGAGGTGACATTCTGCGTTGGGGAGAAGAGGAATCTTCCGGGAGAAACCCTCTGGTACCATCAGAATTGTCAGAGTCTTCGGAATCGGAGGATTCGAAGTATTCCTGACCACGATGCTCATGCAAAGCACAGTCTCGGTATCGATCGAAGCCAGTACCGAATTGATCCGGTACCGATCTGTCGATTCCAACCAAAGATGGCATGGGAAGAACTCCCACCGGGGCCGGTACCATCGGTACCGGTATCGTCGGTACCAGTATCTGTACCAGTGTAGGTACCGGCATCGGTATTGATGTCGGTACCGGTGCCTGTTAAACCATAGGTGTCAACGGTACAGCAGCTGTGAGAAGAGCTGCAATGCTGTGTTCGATAGCGAGGAACCTCTGGTCTATCGATGCTGCCAATGCCTGGGTGTAGGTACCAGTGAAAACGGCCAGGACCCCTGAGCATGGCACCAGTAGTTCTTGCGAGATCGAGGCCTCGAGAACATCCTGCAGCGAGAAGATTCTGATTTTTACTGACTAATGTCTGGAAGCAAGAAGGATGACTGTCCAGACATGATGATTTTCATAGTTTAAAACCTCTTGCTGCAGTTCTGTAATCCTCCCTCCCCTTCTGTGTGATCCAGCCAATAAGAAGGCTGTAGGGCCAGAGCACTGGAATGCAACTCTAGCCCCAGTAACCCTCCATCTATTCAGTACATATGCAGACATGGCCATTATATTTTCCAGATAGACATTGCTGTGCATGTAGATAAGTGTACTTGCTGGGGCTCAGAAGAGTGGGTACACAAGTTCCCTGTAAAATAGTTATCTCCAAGTTATAATGCCCTGTTCAATGTAATTTCAGTTTGTTCAATGTAAACCGCACTGATGCAGAATAGCGCGGTATATAAGAGAATTAAATAAAATAAATAAATAATAAATCCTGGAGCGCCATTGATGATTTGGAAGCCGAAGCCTTCCACCAGGGCTGTTTTGCCATTGTGGTTCCCTCAAGGGCAATGCCAATGGCCTCTCGATGCTTAGCAGGAGAGCTACCCTTTGAGGACCGGCTTTTTTTGTTTAATTGCCGGAGATCCATGGGAGGAAGAGGAGGCTCTTGAAGATGTCAATGCAATGGATCTGGCATCCGAAGAAAAGAGAGTACCGAGCTTTGCAGCCCGGTTCTGTCTTCCTCTCTTAGTCATCCCCATACAGGAGAAACATTCAGATGGAGAATGTTCAGGCCCTAAACATTTCAGACACCAATCATGGGTGTCAGTGACAGAAATGGTACCACCACACTTAGTACATTTTTTAAAACCACTAGTTGGTTTTTCCATATTTCAGGAATATGAGGCCTAATGCCCAAAAAGGCGCCTAGCACCGAAAAAGAAAAGTTTCTGAAGAGAAACAGTTCAAAGTATACAATTTTTTGAAAAAAGAAAAGAAAAGAACCGGCGGTATCGGTAGGCGTCGTGCGGAGGCAAACACAACCACAAGAAAACAATTTTAAAGACGGAATTTTCTGCGGTGACAGGGTATGGGTCCTGTCGGCTCCACGGAAAATGAAGAACTGAAGAGGGACAGTTGGAAAGGCAGGAAGGCATCGCGCATGTGCTGAGGGATGCTCCCAAAAGCATTCCTATTGGACGCTGGGGAGCGTTCCCGCGCAAGCTCCATCGGTACCGACGATACCCATATGTGAAGACTACATTCCTGTTTGTTCCTGGAAATTAACTATTATCTTAAAATGTCTTTAGGGGTATTTATTAATGCCCCTTTAGCTTACAAGATTCCCTCACCCCTTATTTCTGTTCATTATAAATGCATCTAGCTGTATTTTACAGACTGCAGTCACACCAGTTTGAAGTCTACTTGTCACAACCTCTATACTGTGTTGGGCACGTTGTTTTTTAACATATTCATAAATGACCTGGAAATGGGAACAACAAGTGAGGTGATCAAATCTGTAGATGACACACAATAATTCAAAGTTGTATAAATTCAAGAGGACTGTGAAAAATTGCAAGAGGACCTTGACAAATTGGAAGACTGAGTGTCCAAATGGCATATGAAATTTAATATGGACATGTGCAAAGTTATGCACCTAAGAAAGAACGACCCAAACTTTGATTACACGATGCAAGATACCACCTTAAAAGCCACCATCCAGGAAAAAGATTTAGGCGTCATCGTGGATAATACGTTGAAACCCTCTGCCCAGTGTGCAGCTGCGGCCAAGAAAGTAAATAGAATGCTAGGAATCATAAGGAAAGGAATGGAGAATAAAACCAAGGGTATTATAATGCCACTGTATCATTCCATGATTCAATCGCACCTTGAATATTGTGTGCAGTTCTGGTTGCCGTATCTTAAAAAGGATATAGCGGAATTAAAAAAGGTACAGAGAAGAGCCACCAAAATAGTAAAGGGGATGGAAGGATACCCCTATGAGGAGAGGCTAAAAAGGTTTGGGCTCTTCAACTTGAAAAAGAGAAGGCTGAGGGGAGATATGATAGAGATCTATAAATTAATGAATGGAGTGGAATGGGTTAACATAGATTGGTTGTTTATGCCATCAAAAAGTAGAAAGACTAGAGGACACGCAATGAAGATACAGGGTAACCCATTTAAGACTAATAAGAGAAAATATTTTTTCACTCAACGTGTAATCAAATGCTGGAATTTGTTACCGGAGGATTAATAAAAGCAGTTAGTGTAGCTGGGTTTAAAAAAGGTTTGGACAAGTTCCTAGAGGAAAGGTCCATAAACCATTTTTAAAGAGGAACCAGGAAATCCACTGCTTACTCCAGGATGAGCATTGTGGAAGCTGTGGACTTTTGGCCTGCCAGATACTTGTGACCTGGATTGGCCACTGTTGGAAAGAAGATACTGGGCTTGATGGATCTTGGTCTGACCCAGTATGGCATTTCTTATGTTCTTATGTACAGCAGAAAAATTTCTAAGTACTGACCTTATTTCACATTTCTTTCAGGAAAAATAGGCACGTCTATGGGGAACACAAAAAATGTGCATGGGCCTTTCCTGAATACGCTTTATATGTCTCCGTGGCAAACAATGCCCCTGGTCCTCCGCTTCCAGGCACGTTCTGAGATCCCCTTGCTTGCACTGTGGAGTTTGGAATATGGCTGTATACATTTTTAGGAGAAATCCATCTCCCATGCATGTCCAAATGGCCTATTTGCATTATGGAATGACCTCCATTGTGTTTAGTAATGAGGATGATGGAGTGATTTCTCCTTTATATTCTCTGGATATTTTTCTGCCAAAACGAGCACATTTCAGATGCCTAGAGCAGGTCTAAACTTAGACTTGCTGCCAGATGTTTCTGAGATCAGGTGGAGACACCATGTTCCTGGGAATGCCACAGCCATGCATTCATCATGCCCCCTTCAGACTTGGACATCCGCAGACCCAGCTTCTAAAATGGTTCTAGAGACATCTATGTGCTTTGGATGACTCTATGCCCATTTTCAGATGTTCAAAGCATGAATACGGCTTCCAAAATGACCCTCTTAGTAAAAAAGGTACTATATTTACAAAAGTGTGCTGATGTGTTAGCTTGCCCTAATATCATTAATATGTGTTATTAGTAAATAGGCTTCATTACATAAAACATGACTTGTGACAGATAACGCACGTTCATGTGTAGTAAACCTTTTAGTAAATCTAGCTCTTAGATTTGCTTTTCTAACCTTATATTGCCCCCTCCTAGAACACCCATGAATTGAGTAACTGAGTTTTGGAAAATTTTCACCTAGAGGATGTAGAAACCAGATCTTTTTGAGAATTTACCCCTTACAGTAGCTTTTATAGAACTATTGCATATTACAGAATATATATTCTAGGGAGTGCATTTCATTTCTTCTGTTTTGATTCTTTTATGTACAGTATTTGTATGTAGATTTTAAGCATACCATTTAATGAAACAAATGAAATATAAAATGGGGGCGAGGTTCCATGAAAACAGAAAATGACAGCAGAAAAAGACCATATGAACCATCCAGTCTGCCCATCCAAACCAGCAGCCCAGTTGCTATAATTCCTTCTCCCTCAGAGATCCTTGGTGCTTATTCCATGCTTTCTTGAGTTCTGTCATCTCCTCCACCTCCATTGGGAGACAGTTCCATCCATCCACTACATTTTTTGTAAAGCAATATTTCCTTAGACTACTCATGAGTCTGCCATCTTTCACTCGCATCCCTCCTTCTCCTCCTCTTCTTTCCTCATTCCAAAGCCTGCTTTCCATCAAAAAAGGCATGGCTTCCATTTATTTATTTTATTTCTATACCGCTTTATCTTGGAATCAAGGAGGTTTACATTTAACAAAACCATTTTACATTGAATACGTTTCTATTGAACTGGAGAGGGGGAAGGGGACATGAAACATTTTACAACTTTACAATGAACAATTTCCAATAGATAAGGAGGAGGTAAAATAACAATAATATTAACATACTGATTGGAAGAGTGTATTCCTTGGAAGTACTTAAATATCTCTCTCATATCTTCCCTTTCTCAACTCTCCTCCAAATCTTTAAGTCTGCCTACATATGTTTTATGATGAAAATTGACCATTTTAATAATTACTGTCTGGACCAACTCCATCCAGTTTATATTATTTTGAAGGTGTAGTCTCCATAATTATACACTGGACTCCGAGATCTCACCATACAGAGGCACTATCATCTTCTTCTAAAGTACCCAAGCATCTTTTTTTTACCATTGCCTTTTCTACCTATGATTACTCTTAGGGCCATACTTTTCTTCTGTGCACTTTATTGCTGATATTGTACCACTTCCTTGGGTTTTTACAAATGTAGCACATGGCCCAGCATTTTTAACATTGGATATTTGCTATCAAATTCTAGATCATTCCTCAGGTTTTGCAGAGATCCATCCTCAAATTTTCCATACCTCCCAGGGTATCTACCCTTTTGTTGATCTTCACATTAGCCACAAAAAAAACAAACCTTTCTCAACAGTCCCGCCACAATGCCATTTATAAAAATACTGAGAGGAAATGGACCAAGGGTGTTGAAAGAACTGAAATATGAGATTGCAGACCTGCTATTAGTAATCTGTGAACTATCATTAAAATCATCTGTAATACCTGAAGATTAGAGGATCGCCAATGTAACACCAATTTTTAAAAAGGGTTCCAGGGGTGATCCGGGAAACTACAGACTGGTGAGCCTCACGTCAGTACCGGGAAAAATGGTGGAAACCATCATAAAGAATAAAATTACTCAGCATGTAGATAGTCATGGCCTAATGGGAGACAGCAAACATGGCTTTAGACAAGGAAGATCTTGTCTTACTAATCTGTTATGTTTTTTTGAAAGTGTGAAAAAACAGGTGGACAAAGGTGAGTCGGTTGATATAGTGTATCTGGACTTTCAGAAAGCTTTTGACAAGGTCCCTCATCAGAGACTTTTGACAAAACTAAAGAGTCATGGGATAGGAGGCAGTGTACTACTGTGGATCAAGAACTGGTTAAAAGATAGAAAGCAGAGGGTTGGGCTAAATGGCCAATTTTCCCAATGGAGAAAGGTGAATAGTGGTGTACTCCAGGGATCTGTGCTGGGTCCGCTGCTTTTTGACATATTCATAAATAACCTGGAAAGTGGAATAACGAGTGAGGTTATCAAATTTGCAGATGACACAAAACTATTTAAAGTTGTTAAAACCCAAGAGGATTGTGGAAAATTGCAAGAGGATCTTGATAAATTGGAAGACTGGGCATCAAAATGGCAGATGAAATTTAATGTGGACAAGTGCAAAGTTATGCACCTAGGGAAGAACAACCCAAACTATGGTTACACAATGCAAGGTTCCACATTAGGAACAACCACCCAGGAAAAAGATTTAGGCGTCATTGTGGATAATATGTTAAAACCCTCGGCACAGTGTGCAGCAGCGGCAAAGAGAACAAATAGAATGCTAGGTATCATAAGGAAAGGAATGGAAAATAAAACAAAAGATATTATAATGCCTCTATATCGTTCCATGGTGAGACTGCACCTTGAATATTGTGTGCAATTCTGGTCGCCGTATCTTAAAAAGGATATAGCGTTATTAGAAAAGGTTCAGAGAAGAGCCACCAAAATGGTAAAGGGGATGGAAGGATACTCCTATGAAGAAAGGCTAAAAAGATTAGGCTCTTTAACCTGGAAAAGAGACGGCTGAGGGGAGATATGATAGAAGTCTATAAATTAATGAACAGAGTGGAACGGGTAAACGTAGATCGATTGTTTACGTTATCAGAATATAGAAAGACTAGGGGACATGCAATGAAGCTACAGGGTAAACTATTTAAGACTAATAAAAGAAAATATTTTTTCACTCAAAGTGTAATCAAACTCTGGAATTTGTTACCGGAGGATGTAGTAAAGGCTGTTAGTGTAGCTGGGTTTAAAAAAGGTTTGGACAAGTTCCTGGAGGAAAGGTCCATAAACCATTATTAAGAAGGGACCCAGGATATCAATGCTTGACCCAGTACAAGCATTGCGGAACCTGTGTCTTTTGGGAAAACTGCTAGGTACGTATGACCTAGATTGGCCACTGTTGGAAACAGGATACTGGGCTTGATGGACCTTGGTCTGACCCAGTATGTCATATCTTATGTTCTTATGTAAGGACTGATCATTATGGCACACTACTGGAAATTTCCTTTTCATCAGAATGAACTTCATTTACCCCTAATATATTTCTAAAATTGAATTTGCAGAACTCTTTGCCGTTAAAAAATGTTGTCTGTTGTTTGCAGAAAGTTCAACTTTTTATTGTAAGGTCACAGTGTTTCTATATGCATGAGATAGATTTTGCCTCAAAGCCTGAAGTCACTAATAATATTTTGGATATTGATGAGATTAAAGAGTTATTTTTACATGTGATTCTTCTTTATATGATGCCATTCTGTACAAAGGTCCAGATACCCATTGTAAAATCGTATGTTTCAATGAATCCCTAAGAGGCAGATTCTGCAAAATCCATATCTGGCCAGCGGACATGTTTAAATTGGAAACAGACACAATACTATGCCAATTCCTCATCTGGGGGTATAAACATGCCCACATTTACAAAAATGGCATGTAGATGTGTCTGGAGTGGCATGTTCAACATGCTGTTCAGCCGGCCTGTGCACGTCTCCAGCCCGAGGTACTCACACGGATGCAGGCACGGACCATAGAATGAAGCGAAGAAACTCATCCCCACTAATATTACGGGACACAGGTAAATGCTGTAATTGTTTTGGATGTCCCCATGCTCACCATATTCTGGAAAGTTGCACTTTTCTGATCCTGCTTGTCTTCGCAATATACCCGTGAATGCCTCTGATGGCCATGCCTGCTCGGTTAAAACATGCATCTCCTAAGCTTCTCTATTTCATTCTCAGAACGCTGCAAAGTAATCTCACTGCACTCTAATGTATAATAAGATCAAGTAGATATTAACATGCTTGTCATGACATACCTTGCATCAAAATGTACATGGCAGTGTAATGCAGTTATTCTTGCATTAGTCATCTCTAAAAACATTCTTTAAAATGCTAAGTATGGACCCTTACCAACCTCACAAAAACCTAAAATAACTTTGTAATTCCCCAAAGGATGCATTGTATTGCTGAGTGATATAACTATGCTCTTCTAATGCCTATGGCTGTCTGACTATTACATCTTTTCCCCACATATCTGGGTACTGGCATTTCTCACAGCAGCTCCCTATATGTGGCTACGCCTATCCCATATAATGTCCACTTTCTGTCCTGGCTTATACATCTGCTATCTGTGAGGAAACCCTGCCTGCCTTCCCACAGTCTGCTTTGTGTCATTGCTCCCCTAGTCAGACCTGTGTGGACATGGGAGGGGAGATCCCTGTACCATCATGCTAAATAGGCAGTCTCCAGACATATCACCATTCTCACAGCTTACATAGGTCCTGGACTGGGTAGGGATGTAGGCCACTTGGCACAATCTGAGGAATATTGGCACAGGTCTCCCATTGCCTAGCAGAGCTGCTCAATCACTGCCCTGTCACAGTGGCCCCTGGTGGTACTGTGGTCATCCGTAAGGTCCAGGTATTGGCCAGGCATTCATTTCCTCGCTAAATTTCAGATCAGCACACCAGATCCACCTGTGCAATCCTCAAACCACATACGCACACACACTCTCTCACTTGCAGGGATGAACTGTAGAACACAGCAGAAAACGTTTTAAGCATTGGCCTTATTCCATGTCTCCAGCAGAATAACAGGCCTTTCCTGAATACATTATACACGTCGCTATGGCAAATCATGTCCCCATTACACCTTTCCCGGGCCTGTTGTGAAATCTCCATTCAATCGAGATAAACATGTGCGAGTGCCATGTACCAGAATACCTCCATAGATGTTTTCGGCACATAAACGTCTCCAGCACACATACAAACCCTTATTCGGGTTCTGGAATAACCTCCTAAGTGAACAGAAGTGTGATTATCTCTGATGATCTCAAGGTGGCAAAACAGTGCGACAAGGCAGTGGCAAAAGCCAGGAGGATGTTGGGCTGCATACAAAGATGGATTGCCAGCAGAAAGGAAGAGGTACTTATGCCACTGCACAGATCGCTGGTGAGGCCTCACCTGGAATACTATGTTCAGTTTTGGAGACCATGGGGTATGTTTACTAAACTGCGGTAACGTTACATACCATGCGTTATGTAACGTTAACGATCGTTAGGTAATGTTAACGCGCGTTATGTAATGTTAATGTGCATTAACGTTACATAACGATCGTTAGTGTACCTGGCCGCGGTATACAGAAAAGCAGGATAAAAAAAGGAAATGTCTGGCTGAGGAGACATAAAGGTATGGGCCAGGGAGGGCTGTGCACCTGTGGCCCCACTGTGGTGCCGTACACACAGCCAGTGTGATTCACAGCAAAGGGTCACAGGTTCAGGTCACAGCTGCTGGAACCTGCAGAACACATCCTAACATTTTACCCTACAAAGCATATACAACATAAAACCATGCAATCCCCATAGCAGCGGCCAACAGGGGTAGAAACACCCACTCACACAGGCTCCACCATGCAAATCATGCTGTACAGGCAGGCTGCTGGCTCCAGAACAGATTTGCAGGTAACATCACAGCACCACTGTTATCTCCTGCTCAGTCCAGGAAAAGTTGGCAGGGTGGCAGCTGGGGTTGTCAAACACCCCTACCATTGCACAGTGCTGCATTAGGAGTGTATGTGTGTATGTCTATCCATAGTTTTGTGACTGCACACCTCTCCCCCCGCCCCGGCCCACATTGTCCAACTGTTACCAGCATCAGCCTGTGAATGTGCATAATGAGGAGCAAGGTAGTGTGGGTATGGGCCAGATAGGGCGAATTGGGCAGGCTGCATTTGCACAGTGAGTAGTCCATAGTCTGGTACACATTAGTTTTCCAACCCCACCTGCGTGGACAGGGTGGCTAAATCATGTCGTGCTGGGAGGGCAGTCTCGCCCTGACGTAACAGTGACCATGGAATGTCCAGGTTCCCACATAGTCATTTATACCATCTGTCTCCAGTGATATTTGTGTGATCCCCCCCAGTTCTGGGGCCCAATCACTGACATGCCTGCCTATGTCTGGATGCATGTGTTTTCTCACTGACCATGTACCACAGACTGACCTGTGGCATGTCCTCAGTTAGTCTGTGCATGGTGAGAACACTGTATATGCTAGTGCAGTCAGACAGTGTTGTCTGATAATGCATGGCAGACTGTGGTATGTTACAAATACCTAAGTCTCTATCTGAGCGATATGCAAATAATGTCCAAAGTTGCGCTCAAAAATAACACAATAATATATATGTGTATATATACTTCTCAGCTACTTAAATACTAGTTAACCAGATCTTCAGATTTCCAAAGGTCTCAGTCTGTAGCCAGCCGGGCTATTTGAATAAAATCTCCACAGCTGTAGCTAGCAATCACATCAATGACCTTTTTATGGAAACCTATTTTATAAAACATGCCCCACGCTAATGAAAGTGATAGTGATAGTTCCAGACTTTTAGGCTTGGTGTTGAAAAGCGCATATGCCAAAATCATTCAAATATTCATATATTCAAAAAGATAGCACTTAACTGGCACTGTGCTGCTGTGATCCAAGCTCTCAAAATATTACATAGGCTGGAATCTGTACGCCAATTTCTCTCAAAAGTGTTGCATAAGCTGAAGTCTGTACGCCAATTTCACTGAGTTCCCGACGCTCTCATTGGGGTCCCACTGCGGCGTTTCACTGCCCGCGGTTCATCAGGGGAACCTCGTTGCCTTAAGTTCATGTACAAAACGATGCTGCCGACCTTCCATGACTTCATATAGTTTAATTCCTTGCTGATTTGACCAACTGTTGGAAAAGCGACTGTGGTATGTGGCAAGTGAGGATTCAGACGGCATTAATGCTGTTCTGCTGATGCGCCAGTCACAGGATATGTCTTATATGCACTACCCTTAGAGGGATATTCCTAGCCATCAGGAATGGGCTTGCTGGTCCCACAGCCAATCCCATGGTCTCAGGCACCTGTCCCTCCATGCCCCCACCTACAAGATGGGTGTTATGTGGCCCTTGGGGGCACATAGTGTATAGTACCCCAAGCAGTAGGGGGACATGGTACACAACCCTCATAAGACACTGGAAACGCCTCTGACCTGCTAACAGGTAGCTATGGAAGCCAGACCACTGGGCAGACACAGATATGGGTGGTCTCTGGTCCCAGGGGGACACCTGTAACTGTGTAACACAGATGGGTACAGAAGTGCCTTTGGCACACTGCTTGGGACACCTGCCACACACTGTCAGTGATGGGGATGTGCAGCAGGACCTATATGTAGCACCACATGTACTGTGGACCTAGTGCTGGGCAGCCATCCTTACCCTCTGGGTGAATACAGAACCTGCAAAATGGCATGGTCTGTAGCTACTCTGGCCAGTATCTCGCATGGCAGTCCATCTTACCAGGATGTGGTAACAGAAATGTGCAGACCCAATTTGGTTACCTGATATAGACCACTGTTCCTCATGTGCAATGCATCATGGGTGCTGGTGTGGTTACCCTACCCTGGCACACAGAGCAGATGGTCCATGCGGTGACCTGCAGTCCCTCTGTACCCAGGCACTGCTGTACAGCAGGCCATAGAGGTATAGCCCACTGGTTCATAAAATGACCCTCGAAAATGTGTCCATGGATTTGATCCCCTATTGATCCCCCCCATGCGTGCCCAACTCGGATACCCTGCATGCCTCTAGCACTCATCTATTTGCAGATATGTGCTGCCAGCCCAGGATATCAATTCTTGACCCAATAGAAGCATTGTGGAACCTGTGTCTTTTGGGGAAACTGCTAGGTACGTATGACCTAGATTTGCCACTGTTGGAAACAGGATGCTGGGCTTGATGGACCTTGGTCTGACCCAGTATGGCATATCTTATGTTCTTATGGTCATAAGAGACTCGCCACAGTGGGCGACAGTCCTCTGGTTCAGCTATTTGCGTCTGTCAGCTGAGTAGAGTCCGGACTGCCTGTGCAGACTGCCACCACAGGTCATGCACTGTGCACCTGTCCTGCCTTGTGCATCCATGTTGCCTGCCTCGCCTGTACCCCATCTGTATGGTACAACCACCCCTCTGTCCACCCCTCATTGTAACCATCATGGCACTCCATACACCCCTGGGGGACACGTATGCCCACCATCTGTCACCCACTGTCGTCCCAGTACATCACATTGCCCACACCCAGTGCTGTGGTACAGTTGCCCACAACATGTATGTCACCACTACTGGCAGGCATATGGTCTGGCCGCAGATATGGCACATTCAGGCGCCTCAAGCCCTCACCTGCAAGCACCTGTGCAGTGGCACTAAACCGTAGCCAGTCCAGTGTTAGGTTGAAATCAGTAGCACTGGACATACGTAATGCATGCCAACCTGAGGCACCTTGCAGGCCGCAGGGCAAAGTAACCTAGGGCAACGTCACATTGTTATGCCACTATGAACTATGGCAAAATATCCCAAGGAGCCCACGAGGATGACCTGTCCAGGTGTGTCCAGTACGGTGCGCTGCCAAGGGACCCCGAGATGGTGCCACAGAGGGTGCCGCACAGGGCACATGATGAGCAATCTATACAGCACCGTACAATATGGCACCCAGTAACACGCCTACCAAGGCGCGCTCATTCAATATACCATAGTACAAACCCACTAATGCGCCATGTTCTGAGGCGCGGCACTGGGCGATTTACAATGTGCTATTATGGCTGGGAAGCCCCAGGACGCGTCCCTAGCGTAGTGTTGCGTAAGGCACGCACCAAGGTGCCATAAGAAACCTTAGCCCAACACGCGCTTGAGGAGCAGACAGCTGAAAGCCTGACACTCTGTAACATCAGGCCCCAATGACCACAAGTGGATGGTCCATCAGAACAATATAACTTGGTATGTGTAGCGCAGTGGTTAGGCAATATATCATAGTACAATGTCTTGTGGGTTCAAAACCCAGAAGGGGATACCAGAATGGTAAAGAGATGGGGATAGGGCATATCAGAAATAGAAAGACTAGTTGTACTCAGATATAGAAAAGGATACTTTTAACATAATCAAATAGACCGACAAAACAGACCAATGCACGCTGCAAAGGGAGGGTGCGCATGGGTACGCATGGTGAGAAGCGCGCACTGCGCAGGCACAAGTTTACTGCGTCATATGAGGTCTGACCACATACACCAGAAAAGATGGCCACCAGGTCGAGAAAGCCTGCATTCACCAATGCAGACCTTTATCTTCTGGCAGAATTAATCTGCCTCCGCCAGGAGTGCCTCTTTCCTGGCTCCTCCCGTAGGCAGGACTTAAGCCGAGTTAGGAGGGCCTGGGTGCGCCTCACCAGGCGATACAATAGAGGCTCAGACTACCCACGTGAGGTAAGTGCATGGGGACAGGCACCCAAACCTAGGATATAAAAAAGAAAACCTGGTAACCAAAACACATATCAGACACGCACAGCAAGGGAAAGGCAGGTCGCAGTGTGTCCAAATGAGATTAATGTTTCCCCCCCCCCCTCGATGCTAACAGATCTGCCCTGGCCCCAGGGGGTCTCAGAATCCATTACAGAGAGTTTATTTATTTATTTATTTAATACTCTTATATACCGCGCTATTCGAAATCAGTGCGGTTTACATGGATGTCTTATCCATCACAATGCTATGGTATTTGGCCCTGTTGCAGTGTCACTGATGTGCCCTATCCCCAGGATGCCCCAGGCCCACTACTGAGGCCTCCTATTCATCCTGGTGTTATGGTACCTGCCCTTGTTTAGGTTATAAAGGTCTGCTATATCCCCAGGATGTTGCAGGCCTCACTACAGAGGTCTATTATCCATCCTGGTGTTATGCTACCTGCTCCTGGTTAGGCTATAAAGGTCTGCTATATCCCCAGGATGCTGCAGGCCTCAATACAGAGGTCTATTATCCATCCTGGTGTTATGGTACCTGCTCCTGGTTACGTTTCACAGGTCTGCTATATCCCCAGGATGCTGCAGGCCTCACTACAGAGGTCTATTATCCATCCTGCTGTTATGCTACATGCTGCTGGTTACGTTGTACAGGTCTGCTATATCCCCAGGATGCTGCAGGCCTCACTACAGAGGTCTATTATCCATCCTGGTGCTATTCTACCTGCTCTTGGGTAAGTTATACAGGTCTGCTATATCCCCAGGATGCTGCAGGCCTCACTACAGAGGTCTATTATCCATCCTGTTGTTATGCTACCTGCTCCTGGTTACGTTGCACAGGTCTGCTATATCCCCAGGATGCTGTAGGCCTCACTACAGTGGCCCACTATTCATTCTGGAGTTATGCTACCTGCCCCTGTTTAGGTTATAAAGGTCTGCTATATCTCCAGGATGCTGCAGGCCTCACTACAGAGGTCTATTATCCATCCTGGTGTTATGGTACCTGCTCCTGGTTAGGTTATAAAGGTCTGCTATATCTCCAGGATGCTGCAGGCCTCACTACAGAGGTCTATTATCCATCCTGGTGTTATGCTACCTGTTCCTGGGTAAATTATACAGGTCTGCTATATCCCCAGGATGCTGCAGGCCTCACTACAGTGGCCCACTATTCATCCTGTTGTTATGGTACCTGCCCCTGTTTAGGTTATAAAGGTCTGCTATATCCCCAGGATGCTGCAAGCCTCACTATAGAGGGCTAGTATCCATCCTGGTGTTATGGTAGATGCACTGGGAGATGTGTGAAGGCCACTCATACCACCATGTTGAGTCTGGAGCCTGCAGGGCATATAGCGATACGTCCCCAGGGCACACCCGGGTGCAGCTGTTGCTGTGTGCAAGGGCCACAGGTGAGACACATGACCACGCCCATGTCACTGCGTACAGTGGCACATGGCTATGCAGTCTGTGCATATGTTGGACAAGGGCTGGAGGCAGGCTTTTGGGTCCCGCAGACATGCTGACATAGTGGTGCATATGTACGGGATGGCTGCCCGACCCCCCCCCCCCCGGCACACTGTGCATGTATGCCGACACCATGCAGCTCCCCGTGCATGTCTCCCATGACCAACAGTACGGCAAGGGCACATATGGTCGGTGTCGTAGGCCCAAACACGGATAGGCCGCCCGTGCAGCAATGGTTGCCAGGGAGCCCGCACACAGGGCACGTAGGGGCCAACCTGGGCATGCGCAGCAGCAACACACACATGTGCGTGGCAGGGGAAACAGCTAGGGGCCGTCACATAGCACACAATAGGGGCAGCCACCTACTGCACGCAGGCATCTATGTGGTACAGCCCCGGCTGGCGATGGATGTCTGTCTGCTAATGTCCCCACACGTTGCCTCCCCTACAGGTCAATGACCTGTGCAAGAAGGCCCATGAGCTGCGAGCCAGGTACCCCCGCAGCGGGAACGGCTAGCCCACCATGATGGTGAGTGATGTGGCACGGTCCTGGTGGACAATGGCCTGCAAGGCCACAGGATGCATGTGAATGCTATGCCTGAAGTGTGACCATGGCAGTAATCTACATACCTCTCTCCCACAGCGGACGCACATGCAGACGAGGGCCCAGCAGGGCTGGACGCAGTAACCAGGCAGGCAGTGCCGGCCGAAGATGCCCCGGAGGCCATGGCGGCAGCCGATGGCGGGGGGGTCCGAGGAGGAGGGGGGCATTGGATGCCGAGAGGGGGAGGAAGAGGAGGGGATGGGGTGGGGCAGGGGACATGCGGGGGTAGAGGGGGAGGAGGGGATGGGGTGGGGAGGTGCAAGTAGGCACAGGGAGGAGGGGGCGAGGGGGGAGGTGCAGGGGCGGAGGGGGAGGGGGAGGAGGGGGCGAGGGGGGAGGTGCAGGGTGTGGAGGGGGAGGAGGGAGGTGAGGGTGTAACCAGTCCCGAGCAGCATGGGCTGCCACAGGGCACTGGGGACCCCAGCTACCTGCCCCACAGTGCCGGCGATGTCCCTCGTCTGGCTGCTGGCCTGCCCCACATAGCTGCAGACAGACGCGCCATGCATGCAAGCACACAGACAAGGGGTGATGTGTGTCTGTGCGGCTGCATGTGCGGCCTACACCTGGCTGCGGCTGTGCATGCCCAGGCACATGCCCATCGGCAGCAAGCCCGCATCCTGGGGCGGGTGCTGGAGACTATGGTCATGGTGGCTGACCAGCTTAGCAGGCTGGAGGACATACGCGCAGTAGGGGCACCTGGCCATACACCCGGCAATGGGGGACCCCAGGGGGTGTAAGTGTGGGCACTCCGCATGTCACAACCGCCCTGTGCCGGCTCGTGCCATGGATCTGCCACCACCGCCGGGGCCTGGGGTGATAGGGCCCCTCCCGCACAGGGTCCCACAGCTGTTTCCCCACCCCAAATAAACAATGTAAATATGTTTGACTTACCCACGATGATCAGCTGTCCCTTATTGCTACATGTCAGTGGTCTACATGTGTGTCTGTGCGCATGACAACGGACCCATACATGGTACCGTACCCATGGCAAGGGCGTGAGGGTGACCATGGGCAGCACACGAGGTAGCACCACAGACAGACACAAGCATATACATGATAGGGATGGCATGGAGCAGTTGTGGTGGGATGTGCACGGGTATGGCCAGCAGTGGCAATGGGTATGAAACAGGGTGGATGCCACAATGCACATAGACATAGGGATGGCAGACACAGGGGCAAGTGGAGTGCCTGGCCAGGGGTGGCCCCAGAGACCGGGACCATGGATGCAGGGTGAAGAGGGATGAGCGGCACACATGGGGCCATAGGGGTGGGGCCTAACCCACAACAGTGTGGCTGGACACGCACATACGGGGAGGGGACAGGGATATACCTGGCCCTGGGGTGGGTCACATTGCAGGGGCAGTGTGCCATGTGATTAACCATGGGGGATCCACAGTGCACTCATCAAATGCCTGTGAACTGTTGCAGGCCCTATGGGACGGGGGCAATGTGGCCAGGCCGCACAGCATGCATCTGCCTACGTACAGCAGTATTGTCTATGCATCCCAGGGGATGCTCCAGCAAGGGGGGGCACCTCCATGCACGCATCACACTGAACAGGACAGGGCAGGCTACAGGACACCAGCAATGTGCTACCAGTGTGCTACCAGAGATGGACGTGTGAGCAGGACAGACAGCATGGACATGTCAACGGACATAAAGGGTACGATGTCCAACCGGTGTGATGTGGACAGCACTGCACTGAGACCCTATCTGGCGCCACACTAACATGCTCTAAGCAGGTACCAGTGGGGACAAGTGGCAGAGAGGGGACAGAGGGACAGGGGGGGCAGGGGGGGCTACAGACCCTGGTGGGGTGGGGGGGGCGGCAGGGCTGCTGTGGGCCGGCGTGTGGGTAGGGGCAGCTGGCACGACCCATAGTAACTCTGGCTAGGGGGTGCAACACAGGCTGGCCGAGGTGGTGGCCAACCGGTCCCCAGGGCAGCCACGGGTGGGGCATGGCGTACATTGGGCTCCCACAATAGATACACGACATGTGACTTCCAGCAATGCCGCATGTACAGCCATTTATTTTCCACGCGCACAGCTGTGCCTTGAGCTGCCACTCCCACCCCATGGTGCAGGTGTCATGGCTGGCGCTGCTGCTGCTGCTGCTACTGGTGGTGGCCATAGTTGTCCTGAGGGGGTCCCTCGGCCAGCCGCTAATAGCTCAGGGCTGGCAGCTATGGCCCGCGCTGATGCAGCCAGGCCCCACATCTCTCCGAGGATCCCCTTCACAGTGTGGCACATGCGACATGCCTCATGCTGCTGCCATCGCTGCTCACGGAGGACCGCAGGAAGCACATGCTGTATACCTGTGGGGGAGACAAGTTTTGCGCCATGAGACATGGTTACACCTGCCACCTGCACAAAGGCAACATCATTTGACCACTGTTGGACACTGACCCACTGCATCGCCATGTGCCGCCTCAGAGTGCGCCCACATCTCCCCTATGACCTCCGCCAGGGCGGACCGCGCATCCCGTGTGGCCTGGTACCATGTGTTGTGCATGCCCTGCTCCTCCTGCCTCAGCTCCCGGACATGATCCCCACATCTCTGCTGGCCAGACCCAGCATGCACTGCCAGACACCCGCTGGCCCCTTGACGGGTCCACACATGGTTCTGTGCTATGTCCTCGGGTCCCTGCATTCACCCACACCCCCGTTCCTCTGGCCGGGGTGCTGGTGTCAGGCCTGGCACCCCCTACCCCCCCCCCCGCATGCCAGGCCAGCCCCCCCTTTTGGCCCTGAACCAACACCTCCACCATTGGCTGCTCCGTCCAACATTGGACCCCCTCCGCCCACCTCCCACTGACTGGGTGCATCCTTGTGTCCATGTTCTCGGTTGGGTGTATGGCTCTGTACTGTCCTCGGCCCCACACCCTATGCCACGCTATTCCTGTGTGTGTACCTGTCGCTGCACCCCCACTGCTATGCCATCCCCAGGAGGTTTGGCCCCATGGCTCTGTTCGTGGCCTGCTCGTCCCACCCTGTTAGTAAAGTCCCTTGGTGTACTATGGATACCCATGTGTGCAGTGGCGGTCTGTGTGCCTCGTGGGTCTATTCCTGGTACAGAGCAACGCATGGCAGGTGGTGGCGTGCTGTCCACGCCCCTTTCGGCAATTCCGAGGGCTGCCAGCCCATGGATGGGTGTGTGGGGTCCCTGGACCTGTCCGTGTGCCATTGCAGGGCCCTTCTGGGATTGACAGATGCCCGGTGGTGGCAGTGCATGTTGACCGGTGGTGTGCCAGGCCACATGGTATTGTGCGGGGGATATTGCTGGGGGGTGGGTGGGATGGCAACCCCCATTGGGCCAGGTTCTGGCCCCTGCATGTGTGGGGTCTGCGTGTGGCAGCCTACGCAGTGCATGGATGACAGGGGGCTGTGGTCCAGGGGCAGTGTGGGGATGGTGCACCTGGTGTGGGTCATGCCATATTTTGCATGGGACTGTCTGGTGTCATGCATTTTTGTATGTCACTGGCATGGCCCCCCTCCCACCCTGCACCCCACATCCCTGCGTCCATCCCTGCACTCGCTTGTTTATGGTCTGTCCCAGTACACCTCTCTCCATCTTACCTGCACGAGGGTGTGCTGTATCCAGCGCAGGGGGTAGGCCATGTATATACATGGGCCCGAGTCTGTCCACTAGGTGCTACTCCAGACTGCTCAGGGTGGCCCCCTGCGCTGGGTCCCCGCCAGTGCCCTGTGCACTCTGCCTCTCCCAAATGAGTTGGGCAGATATGTTGCATTTGATGTCACAATACCGTTTGCGTAGACTTTCAATGTCACGCTGTGGGCCCCCTGCTGCCACCACCTCAGCTTGAACCTCAGCCCATGCTCTTGTGCAGGTGGCAATGGTGGTGGTTGCACTCATCCTTCCAAAAAGCACCTCAAACCTCTCGAGAATGCTGGCCAGGAGGAGGTCATTCTCCTCCTGGGTGAAGTGGACCGCCCTCCTCCTGGCTTCCTTGTGCACTGGTGTCCTGCGGCGCTTCTGCCTTGGCACACCTCCAGGATGTTTTGGGGGCTGGTGTATGGCCCCAGATGGGCCTGCCCTCTCACACTCTGGGTATGCATCTGTGTTGACCACTGGTGGTTGTTGGCTGTGCTTCCCTACTGCCTCATGGCTGCCTCCTGCCTTGTCCTCCATGCTGTGGAAATTTGCGTTTACCATATCCCTTGCCATTCTGGGCATGTTGTGTCCAGTTATATACCTTGGGTGTGGCCCTACGTGCGTTCCGCATGGGCGTTCCCCGCATGCGCAGTAGCGTGCATAACCTTTTGCGCATGCCATCCACCCATACGTGCACCTCTCCTGTTCCGCATGCATGTACGTGCCTTATGTACGATGTATCCTCATGCGCCTTGTGCGCGTGAGGCGCGTTGGTAGGTGCGCGATGCACTATCCCTATGCTCTAAGTCCTCAGATGTGTCCTTGTCTCTGCTGTTGGTGTGCACTGCTCCATACACATGCTGTTTATCCTCGGCATTGTTCATGCTGCATGCACGCACACTCTTCTGGGTCTCATTGCTTTCGGTGTTAAGGCGCGTTCCGACACACCTAGGTAGGTCATGCTACGTGTCCCCATGCACTACTCTGCATCGGACATACGTGTGCCTGCAACGCCACCGCGCATTGGAACGCGCTTTGCATTCTGCTCTCACCTACGTGTCTGGGTGGGGCATGTAATTCAGGGCATCAGGGAATGCGTGTTTCTGCACTCGTTACGCTTCCATATGTGCAGGGCATTGTCTCATGCTGTTGATGGTGTACGTCCCAGCATCAACAGGTGTGTAGGGTTTGCTCTGATTATTTGCCGCACCCCACACCCTATTTAACATCTACCTGTGCTCCATCCCATGTCTATCATGGCTCAAATAGTGAATGCGGGTTGTGCGGTGGTGGCGCTGGTGGAGCTGGCAGAGATGCGGTTGCCTGAGGAGGGAGATGGTGTCCCTGGGGCTGTGGCACTGGGCATGGGAGGATCCACAGGAGGAGGTGAGACCAGCATGGCACCATAGGTGTGCTGAGGCACAGCCCCCCTGCCACACCTCTACAGGCCCAGGCCCATGCTCCAGGACATATGTGAGGACCAGGTCATCTCCCTCTACCGTCTGGACACAGGGGCTATTAGGGAGCTCTATGAGGATCTACGACCTGACCTCGAGCCCTGGACTGCCCGGTCACATGCCATACTGGGATTGGCCAAGCTCCTGGCTGCCCTACATTTCTTTGCCTTTGGTTGTTTCCAATCCTCAGTGGCTGCAGTGAGCGGGATGAGCAGGCCAACATTCTCACGCTGTCTCCACCAGGTACTGAGGGCCATGGTCAGCCGGGTTGGGGATTACATTACGACTCCTAACAGTAGGCAACATTGGGGGTCCCTGGGCCAGGCATTCCAGCAGATTGCAGGGATACCACACATGATGGGAGCTATTGATTGCACACATGTTGCCCTGGTCCCGCCACGCGACAGGGAGGTTTTGTTCCGCAACCGCAAATACTTCCATTCCCTGAATGTGCAGGTTGTTTGTGATGCAAATATGCGTATTCTGAATATGGTTCCACAGTTCCCAGGGTCAGCCCATGACTCCTATATCCTGCAGCACTCGGCACTGATTGGCCAATTTGAGGCTGGACAATATGGGGACTGTGTCCTGCTGGGTGGGTAGTCACCATATCTAACATGCGCGTACAGTGTATGATATCTGGGGTCCCATTGTCACCTGTGTCCTCTGCATGCCTTTCCTTGCATTGTGGTTGTGGGCCTTTCCTTGCATTGTGATTGTGGGGTGCTGCCTTGTTATGGGCCTATGTACAATATCACACCCTGTCACCGGGGACGTGGTCATGTACCTCTGTGTGCTGCTAAACATTTCTATGTATACCATGTGTTTTTATTGCTCAACTGGCTGTCTCGGCACACATGCGGTTGTGACTGGTATCTGCTACTGCTGTTCGGTTGCACAGGTCTTATGTACAGGGACACTCTGAGCACATATGGGGTATCCCTTCTGTGGCTAGGTGCGACACCTCTGGTTGGACCATGGCTCCATAAGAACATAAGATATGCCATACTGGGTCAGACCAAGGTCCATCAAGCCCAGTATTCTGTTTCCAACAGTGGCCAATCTAGGTCACATGTACCTAGCAGTTTCCCCAAGAGACACAAGTTCCACAATGCTTGTACTGGGTCAAGCATTGATATCTTCGGTCACTTCTTAATAATGGTTTATGGACCTTTCCTCCAGGAACTTGTCCAAACCTTTTTTAAACCCAGCTACACTAACAGCCTTTACTACATCCTCTGGTAACAAATTCCAGAGTTTGATTACACGTTGAGTGAAAAAATATTTTCTTTTATTAGTCTTAAATAGTTTACCCTGTAGCTTCATTGCATGTCCCCTAGTCTTTCTATATTCTGATAAGGTAAAAAATCGATCTACGTTTACCCGTTCCACTCCGTTCATTAATTTATAGACTTCTATCATATCTCCCCTCAGCCGTCTCTTTTCCAGGGTAAAGAGCCCTAACTTTTTTAGCCTTTCTTCATAGGAGTATCCTTCCATCCCCTTTACCATTTTGGTGGCTCTTCTCTGTACCTTTTCTAAAATCGCTATATCCTTTTTAAGATACGGCGACCAGAATTGCACACAATATTCAAGGTGCGGTCTCACCATGGAACGATATAGAGGCATTATAATATCTTTTGTTTTATTTTCCATTCCTTTCCTTATCATACCTAGCATTCTATTTGCTCTCTTGGCCGCCGCTGCACACTGGGCCGAGGGTTTTAACATGGTATCCACAATGACGCCTAAATCTTTTTCCTGGGTGGTGGTTCCTAATGTGGAACCTTGCATCGTGTAACCATAGTTTGGGTTGTTCTTCCCTAGGTGCATAACATTGCACTTGTCCACATTAAATTTCATCTGCCATTTTGATGCCCAGCCTTCCAATTTATCAAGATCCTCTTGCAATTTTTCACAATCCTCTTGGGTTTTAACAACTTTAAATAGTTTTGTGTCATCTGCAAATTTGATAACCTCACTCGTTATTCCACTTTCCAGGTCATTTATGAATATGTCAAAAAGCAGCGGACTCAGCACAGATCCCTGGGGTACACCACTATTCCCTTTCTCCATTGGGAAAATTGGCCATTTAGCCCTACCCTCTGCTTTCTATCTTTTAACCAGTTCCTGATCCACAATAGTACATTGCCTCCTATCCCATGACTCTTTAGTTTTGCCAAAAGTCTCTGATGAGGGACCTTGTCAAAGGCTTTCTGAAAGTCCAGGTACACAATATCAACCGACTCACCTTTTTCCACCTGTTTATTCACTCCGTACATGGCCTCAGACAGACAGCACACGCAGATGTACATGTGTATGCCTTTGTGGTGTGTCCCTCGTGGACCCCATATCCAATGTGTGTGAGTGTGTGCCATCCAGGAAGGGGGGGGGGGGTTAGTTTTGCACACAGACCCATCCTCATGCTGTACGGTGTGTATGGGGCCTTTTCTCCATTGTCCATGTGTGCGACAGCACACGTGGGTGGAGCTGTGGTTGCACTTGGTATCACACATGTATGCTGTATGTCTGCACACATTATCTTGTCTGAACTGCCATTCTGACCTGGACCCTGGGGTATGTGTTCCGATGACTTCTGCTTTGTGTGCACTGTATCATGGGCGTCACATAATATCACACATGCGCATCTCTGCCCCTTCCAGTATGCTTTGCTACTGTCAGCCAGATGCCTTCACACCTGCCACTGCTGCCATTTTGGCACCGGTTTTTGGCAGTGTTTTTTGCCTAGAAACAGTTGATGTCTGTTGCCCTAATTAGCCTTTCCCGGGGTTCTGGGTCTCCCAGCTTCAGATGCTGGTGCAGTGCCATTGTGTGTGATTCTATGACGTCGTATGTTTGTGTCCCTGTTTATCTGCTGTCCAGTTTAACGTTGCTACTTCTGTGCTTTTGTATGTCCATCATCTCCCGATTGACTGTACCACATTTCTTTCTACAGGTGATGCGGGATATGGATGTCGTGCCTGGTTTCTGACCCCTGTGCGTCTCCCACGGCCAGATGCAGAGATGAGGTACAATGAGGCCCATGCCTCCAGCCACTCTGTCATTGAGCGCACCTTTGGCATTTTGAAGAGTCGCTTCAGGTGTCTGGATAGGACCGGCGGTGCCTTACAGTACAGACCAATGACAGTGGCACATATCATTCTGGCCTGTTGCATCCTGCACAACATTGCTCTCAGGCACAATGTCCCAGTCAAAATTAATGAGGATCTTGAGGAGAATCCTGTGTGTCCTCCTGCATGTGGCCGTGGTAACACATGTGAGGGGATGGCAGCCAGGCAACATCTGATCGATGAGCTGTTCTCCTGTAAGTTCTGCATATGTGGGGATGTGCATATGTGTCTCCATGTTTATAGTGACCTGTGTGTTTCACGGCACTACCATGACATATATATATGTCACTAGTGCTTTTGACTCCCCAGGATAGGCTGCTGATCCTGCCCGGTGCTGTGGTGCATGTGGGAACTGTGTGCATGTCATTACGACCTGCAGGTGACTGGGGTGGGTGGACATACAAGTAAGTGTTCTATGGTGGCAGTACAGCATTACACATATCTGTGTTTCCCTTTCCACTGCACGTCTGTTGTTGTACACGTGTTTGGCCTGCTGCTCCATTCCCCATATGTTCCGATTGACACGCATATGGCCATTGGCCTGTGCACATTTCGGGTGTTTACACACTTTACCTAGGGCACGTGTTACCGGGTTGTGTGTGTCTCCAGGCACAGGATATGGGGTAGGTGGATAGCACATACAGCCTTAACATAAGAACTTAAGATATGCCATACTGGGTCAGACCAAGGTCCATCAAGCCCAGTATTCTGTTTCAAACAGTGGCCAATCTAGGTCATACGTACCTAGCAGTTTCCCCAAAAGACACAGGTTCCACAATGCTTGTACTGGGTCAAGCATTGATATCCTGGGTCCCTTCTTAATAATGGTTTATGGACCTTTCCTCCAGGAACTTATCCAAACCTTTTTTAAACCCAGCTACACTAACAGCCTTTACTACATCCTCCGGTAACAAATTCCAGAGTTTGATTACACGTTGAGTGAAAAAATATTTTCTTTTATTAGTTTTAAATAGTTTACCTTGTAGCTTCATTACATGTCCCCTAGTCTTTCTATATTCTGATAACGTAAACAAAAAATCTACATTTACCCGTTCCACTCCGTTCATTAATTTATAGACTTCTATCATATCTCCCCTCAGCCGTCTCTTTTCCAGGTTAAAGAGCCCTAATCTTTTTAGCCTTTCTTCATAGGAGTATCCTTCCATCCCCTTTACCATTTTGGTGGCTCTTCTCTGAACCTTTTCTAATATCGCTATATCATTTTTAAGATACGGCGACCAGAATTGCACACAATATTCAAGGTGCGGTCTCACCATGGAATGATATAGAGGCATAATATCTTTTGTTTTATTTTCCATTCCTTTCCTTATGATACCTAGCATTCTATTTGCTCTCTTGGCCACCGCTGCACACTGGGCCGAGGGTTTTGACATGTTATCCACAATGACGCCTAAATCTTTTTCCTCGGTGGTGGTTCCTAATGTGGAACCTTGCATCGTGTAACCATAGTTTGGGTTGTTCTTCCCTAGGTGCATATCTTTGCACTTGTGCATATTAAATTTCATGTGCCATTTTGATGCCCAGTCTTCCAATTTATCAAGATCCTTTTGACATTTTCCACAATCCTCTTGGGTTTTAACAACTTTAAATAGTTTTGTGTCATCTGCAAATTTGATATCCTCGCTTGTTATTCCACTTTCCAGGTCATTTATGAATATGTCAAATAGCAGCGGACCCAGCACAGATCTCTGGGGTACACCACTATTCACCTTTCTCCATTGGGAAAATTAGCAATTTAGCCCTACCCTCTGCTTTCTATCTTTTAACCAGTTCCTGATCCACAGTAGTGCACTGCCTCCTATCCCATGACTCTTTAGTTTTGCCAAAAGTCTCTGATGAGGGACCTTGTCAAAAGCTTTCTGAAAGTCCAGATACACTATATCAACCGACTCACCTTTGTCCACCTCTTTATTCACACCTTCAAAAAAACAGATTAGTAAGACAAGATCTTCCTTGTCTAAAGCCATGTTGGCTGTCTCCCATTAGGCCATGACTATCTACATGCTGAGTAATTGTATTCTTTATGATGGTTTCTACCATTTTTCCCGGTACTGACGTCAGGCTCACTGGTCTGTAGTTTCCCAGATCACCCCTGGAACCCTTTTTAAAAATTGGTGTTACATTGGCGATCCTCCAATCTTCAGGTATTAGAGATGATTTTAATGATAATTCACAGATTACTAATAGCAGGTGTGCAATCTCATATTTCAGTTCTTGGATGTATACCATCCGGCCCAGGTGATTTTCTACTCTTCAGTTTATCTAATTGTTGTAATACATCTTCCCTATGTATCAATATTTCTTTCAATCTTCCGCACCTTTAAATACCACTTCAGTCATGGGTAACATCCCTACATCTTCCTCAGTAAAGACCAAAGCAAAGAATTCATTCAGTCTCTCCGCTATTGCCTTGTCGCCTCTTAGTGCCCCTTTAACCCCTCTATAATCTAATGGACCAACTGACTCTCTCACAGGTTTTTTGCTACAAATGTATTTGAAAAAGTCTTTTTTTCATATTTTTGCTTCCGCAGCAAGCTTCTTCTCAAATTCTCCCTTTGCCTGCATTATCAATGCCTTGCATTTGACTTGCCAGTGCTTGTGCTGTTTCCAGGTTTCATCGTTTGGCTCTTTTTTCCATTTCCTGAAAGAATCTTTTTTGGCAACAACAGCCTCTCTGACCTCACCTTTAAACCATGCTGGCAGTTTTTTGAACTTCCTTCCACTTTTCTTAAAGTGTGGAATACAGCTGGTCTGGGCTTCCATTATAGTATTTTTCAACAACACCCAAGTTTGATGTAAGTCTTTAACCTTTGAAACTGCTCCTTTTAGTTTTTTTTAACTATTTTCCTCATTTTATCATAGTCTCCCTTTCAAAAGTTAAAAGGTAGTACTGTGGATTTCCTTACTATCCCTCCTCCACTAATTAAAACAAAGGCGATCATACTATGATCACTAATGCCAAGTGGCCCCAGCACCCTTATCTCTTGCACTAGATCTGGTGTTCCACTAAGGACTAGGTCTAATATGGCTTCCCCTCTGGTCAGTTCATGAACCAGCTGCTCCAAGAAGCAGTCATTTATTTCATCTAGGAACTTTATCTCCCTAGCATGTCCTGCCGTGACACTGACCCAGTCGATACCCGGGTAATTGAAATCACCCATTATTATTACTGCACTGTAACTTTTTTTAGCTTCCTTGATTTCTTTGAGCATTTCATCATCCATTTGTTCATTCTTGCCAGGTGGTCGATAGTACACCCCCACTGCCATCGCCTTCCCCTTTTTACACGGAATTTCAATCCATAGAGATCCTATAGCAAATTTTGTTTCCTGCAAACTTTAATCCTTTCTTTCTCAATGCCCTCTCTAACATAGAGCGCAACCCCTCCACCAATGTGATCAGCTCTATCATTACGATATAGTTTGTACCCAGGTATCAGTGTCCCACTGGTTGTCCTCCTTCCACCATGTCTCTGATATTCCAATCATATCTAACCTCTCATTTAGTGCTATATATTCTAACTCTCCCATCTTATTTTTTAGACTTCTAGCATTTGCATACAAGCATTTTAGAGACTGTATTTTATTCATATTAATTTGGCTATTGGTAGACATGGGTAATTTTGGATCTTTAAGCTCTATCTCCTCCATACTCGAGGGCATTTTGGTACTTTACTCTTTTTTGGAACCTCTCTGCTTTTGGTAGTATCCTTCAAGGATACATTCTTCCGAACCATCCGCTCTTGGGCGACTGTCGTCTTTCCCCTATTATCTAGTATAAAAGCTGCTCTATCTCCTTTTTAAAGGTTAATGCCAGGTTCCATCCCGGTTAAGGTGAAGCCCATCCCTTCGGAAGAGCCCCTCCTTTCCCCAGAATGTTCCCCAGTTCCTAACAAATCCAAAACCCTCAACTCTGCACTATTGTCTCATCCACGCATTGAGACTCCAGAGCTCTGCCTGCATTTTGGGTCCTGCGTGTGGAACGGGAAGCATTTTGGAGAAGGCTACCCTGGAAGTGCTGGATTTCAACTCCCTACCTAAAAGCCTAAATTTATCCTCCAGAACCTCCCTACCACATTTTCCTATGTCATTGGTACCGACATGTACCAAGACAGCAGACTCCTCCCCAGCACTATCTAAGACCTTATCTAGGTGGCGCGTGAGGTCCGCTACCTTCGCACCAGGCAGGCATGTTACCAGGCGATCCTCACGTCCACCAGCCACCCAGCTATCTACATGCCTAATGATCGAATCACCAACTATAACGGCTGTCCTAACCCTTCCCTCATGGGCATATGGCCCTGGAGAATCTTTCTCGGTGCGAGAGGGTTTTACATCACCTGGGGGACTGGTCCTAATTACAGGATCACTTCCTGCCACACCAGGATGATGCTCGCCTGTCACGTGACCTCTCTCCTCCATGGCAACAGGGATGCTGCCAGACTGGAGGTGGGACTTCAGGACTATATCCCTGTAGGTCTCGTCTATGTACCTCTCTGTCTTTCTTATGTTTTCCAAGTCTGCTACTCTAGCCTCTAGAGAATGGACTCGTTCCCTGAGAGCAAAGATCTCCTTGCACCTAGTGCACACGTAAGACCTCTCACCAACTGAGAGAAAAATCAACTGGGAGAAAATCATACATGTGATACTCAATGCAAAAGACTGGAAAGCCCCCATCTCGCTGCTGGACTGTTGCCGCATCTTAGTTTTAAGTTTGTGTTTAGACCTTTGAGTTCTTTACTTACTAAGGGTTGCTATGGATATTTATACTAATAAAACTGTACCTAATACGTTTAATATACCTTGTTCACCTGAAGCTTAATTAATCTCAGGTCCTTAGTGTATGACTGATTTGGGTAACGAGCTTCACCTGAGAGCACCTCCTGTCTTTTAAGATATGTAAGTACCTATAAAGCTATGACTATCCCAGGGGTGGGTGGGTGTTGAGGAGGGAGGGAGGGAAATAACACTTATTAAAAGAGGGCTGCTACACAGTACCCTATCCTGTGCTGCTGAGGTAAGCTATATTCTGATTTGATTTAAATTATAGCTCTTTGCTGCTGCTAGGCTCTAACTTATTATGAAATTTAAACTACAAGCTCTCTGCTGGGTTCCAAATTTAAGCCAAAGATGAATCAATTACTCTATCATTGTGAGAATACCAGATGATAGGTTTAGCTCATAACATTTTTTTGTATGGAAATTGGGTCTCAGACTAAAAGGAGCTATGGCATTTGCTTTGTAACCAGAATGCTCCGTTTTTGCATCAACGACCCTATTTTTTGAAAATTATTTAAATAGTTTCCTTAATTCAATTTAAAAATCAACTTCTTTCAAGAACAACAAGTCAGGCTTATCTTAAATGTGTTTTAAATTTAAGCTAAAAGTACTTTGCTGATACTAGGCCCTGAGTGACTATTAAATTTAAACTACAAGCTCTCTACTGGGTATGAAATGTAACCAGAAAGTTCTCTTTTACTATGTTACTATGTTACAACCTCCATATGTTGCCAAGTTAAAAGGTTTCACTATACAACAGGAGCCAAAAACAACCAAAAATAGTAAAAAAGACCCCCAACAAGACACCAAAAAATCAGAATAATAAGAAATAAAAAAACAAAAGAACATAACCAGACACAACATGAGCTTTGGGTTCTTGCTATGATTGCTGCTGTTCCTGTGGTATCAGTTCTGCTGTGCTGAGCTGTGCTACGTCGATGCTTGAGCTAAGTTTCTTCAGCTTTTCTATCCATTTGATGCTTCATTAAGCACTAATACTGTTACTGTAACTGTTTTTACACCAAGCAATGTTTTCTTTTTTATTTTGTTTTGTTTGGATCAGTTTCCCCATTATAGAGGTTTTTTTCTGACCGTTGATGTCGTTTTGAGCATAGTCGATTGTTTAGGCATTGTTTTGTGTCTGTTTTGTCATTCAATTTTTTGGTGCCTTGTTGGGGGTCTTTTTTACTATTTTTTGCCAAGTTAAAAAGGACATATCTCTGCAAATTTTAGTGCAAATGCCCTATTTCTTTTTTTTTAACATGCAAATTATAAAGAAAATGGGTATGGAGCTTCCAGTTGATTCATTATTATTTTTTTATGAAAAGTTGCTTAAAAGGCTCATAATAAGCTCATTGGGCCTTCAGTTAGCCAGTAAGGATAATTCCTTCTAACTTTTCAGGTTGTGATTGCTGTTCTTTCTACTTTCATCTACCATGTGCTGCTCTAAGTAGCTGTCTGATCATTTGAAAATAAAGATAATTCACTCTTAAAAAGCAGGGAAGGCTGTAAAAAAAACCTCCAAGGAATTTCAGCGAGAATTTTCAACTATATGAAATGTTAAGAAACTGAAGTTATAGTACATGGAACTGATGAAGTCAAAATCTAGAAAACCGAGAAAAATCTTGGATAGAACTACCCAAAAACGTGCCCAGTCTGCAAAACAGAATCCATGGATCACTGTGAATGATTTGCAGCAAAGTTTAGCTGGCACTGGAATAGTTGCCAGTTGCTTATACAGCAATGAGCTGCATGAGAGAGTTGTAAGGATGTGCACAGAAAAACAATTTGTTCATTCTTACATTTTTTCATGTTTTGTGGACATTTTTAAGTTTTCTACATTCATCAGTTAATGCACTTTAACTTAGAGAGAATTTTTGAAGGTAAGGTTATATAATTTGTATGAGATTAATATAAATACCGAGCACTGGTAGAAATGGAGAAAATGGGAAAAAAAGAGTTGCAGTGGACAAAAACATGAACCTATTTGTCCATTACATTTATTTAACAGGTTTTTCACTGCTTTATCATTTTAGTCAAAGTGATTTTGTTCTGTTCCATGTAAACCGCACTGATGCTGAATAGTGCGGTATATAAGAAATGGTAAATAAACTTGGTAATGCACATTAAACAGGGACATAGATAACTTGGATTCTTCTGAGACAATGGAGGGTTAAGTGATTTTCTCAAGGCTTCAAGGAGTGCTAGTGAGTATTGAACTCTGTTATCAAGTCAGAGCTCTAACCAGTAGGCTACTCCTAGCAGCTAAGCATGACTAAGCTTTGCAGGGATTTCAGTTCATTGCAACAGTTTGCCTGAGATCTAGGGAAAAAAGAGCTCTACAGAAATGAATGTTGATAGCAGCTTTGTATATCAACAATGCTAGCCCTTGATGGTTTAACAGAGATAGCTGATAACTATTATAAGGACTTCCAGACTTCGGTAAGCAGCTTAAGGTTGTACCTTGGAATTCTGCTATGTATCATAATACGAAGGCAACATTTTGCTGTCATATATTTATTACACAAAGGGATTTTTTTTCTTCCTAAAATAGCTCTCATGTATATCTTGGAATTATTACTGGATTGCATGAGAGTCTATCGGTAGCATTCAAAGAGTTGCCAAAAACTGGTACAACATTGTGGATCACATAGTAATTGCACCATTAGTGGAATATGGGAAGTCTGAGCTTCACAGTCCTTGGATAAAATGAATGGGCACTGATCTTTTAGGACACTGGACCACTTCTAAATGCTTAGCCTTTGTTGAAACACCCCCCCCCCCCCCCACTCCAAACTGCAATACTGAAGGAGTTTGGTATTTGGAACAGTTTCTAACATAAATAAAAGTAAATATAGCTAGCTCAGAGTTTAAGGAAATTACATCTGTAGCCAAAACAGTTCTATGAAATCCGTAGCGGCCTAATATGCAGTGCAAGTCTGGAGGCCAGCTGCAAGCCTGCGCTTTGTGCCAACTCCACTGATACTTTGCCATAGATTTTCTTCTGTTCATCAAATGTGACAATGTTTAGGTATTATGCATAATTTCCTGCCATCTTTTTGTTTGCCTTCCTCCCCTTTTTCTACAGTTTGCATTGACTACGTTTTCCAAGTTTTCTTTCACAGTTCTGCAATTACTCACTGGAAAAAATATAAGAATAGCTTCTTGAATATAAAACTTGATCTCACCAGACAGAACTGATGCAAAGCAGTTTAGGTTCATGGAAAGGCCCCGTGGAACTTAATAATTTTGATACTTGGCTGTAATCTTAAGAGGTTTCCACTACTGAAGCCTTTCTTTATGGACACATTTTTGATCCACAAAAAAAGAGCAGGATATCAGCAATAACACAGACAAAGGAGCGGGGGAAAATGAAAGCTGCTGAGTTTGAGACGGTGCCAGGAGTGAACACAACACCCAAAACTGCCACCGAGGAGGTAATCCAAAATGTTCCCAAGAATATTGACACACCACATGAAGAAAAGTGTAGCGAAATGCAAACCTCAGTTTAGTATTTTCATAGGAATCAGATTATAGTGCCCAGCCGAAAGAGTTGGAGCATGGGAGGATGGCATTGTGGGTCTGTTTGAAATGATTAATACGAAGATTAGTGGTCTTCATTATAAAGCATATGAGGACAGACTGAAGGATCTTAATATGTACACCTTAGAGGAAAGGCGGGATAGAGATGATATGATTGAGATGTTTAAATACCTCCGTGGCATAAATGTTCAGGGAGAGAGCCTCTTTCAATTGAAAGCAAGTTCTGCTACGAGGGGACATGGGATGAGGGTGAAGGTAACATAGAAACATAGAAACATGATGACAGAAAAAGACCACAAGGCCCATCTAGTCTGTCCTTCCATAACAACTACAACAGTCCACTTTTTACCTTTAGAGATCCTCTGTGTTGGTCCCATGCTTTTTTGAATTCAGTTACTGTCCTCATCTCTACCACCTCCACTGGGAGACTATTCCACGGATCCACTACTCTTTCCGTAAAGAAATATTTCCGCATATCACTCCTGAATCTATCTCCCTTCACCCTCATCCCATGTCCCCTCGTAGCAGAACTTGCTTTCAATTGAAAGAGGCTCTCTCCCTGAACATTTATGCCACGGAGGTATTTAAACATCTCAATCATATCACCTCTATCCCGCCTTTCCTCTAAGGTGTACATATTAAGATCCTTAAGTCTGTCCTCATATGCTTTATAATGAAGCCCATTAATCATTTTAGTAGCAGCCCTCTGCACCGACTCCATCCTGTTCACATCCTTTTGAAGGTGCGGTCTCCAGAATTGCACACCATACTCCAAATGAGGTCGCACCAAAGACTTATACAGAGGCATTATCACCTCCTTTTTCTGCTAGCCATTCCTCTCTGTATGCACCCAAGCATCCTTCTAGCTTTTGCCGTCGCCTTTTCTACCTGTTTAGCTACTTTAAGATCATCAGACACAACCACGCCTAGGTCCCGCTCTTCTTTAGTGGACAAAAGTACTTCACCTCCTATACTGTATTGCTCCCTTGGATTGCTGCAGCCCAAATGCATGACCTTACATTTTTTAACATTAAATCCCAGCTGCCAAATTCTAGACCATTCTTCAAGCTTAGCTAGATCCCTCCTCATGTTATCTACACCTTCCTGGGTGTCTACTCTATTGCAGATTTTGGTATCATCCGCAAAGAGGCAAACCTTACCCGACAGCCCTTCCGCTATATCACTAACAAAGATGTTAAAAAGAATCGGACCAAGGACAGATCCCTGGGGCACACCACTGGTAACATCCTTCTCCTCAGAGTGAGCTCCATTTACTTGTACTCTTTGTCGCCTCCCACCCAACCAATTTCTAACCCAAGCAGTAACTTTAGGGTCCATCCCTAGGGTGCTCAGTTTGTTTATAAGTCGCCTGTGAGGAACAGTGTCAAAGGCTTTACTGCAATCTAAGTACACCACATCTAGAGCTCTCCCTCAGTCCAACTCCCTGGTCACCCAGTCAAAGAAATCAATCAGATTTGTCTGACAAGACCTGCCTCTGGTAAATCCATGCTGCCTCGAATCCTGTAATCCGCCGGACTCCAGAAACCTCACTATTTTCTCTTTCAGCAGCGTTTCCAATAATTTACTCACCACCGAAGTTAAACTAACCGGCCTGTAGTTTTCAACCACATCCTTACTTCCGCTTTTGTGTAAAGGCACCACATGAGCCTCTCTCCAGTCCTTTGGCACCACTCCCGACTCCAACGAGGCATTGAAAAGGTCAGTCAGTGGAGTTGCTAGAACGTCCCCAAGTTCCCTCAGTATTCTAGGGTGTATCCCATCCGGTCCCATCGCTTTGTCTACTTTAAGTTGAGCTAGTTTCTCACGAACACAGTCTTCTGAAAATTGTTCAAGATGTCCCTCGCTTCTGTTCTTATTTGTGGGTGTTTTCTGAGGTCCTGCTCCTAGTTCTTCATCTGTGAACACAGAACAAAAATATTTGTTAAGCAATTCCGCTTTATCCTTATCAGCTTCTACATATTCCCCCCCTGCACCCTTGAGTCTGACAATACCACTTTTGCCCTTCCTCTTCTCACTAATATATCTGAAAAATGTCTTATCCCCCCATTTTATTGCATTGGCTATTTCCTCCTCCTTTTGAATCTTTGCCTTCTTGACTACTTTGCTAGCTTCTCTAAGTTTTTCCAAATACAGATGCCTGTCTTCCTCTGTCTGTGATCTCTTGTATTTCATGAAGGCCTCCCTCTTTTTCTTCACTTTTTCAGCTACTTCCTTCGAAAACCATAGCGGTCTCCTGTTCCTTTTGCCTTTATTTACCATTTTAACAAAAATGTTGGTTGCCTTTAAAATACCCCCTTTCAGTTTTGCCCACTGTTTTTCTACATCCCCCAGCTGTTCCCATCCCACTAACGACTCCCTGAGGTATTGGCCCATCTTCGCAAAGTTAGTCTTCCTAAAGTCTAAGATCTTCACCTTGGAATGGATTCTAACAGCCCTAGTCCTAATACTGAACCACACCATCTGGTGATCACTGGATGCAAAATGATCTCCCACTACAACATCAGAAACACTTTCACCATTGGTAAGCACCAAGTCCAGTATGGCCCCTTCACGTGTGGGGTCTGTTACCAATTGCCTGAATAGTTCTCCCTGTAGAGAATCCAGGATCTCCTTACTTCTAGATGATACTGCAGCAGGAATGTGCCAATCAACATCTGGCATATTGAAATCTCCTAGCAGTAGCACTTCCCCTTTCCTAGCAATGCTGCGTATGTTTTCAATTAACTCTCTGTCCACCTCTTCCTCTTGTGAGGGAGGTCTGTATATCACACCAATGCAAATAGATTTCTCTTTCCCTCTTTCTAGTTTAACCCACAATGCCTCCTCTCTCCCTTTTAAGCTCTGTAATTCCAAAGCTTTAATAGTAGTTTTTACATATAGTGCCACTCCTCCTCCCCTTCTTCCTACCCTGTCCTTTCTGAATAAAGTATAGCCAGGTATAGTTACATCCCAGTCATGGTTTTTTGTGAACCATGTTTCTGTAACTGCCACTAAATCCAAGTCAGCCACTCCCACCAAAGCTTCAACTTCAGGGATCTTATTTCCCATGCTACGGGCATTAATACACACTGCTTTCCATATGTTACCCCTGTTACCCATTTCCATAAAGGTATTTAATGTATCACCTACCTGGGGGCTTTCACTTACCTGGGGGCTTTCTTCACCCATCCCCAATGAATCTAGTTTAAAGCCCTCTTCAGTAGATTAGCCAGTCTACTACCAAAGATGCGTTGACCTTTCTTGGACAGATGGATGCCATCTCTGCTCTGCAACCCTTGGAACAGCATCCCATGGTCTAGGAAACCAAAACGCTCTCGAAGACACCATCCATGCAGCCATGCATTCATCTCCAGGATGCGAGCCTCTCTGCCTTGGCCTTTACCCTCAACAGGGAGGATTGAAGAGAACACCACCTGTGCACCTACCTGCTTCACCCTCTGTCCCAGAGCCATGAAGTCACTTTTGATACGTTCCGAGGTATACCTGGCAGTATCATTTGTTCCAACATGGATTAGCAACATTGGGTAATAGTCAGTGGGCTTGATGAGTCTCGGCAAACTCTCCGTAACATCTTGGATCTTGGCACCAGGCAGACAGCATACCTCTCTGGACATCAAGTCTGGTCGGTAGATAGATTCAGGAGTGATATGCGGAAATATTTCTTAACGGAAAGAGTAGTGTATCCGTGGAATAGTCTCCCAGTGGAGGTGGTAGAGATGAGCAACACAGTTCAAAAACGTAGGCAGGTGTGGGCTCTCACCAATACTTTATTAATCCATATGTGTAAAAGGGAGACCTGACCCGACACAGGCCGTGTTTCGATAAATTCTTCTTCAGGGGCTGGCTCACCTTATACTGAAAAACCATAATAGGAGTATGCTAACACAGTTGATATGTTGCACTGAAATTGAAACAACCTTTTGTAAATACTTGGACCGTCAATACTTAGCAATCATCGGAGCAGCATCGATTGCTCAGCGGCACCTTGCTAAATAGTGCTAAATAGCAAGGTGCCGCAATCGATGCTGCTCCGATGATTGCTAAGTATTGACGGTCCAAGTATTTACAAAAGGTTGTTTCAATTTCAGTGCAACATATCAACTGTGTTAGCATACTCCTATTATGGTTTTTCAGTATAAGATGAGCCAGCCCCTGAAGAAGAATTTATCGAAACACGACCTGTGTCGGGTCAGGTCTCCCTTTTACACATATGGATTAATAAAGTATTGGTGAGAGCCCACACCTGCCTATATTTTTGTACTGTGTTGCTGTTTACCTGCGTGGCAGTGTGCTGCCTTTGGTGCTGGTGGTAGAGATGAGGACAGTAACTGAATTCAAAAAAGCATGGGACAAACACAGAGGATCTCTAAAGGTAAAAAGGGGACTGTTGTAGTTGTTATGGAAGGATAGACTAGATAGGCCATGTGGTCTTTTTCTGTCATCATATTTCTATGTTTCTATGTTATAAAAAGCTAGTCATTGCATGTGAGAAGCGCTTATCAAACAAAAAAAACTGAGGGAGGAGAAATAATATTAGAATCACTGGGGTCTCAATTTAGTCAGCAATGGAAGTTTATTCCCCTGCAGTATGGAACTATAAGTGTCTGCAGTTGAAAAGACAGCCAAAAAACTATGCAAAGATTCAAGCATTGCCAAGTCAAAGCCTATGATGGCTAAAATCATAAATTAAAAAAAGTTCTGTAGAGTGTATGCTTTCAGAATATATGCGGAACAGGTACAACCATTTCAACATTTTTCAGACATTATCATGTCAATGTCCTCTTATGGAATTACTCAGAGAGAAGCGAAAGAACATTGGGGTATGTTTACTAAACTGCGGTAATGTCATTCGTGTTAGGTTCCGCGGTAGAGGTAGAGATGCCCATATAAAGGTGTGGGCATTGCATCGTTACAGCAAGTTGTAGCAACTAACGAGCATTACAAGGCGCCTTAGACTAACGAGTGTTTCAAGGCGCCTTGTAAGGCACCTTACAAGGAACATTACAAGGCGCCTTATAAGGTGCCTAGTAAGGCGCCTTGTATGGTGCCTAGTAAGGTGCCTTATAAGGTGCCTAGTAAGCTGCCTTATAAGGTGCCCATTAAGGTGCCTAGTAAGGTGCCTTATAAGGTGCCATGTAAGGTGCCTTGTAAGGTGCCCAGTAAAATGCCTTATAAGGTGCCTAGTAAAGTGCCTTGTATGGTGCCCTATAAGGTGCCTTGTATGGTACCTTATAAGGTGCCTTGTAAGGTGCCTAGTAAAGTGCCTTGTAAGGTGCCCTATAAGGTGCCTAGTGAAGTGCCTTATAAGGTGCCTAGTAAAGTGCCTTGTAAGGCGCCACGTAAGGCGCCCTATAGGGCCTCTTAGGCTAAGCGCCTTATTAGGCACCCTTGGACAAGGCACCGCAGAAGGCACCCTGGGCTATGGAACCATAAGTTAAGGTGGCCTAACAAGGTTATTGTGCCCTAGGTTAGTGTGCCCTAGGGGCTGCAAGGTGCCTCAGGATGACATGCATGACCTGTGTGGAAAAGAGACAGATGCAGCCATGAAACTAGACAGAGTACTCAGGAAAGGCAATGAACAGGTGAGTGAAGGAGGTAGAGCTGGGAACCGCTGGACCTGCCATTTCTGCGGGCATCCCATGTGGCTGCCAGTACTAATGAAAAACATGGTGGGGGCAGCTGTACCACAGCACAAGGTGTTGGCAATGTAAAGTACTGGAAAGACAGTTGGTGGCAGACGAGGGACTCTGTGTCCCCCAGTGGGGGCGGAGGTGGCAGGATAGTTACAATGATGGGTGGACAGAGGAGTGGTGTTGCCATGCAGAGCAGGCACAGGCGAAGCAAGCATGAAGAGGCGCAATGCAGAAAAGGGTAGCAGTGCAGGACATGAGGTGGCAGCCTGCACAGGCAGACAGGACTCCACTCAGCTGACAGATGCAAAGAGCCAGACCAGAAGACTGTCGCCCACTGTGGCGAGTCTCTTATGACCATAAGAACATAAGATATGCCATACTGGGTCAGACCAAGGTCCATCAATCCCAGCATCCTGTTTCCAACAGTGGCCAGTCTAGGTCATACGTACCTAACAGTTTCCCCAAAAGACACAGGTTCCACAATGCTTGTATTGGGTCAAGCATTGATATCCTGGGCTGGCAGCATATATCTGCAAAAAGATGAGTGCTAGAGGCATGCAGGGTATCTGAGTTGGGCACTCATGGGGGGGGGGGATTAATGGGGGATCGAACCCATGGACACATTTTTAAAGGTCATTGTATGAACCAGTGGGCTATACCTCTATAGCCTTATGTATAGCAGTGCCTGGGTATAGAGCAACTGCAGGTCACCGCATGGACCATCTGCTCTGTGTGCCAGGTTAGGGTAGCCGCACCAGCACCCATGATGCATTGCACATGAGGAACGGTGGTCTACATCAGGTAACCAAATGGGGTCTGCACCTCTCTGTTACCACATCCTGGTAAGATGGACTGCCGTGCGAGATACTGGCACAGAGTAGCTACAGACCATGCCATTTTGCAGGTTCTGTATTCACCCTGAGGGTAAGGATGGCTGCCAAGCACTAGGTCCAAGTACATGTGCTGCTACATATAGGTCCTGCTGCACATCCATATCACTAGTAGTGTGTGTCAGGTGTCCCAGGCAGTGTGCCAAAGGCACTTCTGTACCCATCTGTGTTGCACAGTCACAAGTGCCCCCATGGGACCACAGACCACCCAGATCTGTGTGTGCCCAGTGTTAAGGTCTGGCTTCCATAGCTGCCTGTTAGCAGGTCAGAGGGTTATGTACCATGTTCCCCCTACTGCTTGGGGTACTATACACTGTGCCCCCAAGGGCCCCCTAATACCCATCTTGTAGGTGGGGGTGTGGAGGGACAGGTGCCTGAGACCCTGGGACTGGCTGTGGGACCAGCAAGCCCCTGCCTGATGGCTAGGAATATCTCTCTAGAGCTAGTGTGCATAAGACATATCCTGTGACTGGAGCATCAGAAGAACAACATTAATACTGTCTGAATCCTTACTTGCCACATACCACAGTCTGCCATGCATCATCAGACAACACCGTCTGATTGCACCAGCATACACAGTGTCCTCCCGTCACTATGTGGGAACCTGGACATTCCATGGTCTCTGTTACGTCAGGGCGAGACTGTCCTCCCAGCACAACATGATTTAGCCACCCTGTCCATGCAGGTGGGGTTAGAAAACTAACATGTACCAGACATTGGACTACTTACTGTGCAGATGCAGCCTGCCCAATTTGCCCTTTCTGGCCCATACCCACACTACCTTGCTCCTCATTATGCACATTCACAGGTGATGCTGGTAACAGTTGGACAATGTGGGCGGTGGGGGGGGGGGAGAGAAGGTTTGCAGCCACAAAACTATGGATAGACATATGCACACACACTCCTTATTCAGCACTGTGCAATGGTAGGGGTGTTTGGCAATCCCAGCTGCCACACTGCCAACATTTCTGGACTGAGCAGGAGATAGCAGAGGTGCTGTGATGTTACCTGTAAATCTGTTCTGGAGCCAGCAGCCTGCCTGTACAGCATGATTTTCATGGTGGAACCTGTGTGAGTGGGTGTTTCTACCCCTGTTGGCCGCTGCTATGGGGATTGCATGGTTTGATGTTGTATATGCTTTGTAGGGTAAAATGTTGAGATGTGTTCTGCAGGGTCTGTAGCTGGGATCTGAACCTGTGACCCTCTGCTCTGAATCACACTGGCTGTGTGTACTGCACCACAGTGGGGCCACAGGTCCACAGCCCTCCCTGGGCCATACCTTTATGTCTCCTTTGAAAGGATTTTTCTGTTGCACTGCACACCACGTACTGGTACAGGGCATGGCTTGGGTCCACTGCAGACAGGTGTCACTATCCCCTCCGGCATGGACCCCCCCTCCCCCCCATGCTGTGCTAACATAACGATATGCTGGTGGTGCTTCTTGTGCACCATCTTAGGCCATCCACTGTTTAGGTAGGCAGGTGCCTATGGTGCGGCATCTAGGGTGGTGAGGCATACATGGACATTCCCACCCCCAACCCCCATCAGCGCCTAACAACATTCTGTACCTTCAACATTGTGGTGGGATGAATGTGGGTGAATTCTGTCTCTGCCCTGGCAAATATTGCCTAATGTGGACACGTTATTTGGTTCTTGTGTTTGGCCTTTGTCAGATTCTGTCTTTCACACTTCCAGTTTCTATGTTCTTATGTGCCACCTCGGTGCCTGCCTTGTCCACCCTGTGCCCCAGCTGCCCCCGCTACATGTCCCGCCTGCAGCCCCCTATGCCCCATTTGCACCATCACCATAATGGCCTTTCATACTGGGGCACTATGCTGTTGCTGGAATGGAGCATTACTATCACTTTTCTTGGGCTCACTGGCTATGCTGTACATTGCTGACACTAAATTGGTTTCTCTCTCCTGCAAATGTGCATCTAATGGCAGGTTTTCATTCACGTTAGGATTCAGCCCTTCAGTTCAGCGCGTTAGTATGGAGGGAGCCTCTCCCCACCCACTCCCCGCCCATTGACCCCTTCTCCCCGCCATCTCTCCACCCTCCACGGTGTTTACCGCGGCCAGGTATGCTAACATAACGCGCGTTAACGTTACATAACGATCGTTAACGTTACATAATGCGAGGTATGTAACGTTATCACAGTTTAGTAAACATACCCCATTGTTGTTAATTGCCGTTAAGTTGGTGTGAACTCCTGGCAACCCTCTGGATAGTTGACCTAAACTTTATTCGTTCTTCAGCCCTGTGGCTCATTGTTGATAGAGTGGTATTCAAAGCTGCTGTTATTGTATCGATCCATCTCATTGCTGGCCTTCCTCTTTCACAGTGACCACCTTGCCAAGCATTATGTCTTTCTCCAATGATCTCTCTCTTCACATGATATGTCCAAAGCATGAAAGATGAAGTCTTGTCATCTGAGCTTCTAAGGAAAGCTTAGGTTTGATCTCCTCTAGTACTGACTGGTTTGTTCTTCAGGCAGTCCACGGTATACACAGTATTCATCACCAGCACCATAATTCAAAGGCATCAATATTTTTCCTGTCAATATTTTTCACTGTCCAACTTTCGCATCCATATAACGTTATTGAAAATACAATGGTCTGGGCAAGTCAAATCTTTGTATGGAGAGAGACACCTCTGCTCTTGAAGATCTTGTCTAGGTCCTTCATAGCCATTCTACCAAGAACAATACGTCATCTGGAGTGGAGGAGTGGCCTAGTGGTTGGGGCAAGGTACTTCGGGCTGGAAGGTCGGGGGTTCAAATCCCACTAGAGGAAAAGCAACCTTGGGCCAGAAGGACTGGGGTTTCTAGTCCCACAGGTGCTCCTTGTGGTCTTGGGCAAGCCACTTAACCCTCCATAGCCCATGTTCCCTGTAAAATAGTTCTCTGTGTGCTGTGCTTTCCTGTCTAATCAATGTGTTTATACCTCAAAAATTTCCTGTCATGATTTGACAATTTCCAATCTGTAATCAAAACCGCTGCTGATCGCTGGAAGTAGCGGTATACAAATGTATACTAAATAAATAAATCTAATTTCTTGACTGCTAGTCCTTGTTTTATTGATTGTTGATACAAGTGATACAAGTGATACAAGTGGCCTAGTGGTTGGAGCAAGGTACTTCAGGCCAGAAGGTTGGGGGTTCAAATCCCACTAGAGGACAGCAACCTTGGGCCAGAAGGACTGGGGTTTCTAGTCTCACAGGTGCTCCTTGTGGTCTTGGGCAAGCCACTTAACCCTCCATAGCCCATATTCCCTGTAAAATAGTTATCTCCAAGTTATAATGCCCTGTTCAATATAAACCACACTGATGCAGAATAGCACAGTATATAAGAGAATGTAAATAAATAAGGCTGGCAACTATTTCAATTTCTTCTCCATCATGGAATAAGATACAAGCCATTAATCAGCTGTCAATAGTTTTCACTGTACTTTCATATAGCTTTGGGACTGTAGACTGGCCTCTTAAAGATCTTGAAAAACTGGACATAATGAACAAGAAAACTCCTCTGTGCTCATGAGGTAATTTATATGAACCAGTGTATGCCAAGAGTCTACATCCCTGGAACTGAGGAAGGACAGGGCCTCATACAAATCAATTATATCAACAGAGCTACTATCATAGGTATTCAGGCCTATTTAACAGCATCCTCAGATCCAAAATGCATCAAGTGCTAAAATGTGACAATAAATGTCCAGAATCTCTCTCCATCATTAAACTTGGACAAGCATTCTGAAGAATAGAAGGGATGGATGAGAATCCACCAACACATATAAGAAATGAAGTAATAGAATTTGTAAAACAACAGAAAAAACTCTTCAAAGAATCAGATCAACAGAGAAGGAAAAGCAATTGGCAAATGGATAAATATTGTGGGAAATACAAAGTGTTACTCCAGGAAATTCAAAGTGTAACTCCAGGATCCATTTATCGATGAAGAAATAAGATCCCAGATGTTTTACTAAAGAAAGTCCTGGAGAAGGACCTCCTGTGCACTGTTCCCTCTAAGCTGTGCGCGTGTGCGCGCACACACACCTCGCCGAGCAAGCGCACATACTTTACAGCAGAGCGCACAAAAATTACGGCTCTGATTCTGATAGAAAACAACACAGACGTCTTAAAATTTAAAAGTTATGATTGTAATTACTAGAAATTTCCCGCTTCATTTAGTAATCGTCCATTTTCATTTAATTCGATTAAAATCAATGTGGTGTACATACTGTATTCTGACGTGTAGTCAAATTTTAAAGTATATAACTCCGAGTGTCGTTATGTGGCGTACAAAAATGTAACCTTCCTTCAAAAGCTGCACACAGCTGATATTTTATGCGCACACAGCCTACAGAAAATTAGAGGGAACATTGCTCCTGTGACTCCAAAATTTAAAAATGGGAATGAACTAGATACCACACCATTCACAAAAGATGAAGTGTTAGAACAACTTGCAAAACTGAAAGTGGACAAGGCCATGGGACCGGATGAGATACATCCCAGGATACTGAAAGAGCTCAGAGAGGTTCTTGCAGGGCTGTTAAAGGATGTTTTCAACAGATCCTTGGAAACAGGAGAAGTTCCTCAGGACTGGAGAATGGCTGATGTTGTACCTCTACACAAAAGTGGTGACAGGGAAGGAGTGTCAAACTACAGTCCTGTGAGCCTTATCTCAGTGGCGGCAAAAGTAATGAAGGCGCTCCTGAGAGTGCGAATAGTGAACTTTCTCAAAGCCAACAGGTTGCATGATCTGAGGCAACATGGTTTTACTGAAGGATGATCTTGCCAAACAAATCTGATTGAGTTGTTTGACTGGGTGACCAGAGAACTAGATCAGGGGCATGCGATTGATGTCATCTACCTGGATTTCAGCAAAGCCTTTGATACTGTTCCTCATAGGAGGCTTATCAATAAACTCAGTAGCTTGGGGATAGATCCCAAGATGGTAAATTGGATCAGAAATTGGTTGACTGACAGAAGACAGAAGGTGATGGTACATGGAGCTCACTCAGATGAAAGAAAGGTGATTAGCGGGGTGCCCCAGGGGTCGGTCCTGGGCCCGGCACTGTTCAATGTATTTGTGAGTGATATTGCTGAAGGACTGCATAGAAAAGTCTGTCTTTTTGCAGATGGCACGAAAATTTGCAACAGAGTGGACTCCCCCGAGGGAGTGGTTAGCATGAAGAATGATCTACAAAAGCTGGAAGAATGGTCTAATGCTTGGCAATTAAGATTTAATGCAAAGAAGTGCAGAGTCATGCACTTGGGTAGCAGAAATCCAAGGGAAATGTACACGATAGGGGGCGAGAGATTGGTGTACACGGATCAGCAGAAAGACCTTGGAGTGATTATTTCTGAAGATCTCATGGTGGCAAACAGTGCGACAAGGCGGTGGCAAAAGCCAGGAGGATGTTGGGCTGCATACAAAGAGGAATTAGCAATAGAAAGGAAGAGGTACTTATGCCACTGTACAAGTCACTGGTGAGGCCTCACTTGGAATACTGTGTTCAGTTTTGGAGACCATATCTTGCAAAGGATGTAAAAAGACTGGAAACTGTTCAGAGGAAGGTGACCAAAATGATTTGGAGCCTGCGTCAGAAGCCTTATGAGAAGAGACTTGAAGACCTAAACATGTACACTTTGGAGGAGAGGAGGGACAGGGGAGATATGATTCAGACCTTCAAATACTTAAAGAGAAATAATTAACAAACAAACCTCTTCCAAAGACGGAGAAGCTGCAAAACTAGAGGGCATAACATGAAGTTACAAGGTGGTAAATTGAAAGGCAATGTCAGGAAATACTTTTTCACTGAAAGGGTGGTGGATGCTTGGAATGCCCTCCCGATGGTAGTGGTGGGGGCAAACATGATGATGGAGTTCAAAAGGGCATGGGACAGACACAGTGGATCCCTTTACAGCAACAAGAAAATATCAAAATAAACTGAACCATCTAATTCCTCAACAAATAGTGGTGTCCTACAAGGAGTGGTGGGTTCATCCCTAAACAAAGATATGGGGAGGGGTGGCTTGCACAGACCAGTGGGTGTACCTACTCTTGGCATCATGCTGGGCAGACTGGATGGACCATACTGGTCTTTATCTGCTGTCATTTACTATGTTACTATGTTAAAGATTTAATGGAAGAGGCTGACTTGGATTTATTGGTGGTTACGGAGATATGGTTCATGAACAACCATGACTGGGATGTAATTGTACTGGGCTATAGTGGCTCCTCTGACTGACCATTTCATTGCTTCTTTAGAGTCAAGAGTGGCCCCAGAGGACTGGAGAAAGGCACATGTGGTCCCTTTACACAAAAGTGGAAATAATGATGAGGTTGAGAATTACAGGCCGATTAGACTGACCTCTGTGGTGAGTAAATTAATGGAAATGCTGCTAAAACAGAGGATAGTGAGGTTTATAGAGTCCCATGGATTGCAGGATTGTTTTCTCCATATGGCATTTCTTCTATAATCCTAGAATCTTAAACATACCATGTGTCATTTACTCTGAATACATCTTGGTAGCAGCGTTTCATTAAAAAATATGGCGGATCATCTTATATTTATTCATTTAACATCTTTTTTATATTATTTTTCTACAAGTCAAGATGCTGTACAGGGAACTCAGTGCATTCAAGCATGATAAATTAACTGGTACAATTTACATATAACATTAAGACAGTTAGGTTGAAAGTAATGATATGTAACAACTGGTATTTAGTGACAAAACAAGAAATGTGGTGAAGAACGCTAACATAACTTATGTACAATACAATTGGCAAGCAATGGTAGTGATTGGTATGTGAAGGGTTGGTCTAGTGGGGGTCTGCTCCATAGAATTCAAGGAATATCAGGGTCTTCAGTTTCTTCTGACATTCTCCTGGAGATCTGATGGTTCTTAGCTGTGATGGTAGAGGTTTCCATAATGTGGGGGTGTAGAGGGAAAATGCCCAGTTATTTGTTCTTTGGCTTTTAGATAGCTTTACAAGAGGTAAGTCCAGGAGGTCCTGGGCCTGTTGTTGGTGGGTCTTCTTATTAAATCCTGGAGGCACTCTACTGATTGGTTGTTCAGCAACTTGTATGTGTTAAGGATGACTTTTAACTTAATTCTGGACATGATGGGTAGCCAGTGAAGTTGTTAGGGTGATATGCATTTGACATGAAGCCCTGTGCACAATTCTTGCTGCTGTATTTTGAGCGAGTTGTAAAGGATATAGAGTGTGCTTGGGCATGTCCTGGTAGATTGACTTGGTGTAGTCTAATAGCGGGGTAATGATTGCCTGGCAAACTGTGCGGAAGTCAACAGGGTTTAGAAGGGAGCAGAGGTTCTTTAGTAATCTGAGTTTGTAGTAGATGGATTTGGTGGTTTGCTTTATTTGTGCTTGTAGATTTAGGCACTGATCAAGCATGTCTCCAAGATATCTGACCTCAGTTTTGATTGTGAGGTCTACATTATTCATCATGATGGTTGCTGGTGGTTTGAAGGGGGGCTCTCTTATTACTTAGAGGACTTCAGTTTTGTTATAGTTGATGTTGAGGCTGTGTTTTTTTAGCCATTGAGTGATTGCCGTGAAGCATTTGGATAGTGTGGAGTAGTCAGATGTGGGAGTGGAAAATGGTGTGTATAACATGATGTCATCTGCGTATATTTCACAATTGATATTAAAGCTTCAGATTATGTCACACAATGGTTGGATGTGTATGTTGAACAGAATGGAGGAGAGTGTAGAGCCTTGGGGGACCCTTGAGCAGATAGAAGGGGAGGGAGTTGTGGGTTCCTACATTTATTTGTTGCTTGCGATCGGAGAGATATGAATGAAACCATTTGATGGTGGTGTCTTGAAGTCCGAAATCATGGAGTCTGTTGAGTATTAGTTGATGTGATATGGAATCAAATGCAGCTAGAATGTCTAGGAAAAGCATGATGAATCCTTGTGATGTGTGTTCTGTACCAGCCATGAGCATATTAAATAATGAGGTGAGGAGGGTTTCAATGCAGTATTGTGCGTGAAAGCCATGTTGTTGTTGGTCTAGTAGTATGTGGCTGTCTACATGGCTTTGTAATTGAATTTGGACTGTTTTTTCAATGATTTTAGCAACAAAGAGGATGCTGACAATTGGTCTGTATGAGGCTGGGAAGCCTGGGTCCAGGTTGGTGGGTCCAAAAATAGATTTGAACCCACTAATCAGAGGCTTCAGACCTTCTATTCCAACCAATCACTCGATATGTAGGCCATGATTCACATTCTTGAAGACTTCTCTGACAAAGAATACCTTCCACTCAATACAGGCATTTAATCTATCTGGTTCAAGTGACCAAAGTTTGTATATCTAATGTAACATGATCTTTTACCAATATCCTCCTCTCATATTTAATCTAATTTGATCAATTGCCATACATTGTAAACATGAAAAACAATGTTGTACTGTAATATGATGCTGCACAATCGAGGCTTCCTCCCTCAACCTATTTAAGCAGGATTTTTGCTTTGTCAAACATAGGGGTATGTTTACTAAACTGCGTTAGTGCAAATCGTGTTAGGAGCCGCATTAGTGAAAGGAAAGCCAAAAAAGGACATGGGCGGGACATCGTAACGACTAACGCGCGTTCCAAAAACTAACGAGCGTTACAGGGCGCCGTGGCGCGTTAAGCATATGAAGGCGTACAGACACAAATCATTGAAACAGAGCTGTAGCACAATGGTTAGTGTACTCATCGCTGTTACAGGCAGCACGGGTTCGAGTCCCCAGTGTGCCTAATGCAGAATGCTGTCCCAGGCAGCACCCTGTACATTACATAGGGAAGGAGGAGGCATGTTTTTCTTTACGTTCAGTAGTTGTTAGTGAAACACACTCTTGCAGTGCGCATAGCCATGTACGTTGGTACGTGCGTGGCTGCATGCGTTGTTACGGGCGTAGGTACGTGCGTTGGTACATGCGTACAATCGTGCGTGGGTATGTGTGTTTTTACCAGCTTGGGCACCTTATAGTACAGACAATTTAGGGTGTCTTGCACTTATGCACTATGCTAACAGATGTACGTGTGATGGCCTATGGTTTATCAGAGCCTGAGAGCAGGCGCTGGATCTTCCCAGGGTTGGATCGTGCCAGTCAGACCCATGATGCACTGCACATGCAAATCAGCTGTCCACAGATACACACCATGGGGAATGCACCCCCACAGCACCTCGGCCTGGTAGGGGGAAGTGACCATGTGCACCCCCACAGCACCTCGGCCTGGTAGGGGGTACTGACCGTGTGTTGTACTGGCACAGAGTAGCTACACACCGTCACATTGTGCTGGTACTGTGCTCACCCTGAGGGTGCAGTGAGGCACCCAGCACCAGGTCCACAGCACCATCCATGGCTGAAAGAAGCCATGGCGCAGGTCCAAAGCAGTGTTAATGTGCAAGATAGGTAGTTTCTGCACAAACACCTTGCAGTCAGGTGTAGCCCCCATGGACGACCCCCCCCCCCCCCACCGGGTGGCAAACAGGGCCTCCCAACAATAGATCCACCTTCTACCTCCCTGCAAAGGTGGCAGTAGAGAGGAACATCAACGCCAGTTCTGGTGGGGAACAGACACCCCACAGGGCAGGCACCACAGCTCTGTACACAGACAGACATCAGGCCTGGATATGGTAAGCTGCATCCCACCACTATCTGATATACTCCTGCAGCAAGCCATCAGCCACTGCAAGCCACTCCATCAAGACACATACCAGCTGCAAACAGTCTGCTAGTTAGTCCATAATGCATGTGCCCAGTGGATATGCATGCACCCAGAACTGGGATGTCAGCATACACAGCAAGCAGATAAATCAGTGACTGGGCCCCAAAAGGAAACCCATATCTATCACATGAGAGAAATACTATATAGCACTATGGGGGTGCCTAGCCATGCTGTGGTCACTGCACAGTCAGGGTGAGAGTGATCTCTCAGCAGGACATACTGAGGTCACCCTGTCTGTGTAGGTGGTGGCCAGGCACTAAAATGTGCCTGTCACTGCCCTATGCCCTGTGCAGATGCACCCTGGCCAGGCCACCCTGTCCGGCCTATACCCATGGTACCTTGCTCCTCATTATGCACATTGGCAGCTCAATACTGGCAACATTGCTGGCAGTGTGGGCTGTGGAAGGTGTTTGCAGCCACCACACACTGGATAGACAGACAGACACCCCCACACCTATGCCAGCATTGTGCAACTATAGAGGTGTTCAGCAGCCATACCCACCACACCAGTCCTGGGCACAGTTCAGGCATGGATATTGTACGCAAGACTGGTACGCACTGTCAGAGACCAGACCTGCAGCACACACCACAGACAGCAGAATGATTGTTATGGTGGAGCTCACTGAGCAAACTGTGCTTAATGTAGGAATTGATATCTGCCAGTTATCACAGGAAACTTTTGATAGCTGTGTACCATATACCCAGGTGTAGGGTGGCATTGCTAAGGTATGCAACTGCTAGTATTGGGAGATACAGGCAGGGCCCAATGTCCTGCTTCTCCAGGAGGCATTGGCCAATGGGGCCTGTGGGTGTGTCTGGCCCTGTTGGCTGCTGCTTTACGGCAGAGTTCCCCAACTCCAGTCCTGGTGTTCCAAACCTGTTCGGGTTTTCATGCTGTCCCTCATAAATATGCATGAGCTACATCTGCATACCATGGGGGTGGTGCATAGATATGCAGCACAGGCATCTTTATTAGAGGCAGCATGGAACCTGAATGGTGTGGGACCCTCCAGGACTGCAATTGCGAGACTCTGCTCTGGGTAATGCGCCTGTTTCTGATGTCTGTGTTTGGTGTGGTATAATATAGGCGTATTAACCATGCGTATGTTCTCTGCAATAAAGGGGTGTCTTTACTATCACTGTTTAGTGGTGGGTAAAAATATGGGGACTGGGTTGGCAGGAGCCCCAGCTGGGATTTGAACCTGTGACCTTCTGGTTTTATAGGCACTGGCTGTGTCTGTTGCACCACACTGTGGCCACAGAGGTGGTGCAGTCCCTGGAGTTAGTTAAAGCGGCTTGACGAGTCAGAAACCCTGCTCTGCACAGGTTTACTGTGGGCTCATTTACCTTGTATGGAGACAAAGGTGCACATAAACCTCAAAACAGACCTCAAAAAAAGGGGCAAACACCCATAACCAAGCTGGGCAACAATGATATCATTGGGCAACATTACTCACCACTCCCAGGAAAGCTCCATCACAATGAAATGATCTTTGAAAGGGTCTACGGAGCGTAGACCCTTCCAAACATCATTTCTTTCTTTGGTGCTTTCCAGGGAGTGTTGTTCATTGTTGCCCATTGCTATCACTGTTGCCCAGCTGAATTGTGCTTTTTACAATGTTTCTTGTGGTCATTCTTAAGGTTTTCTGTGAACTTTTGGTCTTTGCACATGTATCACACTGCTCACGTTTTGTAGGTTTCCCCGGTTTTGCTGTACATTGCTGACGGAAATGGTTTCTCTTCCCTTTAATATGCCTTTAACGACAGGTTTTCATTCGCGTTGGAATTGAGCTCAGAAATTCAGCACGTTAGTATGAGGGGAGCCTCTCCCCGCCCACTATCCGCCCATTGACCCCTTCTCTCCGCCCACTCTCCACCTTCTGCGCTGTTTTAACGCGCCGCGGAGGTTTACGATCGTTAACTGAGGTTAACGCGCGTAAAGTACGTTTAACGATCGTTAGCACGTCAGAACGCGCGTTCGGACGTGCTAACGATCGTTAAACGTACTTTACACGCGTTAATCACGATTACCGCACTTTAGTAAACATCCCCCATAGTCTCAAATGTCTTTTAGCTTTACCAAGTACACTTTATTCCAAGGGCACCAGATTGCACATATTGACAAAGTCAGAATCACAGGATATCCTTTGCATCAGCCTATACTGTCAATTGTCATCTGGATTAACAAAGATGGAACCCTCACAGGTTATCTCACAAATCTGATAGCGGACACATTTAAAGTGATTGCAAACTTCTTCCATTCTTCTTTGCTTGTGAGGCAATGCTGCCGAACATAACAGATCTTTTAAATTGCTCCTCCTCTTATAAGCAAAACATGAATCATTGTCTCCCCTCCTTTTGTATATACTCCTTTGCCCCTGCTGTAAGAATGTTATAGTTCATTTTAGAGGTTAACCTCATAATCTTCCAAGTTTTGACTCCAGGTTCTATGTATCTGTACCTGTTTGTTACCAGTTCTTTGTAAACCGCTTTGACGCTGTGATAAAGCGGTATATAAAAAAAGCTAAATAAATAAATAAAGAAGTGGACATTGGTCTAGTGAATTACTCGTAGTATATTCCAATGTTTTTTAACCACTGATGCAGTTTTAGAAGACAATGCAAAATACTCAGACACATGGAAAGTCATTTTCATCCTTTTTTTGCTCTGGTGCTCATTTTCCAATAACACTTCCTAATAACAAAGATGTTAAAAAGAATCTGACCAAGGACAGATCCCTGGGGCACACCACTGGTAACCTCCTGAGCTCCATTTACCTGTACTCTTTGTTGCCTCCCACTCAACCAATTTCTAACCCAAGCAGTAACTTTAGGGTTTATCCCTAGGGTGCTTAGGTTGTTTATAAGTTGCCTGTGCGGAACGGTGTCAAAGGCTTTAATGAAATTTAAATACACCACATCTAGGACTCTTCCTCGATGTGACTCCCTGGTCATCCAGTCAAAGAAATCAATCATATTTGTGTGACAAGACCTGCCTCTGGTGAATCCATGCTGCCTCGGATCCGGTAATCTGTTGGACTCCAGAAACCTCACTATTTTCTCTTTTAGCAGCGCTTCCATTGCCTCCATTGCCCATGTTCCCTGTAAGTATTAGTGTATGTGTCTCATATCCCCGTGTGTTAAAATGTATCCCCCAATTGTGTTGTGACCGTGTTGTGACCATAAAGTATTCCGCAAAAAAGTGAAAACCTATCTCTTTTCTAAACATTACAACAACTCAGATCATCCCTCAATAGACTTAGATAATGGCTAACCAGTTTTTATCTAACAAATCCCAAATGACCTACACATACAATTCTTCATAGCTGATACTGTACTTTGAATAACACTTAAGCCCCACATAATGTGTATTTGTACATAATGTATATAGTTTACACTGTTCTATACTGTTCTGTATTAACACTAGTTGTTTATCTTATTGTTACTTGATCATATGATGTTTTATGTAAAACAAACTCCGATTTGTTACCTGTTGTTTATTGTGAACCGCAACTGAACTATGGAAGATGCGGTATATAAATCATTGTTAAATAAATAAATAAATCTCTCCCAGCTTGCCATCTTTTTTGCAGCGAAGATTTTGTCCTTTCGCTCCACCTTCCCTGCCTGTCCCTCCTCCTCTCTTTCCTCTCCTCTCTCCTCTCTCCTCTTTCCTTCCCCAGCCTCCCTTAACCCACACCTGGTCCACTTTCTCACTGATTTCAGAAGTCAGTTTGTCAAAATCATTTTCCTCGGCTAGGAAAACCACATTGCACTAACCCCATTCCCTCTGCCTGACTCCTAGAGCCTTCGCTTGCCCTTCTTCCCTTTATTCAATCCATTCTCAACACCAGCCTCACTTCTGACATCTTTCTCACACCCTGGAAACATGCTCTTGTCCACCCGCTTTTGAAAAAACCCACTCTGGAGCCCTCCGATCCGTCTCACTACCGTCCTGTCTCAAACCTCCCCTTCCTTTTCAAAATTCTGGAGCAATCTGTTTTCTCACAGATTTCTCAACATTTGGAATCTATTCACTATGGGGGGCATTTGTCCCAGAAATAGTGGGGATGGATGTCCCGTTGGGACGTCCATCTCCACTATTCATGCCTCTGCTGGCCCCATCAAAAGCCTCCCCATACAAACAACCCATTTTTACGGGGAGGCTTAGATGGAGGCAGGAGGGGGCATTCTGGAAGTGGAGCAAGGGCAGGGCATGGGCAACCCATAACCCCAGATGTACAGGTCCAATTCTGAGGTTGGCCCTGTATGTCCCGGGTCGTGAACTTAGATGTGGGACTTATTCCAACGTAAAGGTGGAATAATTCCCCTTAGATGTCCGGGAATCCTGCTGCCGGGCATGGATAGCAATGTAGGGGGTGCAGGAAGTTCTCCGCAGCTGAACCCTGGCCATGGGAGGCCAGATCGAGGGTTCAGCTGTGGGGAAAGAAGTAAATCAGCGGTGGACGGCATTCACTGCTCCTGAATGGATCCGCGGTGCAATGGCGACGGGACACCATGGCACTGTGGCTCCATTCAGAAGCTGACTGAGATAGCCAGGCAGGCAGCTGTGCATGCAGGCCGATCAGAATCAGGGCCTGGCCTGCACGTTTAGACCCTAGACCCAATTCTGATCCCACGGGCACATCTAGTCCCTGCGGGATCAGAATCGGATCTACCTCTGAGCATTCCAATTCTGACCAGCCGCACAGGGGTGTGGATGCCCACATTGGAATGTGCCGATATCTGCACTCCAGTCAGTCTGGCTTTAGATCTGGGCACTGCACCAAATTCATTCTGTTAGCATTTCTGAATGAGCTTCATACCTCTCATGACCAGGGTGATATATCACTTGCACTTTCTCTTGATCTGTGCTCCGCTTTTGATCTAGTTGACCACTTTACCCTCCTTTCACATCTCTATACAGCTGTTGTTTCAGGGACAGTTTTGCAATGGTTTCACTCCTTTCTCTTCTTTCAGTCCTTCTCTGTTATCTTAGGCCCCACATCCTCAGCAGCAGTTCCCCTCTCATGTGGTGTCCTCCAGCGATATGTGCTTGCCCCCCCCTCCTCTTTAATGTTTTTCTGGCCCCCCTCACTCTACAAATCCAACAATCTGGCTTATCGGCATGCTATTATGCCGACGATATTATTATCTTGCATCACACTTCCCCTGCGGCACCTGATCTCAGTCCACTGAACTCCTGCCTCACACTTCTTTCTAACTGGCTTGCATCAAATTTCCTTCATCTTAATGCCTCAAAAACATCTGCCATCTGATTTACTTTTGGTGGCCCTACCTCCTCTCTAGCCCCTTCCATTTCTAGGTCCTCAGTTTCACTGGTTACTTCTCTCCACTATCTTTGTGTCACTCTGAACTCGTCCCTCTTTTTCCATGAACACATCTCACTGCTGGTGCACAATCTTTTTTCTCCCTCAGACAGATAAGAGCCCTGCATCCTTCCCCGGATTCCTCTTCTCTTACCACTCTCTTCTCTCCCTAGTTATAGCATGTCTTGGTTATTGTAACTCCATTCTTGCCAATCTTCCTCAGTTTCAGCTCCGTCACCTATAACTCATTCAAAATAACGCTGATCGGATCATCTCTCATGCAACTCGCTTTGATCACATCACACCACTTCTCATCGGTCTCCACTAGCTTCCTGTACAATACCGAATTCACTACCAAGATACTTATCTCAGTTCACAAGACCATCTACTCACAGACTCCTCAGTATCTATCCGATTTCCTCCATTTCCATAACCCAGTTTGCAGCTTTTGTTCCGCTCACATCAATCATCTTCACCATCCATCACCAAACAAAGCCCACCTTGAATACACTCGCCACTCTGCTTTCTTCCTCTTGGGCACCTGCCTATAGAATTCCCTCCCAACTGCCCTCTGCCTAGAACCTTCCTTCCCCAAGTTTAAGTCTCTTCTCAAAACTCACGTCTTTCTCTTTGCTTTCGATCTACCTCTTACCGCTTCTTAACTTTTCCTTTGCTATTTTTCTCCTCTTCTTTGGTTGTATGACTGACTGTCCTCTGTCCTGTTGAAGGTTGTAATTCCTTTCTCTGTTTTCCAGCCTTTGACCTCCTTTTGTGTAATTTATAATATTGTAAATCGCCCTGACATCATAAAGGGAAGTATAGAAAATGTATAAATAAAGATAAAGGTAAAGATTCATTGAGGTGGCATTAAATGTGTTTGCACTAATGGCAACAGATAATATATATTATTTTAGCTACCTAAACCACACAGTAAGTCCAAAATGCTCACAGTATGTGCAGGGGGCATTCCTTTGTTAGCCCCTACAGATACTGTAGTGGTTCTGGATTTACTGACAATAAGTGCACCTGCACTAAGGGCAGCAAACATGGTTAGTGCAAGCTAATAATGCCCGTGCTAGCTGTGACTTGCCATTGATTCCTCTGTTCTACCCTTGACCCACCCAGTCCCTTCCCCATCATGTGCTATCCGGTTAGCATGGGATTTTTAGCACAGGGACCTATGCTACATTTTAGTACATTGCTCAAACTGTGCACTAAACCCCAAGCTACTGGGTAATGCACTTCGGTAAACATGTCTCTGCATGCGCTAGAATATTTTTAACATATAAATTGATCGTGTATGAGCTAATTTATTTATTTATTTATTTAGCCAGATTTGTATCCCACCTTATCCTTCAATCAAAGTGGTAAGGGGGACGAGGTAGAACATTTAACATTGGAGGCAAACATACATATATTCTGGGGGTTTTGCCCCAGGAGGGATGATGGTGCTAGATGCTTCTTATTGTCAGGGTGGGAGTTAAGGTTCTTGTTCAAAGGAGGCCCTGAACAAATAGGTTTTGAGGGATTTTCCCTTGTGCTCTTAGTTCTTCAGGGAGGGTGTTCCAAAGGTCTGGCGCTGAAAATGAGATGGATCTTCTGTATGTTGATTGCTTTGTTTTGTGGTATCCGGCTGGGGTGAAGAGTCTGTTGCTGCCTTAGGGTCTTCTGGGTCGGCTGCTAGTGTCTCTGGTTACTGTAGTTTGTAGAATATCTGCTGAGCATTGGTGTAAAATCTTGAATATGGTTAGTGTTGCTTTGAATTTTGCCCGTGCTGCTATGGGTAACCAGTGCAGTTGACGGAGCACTGGTGTTATGTGCTCGAATTTGGGTGTGCCTGTGATTATGCGGGCTACGGTGTTTTGCACCATTTGAAGTGGGTGTACAGCATTTTTGGGGAGTCCTTGATATAATGAGTTTCCATAGTGCAGTATGGGGGTGATGACTGCTTGGCACACTGTGCGGAAATGTTCTTGGCTGAGTATTGGCTTGAGTCATCTGATGATCTTTAAACAGTGGTATGCTTTCACTGCAGTTTTGTTTATGTGAGATTGTAGGTTTAGGTTCATGTCTATGGTGACACCAAGATACTTTACTTCCTCCTTTGTTACAATTGTCCTGTGTAGTATGTTGATCTCTTGGGGTGGGTTGAATGTGGTGCTCCTGGTAACAAACATTGCTTCGGTTTTATCAAAGTTTACTTTGAGGTTGTTGTTGGCGAGCCAAGTGTTCATATGTTCGAAGCAGTTGGTCATTGCTGTTAAGTCAGATCAATTGGGGTATACACCATTATATCGTCTGCGTATAGGTGATATTGCATGTTGTGTTGTTTGATGATGTTGCATATGGGTTGGATATAGATGTTGAAAAGTATCGATGAAAGGGCAGATCCCTGTGGTATTCCTTGCATGGAGGGAAACTGTTGATTTCTTCTGCCCGCATTTTACTTGCTGTGTGCGGTTGTTTAGGAAGGAGGTGAACCATTTCATGATTTTGTAGTCTAATTTCTTGAAGGTGTCATGGGAGTATGGGGTGTGATACCGTGTCAAAGGCAGCAGAGATATCAATGAAGATTAGTAAAAATCCTTTCTTTATTTTGTCTATCCCCTTCAGTAGGTTGTCGAAGAGGGATGTGAGCAGAGTCTCCACGTTGTGCTGTGGTTTAAAGCCATGTTGATGCAAGTCTAGTGGGGCATTTGGGTTCACGTGGTCCTGTAGTTGTCTTTGCACTACTTTTCGATGATTTTGGAGATGAATGTCAAGCTGGAGATTGGTCGGTAAGACTTTGGATCTGAGGAGTCTAGCAAGTTGTTTTTCAGGATTGGTCGTATGGTAGCTTGCTTTAGCGTCTATGGAAGGTGCCCTTGTTGGAGTGACTGTTGTACTATTTTGTGCAGGTGGTGGCTTAGTTGGTTCTTGGGTGCTTGGATCCACTCCACTGGGCATGGGTCTGCTGGAGCGGTTGTTGTGTTGAAGGAGCCCACAATGTTTTCTATTTGCTGTATTGTTGGTATAGAGAAGTCGTTCCATGTTTGGTGGGTTTCTTCGCGGGGTTGGTTGTGAGCTGTCACCACTGGGGTGTAGTCTGAGGTGGGCATGTTGTTTGTCGGGTTCGCGTTCTTGTTTATCAGGTAGTTTGCAAATTTTTGGGGGTGTAACTGGTGTCCACTGTGTGGTGGGGTCTCTATTGTGAGTTGTTGTACTATGTTGAATAATTCTCTTGGTTTGTTGGCTGACTTCAGTATGAGGTTGGTGTGATATTGCAGTTTGTGGTTGTTGATCAGGTCATTATAGGCTTTTTGTTCGGACCTGTATTTGAGTGCTGCTTCTTGTGACTTGGTACGTCTCCATTTTCTCTCCAGTCTTCTGAGCATCTGCTTTGCCTCTCGGATCTCACCTGAGTACCAGGGTGCTTTGGTTTTTCTTTGGGCATGTGTCTTTTCTTTGCTTGTCACTGATGCTGCTTTGGATAGGTTTGAATTCCATTTGGTTATGGCTTCATCTATGTCATTGATGTCTAGTTGGTAGGTCTAATTGGTAGGTCTACATGCACACGAGCAATTTGTGCACCTTAAATTTTTAAGCACCTAAACAAACTGAATGCATGCTCACAAATGTGCCTCCCTAGTGGAAAACTACTTGAGTAATGAGAAACTAGCTCCATAATGCTACTCATCCTTCCTAGCAGACACTTCTCTCCTGGTAACATTCTTCTGATGACAAACCTTATGGCTACAGCTGATGATGGCAACACACTCCTTGGTTTCTAACTATTTTTTTTTATGTTTTAGTGTGAATCCATATAATGGTGATCTGTAATTGTATGTGTAAATGTATTTATTTTATTTATTTAACATATTTGTTATACCATTTTTCTACTAGTCAAGAAGGTTCACATATAACTCAGTGCATAGAACAATGCAATTTCAACAGTAGGGTGCACATTACAGTAAACACACAGTTATTTATTTTATTTTATTTATTTGATTTTATATACCACACTATTTCAAAATCAGCGCGGTTTACACAGAACAAGAATAAATGGTTTACATTAAACAGGCATCACAGAACAATACAATAAACGTCTAGCATTGCACAATAAACAATAAACATATTACACTGAACAGGGCATCAGCTTGGGTAGTAACAGGGAGAACTAAGTTACAAGCTGGTATGTGGTCCATAAGCAGTTAGGGTGATCGGAGCTAGGGCTAGCAGCAAAGACTATAGAGTAGCTCTGGTATAAGTTTACAGTACAGTTGGAACAAATGAGTCTTTATTGCTTTACTGAAGGTTGACAGGTTGGAGATGGATCAAATCGGGGCAGGGAGAGTGTCCCAAAGAGTTGGTGCTTATAATGAGAAAACTCACTTCTTAGTAGCTTGGGAACTCTTTCTTATTGCTGAAGGGATGGTGAATGTTTGTCATGTCTGTTCTTCTCATTCTGTTGTTTGGTGCCCATTGTATGATTTCCACAGGGAAGACTGCAGAGAGGTTATGCAGTACTTCAAATGTCGTCAAAAGAGTTTTGTAATTTAGGTGGCTCACTACTGTGAGCCAATGCAATTGCCTTAGGATGGGCGTGACATGTTCAAATCTGGAGGTTCCAAACAGGGTTTGGGCTGCAGTGTTCAAGGTCATTTGAAGAGAATGACGTGTGTAGCCTGGCAGGCCAAGGAGAATGATATTTGCATAGTCAAAGTGTGGAAAGATAAGCGCCTGAAATATGTGAGAAAGTCAGCAGCCTTCAGCAGTGGACGTAGATGATGAAGGATCCTTATTTTGTGTTATACTGCCTTGGTAACATTATTTATGTGTGTTTCCATACTCAGTCATTGATCCAGGGTGACTCCTAGATAACGTACTTCTTGCTTTGTCATCAGTTCTGCATCTTATACCCATAGGAACGATGTTGGGATGAAGGTTGGTTCTTTTGTGATAAACAACACTTCAGTCTTCTTGCAGTTCACTCTCAGGCTGTGTGTACAGATCCAGTCTGAGACTGCATTAAAGCATTCCATAATCTTGGTGTAATTGGAACTGTCCATGGAGAATGGGGTGTATAGACGTGGTATAGTATGTTGTATGATTGGATTACAGAGCAGATTGGCTGGATGTAGTTGTTGAAGAGCAAGGCAGATAGAGATGAACCCTGCGGAACTCCTTGCATCTGCTGGTATGTGGATGATACCTGAGCACCTATGCGCATCAGTTGTTGGCAACTTGTTAAGCAATGGCAGATTAACATATAACTATTTACATTGTGTTATTGGGTTATGGATGAAGCACAGGAAACTGTTCCTAAATCCATATCTGACCCATAGTGTTCTATGAGCAGGAGAGTTTTTAAGCTTTTATGGAAGTCGCTGGTCAGCTGAATGGATCTTATTTGAAGTGGCAGAGAATTCCACAAGGAGGAGGCGTATAGGGCAAATGCCCTGTTGTTGGCTCTTTGACTGTTTAAGGGTTTATTTGTGGGTATTGCAAGCAAGTTGAGTGTGGATTTTATCTTGGGTCTGTTGGAGCTGTTGTTCACTAACAGTGGAGCGAGATTGTCCGCAGACTGCTGGTTTAAAACTTTGTGGGTGGTTAGGATGATTTTATATCTGACCCTGGTTATAATAGGCCGCCAGTGAAGCTGTTTGAGGAGTGGAGTGATGTGAGTTTGTTAAGATTTTGCTAATATGGTTCTGGGTCTTGTATTTTGCGCCAATTGTAGGGGGTATAGCGTGGTTGTTGGTAGTCCCTGGTATATAGAATTGCAGTAATCAAGTATCAGTGTGATGACTGCTTGGCAAATTGTGCAGAAATCCATTGGTGAGAGGAGCTTGCATAAGCTATTTATTTATTTATTTATATATTTATTTATTTATTTAAAGTCTTTTCTATACCACACTTTTTAAAATCAGCTCGGTTTACAGTCAACAACAAATTTGTACAGTCCTGGCAGGGCCGGTACTGTACTGACAATGAACAGGATTTGCAACTTGGATTAACTGGGGTAACTATGTACAGGCTGCACAGCTAGGCAGCGTGGCAGTTCTTTTAAGTAACTATATACAGGCTACGCAATCGGGCCACCAATGGGTGGTGGCGACAAGGGCTGCTTGGCCACTATTTACACAATTAGGTGACTATTTACAAGTGCATACCAGGGTGTCTGTTAGTGCTGTTGTGCCGGGCTGGGTCTGTGTATTGTGCGTGTGTTGGGGGGGTTGTCTTGGCGGTTGAGTGTGACTGCTTGTATTGTGGGTGTGCTGGGGGGGTTGTCTTGGTGGTTGAGTGTGACTGGTTGTAGCGTGTCCTCTTTGTGAGAGTAGTGCTGGAGGAAGAGGTGGTATTTCAGGACCTTCTTGAATTGGGTAATGTCGATGATGGACTGGATGGTGGGCGGGAGGGCATTCCAGCATGTGGGTGCATAGTACATGAAGGCTCTGTTTCTTGTTGCTTGAGAGCATTTTGTAATTTTGCTGGGGAATCTCAGTGTGTTGGCAGCGACTGACCTTCTGACTCTGTTTGGGGGAGTGGGAAGGGTGAGGTCAGTGATGGAGGAGGCGGTGAGGCCATTGATGGCCTTGAAGGTTAGCAGTAGTTAAAGTATATAGTTTAAAGTTAACCTGTAGATAGTTATCCCGGTTATCCCATGTGTTATTTTTCCCTGTTCTTTGTAAACTCAATGTTGCCTGTATGCATTGCAGTATGTTTTGTTCATTGTACACCGCGCTGATTTTAATAGCGCGGTATAGAAGAAATGTTAAATAAATAAATAAATAAAGGAGAGTCTGCAGTGGACCGACAGCCAATGAAGGTGTTTCAGGATTGGTGTAATACGGTCTCTCCTGGCGGCTCTGTTTAGTATTCTGGCAGCTGCATTCATTGCAAGCTGAAGTGGGTTCAGCGTGTTTTTTGGAAGTCCTTGTAGGATTGCATTGGTGTAATCAAAGTGGGGGATTATGAAGGCTTGATAGATTGTGCTGAAGTCGTCTGGCTCGAGTAAGGGTCGTAGATGCCGGACTGTCCATATTTTGTGGTATACTGTCTTTAATATGCAGAGCTTAAAATAGATGGCCTCGGTGTACACGAGAATGTTCTCATCATGTAAAAAGTACAGAAAAACAATACTAAACTCTTGAGAGATAAAATGGAAAATAAAGTCGGAGGAATCAGGGAAAACTGAAATACAGGTAATGAGAGGAACATATTTCCAACACTGCGCAACTATTAAGCAGTTTCAATGCTGAATTTCTAACTTTTTTGTATTCCACCATCTCAAGATGCAAGCTCATTATTTAGTTTCTTCTAACCTAAATTCAAAGCTCTGCAATAATATAAATAGCTAGCAGTACTTTATGGCATTTGTGCCAATATTCAGCCTTTAGGTGGTGCAGCTGTGTCAGTGTCTGTATTTCAGCAAGAACTTGGACACAGCAACTTTTGCAAGTCATTTACATGTCTAAATAATGAGTTGTCTAGGTAAACTGGCTATCTGAAAACTGCCCAGCCTTTACCGGCTAAAAGTTGGGAAAGAACCATGTCCCTCTTAGTAGACTTGCATTGGCTTTCTGTTGCAAGTCAAACTGGCCTAGAAGTTAGATCTGAGGTAAAATACCTGGGAGTTACCATTGACCAGCATCTTACTTTCCAGCCATATATAAATGAAGTAACACAGTGCATCTACAACAAGCTGCAGTCACTCTGCCAATTACAATCCCGACTTGAGCCTCATGACTTCCCTACAGTCTACCAGGCAATGATACTACTGCACTTTGACTTCTGCAAGGCATCCCAAAAAGCTCCTTACATCTGCTTCAACTTACACAACATACAGCTGCGTGAATTCTGACATGCTCACCTTGAGCCAACCTCATCACGCTTATTCTAAAGGAGCTGCATTGGTTACCTCTCCTGAGTTACTTTAATTATAAAACACTCATGACAACCTTCAAAGTAATCCATCAACTATCCCCTAGAGTTGATAGATTACTTTGAAAACCACCTAAGGAGAAGCAACACATCAAACCTATTGAGCCAGCCTCTGGTGCTAACCAAGTGTAACAAGTCAACTTCATTTATTTAACAATTTTTTAATATTGCTTTATCATGTCAATCAAAGCAGTCTATGTTGTAACTTAAACCTGGTAACATACATTAAACAGGGACATTGATAACTTGGATTCTTCTGAGCAATGGAGGGTTAAGTGACTTGCCCAAGGCCACAAGGAGTGCTAGTGGGAATCAAACCCTGGTTGCTTGGTTCCCAAGCCAGTGCTCTAACCATTAGGCTACTCCTCTACTCCTTGTGCTAGGGCATTCTCCCTTTAAGTCCCATGACCTTGCAACCTTCTGCAAACTGTTTAAAACCCACCTATTCAAGGAATATTTTGATGGGATAACATAACCCCCTTCTACCTATCTACCCCTTAATATACCCTTAGATGTAAGCAACCTTCTACATGTACATAGTCATTCAAATATATAAGCGACTCTCTAATTGTATATAGTTACGGTCTTATATCATAAATAGTGTTATATATCTGTTCCATTTATAAGTGTTGACTATTCCTTGTACACGTTTCATGTAATGTTGAATTTTGTTCCCTGTAAACTGCACTGACCCTTGGAAATGTGGTATATAAGAATAAATAAATAAATACATAAATTCAAGATTCTTTCCTTTACCTTTAAGGCCATTTGGGGAAATGGTCCATCATATTTGCAATCTAAGCTTCATTGATATCAACTCCTCAAAGCTTTGAGATTAATTCAAGCTTCCTTCCTGAATGTCGCAACACCTAGGAAGACCATACACACGGTATCTGATATCTTTCTGTATAGTTGGGCCATGCTGAACTTTGCCTTATCAACTGCAGCACAAGCAGGGACAGAGCTATCTCTGCCCCATGGTGACATCATCAGGGTGCTGGTGCTCAAATGCTTGTGCTGCACACCAAAAGACAGAAAGTTTGCCTGCTCACCGCGACACCTGGGAAGATCATACGCACAGTATCTAACATCTAGCTGTGTAGCCGTGACATGCTGAACTTTGCCTTACCAACTGCAGCACAAGCCAGGTCAGAGCTAGCTCCACCACTGGTGACATCATCAGGGGGTGCCAGTGCTTAAACACTTGTGCTGCATACCAGAGGCGCAGTGTACTGGAAGTGGAGTGCCTCTTCCGTCGCATCAACGAAAGAGCGCAACCAAGGAGCTCTTTTGTGCACTCCTTTGCGTGGACGTGAATGGGTATATAGTAAAGTGTTTGGAGAGTTATTCTTTACTGTATAGGTGGAGGTGTTATCGAGCTAATTATGTGTATTGCTTATAGTATTCCAGTAATCATGGGCCATGGCCATTATGGATCTTTATCTCATCGCCGTTCGCCTAGATCAGAAAGAATCTTACGTTACTGTTGTGTGGACTAAGAGTCAATGATAGGACCTACTAAATCTCCTTCATATGTATTATACTTGGTTCATTTGAGGAACAAGATTTGCATGATATACTTTATTTGGAAAAACCTGATATATTCTGCATCACTGAATCTCGGTTGCTGGAAACTGATATTGTTATCGTTAATCAGATTTGTCCTGTTAATTATATGTAGATATCTAAACCATGAAACGGTAAAAAAGGCAGTGGTTACTTATATTTTATAGGTTGAATTTTGATTTTCATGAGTAGCAGTTGATGATTGCTGCTTAATTGTGAATGTCTGTACATTGAGTCTCGTGAGTTATCACTGTGCTTATTTTATTGTCCATCTGGAAGTTTGGAACCTCATTCTTCCTTATTAGCCTATTTCTTTCTAACAGGTTTTTTATAATCTTTGCCACATATGTTTTAATATACATATACAAGAGTTTTAAACATAACATGATGCCTTCTTTTGTAGCTGCTATGTCCTCTTTAGGTTATGCACAAATTTTTAAAATGCCCACTGTCACCAGTAGTCGGCCCACAGCATAGGCGTACAGGTTGGACTGCCTGGGGACCCTTATTGAATGAACTGAGCAATGCTTTAGGCATGCATTGCTTCCTGGGAGTTGTAGTATTTTCCCTTTCAATAAGAAGCAGTTGTGGTGCGAATGGTACAGGCAATGACAGGATTTTTATTTCCCCTCCCGGGCGGATTTAAACACAAAAGAACTGAGGACAAAAAGGCCATACACTCTGGCACAAAATAAGTAAGGAACAAAACAGCTTCTCAACAGAAATCCAAAGTTTCACAGTATTTACAGCATACAGTCACTTTGCACAACAAAGGAAAAATCCTGTGCTCTTTAACTGCCAGTTCACACGGCTTTCATGAATCACCTGGCTCAGCACAGAGAGGTTATATCATCTGTAATCATTAAAGTACAGTCCATTTGGTCATCTGATACTTCCTCCTCATGAGGGTCAATCAGCATTGATTCATGCTGATTCTCCGGTAGGTAAAGCTTCTGTTTGTTATGCAACATTTTCAAACTTCTACCCTCTATCTGTTCCTGGGGCTTCTCTAACCAGCCCTCTGTGAGATAGGGTTTAGTATTACCATATATATCAGAATAGCAGAGAGGAGAGTCCCACCCTTCAGGGTTTCCACAAGAGAACTTCTTATAAGTACTTTTATCCTTAAAGTATTTAGACAGCCTACCTTCTGGCTTTGAGACAGGGGAAAGTCTGTGCACAGCTTGGTCAGCAAGGGGTTTAAACCTTAGAGGTTTTCCTCTGAGTTTTGGCTTTTCATCCTCTTCTTCTGACATGCAAATATCCTCCACAGAATACCTTTCACTCCCTGGGGCTTGCAAGTGCTTCCCAGATAGCTTTCTGGTAACGTTTCTCTCTGGCTGCCTTCCCAATAGGACACCGGCTTGTGACTCTGTCTACAGGGCTTTTGGGCTCTGCTTCTCCAGTTACTCCTACTGGTTAACTTCTTTAGTTCTCTATCAGACTCACTCTCAGACTCACAATCCTCTGAGTCACTCACGTGCTTTCTCTCGTGCTTCCTTCCACTCTGAAACACACGTTGCTTCTGAATCTCAGTCTGCTTCCCAAACTGATGCTTCAGCTGTTCTCTCTCAGTCTGATTCTCGCTCTCAGACTTCAGCTTACTCTGACGCTGTTTCTCACTCCGCATCTCTCCAAGCTCTCTACCTCCTCTACCGTCCCTACCAAACTCTAAGGGGCGTTTCTTATATGTCCGGTTTGGAGCTAACTTAGCCCTTCCCCTGTTCAGGTGAAAACTATTAGGCTCAGGAGATGGGGATTGTTTGCTAGCTGGGCGGGGCTGCTGCACTCGTGGCTGGGTTTGTTTATGCTGCTCCTGGCAACTGGAAGTCATGTGCTCTGCCTTCCTGTCAGCAACAGACCTACTTTTCTCAGATTCCTCTGTTTGCATGGCAAAGGACGTCTCTTCCCCATTACACCACTCATGTTCACGGTGAGATTTTAGATCTGATATTTACTTTTTCTTCTTATATTACATCTTCTTATATTATATTACATCTTCTTATATTACAACTTCACTCTATACCTTGGTCTGATCAAGACATTTTACAGTTTTCTTTTCATCATAATAAGGTTACAGGGTCACCTGCTTCTTCACCAGTTGTCCCTCAGGGTATTTTATGTCGCTCTTCTTATTCTTGTGAAGCTTTAATTGAGGCTTGGTCTCTGTCATTGAATGAGGTTGTGTCTTTGGCTGATACGGATGTTTCTACTGCTGCAGAGTTTTGGATGGACTCTTTTCAGGTCTCTTTAAAGATCATTGCCCCTATGAAACTCCATAAGTATTCTAATAGACATAGGTTGCCATGACTTAATTCAGCTCTGGTTGCCATTAGGCGTCAATTGCATTGCCTGGAAGGACGATAGCGGGCTTGACTGCTTGTTGAAATTAAAAATGAGTATTTAGATTTGTTACCTCAATATCAGAAGTCTGTATTGGAAAGTAAGAAAAATATGATTCTCAGATCATGTTTTGTTCAGGTGCTCCAAATTGTCTTTTTGCAATTATGAAACATTTGTCTACTTCTGTTGCTGATTCTTGTCCTGCAGCTTCGATTGCACCGTGGTTATTTTTAGATTCCTTTTGTTCAAAACTTTCAACTGTTCAAGCATCTTTTACTGTTAATCCTACTACAATTGCATCTGGTTCTTGTAATAGTTGTAATTCTGTGGATAATTGTTCTGATACAGCTCTGCAACGGTGGACTTCTTTTCAACCAGTTTCATTGTCTCAGGTTCTTGAGGTTGTTTCATCTTTGAACAATATTTTCAGTCCATTGGATGGTGTGCGATTCAACTGTTTAAAAAGTTGAAAAAAATCACTTGGACAATCCACTATTGCTATTGCTAATGGATCTTTTATCCAGGGAATGGTTCCAATGGTGCTGAAAAAGGCTTCCGTTTTTTCTTTGTTAAAGGCAGGGTCATTGGATAAACTTGACCCTTCGAATTAACGGCCTATTCCTCTCTTTCATGTCTAGCTATGGTTTTAAAGAAGTTGGTGCTTCTACAATATCGGCCATATTGTTTAATTTTTATATTGCTCCAATTCAAAAAGTTTTTGAGAGTTTAGATGTTAGATTTTGAGTTTGTGCTGATGACATAGAGTTTATGTTCCTATTTCTTCATCATTTGTGGATTCCGTAAAATATGTAGAAATGTGTCTTAATTCTGTAGGATTATGGATATTTCAGAATAAACTGAAACTAAATACAAAGAAGACAGAAATTTTGTATTTATCTTCGAACCTTTCAACTTCTGCAGCTTTTAATTTGCAATCTAAATCTCTTCCTTTTGTGCTGAGTGATGTTGTGAGAGATCTGGAGGTTTCTTTGGATACCCAACTGAATCTACATGATTATATTCAAAAATTGGTTAAAGCTGCTTACTACAAGTTGTATCTTCTTCTGAGACTAAAACCATATCTTTCTTGTAGTAATTTTTGTTCTGTATTGCAGGTTTTAATCCTTTCATCTTTGGACTACTGCAATAGTCTTTTTTTGGGTCTCTCAAAAGCTACCATGTCTCCTTTACAATCAATTCAAAATGCTGTGCCTTGTCTTTTAACTGGGTGTAATCTGAAGATATTAAATACCAATTATTTCTTTTGCATAGGCTGCTGGTTAAATTTTGAGTTTTATATAAAGTGATTATGATTTCATTTAAAAGTGTGCACAATATGGCTCCTGCCAGCTTATCTACCTTGCTTAAGCCATATTGTCCTTTCCATACTTTACACTCCCAAGATAATAATTTATTAGCTATTTTCTCTTTTAAAATAATTCATTTTCACTCTATACGTAAGAGATTTTTTTCCATAACTGCTCCATCTATTTGGAACTCTCTGCCAGCTGAGTTGTGTGCTGAGGAAGAACTGATGATTTTCTGAAAAAAATTGAAGCGTTATTTATTTAAACAGGCCTTTCCTGGATTTATTTGATAAGCAGGTGGGACATTTGTGTCTGTGCTGTGGCTCTGATGGTAATGCTGATATAGGCATTGTTTATAAATTTCATTAGTTATTTTGTTTTATTTAATTATATTGCTTATATTTACCTGTATGTAATTATATATTTAACAGTTTTTATATTGCTTTATCATTTCAATCAAAGCAGTTTACATTGTAACTTAAACATGGTAAATGTACATTAAACAGGGACATTGATAACTTTGAGTTTTCTAAGCAATGGAGAGTTAAGTGACTTGCCCAAAGCATGCTAGTAGGAATTGAACCCTGGCTTCTGGGTTTCCAAGCCAGTGCTTGAACCACTAGGCTACTCCTCCACTCCATTGTTATGTATTATATATATATTGTGTATGTTTTTTGTTAACTGCCTCGGCAATTGTGCGGGATATAAATCATTTAAAATAAATAAATAAATTTGTTTGGTGAGATGCAGCTGTGTCACTCCCAAGTTATAGGCCTGTTTGAGGTGGAATGCTTTTGACTCTAGATCTTAGGCATACCTTGGATTACTCCATATTCAGAAAAGCCCTTAAGGCATGACTGCTAGACACTCAAAATTTTTCTTCTGATTAGGGCTTGGATTTTCCAGCCCATATTTATTTGCATTGGGATTGTGCCCATATATATAATTATTGTTGGATGTCTTTTGTTGGTTTGATTAGCTAATGGAGAGAGTGAATTTTATTAATGAGATGTATGTAATATGCTAGTGTGAAGGCATATTTAGAAAGGCTATTCAGGCTGCCATGAAGAATTACAAATGAAAACGTACAGCACAGCATGGCCATTTCAGAAACAAGTCCTGTGCATTTGCACACACATCTAAATAATCGTATGCACATTTGCACATGTGCGCCTGCACCCAGGGCAAAGGGATGCATACACAATGGAAAATGTGGTGCCAGGCATGTGGAAGTCCTCCATAGAAAATAATGGTATTCCCAATGTACAGTTGGACATGCATTTTGGACCTATATGTAGGCACATGGGCCCCCTTTCCATGTGTGTAAGGAGCAGAGCATTCACCATGGCAGAGGAATTTCTCTTGTGGTGAGACTCTGCTCCTGTGCAGGCTTATCCATGAGGAAGAGCAGCAGTAGTTTATCCACACAGACAGCACAGACCACCGTATGCTGCAGCAAGTAAGATCTGGAAGAGGATCCACATGGCCCTGGCAAGATGAGTCATGCAAAGACACAGCAAATGGAGCATCTGGCAGACAATTTAAGTGGGAGCAGGGAGGTCAGGTAGACTAGGATGGATTAAAGTGTAAGTAGGACAGCCCAGTTAGCCAGGGCAGCAACTACTATGGCCGAGAAGAAGCTTCACAAATGAGAGCAGTGCAAATCCAGACACACAGAGAAGCAGATACACACTTAGAATCTGGCAGGGAGGGTAGAGGAACACAGACAATCAGAGCAGTGGCTAGGGAAAAGGAGGCATGACATTGGCAGGACACAGCTCACAAGTTGGCAGGGTGCAGGGATATGTGTAGGACTAGTGTAAGGATGTGTTGCAGTCGTCTAGGAGAACCCTCAATCTTTCCACATCCCAGTGATGCCTTTTCAGCTGCAATGTCCTATATAATAATGTCCTATATCACCTATATGCGGACGACATTATGATGTATGTCCCCTTCAAAATACCTAACGTCCCTATACAACTAATTAATGAATGCCTCAATGAAATAACCACTTGGCTAAATGAAAAAAACCTCTACATCAACCACGCAAAAACTGAAGCTCTAATAGTAACCAAAAGCACAACCTTCATTCCCCCAGCACATATAACTTTGCAGAACAACGACATCAAACTAAAAGAGGAAATAAAATACCTGGGAGTTATTCTGGATAGACACCTTAACATGGATACCCATGTAAGAAATATAACAAAAAAAGTCTACTTTAAACTGAAAATATTAAAGCAACTCTGCCCACTAATGCTCTTACAGGATTTTCAACGAGTCATACAAGCTATCATAACCCCCCACTTCGACTTTGCAAATCAAATCCTAATTGGTGTAACAAAGCAAACTGTAAAAAAATTACAATTAGCTCAAAACGCAGCAGCAAGGACCATTACAAAGGCCCCTCCATTCCAACACATCACCCCGATTTTAGAATATTTACACTGGCTCCCAATTCAAAGCAGAATTGAATACAAAACTCTCTTAACCACCTACAAAAGCATAAATAAAACCGCACCATGGACAATAAACAACCTCATCAAAACAGAACCCACACATAACCCCCAAAGGAGAGACCAGCTAAATAAACTAACAATACCAAAAGAATTCATTAGGGCCAAAAAATCCACTAATAAGAAAGCCTTCTCCCACGCAGCCCCCATTTTGTGGAACGCAATTCCAAAAGAATTAAGACTATTACCTGAAATCAAGGAGTTTAGAAAAAACTTAAAACTCATCTCTTCACACTGCACTATGGTTCCGAAACAAACTCACCCAGCACCATCCAGCTCGATAAAGGATAACCCAACCATAGATGACACATATTAAGATAAGGAATGAAGTACTGTGACACTAAAATAATGCACTGAAAACTGAAAAAAATAACTCTGTATATAGTTTAAACTTGTACATTTGTATATAGTTCTCTAATTGTTACTTGTTAACTGTTAATTAGTAAAAGCAACCTCCAAGTTACTACTGTTATATGTAAAACAGCCTGCTCTGTTGATTGTTGTTATATGTAAACCGCATCTGATCAATGGAAGAAGCGGTATAAAAAACCTGTTAATTAAATTAATTAAATTAAATTAAATGCAGCGCTTATCCAAACTTTCTAGTGCTGCGTTGCTGTTCCTGCTGTCTTTGACCTGCCACTTCTGCTCCCTCTGATACATACTTCCTGTTTGTATGGGAGTGTCTGCATCATAATGAGTGTGACTATGTCTGTAGAGTCACCCTCATCACCTGCCTTTTCCTCAGATGTGACCACCACCAATGCCAATCTGTATTTTTGTACCTGAGGCAACAGAGGGTTAAGTGGAATGCCTAAGGCCATAAGGAGCCTTATGCCTTAGCTTATGGGACTAGAAACCGCAGTCCTTCCGGCCCAAGGTTGCTGTCCTCTAGCAGGATACAAACTCCTGGCCCCCCAGCCTGAGGTAACTTGCCCCAACCACTCCAGTGAGGGAGGAGGAGGGAGGGATGAAGATGACTCCACAGATGTGGCCACACCCATGATGCCAGGGCATAAGGGGCATGATGAACCCATGGAATGGACTGATATTGAGAGACTGGAGGAGGTCAAAGATCTGGAAGTTGATGGCAGGGAGGAAGAGAAGACGGGTAAGTGTGGGGAGGAGCGAGAGATGGGTGAGAAGGAGCAGGATGGGGAAGTTAGGTAGGATTTGAAGATGGATGGTGAGGAGCAGGAGGAGGGGGAGGTGTGTGAGGGGTTAGAGCCATCAGAATGGGTGGTGAGGCTACTTTTGAGACCATGTGTGGTACTGGATATCGCAGTGCTGCGCTTGGGAAATGCCTTGCACATATCAACCTGCAGGATATCCTTGTTCCCCTAACCTTGTCTCCATGAACCCTTTCACTGTGTAGTGTCAACAAGCTCCACTACATGCTTCCCACTGGTATTTGAGACTCTAGTTCATTCTGTGTAGCTGGGTTTTAAAAAGGTTTGGACAAGTTCCTGAAGGAAAAGTCCATAAACCATTATTAAAAAGGACCAGGAAAATCTACTGCTTACCCCAGGATGAGCAACATGGAATCTGTGTACCTTTTTAGGAAACTGACAGGTACATGTGACCTGGATTGGCCACTGTTGGAAACAGGATAGTGGGCTTGATGGATCTGAGTCTGACTTAGTTTTGCATCTTATGTTCTGTGCGATGCTATCTGATGTCATCCTTGGACAGAGCTCCAATAAGGTAAGACGGCCAGAGTGCCACTGGAATACATATATCTGCTGTTCGGCCCTTCATGAAATAACATCTTTTTATTTATAAATAATCTTTCAGGTACCGTCCTTACTCTGCCTTTCACATACTCTCTCCTGCAGATCCAGAGTGCAACCACATCAGATGGGACTGCATCAAACAAATGAGAGGCGGCCTTTTGCATATTCCTACTCTTTTGTCCCTTCTCTCTCACTACTCACAACTTCAGGACCAGTGCACAGGTCTATATCATTGTATTATTGAGTAGGAGATGTAAAAGCCAAGCAGTTGGGTGAGATCAAAGAGCACTTTCCTAGGTACTTGGCCTCCATCTTCACCAACCGGTACATCTTCTGTTAGACTTGCGTGCCTATTTTTTACTACTGCATGGAGGCATTTTTAAAGATGGGGATTGTAAGTAGCTAATGCCTTAGCTGGTGCAGCAAAATGCTTAGAAAAGTGCCCTCATCGCTGTTGTACTTCCTTTCACTAACCCCAAAAAATGTCCTATTCTCAGTGCTGGTCTTTCTATTTGAGAAGTATATATTACTTGCACAATAGGTTGTACTTTTTATAACATAGAAATACTATCTTGACCCATCTCACTGGCTGGCATAGAATTTTTCTCTTTTAGGAATCTTTACCCTTCCCATGCCAACCCACTGTTGGCACTTACTATCTTGTTATATCTTCTATGTTGCCTTTCCTAGGCCCTGCACAACTTTGCACTATCCCTACTACTACTACTACTACTACTACTACTATTTAGCACTTATAAAGTGCCACGCACACAGCGCTGCACAGCTAACCTACAAGAGGTAGCCAACATACAAGAGACAGTCCCTGCCCGTCAGAGTCATGCTCATCGGAGCTTACAATCTGGTTAGAAGAGTACAGAGCATTCGTCAGTTAGAAGAGTACAGAGCATTAGTCAGTTCTGCGGAAGGTACGGTGTGGTACAGTTTGGTCTATAGTTTGGTCGTAAACGTTGACGGGGGTTATAAGAACATAAGAACATAAGATATGCCATACTGGGTCAGAACAAGGTCCATCAAGCCCAGTATTCTGTTTCCAACAGTGGCCAATCTAGGTCATATGTACCTAGCAGTTTCCCCAAGGGACACAGGTTGGTGGGGTAAGATGAGGATGGAAGTCAGGATCTGTATGCAACGGTGAAGAGGTGGGTCTTCAACCTGGATTTGAAGAGGGCCAGGAGGGTGCCTGGCGCACAGACGCTAGTAGGCTGTTCCAGGCGTATGGTGCAGCAAGGTGAAAGGAGCACAGTCGGGAGTTTGCAGTGCGGGTGAAAGGCATTGAGAGAAGTAATTTTTTGGCGGAGCGCAAGTTTCGAGCAGGGATGTAGGGAGAGATAAGAGATAAGAGGTATTGAGGGGCCATAGAGTGAATGCAATTATAGGTCTGCAGGAGAAGCTTGAATTGGATGCAGAATAGGACAGGGAGCCAGTGAAGTGACTTGAGAAGAGGAGTAATGTGGGCATGGCAAGGCTGGCAGAAGATTAGTTGAGCAGCATGATTTTGTATAGATTGAAAGGGAAGGAGGTGTCTCACAGGGAGACCAGCGAGGAGTAGGTTGCAGTAGTCGAGGCGAGAGGAGATTAAGGAGTGGATAAGCGTTTTGGTAGTGTGTTCAGAGACGAAGGGGCAGATTTTGCTGAAGTTGTAGAGAAAGAAGCAGCAAGTCTTAGCTACAAGCTGGATATGAGCGGAGAAGGAGAGAGAGGTGTCAAAGATAACCCCTAGATTGTGGACCGAGGGAGCAGGAAGGATAGTAGATCTATCCACCTGGACTGAGAGAGGGGGAAGTTGGGGGGAGGAGTTGGGTGGAAAGACAAGGAGTTCAGTCTTGGCCATGTTCAGTTTTAATCGGCGATGAGACATCCAGGCAGTGATGTCCGAGAGACAGGCAGAGATCTTGGACTGGGTTGCCAGAGAAATATTAGGTGTAAAGAGGTAACTTTGGGAGTTGTCGGCATAGAGATGGTACTGAAAGCCATGGGAGGAGATATGCACTCCGAGGCCTTGGGTATAGAGAGAGAAAAGGAGGGGGCCCAAGACAGATCCCTGAGGTACACCTACCTGGAGCGGAGTAGGGGAGGAGGAGAGGCCACCAGAGCATACACTGAATGAGCAATGGGAGAGGTAGGAGGAGAACCAGGATAGTACGGAGTCCTTGAAGCCAAGCGAGGAGAGGGTGGTGAGGAGAAGGTTGTGGTCAACGGTATCAAAGGCAGCAGAAAGTTCAAGAAGGATGAGGATAGAATAGAGGCCCTTAGATTTGGCCAGGGACAGGTCGTTGGTGACTTTTGCGAGTGTCATTTCAGTGGAGTGTAGGGGACGGAAGCTGGATTGTAGTGGGTCCAGGAGGGCCTGGGAGGTGAGGAAGTCGAGGCAGTGATGGTGGACTGTTCGTTTTAATAGTTTGGATATGAAGGGAAGGAGGGAGATGGGTCGATAGTTAGAGGGGCATGTGGGATCAAGTGAGGGTTTCTTGAGGAGGGGTGTGACAACAGCATGTTTGAAGTCAACGGGGACAGTTGTAGTGGAGAGAGAAAGGTTGAGGATATGAGTGATGGAGGGGACAATGGTGATGGAGATGGAGCGTAGGAGATGGGTGATGATAGGGTCTGATGAACAGATGGTGGGTTTGGAGGAGGAAAGAAGGAGTGTGGTTTCTTCTTCAGAGATTGGAGGGAAGGAGGAGAGGGTGGCGGGGGAGTATGGATGGGGAGGTGGGGGGAGGATAGATGGGGAGGAGAATTGGGGAGGAGGGGAGGTAGATGGGGGTAGGGAATTGGAGGGTAATTTTGTGGATTTTGTCGTGGAAGTAGTTGGCTAGGGTTTGGGCAGAAAGGGAGGGTGGGATTTGGGGCGGGGGGACCATGAGGAGAGAATTGAGGGTATTAAAGAGACGGTGAGGATCAGAGGCAAGGGAGTTGGTCAGACGGATGTAGTAATCTTGTTTGGCAAGTGCCAAGGCTGACTGGAAGGAGTCAAGCATGAATTTGAAGTGTAAAAGGTTTTCCGGGGAGCGGGATTTGGACCAAGCTCGTTCAGCAGAATGGGCGCAGATACGTAGGTAACGGATAGTGGGTGAAAGCCAGGGTTGGGGAGTAGATCGTTTTACAGGATGTGGGGTGGGAGGGGCAAGAGTGTCAACGGCTGAGGATAGTGTAACATTGTATGAAGATAGTGCCTCGTCGACGGACTCAGATGATAAAATGGAGGAAAGAGATGGAGAAATGGTGGAGGAGAGAGTCAGGGGATCAATATTATTAAGGTTTCTAAATAGGTCAGAGGAGACAGGACGAGGTTGGGATGGCGGAAGCTGAAGAGTAAATGTTAAGAGGTGATGGTCAGATGAGGGAAGGATTGATTTGCGGACGTTTGGGGGAGAGGAATTGGAGAAGAGTATTAGGTCAAGGCAGTGGTCGTGTAGGTGTGTGGGAGCAGTGGAGCAAAGTTTGAGGTCGAACGAGGAGGTAAGAGCGAGGAACTTAGAGGCATGGGGGTCGGAGGGGTTGTCGATGTGAATGTTGAAATTGCCAAGAATAGGAGTAGTGGAGGTGGGATCCATAAAGGCAGAAAGCCAGGAGTTGAAGTCAGTGAGGAAGGTTGATTTGGATTTGTCGGGTGGGCGATAAATAACAGCTACTCGGAGGGGAAGTGGTGTGAGGAGGTGAATGGAGTGGACTTCGAAGGAGAGGGGGGAGTGTGATTGGGGTTGCAGGAGGGGTTGGAATTGGAAGGAGGGAGCGAAAAGGAGGCCAACTCCACCACCACCACGACTAGTGGATCGAGGTGCATGGGAGAACTGGTAACCCCCATAGCAGAGAGAGGCAATGGAAGCGGTATCGCCTGGGGGGAGCCAGGTCTCAGTCAAGGCAAGAAGATGTAGAGCATTAGAGATAAAAAGATCATGGATAAAAGTGTTTTTTTTAATGACTGAGCATGCATTCCATAGGGCGCATGAAAACAGGAGAGCGGAGGGGGGGAGGAGAGAGATGTGGATAAGGTTGGATAAGTTACGTGTGGAATTCTTATCAGAGTAGCGTGGGGGTCTATTTCTAGGGTAATACCGAGATTTAGAGGGAGCAGGGTGTGGGTGGGTATGTCTGGGTGTATGTGTTCTCCAAGGGGGACATAAGGGAGGGGAAATGAGAGGTAAATTGATGGTATCCGGTAGGTTGTGTGAGGGATTATTTTTGAGGATAGGGTTGGAGTTGATATTTATGGATGAGTGGCTGTGGGATGAATGGGGGAGGGCGGAAGGAGGAAGGAGCGGAATGTGGATGAGATTAGATGGGGTACGTGAGGAACTATTTTTAGTGTGAGAAGGAAATCGGGGGGGGGGGGCAGGGTTGGGGTTGATATTACCTGATGAGAGAAGGAAAATGAGTATAAGTTTAAGTATAAGAGAGCGAGGTAAAGTGGAGATAGTACGTCAGAAGCGAGGGTGTGGTTGCTTTAAGGAGAGGGGGGCTGGTTGAATGCAGGGGATGGTGTGAAGAAGCTCAAGAGCAGATGCTAATCTAGGGGGCAGAATGGAGGGAGAAGTGAGGAAGGTAGAGGGAGGGTAGGGGGAAGTGAGGAAGGTAGAGGGAGGGTAGAGAGAAGTGAGTAAGGTAGGGGGAGGGTAGGGAGAACTGAGGAGGGTAGGGGGAGGGTAGGGAGAAGTGGGGAAGGTAGGAGAAGGGTAGGGAGAAGAGGAGGGAGGGTGTTGATAGGAGGGGAGGCAGTAGGGGAGGATGAGGAAGAGAAGGACAATGAGATGTGGGGCCATAGTAGTGGGCAGCAAGGTCAGAGCAAGCAATGGGTAGCAATTCTATGTGACAATGGGTAGCAGTTCTATGCAACAATGGGTAGCAGTTCAATACAGGCAATGGGTAGCAGTTCTATGCAGGCAATGGGTAGCAGTTCTATGCGACAATGGGTAGCAGTTCTATGCGACAATGCGTAGCAGTTTTATGCAGGCAATGGGTAGCAGTGCTATGCAGGCGATGGGTAGCAGTTCTATGCAGCAGTTCTATGCAGGCGATGGGTAGCAGTTCTATGCAGGCGATGGGTAGCAGTGCTATGCAGGCGATGGGTAGCAAATCTAAGCAACAATGGGTAGTAGTTCTATGCACGCAGTGGGGAGCAGGACCAGATTGGCTTTGAGGAGCTGATCAGGGAGGAGCGTTCCTCTGCTTGACTCCCTGACGCTGATCCAAGTAAGGTTATGGCCATGCTGGTATTGGGTCCAGGTTGGGCGTCGGTTAGGGGAGAAGGGGAGAAGGGGTCGCAGCCATCTGCACTATTACTGTCGCCAGTCAGGGCTCAGGAGGTGGTGGAGTGAACGATTGGGGCTGGTACCTGGCAGGGCGCCCTGCGGTCCCACTTGCACACCTGGAGAGACTGCAGCTTTGTAAACAAGGCAACAGGGCCCCGATAGGCCTTGTCGGAGGGGAGCGGTGCGGAGCTTACCTTCCCGCTCTCCCTCATTGATGACGATCGGGGCTGGAACTGCGGCGAAGAGACTGGTCAGCTGGAGCAGGGCCGTTGATCCTGGGGGTTAACTTCTGCCTGCGTTCCCCCACCTAAGGGCCACGATGGCACCCTCCCTCTTATGGGCTGCCTCAGGAGACCGGCGGTGTGCTTTTGATGTGCCCGATGGTGCCCTCCCTCTTATGGGCTGCCTCAGGAGACCGGCAGCATGCTTTTGATGTGCACGATGGCGCCCTCCCTCTTATGGCTGCCTCAGGAGACCAGCGGTGTGCTTTTGATGCATCCGATGGCACCCTCCCTCTTATGGGCTACCTCAGGAGACCAGCGGCGTGCTTTTGATGCACCCGATGGTGCCCTCCCTCTTATGGGCTGCCTCAGGAGACCGGCAGCATCTCCTCTGGCCAGGCACTAGGAAGAGATGATCCTCTTGCCCCAGCATAAGGCTGGCTAGGAGGAGGGTGGGCGTGCCTGATGGCACCCTCCCTCTTATGGGCTGTCTCAGGAGACTGGCAGTGTGCTTTTGATGTGCCCAATGGCACCCTCCCTCTTATGGGCTGCCTCAGGAGACCAGTGGCATGCTTTTGATGCACCCGATGGCGCCCTCCCTCTTATGGGCTGCCTCAGGAGACCGGCGGTGTGCTTTTGATTCACCCAATGGCACCCTCCCTCTTATGGGCTGCCTCAGGAGATTGGCGGTGTGCTTTTGATGCACCCGATGGCGCCCTCCCTCTTATCGGCTGCCTCAGGAGACTGGCAGCGTCTCCTCTGGCCAGGCACTAGGAAGAGCTGATCCTCTTGCCCCAGCATAAGGCTGGCTAGAAGGAGGGTGTCTGTTCTGCCAAAATGTGGTTTTCAAGCTCTGGGCATCATTATGTGTCTGTTCCAATGTCAGCCATGTCTTCGCACACATTGTGTGAAAGTACACACAGATGTGGAAATATACACCTATGGCCATGCATGAAAGCCACATGTAGGCACATTCATATGCCTCCTGTAGACACCTGTGTGCACACAGTTACACACACTTTATAAAATACTGCCTTGAAGCTAGGTGTGTCCATTTTAGATACACCCAAATATGTGCATGACCTATAAAATCTCCCTCTCTGTGTGCATGATCAGTTGCTATTTCTATGCCCACATACATTTCCCTTATACCACTCAGTGTTCTTCAGACATTTCTTGTCAGTTTATATAAGATTTATGAAGAGGGATCCAGGGCCAAAGATGAGAATATAAACAAGAACCATGCAATAGAGCACAATGCCAGCTATGTGTGATTTCCCAGTTTTATAGAAATATGTTTATATTTTTAGCTTCTGAGCACAGATAAAGAGATTAGCAGCAAAGCATACATTTTTGAGTTTATTACTTTATCGAAAGTTAGTAGTTGGACAGGAGGATTTGTTTCCTTATGATGCTACCATATTTTTTTAATACAGTCTCAGCAGACATTGAGTTTCAAAGTATGATTGTGCCAACTTCTATCATTAACAGAAGACAATCATAGATGTCAAAAATCAGTTATCCAAAGAAATTAAAATAGATATGTAAACACAGCTCATTCTCAAGAATCAGTCAATCAATCAATGTATCATGTGGAATGGTGTCAAAAGATGCGTGCATGTTATCATGGGGACAAAATCTTCCTTACTTATTATTTATTTATTTATTAACATTTTTTATATACCGCACTATTCATTATCAGTGCGGTTTACATGGAACAAGAAAACTTCAGACAAGTTACATTTATCTGGGTTATTACATATAACAGGACCATTAACTTGGATAACCGGGTCAATTATTTACAACAAAACAACAACAAGAGCAACTATTTACATACAAGTGTCATATTGTCTGAAAAGTGTATTGTTAATCTGGTAAAATAGTGAAATGTATTGTTGAGTCAGGGGAGATTATGTAGTCAGAGGGTAATTATTGTTATTTGGGTGTAACTGTATTTCTTTGTCCTCTGGGAAAAATTTGAGGAAAAGGTGACGTTTCAGGGCCTTCTTGAACTGGATGAGATCAGAGATGGCCCTAATGTGTGCTGGAAGGGTGTTCCAAAGTTTTGGAGCACAAATTGAAGGCTCGGCTTACTGTTGTAGAGTTGTATCTTAAAGTTTCCTTTGGTACTATTAGCATATTTAGTTCCGTGGTTCTTCTTAGTCTGTTAGGTGTGATTGGTTGGATCATCTCAGATAATGAGGTGGGGGCGAGACCTTTGTAAGCTTTAAAGGCCAGGAGCAGAGTCTTGAAAGTGATTCTCGCTTGAATAGGAAGCCAATGTAGTTGTTTTAGAAGGGGCGTTACATGTTCTCTTTTGGGTACTCCAAAAAGCACTCTTGCTGCACTGTTCAAGGCGAGTTGAAGAGGGTTTAAGGTGGATTGAGGAAGCCCTTGTAGTATGGAGTTTGCGTAGTCAAAATGGGGAATGATTAGAGCCTGGTAGACAGTACGGAAATCGTCCGGATCAATCAGTTGCCGGAGATGTCTGAGGGAGCGGATCTTGAAATAAACTGCCCTTACTGTGTTGGATATGTGAGTCTTCATGTCCAGATTTTGATCCAGAGTCACTCCTAGGTATCGGATATGGGATTTTACTTGAAGCTTGGCATCTTGAACATCCAGGAAAGTAGGTGGTATGAAATTTGTGTTCCTTGAGATAAAGAGAACTTCCGTCTTTTTATGTTGGATTCTGAGATTTTGAGACAGTAGCCAATTTGATATGGAATTAAAACAGTTGGTTAGGGGGGAGAGGTCCATCTTATTTATGCAGAACGGCATGTATAATAACACGTCATCAGCATATATCATACAGTTGACATTAAAAGATCTGATGATGTTACATATAGGTTGCATGTATATGTTAAATAGTAATGATGATAGAGAGGATCCTTGCGGGACTCCTTGTCCTTGATGAAACGGATCTGATGTTTCTCCATTTTATCGCACATGCTGCCATCTACCTGAGAGGTATGAGTTACACCATTCGAGTGCGTTTCCACAGAGGCCCTTCTCTTTTAGGCGGATAATAAGAAGCTCATGACAAACCGAATCAAAAGCAGCCGCAATATCCAAAAAGATGAGAACAAAACCCTGTCGGATGTTGTCAATACCAGAGTTTAGGCTATTGAGGAGGGTGGTAAGGAGCATTTCGACCCTATGGGATTCTCTGAATCCATGTTGACAAGTATCCAACGGGGCTTCAGCATCAATGTGGTCTTGCAGCTGCCTGTAGACTAATTTTTCAATTATTTTTGCAAGAGTAGGTATGCTGGAAATGGGTCTGTATGAGTCTGTTTTTTGTGGATCTAACTTGAGGTTTTTCAGTAATGGTCTGATAGATGTCTGTTTGAGAGCAGCAGGGAATGAGCCGGTGTCAAATGATAGCCTTATAATCTTGGATATTATTGGAGCGAGATCTTTACGAAGATCCTTTATCCAGAAGGCTGGGCAAGGATCAGTGTGAGCTGTGTACAAGTTGAGAGATGAGATAATGTCTTCAATCAGCTTCAAAGAGGGAGTAGTGAATGATACTAAAGGAGTTGGGTGCCCTTGACTAATTGGGGCAGAGGGTATTGCAATTTTATCGGTACGGCACATCTTAGATTGTATGTAATTAGCGTATTCTTGCGGGTTGATTTCACACTGGTGCTCAGGTGACGGTTCCTTGGCTAGTTTCTTGACTAGACTAAACAGGTCGTGGGGTTTATTTAGAGCACGTCTCAGGGTGTCTGTGTGGAATTGTTTCATTTTTTCTGAAATGGATTTGCGGTGAGCGTCAAGATGTTGCATGTATGCAGTTTGGTTGCTGTTGGTGTGTGACCTCCTCCATCTCTTCTCAAGCTTTCGTAGTAATTTTAAAGATTCTTTCAGCTCTGATGTGAACCATGGTGCTGTCGCTTTTTTCCTTGAGGAACTATTCCTAGGTGGGCGTGATGCAATGAAGTTGAGTCTGTTGTTCCAAGAGGTGATAATCTCTTCCAAGTTTAGGGTGGAGTCTTTGAAGAGTGCATCAGTTTCGGCCAGGATGAGGTGTAATAAAGCTGTAATAAAGCTGCAATAAAGTTAATTTGAAAAGGAAAGACAGCCTGTGAGGAGCCCGCCCCCATGACATCACTTCCTCGGGCTCTGCGATGACCGGAGGGCTCTTCACACAGTTTGTCTTTAGTTTTCAATGTAAGTGTAGTGCAGCCGCTGCTCTGTACAAAGCAGAAGCAGCGGCTGCACTGCCTTGGGGAATCGCGTTCGCGTTCGCGCCGCGGACTTCGGCACAAAAGCCGTTTTTTTGCTCTGGCCGCTCCCGATCTTGCGGCCAGAGCAAAAAAAACGGCTTTTCAATGGCCGGTTTTACATCTGTGCCGGCAGCCGGCCTGGCCATGGAAAAACCGGCCAGGCCGGCTGAAAACCGGCCGGTTGGCAACCCTACATACAGGGCCTTCTATACGGAGGACTTATTCCACCTCGGAGGTGGAATACGTCCTCCTGGATGTCGGGGGACAGTGGAGGCCAGCAGGGGCAGGAATGTGAGGGGTGCAATGGGTTTCCCATAGCCCAATCCTGGCCATGGTAGGCAAGATCAGGGGTTGGACTGTGGGGAAAGTCGGAGCTCTGTCTTGTGGCCAGTAATCGCAGCTGCTGAAAGGAGCCGTGGTGCCATGGCAATGGGAGGCCATGACATCGTGGCTCCATTCAAGAGCCAGACTGTTAGCTGGGGATCTAGAGGGCATGCGGCCCTTCAGAATCCGGGCCTGTCCTGCACGTAAAGGTGGTAGACCCGATTCTGAGGGGCTGTATAGGGGCTGGATGTCCAGAAGGGAATTGGCCTCCATGTGTATTAGTAGTTACTACTGGCCTGATTCTAGATGGGGAATAGCAGGGCAGCACGACCCCATGGGACGTGCTGCCCTGCTATCTTCCCTGGCAGTATTCTGTCTGACACCCCAGCTGCATGCACAGAGCTGCTGTGCATGCAGTGGGGGATGTGGGCATGATGGACGAGGGGTTTGACAGGGTGTGGGTGTGGGTGTGCCCAACCCCTGGACGTACAGGGCCGATTCCATTGAAGGTGGAATAAGGGCAGGCTGCCCCCCCCCCACCCGATCCTGCCCGGCAGTCTCCCACTGGAGCATGGTGGCCCACCACTGGAGAAACAGGCCATTGGAGCTATATTCTGCTGCCCGATCCAGGGGTCAGGTGGCAGGGTAAGTGCGTGTGATTGATCATATACCACCTTCTGTCTCTGGGGGCAATCGTCTTGCTCGCCTACATAAGTGTGAGCAACTGATTTTTTACATTCATTTTTGTGTTGGTATTTAGTAATATCTGTTCATGAAAGTGTTTTTCTGGACACCCCTTTTTGTGGTTCTCAACCTCTATATCATTTCAATATGATATGCATAATCTTTCCCATTTTTCCTGTTGAGGTGCCCGTCCCTTCTTTCATGAGAGAAGTAGAAAGAAGTTTGGAGCAGTGGAAAGATGTGTGCTATGGAAAATCTATGAAGACATTTAGATGACCTAGGTAAAAGGGGGCTTCACATGTAGCCTCAAAAACCCATAATAAACATCCAAACACATATCACATTTATTTACTATATGCATATTAAAAATAGCCTTAAAAATCAAGACATATTACAGTGCTTTATGGTTTATTCCCTTTCTTTATCTTTCATGGCAAATGGAGTCTACTTACATGAGAAACATAATTTAAAGTTTTTAAGGCTGGTATTTCTTGCCTATCAAGGCATTCTTAGCATAGTATGTTTTTAATATTCTCTTTCATTCTTATCTTATGTTGTCTTCCATTTCCTCAGCTTTAGTATAATCTTGAATTCTCAAGATAATGTTCACACATATTTCACAGACCTCTGGAATGCCTGTGTTAGACTTTATAACATTGCTATTTCACCCTTTCTCTGTCATTTTTATGCATTTGTTTGTCTTCTTCAGTCTTGTTCTTACAACTCTTTTTCCTATTGTCTACCCACACTCTAGAGCAGTGGTTCTTAACCCAGTCCTCTGGGACCCCCCAGGATTGTCAGGTTTCCAGGATATCCACAATGAATATGCATGAAATAGATCTACATGTACTGTTAGTATAATTTTGACAAGAATGGGACAAGCGATTTTTCTCTTGCCAAGAGGAAGGGGCAGAGGAAGTGTGAGGCTTGGACCATGGAGAGCTTAATGACCAGAAGGAATCTGGGTCATCTTGCTGTAGGCATCACAAGTTTGGATTGCAAACTTCATAGATATAGATGGGAGAGAATGGATGGGGCAGGTTTTGAATTTGGATTTTACCTCTAACCCCAAGTCAAGATAGATTAAGGGGTATGTTTACTAAACCGTCTAAATGTTACCGGCGTTAGTTGCAGTCTTACTGTGACAAATGCCATATAAGGTAGTGGGAGTTCCGGTCTTAAGGTAGCATTTCGGGTTATCACACGATAACGTCCGTTATTGCGCGATAGAGGGAGCCGTGGCACGTTAACGCGCATTAACCTTAATTAGACATGCCGAATGCAGCCATACAAACAGAGGTGTAGCACACTGGTCAATACATTGACCGCTGATACAGTGGTCATGGGTTCAATCCCTCAGTGGGCTCAGTTAAAAGGCTGTCTGAGGCAATTCCTTTTCCTGCTTGTAACAGTCAGACACATCCCAACAATCTGCACTGCCAGCCAAAAAAGCCTCACCCCAGTGCTGCAACCTAATGCACCTTTTAGGGTGCACCATAAGGCACCTCATAAAGCACCACGTCATCCAAGGCAGGTCATAATGTGCCCCAGAGGGTGGCAGGAAAGGTTGGCACCCTCCAAGGCAGCATATAAGGCGCCCCATAAGCTGGCCAAATCTAAGGTGTTGCGAAAGATGCCCCGGGATGCTAAGGTGACACAGGAGATGGTGCCCAGGGGCACAAAGGTGCCCCAAGGTCACAAGCATGAAATGTATGGCTCAAACACAGATGTAACCATAACACTGCACAGAGCACAAAGGAAAGGCAATGAAGTAGTGATGGAAGGAAGTAGATGATGGAGCTCATGGACCAGCCAAATCTGCGTGCAGCCCATGTGGCAGCAGGTAAAGTGGACAAACATATCGGGGGGGCAGCTGTACCGATGTACAGGGTGAGGGTAAAGTACAGTGCAACAATGACAGTGTGTGGCAGAGGATGGGGATACGTGTCCACCAGAGGAGGTAGAGGTGGCAGGATAAGTGCAATGACAGGAGGACAGAGGAGAGCAGTGCCATGCAGAGCAGACACAGGAGAGGCAAGCAAGGGGTCTCATCTGATATGGCTATCTGGAGCAATCTCTTTTGCTGCATGTAACAGTCTGCACATCTCTACAATCTGTGCTGCCAGCAGAAACACCCTCGCTTCATTGCCATCACCTACTGCATCCTATAGGGCAGGGGGGGGGGGGTCCGGACCCATATGGGGATTGGAGGCAGCGCCTACAGACCTGCCCTCTCAGGGCCAGGGTTGGCGGGACAGAATATGCCCCCAACAGCCCCACACTCTACATCTTTGCAATGACGGCAGTGGAGGGACATGATGAAGGGCTGTGGGACCAGCTAGCCCAGTCCTGCAGGGGAGAGGGCGCCCTCCAAAGCACTGGATGCAGATCTGTTTGTATCACAGAGGGCACTGGCAGACAGGCCTGCATATGCTCAGATGCCCCCCCCACCCACCACCATCTGACATTGACCAGCAGTAGGCACTGTCAGTCTTCACCCTGCAAGGTGCTCCAGCCATACACACACTCACTGCAGACAGTCTGCTAGCTAGTATACGAGTTATAGTGCATGTTCCTGGAAAAACTGTGTGCACCCAAAAATGGGATATGAGCACACACACCAAGCAAGTATGTCAGTGATTGGGCCCCAGAAAAAGGAACCCATAGATATCACCTGAAAGAAATACTGTATAGCACTATGGGGTAACCTAGCCATTCCATGGTCACTGCTCAGTCAGGGTGAGAGTGACCTCACAGCATGACATGCTGTGGCCACCCTATCCGTGCAGGTGATGATTGGGTACTACAATGTCCCAGCCATTGCCCTATGCCCTGTGCAGATGCATCCTGCCCAGGCCGCCCTGTCTGGGCCATACCCACAGTACCTTCCTCCTCATTATGCACATTGGCAGGCTAACATTGGAAACAGTGCGAGCATTGTGGGCTCAGTAAGGAGTAGGCAGCCACAATACACTGGGTAAACATACACCCACTTCCACACCTATTTAAGCATTGTGCATAGATAGAGGTGGTTGGCAGCCCTGGCCGCCACACCAGTCCTGGGCACAGTGCAGGCATTGCTATGGTACTCAATACGGTTGGGGTCACTCCCTGGGGTGGTAAACACTGTCGGGAACAAACACTGAACCACAATCCACAGATATCAGAAAGGTTGCTATGATGAATCTCTGTCAACAGATTGTGTTTAACATAGGATGTGTTATCTGACATTAATCAGAGCAACCTTTTGATATATGTGTAACGTGTTCCCAAGTTTAGGACAGCATTGCTAAGGTATGCAGGTGCTAGTATTGGGAGATGCTAGTCTGCGCAGGGCCCAACAGTCTGACTCTCCATGAGGCGTTGGATAGTGGAGCCTGTGGGTGTGGGTGTTTGTGCTGCTGCTCTAGGGCAGAGGTTCCCAACTCCGGTCCGGGTGGGCTGAACACGGTTCAGGTTTTCATGCTGTCCCTAATGAATATGCATGGTTACATTTACATACAGTGGGGGTGGGGCATGTGATTACATCTCATGCATATTTATTAGGGACATCCTGACAACCTGAATGATGTTTGGCCCTCCAGGCCTGCAGGTGGGACACTCTTCTCTAGGGATTGCACATGTTAATGGTGTCTGTGCTCTGTAGGGTAAAATATAGGCATTTATAGCATGTTTCATTTCTCTGCAAGAAAGGTTCTGTCTTTATTACCACTGCATAAAATATAGGGACATGGTTTGCAGGGGCCACAGCTGAGACTTGAACCTGTGACCCTTTGCCCCTGAAAACACTGGCTGTGTGTACTGCACCACACTGGCAGATCACTCCCTGGGGATACCATGACTGTACGTCAGACAGGTCTTGTCTGTTGCAGTGCATGGCACACACCTAAACGGGGCTTGGCTATGGTCTGCTGTGGTCTGCTGTCACTGCCCCCTCCACCACCAGCACCCCTCCGCCACCATGCTGACATGCCCTTATGCCGGTGCTGCTGGTGGTGCGCAGTCCCAGGCCATCCAGTGCCTATGGTGTGGGTTCTCGGATGTGGGTGCCTACATGGACATGCACGCTTACCCCCGGCACCGCCTGCCAATGTTCTGTGCCCTTGGGGGTACCTGCTGAGTAATACCCCCAGGGACACTGTGGGGAACACACTCGTGCCCATGTTGGACCCTCGTCAGTTGCTGTCTTGCTGCTTTACAGTTTCGCCATTCCTATGTGCCACCTAGGCATCTGCCTAGTCTGCAATGTGCCCCAGCGGGACCACAGCATGTGCCACCTGCAGCCCTCTGTATCCCATTTCCAGCATCAGTACAGTTGCCCTGTCCTGCGTGCCCACTCTGCTGTTGCTGCACATTTGCACGCCATGACAAACCTGCCCAATATAAACGACAAACACCCTGATCAGCGGTATTTCAATGTAGAATCATTCACTTTGTAGGGGAACTGAGAATAGACCCTTCCAAACATGATATATTCTTTTTTATGCTTTGTCAGTAGTGTTGCTTTATGTTTCTCATTAATAACACTATTGGCCAGCTTGGTTATTGTGATTTCAAATGTGGTTCTGTTCATTTTATCTGTTTCTTTGCTTTTTTGGCTCCTGCACATGTATCACTACTATCACATTTTTGGGTTTCCCTGCCTTTGCTGTACATTGCTGACTTAACTGGTTTCTCTGACCTGCAAATGTGCCTAGTGCCAGGTTTTCAGTGGCACTAATTTTCTGTGCTTCATTTCACGGCGTTAGTGTGCAAGGAGACACTCCACGCCCACTCTCCGCCCATTGACCCCTTCTCTCCGCCCCTGGGGAGCCTTCCTTCGGCCTCTGGGGGGCCTTGCTCCACCCTCGGCACACCTTACCACCATAGCAGACGTTATCACGTGATCCGTGATGTTATCGCATGGTAATGCGCCATTATCATGCGATAACGTCGCATATCGCGCGATAACATCACAGCTGCGCTGTTAGCGCCGTTTAGTAAACATACCCCTAAATTTCAGTTCAGTAGCTAGATCCCTGATCAAGAGTGCTTCAAAGGTTTGTACCAGAGGTACTGGATGGTAAGGAGACTTCCTGAGGTTATAAGGAGTGTCATCACTATTTAAACCCTGGATTACTTGGTTCTCAGCCTGCCTTTTTATCCACTAAGAAGTGTATGTGCTATTGAGTCAATTCTGACCCCTGGCAACTCAGTCCCTGGGTTTTCTTGGCAAGATGTGACAGGAAGTAGATTGTCAAGTTTTTCCTCCATGCAGTAAGTCTACAGCAGTGAAATTTCAAGATGGTCCTCCAGCCCATCAGGGAAGAAATCACAGAGCATTTGTTCGGCAGCATCCAGGGAAGGTAGGCCAGCTACATGCGGCTCCTTTCCCTGCCTTCTACCGACATCACTGCCTGCTTCCCCAAGCCCTTTAAGTCACCAGTGCTTCAGGTGTGCCCATGCCTGGTGGGCCCATGAGTAAGGGCCATGCCAAAGGGTCCTTAGACATGGCCCTTAGAGTAGACTGAGGGAGACACCATGCAAATACATGGAGAAGAATGAGCCAACGAAGGTGAGTCCAAACACATCAACCATTACTGCAACAAAATACAACATGGAAGTGCAAGCAGCCACCAACAAAGTGTATAAGATAACACGTTCAATCACTTACAGACAAGCTCTTGTTACCGCAAAGGCTGGCAAGCATCCATCTAGCCACATACCTGACACCGGAATCATTCAACAATGACACCTTCCCTGTACTTAGAACTCCTACTAATATTGTTCCTACTGTCCTACTCTATCCTTGCTGTCCCTCATGGTTCAATCTCTATTCTCCACAACCTCCAGCAATTGGTAATTGAACCAAAGCCACACAGATCCCCCCTCGACAGAATGCAGAGCAGACTCATTCATATAAATACCACAGCACTGCACATGATGAAGAGTAACAAGCAAACACATCCCCAGTTTCAAGGAACAGTCAAGTGTGCCCTAATCAATATAAGATCAGCTAAAAGAAAGATACACACCATTGCTGACTTCATCAATGACAACAAAATAGAATGTACTTCACAGAATCTTGGCTTACAACAAAGGACAATGTACTACTAAACCAACTCACCTCTTCCCACTTTAAAACATACAACTGTCCAAGATCATCAAGGAGGGGAGGGGAGTTCTCATAATAGCCAAAGAACAATTCAACCTCTCCATCTCCACATGCAGCTCCACAGACAGCCTTGACTTACTCACAAAAACAAATTAAAACTTTACTCTAAACCTATTATATAGAACACCCTCGGCAAAAGTCGATGATCTCCCTACCCTGCTAGAAAAAACCTGCATCCAGGTCAAACCCTACTTTCTACTAGGTGACCTGAATCTCACCTCCATTGCTCCTAAAAAAAGCTACATCTTTAGCAATGCAATGGAAGCACTCCAATTCAAACAAATAATACAGGAACCCACACACAACAAAGGCGATACCCTAGATTTTATTTTTGCTCATGCTGAAATGCTATTGGAACCCCCCAACCTGAAACCTGAAATCTCACCAGTACCATGGTCTGACTATGCCATGATCACCCTAACATTACCCCTAGGCCCCTCCTCACACCAGGCCTTCCCTGAACACAATAGTAAGTGGTATTTCAAACTTTTCGAGAAAGACTCCTTCCTAAAAGAGATACATCCTCTACTGAAAGCGGAAATAAAAGACTTAGATCTTAGAACACAACTATATCCTCCTCTGCAAAAGAACAATAAAAAGACTACCACACGATGACACGCACCATGATATTCCAACGAAGCAAAAAGAGCTAAAGAGAAAACTCAGACACATTGCAAGGAGTTGGAGGAAAACAAGAATGGCACCATCAAGGAAACATACCTAACCAAACAGAAAGAATACAGCCTACTCCTATACAAGTGCCAAAGGGAATACCACGCAAACCTTCTTCTGAAATCCCTCAACTGCCCAGGAGAGTTCTACCTCATAGCAAACTCGCTAACCAAAACCCCCAAGCAAGAAAGCAAATTAAGGAATATCTCCCACCTTAGTCCTCAAGCCATGGCAAACTACTTCAGCATCAAACTCAATTAAACAACTGCAGCAACCTTACATCTTACTCACAAATTGACTTCCTTCAGAATAATCACAAAGAACTTAATAGCATCATCTCAGCCATCAACACTACCACTTTCCCACTTGATCCATGTTCATCAGAAATTAAAAACACCAGAGCTGAATTATCCCCAGTGATGCAAACAATCATAAACAGCTCCCTTTCACATAGCTACATGTCTCCTGCTCTGAAAAATGCTTCAATTTAACCAATACCAAAAAAGACCTTCACTTGACCCATGCACACCCAGCTCGTACAGACCCATCACTAGCATCCTCTTTATAGCCAAGATAGTTGAAAAAGTGGTATGACAACAGCTCCAAGATCACATAAATACACATGCAGTTCTTGACAACCAACAACATGGCTTAAGGCCACAGCAGAGCATGGAAACATTGCTAACATCCCTACTTGATACCATAAACAGAAGAAGCTCAAAAACAGGACAAGGATTTATAATGATTTTCTTAGACATTTCCTTCACCTTTGACTCCATACACCAGCACACACCCCTCACAAGACTACAAGATATTGGCCTCCATAGCACAATTTTAGACTGGCTCAAATCCTATCTTACAGACTGGCAGCAACAAGTCAGAATCGGCACCCTAACTTCCCTCCCATTCACACAATGACAAGAAGTTCCACAGGGCTCTGCCTTGTCAGCCTTGCTCTTCAATATCTGCATACAGCCCATCTGTGAAGTTATAAAATCACATCACATATCTTATCACATATATGCAGATAATATAATGATATACACACCATTCTCTTCAAGATCTCTGGACTACTCAACCATCACCACCTATTTCAACAATGTCACCCAGTGCCTATCAAACATGAACCTCTCCATAAACCTCAGCAAAACAGAAGTTTTACATATCACAAAAGACCCAAGCTTCATCCCCCTGGCTAAGATAACAGCAAAAGACGTGGAGCTGACTGTGACATCTGAGGTCAAATATCTGAGAAACACACTTGACCAGAACCTAAACAGACTGCCCCACATAAAAAGAACTACAAATATGATCTACCACAAAATGAGAATTATACAAAGCCTCTGCCCACTACTTGACACCTCTTCCAACTATACTAAGAACATGCAGCACAGCCAACACTGGACCCACCTCCTTGCCATAGCCCAGACCCACCTACACATCATAGTCCTCCAATCATATTGTAAATAGTTTGTACAGGTTCTATCCAAGTTGACTCCCCTGTTGTAATATTAAAGGTTAATGTTCACTGTGATATAAAAGGCTACTGTTCACTGTAATTCCTGTTAAGTTCTGTTTACTTGTTCTTTTTTTTTCTATTTATGCATTTAACAATCAAGCAACACACTTGTACAGAAAAGATACACCTGTCACAATAACAATATAAGAAAACAAACCAAGAACATAATACAAGAGTATCAATAGTCTCCTACTACTACTACTATTTAGCACTTGTATAGCGCCACACACGCAGCGCTGTACAGCTACCTACAAGAGACAGTCAAAATACAGAGACAGTCCCTGCCCATCAGAGTCATGCTCATCAGAGCTTACAATCTAGTCAGAACATTAAAGAGCAATGATCAGTTTAGTGCAAGGCATGATATGGTCTATACAATTTGTCATGAGAAATGACGGAGTTTAAGATAAGAAGGGGATGGAAGTCAGGATCTGAAAGCAACGGTGAAGAGGTTGGTCTTCAACCTGGATTTGAAGAGGGCCAGGGAGGGTGCCTGGCGTATAGACACAGGTAGGTTGTTCAGGTGTAGGGTGCAGCAAGGAGAAAGGAGAGAAGTCGGAAGTTAGTGGTGCGGGTGAAAGACATAGATAGAAGTAATTTGTTAGCGGAGCGCAGGTTCCGAGAGGGGACGTAGGGAGAGATAAGAGATGAGAGGTAATGAGGGGCCATAGAGTAAATGCATTTATAAGTCAGTAGGAGAAGCTTGAAGTGGATGCGGAATTGGACAGGGAGCCAGTGAAGCGACCTGAGAAGAGGAGTAATGTGGGCATGGCGGGACTGGCGGAAGATTAGTCAAGCAGCATGATTTTTTATAGATTGAAGGGGAAGGAGGTGGCTGACGGGGAGACCAGCAAGGAGCAGGTTTCAATAATCGAGGCGGAGGAGACTAAGGAGTGGATAAGCGTTTTGGTGGTGTGTTCTGAGAGGAAAGGGTGGATTTTGCCAATGTTGTAGAGGAGGAAACGGCAGGTCTTAGCTACATGCTGGATATGTGCGGAGAAGGAGAGAGAGGTGTCAAAGATAACCCCTAGGTTGCGGGCCGAGGGAACAGGAAGGATAGTAGCTCCATCCACATAGACTGAGAACGGGGGAAGAGGAGGGGAGGAGTTGGGTGGAAAGACAAGGAGTTCAGTCTTGGCCATGTTCAATTTCAATCGGCGATGAGACATCCAGGCAGCGACGTCGGAGAGGCAGGTAGAGATCATGGACTGGGTTGCTGAAGAGATATCAGGTGTAGAGAGGTAAATTTGGGAGTCATTGGCATAGAAATGGTACTGAAAGCCATGCGAGAAGATAAGCACACCAAGGGCTTGGGTGTAGAGAGAGAAAAGGAGGGCGCCCAGGACGGATCCATGGGGTACACCTACATGGAGCAGGGTAGGGGAGGAGGAGGAGCCACCAGAGCATACACTGAATGAGCGATGGGAGAGGTAGGAGGAGAACCAGGATAATACCGAGTCCTTGAAGCCAATGGAGGAGAGGGTGGTGAGGAAAAGATTGTGGTCAACGGTGTCAAAGGCAGAGGAGAGATCAAGAAGGATGAGGATAGAGTAGAAGCCCTTAGATTTAGCCAGGAACAGGTCATTGGAGACTCTTGTGAGAGCTGTTTCAGTGGAGTGTAGGGAATGGAAGCCAGATTGTAGTGGGTCCAGGAGGGCCTGGAAGGTGAGGAAGTCGAGGCAGCAGCGGTGGATGGCTCGTTCTAGAAGTTTAGATATGAAGGGAAGGAAGGAGATGGGTCGATAGTTGAAAGGGCATGTGGGATCAAGTGAGGGTTTCTTGAAGAGGGGTGTGACAACAGCATGTTTGAAGTCAGCGGGGACAGTAGCAGTGGAGAGTGAAAGGTTGAGGATATGAGTGATGGGGGGACAATGGTGGGGGAGATGGTGTGTAGGAGGTGGGTGGGGATAGGGTCAGCTGAACAGGTGGTGGGTTTGGAGGAGGTAAGAAGGAGTGTGGTTTCTTCTTCAGAGATCGGAGGGAAGGAGGAGAGGGTGGCAGAGGAATTATGGATGGGGGGTGGGAGAATTGGGGGTGGGTAGCTGAGGGGATGGGGAATTGGAGGGTAATCTTGTGAATTTTGTCGTGGAAGTAGTCTGCTAGGGTTTGGGCAGAAAGGGAGGGTGGGACCGGGGGCATGGGGACCTTGAGGAGAGAAGTGTGGGTATTAAAGAGACGGTGAGGGTCAGAGGAAAGGGAGTTGGTCAGATGGATGTAGTAGTCTTGTTTGGCAAGTGCTATGGCTGACTGGAAGGAGCCAAGCATGAATTTGAAGTGCAGAAGGTCCTCCGGGGAGCGGGATTTGGACCAGGCATTTGGACCAGGCACGTTCAGAACACGGGTGCAGTTGCGTAGATAGCGGGTTGTGGGCGAATGCCAGGTCTGGGGAGTAGATCGTCTGACTGGACGTGGGATGAGTGGGGCAAGAGTATCAAAGGGGAGAGCAGTATAACAAACATACAGAGGACAGGAACTCCCCGGTATGAATTAAGAAAGGAAAAAGTTATACCAAAAACCAAGAGAAGGCAGAGAACCAAGCATTCTATTCCATAATAATGGGTTAACCACTCAAGAAGGAGAAGATGTAACAATATTGGTAATGATAAAGGAAGACAGGTCCTCGGGCTGAGAGAAAACATATTTGTGGGACTGAAATATGACTATACTTTTACATGGAAGTATAAAAGAAGCCCCCATCTGAGTCACCCCAGGACGCAACAATAAGAAAGATTTGCATCTTTTTTGAGTCTCTCTGGCCACATCTGGGAAGATCGAAATTCTCTTACCCATAAACAAGTTGGCACACTTTTTAAAGTATAGCTTGAGAATCCAATCTCTATCCGATGGTAAAGCAAAGGTAACTAACATGGCGGAAACAGATAATTCATCGTCCTTAGGCGTTTGAAGCAAAGCTGATACGTCCAGAAAATCCATATCCGACGATCCAACTACCTTCTCCCCCACTTTCTTACCTGATGGCAAAAAGTATACTTTCAATACTGGAGGAATTAAGTCAGATGGCACCAACAATGCCTCCTGAAGATACTTCTTAAACAGTTCCAAGGGAGCATTCGCAGGAACTATAGGAAAATTAAACAAACAGATATTGGAGGATATGGTAGCATTTTCTAATGATTCCAGCTTCAACCTTATGGCCATATTATCCTTTAATAAGGACCCCGATACCTCAGAAACCTGCAGCAGTTTCTGGTTTACAACATCTACTTTCACTTTAATATCCACCACATCAGACTTAAGTTTAAAGCAGGCGTCTTCAAACTTGTCCCCCACCCTGACCCAGAGAGGATGATTTGCTAAGTACATTGCTGCCATGTGAACCCTGACACACCCCTGCTCCCTAAACAGGTGACCATAGCAAGCACAGTGGTTATACACTATTTTGTGTGCATCATGGTCCAGACATGACTAGCAATTACAAATGGACACAGAGACCTCCTAAAGGTGTCTGCAACAAAAACCTATCACACACTGGCACTGATAGAGACCTGCAGCATAGTCTACCTCAATCAACACGGGTACTGCGGGCCTGGTGCTGGCCACTCCACCTCACCCTCAGGGTGAGAACAGAACATGCTCATTGGCATGGCCTGTGGGTACTCTGTGCTAGTAACACGCACAGTCATTTCCCCCTACCAAGCTGACGTGCTGTAGAGGTGCATACCCCATCTGGTGAGCAGATGTAGACTGCTGTTCTGCATGTGAATTGCATTATGGGTACTGTTGGTTCTAGCCTATCCTGGTAGCCAAAGCAGACAGTATTATGGTGACGTGCACTCTTTCTGTAGCCAGCTATTGGCATGATAACTCCCATAGTGATATAGCATAATGGTCAATGCAATTACTTCAGTAGCAGGGGTCAAGGGTTCGATTCCTCTCTGATCCCCTGTTTTTTTTTATGGCTGTCCTACACAACTACGTTTCATTCGTGTAACAGTCATATCTGTGCAGATCTGTGCTGCTGCCACATTATACCCTAATCATTGATGCCATCCATCCTTCTGTCTGTCTATGTGTGTATGCCAGCTGTGTGGCGTCCTGCCCTAATGTGCAGGCTGCTACCCCATGTCCTGCACTGGCACACTTTTCTGCATTGCGGCTCTTCATGCTTGCCTCTCCTGTGTCTGCTCTGCATGGCACTGCTCTCCTCTGTCCTCCTGTCATTGCACTTATCCTGCCACCTCTACCTCCTCTGGTGGACACGTATCCCCATCCTCTGCCACACACTGTCATTGTTGCACTGTACATTACCATCACCCTGTACATCGGTACAGCTGCCCCCGATATGTTTGTCCACTTTACCTGCTGCCACATGGGCTGCACGCAGATTTGGCTGGTCCATGAGCTCTGTCATCTACTTCCTTCCATCACTTGTTCATTGCCTTTCCTTGGTGCTCTGTGCAGTGTTATGGTTACATCTGCGTTTGAGCCATACATTTCATGCTTGTGACTTTGGAGCACCTTTGTGCCCCTGGGCACCATCTCCTGTATCACCTTGGCATCCCTGGGGCATCTTTCGTGGCATCTTAGGTTTGGCCAGCTTATGGGGAACCTTATATGCTGCCTTGGAGGGTGACAACCTTTCCTGCCACCCTCTGGGGCACATTATGACCTGTCTTGGATGACGTGGTGCTTTATGATGTGCATTAGGTTGTGGCACTGGGGTGAGGCTTTTTTCGCTGGCAGTGCAAATTGTTGGGATGTGTCTGACTGTTACAAGCAGGAAAAGGGACTGCCTCAGACAGCCTTTTAACTGAGCCCACTGAGGGAGCAAACCCATGACCACTGTATCAGCAGACAATGTATTAACCATTGTGCTACACCTCTGTTTCTGTGATTGCAGGTCAGCGTGCCTAATTAAGGCTAACGCGCGTTAACATGCCACGGCTCCCTCTATCGCGCGATAACGGATTTTATCGCACGTTAACCCGAAATGCTACCTTAAGACCGGAACGCCCACTACCTTATATGGCATTCGTCACAGTAAGACTGCAACTAATGCCGGTAACATTAAGACTGTTTAGTAAACATACCCCTTAGCTGCAATTCCTAACACAGAGCTCCCTGCATCTACAGCCTAGATGTGCAGGAGCTCTGTACCAGTGTCAGAGGAGCATTCTGGAGGAGGAGCGGGGGCAGGCCAGAGGCATGACCCTGACCTCGGATGTACAGGGCTGATTCCGGTGATGGCCATAAGAACATAAAAACAAAAGATATGCCATACTGGGTCAGACCAAGGTTCATCAAGCCCAGTATCCTGTTTCCCACAGTGGCCAATATAGATCACAAGTACCTAGCAGTTTCCCCAAAAGACACAGGTTCCACAATGTTTGCATTGGGGGAAGCAGTGGATATCCTGGGTCCCCTTTAATAATGGTTTATGTACCTTTCCTCCAGGAACTTGTCCAAACCTTTTTTAAACCCAGCTACACTAAGAGCTTTTACTACATCTTCCGGTAACGAATTCCGGAGTTTGATTACACATTGAGTGAAAAAATATTTTCTCTTATTAGTCTTAAATAGGTTACCCTGTAGCTTCATTGCATAAACATAAACATAAACAAAGGTATCCCTGTGAGAGTCAACAATGCTTCTTTTCCACTAAATTTAATTTTTCTGGCAGATGGATATGTGTTCATTCTAAATAGCAATTCCCTAAATATAAGTCCTTATTAGCTTTGAGCACTTAATATAACTGAAATCTTTACAACATTGTATTAAAGCTTTTAGGAAAGAAAATTAACATTTTCACAAGGGAAAATTATTCTTTTACACCTTTTATTACCTCTGCATCTTTTTTGCACATGCAATTCAATTGTACATGCTTTAGTTCTTAGGTGTATGTGTGTGCAAGTTATTTGTATGCACTTTTAATTTTTATGTGTCCAAACAAATGCCCAAATAAGCCCAAAATGCACATCCCCAGTGTAGTGTGGGAACAATGAGGCTGATTGATTTATAAGTTATCCCACTACCCTTCTGCTTATTTTCTGTAGGCATGGAATTTATAACTACTATAAACTTTCTTAAGAATGAAAAAATAGGAACTATAAAATACTCTCACTTCATTTACAACTTTAGATGGGTGCCAAGAATCATATTAGATAAATACGATTTTTTTTAAAGAGCTTAATTGAGGAATTGCAGAGGAAAACAGAGACAAGTTACATTCTTGATCAAATATTTATAGGCCAATGCAGTAGAACTCTTGTTAAAATTTGCTTTAATGTGCTGGTCAACGCACTTTGAATATCAGTAAGATAGAGTATAAAAATTCATATGGAAAAATTCCTAGATGAAACAGTAAAAACTCTCTCAATAAAAGGCACAAAGCATAAGTAAGCTGTTTTACTTTATAACTGCTACAAAACAATGCCAAAATGGAAGGTATTTAACAAACACCATATGTCCGAACCCTCTAACCACCATATGTCCAAACCCTCCTTATATTATATATCATATGTCCAAGTGGCTTAATTTTTTCTTTAATTTTTACTTGATTCCCATGTAAATGACAGGACCTCAAACTATATTTGAGCTACAATAGATCACACCCAACCATCCAGTATGTCAGCCACAAAGGCCTGTACTAGTGTGCTCAAGTCTCATCATTGATCCATCATTTTACCCTTTACACACAGATAATAAAATCTTACATAAGACAAATTTAAACCAAGAATACAACCCAACACAATATTGTGTTTCGATAGGTACCAAATACATTTATCTGTATCAGTCACTTTATAACTGAACATATAAAAAAAGATTCTATTCAAATTCTGATGTCACATTAGTGACAGCAACGCAAACTCCTTGCGTTGCAAGACATTGTGTGAAGTAATATAAAACCTTGCTAATGGACACTCAGAAGTTTACAATATTATACCATGCCAGCACCAAGTCCAAGAACACAAGCTATACCAACAGTACTACCTATGAAAAAGTACTGTAAATATTCTAAAACACCAGTAACCTACAGTTGGGGAAGAGGACAAGGAGGACTGCTGCAGATTCCTACACAGAACCTTTACATTAAAAGAATCCCTCACTGCAGTTACATGAGGAAAACGCAGATCATCACCTTGTAAAAAATAAGAGACTACAGATTAGAAACAAACATATGGGCAAAAAATGAAATGGAAACCTGAAGAAATCAGACTGTGAGCAGCAGAACACTGAATAAAGAAACGAACATGCATTTCCTCCTATACAGAACAAAAGGCAAAATATGTACAGTTTCAAAGCTGACATATTTCATTTTCTAAAAACTGACAATAAAATTATTTTATATTAGCTGATCGTCTTTATTTTGCATTTGGATTGCTCCTGATCTCTCTTAACCACTCCATTTTCTCCTAAATGCTTTTCCAGGATTTCATTTCCATTTTCTTTCTTTACTTTCCCTGTCTACTACCCTTACTCTCTTTCATCTATCTCTGATCTTGATCGGTGTATTTCATTTTTTTCTCAGTTTCTTTTATTTGCTTTTTATTGACCTCCTTCTCTCTCCCCTTATCCTCGGTCACCCTCTTCCTGCTTTTCACCTACTTACGCAGCTTTCACCTTCCTACTTTTACTTCTCTAGTCCTCCCCTTCCCCACCCCTGTCCCATTCCTTTCCCAGCCTCTTATTCCACCGTCTTTCACCCACTTTTTAGTCCCACATTCTCTCCCTCTCTGCTGATCCCCTCTAGAGCCTCCTCTGTCTTCTTCTGCCTCATCAGCCCTTTCCTATCACCTCTAATCTCTTTCTTATGTCTTATCCCTATCAAGGCTCTCATTTCCCCTTTTATCTGCTTTCATCTCCTTCAAAAACCTCACCCACTATCCTTTTAAACTGCCTCCCAACCACCCCAAGTCCTGGAAACCATTTCCTGTCCTCATATTTCTGCACTCTGTTTTATAGCTCTACACATACCCCTATCCAATTACCTAGTCCCCATTATCCTTGTAATCCCTAGTCAATTTATTAGTCCCTCCTATTTCCAAAGTTAATCCCCAATGCCTCGCTCTTGCACCCTATCCAATCCCTGCCGGTGACAACATAAGGCAAACTAGGCAGTTGCCTAGAGTGCTGGCCCTCGGGGAGGCACACATTGTTGCAGCAACAATGGTTCAGAACTCTGCAATGTAGCGCTTGCCTCAACTCGCTGGTGCTGCATTGTGGTTTCTCCTGTCTACTATCTGTCTCTTCTGCCCTCCCCCCGCAAAGCAGAGTCAAACAGATAGTAAAGAGCAGAAACTGCAATGAAGCAGCAGCGAGTTGAGGTAAGTGCTGCATTGCAGTTTCTGACCTTTTGCCACCACTGCAGGCCCTGGAGAGGGGTGGCAGCAGTGTTAATATAGGTAGGGAGAGGCATGAGGGGATGGCAGGATGGAGGGACCTGCCTAGGGTGCCTCTAATCCTTGCACCGGCCCTGCCTGAAGCCACATTCATAATCCCGCCCAAACCCCGAGTCTCCACCTGCACTCACATAGTCGACTAGTCTTAGAGTCTGTATTCTTCTGGCTTCCCATCCAAACTTTGGGGGATGTGGACAGCATTTTCTGAGCAGCTAGTTTGGAGCTCTCTCTCTTAACATTTGTCACATTAGCGCAAGTGCACTTAACTCTGCCTTTTGAGGTGGCATTAGGTAAATCTGTGCTAATTGCAAGGGTCACAGTTAGAGCATAGTACCTTGCTCACCACACCCACTCTGCACCCCTAAAATACTCTCTTATCACCCTAACATGGAAACTGGCCTGCCCTAACTGTCATGGCCCCATGCTGTCAACGTGTGTCTGCATGTGCCTTCAGCGCACAGCAGTATATGCACTGACAGCTAGCGTCCTTTAATAAAAGACCCCTTGAGAGTCTCTACCTAGGTTCAAGTCCTTGCTCTCCTGCATTCTCATGTCCCTAGTAGCTACCCTCCTGTTTCCTTCACTCCTTCTCTAGCACTTGCCTATCTACTTCCTTCTCCAATCTTATCCCTGCTTAATTATACACATATATCCATACTTATCCTGCCAAGAAGTGAACCGAGGTATATTCCTAGTGAGGCACTTCCACAAAAACCTACCTCTACACAGACCACATTTCACATTCTAGATGCTGTATCAAGGGGACCACTTATTTGCCTTAAAGCAAGGAAGTATTTGAGAATCAGTTATCGCTTCAGATTGCTCTGTATGCTGGATGGAACCACATACTAACAGCGATCTTGGCAATTCTTTGCAAAATGTGCGTTTTTATCAGCTGTACTCTGAAGTTTCTGAGAATCAGCTACAGAATTTTATTGTTTTTTTTCACTGAGCAAAGTAAAACATCCCTTGGTGTGGTTAGGTCTCTGGAGTGCTTTGTCCTGTGTTTAGGTACAGGTTTTTGGGCCTCCAAGATTGTCTAAGTGCAGTTATGCTTTGATTATACAAAGAGGGAGGTATTTCAGGCAATATAGGGGTATGTTTACTAAACCGCGGTAATGTTACCAGTGTTAGGTTCCACGGTAATGGTACAGATGCCCATATAAAGGTGTGGGCGGTCCATCATTACGGCAAGCCATATCAGCTAACACGCATTACAAGGCGTCTTAGACTAATGAGCGTTACAAGGCGCCTTGTAAGGTGCCTTAAAAGTAAGGTGCCTTATAAGTAAGGTGCCTTATAAGGTGCCTTGTAAGGTGCCTTATAAGTAAGGTGCCTTATAAGGTGCCTTATAAGGTGCCCTGTAAGGTGCCTTATAAGTAAGGTGCCTTGTTAGGCGCCTTATAAGGTGCCTTGTTAGGTGCCTTCAAAGGCGCCTTGTAAGGTGCCCTGTGAGGTACCTTATACGTAAGGTGCCTTGTAATGTGCTTTATAAGTAAGGTGCCTTATAAGGTGCCTTGTTATGTGCCTTGTAAGGTGCCTTCTAAGTAAGGTGCCTTCTAAGGTGCCTTGTTAGGTGCCTTATAAGATGCCTTGTAAGGTGCCTCGTAAGGCGCCGTATAGGGCTCCTTAGGCTAAGCGCCGTATTAGGCACCCCTGGACAAGGCACCTTAGAAGGCACCCTGGATTACGGAACCATAGGTTAAGGTGGCCTAGCAAGGTTACAGTGCCCTAGGTCAGTGTGCCCTAAGGGCTGCAAAGTGCTTCAGGATGACATTGAATATCTTTCCCATTGTTTCCTGGAAATGGGACTGGGAGTTCCACCTTTAGTCATTTATACAAAAGTATTGCTATTTTCCTAGCCAAGATCTTTAGCATTTTAAAAATTTTTATTTGACAACATCAACTTCAGAGCCACCCACAGGACCATAAAACACTTTAGATATCATTATATGGATATTAAGGTGGTGATTTTGTAAGGAGCTTCGGAAAGTAATGCACTTTGTGCATAAATCCAGGCTATTTGGTGATTCCTGCATGTATTTTAGCTAGTAGCTATTCTATAAGTACACGTGTAAGATCGATGGCGCATACTTTCACTGTGGGCATGCACATACAGTAGATGGTCAGAGCACACATGCGCATGTGTGTTTTATAAAATACTATAATTTATGTGTGGTCTTGAGAAATCTTAAGTGCTGGCATTTACACCAGCCATAAGGGGTGCTGTATTTGATTTCACCTAAATTTAATGCATGTTTTTAAATACCTACACCCATATTTTATAAAGTACGCATGTGCTTTATAAAACAGGCATGAAATATGTGGAGACAAATGTGCTTTAACTATTTGGGACTTTATAAAATTACCCTCCAGGGGGTAATTTTCTACCAAGATTTTCATGCATAAAGGTCTGTTTACATGCATACAAAGGCTTAAAAAAATTATTTTAAGGATTATGTGCATAAATGTGTGCCAGTGAGACCCATGCTTAGGCAAATTCAGGGATGGAGTTTGAGTGGCGTGCTGCTGCAGTCACAGTTTAGATGCGCTGTTCATAAAAATACGAATATATATGCACATATATTATCTGTGAATATTTACGTGAACTCCTGAGCAGGCATAAATGCCAGTGGCTTCAATCTAGGTATAATTTCTGCTGCATTGTCCCTAGTATTTTAGAAAGACCTATAGAAGGATGCATTTTTATAAAATAGCTTAAGATTTGTTTCTTCTTAGCCTTCACACATAAGTGAACCGTTACAAAAATGCCTACTATAAGAGGTATCCAAGAAGAGTATTCCAGGATTCATGCCTGTTGGAGAAAGATGGAAGGTGACCCTGTCAATACTGTTTTTCTCACAGAGCCGGCCCTAAGCATGTAGAGGCATGTCATCCATACATTACCCCACTCTCCAAGGAGCACCATGGCCCGCTTAAGAGGTGCGCTAGTGAGGCCCAAAGCCTGCTTCACTGGCTCACCTCTGCACAGTCATGGGAGCTTTTTTCTTCACTACCCACAGCTGTGATAACTTGCAGCCGCTGATTCTGAGGAGCTCATATAAGTGAAACCAGGCACTTCCTGTCTTGTGCAAGAGATAGGAAATGCCCCGGTGTCACGTCTACAAACTTCGTGGTGTTGGGGCTGCAACTTAGCACAGCCACGAGGAGCAAAGAAAAATACTCCCTGGCTGTGCAAGGAATGTAGGTTATGGCGAGGCTGAAGGGAACAAGGTGAGTGGGTGGGTTTGATGCTGGGGGAGCACTTGAAGAGGACTGCTGCTTGGGGGGGGGGGGGCTAGAAGGCTGGCACCTGAACAGGACCTTTTGAGAGGTAGAACTAGAAATGGGCTGATGCTGAGAGATGGGGCACTGGTACTGTATTCTGGGAGGGACTGGGGCTGGAAGAGGACAGATCCTCGGGGGGGGGGGCTGATACTGGAAAAGAAATGCTGGGGAGCAACGACTAGAAATGGACTAATGCTGGGTGATGGAGTGCTGGTACTGGAAGGGAGATGATGCTGGGAGGGACTGGGGCTGGAGGAGTTCAGATGCTGGGGAGGGGGGAGCTGACACTGGAAGAGAACTGCTGGGGAGCTACAACTAGAAATGGGCTAATTCTGGGGGATGGAGGGCTGGTACTGGAAGAGGACTACTGGTAATCTAGGACTGGAAATGGGCTGATGTTGTGGGATAGGAAGACTGGGACTGGAAGGGAGATAATGTTGGAAAAGATTGGGACTAGGACTGATGGAGTGGGGGGCTGGAACTAGAAGAGAGATGATGCAGGGAGGGTCTGGGACTAGGACTGGAAGGAAGCTGATGCTGGAAGGGACTAGAGGAGAGCTGATGCTGGGAGAAGCTGGAACTAGAAGGGAGACAAAGCTGGGAGTGTCTGGAATGGAGCTGATGCTGGAAGGAGCTTGAACTAGGAGGGAGCTGATTCTGGGGCTGTGGGGATGAAAGAGGGTAGATTCTGGGTTCAGCATGGAGAAAAAGAGGCAGAAGCTGGAGGAGTGAGGAAGGAGAAGAGGACAGATATTTTGTGTGGGAGGGAAGAAACAAGATAAGATAGGAGGGGGCATAAGAATAGATGCTGGGGTAAGAAAGAGGAATGGAAGGGCAATGAATATTCCAGAAGAAAGTACTGAGTGGGTGTGGGAAAGGGATGTAGAAGGCGGGAGGATAGGTACTGGAGACATGAGATGGGGGTGAGCAGGGACTGGGACTTTGGTGAAGACTTTAAAATTCAGTGGGACAAAAGTAGACAGTTGGGTACTGAAAGAGTAAGTGGAGACTCAGACGGCTGGCTCAGGCCAGCATAACACACTATGCATTCATTTCCAGCAGCAGAAAGATTGCAGCATCATGTGGCACCACTCCCAGCTTCAGGAAGTCGGTCAAAGACCTCCAGAGGCCCAACCTCTCCCCAGAGCAAGCCAACCAGATTGGCAGTGAGTTCTGCTTGGAGGAAGTCCTCCATGCTATCCAAGAGCTAACAACCAGAAAAGTGTCCAGTCCCAATGGTCTACCTCTGCAGTTTTACTGAGTCTTCAAGACAGAGTGGGTGCCCCACCTTCTCACATACTTCCAATGGCTGTCTACCAACTTGCTGGCTTTAGGAGCCTTTGCAGATGCCACAATTGTAGTCCATGAGAAACAGGGCAGGGATCCCCAGAAAGTAGAAGATTACTGACCTATCTCTCTTCTAAACTTAAATTATAAAATATATTCCAAAATCCCTGCCAGTCGACTCACCCCTCTTATAACCGTGCTCATATATCTGGACCAGTGTGGCTTTGTTATAGGCCACGCAACGTCCAACAATGCCCACCTTCTCTGCCATGCTCTCAACCTTGCCAAGACACATTGGAATCCACTAGTAGGGCTCTCCATAGATGCCGAGAAGGCCTTTGATCACCTTGAATGACCCTTTGTGTTGCAGACCTTATGATGATTCAGAATTGGGTCAACTTTCACGGAGCAGATTAAGATCTATATGCTTGCTCCACGGCAAAGATTTTGGCCAACTCCACCCTGTCTTGTTAATTCACACTGGGACGTGGTACCCCTCAAGGGTGCCCACTATCACTGATCCTCTTTAATATTTGTTTTATTTAGTTATTTAAATTGATTTTTATACCACTTTATCCTTAAATCAAAGTGGTTTAGTACTTCATTAGTACTACTGCTTCAACAAGATCCCACAATACTGGGACTAGAGATCAAAGACGTACACATAAAGCTTTCTGCGTATGCTGACAACCTGCTTCTCTTAGTGAGCCCCTCCTCCATTCCTTCAGTCCTGTCAATTATGGAACAATACTCCACTCTCTCAGGATATAAGATTAATTGGACAAAGCTGACCATCTTCCCCTTGAGCAACAATGTCTTCCGTGGAGACCTTATGGACTTTCCATTCCAATGGTTTGGTGACTACATCAAATACTTGAGTGTCTCCTTTACTCCAATCTTACAGAAACCTGTGAATGGAATGCAGCCCACCTCAGTCACCTGGTACAATCACCTACACTAATGTTTCTCTCATGGTGGGGATGTCTGGAAACTGAAGATCTTACTGGTACCTAAAGTCAATTAGGGATGATCCCTGTCCTGTTTCCAGACAACCTTTACAAGCAATTAGAATCACAGATCATATCCTTCCTCTGGAATCACAAGCCTCCTCAAATTGCTACCTGGAAGCTCAAACTACAAAGAGTCAGGTGGAGTACAGTTCCTGGATCTCTGGAAATATCATCAGGCTTTTCTCCTTCATCAGGGCTTGCTGTGGACTGTGAATCTGGAGGGCCATGCAAAACCTATGTGGCTAGCTCTGGAACAGCAACTATCTTCTGCTCTTCCGTTGCATTTTTTAATTGGCATGCAACACACAGAACCTTCTGAAGAACCATCGGTGATCTCTGCCATGCAAACAGCATGCCAATTCCTAGATCGTCTCTTGCCCCTTCTTAACTCTACACCTGATCTGGAACAATCCAAGCTTGATCCAGCAACAAACCTTCAGCTGACGAGAAGGCAGGCTAAAGGCATCTGGACCATAGGTCAACTCACCACATCAACTGGCTTCAAGGACTTTTCCTCCCCGCAGCACAAATTTGATCCTCCAGGAAAACTGCATTACCAGTGGATCCAACTCCACCATTGCCTATGTAAATCAGGAGTAGATCCAACTCAGCTACTAGATATCTGGAGCCTCTATAATATGTTAAGCGAGATAGCAGGCACTCTGCATGCTATTTCTAAGCTGGCTGGATACCCCTACCCACAGTTGTTCAGGACAGAAGATGCCTGGATACGAGACATTGAAACTTTGACTACACCCCAACTGGGAATATTTTTGGGGAACCACAACCTGCATATCCCAGTCTATCTCCTGCATTCAGTCATTCTACTTCCTGATGCACAGGTCCCTTATCACACCCACAAGGCTAGCAAAATGGTCCTGTCATACTTTTCCGGGCATCTATGCACATATGATCTATGAATGTGTAAATCTCTAAAACTACTGAGAGAACGTTTGGGAGAAAATCTCGGACATCCTACAACTGTGAGGGGAATTTTCCTGTAGGATCTTAGTTGTTCAATCCCAAGTGGACATTGGGAACCTCCAGATACAGGATAAGATCCTTTTCAATTTTCTCTTTGGCTTGACCCTCAGACTCATTATAAATCACTGGAAATCCGCACACACTTTGGAATTGTTGGGAAATTTTGGGAAATTTTGATCAGATCTGCTTCATCTGTTTCTGTGACTGCACTCCTGCCTTATGCAAGCAACCCCGTTTGAATGGCACAGAAGCAACTCATATGAGCTATGGAAGAGAGAGTATGGCTATGAGGCCTGCTACAGCCTGAGAGACCTTACTTTGTACAGTAGTGTGCACAGTCAGGCCCAGAATACAGGCCAAGCCAGGAGGCCAGAAACTAATTAATAGAAAAATACTCTCCGCTCTGAAGAATGTAATTAGTGCCAGGAAGGCAGAGAGGCCCGGCCAGCTGCATAGATAAGAAAGAGACCTTGAAGCATCAACATTCGGCCCGATAATCACGGGAGGGAGGGGGCTCAGAGAAGGAGTTCTAGCAGAGTTTTCTTTCTTTGCAAGTAACTCTGACTTTCTGAGGATGACATCAGAACTTTTAGAAGTTCTGTGACAGAGAATATCTATATAAGGGGACGGCTCCATAACTCAGTGGGCAGTCTGCTCCCCAATTCCGGTGAGGGAAGTGGACTGTCCAACACCTTTCTCAGACAAAGACTTTTGCTCAAAGCAGTTGCTGTTTGTTTGTTCTGGTACCCGAATAAAGAGCATTGTATTCGAGCAATTTGCAATCTGAGTGATTTGTTGCTAATTGGTAATTGGTGATATCTAGCAAACATGTGCTGTGGGATAGAGGGCCCCACAGAATACATCACTGGTGGAACTGAGTCTTCCTCTATCCCTAATACGAGGCATCTTACTGGTCAGCAGAGCACATCTCCACTCATTGGCATCTTCGCTGGAAAACCCTAGATTCATGTGTGAATACATGGGAGACAGAGAAATTTACATACAATGGCAAAGAGTATCTTTTGAAGGGAAATACGTCCTGTGATACTACGTCTGTGATCTATGCTATAAGATGTCCATGTCATCTCCTGTATATAGGAAAGACGATGAGATTGTTACGGATTCGGGTACAAGAACATAAAAGTCGACTGAAACATGGGATTATGGCCGCACCACTTGTCCAGCACTGTAAAACGATGGGACATACTTTTGAAGCCCTACAATGCTTTTGCATTGAAAAAGTTCCTAGGGCAGCATATGGGAAGTCCCAAGACCAGTTGCTATTATATCGGGAACAATGGTGGATTTTTACTTTGCGATCTGTTTCACCGGGAGGTCTCAATACAGTCATAGACTGGGGTGTCTGTTTATAATACCATATCTGGATAACAGAACCAATAATGCTAGTAGTTTGATATGGATAAATAACCAGGGGGACTTGCAGAACCTTAGTTTTGAAGCGGAAGTTGATGACTGGATACTGACGTCATGGTACCCTTTAAAACAATGGCCCTTGGAGGCTGGTCCGCATGCGCGGCGTTTTTTGTGGAAGCTGACAGTTGAAGGAGATATTCCTCTGAATTAAAACGTGGGCAGCATCAATTACAAATTCTAGGTATGGTTTTTTTTTAGATATGTTTTTAATTTCATGATAACTTTAAATGTGCGTGAACATAAGGGGAACAGTGGTTGTGGTGAATTAATAATGTTTTACTTATTTCCAGTGATAAGTCCCCCTGAAGAAACTCAAATTAATGAGTGAAACGCAAACGATGGCGCCAATACAACGGCGTTGGGGAACACTAAGCTAAGTTAAGTAAAAATTTGAAATACAAGTACTTTCGTGAAAGGCTGTGGATGTGTTGGTGATATACAGAAAACTACAAAAATATAGAGACTATTTCAGCCGGTGAACTGTCATTGATGCTATCGGGGCACTGATCGATACATAGTATCTTTTGTTTTTGTGCCGATTTGTCTGAGACGTTCCCGTGCTATATTATTGATGACAACCCTCAGCGTAATTTTTCCTTGTGTTTAATGCTGTTGATATTAGAGCAATTGCTACAAATTTTGACTAATTATATTGCTCTGAGAATAGACCAATACGATCTTGTATGGGGAACAGTAGAACAGCCAAACAGCAACTGCTGAGGGCCCAACATGGGCACGAGTGTGCTCCCCACAGTGTCACAGGGGATAGTACCCAGCAGGTACCCCCAAGGGCACGGAACATTGGCATGCGGTGCTGGGGGGAAGTGTGGACAGCTATGCAGGCACCCCTACCCCAGAACCCGCACCATAGGCAGCCACCTACCCACACACTGGATGGCCTGAGACTGCGCTCCACCAGCACCACAAGCAGAAGGGCATGTCAGCATGGTGGCAGAGAGATACTGGTGGTGGAGGGGGCAATGGCAGCTGCTCAGAGCAGACCATGGCCTAGCCCTGTTTAGGTGGGTGCCATGCACTGCAACAGACAGGCTCTGTCTGACAAACAGCCATGGTATCTCCAGGGACTGCAACATCTCTATGGCCACAATGTGGTGCAGTACACACAGACAGTGTGTTCAGGAGCAGAAAATCACAGGTTCAAGTCCCAACTGCAGCTCCTGCCAACCCAGTGCCCATATTTTACCCACTACTAAACCGTGGTAGTAAAGATGAACCTTTATTGCAGAGAACATAAACATGCATCAAACACCTATATTTTACCCTACAGAGCACAGATACCATAAACATGCACATTGCCTAGAAAAAGAGTCCTACAAATGCAGTTTTGGAGGGCCACAAATCATTCAGATTTTATGCTGTTTCCAATATAAGAACATGTCAGCATGGTGGCGGAGGGGTACTGGTGGTGGAGGGGGCAGTGGCTGCTGCCCAGAGCAGACCGTGGCCTAGCCCTGTTCAGGTGGGTGCCATGCACTGCAACAGACAGGCCCTGTCTGACGAATATGGTCTCTGTGGCAACACGGTGGTGCAGTGCACTCAACCAGTGTGTTCAGACACAAAAGGTCATAGGTTCAGGTCCCAGCTGTGGTTCCTGCCAAGCCAGTGACCATATTTTACCCACTACTAAAACATGCTAATACAGACAGAACCTTTATTGCAGATGACTTAAACATGCCCAAAACACCTACATTTTACCCTACAGAGCACAGACACCATAAACATGCACATTACCTAGAGCAGAGTCTCCCAAATGCAGTCCTGGAGGGCCAAACACCATTCAGGTTCCATGCTTTCTCTAATAAAGATACCTGTGCTGCATTTCTATGCACCGCCCCCATGGTATGCAGATGTATCTCATGCATATTCATGAGGGACAGCATGAAAACCTGAACAGTGTCTGGCCCACCAGGACAGGAGTCGGGAACCTCTACCCTAAAGCAGCAGCCAACAGGGGCAGACACACCCGCACCCACAGGCTCCATTATGCAATGCCTACTGGAGAGGCAGGATGTTGGGCCCTGCGTGCATCTCCCAATACTAGCACTTGCATACCTTAGCAATGCCACCCTAAACCTGGGAATACAGTACACAGCTACCGTTATCAAAAGGTTGCTATGATTACTGGCAGATAGCAATTCCGAAGTTAGGTACAATTTTCTGAGTGAGCTGCATCATAGCAAACTTTCTGATGTCTGTGGAGTTTGCTACAGGTCTTGTGTCTGACAGTGTTTACCACCCTGGGGAGTGACCCAACAGTATTGCGTACCATAGCCATGCCTGCACTGTGCCAAGGACTGGTGCGGTGGCCAGGGCTGCCAAACACCTCTATAGTTGCACAATGCTGGCATAGGTGTGGGGAGTGTGTGTCTGTCTATCCAGTGTGTGGTGGCTACAAAAACCCTCCACAGCCCACACTGCTAGCACTGTTGCCAGTATGTGCATAATGAGGAGCAAGGTACTGTGGGAATAGCCTGGATAGGGTGCCCTGGCCTGGATTCATCTGTACAGAGCATAGGGCAATGGCTCGGACATTGTAGTGCCCAGCCACCACCTGCATGGGCAGCATGGCCAGAGCATGTCCTGCTGGGAGGTCACTCTCACCCTGACTGAGCAGTGACCACGGCATGGCTAGGTTCCCCCATAGTGCTATATACCATTTCTCTCTTGTGATATTTATGGGTTCTCTTTCGGGGCCCAATCACTGACTTTTCTGCTTGGTGTGTATGCTGACATCCCAGTTCTGGGTACATACATCTCTTCCAGGAACATGCATTATGGACTAGCTAGCAGACTGTTTACAGCTAGTATGTGTCTTGCTGGAACACCTTGCAGGGTGCAGTGGCTGGATGCTTGCTGCTGGAGAATGTCAGATAGTGGTGGGGGGCAGCTGAGCATTTCCAGGCCTACTGTCTGTCTGCTATTGCTTTATGGATGTGTACAGCTCTGCATTGCCTGCTCTGTAGGGTGTCTGTTCCCCAGCAGGACTGGGGTTGATGGTCCCCTCTACTGTCACGAGTACAGGGAGGTAGAATGTGGATTTGTTGGTGGGCGATCCTGTTTCCCACCCTGAGCCCCAGCGGGTGGGTTGTGTGGTGGTACATAATCTGCCTTTGGGTCCAAGCACCACCCACCCACCTACCTACCTACCTACATCATGTAACCATGGCACCAACACAGGGTATGCACTATTCTGCGTACATCATAGCCCATAAGGGCTAGACATGACTGAGAAATACAGAAGGACACAGGTGTATTCTAGGTGTGTCTACAGGAACTACCTATCACACACAGTAGCACTGATGTGGACCTGCAGCATGGCATATTTCAGCCATGAAAGGTGCTGTGGACCTGGTGCTGGGTGCCCCACCTCACCCTCAGGGTGTGAACAGTACCCGCACAATGTGACGGTCTGTAGCTACTCTGTGCCAGTACCACACATGGTCAGTTCCCCCTACCAGGCCAAGGTGCTATGGGGGTGCATACCCCATCTTGTGCCCATCTATAGACTGCTGATTTGCATGTGCAGTGCATCATGGGTAAGGGTGGGTTAACCCTATCCTGGTAGCCACAGCAGACAGTTTGTGTGGTGACGTGCAGTCCTTCTGCAGCCAGCCAGGGGTTTATTAGCAGCTATAGCCCACTGGTTGCTTCACTGCCTGTGGAGCCAGAGGTCATGGGTTCAAACCCATGGTGGGCTTATTTGATAAGGCTGTCTGAGGCATTGTCTATGTTTAATGTACATTAGTGCTGCCAGCAAAAACACCCTCAGTGTACTGTAACCATAAGGTGCCTTATCAGGTGTCCTCTAAAGTGCCTTATAGGGTGCCCTATAGGGGACATTATAGGGTGCCTTGGCAGAGAGTGCAATTTATAATGTGCCCTATGCGGCACCTTAGGTTACAGCATGTGAGGGTGTGTTTGCTGGCAGCACTAATTAAACTACAAATAAAATGCCTCAAAAATCAATACTTACATGTAAAAGCTAATGCCTCAGCCAGCCTTATAGATTAGGCACACTGGGGGATTGAATTTATGACCCCTGTACCATCAGTCAGTGTATTAACCATTGTGCTACACCTCTGTTTCTGTGTCTGCATGTCTACGCGCCTACTTGAGATTACCGTGCGTTAACGTGCTTAGCAGCATCTTGCCCGATAATGTGCGCAGCGCATGTTATCACACGATAATCCCGTTTTGCTACTTTAAGACCGAAACACCCACTCCTTTTATGGCATCCTGCACACTAATGCCGGGCGCACTTTAAGACAGTTTAGTAAACATGCCCCCAAATCTTGGTAATGTACATTGATAACTTGGATTTTTCTGAGGTAATGGAGGGTTAAGTGGCTTGCCCAAGGCCACAAGGAATGCTAGTGGGAACTGAACTTGGGTACTCTGGGGTCCCAAGCCAGTGATCTTAACCATTAGGCTACTCCTCCACTATGCATAGTAGCAATACAGCTAAAACAATGGCAGCTCATTTTGGGTTGCAAGAATAAAATTAAAATCCTACCAGCTGGGAGCCAAATCTTCCTAACTTTAAGACAATATGCTAGCCACGACTGCTTTCTGAATGCTAGTTGATGATTGAGCACTGTTGTCTTTTCAGTAACTATAGGGACTCCATTCTTAGTAGCTGGTTCTAGAGATGCCTGGCAAAGCTGCATAACCCTTCTCTTCTGTCTTTGCCTTACTCTTATTTTCCCCTCCTCGTCCTCCTTCTCTTCCTCTCCCTCTTCCTCTCCCTTTCTGTCTCTTCTACCCTTTTTTCATTTTTTCTCTATCTCTCTCATGCAGGGCTGGAAGAAGTACTAGACAAACTAGGCAGTCATCTAGAGTGCCATAATTTTGAGATCCCCTGCAGCATCAGCAGAACCTATTGCTTCCAATGGACCTATTTCAGCTAGCCTTCACTTCATGTTGTCTACTGTCCACTACCACCCTGAACAATTTAAAAAAGGATCGCTGAGCCCCCAGAGTGAAAGAACCAGAAATATGAATGGATAAGGAGAGGTGTACTGAAACTGAAGGATGAGAGACTGATAGTTGTAGCCCACGACAGTGGATTATGGACAAGATGATTTACAGCAAGCATTGAAATAACTGTCAAAACAGACATATGTAGGTTTTATAAGAAAGAGCTGGAAAGAGTGACTCACCTCATAGCTGGATGTGAAATTCTGATGGCAGAAAATGTCTATACAGAAAGGCACAATAGAATAATATGTGCCATTTATTAGAAACTCTGCAAACACTACGGGCCCGATATTGAGTTAGGATGGCTAGGTGTGAATACAGTGCCTAGCCATCGCTGCCATCCTCTAATTCTGGATATTCAATGTTGGGATCATATGCGGTGCCAGCATTTAATATCTGGGGTCACTGTGCATACCGGAAGCCACAGAGGCTAACCAGATAGTGGTGATATTGTACTGCTGCCCCGATAGCTTCTATAGGCCAACTTTTGCAGCACCTATCTTTTAACTGTAGAAGCTAACCAGGTAGTGATGCAATATCGCCGCTACCCAGTTAGCCTCCTTCGCCACCCATGACATGCCCTGGAATACCCATGACATACCCCAATGCTAAGTGGTTTAGTGCCATTGAATATCCCACTGAGCTGCATTTACACGATTTGTTGTTGCTGTTGTTGAGTTCCATCGAGTCAGTGTCGACTCAGGATGACCCTCTAGATAGTTGACCTAAACTTTGTTCGGTCTTCAACCAAGCAGCTCATTGTTGATAGAGTGGTATCCATAGCTGCTGTTACTACAGTATATCGATCCATCTCATTGCTGGCCTTCCTCTTTTACGGTGACCTTCTACCTTGCCAAGCATTATGTCTTTCTCCAATGATTTCTCTCTTCGCACAATATGTCCAAAGTATGAAAGCTGAAGTCTTGTCATCTGAGCTTCTAAGGAAAACTTAGGTTTGATCTCCTGTAGAAGTGACTGGTTTGGAGCTTTAAGAAGATAGTGCAGATTCTTGCTGCTTGCTTAGCCTGCTTGTTCAAATCTTCATTCAAAAAACTAATGTGACTGAGTAAGGGGAGATGAGAGGGTGCATTTTTATCTCTGGACTTCTATTACTAATCATTTGTATAGCTCTACAAGGCATAAACAGTGCTGTACACAGTCCCAGAGCTTACAGTCTAATCAAGACAAAACACGTAGAGCCCAATCCCAGATGGGGTACGTCTGGGCCGTCTGGATGGCCCCAAACAAGACAGGCCAGTCAGTGCCTGATTCAGCACCATGGGAGCAAGACGTTGCCGCGGGTGCAGGATTGGTTACTGAGAGACAGCCCGGCGGGCCCCTGCATTGCCACAGGGACATTCTTCCTGTGACACATGCAACCCACTGCTGTGGAGACTCCAGTTTCACTGCCGCCCGACCCTGGTGGGGGCAGCTAGGGCACAGATCAGGCGGCGGGGACTCACTTGGCTGTTGCTGCTGGGGGGTTGGCTGGCCGATCTGGAGAGGCAGAGAGCACTTATTTTACCTCTGAGTTGGAATAAGCTGGCTGTCCCTCCAGTGATCCCCGGATATACAGGGCCATGACCTGAATTGACCCTGTACCTCTGGTGGCCAGTCCTGCCCATGCTCCTCCCACTCTCCATCCCTGTGCTGCCCCCATCCCCCACCACATGCACAAAGGTTCTGTGCATGCAGGGGGGCCAGGAGATGGTATACAGTGCAGGCTGGGACTTACAGCCCCACTATCCGCCTTGCAGAATCAGGCCCATAGTGAAACTGGGGACTAGAGTATGGTAACATATACAAAAGTAGTGGACAAGAGAGTGAGGAGCATCAGGATCCAAAAGTGGCTTCAAAAAGATGGGATTTTAGCCTGGATTTGAATAGGGCTAAAGAAGGAGTCTGACACACTGACTCAGGTAGTTTGTTCCAAGCATATGGAGCAGTAAAATTGAATGAATGAAGTCTGGAGTTGGCCGTGGCAGAGAAGGACACGGATAAGTGATCAGCCAGAGGAGTGGCGTTCCTAAGGAGGGGTGTAGAGTGAGATAAGAGAGGAAAGGTAGTGAGGAGTTGCAGAATGAATGCACTTGTAGATCAGTAGAAGTTTGAACTGGATATGGAAACTGATAGGGAGCTAGTGAAGTGATTTGAGAAGAGGGGTTACTTGAGCATAGCAACACTGGCGGAAGATAAGCTGTGCAGCTGAGTTTTGAACAGATTGAAGGGGAGAGAGATGATTCAGCAAGGAGTAGGTTACAATAGTCAAAGCAGGAGGTAACAAGTGAGTAGATAAGGGTCTTGGTGTGAGTAGAAAGGAAGGGACTAATTTTGCTGATGTTAAAGAGAAAGAAGAGGCAGGTTTTAGCCATCTGTTAGATATGCCCAAAGAAAGAGAGAGTAGAGTCAAAGACTGTGAGCTGAGGAAATGGGGAGGAGTGTAGTGTCATTTACAGAAATAGAGAAGGGAGGAAGGAGGGAGATGGGTTTAGGGAGAAGGATAAGGATAAGGAGCAACGTTTTGGCCATGTTTAATTTTGAATATCTAGGCAGCAATGTCAGATAAGCAGGCACAAATCCAGGACTGGATTCCTGGAGAAATTTCCGGCACAGAGAGGTAGATCTGAGAGTCATCAGTATAAAGATGGCACTAAAAACCATGGGAGGAAATAAGTACATGAAGGAACTGAGTGTAGAGAGAGAAAAGTAGAGGTCCCAAGATAGAGCCCTGAGGTAAACAAACTGAAAGCAGGATGGCAGTAGAGGAGGCTCCACTAGAACATATACTAAAAGCGCGCCAAGAGATAAGAAGAAAACCAGGACAGAAGAGAGCCCCTAAATCCAAGTGAGGACAGGGTATCGAGGAGAAGGTGGTGATCAACAGTGTCAAAAGCAGCAGAAAGGCCAAGGATGAGGACTGAGTAAAGGCCCTTGGATATGACCAGGAACAAGTCACTGGAGACTTTGGCAAGAGCTGTTTCTGTGGAATGTAGAGGATGAAAGCCAGACTGCAGTGGATCCAGAAGGGCTTGAGAGGAAAGAAAGTTAAGACAGTGGCACTGAACTTCTTGCTCAAGTAGTTTTGAAGCAAAGGGGAGGCTGATAGCTGAAAGGACAGGCAGGGTCTAGTGAGGGCTTTTTGAGGAGAGGCATGACCAGAACATGCCTCTCCTCAAAGGCCACAGAAACAGTTGTAGTGGAAAACAATAGGTTAAGGATATGACAGATGGAAGGGGTGATGGTGGAAGAGATAGAGCTTAATATACGGGTTGGAATGGGATCAGAGGAGCAGGTAATCAATTTGGAGGAGGGGAGAAGATTTGCAGTTTCCTCCTCTGATTTCAGAAAAGGAAAAAATGTTGACAGAAGGTGAGGGAAGGATTTGGGATTGAAGAGGGAGACGGGGAGGTGAACCTTTGGAGATATCAAAGCTAATCTTTTGGAGTTTGTCATAAAATTATCAGCCAAGGTCTGGGCAGAAAGTGAAGGAGGAATTGGGGGAGAAGGGACCTTGAGGACAGAGTTAAGCATAGCAAAGAGACGTTGAGGGTCAGAGGCAAGAGAGTTAGTCAGATAGACATAGTATTCTTGCTTGGTGAGTGCTATGGCTGATTGAAAAGACGTTAGCATGAATTTGAAATGTAGGTAGTCAGCAAGGGTACGTGATTTAAGGCAAAGGCGCTCAGCTGAGTGGGCACAGGTATGTAAGTAATGGGTTGTCAAGGACAGCCAGGGTTGATGTACGGTATACCTCACAGGGCGTGAAATGGGAGGAGCAAGTGCATCCAGAGCAGAGGAGAGTATAGTGTTATAGGAAGATACTGCCTCATCAACAGACTCTGGTGACATAGTGGAGGAAAAGGTGATAAGATGGTAGTGAAAAGAGCTGAAGGGTTGATGGTATGAAGATTCCTAAACATGTTGCTGGAGCTTGGGCGAGACCAAGAATGGGGGAGGCTAAGGGTGAAGGTTAGCAGGTGGTAGTCAGATAAAGCAAGAACTGAGGTGGAGAGGTTTGAGGATGCCTGCATGTGTCTATATGGGGGAGGGGAAGCAGGGGGTAGAAAGTGAGTAGAATGTACCTGCAATCTGGGGGATGGGGAGAAAGAGTAGAATCCTCCTGGGGACTGTGTGTGTGTGTGTGTGTGTGTGTGTGTGTGAGTGAGAGAGTGTGAGAGAGAAATACTCTGGATCATGGGGAAATGGGGGGAGAATAGAATATTTTTGGGTCTTGTGGGTAGTGAAGAGAGAGAATGGAAAGCTCGTGGACATGGGTCTGGGGTGCGGCTGATCCAAAGAAGGAATATTTCTAAGGCTGAGAATGGGGCTAGAAACTGGAGAATGGGAGAATGCTATTGGGACTGGGGGTGGGGGGAGGCAGAGAGAGAGAGTAGAATCTGGATGGCTCTGGGAAAAGGGTGAGGGAGAGAGAGAGAGGATGATGCTGACGAACTTGGATAGGAGGAAGAAAGGAAAGGAGGAGGACACAGCAGTTAGCAGTTGGTGGGAAAGAGGTTTTTATTGGGGTGAGGTAAACAGAAAATAGGAGAGCCTGAATAAAAGAAAATAAGCGGGGACTTAAAGCAGCAAAAAAGACCACATCCAACATGATTAGAAAAATAAATGCCCAAACAAAGGCAAAAAGACATATTTTTAAATTTATTGATTGGAATATGTCAGCTTTGGGAATGTACATCTCTGAAGTCTCTAGATTTTGCAAGGTACTGGAAATACATTTGTTTTTCTTTCTCCAGTGCTGCAGCACATACAGGACTCAGCTGCTTGCAATTTCTGTTCCTAAAGTGTGGTTCCTTATTTAGTTAATGACAGAGTTGCCATTGCCAATGGGTTCCAGATTTTCTGAATAAGTTGACTCCTCCCTGGGTTTACCCCAAGATATAGTATGCATGGACTTGTAGGTTTGCCTTTCTTAGGGAATGCAATGGGGTAAAACTAGGAGAGGATCTACCTGTTCTAAATTTGGCAATCCTATTTGGTGATTGAAGGAAACGTATTACAATGACGCATGCAAGGAAATAGAAGCAGAAACTATTAGAGGAAGAACAATATCGGCTTTCCTAAAGCTACAAAAGTTAAAGAAAAAGTTCCAGCCTCGAATTGGAATGTTACAAGATGCTCAAGGGTCTATGTTGAATGATGCTGAGAAGATCAAGAAAAGGTGGAAGGAATATACAGAGTTTTTATATGATAAAGATCAAGTAGACCAACAGCCGTTTCAACCTGTACCTTATGATCGGGGACCATTGGTGATGAAAGAAGAAGTTAAAGCAGCATTGAAAGCCTTATCAAAGAACAAAGCACCAGGCATTGATAGAATTCCCATAGAAGTATTACAGCAATCTGATGCAGCTGTTACCATACTTACAAGGCTCTGCCAAGAAATATGGAAGACAACATCATGGCCAACTGACTGGAAAAGATCTGTGTTTATACCAATACAAAAGAAAGGTGATCCAACTGACTGTGGAAATTATCGCACAATCGCTCTGATCCCACATGCCAGCAAGATTCTACTGAAGATTATTCAAAAGAGACTACAACCATACCTGGAACAAGAACTACCTGAAGTGCAAGCAGGGTTCAGGAAAGGGCGAGGAACGAGAGCCATCATTGCGGATGTGAGATGGATCCTTGAAAAGACTAAAGAATACCAAAAGGATATCTATTTGTGCTTTATTGACTATAGAAAGGCTTTTGACTGTGTAAACTATGAGAAACTTTGGGCCACATTAAGAAGCATGGGTATACCAGAACACCTGATCGTACTCTTGCACAATCTGTACATTGATCAAGAAGCAGCAGTTCGAACGGAACAAGGAGAAACAGAATGGTTTAAAATAAGCAAAGGTGTAAGACAAGGCTGCATACTTTCCCCCTACCTGTTTAATTTATATGCAGAACAAATCATCAGAGAAGCAGGATTGTATGAAGACAACAGAGGTGTGAAGATTGGTGGAAGACTCATCAACAACCTTCGCTATGCTGATGATACCACATTACTGGCTAAAAGCGAAAATGATCTGAAACATTTGCTTCTCACAATCAAAGAACATAGTCTCAAAATGTGCCTGCACCTTAATGTAAAGAAGACAAAGATCATGACAACTGACATAATCAACAGGTTCATCGTTGAAGGAGAAGAAATTGAAATCGTGAACAACTTTAACATACTTGGATCAACTATCAATAAAGAAGCAACAAGCAGTCAAGAAATCAGACGACGCATTGCTCTTGACAGAATGACTATGAAAGACCTAGAAAAGATCCTCAAGAGTGCTAGCCGGGGTATCACAAATGAACCACATCACGTCAGTTTTGAAGAATCTACACTGGCTGCCCATTCAGGCCAGACTTCTCTACAAGATCCGAGTCTTGACCTTCAAAGCCCTAAACAATCACCCCCCACATCCATTAACAAGATGATCCACAGTATACACCCAAACAGAACGAGAAGATCCTCAACAGTGAACACACTGATGATCCCAAAAGAAATGACTACATGCACAAAGGCAACCTCCAACAGGGCTTTCACGATCTATGCACCCAGAGCTTGGAATGCCCTCCCCGCAGACGTGCGAGTCATTACTAGCCTGTCTCAATTCCGGAAGGCACTCAAGCATTACTTGTTCATAAGACACTACCCTGAACCTAGCTATAGAAACTAATCAACGAATAATCACACCAAACACTCAGAATATCCCAACAACATACCCAGCAAGTCAAAGGAGAGCCGGTCCAAACTGGCCAATACCGAATAGATTAAGGCCACAACCCGAAAACATAAGCATTACTGTAAATAATGTGTAGATATGTTACCCCAGTTAAATCCAAGTTTTAATCCCTGTTCGATGTAAATACTCTATGGCCCGTCCGCACAGTATATTGTTCTGTTTATTGTAAACCGCACTGATATGTAATAGCGCGGTATATAAGAGAAGTAAAATAAATTAATAAATAAACAAATAAATAAGAGCAGAGATGTCTCTCTCCATACAAAGATTCGACTTGTGCAAGCCATGGCATTTTCAATAACATCATATAGATGTGAAAGCTGGACAGTGAAAAAGATAGACAGGAAGAAAATTGATGCCTTTGAATTATGTGCTGGCGGTGAATACTGTATATACCATGGACTGCCCGAAGAACAAACCAGTCGGTACTAGAGGAGATCAAACCTAAGCTTTCTTTAGAAGCTCAGATGACAAGACTTCGACTTTCATACTTTGGACACATCATGCGAAGAGAGAGAGATCATTAGAGAAAGACATCATGCTTGGCAAGATAGAAGGTCAGCGCAAAAGAGGAAGGCCAGCAATGAGATGGATCGATACAATAACAGCAGCTACGGGTACCAGTCTGTCAACAATGAGCCGTCTGACTCAAGACCAAACACAATTTAGGATAGCTATCCAGAGGGTCGCCATGAGTCGACTCCGACTCAACGGCACTTAACAACAACAACATTTGGTGATAGTTTACAGGTGTCCTACACATGTGACAGAACTGAGGTATTTAACTGCAACTTAGATTTTGTGTAAGAGTACTTTTTTTGTTTTAGCTCACACTTTTTTTTCAGGAATATCTCAAGGTAAGTTACATTCAGTTACAGTAGGTATTTTCCTATTCCTTGCAGAGCTAACACCTCTAGTAGTCTAACATATTCTGTGTTCCCATGAAGGTTTGATTAACAGAATTTTTGGAGTCTGGGTTGTGGAGTTGATTCTGTCTTTGTTTAGCACGTTTGCTATGTGAAGTGGCATTTTAGAAGGGCATCTAGTTAGAACCTGGAACATCTAGAGCAGAATGTCCAAAAATCAGAGAGGGGAGGGGGAAGTGTCAGAAGTGAAGGGAGGCATGTATAAATGCCTTATGAAATCGCTCCATCTCCACCCCAAAAAATGAACGCCCCTATAACTGGCTATGGAGGTGGGCCCTGTGCAAGCCATTTCACAAATATAGATGCCTCTAAATTGCAGCATTTCAGAATCAGATACTTGGTTGTGCCAGGAGGGGTGTTTCAGAAGGGAGATGACTATGCTATGAGACTTGCATGACAATACCTGCCATTTCATATATTCAGATGTGTGGCGGTGGACCAGTAACATGTTTGGAGATCGTATTTATGCTCGGGTTTCTTTGGACAAGAAATATGAACTGTAGCAATGTAAGCATGTTATGTGGTTTCCCCTGAAGAGTTACATCCATAAATTGAGCTCTTTCTTTCATCTTTTTCACGATCAGGAACAGATATAAGCATATAAATCTCATTAGCCAGGGCCAGACGTGTTTGTGCTGTTTTGAAATCGCATCTGACGTGCATCTCCCTTGCACCACCCAGGCCATGTTTCCACCATGCCCCTGTGCTTCATAGATGCTCTCAGGCTGGAGACAGCCAGGGTTGAGGTACGGTATGCCTCACATGGCTGCAGGGATGTCTTCATGATTTGCACATCTAAGTACTCATTCAACTCACGAATACTGTAATGCTTCTACAATATCCCCATACTGTAGATTTGGAATATGGCTTTTTTGTTTGGTTTTGCATTCTCTCCAAACTGGCTGGTAGAGGAAATTTTATGTTGCTGTTACTGAGATGCCTCCAGAATTTGTATGCTATGCATTGAATACTGAACTTAATCTCTGAAGGTATGATTGTGTTTGTCAGAGCTTCTGCCAGAAGGACTGTGCTTAATGAGGTGGGGGGGAGGGGGGTGCAAGAATGAAGATTCACTTACGGCACCTGCTGTTTAGTATCTTTGTACTGCCTCATTCTCATCCCCTCTTCCTCCTCCTCTTTCTCTCTCTCTCTCTCACTTTATTCTTCAATTGATCCTCAGTTCCATTCCTCTTGCTCTTACATCTACATCTCTTGCATCTTGAAAACCACAATGTATCTAGTTAGTTGAGCCCCTTAAAAAGCAGGTGAGCTAAAACGTAGCCAGTAAACTCCCATTTGCATATGATAATTCATGTATATGTCCAAACATGCTCATGCTAATGTCTCTTGGAGGGGTTAACATTACTGCAAAGCCTCGCGATACCTTTAATCCAGGGTCTTTGCACCAATTTGAAAGTATGTGTGTGTTTTCATTTTGAAGCTTGCCTGAGCAAGTAGTACAAGCACAGTCTTGTACCTATTTTTTCAGACTAAATTTAGCCTCATAATTTTGAAAATCCCAGACTATATTGCTCTTGGGGATGCCTGTGCTGAATGCTTGTGAAAATACAGGCACTGTGGAACAACACTGGTACATGTACCCACAGCAGCGGGGGCTATTTTCAGTATGCCTTGTTACTCATGTAAATAGCCATTTGCACAGGTAAATGTCCCTTTTAATGACCATAGTATGCACACTAAGGGGCCCTTTTACGAACGTGCACTAAATAGTTAATGCATGTTTTTGCGCACAATAGCTTCCTGTTTCAGTCCATGGTAACTGTAACCATGGGGACATGACAGTTATCACATGCTGATTCATGCACTAACTACTGCTTGTATGTTAAGGTGAAGAATGAGCAGGAAGTGGGTGTGATGAGCACATTGCAGTTAGCGAGAGGGGAAATATCACATGGTAACTATCAATATTGCAATTAGTACAGGTACACCCAATGCCACCTCATTAGATGGAGGTAAGCGCACCCTTGATAATAGTGCCATGCATTGGGTTACTTATCTGTGCGTTAACTGTCGGACATGCCGATGACGTCCCCCATACTACTGCAGAGGCTTTGTGTTAACACAGATTAGATTTTGTGCTAAATGTGTTCTAGGTGCAAAAGTCTAACATACTTTAGTGAAAGGGTGCCTTAGCTTAAGTGCATAGTCAAGCTGGTAGTGTATCCATATAGTTTCTCATGCTAGACTCTCTATAATTGACACTGCTGGGGTTTTTTTGGAATCTGGGTTTGGTTAGTTGTATTTAGAATTTGCTTCTTTGTAATTATCTTTTGGAAATGGCACTGCCTTTCTTTGTATATGCTTGCAATATTATGTGAGACAAAACGTTACACTTCTGGGTGCAAAACTACTTTTAGTTGCCAGAGGACCGAAGTTTAGCTTAAATTCTATTTCAGAACAGAACAAAAACAGATGGAATTGTGAATGGCGCCACAAAGTTACAAATCAGGTTTACAGAAACAATTGAACAATGTAAATATGAGATACCAAATGACATGTTTCATTTTTGCAGACAATTGGTGTTTATTTGGAATTATCAATATGTGGTTTCTAGATGACATTTGCATGCATGTAAAGTCTTCAGCTGATTCTCCAATTACAGTAAAATATTGGTCAAACATTTAGGACACAGCAATTGAAGAGAACAGTGCATGAAGTATGTCTGTGTGTGTGTGTGGGGGGGGGGGGGGGTAATCATATTTGATGATCTCAAAATAGCCAAACAGTGTGATAACAGCTTGGTGAGACCTCATCTGGCATATTGTCTCCATTTCCAGAAGACCTCTTAAAGAGGAAGAAAACAGTAGCCACCACACAGAGAAGAGCTACCAAAATGGTATGGAATTTGTACCGTAGTACGTAAATATGTATGCTTTAGAATAGAGGGGGGAAGACACTCAAATACTTCAAAGGTATTAATACTATACAAGAAGCAGACATTTTCCAGCAGAAAGGAGTTCTAGAATGAGTGCTCATGAAACGATACTGTAAGGAATAGACTCAGGTCTGATGTAAATATTTTGCTGTATCCTGGATATAGGGAGCAGCCTCTTGGGGATGTGGTAGAAACCATAAGAATAGCCCAATTTAAAAAAAAAATAGAATAAGCACAAAAAATCTTTAAATGTGAAGATATGAGGGTAAAGTCTGAAGCTAAATGGGTTCTTCAGGACCTTCTTAGGAATGAGCAGTCCATTTTTTTAATATTTGTGTATTGCAGTTAAAAGTTATCTAACACAAATCTAATCTAATCATGTGGAGGAGGATTTTAGAAGGGTTGTCCAAGTGCAAACTGGGACGTCTAAGCCAGAACATCTGAAAAAAATGCAGGCACGTCCAGGTGCAAGCATAATTTCACAAACATGGATGTGCCTGATAGGGAAGTCTGCAGGGCATCTACACCGACATCCCCAGAATCATATTTGAAAAGCAGGGCATCTAGGATAGCCTGTTAGAGTAATGGTTTGGAACAGGGCAGCTAGGTTTCAAATCCCACGGCTGCTGTTGTTGACTATGGGGTCTATTCTGAACCACGAATAGTGGGGATGGGCATCCCATTGGGATGTCCATCCCTGCTATTCGTCTGCCTTTCCAGTCCCTGCCAAGCCTCCCCATATGAACAGGAAGTTTGTATGGGGAAGTTAGATGGGGCGGGAAAGGGGTGGCGCAGAGGCGGAGACGGGATGGGCAGTGGGCAGTCTGCGGACCTGGACATATAGGTCCGATTCTGATGTCAGCCCTGTATGTCTGGGGCTGGCAGAGTAGACAGGGAACTTATTCCACCTCTGAGGTGGAATAAATTCCCCTAGATGGGGGGAGATAGCAGGCCAGGGGCTCATCAAAGGTAGGTGGGTGTGTAGGGGATTTCCCGCAGTCCGACCCTGGCCATGGGAGGCCAGATCGGGGGTCGGGCTGCAGGGAAAGCACAAAATCATCAGTGGCCAGGGATCGTGGCTCCTAAATGAAGCTGTGGAGCCATAGCAACCGGACACCATCGCACCGCGGCTTCATTCAGGAACCTTGACTGAGTTAGCCGGGCAGGTGCCTGTACGTGTAGGTCAACCAGAATCGGGTCCGGGCCTGCACGTGCAGGCTTAGACAGTATTCTGATCCCATGGGTGCTAGACGTGTTCCACGGGATCAGAATCTCATCTATCTCTGTGTGTCCAGTTCTGAATGTCCTTATTAGAATAGGCCTCATTGTATTGAGTACTGGGGATGATGAACTGCTTCATTCTCTATACCCCCTAGATGTTTTTCAGCCAAAACTATCACTTTTCAGATGCCTGGAGCAGGTTTAAAGTTAGACACGATACCCGATGTCCATGACGTTTCTGAAATCAGGTTCCAGAGAACGCCCCAGCCATGCCTCCACCACGCCACCTTTCAGATCTGGATGTCCTTAGACCCAGCTTCTAAACTGTCTTTGGATGTCTTTATGCTCATTTTCAGACCTCCAAAGCACGAATAGGACTTCTAAAATGACCCCCATACCGACAGATGCAAAGAGATTCAAATTTGAGAATGTAGGGCGGGGAAAAGGAAGATGAGTGTGCCCTAGTAAGTTGCATTCCCAATAGTGCTAACATTTTTTTCATGTTCTGTTAGGAAGAGAAAAAGAGGAGTGTCTGGAGTCTGGATAACAGGAGGATCCCTCTGCATATCCACCATCTCCATATGGGGACTGCAACAGTAATAACAGCAGTGACATTATTTTCCCCAGCTTTATTTCTACATTTTATAAATTCGATCAATTCTGACATATGTGAGGTTTTGTCAGTTTTTGAATGCTAGTAAAGTGTGAGAATGCAAAAGAGTGAAGAATACATTATAAGAGAAAATGTGAGGAATGGTCCTTAGGGGGGCAATTTGAAGGAGAAATATGAGAATGTAGGTACTGATAGAGAGTTATTTTAGAAGCCCTATTCATGCATTGGGTGTCTGAAAATGGGCATATAGATGTCCAAAGCACAGAGACATCCCTGAGCTATTTTAAAACATGGTTCTAAGGATATCCCCGGCATAAGAACCTTCAAGGCTGAATGGGGGCATGGCGTAGGCCTGTCCAGGTCATTCCCAAGTACTTGGATGTCCTCTCCCAATTTCAGAAATGCCCTGCACATCCTGAGCCATGTCCAAGTTTTTACCTGCTCCAAGACATGGATAGGCATTGGAAAAACTCTTATTCTGCTATCCAGATACCTGGAGGGCATAGAGGAGAGTATACTCTGAGATTCCCCTATATTTTTACTGATAACGAAAATGGCAGGGAAACTAGGACACTTGATTTCAGTTTGGCATGCTGAAAGCACATCCCTGCATGTAAAATAGCTTGCGTTCAGCATAGAATAGATGTCTGTAACCCTGGTTTTTCTAGCATGGACATTTTTGTGGCCACCAATGTGGCCGTACACTGCTGATGTTTTTGGGACTTTTGCCCTGGATGTTCCCAATTTCACTTGAGTGTCCTTTCTAAAATGCCGCCACTTATAATGATAGAAAGAAAAGATAATAAGACAGAGGTACAGGGAGAAGGCAAAAAATATCAGAGGAGAAATATAAGGAAAAATAAATAAAGTGAAGTAGAAAGGTAGATAAAGGAGAAAGTGGAGGAGCTGAGAATTTATAGGAAAGAAAGCCAGGAGACTTCTTGAAGGCAAACCAAGAGTAAGTGGGAAGAGTAAAGATAGAAAATATGTGTGTGTGTGTGTTTGTGTGTGAGTGTGTGTGAATCTGTGCAATGTGATTGTCGAAAGGGGCAACATTGCTAACCGAACATGTATGGAGGATGGGTGGTGAAGTAAGAAGTCATGAGTACATGTAAGGCAGAGGGATGATAGGAGGAAAGGCAAGAAGAAAGAAGGTACTGTGAGATGGGGAAGCCATTGCATTTAATACCTTACTAAAAGACATCAAGGAAAATAGGAAGGACAAAACAAAAGGGGGAGGAGTCATAAAGAAAATAAAAGAACATGAAAAAGAAGAAAGTGACAGGGACAAGTGGAAGACAAGGATGGGAGGCATGATCTAGAGAGAGAATTTTATGAGATGGTCAGAAACACAATTGATAAAGTAAAGGGTAAAGCACAAGATGGAAATGAAATGGGAAAGGGGATGAACTGAGATATGGGAAGAGAAGAAGAAGAAAGAGATGAATTACAGGAGAGGGAGAAGCAATAGAAAAAAATGGGAATCATAAAAGCAGCCCGCCAGACATGGATAAAGCCAAGGGTTTACGCAATAGGGTTGCCAAGCTGCAGGCAGGAAACTCCTGGGAATTTGGTAGAATAGTCAGCTGTCACTTTGCTGTGAGAATTAGCTGAATGGTGAGAGGTGCCCCTCCAAACTAATTGGGAAATCTAAAATTATAGGGCCTAGTATTCAGCAGTGTTGACTAGTGCTTGTAAAGTGCATAGCCATTGCCACTGTATACTAACCCCAAATATTCTATGCTGGGGCCAAATCCGGACACCAGCATTGAATGCCCAGGGTAGCCACAGACTCCGGTAGCTAACCAGTCAGCACTAGTATTGACCACTACCCAATTAGCTTCTGTGTGTAAAGTTACATAGCATCTGCAACAAGTGACTTTACCCACAGGTCGGTAACCACACAGTGGCTCAATATCGCTTCTGCCCAATTAGCGATGGGTGCCGCTTCCATTCCTTCCCGGAACACCTATGCCACACCCTGATGCTAAATGTGCACATCGGGGCATGTAGCCACTGAATATCCTGCTATCTGGCATTTACATAAGAACATAAGAAATGCCATACTGAGTCAGACCAAGGTGCATCAAGCCCGGTATCCTGTTTCTAACAATGGCCAATCGATGTTGCAAGTACTTGGCAGTTTCCCAAAAAGGCACTCAGGTTCCACAATGCTTGTTCCAGAGCAATCAATGGATTTTCCAGGTCCTCTTTAATAATGGATTATGGAACTTTCCAACATGAACTTGCCCAAACCTTTTTCAAACCCAGCTATACTAATCGCTTTTACTACATCCTCCGGTAATGAATTCCAGACTTTGATTACGTGTTGAGTGAAAAAAATATTTTCTCTTATTAGTCTTAAATGTTTTGCATTGTAGCTTCATTGTGTGTCCTCTAGTCTTTCTTTTTTGATGGCATAAACAAATGATCTACGTTTACCCATTCCATCCCATTCATTAATTTATAGACATCTAACATATCTCCCCTCATCCATCTCTTTTACAAGTTGAAAAGCCCTAATCTTTTGAGCCTTTCCTCATAGTGGTATCCTTCCATCCTTTTTATCATTTTGGTTGCTCTTCTCTTTGCCTACGGCCTATGGCAACCAGAACTGAAGACAATATTCAAGATGTGGTTGCACTATGGAACGATACAGAGGCACTATAATATCCTTGGTTTTATTCTCCATTCCTTTCCTTATGATTCCTAGCATTCTATTTGCTTTGTTCGCTGCCGCTGCACACTGGGAGGAGGGTTTCAACATATTATCCACAATGACATCTAAATCTTTTTCCTGTGTGGTGATTCCTAATGTGGAATCTTGAAGGTGTAACCATAATTTGGGGTTTTCTTTCCTAGTTGTACAACTTTGTACTTGTCCACATTAAATTTAATCTGCCATTTGGATGCCCAGTCTTCCAATTTATCAAGGTTGACTTGTAGAAAGACGGTATATAAAAACTGTTAAATAAATAAATAAATAAGGTTCTCTTGCAATTTTTCACAATCCTCTTGCATTTTAACAACTTTGAATAATTTTGTGCCATCTGCAAATTTGATCAACTCACTCATTATTCCCATCTTCAGGTCATTTATGAATATTGTCGCCAACCTCCCCCTGGTGGCCGGTGGCTGAACGGGGAGGCTGGGCATATAGTTAATTTTAGGAGAGGAGGGTTCTTTAAGGCCAGGTGCAGCCTGGTCTATGTAGTCCTGCTCCTGGTGCAAATAAGTCATGTAAGCCAAAGTGGAGGGAGAATAAGGCTTTTATTTCCCTTTTCATAAAAAGATTCATTGGGCTACAAAAATTAAAGTAAGTCCTTCTTTTCAGGCATAAACCAAACTCAAGGTACAAAGTAAACTGTTATAATCTTCACAGTTGTGGAAAGGAATTTAACCAAGGATTCTTTCAACATTGAAGTAAATTACATTCTTCTTTCAATCAGCACAAATATGAAAACTTCTTAAGGTAATATCTGTAAGGCTCACAGTTCCAGCAGTGATTCTAAACTACCCCCAACACACATGGAACAATCCATCAATTCCTCCTGAGATGAGGGAATAGGGTCTATAAGCTCCACTTGCATCGGTTCTAAATCACTATTATCTTCTTCTGAGCTGGGGCCTTCTCTGGCTGTTATCACTGGCCAGTCCCTATTTCTGTTCCCTTGTTTTCCATACAGTTGTTCTAAGGTTCTTAAATGAGCATGGCCTGTTTTATAGCCTCTATATATTGGCTGGTGAAACTCTGGCCTGCTTTCTCTTCTTTTAAACTGGGCATCTGTTTTATAAGGGCTTCTAGCAGTTGAGCCTTTCTTCATGAATAAAGAATCATCATACCTTGGTTTCCTGTAATAGGCATAGCTGGAAGTGTCCTCCTCAGGTATTTTCCTTAAGACCCAGTCTCTCTGAGAATCTTTCTCTTGAAAGCTTCTGGTACCTTTCAATCTGGTCTCTGGGCTTTCTGGCAAGCGTAGGCCTCTCTCCAAGCCTGGCTTCCTACTTCTTAGCTCTTTACCTCTGGAGTTTCTGGCTACCACGACTTCCACAGGACTGACTCTCCTCTGTCTGTCTTTCTCCCTGGGACCTTCTGGTTCTCTTCCAGTTCCTGCAGCCGTGCCACTAATCCTGGTTCCACTGCTCTGTTTCTCAGCAGTGCTCTGCTCTCCGGTGCTGCTCTGCCTTCTGGTGCTGCTCTGCTTTCTGTCTCCAGCCTCTTGCTTATAAAGGTCTTCTGCCTTTGGGCTTCCCAGGCTAGTTCTCAGGTGCTGCTGATTAGCTAGGTGTGTCCACTCAGCCTCTGTAAGTGCATGCCTGCCCCCTCTAGCTGTTTTGCTAGACAATTGCATTCTCTGCACTTCATTTGTTTTGGGACAGACAGCTTCTTTTCCTATATCCTCACTATTATTAGCTCCTGCTCTATGACAATATGTTAAAAAGCTGTGGACCCAGCACAGTTCTCTGGAGTACTCCACTATTCACCTTTCCCTATTGAGAAAATTGACCATTTAACCCTACCCTGTGCTTTCTATCTTTTAAAAAAATTCCTGATCCACAACAGTACACTGTCTCTAATCCCATGGCTTTTTAAAATTTGGCCAAGAGTCTATCATGAGGGACCTTGTCAAAAGCTTTCTGAAAATCCAGATACACTTGGGGGTTATTCTGTGCTATGAATAGAGGGGACAAACAACCCAATGGGACATCCATCCCTGCTCTTTGTGCTGGCTCCTGCCCATGACTAACTTCCCTGCCGGTGAAGTTAGTCGGGGGCAGGAATGGGTGGCCTGGGGGCGGAGTCTGGTTGGGCAGTGGTTGGTCACTGGCCCTGGATGTACAGGGCCGATTCTAATGTCATCCCAGTATGTCCAGGCCCGGGAAATGTCTGGGGAAGTTATTCCACCTACGAGATGGAAAAACTTCCCTGGACGTGAGTTTTTGCACAGCTTGGGGCACAGATGGGGCAGGGGGGCCAGATCGGGGGTCGGGCTGCAGGGAATAAACCCCTTTTTCAGGCGGCCAGCATTGCGGCTCTTCAATGGAGCTGCAGTGCCATGGCAACATGATGCCATGGCACCGCAGCTCCATTGAGGAGCCTTGACTGAGTTAGCCGGGGGTAGTCCTGCATATGCAGGCCGGACTGAATCGCAGTCCCAGCCTGCACGTGCAGGACTGTTCACGATTCTGATTCCGTAGGGCTAGATGTGCCCTGTGGGATCAACATCTCAATCACCTCTGAACATCTGGTTCAGACCCGACGCACAGAGGGGATCTATGTGCAGGACAGAATCAGACCCTATTTCAACTGGCTCACCTTGGTCTACCTATTTATTTACACCTTCAAAAAAACATAATAGATTAATAGGACAAGACTTTCTTTGCTAAATCCATGTTGGCTTTCTCCTATTAAAACATGACTATCTATATGATCAGTAATTTTATTCTTTAAAATGATTTCTACCATTTTGCCTGTACTGATGTTAGGCTCACCAGTCTGTAGTTTCTCAGATCACCCCTGAAACCCTTTTTAAAAATTGGTGCAACACTGGCCATTCTCCAGTCTTCAGATATTACATATGATTTTAATGATGTTCACAGATAACTAATAGTAGATCTGCAATCTCATATTTCAGTTCTTTCAACACCCTCAGATGTATACCATCTGGTCCAGGTGATTTACTACTCTGCAGTTTATCAAATACTTGTAATACATCTTCTTGGTTTATGACATTTTTTTCAATTCTTCCTTTAAATACCATTTCAGGCATGAGCAACTTCCCTACATCTTCAGTAAAGACCGAAGCACAAATTCATTCAATTTTTCCACTATGGCCATGTCCTCTCTTAGAATCCCTTTTACCCCTCTATCATCCAATGGTCCAACTGACTCTCACAGGTTTTTGCTACAAATATACTTGAAAATTTTTATTATGCGTTTTTGCTTCCACGGCAAGCTTTTATTTTTAAATGTTCTTTTTTCCTGCCTTATCAATGCCTTGCATATAACTTGCCAGTGCTTATGTTGTTTCAAGATTTGTCATTTGGCCCCTTTTTTCTATTTTCTGAAAGACGCTTTTTTGGGGGTACAACAGCCTCTCTGACTTCACCTTTCAACCATGCTGACAGTTTTTTGACCTTCCTTCCACTTTTCTTAAAGCGTGGAATACATCTGATCTGGGCTTCTAAGATAGCATTTTTAAACAACACTTATTCTTGATGTAAAGTGGAATAACGAGTGAGGTTATCAAATTTGCAGATGACACAAAACTATTTAAAGTTGTTAAAACTGAAGAGGATTGTGAAAAATTGCAAGAGGATCTTGATAAATTGGAAGACTGGGCATCAAAATGGCAGATGAAATTTAATGTGGACAAGTGCAAGGTTATGCACCTAGGGAAGAACAACCCAAACTATGGTTACACGATGCAAGGTTCCACATTAGGAACCACCACCCCGGAAAAAGATTTAGGCGTCATTGTGGATACCATGTTAAACCCCTCGGCCCAGTGTGCAGCGGCGGCCAAGAGAGCAAATAGAATGCTAGGTATGATAAGGAAAGGAATGGAAAATAAAACAAAAGATATTATAATGCCTCTATATCGTTCCATGGTGAGACCGCACCTTGAATATTGTGTGCAATTCTGGTCGCCGTATCTTAAAAAGGATATAGCGATTTTAGAAAAGGTTCAGAGAAGAGCCACCAAAATGGTAAAGGGGATGGAAGGATACTCCTATGAAGAAAGGCTAAAAAGGTTAGGGCTCTTTAAACTGGAAAAGAGACGGCTGAGGGGAGATATGATAGAAGTCTATAAATTAATGAATGGAATGGAACGGGTAAATGTAGATCGATTGTTTACGTTATCAGAATATAGAAAGTCTAGGGGACATGCAATGAAGCTACAGGGTAAACTATTTAAGACCAATAAAAGAAAATATTTTTTCACTCAACGTGTAATCAAACTCTGGAATTTGTTACCGGAGGATGTAGTAAAGGCTGTTAGTGTAGCTGGGTTTAAAAAAGGTTTGGACAAGTTCCTGGAGGAAAGGTCCATAAACCATTATTAAGAAGTGACCGAAGATATCAATGCTTGACCCAGTACAAGCATTGTGGAACTTGTGTCTCTTGGGGAAACTGCTAGGTACATATGACCTAGTTTGGCCACTGTTGGAAACAGAATACTGGGCTTGATGGACCTAGGTCTGACCCAGTATGGCATATCTTATGTTCTTATGTTCTTATGTTCTTATGTAAATCCTCAACCTTTGCAGCTGCTCCTTTTAGTTTTTCCTTAACTATTTTCCTCCTTTTAGTATAATCTCCCTTTTGAAAGTGAAAAGGTAGATCTATGGATTTCCTTGCCATCCTGCTTCTATTTATTAAATCAAATGCAATCATGCTATGATCACTATTGCCAAGTGGCCCCAATCTCTTGTACCAGATCCTAAGGACTAGGTCCAAAATAGATTCTCCTCTTGTCAGTTCATGAACCAGCTGTTCCAAGAAGCAGTCATTTATTTAATCTAGAAACTTTATCTCCCTAGCATGTCCTGCTGTGACACCGATCCAGTCAATACCAAGGTAATTGAAATCAACCATTATTACTGTGTTGTAACTTTTGTTAGCTTCCCTGATTTCTTTTAACATTTTATCTTCCATCTGTTCATTTTGGCCAGATAGTCGGTAGTACACCCCTACTGCCATCGCCTTCCCCTTTTTGCATGCAATTTCTATCCATAGAGATTCTACAGTATACTATGTTTCCTGCAAAACTTTAATCCCATATAGCTCAATGTGCTCTCTATCATAGAACATAACCCCTCCACCAATTTGATCTACCCTATCAATGTGATATATTTTGTACCCAGGTATCATAGTGTCCCATTGGTTGTCCTCCTTCCACCAGGTCTCTGAGATGTCAATCATAATCTAACCTTTCATTTAGTGCTATATATTCTAACTCCCTCATCTTATTTTTTAGACTTCTAGCATTTCCATACAGGCATTTTAGAGGTTACATTTTATTCATATTAATCTGGTTATCAGTTGATGGGGTAATTTGGAATCTTTCAGCACTGTACTTAAAGGCATCTGGGTTACTTTTATCTTTATTGAATTCTCTCTATCGGGATGCCATAACTTCCCTCTTTTGATAGCATCCTTCAAGGATACATCCTTCCGAACTATGGATTCTTGAACGACTGTGAGCTTTCCTCTATTATCTAGCTTAAAATCTGCTCTATCTCCTTTGCAAAGGTTAATTCCAGCAACCTGGTTCAATCCCTGTTAAGGTGGAGCCTATCCCTTTGGAAAAGCCCCTCTCTTTCCCAAAATGTTGCCTAGTTCCTAATGAATCCAAAACTCTCTTCTTTGCACCATCATTTCATCCATGCATTGAGATTCCATAGTTCTGCCAGCCATTTTCTTCCTTCACGTGGAATGGGAAGCATATCAGAGAATGCCACCCTGGAAGTTCTGGATTTCAATGTCCTACCTAAAAGCCTAAATGTGGTCTCCAGAAGCTCCCTGCCACACTTTCCTATGTCATTGGTACCAACATGTATAAGACAGCAGACTCCTCCCCAGCATGTGAGGTCCGCTACCTTCGTACCAGCCAGGCATGTTACCAGGTGATCCTCATGTCCACCTGCCACCCAGCTATCTACATGGCTAATGATCAAATCACCAACTATAATGGCCTTCCTAACCTGTCCCTAATGGACACATGGCCTTGGAGAAATCTTCCTTGTTGTTAGAGGGTTTTACATCATCTGGAGGACAGGTCCTAGTTACAGGATCACTTCCTGCCACACCCAGGTGATACTCTCCTTTCATGTGACCTCTCTCCTGCATGGCAACTGAGAGGCTGCTAGACTGGAAGTGGGACTTTAGTACTGTGTCCCTGTAGGTCTCGTCTATATACCTCTCTGTCTTCTTTGTATCCTTCAAGTCTGCCACTCTAGCTTCCAGAGACTGGACTCATTGCCTGAGGGTAAAGAGTTCCTTGTACCTAGTGTACATGTAAGAACCTTCACCAACTGGGAGAAAATCATACCTGTGACATTCAATGCAAAAGACTGGATAGCCCCCATCTCACTGCTGGACTGATGTCTGCATCTTAGTTTTAAGGTTTTGTTTAGCTATTTCAGTTGTCTACTTACTTAAAGTTGCTAGGGATACTTGTACTGATAAAACTATACCTAATAAGTTTAAGGGACTTAATTCACCTCAAGATTAATCAGTCTGTTCCTGATAGATTAACCAGCTGAACTTGAAAGTGAATTTGACCACCTTTCCCCCTTTAATAGGTTTAAGAGCCTATAAAGCTAAGATTATGCCTGGAGTGGGTGGGAGGGAAAGAACACTTAGTAAAAGCTGGCTTATTACACAGTGTCCTGCTCTGTGCTTCTAAGGTAATCTCTTAATAATAACCTGGGTGAATCACACAGCCCTTGGTTTGATCTGCCCCTTTGATCTGTCACTTGACTTTAAGACTTATTTAAAACAATATCACAGGTTTTTTGCACCCTAAATAGAAGACCTCCTTATAAATGTCTCTGGAAACAATTTCTTTCTATTCAAATAATATCTTATTCTTTCTTCTATGCTAAGCTATACTCTAATTTGATATAAATTAAAGGATCTCTTGTTCTACTGACTGAGGTTTAAATTTAAACTAAAAGCTCTCTGGTACTACTGAGCCCTGACTGATTTAGCAATTACACTGGATTCTAAAATACATAGATTTATCAGCTTTAACAAAATAAATCATAGGGGCTTGTCTTCCACCTGATAACAGAGCTGCGGCCCCACTGAATTCAGTGGGGCCGCAGCTTCGATATCGGGCGGAAGCCGCTACCGCAGCTTTGTAAACAAACCCCATAGTTACTCGCCTGTAACAGGTGATCTCTGGGAACAGCAGGAATCATTTTTCACATATGGGTGTTGTCAGCACTGATGGAGCCTGTGCAGGAATGCTCCCCAGCGTCCAATAAGAAAGCCTTTGGGAGCACTCCACTGTGCCTGTATGTCTGCCTTCCTGCCTTTCCAACACCTCTCCTCAGTTGAATTTGTAGCTGAGAAAAAAGGAAAAGAATACCCAACAACTCCTAGGGAAGAGAGTGTATTGTGAAGACTGATTCCTGCTGTTCCCGGAGATCACTTGTTACAGGTGAGTAACTATGCTATCTCCAGAAACAAGAAGGAATGCTATCTTCACATATGGGACTCACTAGCTCCCAGGCATCAGACAGAAAATACATCTTTAAGGCTAAATAATGGAGCCAAGAAGGTACGGACACAAAGTGGCCACAGCGTACTTGAGTGCAGCAAGCAGGAGCATGGAGCAAGGAGTCAGGTGCCAAAGAAGATTAACGGTAGGCGTTGTGATTAAGTACCAAAGAGATGCTGAAGAACAGCCTCGCCAAAGACAGTGTCCCGATGGGAGTCCCTGTCAAGACAGTAGTGAGCAGCAAAGGTGTGAACAGAGGACCAGGTAGCTTCCCGGCAGATTTCCTATATGGAGACAGTATAAAAGTTGGTGACTGAGGTTGCCATAGCCCTCATGTTGTGAGAGGTAACATGACCCTCAAGAGAGAGTCCTATTTGAGCATTGGCTAAGGAAATGCAGTCAGAAATCCAATTGGATAGGGTGCATTTCAGCATGGAAAGACTTAAATGGCTTGGGTCAAAGGAAACTAATAATTGAGAGGATTTCCTAAAATCCTTGGTCCTATCCAAGTAATAAGCAAGAACATACTTGCAATCCAAGATATGCAACACTGCCTCAGCTCCCGAGGCATGAGGCTGAGGAAATATGACTGGAAGAATGACAGATTGGTTAAGATGAAAAGTTGTGACTACTTTTGGAAGGAAGTATAGATGAGTACAGAGAAATGTAATCTTTCGCCGCTCTCTACTTTCGGTTACTCTCTGTTTCATCCTGGGTTCATTTCACAGAGACAGTAGGGTTAGTAGCACAATAAGACAACCAAAACTGGTGTGTGACATTCCCAGACATGGGCTTGCAAGCAGCTTTGACCCCCCTGGTGATGTCAGATAGGATGTCTCTAGACTTGATGGTCTTAGTTTGCCTGATGAGATTAGTCTGCAGGACAAACAGCCCCTCCTTGCTAATCAAGTGATAGTAGACCTCAAACAGACCAAATTATTTATTTATTTATTTATTATACATTTGTATACCGCTACTTCCAGTGATCAGCAGCGGTTTTGATTACAGATTGGAAATTGTCAAATCATGACAGGAAATTTTTGAGGTATAAACACATTGATTAGACAGGAAAGCACAGCACACAGAGAACTATTTTACAGGGAACATGGGCTATGGAGGGTTAAGTGGCTTGCCCAAGACCACAAGGAGCACCTGTGGGACTAGAAACCCCAGTCCTTCCGGCCCAAGGTTGCTGTCCTCTAGTGGGATTTGAACCCCTGACCTTCCGGCCCGAAGTACCTTGCCCCAACCACTAGGCTACTCCTCCACTCCATTATGACAAAGGGAGGTGCTGGAGAATTTCACTATAAATACAAAGAAACACAAAAATATCTCTTCTCTTCCTACTCATTGAACACCCACTTCTTACCCCCACCCTTCTCTCTCTCTCTTCCTACTCATTGAACACCCACTCCTTACCCCCCCCCCTCTCTCTCTCTCTCTTCCTATTCTCTCTCACCCACACACAGACAGACACACAGATGCATTGAAGTACACTGAAGCAGCTTTATAACAACCTTCTACCTCTGTTCTGTACCTATGTAATAAGCCTATTTCTATATAAAAACCTTTTTCCAAGCCACACCAGTTGTGGTTGTCTTATTGTGCTACTAACCCTACTGTCTCTGTGAAATGAACCCAGGACCAAACGGAGAGTAACCGAAAGTAGAGAGCGGCAAAAGATTACATTTTATGGGGGCTTGTCTGGGAGTGTCATGCTGATATATGCTGACAAGAACCACCTTATCATGGTGGAATCGAGTGTAGGGGGGATCTGCCACCAAAGCTTTTAGTTCACTAATGTGTTGAGCTGAGTTGAGGGCAATGAGGAATATGACCTTCCAAGCTAAGAGTTTTAGAGAAGTGGTAGCCAGAAGCTCAACCAGGACTTTTAGAAGCTGTGCTAGGATGACATTGAGGTCCCAAGCCACCAGCAATAGCTTGATCAGTGCCTTGGAAAGCAGAAAACCCTGCATGAATCATTGCACCAAGGGGTGTGAGGAAATAGGATACCTATCTAGTGGACCGTGATAGGCATCGATAGCACTGAGGTGAACTCTAACAATTAATCTTAAGTCCTGTGGAAGACAAGTGGAGAAGATATTGTAGAAGATGCTCCACTGGGCAATTAAAAGGGTTAATTTGTTGTGGGGTGCACCAGAGGGTGAAAAGCCACCATTTGAAGCCATAAGAACATCTGGAAGACAACTTGTGGGAAACAAGCAAGATGTCCTTGCCCATTGAAGGTAGGTTGAGGTCAACAAAGATCATGCCTTCAGAAGCCACACTGTGAGTCAGAGAACATAACCAGTTGTACCCCTGAAGGTATGGCAGAAGGTGCTGAGGGAAATCATTTTGAATTTTTCCCAGACTAGGAATTTGTTGAGACCTCTCAGATCTAGAATTGGTCTAAAGCCTCCTCTCTTCTTGGGGAGAAAAAAGTAAGGAGAGTAAAAGCCTTTGTCTTCCTGGGTATGGGGAGCTCTTTTGATTTCCCTTTGGGCTAGCAGGGTGGCCACCTCTGAAGACAGTAGATTGGCCTGCAAAGGACTTGCAGAATTATCTCTTGTGAAGGTGGTTGGAGGCAAGTTTTTGAAGTGAAGCAGATAGCCCATTTGGATGATGCTGAGAGTCTATTTCTCTGATGTAATGAGATGCCACCTGTGGGCATAAGCTGAAAGCCTGTCTGCTATGTGCAAGGGCTGGGGGTTCTTGCAGATGCAGAGTAGCTATGCTGTCAAGGAAATAGTCAAATACCAGGTGCTGGTTGCAGCTGAGCAGCTTGCTAAGGTTTAGGGCCCTTGGTCTTCTTAGGTTGATGAGGACCCTGGGCCTTTGCTGCTGCAGCTGCTGAGGTTGATAGGAAGCAGAGAGATGGTATGAAGAGTAATTTCTCTTCTTCCTGGTATAGAAAGACTTCTTGAAAGTAGTTTTCCTCCTGGAGTGGCCTGAAGTCTTTCTTGAGAGAGATTTGAGAGTAAGATCATTTGCCTCAAGCTCTTCTGCTTTTTTCTCCAACCCTTACCAAATAAGTCTTCCCCAGAACAAGGAATATTGGCTAACTTATCTTTTATCCACTGCTCGAGGTCCAATGGCTGGAGCCAGGCCATTCTACGGGTTCCTATACAGACTGTAGCAGCTCTGCTAGCCAATTCAAAGGTATCAAAGGCTGACCTGGTCAAGAACTTGGAAGTATTTTGAGCTTGCTTGACTATAGTCATGTAAGCATCATGTTTGTCATCATAGGAGCAAAGTTTGCTAGATCCCTGGAGACATCTTTGAGGTACATGCCCATGTAGAGGGTGTAGTATGTAATCTTAGAAGCAAGCATGCATGCCTGAAAGCAGCGATGTCCAAAGACATCGAGAACTCTGGTAACTTTGCCAGGCAGTACCGATGAATGAGTCTTAGAACTCTTGATGTGTCGCATTACCGATTCCACTGCCATTGAGTGGTGCGGTAATTGAGGCTTTTGAAAGCCCAGCCATGTTGGGACTTGGTACATAATATTGAGGACTTTACTGATAGCTTGTTAGTGGGGCCTCCCACATATGTAGCATTAGATCCTGTAGGATCTGATGCACCGGTAACATTGCTGCCTCTTTAGGGGTCGAAGGAGGATTTCTATCTTCTCAGCCCTCGGTTCCATTTACGATGTTACTGTTATTTGGAGACCCGCTGTCATGTCCCTAATGAAGTCATAAAAGAACATCTTCCGGCAGGGACCAATGCCTTGCATGAGGACGAGAGGGATCAGAGGGGATATCCCGGGTGGCCCTGGAATCCTCTGATGTCTCTTCCGAGTCAGAAGAAAAAGATTCCAATTCAGAAAGGAAATCAAAGTATCGATGATCTCGAGCCAATGACAATGCTCATTGTCAATGTTCTAGTCATGCAGTACCAGTGAATACCGGTTCCAAGGGAGGAATCGGAGGTAGGAGCCCCATCAATACTGATTCCAGTGGAGGAACTGGAGGAAGAGGAACTGCTGATAGCAGTTCCAGGGCTGATATCGGAGGCAGAGGCTCCTGCGCCAAGCTGGAAGCAGTTGCCTGACTGGCTGTGACTGTTGATTCCTTTGGTACCACAGCAGACAGGAGTGCCACCAAAGTCCTCTTGATAGCTATGAAATGTTGATCGATGAAGAGCACTGATGCCTTGGTGGAATCGAGCGCAGGGCTGTGTGCTATTGTCCCAAAGCACAGTATCAGTAGCTCTCCAGAGGTCGATGCCGTGGGAGCATCCTGGAGCCCCTGTCTGGCTTTGGAGGGCTGGTCCTCCCACCAGGGCTGTTTAGCCAGTCAGACAGCATCAGATGCCTGGTTTGCTGCATCTGATGCTGACCGACTTAGACTTTAGTTTATGTTTGGACTTTTTGGAAACCTGGGAACCAACTGTAGATGCTGATGTCCTCAACAATGCCGAGGCCACTGAAATCGAGTCTGGGGCAAACAGTGAGTCATACTGTTTGGCCCTTTACTTTAGGCTTAATTTGGTCATTTGCTTAAACAATGAACAATTGTCTGGTTTATGGTCTGGGCCCAAACATTTTAAATACCAGTCATGACAATCAGTGACTGAGATAGTGTTGGAGCACTTCATTTTTTGAAGCCATTGATGTATTTGTCCATGGCGACAAATGGATAAAAAATATAGGCAGAGGCCTAAGGCCTCACAGAAAAGAAAAATAATTAAACTGAAGTAAAAAATAAGAAAAGAAAAAAACTAATATCGGGGCCGGTATCAGGGAAGGTACCAGCATCAAAGGAAAGGCAGAGCACAAATACCAAAAAAGAAAATAAAAGTTTTTTGGTGGTGACAGGAAAAGGCTTCCTGCTGGATCTGCAGAAAATGAAGAACTGAGGAGAGGAGTTGGAAAGGTGGGAAGGCAGACATGCAGGTGCAGTGGAGTGCTCCCAAAGGCTTTCCTATTGGACGCTGGGGAGTGTTCCTGCGCAGGCTCTGTTGGTGTCGACGATACCCATATGTGAAGACTGCATTGCTGTTTGTTTCTGGAGATTTCCCTTTTCCCCAAGATTTAGAGAATTTCCCAGAAGTAAATACTTACAAGTGCAGATTTATTTCCAGTAGTAACCATCCCTTTTGGTAGTCCTTTGAGACTCAATCCTTTTTGGTAGTCTGAAACACATGTAATGCCTTTGCATATCTCCCCACCCCATAAACAAAAATGACCGTGTTTTCGCAGTGCTGTTCTCTAAGGAGAGGTTAGAAGGCAGCAACTCATGGTGGTGGACATTTTGTATTGGCCCCAACACGGGGCAGGAGTGAGAAGGATGGCTCCTGCCCCATTCTACACTAGACTACCAGGGACTGAATATATATGGGGGGGGGAGTGAGATCTGGGGGGATCAGGGGGCCAAAGAACACCCCTTGCTGGCTGGCTAGCTGGGATTTGTTTTTGAAGGGGGTGGTGGGAGGGAGAGGAGGGGGCCCCCATCTTTGCCATTGTATTTTGAGGGGGGGGGAGGGGATATAGCCCAACTGGCTAGCCAGGAATCTATGCCAATTTGGGGGTGTACCAATCCCCCCCAGGCAGCTCCTGATGAGGAGCGGGAGCTGTCCAGGGGGATCGTGCTGAAAGGGGCATACATTTTTATTTTTAATACTGTATTGTCAGTGCCATGGATTTCAGCACCACGGCACTGACAATATTGTGGGAGGGACAGGCCTGATCATGGCAGTTCGGGGGGCATGGCAGTGATTGGGGCACAGAGGAGATCCATGGTACCTGCTTTGACAGGCACTTTGGGACTTTTCCTGTTGTATCTGCCAAGGTAGGTAATGTGGGCTTCCCGTGGGAAATCTAACCCTCTGCAGTATCTGCAGGACATCCCCTGGGAACGCCCCCCGCAGATACCGTGGAGGGCTGCCCCTTACCATGTGATTGTGGCTGGGTGCATTAACAGCCAGGTTTAGTAGGCATGTCCCTAAGTGTATTACATTGGGTTATATTTAGCCGATGCAAAAAACAAAAAAACGGGTGTTTTGGGAGGTGGTCTTGCATCTGCAAGGTAAATCGTGTGCAGAATAGTCATATATGTATATGCTGACCAAATTCACAAGCAGTTTTTTTCTCAAGTTCTTCCATCAGCAGAAAATCAGGAGGAAAGTATGCAGACACTTGTGTACTCCTGCGTTAGTTTCCCTTCAAGGATCTGCAATATAGGAAGCATATCTCTAAAAATTCATTGCAAGTTAGATAACTACAAAAGTAGCCACTACCTTTTGCCACTAACTGGCTCGAGAAAAATTGTCCTGGTAATGACTTTCTGGGCCACTCCCCTCATGCTGTGCATAACATTTAATGAAAAACTGACTAATTATGAACAAAATATTGCCAAATATCCTTTTATGGCTATACAAAACGGCAAAGCATGGAATATCTTTAGATATTTATTGCTTTATATGCCTCTTAAATTTGGCAAAATCAAGTTCTCAGTGTCTAGCCTTAAACTATGACGTGTATAATCTATTGCAGCATTTTTCGCCATCTATAATGTGGAACATTTGAGCTACCACAACCTGTAGATCGATTATAAGATAAGGACAATTCCCACTCCTGCAAAGAAACGGGAATCTTCATAGCAACCTCTTCTTTTTCAGCATTTTGTACTGGTGAAAGACCATCTTGCATTTTATTAAATTGCTCATTGCACAGGAAATACATATTGCGATTAACCAAAGCATTGAGGTACATTTGTTTAATTTTAGTAAGTGTAAAAAAATAGCTCTCGGAAGGAAGAGATGAGGAATGTTATTAAGCATGACCAAATAAACAAAACTAGTATGTTATGACATCAGTCATCTGATGACTTGATTTCCAGGTCTTGTTAACTGAAAAGGTAGCATGATTACTAGTCTACTTGGATATGCAAAATTAAAGGTCAGGAAGTACATTGTCGATGTTATGTTCTCTACTGGGCTAACTTAATATGGTGGGATCAGCTTTGCATGGTGGCGCCTCATCCCTAAGATCAATGGAAAATGAGTTAGACTAAAGGTGCCTGGTCATATGATAAACTATTAAAGGCAACAATTCAAATGACTCATTTCAAAAGTAATGTTTAACTTTCACATAAAAAAGTTTGTATATCAGAAGAAACTGAAGCAGTGGATCACATTGTCCAGTTTGTCTTATTCCAGTACAAAACCTTCTCTATGTGGGAGGTAATTAGTGTCCCAATAGATCTGAATCATAGTTTAAACATTTACTATTTCAAATTCTCAGAACAAGCTTTCTGAATGTACCATTTCAGAATTCTGCATGAGCCTATTACTTCATAAGCTTTTGAGATTCCACACAATATATTTCAAGTTAAATTAAACATATTCTGCTGTTAGATGGTATGGCTAGAGATCGAAATCTCACGATTACTGTTTGTGACATCAAACAAGTCACTCTATCTTCTATTGTTTCAGATAGCCACACAGCTTATTAGTCCCTTGGGAAGGTGGCTTATCATGATTTTACAGCATGGTCTGCATCTAGTTGCAAAATGAAATTATTGAGACCAATATCCTATGGAGCTAAATCCACCTGACGATAATTGTATGGCTTACCTAGTTATTATTAAGCCTATTTCAACAAGATTTCATTTTCTAGGCATCCCTTAATCTTATTTCAGCTTGTTACAGTCACTGACAGCATGCAAAAAAGCTCCTGTAGGAATACAGTATATGCACTTTGATGGGTGGCTGCCATGTCAGAGTACAAAGATGCTGTGAGTAAGGGCTGTCCAAACTCATTCTGATGGTCCTCAATCCACAAGCTCCCCTCCCTCTGTGGTGCAGCAATGACACCTGTCATTTGGCCGTAGGTCAGTGTTTCTTGGTATCCATATCTAGAGTGACCCACAGTGTGACTCACCAGTATTCACTTTCATTGAGGAGAAGGTGATAGCAGGACAGAGACAGCATGTACCTCAAAAGGTGGAGGTATTAATTTGCCATCCCACTTTTCCAGCATGTTTTGAGTGACTCAGATGAATTCCTGTTTTAGCAGAAAGCCTATCCCTCGAGATCTACAACCTTATTTATTTTATTTATTTATTTATTTATTTACAGTTCTTCTATACCGCGCTCTTTAGTATCAGTGCGGTTTACAAGTAACAAAATATTGCCACAGACAAACGGCCTTAGGCTTACATTGTAACAGGATGGATAACTTGGGGATGTAACTTGGGAAACTATGTACAATTGCAGTATACAAACCATATACAAGTACAAACAGTAGTGGTTGGGAGGCTATTTACAGTCTATAATACATGGTGGAAGGATGTGATTTATGCTTTGTCTAGGTCAGGTTATGGGTGTGTTAGGGGCTTCATGAGTGAGTTGTGGTGTGGGGAGTGGTTGCGTTGGGGTAGGGTGGGCAAAGTGTAGGAGGAACAAGTGATGCTTAAGAGCTTTCCTGAACTGAGCAAGGTCCCTAATTGCTCTGATGTGTGGTGGGAGGTTGTTCCAGCATCTCGGGGCATAGAAGGCAAAGGATCTATTTCTGGTTGTTTGTGTGCATTTTGTCGCTTCCAAAGGTATAATTAGCATGTTTGCAGCTATCTTAGGTATGCATTGGATTTGCACAAACCCCCAAAAAGGTAAACTCCAGAATGTGAATCATATAACTACTCCAAGGGATACCACTCTACTGTTGATCACAAAACACATCAGGTAACCACTATAAATGGAAGGAGAAAAGAATCTTTCAGAGTGTACAAATATATTGCACATACATTAATTTATAAGAATACACATGTACATGCAATCTGTGTGCACTTTAAAATTTTAGGCATTCAAATGAACCAAATGCATGCTCAGAAAAACAAATCCCTAACATGAGCACAAATGCTGTCAGTTTAAGCAGTAGAGTTCCAAACCTGCAAGTCCTAATGATGGAGGTGGACTCAGATATGGTTGCTATTGCAGGGACATTGTTCAATGAATCCTATGAATGGGATGCAGTCAGACCAGAATATAATCTATTTAGGAAGGATAGAGATGGCCAAAAAGAGGGAGAAATAGCCTTTGAAGTAAAAAATAATATGAAAGTGATTGAGCGCAGGGGTGCTCGCAAACAGCCACCCCAAACACCAAGACTTTTCTAACACCACACCCAGCACGCTGTAGAGCAACTAGCCTCATTGGTGCAACTTCATGTAACTATCAGTATGTACAATATATTTATTAGTGTAAATAATTTGTAGAAAGTTACCCCAGTTAGGTCCAAGTTCTAGTTCCTGTTTTATTGTAAATACAATGCAGCCCCGACTGTATTGTATAAGGTTCTGTTAAATGTAAACCACACTGATTGGAATAGCGCGGTATAGAAAAGACATTAAATAAATAAATAAATGTGGGGAAAGGAAAAAGCAATGTGGACCATCTTGGAAAAAGGAAGTGATACTTTCATCAACATCAGTGTGGTCTACAGACCTCATCTCAAATTAAATGGATGGCAATCTGTCTGAAGATATTCCAAAGGTGAGAATAAAGGAAGTGGTGGGGTTGCTAGAATATTTAAATTAGCCAGATGAGGATTGGAGTCCATCTGCAGAACTGGTAAGAAGTGGAGAGATTGTGAATGCCTTCGAAGGGCATCTCCTTAGGCAAATGATGATGGAACTTATGAAAATATGGATGACACTTCACCTAGTAATCACATATGGAGACAGTCAGGCCAGTGTCCAAAAGGTTTGGTTTTGTGCCTTTGAGAATTAGGCTCTTGAATTGTCCTCTTTGAAAACTTATTAGGGCTGAGTTCCTAAAGTTATGCTTCAAGTTTGTAATCTAGCAATGTTTTCCGCTCCCTCTTTTCCAGCTGAAGAACATGAATAACTTGTACATAGTGGCAGAGCAGAGATGGCATCCATCTGTCCAAGAAAGGTTGACACGTCTTCAGTAGTAGACTAGCTAATCTACTGAAAAGGGCTTTAAACTAGATTCATTGGGGATGGGTGAAGAAAGCCCCCAGGTAAGTGAAAGCTCCCAGGTAAGTGATACATTAAATACCTTTATGGAAATGGGTAACAGGGATACCATATGGAAAGCAGTGTGTATAAATGCCCGTAGCATGGTAAATAAGATCCCTGATGTTGAAGCTTTGGTGGGAGTGGCCGACTTGTATTTAGTGGCAGTTACAGAAACATGGTTCACAGAAACCCATGACTGGGATGTAACTATACTTGGCTATACTTTATTCAGAAAGGACAGGGTAGGAAGAAGGGGAGGAGGAATGGCACTATATGTAAAAGATATTATTAAAGCTTTGGAATTACAGAGCTTAAAAGGGAGAGAGGAAGCATTGTGGGTTAAACTAGAAAGAGGGAAAGAGAAATCTATTTGCATTGGCGTGATATACAGATCCCCCTCAAAAGAGGAAGAGGTAGACAGAGAGTTAATTGAAGACATTGCTAGGAAAGGGGAAGTGCTACTGATAGGGGATTTCAATATACCTTATGTTGATTGGCACATTCCTGCTGCAATATCATCTAGAAGTAAAGAGATCCTGGATTCTCTACAGGGAGAACTATCCAGGCAATTGGTAACAGATCCCACATGTGAAGGGGCCATACTGGACTTGGTTCTTACCCATGGTGAAAGTGTTTCTGATGTTATAGTGTGAGATCATTTTGCATCCAGTGATCACCAGATGGTGTGGTTCAGTATTAGGACTAGGGCTGTTAGAATCCATTCAAAGGTGAGGGTCTTAGACTTTAGAAAGACTAACTTTGCCAAGATGGGCCAATACCTTAGGGAGTCATTAGCGGGATGGGAACAACTGGGTGAAACTGAAAGGGGATATTTTAAGGGCAACCAACCTTTTTGTTAAAATGGTAAATAAAGGTAAAAGGAAAAGGAGACCACTATGGCTTTCGAAAGAAGTAGCTAAAAAGGTGAAGAAAAAGAGGGAGGCCTTCATGAAATACAATATATCACAGAGAGAGAAAGACAGGCATCTATACGGTGGCCCAAAAAAGTGAGAACATCTTGTAAATTAAAAGTTTAAATAGTTTACTTATTTATCTTTTTTAGGTATATAACGTCTTTAGTTCGACAATTTCCAGTCGCCATCTTTTTTTTTTAAATTTGTCAATCGTTTACATCTGTCTTTTTGAATTTTTAAATAACCTATATGCTACGAGATGTTCTCACTGTTTTTGGGCCACCCTATATATTTGGAAAAACGTAAAGCTAGCAAAGTAGTCAGGAAAGCAAAGATTCAAAAAGAGGAGGAAATAGCCAATGCAATAAAATGGGGGGATAAGACATTTTTCAGATATGTTAGTGAGAAGAGGAAGGGCAAAAGTGGTATTCTCAGACTCAAAGGTGAAGGGGAGGAATATGTAGAAGCTGATGAGGATAAAGTGGAATTGCTTAACAAATATTTCTGTTCTGTGTTCACAGATGAAGAACCAGGAGCAGAACCTCAGAAAACACCCACAAACAGGAACAGAAGTGAGGGACATCTTGAACAATTTTCAGAAGACTGTGTTCGTGAGAAACTAGCTCAACTTAAAGTAGACAAAGTGATGGGACCGGATGGGATACACCCTAGAATACTGAGGGAACTTGGGGACCTTCTAGCAGCTCCACTGACTGACCTTTTCAATGCCTCGTTGGAGTCGGGAGTGGTGCCAAAGGACTGGAGAGAGGCTCATGTGGTGCCTTTACACAAAAGCGGAAGTAAGGATGTGGTTGAAAACTACAGGCTAGTTAGTTTAACTTTGATGGTGAGTAAATTATTGGAAACGCTGCTGAAAGAGAAAATAGTGAGGTTTCTGGAGTCCAGTGGATTACAGGATCTGAGGCAGCATGGATTCGCCAGAGGCAGGTCTTGTCAGACAAATCTGATTGATTTCTTTGACTGGGTGACTAGGGAGTTGGACTGAGGGAGAGCCCTAGATGTGGTATATTTAGATTTCAGTAAAGCCTTTGACACTGTTCCTCACAGGCGACTTATAAACAAACTGAGCACCCTAGGGATGGACCCTAAAGTTACTGCTAGGGTTAGAAATTGGTTGGGTGAGAGGCGACAAAGAGTACAGGTAAATGGAGCTCACTCTGAAGAGAAGGATGTTACGAATTGTGTGCCCCAGGGATCTGTCCTTGGTCCAATTCTTTTTAAGATCTTTGTTAGTGATATAGCGGAAGGGCTGTTGGGTAAGATTTGCCTCTTTGGGGATGATACCAAAATCTGCAATAGAGTAGACACCCAGGAAGGTGTAGATAACATGAGGAGGGATTTAGCTAAGCTTGAACAATGGTCTAGAATTTGGCAGCTGGGATTTAATGTTAAAAAATGTAAGGTCATACATTTGGGCCGCAGCAATCCAAGGGAGCAATATAGTTTAGGGGGTGAAGTACTTTTGTCCACTAAAGAAGAGTGGGACCTAGGCGTAGTTGTGTCTGATGATCTTAAAGTAGCTAAACAGGTAGAAAAGGCAACGACAAAAGCTAGAAGAATGTTTGGGTGCATATAGAGAGGAATGGCTAGCAGAAAAAAGGAGGTGATAGTGCCTCTGTATAAGTCTTTGGTGTGACCTCATTTGGAGTATACTGTGCAATTCTGGAGACCGCACCTTCAAAAGGATATAAACAGGATAGAGTCAGTACAGAGGGTGGCTACTAAAATGGTTAGTGGTCATTATAAAGCATATGAGGACAGACATACGGATCTTAATATGTACACCTTAGAGGAAAGGCGGGATAGAGGTGATATGATTGAGATGTTTAAATACCTTCGTGGTATAAATGTACAGGGGGAGAGCTTCTTTCAATTGAAAGCAAGTTCTGCTATGAGGGGACATGGGATGAGGGTGAAGGGGGATAGATTCAGGAGTGATATGCGGAAATATTTCTTTACAGAAAGAGTGGTGGATCTGTGGAATAGTCTCCCAGTGGAGGTGGTAGAGATGAGGACAGTAACTGAATTCAAAAAAGCATGGGACAAACACAGAGGGTCTCTAAAGGAAGAGTAGTTGTTGATATGGAAGGACAGACTAGATAGGCCATGTGGTCTTTTTCTGTTGTCACATTTCTATTTTTCTATGTTTCTATTCTATGTTAGCATGTTTTCAGTTCCTTGTTTTATATAAAACTGTCACTGTTTCTTGTAAACTGCTTTGTCCTGGAGAAAAGCAGTATAGAAAAATAGTCAAATAAAAAAATAGCTTCACTAGGGAGAAAGGTTGTTAGAGCAAACTATCATGTTTGGCAAGGTAGAAGGTTAACGCAAAAGAGGAAGGCCAGCAATGAGATGGATCGATACAATAACAGCAGCTATGGATGCCACTCTATCAACAATGAGCTGCCTGACTGAAGACTGAACACAGTTTAGGTCAATTATCCAGAGGGTCGCCATGAGTTGTCACCGACTCAATGACATTTAACAACAATAACAGGAATCAAACTTTAGGAATATAAAAGGTGGGTGGAAACAGGGGCAGATTTAGTGTGGGAGAAATTGTTAAGAACTTTTAGCACTTATTTGTAGCACTAGACTCCAATTCTAGGAAAACAAATGGCAGGATTAAATTTAAAAATATGACCCAATATTCAGACTTGCTGATATTCAAACACCACAGCGGTCATCCATTGGTGGAAATTCAGCAGCAGTTACCAGATTGGAGCTGTTACTGACTACTCCTACTGAGCAGTTCAATCTAGGTACGTCTCAGCTTTTACTCAGTTTGCTCAATTTTCAGCTGGGACTTAACCCGATTACACTTTAGCAATGTATTTTATGTGGCCCAAGTAATCTGGTTAAGTCCTGTCTGAAAATGAGGCAAACCACATAAGTGCCAAGACTTATCCAGATTGCTCTGATAGGCCCCCATTCTGCCGAAGGACTGTCCCTGCAGTAATCAGACAATGCCAGGGTGGCCTGTGGTGATTTTCAGTGGTATAACCCAGAAAGTGACACTGAATATCACAAATGAAATTTTGAGCCCTGATAATATGCCATCAGTAATGAATGATAAAGATATTGAAAAATTATTTTTTGTTGGATAAATTCTCACTAGACACACCAGCGAAACTTATGGAACCAGCTAGTAATTTTACTTAGTATATGCCAGATATCAGACCCGAAACATTTTTAGCTTTTAAATGGAAAAAGGGTTTCTAGTAAGCCCCTATGATAGTCCGGGGCCTAATCTGGCACATCCTTTAGGCAACTAAACATTTTATGGTTTTACTAGAGACAAGTCTTGTCAGACAAATCTGATTAATTTCTTTTACTGCGTGATCGTAGAGTTCAACTGAGGGAGAGCGCTATTTGTGATGTACTCACTGTAAATTTCAGCAAAGCTTTTGACACTGTTTTGCACAGGCAATTTATAAATAAGTACAGCACCCTACTACTACTACTACTTATAATCTTTATAGCACTACAAGGCGTGCGTAGCGCTGTACAGAGATGGCACCCTAAAGTGACCATCTGGATTAGAAATCGATTGAATGGGAAGTAATAAAGAGTACAGGTACTGTAAGTGGAGCTCACTCTGAGGAGATGGATGTTACCAGTGGTGTGCTGCAAGGATCTGTCCTTGGTCCAATTCTTTTTAACATTTTTAAAAGTGATATTGAGAAAGGGCTGTTGGATAAGGTTTGTCTCTTTGCAGATGATATTAAAATCTGTAATCCAGGAAGTTTTACATAACATGAGGAGTGATCTAGTGAAGCTTGAAAAATGATCGAGAATTTGCCAGCTGAGATTTAATGCCAAATGAATGCATTTGGACAGAAAAAATCCAAGGGAGAGGTATAGTATAGGAGGTGAAGTATTTCTGCCCACAAATTAGAGTGTGATTGTTTCTGAAAATCTAAAGGTGGCTAAACAGGTAGAAAAGGCAAGGGTGAAAGTCAGAAGACTGTTTGGTGCATAGGGAGAGGAATGGCCAGCAGGAAGAAGGGTGATAAGGCCTCTGTTAAGACCTCATTTAGAGTATTGTGTGTAATTCTGGAGACCACACCTTCAAAAGGATATGAACAGGAAAGAGTTGGTGCAGAGGGCGGTCACCAAAATGATCAATGGTCTTTGTCCTAAGGCCAGGTCTGGCCCAAGAGTTCTCCCATCCTAGGCAGAAACCCTGGCCTCACCCCCCCTCCAATTGCCATCAATTCCCCCTCTCTCAGCTGCGCTGATTCTGGCTTAGGAGGTGGAGGGAGGCAGCGGCAACAGCAGTATTTCCAACAGCGGCTGCTTTTTGCCATCATTTTCTTGCCTACGGCAGGCCATGTCCTTCAGCATACATGACCTACCACTTCTGATCCTCTTCCAAAGTAACTTACTGTCAGAGGGGGGTCAGAAATGGCAGGCCAAGTGTGTTGAAGGACATAGTCTGCCGCAGGCAAGAAAGTGGTGGCAAAAATCAGCATCTTTTGGAAATATTGCTGCTGCTTGCCTTCCCCGTAAATGGAATCAGCAGCAGCTGGGAGGAAGAGGGGGGGGGGGGCGGTACAGTCAGTCATTTGTGCCGCTGCCGCCACCCTCTAGACAGGCGGTCGGTCCTGCCTAAGGCATATGGGGGCAGATTTAAGGATCTCAATGTGTATGCTTTGGAAGAAAAGTGGGAGAGGGGAGATATGACAGAGACATTTAAATACCTCCATGGCATAAATGCACAGGAGGAAAGTCTCTTTCAGTTAAAAGAAAACTCTGCAACAAGGGAACATAAGACATACAGAAAGAGAATAGACTCAGGAGTAATTTGATGAAGCATTTCTTTATAGAAAGAGTAGCAGATGCATGAAATAGTCTCCCAGATGAGATTTCTATCCAAATTCAAGAAAGCATGGGAGAAACACAGGGGAAAATTGGGACTGTAAAGCTTAGTGGTTGGTATGGAAGGGCAGTATCGATGGGCCATATTTATCTGCAGTCTTCTTTCTGTGTTCTTAGGCTCCTCTTTTTGATGATTTCAGAAAGAGGAACACAGTAAAGAATATGTGGTAAAGCTGAAAGAGATCTAGAAAAGCATTAGGACAGAAAATGCACAAGCAGAAGAAAAGATGGCTAAAGATGTAAAATGAAGTGACAAGATATTTTCAGGTATGTCATTGAAAGGAGGTTGACCAGAGGTGTAATTGTTAAGACTGAAAGGTGCCAATAATCAGTATGTGTCAAGAGACAAGGAAAAGGAAGAAATGCTGAACAAATATTTCTATTCAGTGTTCATAAAAGAAAACCCTAGAGAAGGAACACAGAATGGTGCAGATCCCACGCTGTCTACAGAAGGAATAACTCGCAGCATTGAAGGTGATAAAGCCGTAGCCCTGGACAGGACGCATCTTAGTATCTCAATGGCTCTCAGAGATATTTGGGCAGATCCACTGAAAGATATGATTCTTGATCTTTAGAGATGGGAAATCTTTTCAGAATTAGAGAAAGGTGGCTGTAGTGCCTTTTCTTCAGAAAAGTGGCAACAAAGAGCAGCTAGAAAATGACAAGTCTCTCTGCCTTTCCTTTGTGGTATGAAAGGCAATTGAAACAAAGCAATTGAATCTAGTGAGTTGCAAGACATAGAGCAACATGGTTTTATCGGTGACAGATTACGTAAAACAAATCTGAGTGATTTATTTGAGGTTTGCTTGGATTTCAACAAAGCCTTTGATACTGTTCCTCATAGGAAGCATATGAATAAACTAAGCATCCTGGGCAAGGATCCCAGGACAGTGAACTGAATTAGAATTTGGTTGGCTAACAGATGACAGAGGGTAGAGTAAAATGGAATTCTCTTGGAGGAAGGAAAGTGAATAGTGGAAAACCTCAGGGATCGGTCCTGAGACCAGGTCTGATTGATATGTTTGTGAGCACTATTGCCAAAGAGTTAGAATAAAAAGCTTGCCTTCTTGTGGATGCCACAAAGATCTGCAACATAGAGAACAACCCAGAGGGAGTAGAAAACATGAGAAGTGATTTACAAAAGCAGGAAGACTGACTGAATACTTGGTAGTGAAGCTTTGATGCAAAGAAGTGCAGTGATATATTAGGAATTCAGAAATCCAAAAGGACTGTATTGGATGAGAAGCTGATGTGCACAGGAGTGTGACCTCGAAGTGTTAGTGTTTGATGATTTCAAGGCAGAGAACAATATGACAAGGCAGTGATCTGCATAGATCTGCAATACTGCATAGTAAGAGGCATAATCTGTCAAATAAAGGAGGTAGTAATACCCATGTACAGATCATTAAGGTCTCAACTGGATACTGTGTTCCATTTTGGATGCTGTATCTTTGTAAGGATATAAAGAGTCTAGAGGCAGTCCAGAGGAAAGCCACCAAAATGTTGTAGGGTCTGTGACAAAACTTAAGGACCTAAATATGTATACCCTGGAAGAGAGGGGGGGACAGAGGAGATGTGATAATACAGACATTTAAATACGTGACAGGTATTAATGCAGAAGAAATGAATTGTTTTCCAAGGAAAGGAGTTTGCAAGGAGACAGAGCAAACTCAAGAAATATTTTTCCACAGAAAGGTTTGTGGATACTTGGAATTCTCTCTGGAGAAAGTGGCAGAGAATATAATGGTAATGGGGTCTATAGCAAGGATCACTAAATGGTGAAAGAATGGAGCACTTCAGCTCAAATGCAGCAGTGAAATGGTTATTTGCACTTCTAAGAAGATATTGAGGTAACCTGAATGGAAAGTACAGTTACTTACCTGTAACAGGTGATCTCTGGGAACAGCAGGAATAAGTCTTCACATATGGGTATCGTCGGTACAGACGGAGCCTGCGTGGGAATGCTCCCCAGCATCCAATAAGAAAGCTTTTGGGAGCATCCCACAGCGCCTGCATGCTGCCTTCCCGCCTTTCCCAACCGCCTCTCTCCAGTTCGAGTTTTAAAGCTGAGACAAAGAGAGAGAGAGAGAGGGAAGGAAAGATAGATAGAGAGATACAACTCCTAGGGGAGGTGGGTGGGTTGTGAAGACTTATTCCTGCTGTTCCCAGAGATCATCTATTACAGGTAAGTAACTGTGCTATCTCCAGGAACAAGCAGGAATGAGTCTTCACATATGGGGACTCCCTAGCTGTAGATGTCAGGGAGAGACCCCAGAGTTGAGTGTCCTTGAAAAGGGCTCCACCTCCCCCCATGGATCTCTGGCATCCAACCAGGGTAGGTGGGTAGGAGTTGATTAGGAATGGAACAGGTGTTTCAGAACAGCCTGACCAAATGAGGCATCCCGGCGGGAGTCCTTGTCCAAACAGTAATGGGCTGTGAAGGTATGAACTGAGGCCCAGGTGGCCACTCGACAGATTTGGTCGATGGACACAGAGTTTAGATGAGCCATTGAGGCTGCCATGGCCCTCACATTGTGAGCTGTGACATGGCCTTTCAGAGAAAGGTTCCTACTCTGGTAGGCGAAAGAAATACACTGAGCAATCCAGTTGGACAGTGTTCTCTTAGAAACTGGAAGTCCTAAATGGGAAGGATCAAAAGCAACAAAGAGTTGAGAAGACTTTCTATGTTGCTGTGTTCTTTGTAAGTAAAAGGCGAGAGCTCTTTTACAATCCAAAGTATGAAGATTCCTCTCTGCACTTGATGCATGAGGTCCTGGAAAAAAGACAGGTAAGTATACCTCTTGGTTCAGATGAAAAGGCGAGACCACTTTGGGCATAAAGTGTGGATTGGTCCTGAGGTCTACCTTATCATGATGGAACCTTGTATAAGGAGGATTAGCCAGCAAGGCTTGCAACTCACTGATGCGACGTGCTGAGGTGACTGCAATGAGAAAGATAACCTTCCAAGAAAGAAATTTCAAGGAGGTGGTGGCTAAAGGTTCAAAGGGTGGCTTCATAAGCTGGCCAAGAACCAGATTTAAGTCCCATGCCACTGGAGGTGGTCTAATGGGAGGTTTAGTTAAAAGAAGGCCTCTCATGAATCTTGCTATAAGAGGATGAGAGGAAATAGGCTGTCCATTGAGAGGCTTAAGGGACACTGCAATAGCACTCAAATGGACTCTTACTGAATTTGTTTTAAGGCCTGCATGGGGATAGAAGAATTCAGAGGTATTGCAAGAGGGTTAAGACCCTTCTCTGAACACCAAATGGTAAATCTTTTCCATTTGAAAGCATAAGAGCGTCTAGTGGAAGGCTTTCTAGAAGCATGAAGAATATCTCTGACTTGCTGAGAGAGATGAAAAACTTGAAGGTCTAGGCCTTCAGCAACCAGGCCCTGAGATGGAGAGACTGGGGGTTTGGGTGCCACAACGTTCTGTCTTCCTGGGATAGAAGATCTGGTGCAGAGCCCAATTCCAGGGAGGGAGCTTGAGAGAGATGCAGAAGTAGAGGGTACCACACTTGGCGTGGCCAATGTGGTGCTATGAGGATCATGGAACCTCGGTCTCTCTGAAGCTTGAAAAGTGTTTTGGGAATTAGGGGAATGGGTGGAAAGGCATAAAGGAAGTCTTGACCCCAGTGAAGAAGGAAGGCATCCTTGGCCTGAACTCCCTGACACGGAATTCTGGAACAGAACCGGGGAAGTTTGGCATTCCACGGACTTGCAAAGAGGTCTATGTCCGGGGTTCCCCAAATTCGAAAAATCCTGGCTACCTGGTCCATGTGGAGGGACCACTCGTGTGGAAGCAGAACTCGACTGAGTCTGTCTGCCCAAGAGTTTTGAACGTCTGGAAGATATACTGCCATAAGATGAATCTGATGCTCTCTGGCGAAGGCCCACAGTCGCAAAACTTTGTTGCAAAGCGACAGAGAGCCAGTCCCTCCCTGCTTGTTCTCATAGAACATGGCTACTTGGTTGTCCGTGTGGATGAGGACTGTCCTGTAGCTGAGCAGGGAGTGGAACACTCTGAGAGCTAAGAAAATTGCTCTGAGTTCCAAGAGATTGATGTGTAGAGAAGTCTCCTGTGGAGACCAGATGCCCTGGGTGGAGAGATCTTGCAGATGAGCTCCCCAACCCATTGGAGAGGCATCTGTTGTAAGGGTTGCTTGGGGAAGTGACTGCTGAAAAGGGGACCCCAGCAACAGGTTTTGAGAGGACTTCCACCACTGGAGAGACCAAAAAAGGCGACTGGAGTTTGCTATTTTGTCTGACAAGCAACCTGATGCCTGAGTCCATTGGGTGGACAAAGTCCATTGAGCTGCCCTCATGTGAAGGCGAGCATATGGAACCACATGCACAGTGGATGCCATGTGGCCTAAGAGTTGTAACATTTCCCGAGCAGTTAAATGGGACTTTAACTGTATTTGGGAGGCTAACTGCACCAAGCGTAGGCAATGAGCCTGAGTAAGATAGGCCTTTGCAGTTGTGGTATCCAGAACAGCCCCTATAAACTCCAGAGATTGAGTAGGGGTGAGATTGGATTTTGGGATGTTTATTACCAGTCCCAAATACTGAAGGACACGCATTGTGCAGGTTAGAAAAGTCTTGGCCTCTGACTGAGAGGGAGCTCGAATGAGCCAATCATCCAGATATGGGAAAACGAATATTCCCAGCGTGCGTAGAAATGCAGCTACTACTGCCATGCATTTCGTGAACACCCTTGGTGCGGAGGCCAGACCGAAAGAAAGCACCCTGTATTGGTAGTGCTTTTCTCCAAAAAGGAACCGAAGGAACCTTCTGTGTGTTGGATGGATGAGGACATGGGTGTACGCATCCTTGAGATCTAGAGAACAAAGCCAGTCCTGACTCTGAAGGTATGGAAGCAGAGCACCGAGAGAAATCATCTTGAATTTCTCCTTGAATAGAAATTTGTTCAATTCTCTGAGATCTAAGATGGGTCTGTAGCCCCCTGTTTTCTTTGGAATAAGAAAATAAGGGGAGTAGAACCCTGTGCCTTGCTGAAGAAGAGGTACTTATTCTATTGCCCCTTGGGCAAGAAGGGTGGCAATCTCCTGACCCAGAAGGTCGAGGAGAGATGTTGGAGAATTGAACTGTTTCACTATGGTGTGAGGGGGAAGACTTAAGAAATGAAGCTTGTACCCTTCCCTTATGATAGAGAGTGTCCATTGCTCTGCTGTAATTTGTTCCCATCTGGGAGCAAAGTAAGTCAACCTTCCTGGAATGGTAAGGGGCTCTGGTTCTTCCAGAGCCAGAAAGGCTAAGTTCTCTAGCTGCAAGTCAAAGGCCCTGAGGAGGCTGAGGCTGCTGGGTCATGGCAGGCCTAGCAGCCTTTGATTTGGCCTGTTTAGGTGGTTGCTGACGCTTTGCAGCAAAACGACCTGCAGAAGATGCCTGCTGACCATAAGCAGGATAGTATCTTCCCTTTTTGGAAAAAGATGTCTTTTTGAACAATCTTTTCTTAACAGGAGCAGAGGTAGACTTTGAAAGTCGATCCAAAGCAGCGTTTTCAGCATCCATCTGATTGGCCTTTGCTTGCCAATCCTTACCAAAAAGGTTTTCACCTGTACAAGTGATATTCCCTAATTCATCTTGTACCCAGAGCTCCAAATCAGAAGCTTGTAGCCAAGCAATTCTGCGTGCCCCTATGGCAATAGCCGAAGCTCTGCTTACACACTCAAAAGAGTCAAAGGCTGCACGGTTGGAAAATTTGGAGGCATCTTGGGCATGTTTGAGCCAAGTGAGAAACTCCTGCCTTTTATCCTCTGAAATAAAAGGGGTTAAAATCTGCAGATGATCTGTGACTTCTTTTAGAAACATACCTATATAGAGACTATAGGAGTTGATCCTGGCAGCTAGCATAGAAGCTTGGAAAACCCTTCGGCCAAAAACATCTAGGGTCCTGCATTCACGCCCTGGAGGATTAGATGAGTGTCTCTTTGCATTCTTTATTTTTCTCATGGCAGACTCTACCACAATAGAGTGGTGAGGAAGCTGAGTCTTGTGGAAGCCAGGACAAGGAGGGACACAATACATGGTGTCTAGCCTGCGAGAATGAGGAGAGGTGGTAAGAGGTGTCTCTCACATCCTCAACATGAGATCATACAGAATCTCATGGATAGGTAAAGTAGCTGCCTCTTTAGGAGTTTTAGGATATTGTAAAATATCTAACTCCTTGGCTCTGGGTTCTGACTCAGGGGCCACTGTGATGGAGAGGCCCCTAGCCACTTCCCTAATGAAGTCTTGAAAAGACAAGTCTTCTGGAGGAGACATTCTTCGTTTAGGAGAAGAAGGCTCCTGAGGAAGAAGTATCGATGCCTCGACAGAACCCTCAGACTCATCAGAGTCTTCAGAGGAATCGAAGTATCGCCTGTCTGGATGCTCCTGTAGAGCCCGATAACTGTACCGAGTAGGATCGGTATCGGGAGTAACCAGTACCGGTTCGATACCGATGGGCATCATAGGACAGTGTACCGTTGCAGTTGACACCGAAGCCAATGCCGATGCAATCGGTACCGGCACCGGGAGTGATGCCGGTGTCGGAGCCGGTACCGACAACGGGGATTGTTGCGGTACCGGAGGCGTCGCAGCCTGTATGAATGCCGACAGGGTGCACTGCATGGCCAGAATCTTCTGATCCATCGACGCCACCAATGTCTGGATGTCGGTACCAGTGGGAGCCACCGGTACCCCAGAAACACGGCAACAGGTGATCTGTCGAGGCCGAGCCATCGATGTCAACCTGTGACCCCATAGATAACGCTTTGGAAGCCGGAGCTTCCCGCCGGGGTAATTTTGCCGGTGCGGAATCCTCGAGGGCAAGCCTGGAGGCATCTCAATGCTTGGAGGGAGATCTACCCTTCGAGGACCGGCTAGATTTATGCTTGGTTACCTGAGATCCATGGGAGGAAGAAGAAGCCCTGGAAGACGTCGATGCCACCGAAGCTGCATCAGAGGGAAACAGGGTACTGAGCTTGGCTGCTCGGTTCTGTTGACCTCTTTTAGACATCATGGTACAGGACATACAATCCGTGATGGAAAGGTCAGGCCCCAAACATTTTAGACACCAGTCATGGGTGTCGGTGACAGAAATAGTACTGCCACATTTTGTGCACTTTTTGAACCTGGAGGCGGGCTTCTCCATGAGGAAAAAAAAATTTAGGCCTAAGGCCCAAAAACTGAAAATGCACAGTGACGAAAAGATAATTTTTTTTTTTTGAAAGAAAGAAAAGAAAAGACCGGCGGTACCGGTCCGACGTCGAAGAAGGCAGACGCGACACAAAAGAATTAAGAAAAAACAAAGAACTTCTTCTGCGGAGACAGGAACACGACCTGCTGGCTCCGCGGAAAAGAAGAACTGGAGAGAGGCGGTTGGGAAAGGCGGGAAGGCAGCACGCAGGTGCTGTGGGATGCTCCCAAAAGCTTTCTTATTGGACGCTGGGGAGCATTCCCGCGCAGGCTCCGTCGGTACCGACGATACCCATATGTGAAGACTCATTCCTGCTTGTTCCTGGAGATTAGCAGTTATAAAACCAAATGAAGGAATGAGGAGGTGGCCTTCATGGAGTGCAGCTATAACCTTCAAAGAAAGCACGGGAGGGGGGGGGGGTCTTCATGAAGGAACAGCTACAATTCTAACAACTTTATAGGGCAGACAAGGTGAGTCATGTCAGTCTTTAATCATCAACTGTGTTGTGGTATTCTTATCTTCTAATGCCATCACTGCTAGGTCCATGTGTTAACTACCAACCCTAACAGGGGGACAGGGAATGGGATCCTGCTGCTTTGATCCATAGGGGGAAAATGGCAGAAAATGCTAATGGGAATGGGAATGAGATTCTACCATTTCTAGTCTCTATGAAGAATGGTGTATAAAGAAAGTGGCAGGAGAGGTGGGGAACCAGTTCCACTATTACAACCAGGCTGAGTGGGGATGATGGAAGAGAAGCCTCTAGAGCAGGAATGGGCAAACTACGGCCCGCGGGCCGTATACGGCCCGGCAGACCTTTTAATCCGGCCCGCGGAGCGCTAGCTAATTTATTCATTTATTCACCTCACTTTCTAGAGGACGCAGCATAATCTCGCGATGGCCGGCTAGTGTAGTGCAGAATCCCAAAATGAGTGGGGCAAAGAAAAGAAAAGTGGACAGTGAATGCAGAGTGTTTAATAAGGAATGGATAGCAAAATATTTTTTTACGGAAGTCCGATCAATGGCTGTATGTCTCATATGCCAGGAAACTGTTGCGGTTTTCAAAGAATATAATATCAGCCATCATTTTGCCACGAAGCATGCTAACTATGCTAGCAAGCAGTCGCCCCAAGAACGGGGGTCTACAGCTCGGAGGTTGATGGCTAAATTACAGGCTCAGCAAAATTTATTTCACAGACAAACTGCGATTCAAGAGTCAAGTACCAAAGCAAGTTTTATGCTCTCATTCAAATTAGCAAAAGCTAGTAAACCCCTCTCTGAAGGAGAGTTTTTGAAAGAATGCATGATAGAGACCGCAGGTCTTTTGTGTCCAGAGAGCAAAGACAAATTTGAAAAACTCAGTTTATCATGCAGGACAGTGACTCGTCGTGTGGAACTGATTGATGAAGACATAACAAACAAGTTAAATAATATTGTAGAGTCCTTTAAATTATATTCGCTAGCACTGGACGAAAGTACAGACATAAAAGACACAGCTCAGCTCTTAATTTTTATCCGAGGGATTAGCGACAGTTTTGAAATAACAGAGGAGTTTTGGGCCATGGAGCCACTTAAAGGAAAAACACGGGGAGAAGATTTGCATGACCGGGTGTCTGCTGTCATCGAGAGTATGAAGCTACCTTGGAGTAAACTTGCTAATGTCACTACGAATGGATCTCCAAATTTAACTGGAAAAAATGTGGGATTGCTGAAAAGAATTCAGGATAAAGTGAAAGAGGAAAACCCTGAGCAAGAAGTTATTTTTCTCCACTGCATCATACACCAAGAATCTTTGTGTAAATCTGTATTACAGCTTAGTCATGTTGTGAATCCAGTTATAAAGCTTGTTAACTGCATACGAGCAAAGGGACTTCAGCACCGTCAGTTCATTGCATTTCTGGAGGAAACCGACGCAGACCACCAAGACTTGCTTTACCACTCTCGTGTCCGCTGGTTGAGTTTGGGCAAAGTGTTTAAACGAGTGTGGGATCTTAAAGAAGCGATTGATACATTTTTGGAGTTAAAGGGGAAGTCTGATGATTTTCCAGAGCTGAGCGACAAGAATTGGCTGTGTGACTTTGCGTTTGCTGTTGACATTTTTTCTCACATGAATGAGCTTAACTGAAAAGACCTGTATATTCATGACATGTATAGTAATGTAAATGCCTTCAAAGCCAAGTTGACTTTTTTTTCTAGGCAAATTTCAAAGAAAAACTTCTCTCATTTTCCCACACTAGCCACACAGGAAAAGGCCATCTAAAATGTGAATAAATATAGCAAATCACTGAATAACCTGCATGAAGAATTCTGCCGTCGGTTTTCAGATTTGGAAAAAATTGAAAAGTCACTTCAGCTGGTGGCCTGTCCCTTGTCACAAGACCCAGAAACAGCACCACAAGAAGTGCAATTGGAACTAATCGATCTTCAATCTGATGCAATCTTAAAGGAGAACCTCCACTCTCTTCCACTAAAAGAGTTCTATGCCTCACTTAAAGATGACTGTTTTCCAAACCTCCGGGGGATGGCACAGAAGATTCTGGCCTTGTTTGGCTCGACCTACGTGTGTGAGCAGACGTTCAGTGTCATGAACATCAATAAATCCCGTCACAGATCCCAGTTAACTGACCAACACCTCAGATCTATTCTGCGAATTGCAACAACAAAGCTATCTCCTGACTTTGATGCCTTAACAAAAAAGGGAGACCAACAACACTGTTCCCACTAAAATTGAAGCTACTATTTTATGAAAGAAATACATTGCATAAAAGTTTTGTAAAATAACTCTTTTTATGCTTTTCTACCTTAAATTAATCTAAACATTTAATGTTACAAATTTAAATTTAATTTATATTAATTCACACATACACACCGTCCATCTACTCTTGGTCCGGCCCCCGGGTCCAATATATGAACCCATTGTGGCCCTCGAGTCAAAAAGTTTGCCCACCCCTGCTCTAGAGCCAGTATGGTGGAAAGGATCTTTCATCAGAGGTAGACCAGTTTTATGGTTCTGGGATTTAAATTTTTCAGATTCTCTTCCCCAATTCAGACTGAGTGAAAGCGTAGCTTTCCAGTTTTGGAGTGGGGGATGGTGCTTTTAGGTCTGGTTTGTCCATTTTCTAGAGCCTACAATGGGGATTTCATGCCTTTTGGGGGATTTGCAAACTTGAAGGGAATAGTCTGCAAATTGCATAATGGTATTAGAAAAAAAAGTTATTTGTACTGGAACCAAAGCAGGTTAAGCGCTGGGAAAGATAAAAAGAATTCACATAATAGAGGTTACAGGCATAACGATGGGAATTGTAAAAATAGAGGTAGAGTAGCATGATGTTTCTCTGGGATGGGGAAATTGCCTGTGACACATAGGATGGAATGTTAAAATATATCATCCTGTAGATCATTCTGCCAAAAAAATGCCAGCACTAGGGAAGCATAGGCTTAAAAGGAGCTGGATTAGTTTACAAATCTGGAAATCATTAAGAAGGTAGAAGAGTCCGGTGAATGGATTCACTCTTTAGTTAGAGCTGAAAACTGGGCTGGAACATTCAGTTTATGTAGTAAATCTAAAAAGCTAAATAAATATTTCAAAAGAGAAGCTTGCCGTCTCCCAGAAAGCTGAGAAATTTATAACTAAAGAGAAGACTTCAAGTTAAGCAGGGTTTGGGCAGATATCGAGAGACAAATAGAGTACGCCTGTGTTCTAATGTTTCAAAGCTCCATTTGGATTGCACTGCTTTCCAAGACTTCACCTTTAAACCTGTTAAATTCCAGAAGTATTCTGGACTGTCCATCAAACTGTGACTGAGTCACAGTGGTAGAAGGTTGCATTATTAATGTCTTAGTTATGGATACTAGCCCAGAAGGCCATCAAGCCTTGGCACTTGTTCAAACCTGGAGAACTAGAGCCATACCGAAAAAAGTGAAATGTTAGGCTGACATTCAAAAGAGGCTGAGGATTCAAATTCAAGCACCGCAGCTGGGCAGAGGCCCGTACTCTCTGCCAAGTTTAGGGGGCCTAAGTTTTCAGCTGAAAATTCTTCCAAATTTAGGAGCTTAAGGAGGTCAGTTTTCAAGGCTTAGATAGCATGTATATGTGTAAAAAGCTAGTTTACACATGTAAGAGGACATCTACACTGTAACGGGAAAATTCTTTATGTCATTCCGCATTTGTGCTAGCATAAGTACTTAACAAGGCAGACCCTTCACATGAATGAGATTCCAACCACAGGTGCTATGACCCACACAGTACATGCTTGGGATAGATAATAATCTCTTTATTAACTCATATCTCTCATTAGTATCTCATTCACATGAAGAGTCTACCTTAGTACTGTAGGTGCTTTTGCTAACACTAACGCAGTATCTCAAAGAATTTTTCATGTTCCGACAGGTAAGACACGAGTGCAGAAAGACCATTACTTATGCATGTACAGATTTCAAGGGGGTGTGGCGAGGGTATAGGGTGGATGGACTTTTAAATATACATGTACTTCCCAGTTTAGAAGGGGAATAAACATGTATTTCAAAAACATGTCTTGCTTTAATGCATATCACTTATGAATCACACACAAGTACGAGCAAATTGCTCATTTGCACCTAGGAGGAAGTGAGGGGGCAATTACGCTTATCTCTCTTACTTTAAAAATCACTTCAACATCAGAACATAAGAACATAAGACATGCTATACTGGGTCGCTCCAAAGGTCTATCAAGCCCAGTATTTTGTTTCCAATAGTGGCAAATCCAGGTCACAAGTACCTGACAGGTGCCCAAAACATAGACAGAGCCCATGCTGCTTATCTCAGGGTAAGCAGTGGATCTCCCCAGTCCCTCTAATAATGATTTACTACTTTTCCTCCAGGAACGTGTCCCTCTTTTAAGCCAACTACACTAACAGCTTTAATTATATCCTCCAAAATGAAACAAATCCCATGCAGGTGAAAAACAAGAAACTCAAACAGTAAAATCCAACAGGTATCAATGGGACACCAGAGCAGACGCTGTATATCTTTTTTGTCGGATAGTTGGTATATAAGGAGAATTAGTCCCTGTGCAACACAGTTTCCATTTTAATCATTAAATAGCAAGGACTTAAACAACTTGTGCACTTATCTAATCAAAGAAGATGGTAGCTTTTCAACCAAAGTACAATGCTTGTTTAACATTCAAGTGGACCCTTGTGGTAGGGCCAAAATGGAGAATGGGTCAGACTCTCATGTTTTGTCACCCTAACTCTCCTACTGCTCCAGACAATGAAGCGCCCATTTTGAACCACAGCAATTTAATGATTCTGCTTCAGGATTCCAAATAGGATGGAAGCACACTATTCTTATGACCAAAGGATTAATGTATCCTGAAGCAGAAGCATTAAATCATGGTGGTTTGAAATGAGCGCTTCATCGTCTAGAGTGATCTGGAGCAGTAGGAGAGTGTTCAGGAGGCAAGACATGAGAATCTGACCCGTTCTCCATTTGGGCTCTACCACAAGGGTCCGCTTGAATGCTAAACAAGTGCCATATTTTGTATTTTCCTTTCACAGTTTGTGAGAGTTGGGGGGAGGGGTGAATTAAGATGTCTTATTTCGATAGCTCTGGTTCCTTGCGGTAATGGTTCATATGCTGTCTCACTTAGGGGATATTTGTTTGTTAGTAGTTCTGTTTCTCACCAGCTCTCTGATGTGGACTATGGTGCTGATGTTATGTAATAGGATCTTACCCTCCCATGTGCAATTCTGGGCTTCACAATTAGGCACACGCCTGAGTCACCTTCTCATGCTATTTGCCATAGTATGCAGGTCAGCTGACCTGTTCAGCACAAAAAAATTGATTCCTTCTGACATGGCATGCTCTCTTAAATTTCTATCGCGTAATGTGAAGGGAGTCAACAATCCTATTAAAAGGAAAAAATACTAACATACTGTCAGAAGGAATCTGCGGATATAATTTAACTCCAAGAAACGCACCTCAATGATAAGGAAATGCATAAATTGGGCATCAGCCCTTACATATTGATTGCCAGTTCCCCTGCTCTGGGAAAATGAAATGGGGTGGCAATTCTAATCCATAAGGCCTGTACCCCTATCACCCTACAGACATGCTTGGATACCGAAGGATGGTGGGCGAAGGCCACTGTGCAATTGGACACACAAACATTCACTTTTCTGACTGTGTATGCCCCCAACACGGATTCCCCTGAATTCTTTCATACCCTTGCTAGTGAAATAATCAATTCCCATCCTCATCCAATTATCTTAGGAGGTAATTTCAACATTGCGTTGGATCCTCTTATTGAGCAACACCCGGTTCGATTAGGGCACCTTACCAAGTCCTCCCTCATATTGACTAGCCTTATTGCTGATACTGCTCTTGTTGACCCCTGGCACCTTCAACATCCAGCAACACAGGATTACGCATTTTACTCTCTACCCAATCACTTCTATTCTAGGATTGACTACTTTCTAGTCTGTATTTCCCTGTTAGTGAATATGCAGGATAGTAAGATACATAGTACACACATTTCGGATCATGCGGCAATCTCTATTTTAATTCAGGTCAACCAAGACAAGCCCCCCAATGACCAGCAGGCACTTTAACAGAGCTTTGCTTAATGAAGATAGATTCATTACTCACATATGCATTGTCATTGATGCATACTTCCAGTTAAACCACCCATTGGATACCCTCGGGTGGGCCTGGGGTGAGGCTTTCAAAGCCTCCCTGTGCTCCACCATCACCACTTATGCTATTGGTACTGCAAAAGATGGAAGCGTGCCCTTGCTGATCTTTACCAACAGATCCAGACAAGGGAACTGATCCTTCAAAGGAGGTTTGATCCCACCATTTTGATGCATCTTTGGAAACTAAGATATAATTATAATAAACTCTTGAGCACTGAAAGCGCACCTTTGCTATTACAGCAAAACAGACATATTCACTTGGAGAATAATAAATCAGAAAAACTTCTTGTGACTTCCCCTAAAGGCCCAGAAACAAGCCACAAGAGTTATCAGTTTACTTACTGATGAGGGTCATCTACTCTTCAGGAATGAAGAGCTAGGTAGTTGTTTTCAACAATTCTATCAGTGACTCTATACTTCAGAGCTGTTGGATTAGCCTAGTGAATTTGATAATCTGGTGTGTCACCCAGAGAGATTCACCATCCTGAGGGATGCTGTTGAGAGTCTAGACAATCACATTAGTGAAATTGAAATCCAAAGTGCCCTTAAACAAATGACCAGGGGTAAAACTGCAGGGCCTGACGGGTTGCCAACAGAATTTTATCAGAAATTCAGCCCTGAGCTCCTCCCCTACATGGCTACCTTACTTTTACCTCCTTCTTCAGCAATCCCCCTCCACCAGTTCCTTTTCCAACGCCTTGATTGTTGTACACCCCAAACCAGGGAGGGATCCACAGAAACTAAACAATTATCATCCTGTATCCTTGTTGAATTCTGATTATAAAATATATGCTAAATCTCTCACCAATTGGTTAGTTCCTGTTATGTCCCTGCTTATCCATCTTGATCAATGCGGCTTTGTAGCAGGCCATTCCACAGTTGACAATGCTTGCTTACTTTGTCATGCATGCCTTTAGTTGGTATATCTTTAGACTCCAAAAAGGCATTTGACCATCTCGAATGGGCCTTCCTATATCATTCTTTCCTTTGGTTTGGTATAGGGGATAGGTTTATATGAATGATTCTGGTACTCTATGACAACCCAATGACAGACATTTTAGCTGTCCCAGTCCACTTTAAATAGGGGAACTCAAAAGGGATGCCCCCTTTCCCTTCTCCTGTTCAACCTTGCTTTGGAACCCATAGCTTTGCTCATTTGTCAATCCCCTCAAATAACAGGACTCCAAGTCCAACATAATCAGGTCAAGATTTTGGCCTAGGCTGATGACTTATTTCTTTTCTTGACCCCTACTTCCATACCTCATATTCTTGAGACAATAAATGCACATTATTCCCTCTCTGATTATAAAATAAACTGGACAAAGTCAGTTGATTTTCCTCTTTAGGGCAGATACAATCCTCCCCATTTTTATGGAAAAGTGATGGTATCAAATACCTAGGTGTTCATTACTTCTCCACTATTGAAGATATCCTTCAGTGCAATATTACAGACGTCCTCCAACTTCTTCAATCCCTACTACTTAGGTGGTCACTGCTTCACCTCACATGGTGGGGATGCTTAGAAACAATTAAAATGATGATCATCCCAAAAAATTAATTACAAACTAGAAATGCTGCCAATTCTATTTCTGGTGGCTTTCTGTAGAAACTTGGAGAGGCTCCTCATAGATTTTCTCTGGAAAGGTAAGCTTTCTCGGATCACGGTGCAGAAGCTGAAGCTTCAAAAAGCGCTTGGGGGTGTCCATTTCCCAGATTTCACACAGTATCATCACACCTTTCTCCTTAAGCAAGGAATGCAATGGACTAAGAGGTCATAACCACAGGGCATCCAGTGTGGCTTTCACGGGAAGAGGCTTTGATTACCCCGCTCCCATTACATCTTCTAATTGGGATGCAGGCTAGACCCACCAGCTCCTTTCCTCCAATAATTGCTTCCACACAACTAGCCTTTTGGGCCCTTGCCAAATTGTTGGCAAATGACAACCCACCATCATTGCAAATGCCCATAGGGTGTCATCTGCTTTTCAAAATCCAGCATCTCCCGATGGCATGTATGGCAGGAAAAGGGCATCTGTACTCTTGGGAACCTTATTACCAATGGGCAACTCAAATCCTTTCCTGAATTTCAAGTAGAATTCCATTTGCCCAGAACATCATATTTTAGGTGGCTCCAACTAAAACATTGTTTAGCCAAGTCAGATATTTCCCTATCTACTATATCTACCTGGTGGGGACTATTAAACACTTGTCATGACCAATGAGAAAAGAAGGGTATTGCGTCCTCCATCTATACACTGCTCCATGACAAGACCTCATATCTATGTACGGGAGTCCTGATGTTATGGGAATCAGAACTGGGTGACCCCGCATTACCACATTCCTGGGCTACCTTTTGGGAACCCTTGGTACACACCTTGAAAGCGGCGTCCATTACCCAAATGTTATTTTTCCTTGCACATTGGGATTATGTGACCCTGGTTCTCCTCTCTAAGTGGCAACCTGAGCAGGGTAACATTTGTTTGTCTTGCCTACAAGAAATTGGTACCCTTTTGCATATGATCTTTGATTATCTAAATGTCCAACACTTCTAGCAGTCCGTTTGGAGAAGGATTCAGTAGGTCCTTAAAATTACTACTCCTTTGATTTATAGGATTATTATCTCTCACGGCTATAATCTCATTAAGTAAGCCTTCACAATTGTCAGATTTCAGGTTTGGTATCATTCTTACTTTAGTTATCAGACATTGGAAAACTTCTGCTGAACTAGACTTTCACCAGTCGTGGAACCTTATATGTCAATACTGCTGTTATGAACAAGTCCACACTTCCATCACTTCTACTTCCCCCATGAGCATATTGAAATGGCAACCACTGGATAATTATGCTGCCTTAGGGACACAACTTACATAATGAGACTCCCTAAGCTACTGTGCTCTTGCTCAGCTATGTAATATGTCCCTACATGTTGAGCAACCTTGTGGAATTTTTCTACTAGGCTGTACATAGACGTGTGATTCACCTATATATGTCTTTGAGAACTCCTATGAGAGCTAGGGGGAGGGGGGGAGTTCTGCTTTGTTACCGTTGCTTTTTTATTTTATAAACCAATGGATGTTTCTGTAAACATTTTATAAATAAAGATATAAAAAAACCCAGTAGATCCAGCACAAATCCCTGGGTTCTCTGCTATTCACATTTCTCCACTAAGAAAATTGGCCATTAGCCCTACTCTTTGTTTTATATCTTTTAACCAGTTCCCAAACCCCAATAGTACCCTGCCTTCGATCCCATGACTTTTCAATTTCCTCAAGAGTCACTCATGTGGACCTTGTCAAAGACTTTCTGAAAATCCAGATACACAATATCATCCATTTCACCTTTATGTACCTATTTATTCATATCTTACAGATTAGTGAGACACGACTTTCCTTTGCTAAATCAATGTTGTTTTTTCCCATTAAACCATGACTATCTAAGGGGATCATTGTAGTCAAGATTTGGACCCCTGAAAACATGCATGTGGATGTCCAAATCATGGAGACGTCCCTGGAACCATTTTATAAATGGCTTTTAAAGATGTCTCCAATGCAGGGATGGACAAGTAGGCAGGCAGCATGGTGGAATCATATTTAGGGTGGTGCACTGAACTTAGACATTCCTGCTTGATTTCAGAAATGTCAGGGATATCTGACCTATCAGGCATGAATAGGCATTAGGAAAATGATTCTTTTGGCCATAAATACAATACCCAGAAACCAGCTGTAGAAACCAGGCAGCAAGCACTCCCACCAGGCACCTAGAGCCCCCCAATACCACACCCAGCATGAAAAGGGGCAGTCAGCCCCGCCTGTCCAGTCCCGAATAGACTATAGCTGGAAAGTATAGGCACTAATGTAAATAATTTGTAGAAAATTACCCCAGTTATGTCCAAGTTTTAGTTCCTGTTCACTGTAAATACAATGCAGTCCTACTGCATGGTATAAGGTTCTGTTAAATGTACACCACACTGATATGAATAGCGCGGTATAGAAGAGAAGTAAATAAATAAATACATACATAAATAAGTGGCTAGGTGCATGGGTGTGAGCATGTAGTGAAGGATCGAGGAGGTTGATTGTGTGGTGAGCTATATACAGTATGACCTATGTACAGGAACTATTTACATTTTTTACATATTTACATTTATGTTTACATTTGCATTTACATTTTTACATTTTGCTTGGACAATTCCTTTGATGTTATTGTAGTGTTCTGTGAAGAGCGTAGTTTTTAGCATTTTTTAGAAGTCTTTGAGTTCTTTTGTAATGATTTGTTTAGCTATTTAAAGCTGTTCAGTTATTTAAAGTTGCTAGGGGAATAGGGATACTTGAACCAATACAAATATAACTGATAAATTTAAGGGACTTTGTTTAATAGTCAGCTCAAGATGAATTGCAAGGACCTAGAATTAATCTATTCCTAAGGACTGATAACTTGCTGATAATCAGTTAAACCTGAAAATGAAAAAGTTCCCTCCTTTGCCATTAACTGGTATAACAGCCTATAAATTAAAGATTGTGTCTGTGATGAGTAGGAGCTGGAGGTTGGGGAAAATAAATACTAATTGAAAGTTTGCCTGTTACACTATGCCCTAACTGACCCAAGGAATTCTCTTTTTCCCAAGATTTTGATAATTTCCCAGCAGGAAAATACGTACTTATTAAGGGCAGACTCGTTCCCAGCATTAGTAGCAGCTGCTCTCACAGTAGTCTTTCAAACCAAAACATTTGAATGCAGAACTAGGCTTCTTAATTAGCTCCTCAGCATTTATCTATGCACTTTCTGGCACTTATATATATAAGCTGCAAAATCAGTATTAGTAGTATAATGGGTACACTACTAGTCAAACTGATTGACAGGTGAGATAAGGATGACATCATCCAATCAGCATTCACTTCCAGGTCATGTCCTACCCCCATGGCCCTGCCCATGCCCTGCCCCTCCCATAGAGATGAATGGGGGGATAACTCCTCCCAGCCATGCTCCATATCCACCCCCTGACATGTCCACACCCCCACCCCTGACATGCTACACCCCGCCCCCAAGAATGACATCAGACAATCAGCACTCACTTCCGAGGTTATGCCCCATTCACGCCTCTGCCCTCTCCCACCCTCAACTATGTCCCCCAGCCTACATCATCAGAAATGATATCACTGGAAACAGGGTGTCATCAGAAATGGACTATGTTGTTTTTCTATGACATCACCGGAAATAGGGTGTCTGACCCCGGAAATGTGTTTTGCTTCTGGTTTATACTGACATCAGTGGAAGCAGAGTGACTGACCCCTGAAATGTGTTTTACTTCTGGTTTATGCTGACCTCAGCAGAAGCAGGAACCAGGAAATCACAAAACAAAAATGCTTTTTTTTCTCTCTGCCTGAGTTTTTTTCTCACAAAGCAGTGCAATGCTTTTGTGTGTATTGCAAACTGTTTAGAATTGATTGTTAAAAATAACGCTTTGATAGCAACAGTAACACAAACCTGGATCTGTAATGTGATGCAAGCAGACAGCATTTATTTTTTATATATTTATTTAGTAGATTTTCTATACCGCTTTCTCTTAAAATCAAAGCGGTTTACAGTGTAACATGTGGTTTTTACATAAAACAATGGGAGAGGGGCATGCATGAGATTGGTTCAACTATTTACAGAATGAGCTATTTACATTAGATTACAAAAAGATTATTAGTTGTATTGGGCAGGAGGGGTAGAGATGGGATAAGTGGTGAGTTAGGTGGGGTAGGAGGAAATCACTATCTGGGGTAACGGCTTGTGTTCATTCTGTTATGTAATGTCTCCAAAATGTTCCACATAGAGAGTTGTCTTCAGCTTCTTCCGGAAATCCTTGGAGTCCGAGGTGGCTCCTAGAGAGTCTGGGAGGGTGTTCCATAGCGCAGGGGCAGCCATGGAGAAAGCTCTTCCGGATGTGGATTGTTTGGATTTGGCATATATGCTGGGGGTGGTGATAGTGTCAGTGGTAATGTGCCTTCTGGGTCTCGAGCAGTTGTTCATATTAATGAGGTTCTTCAATACATCTGTCGAGAGGGATTGCTTGATTTTGAAAATGTTTAGAGCAGATTTATTTGGTATACAGGCTGTTCTTTCCACATGTTAAATGCAATTAACACATCTTTGTTAGAGAAACCAGTGCTGTTCTTGTGATAGAATTTTGTTTTTAAGACCTCACTGTTAGAGAGAGGTATTCTGATAGCAGAGTGATTCAGGCCAAAACACAGAGAGACCTGAGTTCAAATCCCACTTCAGCTATTTTTTAGTGGCCTTAAAAAAAAAACAATACAGAGAAACAAGTCTGGGCATGCTTCTAGTCATTGTAGGAAAGAAAATGACGTGGCAACATGTCATTGCCAGAAACAAGAGACTTGTTCTGAGCATGCTCCTGGTGATTGTAGGAAATAACATTATTTAAGGCTGTGCACCCTGTGTGGGAAGGGAAAAAGTCTAGTATAGAGATTCAAAAAGAAAAAAATGGCTCTTTTTGTAACACCAAGTCTGATTTCCAACAGGGTGCATAACATCAATTACTTTCTTAAAGATCATGATGCAGTGGATCAGGGTTATCTACCGATAGAAAATCCATTTGGACAACAGGAGAGTTCAGCAGAGTCTGAACATGAATTAACAGAGACTGAAGATTTTCCAGATGCACAAAAATTGTTTGATTTTCAAGAACTTTGTGATTCAGACACTGAAATTGACCTGTCGGATGACAACGCTATGGATCCAATGGACATAGAATTATATTATGCTGCAGCAGATGCAGAAGCAACCTGTTTGCTGGAAGAACTAGGATCCGCAGAGGTGAGAGGTATTTTTATTGTAAAAAGTGTTGTAGAAGAGGTAGTTCATTTCACATTGACACTTTTTTTGTAGGGAAGCGATGGATCTTCACTCCTACTGTAGAAGAGCTAGAGGACATACCGGCAATCAATCTACACAGCTTGTGCTTTCTCTGTCCATATCAAAGGGAAGCATTTGGAATCATAGTTAACCAAAAGGACAACTCAAAACCTGAAGAAATAAACACATTTAAATCTGCTATTCAGGCAATGCTATACTGTATTATCAAGAAATGTTTGCGGGAGGTTATGCACAGAGACTGTGCAGCTTGTCTAATACATGCTCCAGGGCAAAGACATCATGATTGCTTGAGGTGGGGGCACAAGGAAAAACAACAGAAAGTCCATAAAACTAGTAACAGGTTGTGCTTAGAACCTATTGTAAATGTTGCCATGATTGTTGGTCATAAAATAAAAGCAATCGACTTAGGTTATGAAAATTAGAAATTCTTGTTTGCTCTCATCAGATATTTTAATACCAGGAGAAATTCAGGACATCTGCTCAATATTTTGCTTAGATCTGTGACAGACAGTGATATGGAACTAGTGGAAGGTTTAATCTGTGACAGAGATTATAGATCGTTCTTCAAAAAAACACAAAGTTCTGTAAAAACTGACTTTTTATGAAAATGTTGTATTTTCAGGATCTATTAGCTGAATGTGAACATACAGATGAAGATGAACAAAAATTAAATATATGCCTTAAAAAACTTGTAATGTTCAAATGAATCATTTCATAAGATGAAAACATTTTATTTGAAATAATGTGGCAGGCTATGGCCTATAATAGTCTGCAAATATGAACAATAAAATATTTTGAACATACAATTTGTGTGGTGTGTTTTATGAATTCCTAGTTAACAAATTATCTCCTACAATGTACTGTCTGGGGGAAAAAAGGGGATAGCAAATGCAACACATGATAAGGTTATGAGAAGCAGAGCTCTACTGTAGAGCTAAATTCACTTAAGGTGTCTGGGAATGGGGCAATGTGGATTAGCCATCTACACATTCACACTATAAAATCATCTCCTACAATACTATCTGGGAAAAAATGGGGCAATGTGGATTAGCTGGGATGGGCCGATACATACACATTATAAAACAATAGGCCATATGATAAGATTGTGAGGAGCAGAGCTGTTTAATTTAAAGAGTATGGGAATGTAAATCCAATCAAAGAATTTAATTTAAAAAGACGCTGTACATTTCAGCAGACAGAAAAGATCACACAGTCTCTGTAGATTGTAAGAACGTGACATTGGGACCTCTTCAAACATCAACATGGTGAGTAGTGTGATGCTGCAGACCCTCTGAGAGGGGAAGAAAATGTTTTAAATGCAGGAAACGTCAAGCACAACCTACAATATCGCGAGGAACCACATAGGGGGAGCAGGAGGGACCTCCGAGGAACAGAGGAACCACACCTCCTAGGTCATGAGGTAATGCCAGCCAGCTTCCAATCAAGAAAGAGAGAAGTGCCTCTTAAAGGGAATTTGGAAGGTTGGAAGGCAGAACAGGCAGAGCGGCCAGAACCAGATTCAGACCAGAGAGAATCAGGAGCAGAACAGCCTGGGAAAGGAGAACAGGCTGGGAAAGTGGTACAGCCCTGGAAAGGAGGATATCCTGAGGAGACAGGACAGCCCTGGAGAAAGGCACAGGCAGGACGGCCTGGGAAAGGAGGACTGTCAGGAGAACCAGCAGAACCAGCAGGTTGGGCAGGACATCCGAGTGCATGGGCTAGATATCCAGAAGGAGCAGTAATCCCTGAACCACGGTTTCGCAGGAGGCAGCAGCAGCCGCATTGGCTTGGAGAAAGGAGACCCCGTGGAGAAGGAGGGACAACTCCAGCCGGAGTGAGTGTTTGTTGTACAGAGAGGCAAAGGCGTGGCTGTGACTGTGGTCTAAAGCTAACAGAAAGACGCTTGGAGAGCTCAAGGCCTCTTGCTCAGGCCAGGCAGGATCCCAACTGGAGCAGGCCTCAAACCTCACCTGGAACAGACAAGCCGAGAAGAAAAGGTAACCCATGTTTAACTAAAATCAGGGTACAAACTGCTGATGTATGGGGAGTACAGGGAGCACAGGAATATTATCCTTGTGAGAATGCTTATGAGATAAGGTGCAAGAAACATGCACCAACTAAGAGACTTGTCAGTGACCAAGCTTTACAGAAAGCTAAGACAAAACACTTGCAAAAGGAAGACAGTTCCCAGTATCTGTGGGCGCAGGACCGACGCCCTGTATTCAATCCTGAGCATTGGGAGGTTGTGCAGAAGATATATAAAAAGCCTTATTACAACTTACCAACAAGTCCTGACTTAGGCTCAGAGGCTTCAGAAGAGGAACCGATGCAGGTGGAATTTGCATCAGACACTGAGATGGACTGTAGCTTCTGTAAGACAGGAAGCTTGGAGTCCTTACTAAGCAACTAAGTTCTGTCTTGGGAGTTGAGACTGTTTGTTTGCCTGCTATTCCATTTACTGTGAAGATAACAGTTTTCCTTTAATGCTTTCTTTTTCTTTATCCTGAAGTAAGGAATTTGTGTTTGACGTTTTTGTGTCCAAGCATATGAACCTTTTTGCATGAAAGGGGAAATAAATGCCTTTTGTTTTCCCTCCACTCGGACCTTTTGTTTTCTGTGGGATTTTGGTAACAAAGGACGCTACCAGGGCTGAAAGTCCCTGGGCCCTGTAAGTTATTGGCCAAACCCAACCTTAAATGTTTTTATGTCCCACCTACCTCGCTCCAGTACGCTGCCAAGGTAGGCCTTGTGACAGTAGATATGAATCTTACTTTTTAAAAATATTGGTTAGGTAATGTTTCTGTCTCTGAATTTATGACTGTCTTTAAAAACAGGAGCAGAAACCTGTGTTTTGCAGGTAGCCTCACAGCGCTCATGTCTCTGGTAAAACTGACAGATGCCGAGCTGTTAGAAGGTGCTCAAAAACTACATAATGAGTTGGGATGTCCGGTACATAGAAAAGTCATGCTTGATGATGTAGCAATATTTGAACAGTATTTAAAGATAAACATATATGTTGTGCTTTACACAAATTCATGGTTTTGTTTTAAGACATCAGACAGACCCGTGTTCCTTAAAACTGTTTTCTTGTTGCTATATGATGACCATTTCTATGGTATAATCGATGTCAAAATATTCTGTGGGGAGCATAACGTCTGTAGTTACTCTCAGAACTGTACAGTCATGATCATAATTGCACATTATGGTGTCATCTTTGTTTGACCAATGTGTGTGAATAATGTTGGTGTATAACAGAGATATCCTAAATGCAGAATCTGTTGTCGTTCTAAAGAGTGTTTAGATAGACACATGTATTTGGCTCTGAAAAAAGAAGTGGAGTGTTTATCTAAGAAACTGTGCCAGAAATGTGAGTCTTATGTGGACAAGAAACATAAGTGCAAGGATAGACATTGTAAACTATGCAGTGAACCCTTAATTGGGGACTGCAAACACTTATGTTTTATGACCCCTATTGGTAAAACTGAAACATCTGAAAAGTATATTTTTTATGATTGTGAATGTATGCAAGAAACAGGCTGGCATGTCCCTAATTACATGTGATGGACTTAAATGATGAAAGAAACTGGGAATTCAAGGGTCTCGAATATATTTATGCCTTTATACAGATTTTTTGTGACAAAAAATTTAAAGGCTATACTTTCATAGCTCATAATTCCAAAACTTATGATGGATATTTTGATGTTAAACAACTGTTAAAGGAAAAGATGAGTACAGGTCTGCTGGTTGAAGGTGGTAAACTTTTACAAGTTACCGTTGAACCTTTGACTATATCTGTTTTATAGACTCTCTAAATTTCCTGCCTATGAAACTTAGCAAACCTCTACCAGCCATGGGTTTTACAGGCTACAAGGGGTACTTTCCACACATTTTTTAATACTCTAGAAAATTCTATGGGCCCTATGCCAGATGTTGAACATTATGGTGTGGGAAACATATTGCTTGAAGAAAAAGGAATTTTTGCAATGGTACAAGGACAATCAGCATAAAACATTTCATTTGCAACAAGAATTGGCTTATTGCTGCCAACAGGATGTATCTATTTTGCGGCAGGTCTGTTTGAAATCATGAAAATGACAGAGAAAGAAGTGGTTGTAGAGCAGAGTGATGTATCAAAAATTCTAACAAGTTGTTTAGACCCTTTCCAGTATATAACCCTTGCATCTGCATGTATGGCTATGTTCAGATTAATGTTTTTAGAACCCAAGACTGTGGCAATCATTCCACCGGATAACTATCACTGGCAGATAAAGAGATATTCATCCCCCTCTATTCAATGGCTGATGTATGTAGAGGCCAAAGAAAATATACAGATCAAACATGCTCTGAAAGGCGGTGAAAAAAAGGTGAGGTCTTATTTTCTTGATGGCTATGCAATGATCAATGGGGTAGAAACAGCTTTTGAATTTAATGGTTGCGTTCATCACGGCTGTCCGAGTTGTTATAATGATAAAGATCAGAATCCTGTAACAGCACAACCTTTGGTTTTCTTTATTTCAAAACACAGCTAAAAGCTGCATTCCTGGAAAGCCGGGGTCCGAGGTCATAAGTCTATGGGAGCACGAGTGGAAGCGGATGGTAAAAGAAAATGACAGGGGCTGTGCAGATTTCCTGGCTGGCTCTGCATTACCGAAACCTCTGATTCCACGAGATGCCCTTTTTTGGGGTAGAACAAATGCCATTTATCTGTACTACAAAACAAAACATGGGGAAAAATACACTACTATGATTTTATATTCCTTTTGTCAATAAAACAAAGGAATATCTAATCGGCCATCCACAAATCATTTATGACAAATTTGGTCCCCCACAAATTACTTTGGTTTTATAAAAGCAAAAGTATACCCTCCACGAAAGCTCTTTTTTCTGGTGTTACCTGTACAGTTGGGCGGTAAGCTTATGTTTCCTCTGTGTCATACGTGTGCTGACACACAGCAACAGGAAATGTGTGCCCACATGGATGAGGAGAGAACTTTTGTGGGGACTTGGTGTACGGTGGAGATGAATTTAGCCATTGCAAAAGGGTATGTGGTTGTTGAAATCTATGAAATCTGGCATTTCGAGCAAAAATCTGATAATCTCTTTCCCGAATACATCAAAATGCACCTCCGTCAAAAACAAGAGGCTTTTGGCTACCCTCGGTGGTGCAATGATACTGAAAACCAAAATGTGTACATAGCTGATTTCAACAGAAAAGAGGGTGTACGAGGTATGTTTGCGTGCAGACCAGATTAATGTAAACCCTGCTAAGCGTCAAATAGCAAAACCTTTCTTAAATTCTCTGTGGGGAAATTTGGTCAAAGAACAAACCTGCCTACCACAAGCATTTTGAGAGAACCTGATGATCTCTTTAAATATCTGTTTTTCTCCTAAATTCAAGGTTTTATCATGCAATTTTATTGATGATGAAACAGCCTATGTGTCTTGGAGACACTCAAAAGATTGCAGCATATTGTCAGGTAGCACCAGTTTTCATTGCCTCTTTTATAACGGCTTATGCACGTTTAGAGTTGTACAATCTTTTAGTTTTTGACCATAAGCCTGGGGCAGCAGATTTGCCCCAGAAAAAGATAGGGGTACAACAATCTGGTATTATAAGAAACAAAAAGAGTTGGACAATAGAGACTGGTGTGATTAAAAAACACAAAAGATTGTGTATGACAAAAGGGTGAAGGTGGAGGATGGCTTTAGTACACTATCCTACGGATACTAGGATGGTGGATGTGTGCTGGTCACATCCTTTTTTTTGTATTTTAGCTGGGCCATCCAATTCAGGCAAGAGATTATTTGTTAAAAAGCTGTTAGAACACACTGGGCGTGCATTGCCTGTCATGCCTAATAATATTGTATGGTGTTACAGTTGCTGGCAACCTTTGTATAAAGAAATGTTCAAATAAATATTCTTTTATTACATTTATGGACACTTTGCCTGATACTTTTAATGATGACCAAATGTTTCCAACCAATAAAGTAAACTTGGTTATTGTAGATGATCTAATGGATTCTGCCTGTAAAAGTGGTGAAATAGAGAAAGCCTTTACCAAGTATGTGCATCAAAGAAACCTGAGCATCATATATATTGTTCAAAATGTTTTCTGCCAAGGCAAAGCAAGCCGAACTATAACTTTAAATACCAATTACATGGTGCTCTTTAAGAATCCTAGAGATAAGTTACAGATTGCCATTCTAGCCAGGCAGATGTACCCTGGAAAATAAAAAATATTTTTAGAAGTCTTTGAGAATGCCACCAGAAAGCCGTACGGTTATCTCATTGTGGATTTAAACACCACAACGCCTGAGGCTTACAGATGAGGACGGATATCTTCCCGCCAGATTGGACTGCGGTATATTGTGAAAAAACACAACCCCCCCCCATAAAAAGAAGTGAATATGTAACCAGCCTTTCATACATACTTGTGTGTCTCAGACAACGTCTCACCGTGTAAAGAGAAACCTGCCCCTTTTAAAACTTTTGGTTCAAGCCTCTCCGCAGCACAGAAGAGCTATCCTGAATACAGCTTCTAATGATTTGGTAGCAGCTATAGTTGAAATGGCTCTCAACACCCTAAAAGGTAACATTCCTCTTTCACAGCACCAGATAAAGGTTTAAAAGGGAAGCGACACGCTATAAAGAGTCTGTGCGATAAAAGACTACCCATTAAAAAAAAGAAGCAATAGGTGAGACAATCGGGTAGTTTTATTGGCCCCCTGTTGATTTTGCTTTACCATTGTTAATGGGGCTTCTGCAAACCGCTAATGCAGCACGCTGAAAAAATGTACCTAGTCCCTAGTCAACAACTCAAGTGCTTGAGAAACCCACCAGATCAGGAAGAAAATATTAGAACCGCAAACATTCATAAGTTAGATGAAGAAATGAAAAACATCCTACAAAGCGATGTCATGTCTGAACATGAAAAGGCTAAATGTTACCCAGAAGTGTTACAGCACTATCTCATGCTTAACAGACAAAGGGATAAGGAAAAAGAAAAAATAAACTTGTATCTACAGACACAAGATGAGTCATCAATGAGTACATCTCTAGAAAATAGTATACCTCCAGACCCTGTAATACAAGAAGTGTTAAACAGCATCAATATGTGCTATAGGAAAAATGCTGAGGTGCTGCTTAATAAACTGTTTAAAAAACAAGGATGTGGCATCCTGGGAGGGAAATGGAACATTTGTATACTGGGGAAAACCTGTCAATGGTACTCAAATACTGGACCTCGTTCGTGGGGCTAAGCAGCCCCAAGCTCTCACAACAAAAAATACCCAAAGGCTGGGGGGGTTGGGGGGGGGAGCTCATGCAAACCCTAGCCAAATTAAATATGCCCTCCATGGTGATGGGTAATGCAGCCAATAGAGATGTACTCACAAAAAATCACTAGGTCACTGAACGAAATGCAAACCTCAAAAAAACAAAATGTGTCGTTCACTTTCAACACTGTGAAGGATCAGAAATAACACACAAGGTCTCAGTATAAAAAAACACTGCAGTCTTTAGGTTCGCACCCAATAGCAGCAATCGTGTTATGTCACATCAATGACCTCAAACATGTATAATAAAACACCAATGACAGTCCTTATGATGTTAACAACTAAAAAAGATCATTTCCAAAAATGCTCAACTTCAAAAAAGGACTGGGCACTTCAAATCCATGTATGATCCCAACGTACAGCCCCGGTACCAGCCAGACGTTTCAGAACAATTTCTTCAGGGGACCGTTAAGAAAACAAAGATGCTGCCCACGTTAATACATTCTTCTACATCGGCAGTCAAATATCGACTGCCAGCTTACAAAAAACGCCGCGCATGTAGGATGATGTTGGCATAATCAAAGTGTGGCATTACTAGTGTCTGGAATACAGTTCTGAAGTAGTCCGGTGCTAGTAAAGGTCTTAGATGTCTTAGTGTCCATATTTTGTTGTAAATGGACTTAGTGGTATTCTTTATATGCTCTTTAAAGTTAAGCTGCTGGTCTATTGTAATCCCCAGATATCGTATTACAGACTTGCATGGGAGCTCAGCGTCACGGCCTTTCAATGAAGTGGGGGGAGAGAAGTCTTTGTTCCTAGTTATGAAAAGGACTTCAGTTTTTTTAAAATTTATGTGAAGATTCTGGGACAGGAGCCAATCAGTAACTGTATTGAAGCATTCAATAAGTGGAGCAAGGTTTGGCTGCTTAATTTTAATTGGGGCGAAAATCAGTACATCATCCACATTTATAAGACTGGAGATGTTAAAAGAACGGATGATATCACAAATGGGTTGCATATAAATGTTAAAGAGTAAAGCCGACAGGGATGATCCTTGGGGTACTCCTTGTTGCTGATGGAATGATTCCGATGTTGAGTAACCTATCCGTACTTGTTGCCAGTGGTTCATGAGATAGGATTTGCACCATTCCCAGGCAAGGCCATGGATTCCCTTTTCCTGGAGGCGGGAGAGAAGTTGTACATGGTTAACAGAATCGAATGCAGCCGCTATATCAAGAAATATGAGCGCGAACCCATTCTCAATTTTGTCAATCCCTCTGGATAATGTATTGATGAGTATAGTGAGTAGAGTCTCTACACCATGTGACTCACGAAATCCATGCTGAGAAGGGTCAAGAGGGGCTGATATGTCAATATGTTGTTGTAGTTGCATTTGAACCACCTTCTCTATGAGTTTGGCTAGATAGGGTATACTTGAAATCGGGCGGTATGAGTCTGTCTTTGCTGAGTGAAGTTTGTTGCTTTTCAGGAGAGGTCGTATGGAGGTTTGTTTCAGTATTTCTGGGAATGTTCCTGTTGAGAAGGAGAGTTCCATGATGTAGATTAGAGTTGAGCTAAGTTCTATACTCATTGATCTGATCCAATGGGCAGGACAAGGATCATTTGGCGCCGTAGTGGTGTTAAGGTTGGTAATAAGGTCAGCAATATACTTCTCTGTCGGAGAGGTGAATTTTGTCAGTGGCTGAAGTATCTGGGGGAGGAGGCATGTTGTGGAGCTTTGTGTAAAATTTGTTTTTATAATTTTAGATTGTAAGTACTCAGTGAATGACTGGGGTTGGATAGACACTGTTTGATTGGAGGAAGGTGTCTTGGTTAGTGCTTTAGCAATGCTAAAGAGGTCTCGTGGTTTATTTAATGATCTAAGGAGGGTATCCGTATGGTGCTCTCTAATTTTTTTGTAGACTTTTTCATGGTGTTGTTTCAGAGTGTTCTCATACTCTGATTTGTCAGATGTGGATCGAGATTTGCGCCATTTTCTTTCCTGCCTTCTTAGAAGCTGAAGCGATGCACGTAGTTCAGCAGAGAACCAAGGGGCTGGTTTTCTGTTTCGTGGTTGTTTATTGGATGCTGATGATTTTTTGGGGGAAGGTAGCTGTGAACAGGAGGTAAGGGTGGAGTTCCATCTATGGATCATTTCGTCGAGGTTCTGCACTAGTTGACGGAGTGTTGGAAGAGTGTTGTTGAGGAAATCATCTCTATCCAAGGATTTGAAATGAGATTTTTCTCCTGAGGAGATTGAGTTTGCTTGGTTGGTTGGAGTTTGGGTATGCTGGCATGGGATTTGGAAGGAGATCACATTGTGGTCTGACCATGGAACTGATGTGGATGATAGGCAAATATTCTCGATTAATTCAGATTGAGGGGCAAAGATGAGATCAAGGGTGTTTCCCTTAAGATGTGTTGGAGAGCTCACCAGCTGGGTATAACCAAGGTCCTTCATTGTATCGAGGAATGTATCGGAGTAACTAGGCTGCAATGAGGCGAGGTTAAAATCTCCAATCAGCCAATTAGGTTTGCTTGGGCTTCCAGGGTTAAATGCAAGGTCTATGATGTTGGATATATCTTCTGGAGGTGAAGAAGGAGCTCTGTAAATAAGATTTATGTTAATATATTTGTTAGAGATAGATATTGTGTCCAAGTGCAGGATACTTATTGAGGCTAGTGATTGGAGCTGAAGATTACTTTTTGAAAGAATAAGGACTCCTCCTCCTTTCCGGTTGCTTCTATGACAAGCGTGTATCACGTAGCCATGGGGGATGAGTTGATTTATGATGATGGTATCTGTATCCGATAGCCAGGTTTCTGTGACCATGAGGATATCAAGGTTCTGAGTGGTGATAAGATCTGTGATGGCTGGCCATTTTTATCAAATAGATCGTGCGTTGATGAGAGCACATTTTAAGTTGTCTTGAGTAGGAATGTTTTTAGACTCCGGATTAAAGGAATTGTTAATGGAAATATATAGTAAATGTGAATGCCTGATATGATGTGCATGTGATTGTGTATGGTGGGAGCTGCTGCTGTTTCTCCTTCCCATTTTGCATTAAATCTTCAGAATACATGTCTAAAATATTTTCAAAAGGCACCCCTTTACAGCGGTGGTACAAGAAAAACACACAGTGATATCCACAAGCCGTGGACATTGGGTGCTGTAATTGTCTGCTGTGGTATAAAACAGCTTTACAATGCTTATTGAAAAAGCTCATAATGCTGGTAGAAAATAATAAGCTATCTGGGGGTTGCCCATAAGAATCAAAAAATTCCCCTGTTCTATCTCCATACACATAGAGGGCTAACCAGTGTTCTCCAGGTAGGTTATGAGGATGTGTATTTATCACCAAACACACAGGCTTCCTTGAAGCTTGTACATCTGCTAACCAGTCATTGGGTAGCACATCTAAAAAGAAATCTGCAACACAGGGGTCCTTATTTAAAATACGGAAGATCTGTATGGTGTTCATTTTCACAAATGATCAAAAAGAACATTCCTTCTATGATTAATTTCTATCACATTGTCAAAAACCCCATAAACAATCATGTTAGCTGTGTGGGGTAAGGCACTGGCAAAACGTATTTCAGCACGCAGGTGACCAGTTTTAATCAGAGCGTAATGGTCTGCACACTCCTGATCAGATGAAAGGTCAAAGGCCAACACCTGATGGTCAATCAGCAACACACTCTTTCAGATGTTTGCCAGTTGCTTGCACCAGTTGCATATATTCTCTTACACAATATCCATTTGAAAGTCAGGTTGAAGAGGTTTCCCGGATACTTGTTCAACATCCACATACAGAGCGGCAAAATTAATGTCATAATGTTTAAAATTGAAGGGTTTTTTAGCATAATTACTGCTGAAAGCATCATTATCCACAAATCCCAGCACAATGAGTTTTGGTAGCTGCCCCAAAAAGAGATTTTCCTGGTTAGTCACCCGGGCTCTGGCTGGTATGCTAAACACCTTCAGCCTCACATAGTCGATAGCATACGTGACATTATCCTTTAGCAGAGCTTCCGCATGTCCCAAGTGCACTCTGAGGGAAACTTTAACTCTCTTTACAAAGAGAGCAGTGTTTAGGATAAGGAGTTTATAACTTTCTTTGGCATCGCCACTCATTAAACAGAAAGTATTTTTGTTGCAGGTCAATTTAATTTTGAGATCCACGCCATTAATCAGTAGCTTTCTTGAAAAAACAGATCACTATGTAAATACCCCAATAGCTCCACCTTGTAGCTAGAGGCGGTAAATTGGGCCCTTTCAGTAAAACCGCCAAGATCCTATCTCTCTCACTTCATGCTACCCGTATGTGTCTTTGTAAAACAGGCTGCTTGTAAACTGTGAGTTGAGGAGTCCTTCACCATAATTGAGAAGCAGCTCTATGAGGGCTCTGTATGGATAACAGTTGTTGCTCTGGCTAATGAGTTGGTCTCCCAGGGTGACATTCAGCTGGCTAAACAGAGATGCAATTGGGTAGTTCACCAGCGCTACTTTGACTGCTGGATTGATGTTTGAGCCATCTTCTTCCACAATTTTACAAGTCAGGTGCAACAGAGTACTATTTAAATCAGTGTAGTCTTCACCATGACCTGTGATATAGAAGTCCAAAGGGGCTGTTGCCGACAAGGCCAATAATGGTGACATTTCCACATAAATACTTTTTTCGATACTGGTTTGGTCGGGGCTAATTAAAACAGGTCCAGTTCTGATTTAACACACTCTTCAGAGCAGTGGTGTACAAAAGCCATGGTGCTTTTTAGAATATATCTCACTTCCTAGAGTGGGTGCTTCTCTTCTTAGACCAGTGGTTAAGCTTCTGAGACTTGTCACCTTCGGGTTTCTTTCTTTTAAAAGGCTTGGGAGGTCCTTGCTCCTGAGGCTTGGTTCTCTTTCTTTTTTACAGCTCTTCTAATAACAGCCAGTCCTGATCCTGCCTGTTCTGTAGAATGGTTCATTTTATTTAGAATGGCCATTGTGACATGACTCATGATATCCTTGGCTATGTGTTTTGTGGCACCTTTCACTTGTGGTTAAATAATTTCAAAACCCCTTCTCAAAAGCGGAATAGCTTTTCTAAAGAGACTACAAAACACCCCACCAACACCAGCACCGTACATGACTAGGGCTATCCTGAAAGTCCATAGCCAGCTTGTTCTGTGTAATAATGTTTGTATTTATTTATTTAAAGTCTCTTTTATACCGCGCTATTCAGCATCAGCGCGGTTTACAATAAACAGTGAACATACACATTTCCATAGTCTTTAGTCACAACCATTTTAAAAAACAGTCACCCTCCAGGGGCGCAGATGAAGCTTAAGGATCACCTTCCCGTAACGAAATGAGACGTATCTGTTCTGATCCATCTTTATTTCAATGTGATGGTGTCGATGTGCTGTTTGTTCACAGGGACATAGTGTGTCTTATCATAAGTTAATGTGATAAACTCATCCCTAAACCCCTTAGTTGGAACACAGCACAGCAGTGGCACAAAATGGTCACCTACTAACTGATACTCTACAATATCTGTGTACAGGTAGAGGGTATTAAAACAGTCTGTGATATCCGCTGGAAAATGGGAATGCTGTGTTTTAATGTTAGCTTCTATCCCCAAAATGGTTGCTAAATCACCCTCTGCAGAAATAAAAGCCCTATCTTCTGATTTTATTCAGATTCTTTGTGTGTCGGGGTCATAAATGATTCATGATGGTGCAGGTTATAGACGCTGCTATGTCCTGATTCATGGATTCCACCAAACTCTGCATGGTCGCATAATGTCCTCTCCTGATTGTAATGTGGTGGTGTATATTTCCTACTCCGGAGGTGACAACCACTGTTCCCTCTAAGCTGTGCGCGTGTGCGCGCGCACACACCTCACCGAGCGAGCGCACATACTTTACAACAGAGCGCACAAAACCTTTGGCTCTGATTCTGATAGAAAACAACACAGACGTCTTAAAATTTAAAAGTTATGATTGTAATTACTAGAAATTTCCCGCTTCATTTAGTAATCGTCTATTTTCATTTAATTTGATTAAAATCAGTGTGGTGTACATACTGTATTCTGATGTGTAGTCAAATTTTAAAGTATATAATTCCAAGTGTCGTTATGTGGTGCACAAAAATTTAACCTTCCTTCAAAAGCTGCACACAGCTCATATTTTATGCGCACACAGCCTACAGAAAATTAGAGGGAACATTGGTGACAACATACTTTTGGTCTTTCTTAATATTCTCCCAAGTGTTGGGTTATTGTATTTCTACTAGCCCTACTTTCAATGGTCCTTGTAAGTCCAACGACTTTGCTAGTTGTATGGCAAAATTAGAGCTGGTATTTTGGGAAAACACGCCTGCTGAGGCATTGCTAGGCAGTGTGATATAAAAGCCCTCACCATTATTTTTTTTTTATGTTGCTTCAAAAGAAAGAAATCAAATGTCTTGAATCTCTGATACCTTAACTCAGCAGTTAAATTTAACAGGCCATCCCCTCCATTTGACGAGGTAGAATCTGTTCCTACTGCGTTGTTTTACCTTTAGAACCTTATCGATACGGTATATTCTGTCCTGTTTGGGGTGACTTTTAGCAATTCTTCAGGATAAAGAGAACCTTGTATGGCTTCGCTGTCATAATCATGTATCTTGTATGTCACTTTCTTTCCTCTGTTTAAAATGTCTGTTATTATAAATATTTTGTCTGTCCACGTTTGCTCGTAACCTTTTCCAAGTTTCCTTTAGTTTTTGAAAATCTTACATGATGTCCTTTCTTTAAAGAGTCCTTGGCCTATTTACGTTTGATGCTATCACTGTAGACTCTTTTCCAGATCTGCAGAGAGTTTGTGGATGTCACAGCTACAGGCCTCACCTTTATTGCTCTGTGAAAACTATGATTATAGCTATGTACAAAAGCCTGCAGTACATCTTGATACCTAACGGTATTGGGCACTGTAAAATAGCGCCACATTTTTGCATTGACAAGTGGAAATTCAAAGGGGTCAGGGGTTACTTAAGGATTAGGACTCTAAGGGGCTTGTTTACAAAGCCGCGGTAGCGATTTGCGATCGTTATCGGAGCCATGGCCCCATTGATTTCAATGGGGCCGCGGCTCCGATAACGACCGCGAACCGCTACCGCGGCTTTGTAAACAAGCCCCTAAGATTTTTGCCTGCCAAAGGGGTGTGTGGGAAAAGGGATGTACAGGAGCATGTGGGACCGCACTTTTAACTCAGCTTTAGCATCATGGTTTATGGATTGGATTTAACTAATCTTGTAAGCTATTGGATAAGTTTAGCTGAGTTAGGAATTATCTAGATTGTTTTGGTTTGAGAGTTTCTGTTTGGTATAATGAATATACACGAGATATATTTGAATATACTGGAAGTAGTATGTATGCAGATCTATCTCATGCATATTCATTAGGCATATCCTGAAAACCAGCTTTGGCAGCCTTGAGGAATGAACCTGTGCACTCCTGCTATATAGACTTATGGGCACGGTGATAGTAATAGTAGAATAGACTTCAGTGGCAACGATGGATTATGAAAAGAATAACATGCAAACTCAAAGGTCTTATATTTGATCACATAACATTCCATAGTGATCAAAACCAGTTATTTCTAATACCAGTAAGCAGCTAGTATAATTGAAATATGTTTCCTGTAATAACAGAAATACAATCTTATAAGGGAGTTTCACTGATTTAAATACTTGATTGTGAATACTTTTTTCAGGGCATTTTAATTTGAAGAGTCAAGTAGAAGAAAGAACGTTATTTGAGACCAGTGTTAATGTGGATGTCAACTTCATTAAAAATTCAGCCTACTCTCAGAAGAGATGTAGTAGACCATCACAAATGTAATTGAAAATAGCAGCCCTCTTCAAAAGGTAGCATGCTATGTTATCATGGGATAAGTAGCATACGAGTTCTCCATACAACACTGGGATTTGCTTTTGATGTTGGTTACTGTTGCATATAAGTAAAGGCTGAAAAGTTGCACAAAGATTTTGCTTAGATGGAAAACTATAAAAGAAGACAAGTAACATTATTTCTAACTATGAATTTAAAAAGAACTGTAAGCACATGCAATATGTTTCACTACATTCAGCATTCCTCTACATAGCAGAAGAAAAAGGAAGTGAGAATTTTTTTTCAAACTGGAGATTTCTTTCCTTAAATGGGTGATGAATTCAATGCCAAGGTTGTAGAGTCCTTTCATGACTGATGTAGGTATGGGAGCTGAGCCCACTGTATGATTTCAATAAGGTTGAAATCCAATGAATTGCATTCCCTCTGGGTAGATGGGGTATGGAAGGAGACTGAGGGGTATGTTAACTAAAGGTTACGTAAAATGAACGAGTGTTAAGAGCTTCCACTGCCCATTCATTTCTATGGGCCATTTGAGCATGAATGCCTGTTAACTTTGTGCTTTGGAGGTATTTCATGTTGTTAGGATCTGCCTTTTGGAGTTACTGTGTTGTGGGGTTGGCAGAATTCTTTGAGCCCCTTTTGGGAATTGTTCGATTACTTTGTGTTAACTTTACTTAACACACATTGAGCTTTAGTAAACATACCCCTAAGTGTGAGGCATATGAAGCTCTGTTTTCAACCACACCTTTCATTTACTCTGGGGTAGCGATACATGATAATGTTATGATCTGTCATAATGTATGGAAAAATGGAAAATAGCACATGAAAAATATGTTCTCAAATTTTAATGTGTATTATTTGCTGTTTTTCCATGGATAACTTTGTATTTGTGAAGCTGTTTGTAAAAATGGTGAAAAATCACAAATGACTACTACTGCTAATCATTTGTATAGCGCCCCAAGGTGTACAGAGTGCTGTACATAAAGATGTAAGACACAGTCCCTGCTCATCAGAGCTTACAATCAAATCAAGATGAAAAATCAATGCAAAACTGGGGACTAAAGTATGTGAAGATACATATAAGTAGTGAACAAGAGAGTGAGGGGCATCAGGATCCAAAATCAGCCTTAAAGAGGTGTGTTTTTAGCCTGAATTTGAATAGGGCCAGAGAAGGAGCCTGACACACCAACTCAGGTAGTTTGTTGCAGGCATATGGAGCAGCAAAGTGGAATGGACGAAGTCTGGAATTGGCAATGACAGAGAAGAGCACAGATAAGAGGGATCTGCCAGAGGAGTGGAGTTCCCGAGGAGGGGTGTAGAGTGAGATAAGAGAGGAAAGGTAGCGAGCAGCTCAGAATGAATGCACCGGTAGGTAAATAGGAGAAGTTTGAACTGGATGTGGAAATGGATAGGGAGCCAGAGAAGTGACTCGAGAAGATGGGTTACATGAGCATAGTGGCACTGGCTGAAGATAAGTCGTGCAGCTGAGCTTTGAACAGATTGAAGGGGAGAAAGATGATTCAGAGGGAGACCAGTGAGAAGCAGGTTACAATAGTCAAGATGGAAGGTGACTAGTGAGTGGATGAGGGTGCTAGTAGTGTGTGTAAAAAGGAAGGGACACATTTTGCTGATGTTATAGAGAAGGAAGTGACAGGTTTTAGCTATCTGTTGGATATGTGCAGAGAAAGAGAGAATAGAGTAAAAGATGACCCCAAGGTTGTGAGCTGAGGAAACAGGGAGAAATGTAGTGTTATCCACAGAAATAGAGAAGGGAGGAAGAGGGGAGGTGGGTTTAGGGAGAAAGATAAGGAGCTCAGCTTTGGCCATGTTCAGTTTCAGACAGCAGTGAGACATCCAGGCAACAATGTTGGATAAGCAGGCAAAGATCCGGGCCTGGATTACTGGAGAAATTTCAGGCACAGAAAGGTAGATTTGAGAGCCATCAGCATAAAGATGGTACTGAAAATCCTGGGAGTAAATAAGTGTACCAAGGGACTGAGTGTAGAAAGAGAAAAGAAGAGGTCCCAATATACAGCCCTGAGGTACACCAAGTGAAAGCGGGATGGTGGTAGAGGAGGATCCACCAGAACATACACTAAAAGTGTGATGGGAGAGATAAGAAACTGAATCCTGGCTGAAATCCAGCAACCTCAACGTAAACTTTAACAAAACAGAAACACTCTACATTACAAGGAATCAAAACATAACCCTCCCCCAAACCATCACCTTTAATGACATCACGCTCCCAGTCAAGCAAGAAGTTAAATATCTCGGCATAATCCTCGACACATCAATCAGTATGCTACCCCACTAAAACAGACAGCCAGAACAATTTTATACAAACTAAAGACCATACAGCACCTGAGGCCCCTCCTTGAAGCAAATGACTTCAGGTCGATTGTGCAAGCCATCATTACCCCACACTGACTTACTGCAATGGCCTGTTGCAGGGTCAATCGGCAAAAAACCTACACATACTCCAAAGAGTGCAAAACATCACAGCCAAAATTATCTGCAAAGCCCAACTAACTGACTATGTCACACCCCTCCTACACGACCTCCACTGGCTCCCAATACAGAGCCGGATAAAATAAAAACTACTCGTAACAACATTCAAGATCATCAACAATGTTGCACCATCCTTCCTCTCAACTCTTCTTCATACCCCTGAAAACACCAGATCACGCAGGGAGAATGCTCTTCATTCCCTAACTATCCCACATTCCATACACAAGACAAAACAAACCACCAGCTCCAGAGCATTCACTTACACTGCCCCCAGTCTCTGGAATTCTCTACCATTACTCATCCATGCAATCAAAGACCTCCAAGAGTTCAAAAAACAGCTGAAAACGTACCTCTTCTCTGCATACTATGGAGAGGACAACTCACATCCAAACTCACAAACTTCCCTGACACACCAGCACATTACCTAATACAACTAATCTTAAGGACGACTACTAAGCCACACAGACCCTAACCATTGAGCACTGAAACTGAAGAACACCTGTATATAGTTAACCTGTACATAGTTTCAATCCTCTGGAAAATGTTTTATGTGAAGTTATCATGTAAAAATTACCTCATGTTCTATGTAATATGTTTTGGTTCCCTGTAAACTGATCCTGATCTCGGAAAGGGGCAGTATAGAAAAATGTAACAAATAAATAAAAAAAATAAAACCAGGACAGAACAGAGACCCTAAATCCAAGCGAGGACGTGGTATCAAGGATAAGCTGGTGAACAATAGTGTTAAAGGCAGCAGAAAGGTCAAGAAAGATGAGACTCAAGTAGAGGCTTTAGATTTGGTGAGGAATAAGTCACTGGAGACTTTGGCAAGAACTGTTTCTGTGGAATATAGAGTATGAAAGCCAGATTGCAGTGGGTCCAGAAGGGTTTGAGGAAAAGAAAGTCAAGACAATGGTGGTTGACTGTTTAATCAAGTAGTTTTGAAGCAAAGGGGAGAAGAGAGATAAACTGGTAACTGGAAGAACAGGTAGGATCTAGTCGAGACTTTTTGAGGAAAGGTGTAACCATGGCATGATGAAGGTCACAGGAACAGTTGCAGTAGAAAGTGATAGGATGAGGATATGACAGAAGGAAAGTATGGGTAGGAATAGTATCAGAGGAGCAGGTAGTCTGGAGGAGGAGAGAAGATTTGCAGTTTGCTCATCAGTGATTTCAGAAAAGGAGGAAAGGGTGACCGAAGATGAGGGAGGACTTGGGCCTGAAGAGAAAAAAGATGAGTTGGAGGTGAGCATGCAGATAATTCAAAGCTAATCTTCTGGACTTTGTCATGGAAGTAGTCAACCAAGGTCTGGGCAGACAGTGAAGGAAGGACTGGCGGAGGTGGGACCTTGAGGAGAGATTTGAGCATAGCAAAGTGATGGTGAGGGTCAGAGGCAAGAGAATTAGTCAGATGGACACAGTACTCTTGCTTGGCGAGTGCTATGGCCAACTAGAAAGAGGTTAGAATGAATTTCAAATATAGGTAGTCAGCATTTAAGCCAAAGGTGCTCAGCTGAGTGGGCACAGGAACATAAATAGCAGGTTGTCTAGGACAGTCAGGGTTGAAGTACAGTACGCCTCATAGGGCATGGAAGGAGAGAAGCGAGTGCATGCAGAGCAGAGGAGAGTATAATGTTATAAGAGGATGCTGCCCCATCAACAGACTCAGATGACATAGTGGAGGAAAGAGGTGATAAGACTTCACTGCTAACCTCTGGAATAACCTCCCAGAACACCTAAGAGAAGCAAACGACTTCCTCACCTTCCGTAAAAAACTCAAAACCCATCTATTCACCCTTCACTTTGGATCCTCTACTAACCTCAACTCCATTGATCCTCCTCACTCTTCCACTTAAAGCCTTCTACATAAGTCGCCGATCACCCCTCCCTATAACCCCCAAGAATGCTTCATCACTTTATACTGTATTGGTCTACACCCCTATCTAACACCAAAATGGTGCATAGCTCAATGTATGTGTCTATAGTTCTATGTAAATCAGCCTTGACAGTTAATGTATATAGTTGAAGAGTTCTTTGTAATTGAAGATGTACCCTTCACTGTACTTATTCAAATTGTTGTTCATTGTAAACCACATTTGATCTTTAGGAAAATGCGGTATAGAAATTTGCAATAAATAAAATAAGACAGCAGTAGAGAAAGCTGAAGGGTCGATAGTGTGAATATTCCTAAACATGTTAGTGGAGATCGGGAGAGACCAAGGGTGAAAGTTAGCAGATGATGGTCAGATAAGGGAAGAACTGAGGTAGAGAAGTTGAAGGGTGAACAGTTGGAGGAGAAGATGAGGTCAAGGCAATGGCCATGCTTGAAAGTAGGAGCGGTAGTGCACAACTGGAGATTGAATGAGGAGGTTAGGGAGAGGAGCTTTAAGGCATAAGTGTCAGAAGGGCCATCAATGTGAATGTTAAAATTCCCAAGAATAAGGGAAGGGAAAGATGTATTCAGAAAGGAAGAGAGTTAGGAGTCAAAGGGGGTGTTGGAGCAGAGAAGGAGAAGATTGATCTCCTGTTCCGAGTATCTTGGAGAGGCTGGAAGGTTGCCTTCTGCCTCTGCTGGCTAACAGTGAAAATAGAGTCACAAAGTAACATTCCTCTGGTGATGCTTCTGTAGCTGTTCCTAAGGTAGCCATTGATGATTTGGAGAGAACCCTGAAGGTGTAAATCTTTTATTCTAGGTCTGTCTCTTATGGTAAGATAAGATCCCAATCTTGGGGAGTCAAGAAAAACCAATATATTTTCAAAGTGAACCTCAAATCTAAAGGAAGAGATGGAAGGTGTTCCAGGAGAATATGAAAGCAAGATTTGGTATCCTTATTCTGCTCTTATATTTTATGTTGTGAAGCTGCAACAAACTTACCATTAAACTGTACTTATTCACTGCTTTGAAGAAACTTATTCCAGTAAAGACTTATTTTGAAACATCACAATAATGTCTGAAATGTTTCCTTTAATTAGTTAATCATACATTTTGGGTCCTGAAGTGAGAAATTCCTTCTCCCCTCACTAGAGAATCCATTTGTGGGACTTATCTCTGAAATCAAGTGAGCCCTATGTCTAAGAAGTGTATCTGAATGGGATGATAAAGTTTGGATTGCAATTACTGTTCATCTGACGTTGTCATCATTAAATATTATTTTACAATGGACATCTGTGATTAAAACTTCCCCCCTTGATTTGTCCTTTGATGGACTTTGTGCTGTCCATCATTAGAAAAGATGCTCTACTCTTAAAGAGACTAATATTCTTTTGGGTAGGGCTCATTTTATGGTAGGGCTCATTATAATGTATACCAGTGAATGTAAAATCCATGGACTGCTACTTGAACTGTAATAATCCAACTTGTACACTGGACTCTAGACTTTGAAGTGCTTTTACACATTGCTATTGCTTATTATGTCATAATATGTTTTACAGTTCAAGTAAAAATATATATTTTTAACCTAAAATTGTCTGTGTTTTTTGTACCTATTTGGCTGATTGTACTTTCCATGATGTCCTTGAGCTGTGGTCTTTATTCTAAGGCTGCCATGGGCTGTCCTGAAAGATTTCTATGCCCTTGCTAGAGCGCTCATGTATCCCGCTTAGAGGTGCATTCAAAGCTTGGGGTGGTTGCCTAGAGTGCCACCAAGATGGAAGCTCTACAAACAAAATCTGTCAGGCCTCTTCAGTGGAGTGGGGGCACGCCCAGGGGAACCTGTTCTGTTTCTGAATGAGGTTAGAACAAAACATGGTACCCAAATCTATCTCTGGTGAGTTTGTTTCTTAACTGCAATGCAATGTGTGCCTTTGAGTCAGTCCTGACTCCTGGTGACCCAAAAGCTCTTGGGTTTTCTTGGCAGTGTCACCAGAAGTAGATTGCCAGGCCTTTCTATTGAGGCAATAGAGGGTTAAGTGACTTGCCCAAGGCCACAAGGAGTGCTAGTGGGAATTAAACCCTGGTTGCTTGGTTACCAAGCCAGTGTTCTAACCACTAGGCTACTCCTCCACTCCAGTTTCCAGTTTCTTAACTGATCCATCTTAATTATTATTATAGTAAGGAGGGACTAAATCATTTTCTAAGGTGCACCCTCATAGGAGTGACTATATGTGGCAGAGTCCAGTCCATAGCCAGACTATTTCCAAGTGACAATTTGGAGAGTAGTTTCCATACAATCTGATGGAGACAAGTTCCAGCAAGGGTCCTTGTGGTACAGGAGCCCAACGAGAAAAAGGAATCCATTCAGCCAGAGGAGGGTAAGGAGGGCTGCCCATTGAGAAAAAGGGCAGAAGAAGATCTACTCTCTTATTTTACTGTACTGCACCATCACCATATTTTTTATTGTATTTCAGTAAGAAACTGTTTTGTGTTGAAGAGAAATATTTTCAATAAACATTTTCTGGGACACGATACCCACTCTCTGGAGTGTCTCTTTTGCAAAAGTACTATGCCTAGGACCTTCAAATTGAGTAATAGTTTCCTCCATCACAGAAACTACACAAGTCTCTTTCAAGCAGCTCATGGGAATAGGGAACTTGAATCAAGTTAGCCCAGTAAGTGATTAATACTCATAGTAAGCAATACATTATCCAAAATTACATCAAATCAATTAAACAGCATTCTTTCCCACCACAGAATTCTTCACAAGTGATCCCCAATCTTTAAAGAAGGAATCATTCTTACCAACCAGCCACCACTTCCTGGTGATAACTATTTTGCATGCCATACAAGTGTTCCACAAAAGAGTCACACGGAACCCTGGCATCTACCCTCATACTAGCTTTATCCTTCTATGTCATTAAGCTATCAGGCTCACAATTATTTGATCTCTTTGGCTCATTCAAGCATTCTGATAGGAAGGAGTGGCCTAAGGTGAAATTAGACTTACCTGCTAATTGTTGCTCCTTGCGGAACTCTAGTCTAGTCCTGGACAACTGGGGTATAAGCATCTCCTCCCGCAGCCTTGGAGACTGAGCCCGTCACTCTCTTTGGTGACACCAGTATAAGTAGATGTGGGACCACCTCCTTGCTCCAGTAACCTACTGACAAAGCAGACTCACCAGAGGAATAAGTAAACGGATACAACATTTTGAAAAGTTAACAACAGCAAATACATTTACAGAATAATCAATTTTGGTCATGCACCACCCAAGGCTCATGTCAGCATGCGCTTAGCCTTGTGTGGCCCCCTGTCCAGGACCTCCCCAGAGGTACTGTAACCACTGCACTGTACATACTTATCCCCCCCCCTCAGGATCGCCGGCCATACAGGCGCTACTGCAGCCCAGAGATACCTACCGTTAAAATTCTTCAGGCCACGGATCCAAATTAACAGAAGGGAGGGACACGGGACTAGATTAGAGTTCTGCAAGGAACAACAATTAGCAGGTAAGTCTAATTTCACCTTCCTTGTCGTCCCTCTAGTCTAATCCCGGACATCTGGGGATGTAACAGAGCAGTAACATTTCAACGGGAGGGACCCGCTAGACCAGCCTGAAGAACCGCTGATCCAAAACGAGCATCCCTGTCTGAGTGTAAATTGATCCTGTAATGCTTGACAAATGAATGTAACGATGACCAAGTCGCCGCCCTACAAATTTCTGCCACAGGCACCAAATTGTACTCCGCCCAGGAAGCCACTTGCGCCCTAGTCGAATGGGCTCTCAACCCAGTCGGCACGGTCCTGCCTTTAAGAATATACGCCGACGAAATGGCCTCCTTAATCCATCTAGCAATCGAAGCCTTGGACGCAGGTTCTCCCTGCCTTGGACCTCCAAATAGAACAAACAATCTATCTGTTTTACAGAAAACCACCGTTCTCTGCAAATAGATCCTTAAAACTCGACTCACATCCAACCGATACAACTTCTTCCCATCACGGTCTGCCACTTCTTTCTCAAAAGTCAGCAAAGAAATGGTTTGATTCACAAGAAAAACCGACACCACCTTTGGCAAAAAGGAGGGCACTGTGCGTAATACCACCTTTTTGTCATAGAAGATCAAAAACGGCTCTCTACATGACAATGCTTGTAACTCCGAAACCCTGCGTGCCAAAGAAATGGCCACTAAGAACACTGTCTTCAACGTGAGATCTTTTAAAGTCGACTTAGACAAAGGCTCAAACGGCCTACGCACCAACGCCTCCAACACCAAGTTGAGATCCCAAGTCGGCACCTGAACCCGGTAGGGCGGACGCAGCAGGGAAGTCGCCCTCAAAAAACGCTTTACGTCCGGGTTAGCAGCGAGCGCTACACCTTGCACCTTTCCCCGATAACAAGAAAGGGCTGACAACTGAACCTTCAAGGACGCGGCCGCTAACCCCTTGTCAAAACCATCCGGCAAAAAATCAAGAATCTGCGGAATAGAGGCTCTCAGTGCCACCACCCGCTGCAGTTCGCACCAAGACTCAAAAAGTCGCCATACCCGAATATAAGCCAACGAAGTAGAACGACGCCTGGACCTCAGCAAAGTGGCAATCACCGCCACCGAATAACCCCTGGCCGTCAACCGTGCCCTTTCAATAGCCAAGCCGTAAGAGAGAACCGATCCACTTGAGGCATTAATAAGGGACCTTATCCCAACAGATCCTACCTGCACGGCAGCCACCATGGTGCCTCCACCAGAAGCCGCACCAGGTCGGCATACCACGGTCTTCTTGGCCAATCCGGCGCTACGAGAATCACGAGTCCTTTGTGCTTCTCTATCCTCTGAACTAACCGACCTATCAAGGCCCAAGGAGGGAACACGTAGAGGAGCTTCTCCGTCGGCCACCTCTGCAAAAGTGCATCTAAGCCCTCGGACATTCTCTCTCGCCGTCTGCTGAAAAACCGCTCCACCTTCGCCGAAGCTAAGGTTGCCATGAGATCCATCACAGGGAGACCCCAGCTCTCCACGATCAGCTCGAAGACCTCCTGATTGAGGATCCACTCCCCCGGGTCCACTGCATTCTAACTCAAATAATCAGCGGTCACGTTGTCCACCCCGGCTACATGCCCCGCCATTAACGCTTCGAGATGTCTTTCGGCCCACGCGAGAAGCTCCTCCGCCTCTGCCTCCAGCACTGCACTGCTGGTGCCCCCTTGCCAATTGACATATGCTACTGCTGTGGCATTGTCCGACAGGACTCAAATCACACTGCCCTGCACCTGGGGCTGGAAGGCTGGCCAGGTAAACTGCTCGGAGCTCCAACCTGTTGATTGACCATTGCCTTTCCCGATCCGACCACTGACCTTGGGCAAACTGCCGCTCGAAGTGCGCCCCCCAGCCGTAAAGACTGGCATCCCGTCGTCAGGGGCTTCCAGTCCAGCGACTCTAACGGCATCCCCTTCTCTAGATTCCTGGGATTCAGCCACCATTGAAGAGAGAGCTTCACCGGCCCTGGACAAGTCAACCATCGAGACAATGGATCGGACTGATTGGACCACCGCCGGAGCAGCGCTGCCTGCAACAGCCGCATGTGCGCCCTGCCCCAAGGCACAAGGTCCAACGTGGCCGCCATGGTTCCCAAAAGCTGTAGCCGTCGCTAAGCCAAACGGTAACGCCTGGAACTGAAAATGCCCCATTGGAACCGCAAACCGCAGGTACTGCTGATGCTCCAAGTGAATGGGAATGTGCAGATACGCTTCTGAGAGGTCCAGAGAGGTGAGAAACTCTCCCTGCCGCACGGCTACAATGACTGACCGCAGAGTCTCCATGCGAAAATGAGAAACCCGGAGGCACCTGTTGACTCCCTTGAGGTCTAGAATCGGCCGCCAAGAACCTTCTTTTTTGGGCACCACAAAATATATCGAGTACCGACCGCAGCCGTACTGGGCGGGAGGAACCGGCACCACCGCTTTTAAATCTTGTAACCTTTGTAAAGTCTCCCACACCACCCGATGCTTGGGCTCCGTTCTGCAAGGAGACTGGACAAAGGACTCCGGAACAGGTCGACGAAGCTCTAGGGCATACCCCTCCCTTATTATCTCCAGAACCCATCGATCCGATGTTATTTGTACCCAGGCAGGATAAAACTGCCATAGGCACCCTCCTACAGCCACTACCTCTGCCCGGGTCCCCCTCGTTTCATTGCGGCTTTTTGAGGGCCGAGGATGAGGAGGCTCTAAAACCTCTCCCCGCTCCCCGAAACCCTCGAAAATTCTGGGACCGATACTGAAAACGTCCTCTCTGAAACTGACCGAACCGTGGTGCTTGAAATCTGCAAAACTCTCTCTGCTGACTCCTGGAAGGCACAAGCGGTCGATTAGGCTTCTGCTTATCTTCCAGCAGCCTACCTCCCTTAGACTCCCCGAGGTCTTTCACCAACTTGTCTAAATCCTCTCCAAAAAGAAATTTGCCCCGAAAGGGAAGTTTTCCTAGCCTAGCCTTTGAGGCTCCGTCCGCCGCCCAATTTCGCAACCAGAGATACCTCCGCCCCACTACCACGGACGCCATACTCTTCACCAGACCTCAAATAAGGTCATACTGCACATCTGCTAAATAGGCCGCTCCCGACTCCAGCTGGGCCGCCTCTTCTGCCATCTCATCTTCCCGACCCAGCGAAATCCGCTGAGCCCATCGTAGACATCCTCTAGCTACCCAGGCCCCACAAATAGCAGCTTGCAAGGATATGGCGTTTACATCATACACCTGCTTTAACAGAGTATCTAGCAGATGGTCTTGCGCATCCTTAAGGGCTGCACTGCCTTCCACTGGAATCGTGGTCTTCTTGGTAACCGCCGAAACCGCTGCATCCACCTTAGGCGATTTAAAAAGTTCCCTATCTTGTTCTTGCAAGGGATACAGCCGAGCCATCACTCTGGAACCCTTTAGTCCAGCCTCCGGCGAGTCCCATTGCTCCTGAATCATTTCCTTAAAAATCCAATGCAGCGGAAACACCTTTTGGGACTGCCACGTTGCCTGAAGCAACGGATCCTCTAAGGACGAATCCGCCAAGCTCTCCGCTACCGGCATATTAAGAGCCTTCAGAGTCTCAGAAATAAGAGCTGCCAGTTCTTCCCGGCGGAAGACCCTAACCACCCTAGCCTGGTCCTCCTGCTCTGCAATCTCGCCTTCTTCCAGCTCCAGATCCACCTCCGAATCCGGACCGTCTGAGACCTCCTCCGAAACTACCGCAGCTAACTTAGCCCTCTTATAAGGGGTGCCTTCCTTGCCCTCGACCAGGGAAGCCCCAGGCCTTTTCAGACTGCTCCCCAACTCCGCAGCTCCCTGCTTCCCCCCTAGGGCTTGCTGCAGTAAGGAGAGAAAATCCTGTGAGAAAATGTGTGACAGCCCCCCCTGCAAGTCCGAAAGGGATGTGGAGGGCTCCGCTGACAAGGGAGGCCCCTGAGAGGGCCCTGACGAAGGACCTGCCGGAGAGAGCGGCTCAGGAGAGCTCAACGCCCCCTCCCCCAGTCCCTCTCCATCCGTCTCTACGTCCTTTGACTCCGCTTCCAATGCGCAGCCCTTACAGACCCCCATATCTGAAAGAGATCCCCTTTTGGCTCCACACATGACACACTGGGGCCTGGACGGCATACCGGCAAGCATTTCCACAGCTGCCTCTGCTATAGCACAAAGAGGCCTGCCTTTTTATATTGTTATTTATTTCCTTTAGTGTCCGTCTTGAGTTCTAAAACTAGCTATGCAGGCTAAGAAGAGGGGAGTTTCAGACAGAGCTGTGATCCCGCTATGGCCCGCCAACAAGCTGCACCAGCCCACACAGCGCTTCCTGCCGAAAAACGCTGTGTGCGTATGGCCTGCGCGCCGCTCAAGCCAGCACCAGAAGTTTGCTTTTCTCCCGCAAGGCCTGCAACGCCCCGAGGCCTCTAAAAACTGATAGGTCTCTGCGAGTCACTCACCGCGTTTCAAGTTGCCTGCCGCCTCTCCGACAGTGCCGTAGACCAGCGATCCTCCGGTTCTGCTATCGCCGCCGCAGCAGCAAAATTGGCCGATGTCGCGGCGAGCTCTCCCTCAACGCCTCCTCACCCGCTGTACGGGTTCGGGAGACGGAGGCCCCAACAGCTACTCCCACACTCCCCCCTGAATACAGTACCTCCAGGGAGGGGGGGAGAGAGGAGGAGCAAATTTCGAGTGACCGCCAGCCGTCCTCCAGCCGGCACAAAGCCCTGGCTGGGAACTTTAAAGCTGCAGGTCCACCTAGTTGCTGCTTTTCTAAGTTTACTTTGTTTTTTCTCTTTTGCTTCTTTTTTTTTTTTTTTTTTAAGACTAAAAAGAAAGACTACAAAAACTCCTAACTGATTCCTCTAGTGAGCCTCCTGTGGCTCACACCTCCTTCAGCTGCCTTGGAGACTGAGCTTACTGGAGCAAGGAGGCGGTCCCACATCTACTTATACTGGTGTCACCAAAGAGAGTGATGGGCTCAGTCTCCAAGGCTGCGGGAGGAGGTGCTTATACCCCAGATGTCCGGGACTAGACTAGAGGGGTGACAAGGAATGGTTATTACTGACCTCATACAATTCAGGAAGGCTTTAAAGCACCATCTATTCCTACAACATTACGCCCACACCGGTGACTTAACACAAACCAGCATATCCTCCCACCCATCATGACGACACCACAAGCACACAGACATAATATTGACGTACTTATAATGTAAATAGTTAACAGAGCATTTAATATCGACAGAAACATATCCACGACATAGAGCTCAGCTGTATATAGTTACCCCTGTTTGAACCCAAGTTGCAACACCTGTTCTCTGTAAAAATCAATGTATGTTTTGCAGCCTTCATTGTACAATTTGTTATTTGTAAACTGCACTGATTCTAAAGAGCGCGGTTTAAAAAAGATCTAAATAAATAAAATAAAAATAAATGGTTGGGGCAAATTACCTTAGGCCAAAGGGCCAGGGGTTTGAAACCACTAGAGGACAGCAAGCTTGAGCTGGAAGGACTGGGTTTTCTAGTCCCATAGGGGCTGCTTGTGGTTTTGGGCAAGCCATTTAACCCTCTGTTGCCTCAGGTACAAAGACATAGATTATGAGCCCTTTGGGGACATGGGAAAATACATATACAGTACCTGAATGTACACTGTTTTGACTGGTAGAAAAGCAGTATATAAGCCTGGTTGAATAAATAAAAATAAAATATTCAGGGGGGCGGAGCCTGATGTCCAACGGGGTAGACGCCTTGTGCTGAAGCTCCCGAGAGGCCTACACAGAATCCTGACTAAACTCCTGCAAAACTTCACTATTTTGCTTTAAAATCGCCGGGGCGCATCGGAGGGATGGCGGGACCTAAACCACAGCGCCTAGATTTCGGCTCCCCCACTTCGTCGCACGGCAAACGCTCTAAAACGGAACTGCCTTCCCCGCATAAGATGGCGCCGCTCTGTGAGAGCCCTGAAATGCAGCGGGTGATACTCGAGGAGATTCGTGGTGTAAAGGAACTGGTACAATCCAACGGAGAAGCGATCCGCGCCATGCGTGAGGACCTTACCATGATGCAGGAAAGGCTCGAGGGCCTCTCGTTGCGCCAAGACAAAATGGCGGAGACTCTTGAATCGCACGCGGTGCGAATGGGGAAGATCGATAAAGCTGAACGCCAGATTTTGCTCCTTCAAAAGGAACTTGAAGATAGCAATAATAGAGCTCGTCGCAATAACATTCGACTCATTGGAGCTCCAGAGGGCGTAGAAGCAGGAGATCTGCGGGAATATCTGGGCAATATTCTACCCTCTCTATTGAAGACGACGTTTCTTAAGGACCTGGAGATAGACCGGGCACATCGTGTCCCCACTAATATGGCGCTCAACCGGACGACTCCCAGGCCCATCATTTTTCGGCTACTGCGCTATCAACAAGCAGAGCAAATTCTGGCTGCTGCCCGGGCTAATCATCACCTCGAGATAGATGGGCATAAAGTGTCTTTCTTCCCTGATCTCTCTAAGCCCACGATGGACCGCCGAAAGAAGCTTCTTGCTTATCGCCCTCGCCTTCAGCAACTGCAGGCCCGATTTGGTCTCCTGTATCCGGCAAAGCTACGCGTTACGCTGCATAACCATACCAGGACCTTCGAGGATCCTGACCTCCTCGCTGCATTTTTGGACTCTAAAGAAGCTGAACTGATGCGTTGATGTTACCATCAAGCTGTGTTGCTGTTCAAAGCTCTCTTAAATCTCTACCTCATTGGGGCCTATCGCAGTGATTTCGCTGCGGACGCGGTTGGACTGCTCTCCTGACCTACTTCTTTGAACCGCCATCCTGCTTCTCTGCACCCTTCGGTGGCTCCCGGGACTTGTTCCTGCTGCAGGGAGTATGGCCAGTATCGGGCCTTCTCTGGGGCTTCCCCCCGCAGACTCATGGTCGCCAGTAATAGTTGGGGTTTTGCTTCTTCTCTAGTGCACTTCGGTGCCTGTCTCTTTTTTTTTTGGGGTTATTTATGCTTTCTACCAAAAGTTTATTATTTCATGTTGTGTGTACAGTCATTTGCTACCAATATGCATAGTTTAGGGAATAATGTGCAACTTCATGTTCTCTCAGAATTTTGTATATTACTAGATGGCTTTCTGTAAGCTCTTATCATTGAATGTCAAAGGTATCAATAGTCCAATCAAAAGGAAGAAAATTCTTAGCTATTTGAATACTGAGCATGCTGATTTAGTACTGCTTCAAGAAACGCATTTAAATGCTAAAGAAACACTAAAGCTTAATGTCAAGCCTTATGCTGTTGTGGCGTATTCTCCCGCTGTTGCTAAACGCTGTGGTGTTGCCATACTTGTTAAGAAATCCCTGCAGGCCACCGTGCTAGATATTAGCTCAGATAATGAGGGTAGATGGGCTCGCGCTCATCTCAAAGTGGGGGATCTAGAATTCACGTGTATTTGTATCTATGCTCCAAATGTTGACAATCCTGGTTTTTTTGCTAAAATTGCACAAGCTGCGCAAGCCTCCGCTCATACCCCACTAATACTGGGAGGAGACTTTAATCAGGTCCTCGACCCTCTGGTGGATCGGCAGCCGCCTAGAACCTGTGGTCCACCCAAGAGTCTCTCCATACTTACAGCTATGATCGCTGATTTGGCTTTGGTGGACATATGGAGGTTATTGAATCCTTCTGATTTGGATTTTACCTTTTTCTCCGCTCCTCACCAATCACAATCCCGAATAGATTTTTTTCTTTTATCTAAAACATTGGTATCGCAGATTGGTATGGCTAAGATTCACCCCTTGCACATTTCAGACCATGCTGCCATATCTTTTACGATACACACTGCTGCGCAAAATGCAAGTCCCCGAGCATGGTCTTTTGATAGGTCTCTCCTAGACCAACAGGATTTTCAAACTGTAATACGGGCTGCCATACAAGATTACTTTCATTTTAACTCTCCCCTTGACACAACGAACTGGGCCTGGTGGGAGGGTTTTAAGGCGTCTATTCGAGCCACGGTGACTAGTTATCAAATCCGTCTTGGGAAACAAAGAAGGCAACAATTGGTGATCCTTGAACAACAGATACAGGCTGGTGAACGTATTCTTACGTCCCGAACAGACCCATGTGTTCTGCTTCGTTTGCAACGTCTCCGTTTTCAGTACAACAAGATTTTGCATAATGCCGCTGTTAGAAATATAGCATCCCAGCAGGGATTGTATTACCGGGAAAATAATCGCGCTGGTAAACTACTAGCTAATGCTTTGAAGGGGAAAAAAGAAGCCAAACGGGTAGCAGCTCTCCGAAGCCCATCTGGGAATGGCCTTGTCACAAAAGATCATGAGATTTTAGAGCTTTTTCGCGATTTTATGCTAGCTTGTATAAATCTGAATGTGAGTTTGTTCCTGAACATTTCGACCGCTTGTTAGCTGGTGTACAGCGTCCTACTCTCTCGGCTGAGGAATGCACGGCCCTTGATCATTCGTTTACTCTTGTGGAAATACAGGATGCAATTAAAAGATGTGCCTCCGGCCGTGCTGCGGGTCCAGACAGCCTTCCGGCTGAGTTCTTCAAAACTTTCAGCTCTGATCTGGCCCCGTTTTTGCAGCAATACTTTACTACCCTAGTAGCCGACGGATCCTCCCTTGGTTCCTTTTCAGAGGCCAACATAGTGGTCTTTGAGAAGGAGGGGAGAGACCCACACCTGACAGCCAATTACCGACCCATCTCCCTGCTTAACGCAGATTATAAAATCTTCGCCACTATTCTTTCTACTCGGCTCTCTCACAAAATGACCACTTTAATACATCCAGATCAATGTGGATTTATTCCCGGCAGATCAACTGCTGATAATGCCAGGACTCTTTGTCATGTACTAACTAATATGGCCTCCCACGATCGTCCACTGGTTGGCCTTTCCCTAGATGCCGAAAAAGCCTTTGACCGGCTAGAATGGCCATTCCTATTTGCGACCCTCCGTTGGTTTGGTTTCGGCGATAATTTTCTCCGTTGCCTTCAAGTGCTATACTCTCAACCAACTGCTAGTGTCTGTGCCAACACATTGAAGTCCCAGCCCTTTTTACTGCAAAGAGGCACCCGTCAGGGGTGCCCACTTTCCCCCTTACTTTTTGATCTTGCGTTAGAACCCCTAATCCTGTTAATCCGTCAGTCTCCACATATCCACGGCGCTCCCTTTCCCCGTCGGGATATAAAAGTCTCAGCGTATGCAGATGATCTTATGCTTTTTGTTTCCTTAGACTCCGTATCTGTTGTTCTGGATCTAATTGACCGCTATTCTCAACTTTCAGGTTACAAAATTAATTGGACCAAATCAGTCGCCTTTCCCCTAAACCACCAGGTTCACCAAGCAGACTTGCAAACCTTTCCTTTTGTATGGCAGCCCCGTATGGTAAAATATTTAGGGGTACATTACTGTTATCCTCTCGAAGAAACCGTCGCTTTTAATGTCAAAAATTTAATCACCAAGGTCCGTGAGCTCACCCAACGTTGGTCTCCACTTACTCTTACGTGGTGGGGCCGTATGGATACCATAAAGATGATGATAGTTCCCAAGGTTAATTATGTCTTAGAAATGTTACCGTGCCTTCTCCCTCGACACACCTACAAAGATATCGAGGGCCTGTTGATCAGATTTTTGTGGCAGAACAAACCGCCTAGAATAGCGAAACATAAACTTCAGTCAGATAAGGAACATGGTGGGATAAGATTTCCTGATTTTTTCAACTATCACCTCTCTTTTCTTCTCAAACAGGGTGCCCGTTGGTTGGACGCTTCTTTCCCGTCCAGACCAATATGGTTAGATATAGAAGAAGACCTCTGTAAGCCCATTCCACTTAGCTATCTCCCTGGAATGACTTTCCCACTAGATGCCCACTATCCACCAATGCTCCTGGATACACTTCGCTCCTTCAATGTTCTCATCAGCTCCCTAGATTCCCTAGCTTGCCCACTAGATAGGCTTCCAATTTGGCATAATGCTCGATTCCAAATTCAACATAAGCCGGTGGCCTGGAGTCCCTGGTATTCCAGAGGCATCTGGACTCCCAATCAACTGTTTCACAATGCTCGCTGGAAGTCCATTAATGAGCTCCATTGTGAGTTTGGCCTTCCTTCTAAATACTATTTTCAACTGCTTCAGTTGCAGCACTGTCTCAAGAGTGCTGGGGTTTTTCCCCCACTAACTCCTCATGACCAAGGGATAACTGAGGTGGTCTCCTTTATTGGGGCTCAGTCCGGTGTTGCTTCCACCTTTTATAAAACTCTTTGTGCTCCTCAGAATGCTGTCCCCCCTTCTGCACAGCAGACTTGGGAGCGAGAATTGGGTGTAACTCTAACCCCTGAACATTGGAATCTCTTCTGGAGCAAAGTGGTTCGTGTTTCCCGCTCGGCTTCCTTAACCCAGACGCTTTTCTTCTTTGCCCATCGCTGTTTCTATACCCCTGATAGACTGGCCAAATGGACTTCTACTCTGAGTAATCAATGTTGGACTTGCCATGCAGCTACAGGCACCCTCACTCATGTCATGTACGAATGCCCCGCACTACAACACTACTGGAGCCGGGTCTGGGGTCGTATTCAATCTATCTTACACTTTACTGAGCCACTCTCCTGGAAAATAGTGGGACTCCGTTCTGCAGCGGGCATCCCCTCTCTCCCGAAGTCTGCTTACTTCCTCCTTGACTTTCTAATGGGTATTGCCATATCGTTAATCATGAAATATTGGAAAAATAGCTCTTCACTGAGTCCTCTAGAATGGTGGAATTGTGTCTGTCTATATAGTAAGTTTGAACAAATTCCTCGTAGGGCTACCCCTTCCCTTCAGGCCCGCTACCAGGTGTCTAAATGGAAATTACTCACAGATTTCGTGCAGTCGGCCAAATGCTCGCACTTGACTGTCTAGTTATATCTCTCTCTTGATCCATAGTATATCATGACTGTTATGTTTATGTTCTAACATAATTGCTATGGACCCCATGCCTGGGTTAATATCTTTTCTTTTCTTTTTTTTTTTTTTATTATCTAGAGAAGAAGCATAGGGGGGGAGGGTTGATGGGGTTATTTTCCGGTTTATTCCATTTTATTTTGATGCAATCATCCTTGTTTTATTACTGTGTGTATTGTTATTGTTATAAAATGAAAATAAAAGTTTAAAAAAAAAAAATAAATAAAATATTCTTGCAAGTAGTGAGTGTCTGATACAGTCTTATGAAAGCTGTTTCATTCTGGCAGTTTGATTATTCTTCAGTATCATTATGGCCATTTAGCCCCAAATATCTCAATGTCAACAACAGATTCCTTAATAAGTACATAACGAAGATATCACATCATTCTGGCTGAATAATTTCTTTGTAGTTATCTCTCACACTATCATATGTTACCCAAATACAGAAATAAATTAGTTCAATATTTACACTTAAGTAAAAACTAGGGATCGGAAAAGTCTATGGTTAGGTAAGTCAGTGCTATGTTTATTTTATATTATTTTTATAGCTATTAAATGGAGCCATGACATTTCACCTGTTCTTTTCAATACTATTGCATCATTTGGGTTCTCTAGTTCTTACCCTTTTATTAGGTAGACCTAAAGTAGAAAGTAGGGAATCCATGAATGGATAAACTAATGCTAAGAAAATGCTTGACCATAAATATACATTTAATGAAAGTTTGATTACTCATTTAGAATAGTATAATATCCATGCATTTGCCTAGTCCAACACAAACATTTGAGTCCTTTAGTATGGTAGCAAATGAGTTGAGTTCTCTTCTTTTGTAAAATAGGTATTTTAAAAGACAGATAGACGTGGGGCCGATCCTCTATGGGGCACATCAGGGCTGTCAGCGAATGATTCTGCACAGCGGGAGCAAGATGTTTCTGTGGGTGCAGGATCGGGTGCAAGGAGATGGCCCGGCTGTCCCAGCAGCGCCGTGGGGATATCTTCACCATGGCACTGCACGTCCACCACATTCTGGACCCCGATTCGCCACCTCCCAAGCCCAACAGGGGCAGCCAGTGTCCCGATCTGACAGCACGGACCCACCTGCCACCTCAGAGCACCCATGGAGGGTCTGGCTGTCCAATCCAGGGGGTGGCCAGCATTTATTCCACCTCCAAGGTGGAATAGTCTGGCCATTCCCCCAGTGCACCCAGTATGTATAGCCCTGTATATCCTGGTGCCAATCCCGTCCACACTCCTCCCACTCTTTGCCCCTGTGCAGCCCCCATCTATCGCAGCATGCACACAGCTCTGTGCATGCAGAAGGGATGGGAGGCAGCATACGGCAAAGGCAAATAGTGGGGATGTATGTCCCGGCAGGATGTGCAGCCCTGTTATCTGCCTTATAAAATCGGGGCCATAATATTTTAACAATCAAATAAGCAAGTGAATCAAATGTGCACATAAAATCAAATCTAAGGTTAAAGAAAGTTCCAATTTAAGGGACCCATTTACTAGCCCACTTGCAGTCAGGAACTTTAACATGGGAGCATGTCAGTGACCACATGCTAGTGTACATTATTTGGTCATGGCATGATGGGATGGGGCATGGGAGGAGTGTGGACATGGAAAACATATTGCTGCTAGTGCCAGGGCACTTACCACGTGCTTAGTGGCAATGTGGCAATTAGCATAAGTGCACCTAACAACACCTCTATGCACTTTACAGTTAATGCAGAGGTAGCTAATTTTAGAAGTGGGTAAGCACATTTAGGCACCAAGTACACACCTAAGTTGGCAAAGTATATATGTGTGCAAAACATGGGTCAGATTGATATGTGTTGATATTTAAAAAGTATGCATATGTGGCCAGGCATGTTATAAAATAGGCATGTTTGTGCCCATGCAAGTACATGCCATTTGCCATGAAGTATGGGTATGCACATGTTCTTTCTTCCATGTACACACATACTTTTACATGATGTGCATATTGACTTTGAACATGCATTGAAAATCGGTGCTACTGAACAGGCTCCTGTGGCTTCCGAGGTGTGCGACAAGACCCAAATTTTCAATGCCGTGGCCACATATGACTCCTGGTATTGAAAATCTGGGTTAGACGGATGTTGGGCGGGTGGGCTATGCACCGATGTGGCGCATAGCACCGCCCAGCTGAAAATTGGGCCCAAGATCTCTTTCTTGAAAATGGCAGGTCATGTGACAAAATTGAGCAAGAGGGGAAAGGACTAGATGACAGGAAAGTTATAGTTATGCTATAGATCTTTCACAGCAGTGGTAATAATGCCTTTGACACATTGACAAAGGCAAAATGGCAGCCAGAACTAGGAAGCTTAACATTGGTGAGGAGGACACACTCCTCGTTCAGCTGATGATTAGGTGTCAAGGGAGGCTATACAATTGTTTAATCTTAGAAAGATGTTTCATCCTTGCATTTGGTCACTATGGACGTCACCGCTTTATACACGAATATAGATCAAGAAGCAACCATACGGATGATAAATGATTTGACATTACCATTACCACCTAGATTGCCAAAATAATTTCTTGTTCATATTTTGAAATTAGTCTTGAAGAATAACTTTTTTCTGTTTGAGGGTCAGTACTATCTACAGGTACATGGTATAGCCATGGGGGCCACTGTAGCTCCATCCTTGGCGGCCCTATATATGGCACAGTTTGAACGGGAGTTCCTTTACTCTTCACATTGGAATGCTTTGATAGTGCATTGGAACCGGTATTTGGATGACATCTTTTTTCTTTGGGTGGGCACGGAAATTCAATTATTGCAATTTTTTGACTGGATCAACACCTTAGACTGGCATATACAGTTTGTACCCAAATATAGTAAGTCATCTATTGAATTCTTGGACATTTTAATTTATAAAGAGGGTTCTACTTTAAAATCTACTCTATCGTAAACCTGTTCAGAGAAACACTTTACTCCACTATCAAAGTTATCATCCTGGTCCCATTCGAAGAGGCCTTCCTATTGTACAATTTCTTCGTTTAAGAAGACTGTGTTCGACTTTAGCCCGGTTTAAGCATCATGCTAGTGACCTTAAACGGAGATTACAAGAACGGGGTTATCCAGTATATATTGTTAAGAAAGCATATAGGAGAGCACGTTTTAACCACCTAGAATGTTGGCCGGAGGAACCTCCACCTCAACAAGAGCAAAAACCACAACAATCCTCCTATGTAGGAGTTCTTCCTTACATGACTAACACGATATGGGTTATGAATATAATAAAAAAACATTGGGATACGTTGCCCTTACATACGTGTTTTAGAAAACCATTAATGTTTGCTTTTCAGCGTGGATGAAATTTGGCAGACCTACTGATTCATTCTTCTCCTGATGTACTGGATGAGACTATGAGGGGCCACTTTAAATGTGGAGGATGTGATTTTTGTGCCTCCACAATCGAGGGGCTGGTTTGGGAGGATGTTAACACAGGAATAAAAATCACGAGTCATCATCGAACCACCTGTATAACTGCTTATGTGATATACATATTATCCTGCCCCTGCCATAAGATTTATGTTGGCCATACATCTCGCTCTATGAGAAGGAGACTTTTGGAGCATAGATCTCAAATAAATAATAAGTAGTTATCAGCTCCGGTAGCTCAATATTGTCAGGAACTTGATCATAAGTTTCAGGATCTCAGATGGAGGATCATAGATTTTTTTTTTTTTTTTTTTTAGTACTTTATTTATAGTTTTCACAATACAACACAGCAACTGACAAGCACACAAAACAAAAGAAACGTACCCCCAAAACCAACCCCAGCCCCCCACCCAACTCCCCCCCCCCCTGGGCCCGCCGAGGTGAGAGCATAACCTCGGGCGAAAATAAAGATAGTAAAAATAGAATTCAACGACAGCTAAAAGGGCCAGGACCTATTAGAAAGAACCTCACAGAGAAAACAACACAAGCCCCTAATAATCCCAAGGGCGGTGATCTTCAGAGTACAACAAAACTAGGGGACGAGATGTCTGAGATCCCTCCCATTAAATATGGGACATAGCAACAAAGGTGTCCAGTGCCCGCCATCTATCAAGAGCAATATTGGCCTTATCAGGGAAATGTAGTTTACAATATAATTTCTCAAATTTGACCGTCTGAGAGACAAGATTCCACCACTTATTCATACACAATTTCCGTGAGTCTTTCCAATTGATGAAAATATCTTTCAAAGCTATGGCCATCAGAAAGTTAAATATAAAATAATTCTCCTTGGATAATCCGGGCACTGGCAAAGACGATCTCAGACAAATTATACCCCAAGACAGATGGACGGTGATTTGTAAGATGGCCCGTATCCTGTTCCATACTAAATGCCAATATCTCTGAACGTGCAAGCAATCAAAAATCATATGCTTGAATGTGCCTAAAGCTGCAGAGCAGGTCCAACACTTGGCCCCAGAAGTCTTATCCCATTTGGCTAATCTAACGGGGGTGATGAAAGCTCTATGTAGGAAGAAATATAAAGACTGAGTGATTGCAGCAGATCTCGAGACCCTCGTGACGGAACCCCAAGCTATTTTCCAGACCCTGCTTGATGCATGACGTGAAATCTCCCCCTCCCAGTTTTTCTCAAGCCCACAGAGCAAGGGCGGAGAGGAATCTCTAAGTAGAGCATAGATTCGAGAAACTCCCCCCCTCTGCCCAGCAATTTCTGCCATTTCAGTGATGAATGGGCAGTCTAAACAAGTCATTGCAGGAGAGATACCCCCACCTTGCAAGCAATGACGTAATTGAAACCAGTAAAAACATGCAGAGTTTGGAAGGGAAAACTCACGTTGCAGAGAGCAGAAATCTTTCCAGCCTGAAGACCCTGTCAATTGATCAATTGACCAAATGCCAGACTCTTGCCATTTTTTCCAAGAAAACATCTTACCATGGATCCTTAATTTAGGATTCCACCATAAAGGAGACTTCAGACCCATAGGAGAAGCGGTTGCCAACTGTCCCACCAGAGATAAGTATGCCACCTGGGTAGCACCAATCACCGAGCCCAGTCGCAACTTCTCTGGATGTCTCGCCCCTAACAGCCACCGTAACGGGGAGGGGGCGACGATCTGTTTTTCAAATTCTAGCCAAACCGGCAAAGTGTCCAGAGCCTCTACGCAGGTCCAAAGAGCAGCTTGTTTCAGGAGCAGTGACTTGTGGTATGACCGAAAGTCTGGAAAGTGCACGCCCCCCTTATCTTTGCCAGCTTTTAATTTTTTCAATGCGATCCTAGGCTGTCGACCGCCCCAGAGAAAACGAGAAAGGAGACGATCTAGCTCTGAAAAAAGACCCTGAGGTAACGGGACCGGAAGCATACCAAGCACGTAATTGATTTTAGGCATTAAGACCATTTTTATGGCTTCCAGCCTGCCCCACCAGGTGAGATATAAAGGGGACCAGGTTAAAACAGACTGCTTGACGGACCGGAGTAGGTCTTCAACATTTTCCTGGACCGCTCGCTCAAGAGGAGAGCCATATTTAGCCCCTAGGTATTTAATGTTCCCTGCTTCCCATCGAAACGGGAAATCCTCCACTAAATCGGAGGTGGCTAAACCATTCATCGGAAATATGACAGATTTAGACCAGTTTATTTTGTATCCCGATAATCCGGAGTAATGATCGACAAGCTGTAGGATCGCGGGGATAGCTGATGGTTGCGTGAACAAGAGGAGATCGTCCGCATACGCGGACACGTTGACTTGCCAGTTCCCCTCTACAAAACCACTAATAAGTTCATTCTGCCGAAGGGCAAGAAGTAGTGGTTCTAGAGCTAAATTGAAGAGTAGAGGGGAAAGAGGGCAGCCTTGCCGGGTGCCCCGATGTAACGAAAAAGAAGCTGAGAGAGCCCCGTTCGCACTTATCCGAGCAATAGGATTCAAATAGAGAGAGCGCACTTTGTTGATAAATTCAAAGCCAAAGCCAAACCAATCTAGAACTTTAAATAGAAAAGGCCACTCTAGCCTATCAAAGGCTTTTTCAGCATCGAGGGAAACCCCGACATAGGGGTGCTGGGCGAGATGAGAACGCTCTAGGAGATGGCAGAGGAGCCGAGCATTATCAGATGTGGCTCTCCCTGGAATAAAGCCGCATTGGTCCGGATGAATCACCTCACCTATAACATTGGCTAGCCTACCCGCCAGGACCGCTGCATAAATTTTATAATCAGTATTAAGCAGGGAGATAGGACGATAATTCGTCACTAAAGTGGGATCTCTTCCAGGTTTCTCTAGAACAATAACCGTGGCTTCCCCAAAATTACCAACCTGCGAGGAGGAGTTGCCGATCGCCTCAAAATATAAAAGAAGAGGAGAGAGCAATTCCTCTCCAAACACCTTGTAAAACTCACCCGGGATGCCGTCAGGGCCTACCGCTTTACCCGATGGGAGACCAGCAATGGTCTCACGAAGCTCGCCAACCGAAAAAGGCTTGTCCAACTCCACTGATTGGCGGTTAGCAAGGCAGGGATGATTTAACTGCTGTAAAAAAACAGCCATTGCCTCCTCATCCGCAGCAACCTCGGAGGTATAAAGACTCCGATAATAATCTGCAAAAGCGTCTAGAATTTTGTCGGTATTACGCAAAGCTCCTCGGGATTGGTCAAAACTTTCTACAACCCTAGCTCTGTCTTGCCTTCTCTTTAAAGAGTTGGCTAACAATTTACCCGCTTTATTATTCTCCCCATAGAATTGGGATTTTTGCTTAAGTAGCACATGTTCAATCTCCGAATTCAAGATCGAATTATATTGAAAACGAAGTCTCTGTAGGCGCAAGAGAATCCCCGAATTAGCGTTATTAAGCAAGAGTCTTTCCCCGGCTTTAATTTGATCTTCAAGAGACTTCAAACGGGCCTGCCTTTTTTTGTTCTCTGTTATAGAATAGCTGGTGATTACTGCGCGCAACGAGGCCTTGAAAGCCTCCCACCAGGCCCAGGTCGACGTATCACCTATCGCATTCAGATCGAAATATTCCTTGATGAAACCTTTAATTTCTGCCTGAAACAGTGGGTCAGCTAACAACGATCGCTGGAAAGACCAACCCCGAGGAGGGTCGTTCCACGCAGCCCACTCAACTCTCAAAGATATGGCAGCATGGTCTGAAATATGTATGCTTAAGATTTCTGCACTCTGCACTGCCGGAGCCAGACTTTTGGAAAGTAAGAAATAGTCTAGTCGCGACCAAGATTTATGTGGCGGTGAGAAAAAAGTGAAGTCCAATTCCCTGGGATGAAGAAGTCGCCAAATGTCCACCAGCCCCAAGGACTTGAGGAGAGCCTGGAGAGCTATCCGTGCCTTCGTTACCCTCTCTGCCCTATAGGGGCGCTTATCAAGAAGCGGGTCGAGAGTGACATTATAATCCCCCCCAATTATCAAGGGACAAGAGGAATGCTCCTGCAGAGCTACAAGCAAGTCTGTAAAAAATAAGGGGTTATCCAAATTGGGGCCATAGACATTAACTAAGACACCCTCCATCCCCCCTATAGCCACCGATGCGATCACCCAGCGACCCTCTGTGTCAGAGCGGACACCCAGAACCTTACAATTGAGAGATTTCCTCCCCAAAATCGCCACTCCATTTTTCTTATGCACAGAAGGAGAAGCACCCAGTAGCATGAACTGCCGATTATCTAGCTTCTTAGACTCCTTTAAATCCAAATGGGTCTCTTGTAAAAAGACCAGATCTGCTTTTTGGAGCTGGCAGTAGGAGAGAATTTTTGTCCGTTTTGTCGGATTGTTGATACTTTTCACGTTCAGAGAAAGGAAACGCAACGAGTTAGCCATTTTCAAACATTAAAATATGAAATCCAACATGCCCAATGTAAAATACAAAACATTCCAAAACAAGATAGATATACTCACACACCCCGGAGAGCCACCCCCCCCCCCAGCCCACCCTCCATCCCCCCACACCCCAAAATGGGTGAGCCAGTGTGGACCAAACACACACAGTCATGCGGGCCCCACATACTGCGGACCAGATAGAAAGCAATTCCATTGAAAAACGTTCCCAACCCCTAGGTAACACTTAACCAGAGAACAAGCACCACAAACATCATACTCATTAGATTAACAAATCTACAGCCGATGGCCATAGACGCCAGCTTCTAGCCAGGGACGACCCCCAAGTCGCTAGGCAAGCAGAAGCCGAACTTCCAGGGTAGATCTCACAGCTAGTCGAGAGCCATATTGTCACTGCATCTGGAGCGCCTCCTGCTCCCAGATAAAATTCGCCAGCACCTCTGGATCCTCAAAATCCTTGGTGACATTATTAAGTGTTACTCGCAGCCGTGCAGGGTAGAAGAGGCCGTAGCGTGCCTGAAGAAGTTGAAGTCTCCTTCTCATGTCCAGAAACTGTTTGTGTTTAGCGACGGTAGGTTTGCTGAGATCAGGGAAGAAATGCAGCTTGTGGCCCTCAAATTGAAACCCCTTATTGGCCCGAGCTTCATGTAGAATTTGAACCACATGCTGATATCGTAAAACACAAAGGATGAGAGGCCGCGGCGTAGCTGATGGCCGATTGACCCGTGCTGGAATGCGGTGCGCCCGCTCAATCTCGAACGGGCGTGCTGTACTGAAATTGAACAACTTGGGGATCATATCCTCTAGGAAAGCAATAGGATCAGAACCCTCGGAGCCTTCCGGTAATCCAATGATCCTAAGGTTGTTTCTACGCGCTCTATTATTCATATCCTCCAGAGATTGTTCTAAAAGAGCCACCTTCCGAACAGCCTTTCCATATTGCGCCACTTTTTCCTCCTGTGCTTGAGCCCTGACCTCGAGGCTTTCGACTCTAGCAACCAGGGACCCCATCTGCTCCCTGAACTCCTTCGAGTCTGCTTGGAGTTCTGATAGGCACTCACCATTGGTGTCGACCCGGGTTCGCACGGCCTTTAACTCCACAAGAATCTCCCGTAGGCCCTCACCGTGATCATGCTGCGAAGCCATCTTGACCGGGGATGGGGGGTCCGCTTTAGAGCGTTTAACACCTGAGGTCGGTGAGTTAGCGAAATCTAATTTCGTTTGCTTGCTGCCCGCCATTCTGCAGCATAAAATAAAGACAATGGTGGTGCTGTCGGAAACTTTTAACAAGGGTTGAGGCAGGATTATACACTTGGTCCGCAGGAGCTCTCCGCTAGACGTCCATGCAGGTCGCTGGCTGGCTCCGCCCCAGGATCATAGATTTTATTCCTGCTCATCTACGTGGGGGAGATCGTTTGCAAAGGTTACAATGTAGAGAACAATTTTGGATTTACCACTTGCGATCAGTACACCTGCTGGTTTTAATCTTTCTTTGGATTGGTGGAGCCTGATAGATTGATCTCTTCTGACAGCTAATGATAGCCTGTTTTTCTTTGAACAGGGGAACGAGGCTGAGTTCAAAAGAGTATAGGAGAAGGAGTGGTAGTTAGACGTAGGTGCATGAAGAATGGCCAGGAGTTTCATAGTTTGAAACACGACGTTGTGTACAACTGAGTATACGTCTTCTTGGATAACTGCACACATTGAGAATGATTTGAGAAGGGTTAAGCAGAAGACTCAGAGGATTCCTTGGATCTAACAACCATGGTAATCCGTAGCACTAAGTCAGCATTGATTTCTGTCAACCCGATGGCGGAGACACAGGACTGCTGCTTAATTTGGAAGAAACGTGGGTGAGCTGCAATCGGGATGCCAGGATCTTTGAGTTAAGTTGGTCGTCAATCTGCTCACAATATCATTCTTATAATTGTGATCTTATCATTGAGTTTACTGAGGATTATTTTGTAATTTGGCCTCAGTGGTATGGAAAGGGTGAGTGCACTCTTTTAACAAAAGAATAAAAGGAGGGTTTGCTATGAGAGAGGGAAGGTTCCCTTTCCAGGCAAACAAATTTCATACACTAAATTTATTTATTTATTTAACAATTTTTATATACCGTCTTTCTATGAGTCAAGACGGTTTACATAGAACAAAAAGCAGTGTAAATTCAACTGTTTACATGGAACAATTAACAGGAAACAGAATAAAAAATCAACAACAACAAATTATATGATTCAATTAATTATCTTGAACAGTGAACAACTATTTACATATTTACAAATGTATGAGCAATGCTACGGATGAGAGTATTGTAAGTTAGGAATAAAGAGCAGGGGAGGAAAAATAAGGGGGTTTAGGTATTAAGGTGGGACAGAGAAGTGATCGAGGAAGAGATGTGTCTTTAACTTTTTCCGGAATTCAGTATGGCTCACGCAGTTGCGTAGCTCATGCGGAAGGGAGTTCCAAAGGGAAGGAGCATAGAGGGAAAATGTCCTATTACATATGGATTGTTTGTAGTATTTTTTAGTTGAAGGGATAGTAAGTAAGTTTTTAGTGATAGAACGATGAATTTTAGTGTTGTTGGAGAAAGTAAGTAGAGGGGAGAGGCATGGAGCTGACTCGTTAGAAATAATCTTGTGTATTAGAGTAAGAACCTTGAATTTCACACGGTGATGAATTGGGAGCCAGTGAAGATCATAGAGGATAGGTGTGATATGGGCTCATCTAGGATTGTTTGTTATGAGACGGGCTAAAGTATTCTGGGCTAGTTGGAGGGGTTGAATAGAGTTCTTAGGAAGGCCCTGGTAGATCAGATTACAATAGTCAAGCGATGGAGTTGTAAGGGCCTGACAGACAGTACGAAAGGAATTAGGGCTTAGGAGAGGCTTGAGGTTCCTGAGAGTGCATAGCTTAGCATATACTGTGTTAGACACTTTCTTTATTTGATCTGAGAAAGATAAATTATGATCGAGTAACATTCCAAGATATTTCACCTGGCTTTTTATAGAGAGAGTGAGATCGTCAAAGGTGAGGGTTGTAGGGGGGATGTAGGAGGGGTTAGAAAAAACTTGGAGTGCTTCAGTTTTGGATTGGTTGATTATCAAATTATGATGGGAGAGCCATGATTTAAGACTGGTTAGACAATCATTTAGCTTAGAGAAGTTAGGGTTAGAGAGGTTAAATGGGGTGAAACACATCATGTTGTCTGCATATATCTGATACTGGATGCCATAATTCTGGAAGATCGTGCATACAGGTTGGAGGAAGATGTTAAAAAGTAAAGCAGATAGACTGGAACCTTGAGGTACGCCCTGTTTTAGTGTGAAAGGAAGGGAAGTATCATTACCAATGCAGACCTGTTGGGTTCGGTCATCTAGGTAGGATTTAAACCATTTTAGGGTTGTGCCTCTCAGTCCAATATCGTGAAGTCTGTGTAGGAGTTGAAGGTGGGGGAGGGAGTCAAAAGCAGCGGATAAGTCTAGGAAAATGAGTAGACATCCTAAATATAGAATTAACAGGGCTGTGTGAATGTATTGAGTTTATCTCTTGATATATAGGTATTGAGTGGGATAAAATTGCAGTTAGGATTAGTTTAAAGATAGGCATAGCACCACTCAGCTGCAAATCGGACCCACGATCTCTTTCTTGAAAATGGCAGGTCATGTGATAGCATTGAGCAAGAGGGGGAAGTGCTAGATGATAGGAAAGTTATATTTATGCTATAGATCTTTCAACGCAGGCACATACATTCAACAATTGGTACCTTGCTACTTGTGTTGGCCATTGCTGATACTGCATCACTTCAGCCTTGAGGAACTCTAAGTGAAGGCAGCTATTATGAGCACATATCTGCAGATGTTCTTAAGTACATTGGCAACATATTTAGGGGCAAGGGAACTCCTTCCCTAGGGGCATGCCATGATAGGACCTGTCATGAGCATCAATTAAAGCTGCACAAGGGTACATGTGAGCCATACAGAAAACCTTCTTGCCTTACTCACAGAGGCAGGGCATATGGGATGGGGAGGGGGGTTGTATCAAATACAGCTTCTGTGAGTCTCTCTCTCTCTTTCTCTCTCTCTCTCCCTCTCTGTTTTTCATGATAGAAAATTTGAAGAAGAGGGCTCGTTATCTCTGCTGCACAGGCGAGATTGGCTAGAGAAGGTGGATTAAGCCCTGAGGCAGCTAAATGGTGTGTAGTGCTATTATAGGGTAACAGCCATAACCCATACAACATATATATTCACATTATGTGACATGACCATCTGGCTATCATAGCTATGTCCATTAAAAGCATGACAACTCTTTAAAGCCAATAGCCAGTACTTTCATAGCTATGACAGCTTCTGCCATAGTATCCTAACACCTCTGTCTATTTGGAACCCAAAAACTAAAACATCCACTCTTCCTGGTGGCAGCTGCTAAGTACTCAAGCAAGAAAGCAACGTGTGCCTTTAAGTCAATGCTGACTCCTAGCAACCCAACATCTCCTGGGTTTTCTTGGTAGTGTGACCAGAAGTAAATTGCCCAGCCTGTCTTCTGAGGCAATGGAGGGTTATGTGTCTTGCCCAAGGACACATGGAGTACTAGTGAGAATCAAGGCAGTGACTCTAACCATTAGCCTACTCCTCTGCTCTATGCACTCATGCAAAATCCATAAGGCCCCAGAAGGCAGCATGACCAAATTATTGAACCATCACATCATTCACTCATATGATCACATCAGACAGGTTCACAACATCTTTGTGAACATATTTATTTCCACTGGAAACTATTCCATTGTACACCAATTTTTGCCAGTGCCTCTATATTTAACTTTCCAGTTCAATTTTAATACTTTTGATATAGTTACCGGTATCTGGCTCTGCTTCTGGAGGTGCATATTTTCCCCTTTTCACCCATTTCCCCCAACTTTCTCCACACACTCACTTCTATACATTAATTCACCTTCCTCTAGTCTGAAACTTCCTCCATTTTAGTCATGCAGTACCCTCCCCCCCCCCTAAGTAAGGTCTAGTCTACCACATACCCCCTCACTGCCAATTGGTTCTGGCCTTCCTAAGGCATAATTTCCTAAAAATGCCTCCATGCTTTTGCATAATCCTCTCCAAACTTCCATTGCTGCACTGACATCTGCTCAAACAGTAAGTATTCAAATAGTTGCTCCTGCCATAACTGTGGGATGGGGGAGCTTCATCAATCCATTTTATGACTTTCTTAGACCCCCACCTCTCCCCACAGATTCATCATAGATCTACAAAAAGGACTTCTCTTCCTTGCATTGATACCTCTGTGGCTGAGCACCTAGTAATTACCTCTTCCACTTTCTGCCAGTAGGTCTCCATTCTCTGGTGCTTCAAAAATAGGAGCATTGTTATGCTGGCTCCTGTTGACACTATTCATAGGCATCCAAGAGTTTCAACCCCATAGGGTATCGTTTCACTGCATCTATGAATCAATGCTGGATCAGTTTAAACTGCATTTCTCTCAACTCCATATCTACTATGCCCAAATGGGCTTCTGCAAACAATGCTAAACATCCTTCACTGTCGCATCTTCCACCAAATATTTATGCAAATGACCTGCCAGCATGTCTTCAACCCCTTGCACATCCCTATCCCTCTGGCAACAATACCACTCTGAGATAGAATGCCATCCGGAATCCATACCAAGGGTAGATATCGAGACTCCATTGAATTCATTCACATTCCCTTCCTCAGTTGCTACCAGGCCTTCCTCACAGGGGTTACTAACCCACTTGTATCTCACCAACACTGTACCCCATTATCTTTCAGATAGATTAAGTACCGTGGTGCCATTGAACTCCTCAAAGCCTCTATCGGCTCCTTCTGAGACATTTTCCCTTCTTTATTGATCCATTCCCATAAAAAACACATCTGACAAACCCTGTTATATACCAACAGCTAAGGTAACTTGAGCCCTCCCTCCTCTTTGCTCAACATCAACTTTACTCAGCTGATCTGTGGTGTTTTTCCCCTTCATGAGAATGTTGTCATTATTCTCTGTATCCCCTTAAACAACCAGCAGGGTAGCATCTGTAGTTTGTTCAAAATTATGGGAAGAATATCTATTCTTTAGCAGTGCTCCTCACCTATAAGTGAGACAGGCAGCTCCTTCCAAACCTCCAGCTGCTGTTTATTTATTTTATTTATTTAACCTGTTTTTTATATCACCTTATCCTTAAATCAAAGCGGTTTACACTAAACTCAGAACATGAACAGTATACATTATAATTAAAATTGAGGTAAACAGGGGGAGAAACTATTTACAACTTGATCAACATATTTACACAATAACATGTGGTTGTGGTTGTTTGGAAAAGATTATGTATTTGTGTCCATATGGGTTGGTCCATGATTCTTTAATCATTTATGTCTATTTGGGTCAGTCCAGATCAGTCAGGTTGGGGGCGGAGAAATTGTATGTTTAGGTTATGTGACCATAGTGTTCTATGAACAGGAAGGTTTTAAGTTTTTTATGGAAGTCTTTAATGTCTTCAGGAAGGGAGTTCCAGATTTGTAGTGCGGCAAGGGAGAGTGCTCTTTTGGAGGTTGATTGTTTGTTCTTTCTGTAATCAGGAGCGATGTTGATCATGTGTTTGTTTCTGGTTCTTTTAGAGCAGAGGGAGGCTTCTTTTATGATTAGTGAGTCGAGCACATCCGCTGAATGGTGATGAATGATTTTAAAGATGTTTAGTATGGTCTTGAATTTGGTCCGTGATTGAATTGGTAGCCAATGTAGTTGATGCAATACTGGTGTGATGTGGTCAGTTTTGCTGGTTCCATTGATGATTCATGCTGTTGTATTTTGAACCATCTGCAGTGGGTGTATGACTTGTTTTGTTAGACCCTGGTATATCGAATTTCCATAGTCCAGGATCGGTCTGATGATGGTTTGGCAAACAGTTCGGAAATGGTCTTGTTGTAGGAGTGGTTTGAGTCTTCTTATAAGGTTCTATTTGCTGAACTGTGCACATTACATTCATCTCATAGATACTCTCCAGGTGTCTCAGAATTAGTTCTCCTGGATGTTTAATATGGTCTGGTATCCATTTAGATGGGAAGTCCCCTAATCAGCTATCCCACAGTCCCTCCCATAAAGAAAATGTTTCAGATTTGTCTAAATTAATCGTAAGCCCTGATATGGCCTCCTGTCAGGCAAAAGCCTGCAAGATAACTGGCAGGACTTGTCTCACATTTCTCGCATCTGTGAACAGACTCAATTTTAGCTCTACTTTACCTATCCTGATACCTCTAAATAGCCTCAGCCCTCTCAGGTGGATGGATAATAGCTCTAAGGTTAGAATATACAGCAAAGGGGACAAGGGGCATCCCTGCAGAGTGCCCCTCTCAGTTCAAACTAGCTAGTAGCAGCTCCATTAATCAATGAACTCATGGCTGGCTTCTCATAACGAGCTCTAATCTATCATTGAAAGTCCTTGTCATCCCCATCCTTTCCAGCACCCAAAACATATACTCCCAGCTTACTTTATCAAACATTTTCTCTGTGTCGAAACTCGGCACTAAACCCTCTGGCTCTGTTTTTTTCCCAAGTGAGTGCTGCAATAACCCTTTGCATATTAGCACCCCCACAAATCCTGCCTGTTCTTCTTTTACGAACCATGGCAAGACATTACAGAACCTTTCTGCCAGTATGGCTGCCAATAGCTTGAGATCCACATTTAATAGTGATATAGGGTGATGCGACTCCATATCTGCCTCATCTCTTTCCATTTTAGGCAGCACTCTTATCAACGCCTGCTTCATATTGGATAGGATCTCTTGCCTCTCCAGAAAGCTGTTATATGTCTCTCTTAACAGGTTCAACAGCTGGAGCTTTGACAGTTTTTAAAATTCAGGCCAAACCCATCCATCCCCAGGGCTTTCCTCAGTTCTAACCTTTGAATTGATGCAAAAACCTCCCAACTGTGTCTGCTGTTCCTTCTCCGCTTGCAGCCATGTCATTCTGGAAAAAAGGCTCAGGTGTGATAGTAAGAGCTCTTCCATGCCTGTCATAACTTTACTTGCTATTTGCTATACGTTTAACATCATAAGCAGTGCCATGCTGTACTTTGAGGTCCCAAATCATGCGTGGGATGGAGTTAGGCAATCCATGAGACTCGCAAGGTAGGCATAGACCTGACACTATCGGTTGCCTAACAAATGTGTGTGTGGGACCATGGCCTGATGTGCTGTCCCCTTTAGACTCTCTTGGCGTGCCCTTTCTGGGACACGCACAAGAAAACTACCTCCCAAACATTAGTCAGACTCCATCAGAGCATCATTTAATGGTGAACGATCACCTGTTATACAGCACAGCTTTAATCTGGTATTAGCTCTGCTCTCACCCAGATGCTATGGCTCTTCACTATCCTAACTTTCAATAGCTATCCTTCCCACAGGTCAACCACCAGAGCTGCGGGGTTGGCACTTGTAACCAACACATAGCTTATGAAAAAAAGTCACTTACCCCCTGAGCGCACATTTACTACTACAAATCATTTCTATTTATTTATTTATTTATTTATTGAGCTTTATATATCACCTTTCACCAGGTCAAGGCGGATTACATAGAACAAATGCAAGTACATTGTAAGAGTGGCATGAAATTATATACCACATGTGATCAAGACTCAGAGGGTTCTTAACTATATACATTTTAGACTATGCATATCACTAACAACATCTAAGTGGAGGAGTAGCCTAGTGGCTAGAGCAACTGCCTAGTACCCAGAGGATTAATGGTTTGATTCCCACTGGCACTCCTTGTGACTTTGGGCAAGTCACTTTACCCTCCATTGTCTTGGAAGAAAGGCTGGCAATCTACTTCTAGTGAGACATTGCCAAGGAAACTCAGAGATAGCTGGGTTGCTATGAGTCAACACTGACTTGATGGCACTAAAAAACCCCAAGGTATTTTATCATATTTTGTTTTTTATGAGGGAGAGGGTTATGATAAAGTAAGAGGGGTTGTATAGTGCTACAAGGCAAATGCAGCACTGTACATATAGATGTAAGGCACAGCCCCTGCTCATCAGAGCTTAAAATCTAATCAAGACAAAATACTTAGCAGAACTGGGGACATAAGCAGTGGACAAGAGAGTGAGGAGCATCAGGATCCAAAAGCAGCTTCAAAGAGGTGGGTTTTTAGCCTGGATTTGAATAGGGCTAGAGAAGGAAACTAATGCACAGATTCAGGTAGTTCATTGCAGGCAAATGAAGTGGACAGAGTCTGGAGTTGACAGTGGCAGAGAAGGACACAGAAGAGATTTATTTAACATATTTTTTATGCTGTTTTATCATTTTAGTCAAAGTGGTTTACATTGTAACTTAAACTTGGTAATGTACATTAAACACGGACATTGATACTTAGGGGCATGTTTACTAAAGTGCGGTAACAGTACATAACGCGCGTAATGTAACGTTAACGACCTTTAACTAATGTTAATGTGCGTTATGATGCGTCAATGATCGTTAACGTCTCATAACGCGCGTTAACGCAAGTTAACGATCGTAAGGTTCCACGGCGCGGTAAAACACCGCAGAGGGTGGAGAGAGGGCGGAGAGAAGGGGTAAATGGGCGGAGTATGGGCGGGGAGAGGCTCCAGGCACCCCAACGCGGTGAACTCAAGGGCTGAATCCTACCGCGATTGAAAACCTGCCTGTAGATGCATATTTGCAGGGGAGTGAAACCATTTCAGCGTCAGCAATGTACAGCATAGGCAGGGAAACCCACAAAACGTGATAAGTGTGATACATGTGCACGGAACAAAAGGGCAAATAAGCAGTGAAAATGACCATAAGAAACGAGGAAAATAACATAACCAAGCTAGCCAATAGTGATATCAATGGGAGACAGCCAAAAATACCACTGAGAAAGCCTCAGAAAAAGATATTAACTGTGGAAGAGTGTATGCCCTGTCACCATAGAAGGTGAATGATGCCACAGTGAAATAGCGCAGATCAGGGCATCCCCTTGTTACTGAACAGGTTCCCCATGGCGTGCACATGTCCTGCAACAGCAGGGTGGGCATGTCAGAATGGGCAACTGGGCAGATGCTGGAAAAGGGGATACAGAGGGCTGCAGGCGGCACATGCTGTGGTGCAGCTGGGCCACAGTGGGGACTAGGGTGATGCTCAGTTTGGCCCTTAGGAATGCATACACAGTACAGCATGACTGCAACTGTTGAGGGCCAAACATGGGCATGAGTGTGTCCCCCGCAGTGTCACAGGGGACAGTACCCAGCAGCAACCCCTAAGGGTACAGAACAGTGGCAGGCGGTGCTGGGGGGAAGTGTGGGCGTCCATCTAGGCACCCCTACCCCACCACCCATACCATAGGCAGCTGCCTACACGCACACTGGATGGCTCGAGACTGCCCACCACCGGCACCACCAGCAGAAGGGCTTGGCAGCATGGTGGCGGAGGGGTACCGGTGACGGAGGGGGCAGTGACATCTGACCACAGCAGACCATGGCTTAGCCCGGTCCAGGTGGATGCCGTGCACTGCAACAGACAGGCTCAGTGGGACAAACAGTCATGGTACCTCCAGGGAATGATCCACCCCTGTGGCGCAGTATGCACAGCCTGTGTACTCAGGAGCTGAAGGTCAGAGGTTCAATCCCAAGCTGTGGTCCCTGCCAACTCTGTCCCCATACCTTTTACCAGTAAGACACTGCTAAGATGGAACCTTGTATTGCTGATAGAATAAACATGCTTCCAACACCTACATTTTATCGCACAGAGCACAGACACCACAAACAAGCGCATTAACAAGAGCAGAGTCTCCCAAAGGCAGTCATGGAGGACCAAACAACATTCAGGTGCCATGCTGACTGCAATAAAGATGCCTGTGCTGTATGTCGATGCGCCGCCCCCATGGTATGCAGATGTATCTCATGCATATTCATCAGGAACAGCATGAAAACCTGAACATGGTGCGGCCCACCAGGACTGGGGTTGGGAACCGCTGTCCAAGAGCATTGATCCACAGGGGCGGAAACACCCGCACCCACAGGCCCCATTAGCCACTGCGTCCTGGAGAAGCAGGATGTTGGGCCCTGTGTGCATCCCCCAATAGTAGCACATGCATACCCTAGCAATGACACCCAAAACCAGGGAATACGGTACACAGATAGCAAAGGTTTGCCATGATAACTGGCACATAGCAATCCCTAATGTTAGAACAAGCGGCCCAGTGTGCTGTTACATACCAACCTCTAAGATGTCTGTGGAGTGTGTGTCACGTCTGGAACCTGACAGTGTCCACCACCTTGGGAAGAGACCCCAACAGTACAGCATACCATAGCCATGCCTGCACTGTGCCCAGGACTGGTGCAGTGTACTGGGCTGCCAAAAGCCTATATTGGTGCACTATACTGGCATAGGTGTGGGGGTGTGCGCCAGTCTATCCAGTGTGTTGTGTTTGCAAACACCCTCTGCAGCACACACCGCTAGCACTGCTGCTAGTATTGGCCTGGCAATGTGCATAATGAGGAGCAAGGTATTGTGGGTATAGCCGGAGAGGGCGGCCTGGGCAGGATGCACCTGCACAGGGCCCAGGGCAATGGCTGGGACATTGTAGGGCTTGCCCACCACTGACACGTACAGGGTGGCCACGGCATGTTCTGCTTTGTGGTCGTGCACACCCTGACTGTGCCGTGACCACGGCATAGCTGGGTTCCCCCATAGTGCCAAATAGTATCCTTCTGAAGTGAGATATATGGGCTCTGTCCTTTGGAGCCCTATCACTGACCCATCTGCTTGGTGGGTGTGCGCACATCCCAGGTGTGGGTGCACACATCACCTCCAGGAACATGCACTATGGACAGGTAGGCTGTCTGCAGTTTGTATGTGTGTGGCTGGAACACCTTGCAGGGTGCAGCAGCTGGTGACTCACTTTGCTTGCTGCTGGAGGATGTCATATAGTGGTGTTGGGCAGCTGTGCAGTACTAGGTCTACTGTCTGTCTGTCACTGCCCAATGTAGTGAGGCGTACAGATCTGCATAGACTGCCCTGGTGGGGTGTCTATTCCCCAGCAGGACAGAGTGAATGGTACCCTCTACTGTCACCAGTGTAGGGGAGTAAAATGTGACCTGTTAGTTGGAAACCATGTTTTCCCACCCTGAGCCACAAAAGGTGGGTTGGGTGTTGGTACATAAATTGCCTATGGGCCCAAACCCCCCCTGCCCCCCTTGGACCTGATATCATGTGACCATGGCACCCACACAGTGTATGAACTATTCAGGGTGCATCATAGTCCACAAGGGCAAGACGTGATGTTCAGATGGACACAAGTAAATGCTAAGGGTATCTGCAGGGGCCAGCTATCACACAGAGGCACCGATGGAGACCTGTAGCATAGCCCATCGTAGAAATGCCAGGTGCAGCGGAAATGGTGCTGGGCACCCCACCTCGCCCTCAGGGTGAACACAGGACCCGTCCACTGTGATGGACGGTAGCCACTCTGTGGCAGTAACACACACGTTAAGAACCCCCACCAGGCTGAGGTGCTGTGGGGTTGCACATGGTCAGGACACACAACCAGGCCGAGGTGCTGGGGGGGTGCATACTCCATCTTGTGTTCATCTATGGATTGCAGATCTGCATGTGCAGTGCACCATAGGTATGAGTGGGTTAACCCAAATCCTGGCCACCGCAGCAGACAATTTGTGTGGTGACCTGACGTTCTTCAGCTGCCAGCCCGGGATTTGTTAGTGCTGGGGGAACAGGCATCTGGCTAGTCTGTCTCCACGTATTCATAGTAAGTTGAGTATTTCCTTGGATTTTGCCAGTAGCTTTCAGTGTTTGACAAGGTCGGTGATGTTATTGGGCTTTTTGTTTTTGGTAATGATCTTGACCTTGGTCTTGATCATGTTTGCCATATGCCCTTATTTGCTGAGACCTTGGTTTATTTGATTGGCAAGCATTCTGTGTTTGTACGTAGAGAAACTGTGGTTGATCTGGAGTGGGACTTTTGACCATTTTACTGTTATACTCCATAGGTTGACCGCATCGTTATTAGGGATTTGTTAGTCACACTAACAATATAGCCCACTAGTTACTTCACTACCTGTGGAGACAGATGTCATGGTTTTGATCCCACAGTGGGGTTATTTGGTGGGGCTGTGTGAGGCATATTCTTTTTGTTATTTGACATGGTGCTGCCAGCTACATCACCCTCACAGTGCTGTCTCCTTACGGTACCTCATCAGGCACCCTTTCACGTGCCCTGTGAGGCACCCTTTGATGCACCCTGTGGGGTGGCCCATAGGGGGCATTCTAGGGTGCCTTGGCAGGCAGTGCACTTTATAATGTGCCCTCTGGGGTGCCTTATTGGATGCCTTATGTGGTACCTTAGGTTACGGCCCCGTGAGGATGTGTTTGCTGGCAGCACTAATTAACGTTAACAAAATAACTGCCTCTGACAGCACTGATTTAAAGTAAATGGTGATGTCTCTGCCAGCTTTACTCATTAGAGCCACAGGGGGATTGAACTCACAACCCCCGCACCATTAGTCGGTGTATTAACCATTGTGCTGTAGCTCTGGATACCTTACTAGGCACCTTTTCATGCACCGTATAGGGCCCCCTGTTGGGTTACTATCTGTAGGTACTCTGTGCCAGTGAGACACACGGTCAGTTCCCCCTACCAGGAGGAGGTGCTGTGGGGGTGCATACCCCATCTTGTGTTCATCTATGGACTACAGATCTGCATGTGCAGTGCACCATGGGTATGAGTGGGTAACCCAAATCCTGGCCACCACAGCAGACAGTTTGTGTGGTGACCTGACGTCGTTCAGCTGCCAGCCAGGGATTTGCTAGTAGCACTAGCAATGTGGCCCACTTGTTACTTCACTGCCTGTGGAGTCAGGGGTCATGGGTTTAATCCCACAGTGGGGTTATTTGTTAGTGCTGTCTGAGGCATTTTCTTTTTTTAATTTAAATTGCTGCTGCCAGCAATACACCCTCACAGTGCTGTCTCCTTACGGTGCCTCATCAGGCGCCCTATACAGTGCCCAATGCGGGACCCTATACTGTGCCCTGTGGGGTGGCCCATAGGGGACATTCTAGGGTGCCGTAGCGGGCAGTGCACTTTATAATGTGCCCTCTGGGGTGCCTTATAGGGTGCCCTATGCGGCACCTTAAGTTACGGCCCTGTGAGGGTGTGTTTGCTGGCAGCACTAATTAAAATTAACAAACAAACTGCTTCATACAGCACTGATTTTGAGTAAAAGGTGATGTCTCAGCCAGCTTTACTCATTAGACCCACAGGGGGATTGAACTCATTTCCCTTGCACCATTGGTCAGTGTATTAACCATTGTGCTACAGTTCTGGATGCCTTGCTAGTCACATTATCAGACGCCTTATGGGCACGCGTTGCGTGGCGCTCTACACGATGTTTTCTAATGCTCGTTAGGCTATGGCGCCTGGTAACGCGCGTTATCGATAACGATGTACCGCCCATGTCCTTATTTGGGATTTCTGCCTGTACCGCGGATCCTAACGCAAATCACACTAACGCAGTTTAGTAAACATGCCCCTTAGAGTCTTCTGAGGCAATGGAGGGTTAAGTGACTTGCCCAAGGCCACAAGGAGTACTAATGGGAACTGAACCATTATCTCTTAGTTGCCAAGCCAGTGCTCTAACAACGAGGTTACTCCTCCACTGCCAGGAGAGTGGACTTCCCGAGGAGGGCTTTATGGAGTGATGAGAGAAGCTTGCAGATATTCTGCAACTGAGTCCTGGCACATCAGTTATTCCACCTCCCCCCCTTCTCCTCTTCACCTTCCTTAGTGCCCTCCCTCGCCCCCCCCCTTCTCCTCACAGAAACTAATCTAATATTGAATTGATGTAATTCATTATCTGTTACCAGTAAGAAGTACACCAATCCCACTTTCCTGTAAATTTTCTCTGTAAATAGTTAAAAATGGTCTATCCCAGTACCGCTTTATGTAAATAGTTCGAGGCGACACCTCAACTACCTTGTTCTATGTATAAAGTTCATAAACATTGTTCCATGTAATTGTTCTGGTTTATCGTTATGATGTAAACCATCCCTGATCTCTAGAAGGGGCGGTATAAAAATTTGCACAAATAAATAATAAATCAGTACGCTCCCATTTTAGAGGATCGGGTCGGGCTGAGTCTTTGTGGTTTGAATCAAAGGGGTCGGGGTAAAAAGGGGGGGGGGACCGGGGGGGATGGGGGGGGAGGTAACATGGGATAGGAGAGTTCCTGCAGGGTACCGTAATATGTCTGTTACTCACTGTGCTTTTGAGGCAGTGACTTCGCATATTCCCCAAAAGTGCTTTCCTTTCTTCTCTCCTATTTCTCTTTTGTTTTTTTTTTTTGGGGGGGGGGGGGGATTTTCTGGTATTTTTGGCTGTTGGGCTTTGTTGTGGGGTATCCGGAAGCATGCCCACTGAATATGGCATCCTCTGTATGTCAATGTATTTCCTTTTCGCTTAAGTGTTTGCTTGAATCAACAAGATTTAAACATAAAAGGGCATACCCATAAAACAGGGGGGGGGGGGGTTATTCTCTGTAGTGGATAGAAATATTGATGTTTATTATGTTTTCCTATGTATGCTGTATACACTGTTTCCTATGTATGCTGCTTACAATGTTCCATTATGCTTTGATTTACAATGGTCCCATATGTAAGCTGCTTTTAATGTTTTCATCTGTTTAAAATGAATAAAAAAGATTTAAACATAAACTGAAGTACATGCGGAAACTAATAGGGGAAGTTTGCTTTGTTGCACCTTAGTAAAGCCATTAATAAGTGTAATCCTTTATGGGATATTTGGTATCTAGTCAGTCCAACTATACTGGGTAAGGTGGCTGCCATCCCCCAGCTAAACTGTAAGGGGGTCATTCTGTACCACGAACAGCGGGGATGTATTCTAGGCAGGATGTACATCCCCACTGTTCATCCCCCTGTTGCTACAGATGCTTAGGCTCCCTGTATGAACAGCACTGTTGTACAGGGAGCCTTAGATGGGGGCAGGAGGGGGTGGTTTGGAGGCAGAGCGAGGGTGGGGCATGGGCGTCCCGTGACCCTGGGCGTGCAGGGATGATTCTGAGGTAGGCCCTGTATGTCCAGGGCCTTCAATATAGACGGGGGACTTATTTCACCTTGAAGGTGGAATAAGTCTCTCTGGATGGCAGGTGATTACAGTGAGGGACCCAGAGGAGCAGCTGAGAGGGCGCAGGGGGTTCCCTGCAACCCAACACAGGCCTTGGAAGGCCAGATTGGGGGTCAGGCTGTGAGGAACTAGGTTGGTTTTCTGTGGCTGGAGATCGTGGCTCCTGAATGGATCCACAGTGCCTTATCAACGGGTTGCCATGGCACTGTGGCTCCATTCAGGAGCCTGGCTGAGTTAGCTGGGTATGTGGCTGGGCATGCAGCTGCTCAGAATTGGGGCTGGCCTGCACGTCCAGGCCGGAGATCCGATTCTGATCCCGCAGGCACGTCTAGCCCCCGGGGGATCAGAATCGGGTGCTACTGCTTCACACCCCGATTTTGCCCGACTGCACAAGGGGTTGGATGGCCAGAATAGAATTGGCCTCTATGGCAACAGTACAACAAAAGTCTTCTAGGAATGCACATCAGAGCAGTACTAACAGTTGCAGCAGCAGAAACAGAAAAAGCAAGCATGTCTGACCAGGGATAGGCTTTACAAAGTTAGAGTTGGGTGGTATGCAGAGCTGTCAAATCTTAACCTGACAGACTTCTTATCTCACCATTTCATAAGATGCCTTCATCATAATAGGCAACATGGATATAGATCCCAAGACTCCAAGGCAGCAGCAATGCCTTTTTCCTAAGATGGTAACCAAGAAGGGGCACAGAAGCCAGCTACAGCCTTATATAAAAGGGTGAGAGGAATAACAGGAAATAAAACTAACAAACAACAGTGTCTGAAAGATGTGCACCCTATCTAGGCCATCAGGGAGGAAAGCGTAACCTACAGTGCCTTGCGAAAGTATGCATCCCCTCGGTGTTTGTCCTGTTTTTTTGCATTACAACCTGGAATTAAAATGGAGTTTTGGGGGTTAGCACCATGTGATATACACAACATGCCTATGACTTTGAAGATGCAAAATATCCTTTATTGTGATACAAAAAATAAGACAAAATAAAAACAGAAATCAGGAGTGTGCATATGTATTCACCCACCCAGAGTCAATACTTTGTAGAACCACCTTTTGCTGCAATTACAGCTGCAAGTCTCTTGGGGTATGTCTTTATTAGCTTAGCACATCTAGCCACTGGGATTTTCACCTATTCCTCAAGGCAAAACTGCTCCATCTCCTTCAAGTGAGATGGGTTGCGTTGGTATACAACAATCTTCAAGTTATGCCACAGATTCTCAATTGGATTGAGGTCTGGGCTTTGACTAGGCCATTTCAAGGCATTTAAATGTTTTCCTTTAACCCACTTTAGCAGTATGTTTAGGGTCATTATCCTGATGAAAGGTGAACCTTCATCCCAGTCTCAAATCTCTGGCAGATTGAAACAGGTTTTCCTCAAAAATTGCCTTGTATTTAGTGCCATTCATCGTTCCTTCAATCCTGACCAGTTTTCCTGTTCCTGCCAATGAAAAACATCCCCACAGCATGATGCTGCGACCACCATGTTTCACTGTGGGAATGGTGCTCTTGGGGTGATGGGAAGTGTTGGCTTTGCAGCACACATGGTGTTTACCATGATGGCCAAAAAGTTCAATTTTCATTTCATCTGACCAGAGAACCTTCTTCTATGTATTTGGGGGGTCCACCACAGGCTGTTGCACAAACTCCAAACATGTTTTCTTATTTCTTTCTTTAAGCAATGCCTTTTTTCTGGCTACTCTTCCAGGCTCTGTGGAGTGTACGGCTTAAAGTGGTCCAGTGGTCAGATACTTCCACCTCCGCTGTGGATCTTGGCAGCTCCTTCAAGTTTATCCTTGGTGTCTTTGAGGCATCTCTGATTAATGCCCTCCTTGCCCGGTTTGTGAGTTTTGGTGGGCGGCCTTCAGTACATAGCAAGTCCCTGATGATTCTAAGGCTGGTTGATCACTTTCAGAGAGGCTTCTGTGGGGAGAAAGAGTAGTTACTCACTTGCAACAGGTGTTCTCCAGGCACAGCAGAAATCAGTCCTCACATATGGATGGTGGTGCCTCAGCAGGGGGACGGAGCGCAGGTTTGCCACTGATGCTGCCATGGCCCAGACGCTGTGCACCATGACCGGGCACTCCAGCAAAAGACCAGCCTGCTCATAAGCGAAGGCAATGCAGTCTGATACCCAATGGACAGAGTCTGCTTGGAGAACACTGTCCCCAGCTGACCTGGGTCATAGGAGACGAACAGCTATGAGAAGTGGCAGTGAACCTGAGTCCACTCTAGGTAGAAGGACAGGGCCCATTTACAGTCCAGAGTATGGAGAGCAGCCTCAGCCCACTGGTGTGGGGCTGTGGAAAGAATGTGGGCAGTACCACCTCCTGGTGGAGGTGGAATGGCGACACCACCTTTCGTAGAAACTTGGAGTGGGTGAAGAGCACAACCCTCTCATTGTAGAATCTTGTGCAAGGTGGATGGGCTGCCAAGGCCTCGATTCACTGACCCTGCGAGCTGAAGTGAGCGCCATGAGGAAGATCATCTTCCAGGATAGATACTTGAAGTGGCATGAGCTGAGAGACTCGAACGGGGGTGCAGTGAGTTTCGAAAGGACTATGTTGAGGTGCCAGGGGGACGGACAGGTAGCTTAGAAAGTAGTAAGCCCCTCAGGAATTGAGTAACAAGGGCTGGATGGAGAGAGGCTTGCCCTCGACAAGATGGTGTTGCACAGAAAGTGCACAGAGATGAACTCTGATGGATATGGACTTGAGTCCTACTTGGGACAGGTGGAGCAGTAGTGGAGTACAAGCTGGACAAAACAGGAGAATGGGTTAATCCCCCTCTCTGCACATCAAACAGAGAACCTTCACCACTTATAGGTGTAGGCCCAGTAGGTGAAAGGTTTGTGGGAAGCAATGAGAATTGCTTCCACCACTCTGGAGAGATCAAAGTGGACCAAGGCTACCCTTTCAGCAGCCAAGCGGTCAGAGATAAAGGACTCTAGATTGGGATGCAGGAGGGAGCCGCCTTCCTGCGAGAACAGACCTGGGTCAAACTACAGAGGGACCAGGGGTACCTGAGACAGGCAGAGGAGCAGCGGGAACCACGGCTGCCTGGCCTACCAAAGAGCCACCAGGATCACTGTGGCCCTGTTTAGCTAGACCTTGAACAGGGTCTTGGCAATCAGCGGCATGGGCGGGAAGGGATAGAGAAGGACCCCCTGTTCACGGGATGAGGAATACATCCATCGCCACCCGTGAGGGGTACAGTTGCTTGGAGCAAAAATGGGCCAGCTGAGCATTGGCTGGGCTGTCAAAGAGGTCCATCTGCGGAATGCCCCAGAGACGAAACAGTCAGCCGGTCATTTCAGGATCCAGCTGCCACTCATGTGGTTGGAGGATCCAGCTGAGCCGGTCCACCAGGACATTTTTCTGGCCTGTAAGGTAGACTGCCTGCAGGAGCAGGATCGCTGCTTTTAGCAAAGGAGAAGAGGCCCACCACCTCTTGGCACAGGAGGAACGATGTTGATGTAGAACATTGCCACCTGGTTGTCAGTCTGGATTAAGACCGCTTGATGTTGAAAGTGGTATTAGAAAGTCCAGAGGGTGAGCGCTATTGCCTGGAGCTCCAGGAGGTTGATCTGCTGGAGGCTCTCCTCCTGTAACCAGCTGCCCTGCATTTGGAGATTGTTGCAATGGACTCCCTAGCCAAGTCTGGAGGCATCCATTGTGAGGATCCTCTGTGGGGTGGGGGTCTAGAAGGGCATCCTGGTCCACAGGTGCTGGAGCTGCTGCCACAAGTCGAGGGAGTCAGCTAGAGAGTGGGTCACAGCCACTTTTTCCTGTAGGCATCCTGTTGCTTGCAACCACTGGGAGCTGAGAGCCTACTGGGCTGGCCTCATGAGGTGGGCAAAGCATGAGACGGGCAGAGGCCAAGGCAAAGGCCAAGGTTTGACCCTGGATGTGTCCTGCAAGGACCTGGGTGCATTAGGCCCTGTCCAGAGGAAGAAAGGCCCTGGTGTCCAGTGTTGCCCCTATGAACTCCAGGTATTGAGTTGGCTGGAGGTGGGACTTTGGGTAGTTTATGATGAACCTCTGGTGTTCCAGAATGAGGATGGTGCAGTTCATCGCCTGGTGGGACTCTGACGTGGTATCACCCTGTATGAGCCAATCATCCACGTATGGGAAGACGAACGTCCTCTGGAGATGGAAGAAGGTGGTGACCACTGCCAAGCACTTGGTGAAGACCCTTGGGGCGGAAAACAGACCGAAGGGGAGGACCCTGAACTAGTAATGGCAGCCTCCCACCATGAAGTGGAGGTATTGCCTATGAAAGGGTGAATAAAGATGTGTATATAAGCATCCTTTAGATCCAAGGAGCGTAGCCAGTCTCCCTGCCAGAGGTATTGAAGCAATGTTCCAAGAGAGAGCACCATAATTTTCTCCCTCACCAGGAACTCACAGATCTAGGATAGACCAAAACCCTCTGGTCCTTTTGGGCACCAGAAAGTAGTGAGAGTAGAACCCTTGCCTTTGAGTTTGAGGGGTATGGGTTCCACCATCCTGTCTACCATGAGATTTGTGAGTTCCTGTTGAAGCAAGTCCTGGTGACGGGGATGTATTGTGAGCTCTCTTGGAAAGAATGGCAGGGGCGTCTGTTCAAGGTGGAGGAAGTATCCCTCTTTCATCACCTGCAAGGCTCACAAGTCGGTGGTGATGGCAGGCCATCAGTGGTGAAGAACACAAGATGTCCCCCGGTGTGCTGCATGGTAGGCCCTTTCAGGGGAAGAGAGGCTATGCCCCAGGAGTCAAAAGTCCCCCTCAGGTTGCACCAGAGGAGAGGACTGCAGTTTAGGAGTCTTAGGGTTACGAAGCCATGCCTTTGTCCCTTGACCTGCTGACCCTGTTGGGGAGCTGGGAAGGCTGGGTTCAGAGGGTAGTTTCCATAAGCCTTCCTCTTTTTTGGGTTAGGGACTTTTTACCCGAAGCCTGGTTCTAGTCATGAACTTGGACTCCAGCTCAGCGACCTTTTCTGTCATGGGTTTGCCAAAGATATTCTCCCCCTGGCAAGGGACATCGACCAGCTTGTCCTATATCCTAGGCCAGGGGCGGCCCAAGGGGGGTGTGGGGCCATGTGCGGAGACTCGGTGCGGGGCCTCATTTGCATAAGTGGCCTTATTTGCATAAATATTTGCATAATGTTACCATACACTAACTTTTAGTAAACATGTCTCTTAATGAGTGTATGGATAAAGAAAGACTAAAAGATTTCTACATTACTATAATCCAGTGCCAACCACCAGGCACATTAGGAACTACTACAAACGCTGCCCATTTAGAACCCATAGCAAACCCGCCGTATCCTGACAGCATTACCAGGACTCACAAAGCACCATACCCTACCTATCAAAAGGTAACACTGCAAATATTAAACCAATACATTTCAGAGAATACTGGGGAAAGAGAACAAGTGGCAATGTCAAATAGGAATTACATAAACAGAATACCTCAGCTCAGTTACACATGCAGAACATAGACCATCACCAAACAAGGAATCACAATTTAGAAACAGGAAGGCAATAATTAAACTGGGAACCCCAAAAGCCAAACTTGGAATGTACAACAACACTGTAGAAATAAAACTATAAATTAATTTCCTCTTGTACCAAACAAAGCGCAGACGTTAATGATGCCCATTTCCCAGAGCTTTCATATTCCAGTTAATAAATTCAAAATAAAGAGATATCTTTCTACCTTTTGTGCATTTTTTTTCAGTTGCAATTGCTCCAGCCACTTTCTTCTGGTTTCTTCATATTTTCTGCTAACTCTCCATCGTCTGCTGTCCATTTGTCCTTTCTTCTCTCTTCTAGTTTTTTTTTCCATTCTCTCTCTCTACATCTGCTTTAACATACTAATCTTTCTCCTTTTGCTCTTTCCTCATTCCTATTTCATCCACACAAATGTTACCCCTCCATCCTCAATCCCCACTTATTCTCCCAATACCCGGCCAATTGTAGATTTTTCATCCCTCCCACACAAAATATTTTTCCCCACTCCATTTTACTCTCCCAGCCCCATCCCATTCTAATCCTCCCCCAACATCAGCTCCCTTCTAGTTCCAGTCTCACCCAGCATCCATTCCCTTCTAGTCCCTGCATCAGCCCATGTCCAGTCCTAGCCCCCCATCAGCCCATTTCCAGTCCTAGCTCCCCCATCCATTTCCAGTCCGAGTCCCTTCATCAGCTCATTTCCAATCCTAGCCCCCCAGCGTCCCATTTCTAGTCAGTTCCTAGCCCCACCATCAGCCCCTGGCCAATCCTAGCTCCCCTCCACTCAGCCCAATTCCAGTCCAAGCCCCCCATGAGCCTACTTCTAGTTCTAGCCACTCTATGAGTCCATTTCAATTCAAGCCCCCACCACAGCCCATTTCCAATCTTAGCTCCCCCAACAGCCCATTTCCAGCCCTATCCTAGCTGCTCCATCAGCCCATTTTCAGTCCTAGCTCCCTTCCCTCACAGTCCATTTCCATTCCAAGCCCCCTCCCCATCAGCTATTTGCAGTTCAAGCCTCCCCTTCCACTCAGCCCATTTCCAGTCCTAGCAACCCCCCAACACATTACCAGTCCTAGCCCCCCATCAACCCACTTCCAGTCCTAACCCCACATCACCCCATTTTCAGTTTAAGTCCCCCCTATAACCCATTACCAGTCCTAACCCCCCATCAGCCCACTTCCAGTACTAACCCCATCAGTCCATTTCCAGTCAGCCCCCCATAGCCCATTGCCAGTCCTAACCCCCCATCAGCCCACAGACAATTACCAGTCCTAACCACATCAGCCCACCTCAAGTTCTAACCCCTCCCCATCAGCCCATTTCCTGTCCTAGCCCCCCATAGCCCATTATCAGTCCTAACCCCCCATAGTCCATTATCAGTCCTAACCCCCATCACCCCATTTCCAGACAGCCCCCATCAGCCCACAGTCCATTACCAGTCTTAACCCCCCCCATAGCCCATTACCAGTCCTAACTCCCCAACAGCCCACACCCCATGACCAGTCCTAAACCCAATCAGCCCACCTCAAGTCCTAACCCCTCCCCATCAGCCCATTTCCTGTCTAACCCCCCCCCCCCCCCATAGCCCATTATCAGTCCTATCCCCCATAGCCAATTACCAGTCCTAACCCCCATCACCCCTTTTCCAGACAGCCCCCATCAGCCCACAGCCCATTACCAGTCTTAACCCCCCCATAGCCCATTACCAGTCCTAACCCCCCAACAGCCCACAGCCCATTACCAGTCCTAACCCCATCAGCCCACCTCAAGCCCTAACCCCTCCCCATCAGCCCATTTCCTGTCCTAGCCCCCCATAGTCCATTATCAGTCCTAACCCTCCATAGCCCATTACTAGTCCTAACTCCCCATCACCCCATTTCCAGACAGCCCCCATCAGCCCACAGCCCATTACCAGTCTTAACCCCCCATAGCCCATTACCAGTCCTAACCCCCCAACAGCACACAGCCCATTACCAGTCCTAACCCCATCAGCCCACCTCAAGTCCTAACCCCTCCACATCAGCCCATTTCCTGTCCTAGCCCCCCCATAGCCCATTATCAGTCCTAACCCCCCCATAGCCCTTTAGCAGTCCTAACCCCCCATCACCCCATTTCCAGACAGCCCCCATCAGTCCACAGCCCATTACCAGTCTTAACCCCCTCCCATAGCCCATTACCAGTCCTAACCCCCCCCCCATCGGCTCATGGAAAATTTAAAAAAAAAAAAAAAAAAGCTGGCTGCTGCCGCTGCCGCCGCAGCAGCAGCAGAATAGAGTGTCCCGCGGGGCCCCCTCTGCCTGGCTGAGCTCTCCCAGCCTGGCTGAGCCCCTCTGCACCGGCTTTCAGATACGCGAAGGGAGAGTGTCTCCCTCGCGTCTCTGTTAAGCCCGCAGGGGCTGATGGGAAGCAGGGGCTGATGGGAAATTTCCCATCTGCCCCTGCGGGCTTAACAGAGATGCGAGGGAGACACTCTCCCTTCGTGTATCTGAAAGCCGGCGCAGAGGAGCTCAGCCGGGCAGAGGGGGCCCCGCGGGACACTCCATTCTGCTGCTGCCACGGCGGCAGCGGCCAGCTTTTTTTTTTTAATTTAATTTCTAAAAAAGCATAATGTTCTTTGCGCCGGGCCCCTTGAAACACGGGGCCCTTTGCAAAAAACATTCTTGCTCAATGGACGGGCCGGCCCTGTCCTAGGCTACAGGTCAGAAAACTGTCGCCAGGCATGGAGTCAGGCACTAATGCCCACAGCTGCTAATCTAGCTATTAATTTGAAGCCGTCATAGGCTGCCGAAGTAATAAACTTGGAGCACTCCCTGACCATGGAGACCAGGATCTGGAACCACTGAAAAGGTTCCTCAGAGAGATCAGCTGCGAACCCAGTGACTTCCTTTGCCATATCCCACAGGTACATGCCCATGTACAGCTGGTATGCCTGGATCCCGCTGATGAACATCAAACCCTGGAAGCACTTCCTGCCCTGGGCATTCTTGGCATGGGACTTCCTACACAGGAGCACCAAGGAGTGCGTTTTCTGACTCTTGGGCCTCCACAAAGCTGACTCCACAACCATGGAGTTGTGGAGCAGTTGAGCCAGGGCTTGGGCAAACTCGATACATTGGTCTCCCAGTTTGAAATGGAGTCTGAGGAAACCTTGAAGGTTCCTTGGGCCTCAGGCTGGAGGTACAACCCGATGGTCTGGGGGTCCCAATGCCCTGGCACTCCGAGTCAGGTGTACTGTGTAGGGAAGTCCTCAGCCCCAACAGAAACCGGGCCCGAAGAGCTTCTTGATGCTGGTGGCGCTCGAGGATAGGCTCCACCTCCTAGGAAGTCCACACAGTGGAGGGGTTGGTGGACAGGATGGATGACCCGGAGAAACCGGGCATCAGAGCCTGCTGTTGGGTCGTGAAGGCAGATAAACTGCGTTCTAAAGCCGCCATCCTGGCCTTGATGCCTGATGGCTCTGCAGCCACTGGCATGGGAGCTGAGGGCTTAAGGGCCAATGCTGGCACCATCGAGGGGTGTCCTTGATGAGGATAGCCTCAGAGGGCCGAAACCAAACCCCGGACGCTGATCGCAGTCTTTCTCACTGGGGCAGCTTCAGGGGCCGCTCCCAGCTGTTTCCCTCAGCCTCGCATCGAGGGCTCCAAGGCCAGGTGGTGTGGAACTTCCCTATGTTCCTGGACTCATCACCTGAGGAGGCCACTGATGACATCAGACTCTTTGAGGGGCATCCCTCTTTAAGGGAGCCCCGGCTCGGTGCTCCATATCCTCGAGGCTCTGAAGTGGCATGGTCACTGCATGAGAAGGGGTCCTCTGTGGCAGCCCTCGAGGGCACTGGCCCCACAGATGACTCTGGAGCCAAGTCGGTCTTATGGAAAATTGACTTTTGCTACTTCTTGTGGTCTCGGAGGGCTGGCAGAGACCACACACCAAGGTATCATGATCTGGCACAAGGCACTGAAGGCAACAGTCATGCAGGTCCGTTTGTGACATATTGTGAGCACAACGGCCACAAGGCTTGAAGCCACTGACCGAGGCTATGATGAGGAAGACAGTCCCCGTGAGGTCAAACTCCCTTGACCTGGCCAGAAAGGGCATAAAAACCCATACACAAAGAAAAAGACCTCCAAAGGAAAAGAAAAAAAGAACATGAAAAAATGTGATGCTGAAGGCAAATGGAATCAAGAGGTGGAAGGAAACTGATACACAACTAGAGAAGACAGATAAAAAACAACTGTTCCGGGGAAAACAGACACGCTTCCGATGGGCTCCATAGAAAAAAGGAGACCGAGGCAAGATGACACCCTTGGGTGGGAAGGGGCCCATGCATGCGTGGTACATCTCCCAAAGGCTTTCTTTGATAGCTGGGAAGAGGTTACCACGAGGGTTCCATCGGCGCCGATGTCACCCATATGTGAAGACTAACTTCCTGCTTGTTCCTGGAGAAAAAGAATTAGTTTGTTAGTAACATAGGATATGATGGCAGATAAAGACCAGTATGGTCCATCTAGTCTGACCAGTAAGGTAGCTAAAGTGGTTATACCCGCCGCTTTGTGCAGGTCACCCTCTATTTGTTGAAATATAAAGGAATATTTAAGTTTATTTTGATTTTATCCTTTTGCTATAAAGTGATCCACTATGTGTGTCTCAAGCCATTTTTAATTCTGTCACTGTATTTGCCCCCACCTCTTCCATCGGGAGGGCATTCCAAGCATCCACCACACTTTCAGTGAAAAAGTATTTCCTGAAGTTTCTTTTTAAGTTTACCTCCTTGCAGCTTCATTAGTAGAGTATGTGTGTGGTTGGTGTGTAAGGCTACCAGATGTTCCTGAATACCACTTGCTTGGCAGCCTTCTGTCCCCTATACGAGTAATGGAGGGGTACAAAAATGTTTATTTTCAATGTATTGATTTGAATATGTCAGTTTTAAGAATTTTTATCCATTATCTCTATATTTTGAACAGTATAGGGGAAATGTACTCCTCTTCCCTCCTCCACATCTTGTTGCTCAAACCTGGAGCTATGGTGTCCTTTCCTCCCTCTTCCCCAAACACTTCAGATATGCATCCCAGATTTGCATGTAACAAATATGGTAACACGACTGGTGTGTGCTTACCTAGAAGTGATCCCCTAGTGATCTGGCCACTATCAAGCTGATCATTTAGGCCTGTAGGTGATAGCATGCACATACATCAGTTATTATGTAGGAGGCATTGCATATAAGCTGCATGCAGTATTGTACCAAACTAAAAATGCACCCTGTGCAACTAATGAATCCAGTGCCCCTCCCCCCCACCCTCATCCAGCCACATTCACTAATTCACTCTTTTTGAGCTTCCTGGATGATGATATCCGCTCCCCCTTCTGTGCTTGTGTCCTGTGCAGCTGCACCTCTTGCACAGCCCTTGGTATTGCTCTGTCTACATGTTCAAGAATGAAAGAACTTTCTCTTTCTGTATGTGGCCTTTCTACCGGCAAGTGGCCTAATAGTTATGTTAGTACAGTCAATTTTTCCCAGGACAATGGAGAAATGTTCCATCTTAAAATATTCTGTCATAGTTTCATATTGCAGATGCACTTGCTTGGGAAAGACAAAATAGTGAGTGTTTCGCCTGAGAAAATCTTCTTGAAACTGAAATATACAAATTGATAGTTGCAGCCCAGGATAACAGATCATGGACAAGATAATTTACATAAAAAATGCCTATGAAGTTCTGATGGCAGAAAATTTCTATAGAGAGAGGCACAATAAAGTAGCACATCTCATTCATTGGAGATTGTAAATACTACATCATCACCATCCTAGAAAAGCACTGGGATTAGGACCCAAAGAGAATTATGGAGAGCGAAGAGGTTATGATTGTTGGAAAGTTTGTTGGTTTCTACAGCAAATGTTCACCTAATGAGGTTTAGAAGAGAAAATTGTTTAATAAGTGATAACATGCACTGCACAGGATACATAAATTGAGAATTGACATGAGATATACAGGCAGAGACTTGCATCCTATGATGGCTACAGACACATGGACAGCTTAACTGCAATCTTTAAACTGCTGTGAAACAGGAACCTGAAACTCTCCCTTAGAGTGTTTCCTCTGGGATATATAGTTCCTTCTGTAAGATAATTTGTACTCTTACCTATACAACAGTACAACTTACTGCCTTTACTGATATATTCCTAGGACAACAAACCTTATACATTTGAAGTGGCATTTCAGAAAAGGTGTCCAAGTGCAACTGGGATGTCCAGAGCAGAATATGAAGAAAAACATGGGGCATGTCTATGTGTCAGCCCAATTTTAGAAATATAGATTCGCCCAATCAGGCATCCATATAGATGTTCCTGCTGTGAAACCGGGGGGCAGAGATGTCCATCTCAATCAAGGCTGCATACAGGGATATCCAGCAGTGTGAAAAAATGAAAACATTATCCCCCATTCCCCATCAGTGTTCGTTGACCAATTATAAAATAAAGGTGATATGAGTTACGGTACCTCCTTCTCAACATCCTTCAGATGTTTACATGACAAAATGATCACTTTCCAGATGGCTGTTCATGCCTGAATTAGGTATAACCTGTGATGTGGCTCGGGATGTCCAGGACATTTCTGAAATCAGACAGGGACATCAAGTTCTTTGGAATACCCCAGTCATACCTCTACCACACCCCTGTCCAATTTGGATGTCCTCATGCTGAGGACATTCACAGACCAGGCTTCTAAAATAGCTCCAAGGATCTCTCTGTGCTTTGGATGTCTATGTACATTTTCAGACATCCTTAAGAACATAAGATATGCTATACTGGGTCAGATCAAGGTCCATCAAGCCCAGTATCCTGTTTCCAACAGTGGCCAATCTAGGTCATACGTACCTAGAAGTTTCCCCAAAAGACACAGGTTCCACAATGCTTGTACTGGGTCAAGCCTTGATATCCTGGGTCCCTTCTTAATAATGGTTTATGGACCTTTCCTCCAGGAACTTGTCCAAACCTTTTCTTAAACCCAGCTACACTAACAGCCTTTACTACATCCTCCGGTAACAAATTCCAGAGTTTGATTACACGTTGAGTGAAAAAAATATTTTCTTTTAAATCTATCCAAGGCATGAATAGAACTTCTAAAATTATCCCATCCCCTAAACCTTTAACTTAAGCTGTCAGATAAACAGCCTGTATCTATTGCATTCTTTTCAACAATTACCACCTAGATGTCCTCATTCCGATCTGGATGCAGGGCTGCTGGACATAGTGGTAAAGTTGAAGATCAAAAAAATGGCATTGATTATAGAGGTGTCAGTCAGTGAATCACATTGAGAGGGAAAAGATCTTAAAGTACCAAGAAATGCAGTCAGAGAACAAGAAAATTTGGCAAAAAGATACCAAGCTATTACCCATCATGTTAGGTGCCATAGACTTTCTTAAGAGGAATTTCCAAGCACACCTTGATAAATTACCCATACATGCTATATTTTATGAACTCCAGAAGGAGGATGTCTTTGGCATGATGCAAGTACTACATCAAGCATTTGAAAGACTGAGCTCATGTTCTACATACCCTGGCTTAGGAATGAGGCTTGTGACTGCCATGGTACAAGCGAAACTAGCCCATTTGGAGAAATTGTTGTGAGACTAACTCAGACTCTCTTCATATGCATGCCCACAGTGAAGATATGCACCATGGGGATCATTCTGACCCACGTTTAGCAAGGATATATGTCCAGGGTGCGCGCACTTTACATTCCCCGCTAAACGCCCGGGTATTATGTTGGCAACTGAGTGCCTCGCATGTACAGCAGAAATGTGTGGGGAACTCAGTACAAGGGCGGGAGAGGGTGGGCCTAGGGAAGTCAGTCCAGAGGCATGACCCTGACCCTGGATGAACAGGACCAATTCCGATATCGGTCCTGTACATCCGAGGTCGGCCATCTACACGGGAAACTTAGATGGGACAACAGTGCAGCATGGCTCCATTCAGGAGTCTGGCTGGGCTAGCCAGGGAAGTGCATGGATGTCTGTAGGCACAGAATTGGGGCACATCCGAGATGTCCATGCCCTATGCCCCAATTCTGCTCCTGCAGTGCCGTCTAGCTCCTGTGGGATCAGATTGGGGTGCATATTTGGCCATCCAGATTTCTGGATGTCCAGATGGTCCGACGTGCAGTCAGAATTGGCCTCCATGCAAATAATGCACATATTATTACACTAGCTAGTACTAGAAAAAGGGACTGTTACTTCTGGAGAGAGATCTGCAATTGTGAGTATATACTTCTGGGAATTTTCTGAAAGGAATTCTTTCTATTAAAGCTATTTAATCTGTGAACCCACTATTTTTTGTTAAATCAGTGAGGGCCTAGTAGCAGCAGATTAAGTTTAAATTTAAAACACAGAAGAGGACTTTCTGGTTACATTTCATACCCAGCAGAGAGCTTATCATTTTAATTTAAGAGTCACTCAGGGCCTAGTATCAGCAAAGTATTTTTGGTTTAAATTTAAAACACAGAAGAGAGCTTTCTGATTAAATTTGGAACCCAGCAGAGAGCTTGTAGTTTAAATTTCATAATAAGTTGGAGCCTAGCAGCAGCAAAGAGCTATAATTTAAATCAAATAAGAATATAGCTTACCTCAGCAGCACAGGACAAGGTACTGTGTAGCAGCCCTCTTTTAATAAGTGTTATTTCCCTCCCTCCCTCCCCACACCCACCCACCCCTGGGATAATCGTAGCTTTATAGGTACTTACACATCTTAAAAGACAGGAGGTGCTCTCAGGTGAAGCTTGTTACCCAAATCAGACATACACTAAGGACCTGAGATTAATTAAGCTTCAGGTGAACAAGGTATATTAAACAATTGCTCATGTGGCACCACCCTGCACTTTGACACCAACAACATAGTGCCCTTCATTAAAAGGGCCCCATGGTGTGACTGCCAATGGGCCACAATGATCACTTATTTCAGAGCTAGAGATGCACATTGCATACATCTCAATGTGCTCCCTGTGTAGTTTTCAATATGCAAAAACAGCTCTCTCCCTGCAAAGGAGCCTTTAACACCTGATCTGAGCAAATATTTCTGTTCTGTGTTCACAGATGAAGGGCCAGGAGCAGGACTTCAGAAAAAACCCACAAAGAGGAATAGACGTGACGGGGATCTTGAGTGATTTTCAGAAGACTGTGTTCATGAGGAGCTAGTTAAACTAAAAGTAGAAAAGGCAATGGGACTGGATGAGATACATAACAGAATATTGAAGGAACTTGGGGACATTTTAGCAGCTCCACTGACTGAATTTTTCAAAGCTTCTTTAGAGTTGGGAGTGGTCCCAGAGGACTGGAGAAAGGCACATGTGGTCCCAATACACAGGAGCGGAAGTAACGATGAGATTGACAACTATAGGCTGGCTCTGTGGTGAGAAAATTATTGGAAACACTACTAAAATAGAGAATAGTGCTGTTTCTAGTGTCCAATGGATTGTGGGATCTGAGGCAGCATGTGTTTATGAGATAAATCCAGTGATGACCTGATGGTGTGGTTCATTATTAGGACTAGGGCTGATAAAATCCAATCAAAAGTGAGGGTCTTAGACTTTAGGAAAACTAGCTTTTTCAAGAAGGAACAATATCTCAAGGAGTCGTTAGTGGAATGGGAACTGCTGGGGGATGTAGAAAAGCAATGGACAAAACTGAAAGGGGATATTTTAAGGACAGAAAACCTTTTGTTGGACAGGTAAGTAAATGTAAAAAGAAAAGGAGGCCTCTATAGATCTCAAAAAAAGTAGCTGAAAAGGTGAAGAAAAAGCCTTTATAAAATACAAGAGATTACAGAGAGAGGAAGACAGGTATCTATATTTGGAAAAACCTAGAGAAGCTAGCAAAGTAGTAAGGAAAGCAAAGATACAAAAAGAAGAAGAAATAGCCAGTTCAATAAAATGGGGGGGATAAGACATTTTTCAGATACGCTTAGTGAGAGAAGGAAGTGCAAAAGTAATACCCACAAATAGGAACAGAAGCGATGGGGATCTCTAACGATTTTCAGAAGACTGTGCTCATGAGGAATTTGCTAAACTAAAAGAAGACAAAGCGATGGGACCAGATGGGATACATCTGAGAATATTGAAGGAACTTGGGGACATTCTAGTGGCTCCACTGACTGACCTTTTCAATGCTTCTTTAGAGTCATGATAGGTCCCAGAGGACTGCAGAAAGGCACATGTGGTGCCTTTACGCAAGAGCGGAAGTAAGGATGAGATTGAAAACTACAGGCTGGTTAGTCTAACTTCTGTGGTGAGTAAATTATTAGAAACGCTGCTAAAAGGGAGGCTTAGTGAGGTTTCTGGAGTCCAATGGATTGCAGGATCAAGGCAGCATGGGTTTAGCAGAGGCAGGTCTTGATTTCTTTGACTGGGTGACGACAGAGATGGACCAAGGGAGAGCCCTAGATGTGATATACTTAGATTTCAGTAAAGCTTTTGACACCATTTGACACAGGTGACTTAAAAATAAACTGAACACCCTAGGGATCGGCCCTAAAGTGACTGACTGGGTTAGAAATTGGTTGAGTGGGAGGCAACAAAGAGTACAGGTAAATGGAGCTCACTCTGAGGAGAAGGAAGTTACCAGTGGTATGCCACAGGGATCTTTTCATTGGTCTTATTCTTTTAACATCTTTGTTAGTGATATTGCCCACGGGCTGTCTAGTAAGGATTGCCTCTTTGTGCATGATACCAAAATCTGCAATAGACACCCAAGAAGGAGTAGATAACATGAGGAGGGATCTAGCTAAGCTTGAAGAATGGTCAAGAATTTGGCAGCTGAAATTTAATGCTAAAAAATACAGGGTCATATATTTGGGCTGCAAAAATCCAAGGGAGCAGTACAGTGTAGGGGTGAATTGCTTCTATCCACAAGAGAAGAGTGGGACCTGGGCGTGATTGTTTCTGATAAACTTAAGGTGGCTAAACAGGTTGAAAAGGTGACAGCGAAAGCCCGAAGGATGCTTGGGTGCATAGAGTGAGGAATGGCCAGCAGAAAAAAGGAGATTATAATGCCTCTGTAAAAGTCTCAGGTGTGACCTCATTTGGAGTATTGTATGCAATTCTGGAGACCATACCTTCAAAAGGACATAAATAGGATAGAGTCAGTACAGAGTGTGACTACTAAAATGCTTAGTGGTCTTCGTTATAAAGCATATGAGGACAGACTTAAAGATCTTAATATGTAATGTGTATGTATGTTAGAGGAAAGGCAGGATAGAGGACATATGATAGAAATGTTTAAATACCTCCGTGGCACAAATGCACAAGAGAAGAGCCTCTTTCGATTGAAAGCAAGCTCTGATACAAGTGGACATAGAATGAGGATGAAAGGGGATAGACTCAGGAGTAATAGGCAGGAATATTTCTTTACGGAAAGAGTGGCAGATGCTTGGAGTAGTCTCCCAGTGGAGGCAATAGAAACAAGGAAAGTATTTGAATTCACAAAAGCATGGGACAAACATAGAAGATCTATAAAGAAGGGATTTTAGCATTTTATATGGAAGGGCAGACTAGACTTTTTCTGCCTTCATGTCTCTATGTTTCTTAATTTGGCAGCTGAGATTTAACACAAAAAAATGCTAGGTCATGCTTTTGGGCTACAAAAATCCAAGGAAGCGGTACAGTATAGGGGGTAAAGTACTTTTGTTCATGAAACAACGGAACCTGGGGGTTATTGTATTGGATAATCTTAAGATAACTAGACAGGTAGAAAAGGAGACAGCAAAAGCCAGAAGGATGCTTGAGTGCATAAGGAGAGGAATGGTCAGCAAGAAGAAGGAGGTGATAGTGCCTCTGCATAGGTTTTTGGTGAGATCTCATTTAGAGTTTCGTGTTCAATTCTGGAGACCATAGCTTCAAAAGGATATAGACAGGATGCAGTCAGTACAGTGGGTGGTTACTAAAATAGTCAGTGGGCTTTGTCATAAGGAATGTGGGGACAGACAAAGATCTCAATATGTATACTTTGGAAAAAGGTAGGAGAGAGTAAATATAATATAGACATTTAAATACCTCTGTGGCATAAATGCACAAGAGGAGAACCTCTTTCAATTGAAAGAAAGCTCTGGAAAGGGGGCATAGGATGAAGGTGAAAGGGGATAGACTAAGGAGTAATTTGTGGAAATATCTTCTTTATAGACAGAGTGGTAGATGCATAGAATAGTCTCCCAGTGGAGGTAGTAGAAATGAAGACTGTCTGAATTAAAGAAAGCATGGGAAAAGTGCAAAAGGTCTCTAAAGGAAGAAAAGGGACCATAGTAGTCAGTATGGAAGGGCAGACTGGATAGTCCATGTGGTCTTTATCTGCTGTCATGTTTCTATGTTTCTGTTTCTTTTCTTGAGATCCTTTAGCTATGACCAAAAAAATATAGGAGCAAATAGAATGAGAGAGAAAGATCCCAATGTCCATCATGGGTGGCCTATTTCTCTCCAGGTGTGAGGTAATAAAAACCCTTTGCTATCAGAATTTTACGCTTTGTGCTGTAGCCACATTTTGTAAAATTAAGGTAGTTGTTGTGTCTGTAGCATTTCCCTTTGGAGGTGATTCCATGTACCCAGGTCTATCCTTATATGGTCCATAGTAGCTTAGTTCATGCCTGCTGAATCTCAACATTTAGGACCTCAGTGTTGTTCAGCTCTGCATTCTACAGATGCCTCCCAGTAAATTAGTAAAGATAACTTTGTTTTTCCTTCTCATCTGGGTATAAGACGTATACCAATTTACCTATTTTTTTCCCTCCAGAAATCAATTTTCTCATATCTGTGCAGAGATGTGCCTAATGCTGCCTCCAGGACATCTTGTAACTCTGTTGGCTTAAGGGTTGTACTGGCACAGAAGGCCATGCAAGGCTTAGGATATATGCCCTGTCTTCTTCTGACGGTGGGGTGGAAACAAGTGCATCTCTTGTACCACAATGAGCTCCATCAGGAGCTCATTGTCCCTGCAGGCAAAGTTGGGTCTCTCCTCCATAAGGCCATTTTTCTGATGTCTTCATGCAGATGCAGAGCAATGTGCATATATTTTATGCACATATAAGTTATGTGTGTACTTTATTCATTATGCGCACAAGTTCAAGACAGAGATAGGTATATTTTAATTTTATATGTTCTGGGCCCTCTGCAGGACCTGTTATAAAATACTAGCCTATTTTAAGGAAACTTCCATAGAACATAAGTAGCTTTCAGGCACATGAAAGAAAGAAATCCCTGATACAGCTTTTAAAGCAAAATGCTGGCCACCGTCAGTTCTTGGACTCATTATTTTAATCCTGTGTTTGGACAGGCATCTGGACAGCTAATGTGTGCATCTTAAGAAGAATGAGGAAAATGATGACATCAACAAATGAAGTGTTTTTTCTACTTGATACCAGATGCAGTTTTTCAATATAACATTGCAGGTTCCAGACAAACTTGCATTCACTTGATTAAATATGATGGAATGAGTTTTGCATGATTTTTTTTTTTTAAGATTTGTTGCAAGAAATTTTTCTGAGGAAAAAAATCTTATTAAAACATTTTAAAGGGAGAAGGGTTTTTTAGATCTATAAAGGAAAGCAAAGTTATGCTTTAAAATTGGATTAAGACCATTTTTACCATTTATGAGAGTAATATTTTAAAGGAAAGCCGAGTTTAAGAAGGCAAGTAGGCACTTAGGTGCTCTTCTATAAAGACATATAGGTGCCTAGGTGACTTAAAACAAATTTATTTTATTTTTTATTACTTTTATAATAATAACAAAGAAAAAAAGGAAATATCATCACACCTGACCAAATTTACAGAAGAACAATGCATTTTAAGTACATTAAAAAAAGGAAACATTTCATCAAATGAGAAAAATACAAAAGAAATTGTACATTACAATGCAGAAACCCCACAGATAATTAATTTAAGGGAGAAGCATAAATGCAAATTATCCAAGATACAGTAAGTAGAAAACAATCTACACACATAGGTTCACAAATCATATGTGCCCTTTATATACACCCAGACTGGGATTCCAAACAAAACTAAGCTGACTGCTTTAACTATTCCTGAACAACAATCAAGGATTTCAGTTATGGAGGGTCAGGGAAATGTAATCCTTATCTTGAAAGTTGACATGACATTTCCTAGGATATCTTAGATAGTCATCCCTCCTGCCAAGGCTCTAGGCCTCAACTGTAGGAACTTCATTCTAAATTCCAAGGTCCGTGGAGAAAGATCCAGAAAACCTAACACCCTCTCTGTATGAAAATTGATCAACTGCTCTTTTAAAAAAATTGAAAAAAACGTATTTCTATCTGAAATACTTGAAAAGGTAGCAACCATCGTAGCACGAGTAGCAGGTTCCTCAGACGTTTCAAGCAACCAAGTAAAATCCCTTCCCTTACGAAGAAATATTATCTGAAACTTCTTTTATAGAAGCAGGTATATAATATACATTTTCAACAGCAGAGAGAGCATTCCAGTCAAAATGTAAAGTATCAATAAGATAAGATTTAAGCATCTCACAAGCAGAAATCAGAATGCAATAAGGAAAATTTAAAAACCTCAGATTATACCTCTGAGCATTATCCAGCATCTCAACTTTATTATCAAATAGAGTTCCTTTAACCAAAGCATTACTAGAAATTCTAACTGTTCTGTCTTCTTAATATATTGTGACACGGAAGATCTGCCCTGTGCCTTAAAAATACAGAAATCTGCTGTGTATAGCTCAGATTCTGACAGGCAGGTAGATCAGAAGCTTCCTAGTTACCATAGGCAACCAAAACAAGCTGAGACACGAGGTCTGCAGTCACGCCTAGTTAGCAAACACTCCCCAGTTGATCAGGAAAACAGTTTTCACATGGGCAAGAAAACGCCTCTAAAGCTGTATAAAAAATGTCCAAAGCAGACAGAGTTAGACCAAGAGCAAGACCGAGACGGAGACAGAGACCAGGAAGCTGCAGGAGCTTGGCAAGTTGGAGGAAACTTGCAGGTCTCAGACGGAGGCTCAGAGTACTCTTATACTGACTCTGAACTGCCTGAACCTTGGAGCAGAAAGCCACGGAGGAATTATCAAAAGGAAACAAAGTTACCTTCACCAAGAGAGGTTAGTTACAGGAAACACTCACCTCTGAAGCAGTGTGATTTTCCCAGGCACCGAGCTCAGTGGAAGGAACGTGAGGCAGTTGGTAACAAGCCATATATATTTGAGAAGCAGAGCTGCTTAAAATACTTACAACCCTGTGAGAGGGAAAGTAATCCTGTTGAGTATATCTGTATGCTTGATGAGGATGAATGTATGCTCCTAAAACCCTGCAGGAGACTTCCAAAAGAAAAGTCTTCCATTACCAGAACAGGACAGTGCTATGAGTTGCCGTCAAGTACAAGAGGCAGGAGGTTTAAAAGTTACAAGGAAAAAGCTTGTTTAGACAGAGCTGTTTCTCCGTCCTGCTTTTACAAGCTGTGTGATAAGTATCTGCCTTATTGTGAAGAGGGCTGTCCTGAGAGCTCAGAGAGAGAGACTGAATTGAGGAAGTTTCAGACTTTCTGTCCTAGAGAAAATACTGTGTTTGATGAACCGATGATTACAGAACCAAGTAGTTTAACTCCATGTGTTGAAGAAATGGATTGCTCTTTATTGATGGCTGATATCAGTTCTTCTCTACGTTAGCTAAAGACAAGAGTGCCTTGTAGAGAGCTGGAAAGCATAGAAGAGACTGGCAGCATATCAGCTGATTCTGTTTAATGTAATTCATGATTTTTGGTTAAAGCAAGAAGCTATATTTTGTTTTCTTCTTCAGTTGGCCAGAGGCATGGCTGTATTTTAAGTTCTTGTGTTTTGTGCTACTTTTGAAAATCCAACCCCGGGAGGGGAATAAAATCCTTGTTGAAAACCTGACTACTCGGACTCGCAACTACTACTTTTCATAAAGATAGGTCAGGCCCAGCAATGTGACTGGCTGCCTACGCCACAGTTCAGCCACTGCTGGTGACAATATATATCCAAAGTTTGTTGATTAAGGCCCATCTCATTCTCAAGGCTAAACAGCTTAGAAACTGTCTCTCCCGAGAACTTACACAACTGGGATAAACAATTAGTCAAGGTAGATGCCATTTGCAACTATAAATAAATAAATAAATGTCAAATTTACAGATTGGTAACCTCAGCAGGAGGGACATTAGAAAACTGAAGAATATTAGAAAAAACAACAGGTTTCAATAAGGTACTAATCTGAGAAATGGACTCCGTTCCCTTGGTGGCTGAAGTTTCAAAACCAGTAGCAATTTCAATAGGGGATGAGACCAACGGGGATGGAGTTGCAGGCAAAGGCTGCATATGAGTGATATCAGAAACAATGAGGGTTGAAATTAGCCTCACAGAGGTATCACCACACTCTTTCGACCCTAAACCACTCGCACCTCCTGTTTGACAGGGTGGCGAGCGTAATAATATAGTAACAAAGTATATGATTGCAGATAAAGACCAGCATAGTCCATCTAGTCTGCCCAGCAAGGTAGCAAGTGTAGGTACACCTGCCGCTCCGTGCAGGTCACCCCTATTTGCTGAGATATAAAAGATAGTTAAGTTTATTTTGATTTTATCATGTTGCTATAAAGGGATCCATGCCATTTTGAATTCTGTCACTGTATTTGCCCCCACCATTTCCATCGGGAGGGCATTCCAAGCATCCACCATCCTTTCAGTTAAAAAGTATTTCCAGAAGTTATAGTTTCCCCATCTTTGAAAAATGTTTGTTCATTAATACTCTAAGAATTTAAAGGTCTGTATCATATCTCCCTGCCCCTCCTCTCCTCTAGTGTATTCATATTTAGGTCTTCAAGTCTCTTCTCATAAGTCTTCTGTGCAGGCTCCAAATCATTTTGGTCACTGTCCTCTGAACGATTTCCATTCTTTTTATATCCTATGTGAGATATGATCTCTAGAACTGAACAAGATGTTCCAAGTGAGGCCTCACCAGCAACTTGTATGGTGGCATTAGTACCTTCTCCTTTCTGCTGGTAATTCCTCTCTGTATGCAACTCAGCATCCTTCTGACTGCACGCCTTGTCACACTGTTTCATCACCTTGAGATCCTCAGAAACAATCACTCCAAGGTTCTTTTCCTGGTCTGTGCACACCAAATTCTTGCCCCCTATCACATACAGTTCCCTTGGATTTCTGCATCCCAAGTACATGACACTGTACTTTTTCACATTAAATCTTAACTGCCAAGCATTAGACCATTCCTCCAGCTTTTGTAGCTCTTTCCTCATGTTATCCACTCCCTCAGGGGAGTGCACTCTGTTGCAGATTTTCATGTTATCTGCAAAAAGACAGACTTTTCCATTCAGTCCTTCAGCAATATCACTCACAAATATATTGAACAGTGCCGGTCCCTGAACCGATCCCTGGGACACGCCACTAATCACCTTCCTTTCATCCGAGAGCTCCGTTTACCATCACCTTCTGTCATCTGTCAGTCAACCAGTTTCTGATCCAGTTCACCACCTTGGGACCTATCTCCAGGCTGTTCAGTTTATTGATAAGCCTCCTATAAGGAACTGTATCAAAGGCTTTGTTGAAATCTAGGTATTTCACATCCATCGCATGCCCTTGATCCAGTTTTCTGGGACATAAGTTCTCAGTCACCTGCAAACCCACAGATCAAACCATCTCCAACACGTTGCTATGGTCTTTCAGCCCCGCCTCCACAGAACACTTGGAGTACATAATCCATAGCCTCAACACCACAACATCTCCATTGGACCCATGCCCAGTAACCTGGTTTCAAACCACATGAGCAGAGCTTGCCCCAGTCCTTCATAAACTAATCTCAACTTCTTTCATCCAAGGATATATCCCTACATGCCTAAAAACAGCATCCATCCATTCAATCCTCAAAAACTCTAAGCTCGAGCCAAATGACCCAAGTTCTTACAGACCTATCTTCAGCTTATTCCTTATTACAAAAATTATTGAGAAAGTACTCCTGCACCAATTGCAAGATCATGTTGATGCAAATGCTCCCTTGGACATGCAGCAACTTGGATTCCACAATTACCACAGAGTAGAAACCTTGCTAATCTCACTAGCAGACAGACTTCTCAAATGCATGGAAAATCCCATTCTCATTTTTCTGTACATTGCAGCAGCGTTCGACACCATATGCCATGATATCCTCCTGCACCATCTATAAAATATAGGAATCCATGACACTGCCCTAGAATGGCTTCACTCATACCTCACAGATCACAACCAGTATGTGGAAATTGGCCAAAAAACCTCCAATCAAATCACACAAACAAAAGGAGTCACTCAAGGCTCTGCGCCGTCAGCGTTATTGTTCAATATCTACATATAACCAATATCTACATATAACCATATAACATTATTGTTCAATATCTACATATAATCAGTCTGCGACATCAACATGCATTTAATGTACACTACCACTTGTACACAGATGATATCATGATATACTCACCCTTTACCATCACTGACGCAAACTACTCAACAATAACAAATGGCTTCAATGCCATAAACCAATGGATATCAGAACATCAACTCAATATCAACCTCAAGAAACCAGAGGTCCTATTCCTCAGCAAAAAACAATCATTTCACCCCCCAAAGTCATTAAAGATTGACAATGCTGACTTGGAGGTAAAGTCAGAAATGAGAAACCTTGGTGTTACCATTGGTCAACACCTTACATTTCAACTGCTCATAAACAAAGTAACTCAATGCATTTACAACAAGATACAGACACTCCAATACTTACAGCACCTTCTTGAGACACATGATTTTAGAACGATCTTCCAAGCCATGATACTGCCACACTTCGATTTCTGCAATGCTATTCTACAAGGTATCCCAAAGAACTCCTTACATCCACTACAACTTGCCTAACATGCAGCTACACTAATTCTGATGTGTTCACCTCGGCACAATCATATCACACCCATCCTAAAAGAGCTACACTGGTTATCCCTCCTCACCCAAATTAAGTATAAAACACTATCAACAGTATTCAAAATAATCCATCAGTTATCCTTTCAATATTTACAATCCATGATAACAATGACCGCAGAAAATCACCAAAGAAGAAGTAATGCAACAAACATGCTAGTCCTACCACCTGCAATGACCAAGAGCAATCAGACAAGCTGTGTTCGAGTATTTTCTCTACATGCCCCTCAACTCTGGAATGCCCTACCATCCCACAACAGAGACTCTCATAACCTTACAACATTCTGGAAGTTGCTAAAGACCTTCCTGTTCAAGGAACATTTCAATGGGATTACATAACCCGACCCTCATCTGAACTCAACCTTCACACACCTTCCCCTCCCCTTCATCCCTCTCCTCCTCCTGCCCCCTTAGCTTAAGCTGAAACTATGGATTGTAGTCAGCCACAAGCTATCTTGTTTACATTGGGCCTAATTCTATTCACGATGTAGATCTCCTTTGTATGTCCGGGCTGACCCGGACGCACAAAGGAGATTGTGATTCTGATCCCGCGGGGCACGAATTACGAACAGCACTGTACGTGCAGGTTGGGACTGCAATTCAGTCCCAGCCTACAAGTACAGCACTAGCCTGGTTAACTCAGCCAGGGTTTTTAAATAGAGCCATGGCGCCATGGCATTCTGTTGCCATGGCACCACGGTTCCATTTAAAAGCCATGATGCCAGTGGCTGCCCCAAAAAGTTAATTCCCCAAAGCCCGGCCCCCAATCCAGCTTCCTAAGGCCAGGGTCTGGCTGCAGGGGATTAACTTTGTCTCCACCAGCCCCTTCCGCGCCCCGGTTTGAAATAAAAAAAAAAGTCCAGGGAGGTTATTCCACCCCGGGGGAATTTGCCGGCCCTGGATGTACAGGGCCAACATTAGAATCGGCCCTGTATATCCAGGGCCAGTGACCACCCGCCCCCGATTAACTTCCCTGCACAACCGGTGGGGAAGTTATTTGGGGGCTAATAACCCCCATTGTATTTAGTGGAATAACCCCTATTGTGTTTAGTTTAATAATGAACTATTCAATATGTATCCCTTAGAATTCTTGGTATCTCTAGTCTCCATGCTCTCTCCTTCCTTGTCATTGGCAATGTTGTTCAGCCATGTTACACCAGCTTTGCATCGTTATAATATTATAATGTAAAATTGTTCCATGTAATTTTGAAATTCTGTTCTCTGTAAACTGCATTGATCCTCAGAAATGCAGTATATAAGAATAAATAAATAAGAAGACTTCTTCTACTACTTGTCCTACTGAACTATTTGGGGGGTTCTCACCCACTGTAACAAAGGAGTCTTTAGGCCCTGAAGCACCTTGGACTGGACCCCCTTGCTCATATTCTGGATATTTTTCCCTTTCCATTTTTTGTACTTCATAAGGTGGAAAGCTTAATAATACCTGAATCTCCCAAATAGTCCAACCTGCAATGAGTAGTCTTAAACGTCTCCTCAGTTGGTTCCAAGGGGCTCCAAAGTGGCATACCCCTTTGGTCACGCCTCCACGGGCCACATACCACAACAATGAGAAGTCTTTTATATTAGTTCTTCCAGTCGCACCTCTGACATCAACAAGCAGCGACTCACTACCGAGGCCAAGAAGCAATGCTGCTGAACCCCCAATGGCAATAGGGCAATCCTCTGCAGCAGAAGGTAGACCGGTAAGCTTCCCCGATGCTTATATGTCTTCATAAAATACTAGCATAAGCAGCAGAAATAGGGTCAGTATTGCAGGCACCTGAGACCAGGTGTAAATGTCTGCCCCCAGATTATTAAAATACATGCATAGATTAATGCATTTTACAATCTATGTCCATACTTGCAAATTCTACCTTCTTTGTGCTCAACCCCTGCCCTACCTCTACCTATCGGCAAAGTATGTGCCATCATCTCAGTGCCCATTTTTACACCTGTTGGAATTTTATACCAGGCTATTTATACTTGCATGTGCTACTTAAGTGTGAAAATGACATAGTAAAGAACGGAAGAAAAAGACCCGCATGGCCCATCTAGTCTGCCCAGTAAGGTGATTAGGGTTCTAATTGCTGCTCTGTGCAGGTTACCCCTACACTATGCTTTTACTTTGGGTTGTACCTTGTGCTCCATGCAGGTTCCCCCTCCCGGCGCCCGCCCCATGCCCATTTTGAAGTGTAAAAGTCATTTTAAGTTTTGATTTGAACAAGAATGCTCCTCTTGCTATATACGGATTCTCTATGTTTATACCATATTTTTTTTAATTCTGTCACTGTTTTTGTTCCCACAACCTCCAGTGGGAGGGCATTCCAGGCATCCACCAGCCTTTCCATTAAAAAGTATTTCCTGATGTTGCTTTTAAATTTGCCTCCTTGCAGCTTCATTTCATGTCCTCTAGTTCTATAGCATTCTCATCTTTAGAAAAGGTTTGTTTGTTCATTAATATCTTTCAAGTATTTAAACATCTGTATCTCCCCTTTTCCTCCTTTCCTCTAGGATACACATATTCAGGTCTTCCTCTTCTTACATGGGTTCTGGTGTAAATCATCGATTCGCTACCTGGGAGTCATCATAGATCAAGAACTGACCTTCAAAGATCACATAAAGCAGACCGTCAAATCCATCTACAACAAAATAAGAACTCTGAAACCATTAAGACCTCTACTCTCCCCGAATGACTTCAGAACAATCTTCCAATCCCTTGTAACACCACATTTTGACTACACTAACGTCATCCTGCATGGTCTACCCAAGAGCACCCTCAACCCACTTCAATTGGCAATAAACTCAGCAGCCCGCATACTCTGCTGTACATCCAGAAGAGACCACATCACCCCCATACTAACAGATCTTCACTGGCTACCCTTACAAGCCAGGATAACTTACAAAGCGCTATTATTGTCCTTTAAAGCAATCAATCAAATAGCCCCACCCTCCCTCTCCTCACTTCTTATCAACACCCCCACAAACAGGCTGAGAAGATCTGCAGCCGCTAATACCCTCATTGTACCAAAAGAGTACACTAAATGTAACCAAGCAACCAGAGACAGGGCCTTCACCTTATTCGCACCAACCTGCTGGAACAATCTACCTCCACATATCCGATCAATAAAAGACCTCTCTCAATTTAGGAAGACCCTTAAACACTACCTATTCTGTCTTCACCTTTTAGGCCCTAACACTACACCCCCTCCCACCATCTCTCAAATCACTCACACAGCCTCAGACATTCCAACAACATAGTCCTGTCAGAACACGAACCAAACTCTCTGCACACCCAAATTCATGATCCCATTGTAACCTGAACTGTAAATTAGCCACAGATTAAATTCTGTTTGTATATAATTTGTATATAGTTTCCCCTAATATCTCCAAGTTACTGACCCTGTTATAATGTAAACAAAGGATTGATCCAATGCAAAAATTTGTTGACTGTAAACTGCGCTGGTACCAAAAGCGCGGTATATAAGAACTGTAAATAAATAAATAAACTCCATACAAATTTGGTCACTTTCCTCTGAAATGATTTAAGTTTTCATATATCCTTAGCGGGATACAGCCTCCAAAACTGAGCTCAGTACTCGAAGTGAGGCCTTATCAATGACCTGTACAGGTACATTATCACCTCCTGTTTCGAAGTCAATGCTGACTCCTGGCGACCCAGCAGTCCCTGGATTTTCTTGGCAAGGTCTGACTTGAAGTAGATTGTCAGGGCTTTTCAGCTGATTATGCCCTCTTTATGCAGCCATTGCCTTTTCACATTCTTTCTTCACCTTCAGATCCTCAGACACTACACACCCCGAGGTCTCTTTCTTGGTCCATGCACACCATCCTCTCACCTCCTATCGCTCCTTTTAATTTCTGTACTCCAAGTGCTTCACTTTGGACTTCTTTGCATTAAATCTTAAAGCACCAAACATTAAACCAGGGCTCGATAATGCCCAGGTGCCAGGTCACCATGGCAACCAGAAATTTATACCTTGTGCCTGGGATTTGTTCTGCCCTCCCCCCGATCATGGGGAGAAAACCCCTCCTGTTCTGTCTGCGAGAAATTGAATCCCCATGGGCAGAACAGAAGTGATCTTCGACACAATCAAGGCTTAGATGCAGCAGACAGTATGCAGGGATATGATCCCGTGGGCTGTCTGCTGCATCTAAGCATCGATCATGGCAAAGATCCCTCCAATTCTGCCCATGGGAGATCGGATCTCTACAGGCAGAACAGGAGTGATCTTTGAGGAGATCGGGACTTAGATGCAGCAAAGATCCCTCCTGTTGGGGATCAGAGTTTTCAGAAAAATAAAAAAGTAAGATGGGAGAGAGGCAGCAAACATTTAAAGGGGCAATACCTTTAAAAAAAATAAGGAGGATGGGGGAATGGAGGACAGGGGGTGGGAGTTCTGGGGGGAAGGGAGAAGGGGAGAGAGTCCAGAAGGGGAACAGAGAGTGAGGAGGGGTCGATAAGAACATAAGAACATAAGATCTGCCATACTGGGTCAGACCAAGGTCCATCAAGCCCAGTATCCTGTTTCCAACTGTGGCCAATCTAGGTCATACGTACCTAGTAGTTTCCCCAAAAGACACAGGTTCCACAATGCTTGTACTGGGTCAAGCATTGATATCCTGGGTCCCTTCTTAATAATGGTTTATGGACCTTTCCTCCAGGAAGTTATCCAAACCTTATTTAACCCCAGCTACACTAACAGCCTTTACTACATCCTCCGGTAACAAATTCCAGAGTTTGATTACACATTGAGTGAAAAAATATTTTTTTTATTAGTCTTAAATAGTTTACCCTGTAGCTTCATTGCATGTCCCCTAGTCTTTCTATATTCTGATAACATAAACAATCAATCTACGTTTTGTAGGCAGGGTTCACCTACAAAGCATCCCTAATTATCACCAAGATTGCCTGGGCACATGGGAGCTGTACACCAGGAAAATAAAAACTCAGATCACAGTCACTTGTCAGCAAAACTCTTTTATTCGGTACAAGCAAAAAGCTGCAAGCACAGATATACAAGTGTCTGTCTCAGGAATCTGAGTGCAGGCAACATTCTCTGACAGGCATTTTAGAGACTGTATTTTATTCATATTAATTTGGCTATTGGTAGACATGGGTAATTTGGGATCTTTAAGTTCTGTCTGTTCCATACTTGAGGGCATTTGGGCTACTTTACTCTTTTTTGGAACCTCTCTGCTTTTGGTAGTATCCTTCAAGAATACATTCTTCCGAACCATGCGCTCTTGGGCGACTGTGGGAGACTGTCGGGCGACTGATGTGGAGAGGGAAGTGTGCAAGGTGGAGGTTAAATGAATGAATGTATTGGGACATTCATTTATATTGTCACAAGCACAACGCCCGAAGCCATTTGCCTCTAGTGGTCGAGGGACATGGTGGTTGAGGATTCCTTCTTCTATCAGTTCCTAGCAACCTATTTCTTTGTGTTGGTTTCTGGGAAGTGTAGTACTGCTAAAAATATGTTGGTGCTTTAAGTAGAAGGTTTGTAGTTGAGGTAACCGAGGGTAAGGCTTGTAACAGAAAGTTTATTTCCATAACACAAAACACAGCAGGTTCAAGGTATCATTTACAGGATTACAACTGTAGGATTTGCTTAAGGTACAGCAAATAATGGCAAACAAACCAAAGAACAATCACAATCAAAGAACATAGTCTCAAAATGGGCCTGCACCTTAATGTAAAGAAGACAAAGATCATGACAACTGGCATAATCAACAGGTTCATCGTTGAAGGAGAAGAAATTGAAATCGTGAACAACTTTAACCTACTTGGATCAACTATCAATAAAGAAGCAACAAGCAGTCAAGAAATCAGACGACGCATTGCTCTTGGCAGAATGGCTATGAAAGACCTAGATAAGATTCTCAAGAGCAGAGATGTCTCTCTCCATACAAAGATTCGACTTGTTCAAGCCATGGTATTTTCAATAACATCATATGGATGTGAAAGCTGGACAGTGGAAAAGACAGACAGGAAGAAAATTGATGCCTTTGAATTATGGTGCTGGCGGCGAATACTATGTATACCATGGACTGCCCGAAGAACAAACCAGTCGGTACTAGAAGAGATCAAACCTAAGCTTTCTTTAGAAGCTCAGATGACAAGACTTCGACTTTCATACTTCGGACACATCATGCGAAGAGAGAGATCATTAGAGAAAGACATCATGCTTGGCAAGATAGAAGGTCAACGCAAAAGAGGAAGGCCAGCAATGAGATGGATTGCTACAATAACAGCAGCTACGGGTACCAGTCTGTCAACAATGAGCCGCCTGACTGAAGACCGAACACAATTTAGGATAGCTATCCAGAGGGTCGCCATGAGTCGACTCCGACTCGACGGCACTTAACAACAACTTGCAGAAGCAATTGCCTTTAGAAACTAGGCTGCCACTTTCCTGTTTAGTCCTTGTTAATCAGAGCATAAAGAAAAAAATTCAGGCTTAATTCTTCTACAGCAGTTTGGTTTCTGCCAGCCTCAAAACCTCTCTAGGCTGCATTTCTACGTGAAACCAAACTTAGAACAAAACAAACATTCCAAGCTGTTATCAAAACTCTTAGCAGGCTTTTCATATAGGAGAGGAGCAAGCAAAAACTCTTATAGCAGCTAACTTGGCTTTTCTTGCCGTTACACAGTTCAAACACAGGTGACAAACAAGCATGAATCAGAGCTTCCTGATCAGGCTTACGTTGCAGTAAATTTCCCTTTTAAAACAGACAGGAATTTACCTCCACACTGCTTCTGCCATATGGTTAACTTCCAAGGAGAATTACTTCTTTCAAGGCTAGCTTTTCCTCAAGACCTCCTGTCTAGAGCTTGGCATAGAGAGCAATCCATAAAGCAATCTTCTTCCCCCACTCTGACACTGTTTCTCCCAACTGCATGGGTTTTGACTCACCGACCTGGTCAGACTGCTCAGCTGACAACCTCTCTGGTGGTCTGAAAGCTTCTCCACTTCCTGGCCCCCACCTCTGTTGCCAACCTGTTGCAGGGAATTCAGCTCTCTCAGCTCTGGGTAGCTCAGCTCTTCTCCAAGAATCCACTCCTTCTCTCTGCTTCTGTCTCAGCTGATCTCCCGGGTGCTCTCCTTCTCGTCTCTCCCTCTCTGCATATCTAACCCAGGCTTATACCTCCATGGTCTTAACCCCACCTCTTTCTTTTCCAGGTGTTGGTAATCCCCCTACCTTCTGATATTAGAATAATCAGTGCACTTGTTAAAGTAAGGGCTTTGGTCCTCGTGCTTGCAATCCCTCTTTCTTACTTTATCAGTCATTGGCTGAAACCTGTTCCAGCTGGGTTTTTTCTGTCTTTGAAACCTGGCTGTGGCTTTCTCTCCCTGAACTCCTAGAAGGGGACCCTTAACCAGGGTGAATTCGTTATGCTTCTCACCTCCCCCACTCTCAGGATAGCTGACTTTGCCACAATATATGCCAAAGGGTGCATCCCATCCCCTGTACATATATGCAAGCACCTCACCCTCCATACACACACATACACACACACACACACACACACACATTCGCACACACTTATACACCTCACCTCCGCACCACACATGAAATACACACACACATGCAGGCAACCCACCTCTGTACCACATACACAGAGGCTCCCCATCTCTGCAGCACATATAACATGCACCAAAGCCCTGCACATCATCCACACAAAGGCACCCAGCACAACATTCCACACACAGACAGGCACATCACCATTGTACCACACACCCACAGAGAGACTTGCTAGATGAAGCTATAGCTATTGTTATCTAAAGATGATGCATGGTGTGGGAACTCTGGTGCTGGTCTCATGAGAACATAAGATCAGCAGAAGAGAACCAGAAAGGGGGGGATTGGGGGACAAAGAGGTCACAAGCACTGTCTCCTAGGATTTTGGCCTGGTTCTTAAATCTGCACAAAATTTGTCAAGGCCTGCATTAAAACATTCTTCCAATTTTTTGTAGATCAGTTTTCATGTTGTCAACTCCCTCTAGGTTGTCTAACCTGTTACAAATCGCCATATCATTTGCAGACAGGCAATTTGCCTCTTATATGGCAGATTGATCCCTTAGCAGTAGTCCCACTAGACTACCATTAAGGGTCATAGCCACCATTTTTAACCCCAGAGCCAGATGGGGCAAGAGTGGATAGTGATTGCTTCCACCCCAGGCCACTACATTACTATGGAGACCCCCCCCCCCCCCAGTGATTCTGGGGGGGCAGGGTCAAGATATGGTGCTTGATGGAGGTTCTCCTCTGGGGGGGATCTTTCTGTTTGAGAGGGTGCTTGATTGGGAGGTGAAAGTTTAAGGGGGATATCAGATCGGGCAGGGAGATGCTGTGCAGGAGTAGGGGCTGTGTCATCAGAGCAGCTACATTTTTTGCTTAGCACTGGGGCCATGTTACTTACCTCAGCTGAATCCGTGCTGTCTGCCAAAGCACGAAACACAGGCTAATGTGGTAAGTATCTGCGCTGTATGGTAAATGCAGATGTTGCTCCCTGTATGTACTGCACAGGCTTTGCACTTAACACACAGTATTTGCAAAAACCTATCACTCTTTAATAAACAGGCCCTATGTGCATTATTTCCCATTTAAAAAGTCATGACAAAAAAATCAAGTGTGGATTTCTATGACTGCACAGCCACTTTCAATACAAAAGGGAATGTGTGCTTTTGCTTTGAAAATTGAGTCAAAGTTTGCAAGTAAAAACTACCTATGGATTTTGTCCCTAAATGACTAGTTCGAAAATTTCCGTCTAGATGTGCAAATACAATTTTCACTCACATAAGAAAATGGATGCTCAATAATAGCAACATCCAACTTAATACCAAGCTTATGATTTATGTAGCACTAAGGATCCCCACCCTACTATAGAACTGAGAAATGGAGCCTGATTCTGAGAGGGGCACGGTGGTACACAGAATCAGGCAAGTGGACAACCCGGCATTTCCCTGCCGCATGTGGGGAGGATGTCCCCACAAGCACCCCCAACTCCCGCAGCTTAGGCCCCCCTCTTCCCCATCATCCGACCCATGGCTGGCCAGCTGGGGCCTGGATCGGGTTATGGGTACCCTCCTGCACCCAGCCAAGCCCTGGAGAAAGATCCACAATCACCAGGTCAGTGCTGCTTATTCCATCTCTGAGATGGAATAAGCAGCATGTCCCCATGGACCCCACAGGACATACAGGGCCATGACCTGAATCAGCCCTATATGTCCTGCCAGGCTGGCCCGCCCCCGCTGCACCTCAATCCTGCTGGCTCTCCCCATCCTAGTGCTCAGGATGTGCGGGGAGAGCAGGAGGGGGAATAGAGTTCCAACAGCTTGCGGGGCTGTACCTTCCGACCTGAATGGTCTCTGTATGTCTGGGCGCGTTGGCCTGCCCCTGCTTTGCCCCCATCCCACCTCCTCCAGCCCTCATCCAGCACTCCCCACACAACCCTCTGTACATGTGGGGAGCGCTGGGACAGGAATTGTGTCCCAGGACTGTTCCTGGGTTGTATGTCCAAGCCGGACATACAACCCCACTATTTGGAGGTCAGAATGACCCCATTGTAAATATATATTGGACACCTCAAAATGTTGGAAAAGTACCCTTAATGTTGCCTGAAATCATCTGATTCCAGTCTGAAGACAGATTTATCAACATTAACATCCTTTCACAAATAAACGACATAGGCATCAAGGTGAGAATTACCTAACTTCAGCTTTCCAAGACATCTAGATGTCTGGCTCCAAACTCCCAAAGCAAGTTTTAATCACTCTGATAAATCAAGACACACTTTCGAGATGAGGACAAAAAAGGTGATTAAGGATATCAATGAGGCCAATATGAAGAAGTACAACATAGAACTATCATGGACATCCGGTGTAACATCTAATTTTAGACTTGCTCTGAGGAATGCATAGCGATCAACAAGCATCTGAAAAGTTCATGTTTTAACTGAAAAACATCCAAAAAGTGAAGAGAAAAAAAACACTCAATTATCCCCAGTTCTCAACACAAGTTCAACCATAGCTGCATCAGGATATAAACCCTGATGCTCTGTTCATAACCTGCTACACTAACCATTATGCTATCTTAGATATCTAGGTTCTAAAATATGGTTCTGGGGATGTCTAAGTAGACACCCCTGCAGAGGTCACTATAGGGCACGTCCAGACTGTGAAATCACATCTGCACCTAGACATACCTGAATTTTTTCAGATATTCTGGCTTAGACATCCCAGATTGCACTTGGACGGATCTTGTAAATTCCCCCTCTAGGAGTATGGGATTGACACAGCTAAAGGAGAGAAATTGGTTCAGAGAGTGAGAATATACTGGAGCCTTGAAAAGGGGATGGAAGATAGATATTAGAAAGGAACAAGAGAGAATACAGGAGAACAATAAGTAGCTCAAAGCACACCTACTGGACACAGGGGACAGTCAGGCCAAGGAACCACAAGCACAGTTCCTTCAGTCATCAGCGACATATGCGTCCCCCAAAAACAACCAAATCTGGTGCTTACTCCTGACTTACAGTATAGCAGTTGTAAATTGGCATGTCTAAAATATCCGTCTTCACATCTCTAACCTATGTTAAATACGTCATCTATGTGCAAACGCCTGGGCCATCCCAACCATGCCTCAATACTCCCCCCGCCCCACCACCACCCCTGAACACGTCCCACGGAAATATGCAAAAATCAACATGCCCAACATGAAAACATGAACCTTATGGTCTTAAAAATATCACGTTTTCCATGTGGAAGTAGCTTGCAAATTTTTCTGTCGCCATATCCACGTTTAAAATGTAAATTGACCTTCTATAATAACCCCCTGTATATCTGTCTATTTATAGACAGATAAAAACAAAACAGAGAAAATGTATTATTCCACCTATTGGGTTGTCTAATTGTAGTATCTCCTCAACAGTGCAAATAACAGAGAAAAATCCAGGTTTCCCAGCACCTTGCATTGTTTTTTTTTCCTCAAATGTTTCATTCAAAAAAATTGCATTAGAAACAGCCCTTCTTTCATTTTTCAGACCGAGTTCCACAATTTAGCTCTAGCTCCTTGCACTTAGGGCTGATAGTCAAGAAACGATGAGCTGCTAAATTTGGTCTCCTTAGTTAGCTGCTAAATTTGTGCCTTTTACAGCTGAAACTTCATCCTAATTTAGAAGTTTAAAAGTTATGGGGTCGATATTCAGCCTACAGCAGTCAGCATTGTTAAAACACCTGACTGCCATGGACAAAAATGAAAGTGGATAAGCAGCGCTAGAGTTTATCTGGCACTGAATATTCAGTTTCATCACTCACATTTTGCTATGTGGTTAGCAGAGATATTCAGCCAATAAGTGGATAGCAAAAACCGCTTAAAGTTAGGACGGTCCTTGATCTCTCCTACTTTATGCAGCTAGTTTATTTATTTCTTTATTTATTTTGCATTGGAATATTCATGATTACAAAAGTAAACATTAAGAAAAGAGAGTTGCCCAGCACATAAATACAAAAGAAGCATATGTTGTTGTTGTTGTTAAGTGCCGTCGAGTCGGAGTCAACTCATGGCGACCCTCTGAATAGCTATCCTAAATTGTGTTCAGTCTTGAGTCAGGCGGCTCATTGTTGACAGACTGGTACCCGTAGCTGCTGTTATTGTATTGATCCATCTCATTGCTGGCCTTCCTTTTTTGCGTTTACCTTCAATCTTGCCAAGCATGATGTCTTTCTCTAATGAACTCTCTCTTCGCATGATGTGTCCAAAGTATGAAAGTCGAAGTCTTGTCATCTGAGCTTCTAAAGAAAGCTTAGGTTTGATCTCCTCTAGTACCGATTGGTTTGTTCTTCGGGCAGTCCATGGTATACACAGTATTCGCCGCCAGCACCATAATTCAAAGGCATCAATTTTCTTCCTATCTTTTTCACTGTCCAGCTTTCACATCCATATGATGTTATTGAAAATACCATGGCTTGAACAAGTCGAATCTTTGTATGGAGAGAGACATCTCTGTTCTTGAGAATCTTATCTAGGTCTTTCATAGCCATTCTGCCAAGAGCAATGCGTCTTCTGATTTCTTGACTGCTTGTTGCTTCTTTATTGATAGTTGATCCAAGTAGGTTAAAGTTGTTCACGATTTCAATTTCTTCTCCTTCAACGATGAACCTGTTGATTATGCCAGTTGTCAAGATCTTTGTCTTCTTTACATTGAGGTGCAGGCCCATTTTGAGACTATGTTCTTTGATTGTGAGAAGCAAATGTTTCAGATCATCTTCACTTTCAGCCAGTAATGTGGTATCATCAGCATAGCGAAGGTTGTTGATGAGTCTTCCACCAATCTTCACACCTCTGTTGTCTTCATACAATCCAGCTTCTCTGATGATTTGTTCTGCATATAAATTAAACAGATAGGGGGAAAGTATGCAGCCTTGTCTTACACCTTTGCTTATTTTAAACAATTCTGTTTCTCCTTGATCCGTTCGAACTGTTGCTTCTTGATCAATGTACAGATTGTGCAAGAGTATGATCAGGTGTTCTGGTATACCCATGCTTCTTAATGTGGCCCAAAGTTTCTCATGGTTTACAAAGTCAAAAGCCTTGCTATAGTCGATAAAGCACAAATAGATATCCTTTTGGTATTCTTTAGTCTTTTCAAGCTAAAGAATCCACATTATAAGGAGAGACAGCTAGAACCAAGCATACCATAAATTCAAAAGATCCCAATTTGGCCTGATGTCCAGCGGGTAGGACGCTTTGCGTTGAAGCTCCCGAGAGGCCTACTTAGAATCCTGACTTAATACCTATACAAACTTACTATTTCGCTCCGAGCTGACCGGGGTACCTCGGGGGGGATGGCGGCCCATAAACCAGCGCGCTTGGACTTCGGGTCTCCTTCTTCTTCTCACGGAAAACGCTCCAAAACAGAGGTGTCCTCCCCACAGAAGATGGTTCCATTTCGTGAAAACCCCGAAATGCACCTGGAGATTTTGGAGGAAATACACGGCGTGAAGGAATTGGTGCAGTCCAATGGAGAAGCGCTTCGAGCCATGCGAGAAGACTTTGGAGTGCTCCAGGACCGACTTGAAAGTCTTTCATTACGGCAGGACAACATGGCGGGGGTCCTCGACTCGCACGCGGTGCGCTTGGGCAAACTGGACAAGGCTGAGCGCCAGATACAGAATCTTCAAAAGGAGTTAGAAGATAGCAATAATCGAGCCCGTCGCAACAATGTGAGGCTCCTCGGAATGCCGGAGGGGGTGGAAGCAGGAGATATCAGAGAATTCTTGCTCAAAACTCTTCCCTCCTTGCTGAAGATCACTTTTCATAGAGAACTGGAAATCGATCGAGCACACCGTGTTCCTGCCCACATGGCGCTCAACCGCACGACCCCCCGGCCTATTATCTTTAGCTTGCTACGATATCAACAAGTGGAACAAATTTTAAATGCTGCCCGAGCGAATCATCATTTGGAATTTGAAGGTCGTAAAGTCTCCTTCTTTCCTGATTTGGCAAAGCCTACCGTTGACCGTCGGAAGAAACTCCTTGCTTTTCGCCCTCGACTTCAACAGCTACAGGCTCGCTTTGGCCTGTTGTATCCAGCGAAGCTCCGAGTGACTCTCCACAACCAAACCAGGACGTTCGAAGATCCTGATCTACTATCAACATTTTTAGACTCCAAAGAAGCAGAGCAGGTGCGCTAATCCCAAATCTTGGACTCTTATCTGCCGGCTCTGTCCGCCATTTTGAAGGGCCCGATGCGGCGGTCATAGCCAAGCACAGAGATTGCCTGGACTTTCTTTCTTTCTCTATATGACTTTTGTTTTTTGGTCTCCTATCCCTTCATGATGTGTGCCTCGGTCGGATTCGGAGCACGCACAGTCCTACAGGTTATGTATTTTTTCAATTTCGGCCTTCTCTGGGGTTTCTCCCCGCAGACACATGGTCGCCAGTAATTTTGGGGTTTTGCTTCTCCTCTACTGTACTGCGGTTTTCTTTGTTAATGTGGGGCGCTTCATTGTATTATATTAGCTTATTTTTCTTATGTCATGTGTACAGCCAGATACAGTCAGTCTGAGGGACATAGTGAAATTATGTGTGCTATCATGCTCAGAATTTTTAACTTTTCTGAATGGCCTTATGTAAAATCTTATCACTCACCGTAAAAGGCATTAATGGTCCACTCAAAGGAAAGAAAATCCTTAGCTATCTTAGCCATGAGCATGTTGATTTAGTGTTTCTTCAGGAAACGCATTTAAACTCTGCTGAAACACTGAAACTCAATGCTAAGCCTTACATGGTAGCTGCCTATTCTCCCACCGTTTCCAAATGGTACGGGGTAGCCATTCTGGTTAGGAAGTCTTTGCATGCTACTGTACTTGATATTAGCGCTGACAAGGAGGGTAGATGGGCCCGTGTACACCTTGAGGTTGGAGATAGTGAATTCACGTGTATTTGCATTATGCCCCGAATGTGGACAACCCTGCTTACTATGCAAGTATTGCGCAGTTGGCATTGGCCTCTGCCAATGCTCCATTAATACTTGGTGGCGATTTTACTCAAGTGTTCCCTCAATCTTTTCTCCTCAAACAAGGCGCTCATTGGCTGGAAGATCCAGTACCGAGTAGACCTGTGTGGCTAGATATAGAAGAAGGGCCTTTGCAAACCGATTCCTCTTACCTTTCTCCCTGGTATGACTCTCCCATCAGACTCCCACTATCCACCAATGCTTTTAGACACTTTAGGTGCCTTTAATACTCTTATGCAATCTTTAGACTCCCGACTCTGGTCAGTGCAACTTCAGCATCGCCTTCGGAGTACTAGGGTACTCCCGCCATCGGCATTCTCTACATAAGGTTGATTGGAGACTTTCCGATCTATCGGTAGTTCACCGGGTGTAGCATCCAATTTTTACTAAACCTTATGTAATGCTATAACTAGAGATACCCCTATAGCGCAGAAAGTATGGGAGAGAGAATTGCATGTGACTTTGACCTCGGAGCACTGGAGCCTTATCTGGAGTAGAGGGACACGGGTTCCCGATCCGCCTCACTCACTCAGACCCTCTTCTTTCTAGCCCACCGGTGTTTTTACACTCCTCACAGATTAGACAAATGGAACACTACTCAGGGCAATGGTTGCTGGACATGTCCTGCGGCCATTGGTTCACTGTCTCATGTTATGTATGAATATCCCGCACTACAGTATTACTGGCGTCGGATCTGGGGTCGTATTTAGTCTATCTCGCACTCTCAAGAGCCCCTTTCTTGGAGGATAGTGGGACTTCGCCCAGTTGCGGGGATCCCCTCTCTCCCAAAAATGGCTTATCTCCTTTCGAACTTTATGCTTGGCATTGCTATTTCCCTAATTAAGTAATACTGGAAAATTAGCTCCCATCTGAGCCCCAATGAATGGTGGAATCATGCCTATCTTTACAGTAAATATGAACAAATACCTTGTCTGCTCGCTTCCCCCGTTCAGACTCCTTCTCATTGGTCTCAATGGAAGATGCTCAATGACTATGTACATTTTGCTAAATGCTCTCATCTGACTGTCTAACTTTGTATATATCTCTGTCCCATGATCATGCTGTATCGTAGATACTCTTTTGATCGTTTGATGTATAATCACTGTTAATTGGAAGCGCTCACATGCTGATATAATCGGGTAGAGAAGAAGCATCGGGGTGGGGGGTAATTGGGTTTACTTTTCCTTATTGTATACTTGTTTTGTCTTCTTTGGTGTGTTGTTTCTTTTGTTTGTTGCAAAATGAAAATAAAAGTTAAAAAAAAAAAAACAAAAGATCCCAATTTACTTCTCACCTAAACCACCCATTAAATCCAAACACTTCTAATGTAAGTTCTTACCCACCAAAAATTGTTCTAATTGCGATACCTCAGTAAATATATATCTATTTCCAGAATAAGTAACAAAACATTTACAAGGGAATTTCAAATAAAATAAACCACCCACAGCAAGAACCTTTGATTTCAACTGCAAAAAAGCTTTCCGACGAAGCTGGGTCACCCTAGCGACCTCAGGACACATCATTAAAGGACATCCACAAAAAGGGGCATCCTTTTTAGCAAAGTATAACTTTGTAATGGCGACCTTCTCACTCTCAGAAGAAAAGGTGACCAACAAGGTTGCCCTTCTAGTCACCTTTTCTAAAGAGGTTTCTAAAAATTGAGTTAGATCTAACTCATCTACATTCATCTGCTCACCAGCCTCTCCCTCATCGGCCTTATCAGCCATGCTCTGAGACAGATAATAGAGGTAATGCAAGACTCATCAAATGTTGAATACAATAGCGTATCACAAATATACTTTTTAAATAACTCAAGTGGAGAGAGAAGGCGTACCACTCTCAGATTCTTAGCTCTGGACAGGTTTTCCAATTTTTCTATCCTATTTTGAAGCAAAATGCTCTCTTTAAGGTAAGAAGAACTTACAACCTGAACATTCTCAGCAGACTCCTCCAACTTCCGAATTCTCTCATCCAACACCATTAAGGACTGCCCAAGATTCCGCAAAACATTAGCGGTATCATGGGTAAAACTACACAGCTGGGCAAGAGTACCAGAAAGAACACCATCCACCCAATGTACAGCATCAAATACATCTTTTAAAGAAATATCAGTCAAGGCAGAACTGGACAAAGTTGATGTTGTTTCAATGTATGGCAATGACTCTGAACCTGTCAAAAAGAAGCCCCACCGGAAAAATGGATGGAGACAGAAAACAAACTTCCATCCCCTGCAAAGGAGTCACCTGAAGAATGAAACTTTCCACCAAAGCTAGGCTGGGGAGGGGGGGGAGGGGTACAAATTCCCCAACTTAAGGAAGCATCTGGCGAGGCCACCCTAGCTGCATCCTGTGAAACAGATGGTCCTGGAACAACAGTACTAACCAGATGAGAATGCATGAGGCCTTTCACCACCTGTGACACAACCGAACCCCGTCTCTTAACTTTCTGCTTACCCATTCGCAGTCACAGGAAGGGAACCACTCCCAAATGCTCCCCAGGTGCTCCTAAGGAGCTCTCAAGGGGCCAATACCTGCCTCTTAAGTCATGCCCCCTTAGGCATGTAACCACGGCCGCATCCCACGGTACCCACTGACCTCTTATCCCCGGTCGCTGCAGGAGGGAGGAGCTATGTTCCGGCCACGTATGGGCAGACGGTAAAACATCCACTCAGCATCTCCCAACGTAAGCAGGCAGTCCAGGGCTAGCATCTCCACCAGCCCCTAGTACACGCTGACCTCTTATCGACGGTCGCTGCAGGAGGGAGGAGCTATGTTCCGGCCACGTATGAGCAGACGGTAAAACTCCCACTCTGCGTCTCCCGACGTAAGCAGGCAATCCAGGGCTAGCGTCTCCTATTTTATTTATTTATTTATTTCATTTATTTAACAGTTTTTCTATACCATTTTATCCTTCGGTCAAAGTGGTTTACATTGAAACAGAATAGTATACAGGGAAGGGAACTTGGAGATTACATTTAGCATTATCTTAAATTAGTACAACTAGGTTTATATTAATGTCATCAGGTAGTCAAGGGAGGATAAAGTATGTAGGGGGTAGTAAACTTGGGAGGCGTTTATTGTCGTTAATCGGATGGGTACCAGGACTGCCCCAGCTCTGCCCACGGACCGCCCCAGCACAAACCAAGTGTGCCAATGCAGACTGTGGAGACTTTCAGCGGCTCCAACCAGTTAGTGCAACTGAAAGTCAGACTCTCCAGGATTTATGCAGTTTGCATGTCCTGTAAACCACCCTATGAATATCGACCCCTATTTTTATAAATGTAGGAGTGCCATTCATTTGCCTAGATTTATGAACCTAATTTATGAGTCTAGTGATGAAAATCAGTTCTAAGCTCCTAAATTTTTCCTCCACCCTGAATTCACCCCCATTGTCACCCACTTTTATGCTACTAAATTTAGAAGTTAAGTGAAATTTTGAGCAAAAATTTAGGTACTCAGCACTAGTAAATTTTCAAAAAGGTCAATTTAGGAGCATCACTCTCTAAGTTAGGAGCATAAATTTTGAAAATCAGCCTCTGAGTCCTTAGTATTTACGTCACAGAAATATTCAAGCTCCACAAAGCAGTTTTATCTCATATGATCATATTGTGGTGAGGAGGAGGCAGCCCAGCACGAAAATAGAGGAGAAAGAAGAACTTTTTCTTCTGCTCGGGGGATGGGTTCACTAGAACACATACATCACAGCAGAATCCCTGAGAGAAGCCAAGAGGGTAGTGCTAGGCTTAAGCCACTCCCAGACCTCATGACAACCTCAGGCAAGAGTAGGAGGTACAAGTGGGTGGAGTCAGGAAGGGAGTTGCCCTGCTCAGCGTTTAAGTTTGAGGGAACAAACAAAGTGAGCAGAGGGGACAGAGAGGCAAGGAACTCCAGAAAGGTCAGGAACTCCAGAGAGGCCAGGAACTGCAGAGATGCAGGAGAGAGCAAACACAGCAAAACCAGCAACCATGAAAGAAGCAGATACAAAGTGAGCAGCAGCAGAGACAAGAGTAGCCAGCACTGCAGCCCAGGAAGCTACAGGGAAGGTTCCAGGCAAAGGACCAAACAGACTGGCTACAGGGAGAAAGAGAGAAGGTTGGCTTTAAGGAAGCTAAGGCAAGAGTGCTTAGACTCACCGGAGGAAGGGTCTATCTGCAGGCAGCAGAAGCCCCAGGAAGGGAAGTGGAGAGCTTACCCTGAGTCACTGTCTAGCTCAGAGACAGAGGGAGTGCCAAGCCGGAGAAGCCTCAGCCAGGAAGGTGATGCAGCCAGACTCCAAGGTAGGAGAGATAAAGCCATAAAGCCTAAACCCTGTGTTACATGCTCTGATTCAGAAGAGAGGTTAAAGCCTAGGAAAACCCGGAATAGGAGTAAGGGTTTTGCCAGGGACACTGAACAGGAAGAACCCAGTGAAATCCTACCAAAGGGAGAAAGGGTCATTCAGTGGCATAGGCTATTTAATCTGCTAAAGAATATTAAGGATAAACTGCCAGAACGCTTACAAGCATTGCCAAGTTACAGCTCAGTTGAAAGCATGGAAGTAGCAGGCCAAGAAAGTGACCTTACTTCAGTTTGTTCTGAGATGGACTGTAATGTGTGCATGAAGGCTGAGTAATGGAAGCCTGAGAAAGGAAAGAAGTGAAGCTTGTGTAAATATCTTTATTGCAACACTGGTTACAAGTGTTACCTTAAGAGGAGAAGAATAATCCTGTATTTTGCTTTGACCTGAATGTGTACATTTGCTTTGAAGATTTTGTCAACCATTTTGACACGGATGCTAATAAAATTCCTGTGTGCTTTAAAACAACCACTCGGTTCATAATCTCCTTGGCACAACTACAATCCTTGGGAAAGAGGAATTGAGATGGCTTCCTGTCCCTACTAGGCCACCGCCTGGTAGGGGCGCGACCGCCACAATATTTATATCAATAGAATATAATTTTCAAAGGCTTGGTTGTCACAACTGAAAAGATAAAAATAATTTTATATGTATATATACAAGAATTTATTACAAAACACCTATTTCTTTTTTTTTTTATTTTATTTTATTTAAAACCTTTTACTAACAACAAGAACAGTGGGTACATTACAAAATGCAGATGAGGGAGCAGGATACATATTACATATGTTAACATTCTACAATGAACAACTAAATAAATAACCTAAATTAAAGTAAATTAAATTAAATTAAATTAGAGGGCATTCCAATCTAGTCGTGCATCAAAACTATCTTATGACAGCAACACTCTTGCGCTGCCATTACGGGTTTTTGGCAGGACAACCAGTACTATCCCATCGGGGGTGTGGAACGCCTGACTTCAAGTATTCATTGACAGGCTCCCATTTGATGAGCATCTTAGCCAGGCCTGGGCTTTTCTTCACATAGAATTCCTCGTATAACTTGTGCTGACAAACTAAGTTCCACCAGTAATCGCTACTAACTTTCTCAAAGTTCTTCCAATTGAGTAGGATAACCTTGAGGGCTATACTGATCAGGACATCAAAGAGCCGAGATTCCTGTTGACCAAGTACGAGGCCAGCCATCGTGGATTTGTATACGATTATCTGATAGGAAACGGGTATTATAAAGCCAAAAATCTTAGATATTCTCCGCATCACATGCTTCCAAAAGTCCTGGAGATATGTACAATAGTATAGCATGTGAGAGAGCGTCCCCATTTCCACTTTACAGGACCAACATCTATTTCCGGCTTGCGGTGCCCATTTCATTATCTTGACGGGAGTCAGGTAAGCTCGATGCGATAGAAAAAACAGTGACTGCGTTAAAGACGCTGCTCTAGATACTCGTGTGAGAGCCCAAAAGGCGCCCCACTCCTCCTGTTGTGCGTAGTTCCCTTCTTCTTTTGACCAAGCTGTTTGCACGCTGACACACATCTTATTGGAGCCCGTCCGAAACAATTTTAGAAATTTTGAAAGGATTCGAGAGTCCAGCTGCAGTTCGCAGAATTTTTGGAGCAAGGGCCACCCTGGTTTCAATAGCACAGGAGAGACACCTGCTCTGCTCAGGCAGTAACGGAGTTGGCACCATTGGAAAAAGCACGTTTTGGGCAGGCCAAATTCAGCAATCAACGCTTCAAATGTTTTGAAAGAGGGGCTGTGCGTGAGCTGTCCAAGAACCGTAATTCCACAGCTCTCCCATTCCTTCCATAGAAACGGTTTACCTCCTATAACGATACCTCGGTTCAACCAGAGTGGTGTCTGCAAGGCAAAGTCTTCACCCCCTTCAATATATGATGACACAATCCGACAGGCTTGTTGGGTCGCAGTGATAATCGCATTTCGTCGCGTGTTGACAGTACCAATCATCATGCTCATGTCTGGTAAGTCATTCATAGCTGCTTCAACTCGCCGCCAACGTGGGGGTTCTGTACAGTCCCCCTCAACCACCCATTGCACACTTTGTTTTAACAGGGCTGAAAGGTGCAACCATTCAACATCAGGGAACTGCACCCCACCGTTCTCTTTGGGTAGCTTATGTTTCCACGCAGCTATCCTGGGAACTTTCGAATTCCAGAGGAAGGATAGTAACATGCGATTCACTGTTTTGTAGAACCCTTGTGGGAAAGGCATGGGGATCATGCCAAGTATGTAGCTAAGTCTCGGGACTAATACCATCTTAATCGTCTCCAGCCTTCCCCACCAGGTGAAGTTCAAAGGAGACCACGCATTGGTACAAGAGCTGACTACCTTCTTACAACATTCCACTGCGAGGGTTACAGTCTCTGACATTGTACGTCCATATTCTACCCCTAGATATTTGAAAGATGAGTGGGCAAACTGAAAAGGGTAGTCAGTAAACATATCAGGTCTCACCTTAGAGTTTAGGGGAACGATTATCGTTTTGGTCTGATTAATCTTGTACCCGGAAACTGCTGAGTAGGCGTCAATCAGGTCCATAACAGCAGGTAGGGAGGCGGGTTGCATAAACAGTATGAGATCGTCTGCATAGGCGGACAATTTGCATGGACCATCCGCTAGGGTAATTCCAGTGAACCGATCATGCTGCCGAGCTGATATCAATAGCAGCTCTAAGGCGAGGTTAAAGAGCAATGGGGATAGAGGGCACCCTTGTCTGGTGCCTCTTTGTAGCACAAACGCTCCGGAGGTTTCTGAGTTAGCTGCTATCCGAGCAGTGGGATTGGCATACAGGACCATAACCCTCTTGAGAAAAGCATCTTTGATTCCAAACCATTGAAGTGCCTGGACCAGGAAGTTCCATTCCAACCTATCAAAGGCTTTTTCTGCATCCAGCGATAAGCCTATCAGTGGTTCTGAAGTCTTCTCAGCTGCAAGCATCACATGCGCAAGCAACCTTCCATTATCAGAAGTGGACCTACCGGCCATAAAGCCGCATTGATCTATATGTATTAACGAGCTAAGGACTTTGTTAAGCCGGTTCGCAAGCAGCTTCGCATATATTTTATAGTCTGCATTAAGTAGTGAGATAGGCCTATAATTCTCAATCTTCTGGGGATCCCGTCCGGGCTTGGGATGGATCACAATGGTCGCCTCCGCGAAGGCCCCAACTTCCATAGAATCTGGTGCCAATCCACTGTAGTATGTATATAACATGGGAATCAGACGTTGTTGGCATTTTTGATAGAACTCAAGGGGAAGGCCATCTGGACCAGATGCTTTACCTGTGGCAAGTTGTCCGATGGCTTGTTGTATCTCACGGAGGGTGAAGTCTTCCTCTAACATACGCGCCTGGGTGTCAGATAGTTTGGGGCCGACAATACCAGCGATAAATTCCTGAAATTTCTCTGCCTCACAGGTCACCTCAGATGTGTATAGCTTTTCATAGAATTCTTTGCAGCGTTTTAATATCTGATCATTTTGCAGCAGAGAATTCCCATCTTCATTGTGTAGTGCCGCAATATGAGTCATATTTCTCTTCGCCTTCAGCAGTTTTGCCAGGAGCGATCCAGCTCGGTTATTTTCGTGGTAGTAGGTGCTTTGCTGCAGCCCGACACAAGCCTGCGCCCGCGCCGAGAGGATAGCATTATATTTACTTCGCAGTTTCTGCAACCGTAACAGAATCATGGAATCCTTCCGTTTTGTCAGTAGACGCTCACCCGCTTTTATCTGGTCCTCCAGCTCCAGTTGTTCTCTCCTTTGGGCTTTGCACTTTTGAATGGAGTAGGTGGTTATGTGCGCCCGAATGGTTTATTTATTTATTTATTTATTTATTTATTACAGTTTCTTATATACCGCGCTATTTAGAATCAGCGCGGTTTACATCATAACAAAACGACCATAACGACAAACTGTCAGGTTTTACATTGAACAGGAGTACAAACTTGGATAACTGGGTTAACTATATACATAAACTATCTACACTGCAGTGTGAGGGCATTTCTAGATTGGGTCATTTCTTGGAGGGGATATCTAGTTCAGTTGCTGTCTGGGAAGTATTGGCAGAAAAGGTATGTTTTGAGAGCCTTCCTGAACTGATATAGATTGGTAATGGCTCTAATGTCAGGGGGTAGGGTGTTCCAGCATTTTGGTACATAAAAACTGAATGCCCTGTTTGTGGTGTTCGTGTTGGACTTTGTTGAAGCCTTTGGTGTTGCTAGCAAGTTTACAGCTGATGTTCTTCTTGCTCTGTTGGGGGGGACCATGTGGATTAGATTCGTGAGTGAGAGGGATGAGGTGCCTTTGATTGCCTTAAAAGCTAATACAAGGGATTTGAAGGTGATTCTCCCGTGAATTGGTAGCCAGTGTAGCTGTTTGAGAATAGGAGTCACGTGGTCGTCTCTGGATGCACCGTAGAGGACCCTAGCTGCGGCATTCATGGCCAACTGTAAGGGGGTTAGTGTGGATTGGGGGAGACCTTGTAGGATGGCATTTGCAAAGTCAAAATGCGGCAGGATCAGCGCTTGATATATGGTACGGAAATCGTCTGGGTCCAGCAGGGAGCGTAGGTGTTTGAGGGAACGGATTTTGAAGTAGATGGCTTTGACTACGCTGCTTATGTGGCGTCTCATGTCTAGATGTTGGTCCAGGGTAACTCCCAAATATTTTATTGCATCTTTAGTTTGCAAATCAGCTTCCTTGACACTGACGTGGGATGGGGGCGTAAAGCTGGAGTCTCTGGAGATGAAAAGGACCTCTGTTTTTTTATGCTGGATACGTAGGTTCTGTGTCTGGAGCCATGTTGAAACTGCATTGAAACAATCTGTGAGTGGGGTCAGGTCCATGTGGGTTGTGGAGAAAGGCATGTATAAAAGAATGTCATCTGCATATATCATGCAGTTTACGTTGAATGATCTTATGATATTGCAAATGGGCTGCATGTAGATATTGAAGAGTAAGGAGGATAATGAGGATCCTTGAGGTACCCCTTGTTTTTGATGGAAGTGGCTAGACTCTTCTGATCCAGACTTCACATATTGCCATCTATCGTCCAGATAAGACTTGCACCATTTTAGTGCCTTGTTGCAGACACCCTTTTCTTTTAGTCTTCCCAGGAGGATTTCGTGACTCACGGAGTCAAAAGCCGCGGCGATGTCTAGGAAGATGAGGACAAAACCTTGATGGATGTTGTCAATTCCTGTGATGATATTGTTGATTAGACCAGTGAGTAGTGTCTCAACCCCATGATGTTCTCTGAACCCATGTTGGCAGTTATCTAAGGGAGCAACAGAGTCTATGTGATCTTGAATTTGCCGTTGTGCTTCCTTCTCAATTATTTTGGCTAAGATGGGGATGCTAGCTATTGGTCGATAGGAGTCCATCCTTTGGGGGTCCAGTTTGGGGTTTTTCAGTAATGGTATAATGGAAGTCTGCTTGAGTGAAGTGGGAAAATAACCTGTTGTAAAGGAGAGTTTCATTATATTTGCGATGACAGGACTGAGCACATCTCGTAGTTCCTTGATCCAAAAAGCTGGACATGGGTCGGTCTGTGCAGTGGAGGTGTTGAGTGATGCTATGGTGTTCTCAATACATTTATTGGATGGTGTGGAAAAAAAGTTAAATGGAGAGAGGTCCGCTGGTTCTTGATATTGGACTGCTGTGACCTTGTTAGTTTGTACAATCTTGGATTGCAGATAATCAGCGAAATCTTGTGGGTGTATGTTGATGTGTTGCTCGGGTGATGGTTCCTTTGAGAGGGATTTGACCAAATTGAAGAGGTCACGAGGTTTATTCAATGACCTCTTTAGGGTGTCAGTGTGATATTGTCTCATTCTGATAGAGATTGTTCCTCGATGTATTGCAAGGTGGGTTAGGTATGCGGTCTGATCTTCCGGTGAGCGTGATCGGCGCCATCGGCGTTCGAGTCTACGTAGTTGCATGAGGGAAGCGCGTAGGTCAGGAGAGAACCATGGGGCGGATTTTCTTTTCGGTTGCCTTAAATCCCTCCCACCAGGCCCATATTGATGTCTCAGTGGGATTGTTGGCCTTGTCATATGCTTCAATCTCCTTATTCATGTATGTCACAAACTCTGCATCGGATAACAAGGCTTTATTGAAGGTCCACCGACGGGGCACCTGGTGCGTTTGCACTGGGTCGAGGACCAGCGTGACAGCTGAATGGTCGGAAACTGTTCCAGCCATAATTTCAGAAGCTATTACCTGCTTGACTAGCCCACTGGTTACAAGGAAGTAGTCGATCCTCGTCTGGGTAGCATGTGGCATTGAGTAAAAGGTATATTCTCGTTCTGAAGGGTTAAGGAGACGCCAGGTGTCTTTAAGATGTAGTTCTTTTATCATACTCTGTAAAACTGCATGGGACTTCACTTTATGGATCGGTCGATATGGACTCCTATCCATCAGGGGATCTAAGATCAAATTGAAGTCTCCGCCTAACACTATTTCAGTATGGGACATGTCCAATAGAACCTTGGCCACGGTTCTAAAAAAGGAGGGATCATCCTTAGTTGGAGCATATATGTTCATGAACGTGTAGGATTTCTGCGCAATTTCCAAAGTGGCACTGACCCACCTGCCATCAGAGTCTAGTTTGGTACCCTTAACTACTGCTGCTAAGGACTTCCGCATTAATATCAACACTCCTCCTTTTCTTTTCACTGCCGGTGCTGCTGCTACAAATTGGTAAAACGCCGAGATTACCTTTAATGACTCATTGTCAGACAAGTGCGTCTCTTGCAGGTATACTATGTCGGCGCGCTTTTGTTGACAGTAATTAAGGATTTTCTTACGCTTTACTGGATTTGTGATTCCTTTGACATTCAGAGTCAGTAACGTTATTCTACTCATTGCGTGGGACGTATTGGGATAGTGCTGGACATGGGAGCTCTGCGATAGCACACATTGGGGGATCCTTACAGTTGATGCATCTTACTAGATTGGATTGTCCACATACAACATTAAACTTAACATTTGAACTGCTGTTGGTGAAAGACCAACCTATCTTAGCTGAAAAGTCCATGTAATAGCCTCCACATTGCCCTTCGCAGCGCAGCTTTGATACACAACACTCATATTTGTGCAGGACTTAGCGCTATCAATTTATACTAGCTTACAACATATGTTAAACAGGTAAGTCCACATATTGTTATATTACCACAATTAGGATCACAGCTTGCACGAAGCACTAAACATACCTTTTCTAGACAAGATTATCTGAGGAATACATGTGTAAATACCTTTGCACATTCCAGCCCCTGATTGTATTCCCATTTACAGCCCGTATACTTATCAAATCAGCCACTTCACCGGGTATTATCAAGTGTCCATAGCACTGCTCTCTTGTAGGAAGGCGCGCAGCGCTCCCGCGTCTGTAAAGTTTCTTGTGGAGTTATGCAGTGTAACCCGCATTGTGCCAGGATAATAAAGGCCATAACGTGCTTGCAGTTTTTGCAGTAGAGGCCTACACACCAGTAATTCTTTTCTGCGATCCATCGTGGGCTTGCTCAGGTCCGGGAAGAAGGAAATCCTCTGCCCCTGAAGCTTCAGTGATACTGCTTTCCTCGACGCTTGAAGTATTTGTAGAACCTGTGGGTAGCGCATGACTTTCATAACAATTGGTCTCGGATGATGGCTGGTTTCCATTTTATGCATTGGTACGCGGTGGGCCCGTTCCAGTTCAAAGGCCTTGTCAACGGAGATCTGCAGCATTTCAGGGATCATTTTCTCGAGGAACGCTATCATGTCTGCCCCTTCAGTGCCTTCAGGGACTCCTACCAGGCGAACATTGTTCCGCTGCGAACGATTGTTCTGATCCTCTAGCTGCGCTTCCACGAGTTTAACACGTTTAGACAGAGAGCCAACACAGGCAAGCATGGCGTCATGTTTTTGCACGACGCCTTCCGTTGCGGTCAGTCGACTGTTCAGATCCTGCATTTGACCTTTCAGCTCACTGAGGTCTTCTTGTATCGCTGCCAAGGAAGATGTATTAGTTACAATTAGCTCCTTTACGTTCCGCAACTCTGCCAGGATCTCTTTTATGCCTTCCCCGGTCGGCTCTTTGCTAGGCGGCGCCATTTTTTGTGGGGAGCCGGCCTCCGGTTTCGGCCTCTTCGGCGCTGGACTGGTGCCTTGCTGGAATTCTAATCGTGCCGGTTTTAATGTTGCCATCCCGCACCTATATAAAGGTATTTCAGTGTCACCTTTAGGCGCTATTTCAACTGGCAAAAGCTCAGGATTCTTTTCGGGCAAGAGGAGCTCTAAGCTTACACGTCCATTTCGCTTCGCGGCTGGCTCCGCCCCCCACAAAACACCTATTTCACATTAACAGAACCAACCTGCTTTATTTTCTACGTTCTTGCAAAATAACAGGAGGTGGCTAGTGCATCAGCAGAAAGGAGACCAAAGAGGCAATGAAGACAGAGATGAAAATTGTAGTGGTAATAACAAGCTTGGAGTGGAGGAGTAGTCTAGTGGTAGAGCAACCACCTAATATCCAAAAGATCAAGGGTTCAATTCCCACTGGTACTCCTTGTGACCTTGGGCAAGTCACTTTACCCTCCATTGCCTCAGAAGAAAAGGCTGGCAATCTACTTCTGGTGATACATTGCCAAGAAAATCCAGAGGTAGTTGGGTTGCTATGAATCAACACTGACTTGATGGCATTAAAAAAATATATATGTAATGAGATTACTAGCACTCCTATCATCTCCTGAAATACTCATAGCTCTTAAAAATACATTTTCCTATGGGTGAGAATCCATAAGAACATACAAAATGCCATACTCGGTCAGACCAAGGTCCATCAAGCCCAGTATCTTGTTTCCAGTAGTGGCCAATCCAAGTAACAAGTACCTAGCAGGCAGGGCCGGCCCATCCATTGTGCGACAATGTTGATTGCACAGGGCCTAGCGCTTCAGGGGGCCCTGCGCCAACAATATCCTGCACATGTGCAACTCCTGGCTCACCTCTCTACAGCGGCTTATGCTCCCGGCAGGCTCAGAAACAGCTCCCTGCAGCCGCCGCAGTGAAGAGCATTGTTTTCGTTCACTTCGGCAGTTGTGTTGTAATGTAGATCACTGGCACGCTGAGTGTCAGGATTTAGGAAATGTACTTTGACCTCCAGCACGCCAGCGACCTACATTACAACACAGCTGCTGAAGTGAAGGAGAACAACGCTCTTAGGTCACGGCTGTAGGGAGCTGTTTCTGAGCCTGCCGGGAGTCGCTGTAAGGAGGTGAACTGGGACCTCTAAAGCCTGACGCGGGGCTCTTCAGGGAGGGGGGGCTAAGGATTAAAATGGGCTGGAGAGCCTAAGATTAGAAATGGGCTGAGTGGGGGGGGGACTAAGATTGGAAATGGGCTGTGGGGGGACTAACATTAGAAATGAGCTGAGTGTGGGGGGAGCTAGGACTGTACATGAGCTGATGTGGAGATAGGACTGGAAATGGGCTGAGTATGGGGGGAGCTAGGATTGGAAATGGACTGAGTGGGGGGGAGCTTTTACTGGAAATGGGCTGATGTGGTGCTGGAAAAGGATTTGAAATGGCTGATGGGGGGGCTAGTATTGGAAATGGCTGTTGGGGGGCTAGGATTGCAAATGGGCTGATGGGGGGAGCTTGGACTGGAAATGGGCTGATGGGGGCTGGAATAGGACTGGAAATGAGCTGATGGGGGGGGCTAGGACAGGAAATGGGCTGTTGTGGGGGATGGGAGAATGGAACTAGAAGGGAGCGGATGCTGGGTGGGGCTGGAACTAGAAGGGAGCTGATGTTGGGGGAGGACTAGAAGGGAATAGGGCTGGGGGAATGAGGATGAAGGGGGAAAAGATATTTTGTGTGGGAGGGAAGAAAAATCTATGAGTGGCCAAGTATTGAGAGAGTAAGTGGGGATTGAGGATGGAAAGGAGAAATTTGGGTGGATGATAAAGGAATAAAGAAAGAAATGGAGGAAAGAGCAAAAGAGGAAAGATCAGTATGTTAAAGCAGATGTAGAAAAGAGAATAGAAAAAATCTAGAAGAGAGAAGAAAGGACAAATGGACAGCAGACTATGGAGAATTAGCAGAAGACAGAAGACACCAGAAGAAAGTGACTGGAGCAATTGCAATTGAAAAATAAAATGCCCAAACAACAAAAGGTAGAAAAATACTTTTTTTTATTTTGAATTTATTAACTGGAATATGTCAGCTCTGGGAAATGTGTATCGCTAATGTCTTTGCGTTTTTGTTTAGTACAAGAGGAAATTAATTTATAGTTTTATTTCTCCAGTGTTGTTGTACATTCCAAGTTTGGCTTTAGGAGTTCCCAATTTAATTATTGTCTTCCTATTTCTAAATTGTGATCCCTTGTTCTTTGTTTGGTTAAGGTCTATGTTCTGCATGTGTAACCAAGCTGAGGTATTTTGTTCATGTAGTTTCTATTTGACAGAGCCACTTGTTCTCTTTCCCCAGTAGGAGATGTATTGGTATTCTCTGAGATGTATTGGTTTAATATTTGCAATGTTGCCTTTTGGTAGATAGGGGTTGGTGCTTTGTGAGTCCTGGTAATGCTGTTATCATACAGCAGGTTTGTTATGGGTTCTAAATGGGCAGCATTTATAGTACTTACTAATGTGCCTGGTGATTGGCACTGTAGTATAGTAATGTAGAAATCTGGTAGTTTTTCTCTATTCAGACACTCATCAAGAGGCATGTTAACAATATGCTAATATTTATGCAAATGATGTTCATTATGCAAATGAGGCCCCATAATGAGTCTACGCACATGGCCCCGCATCCCCCTTGGTCCACTCCTGATAGCCCAAAAAGGCACACAGTTTCCAATAAGGGAGGCTTTCTGGAAATACAAAAGATCACAGAGAGAGGAAGACAGGCAACAATATTTGGTAAAACTTAAGAGAAGCTAGCAAAGTAGTCAGGAAAGCAAAGATACAAAACTAATGTAATAAAATACAGGGATGAGACATTTTTTCAGATATGTTAGTGCGAGGAGGAAGGGCAAAAGTGGTATTGTCAGACTCAAGGGTGAAGGGGAGGAATATGTAGAAACTGATGAGGCTAATACAGAATTGCTTAACAAATATTTCCGCTCTGTGTTCACGGATGAAGGGCCAGGAGCAGGGCCCCAGAAAAACCCACAAACAGGAACAGAAGTGACAGGGATCTTGGTGGGTTTCAACGTATTATCCACAATGTCACCCAAATTATTTTCCTGGGTGATGGTTCCTAATGTTGAACCTTACATCATGCAACCATAGTTTGGGTTGTTCTTTCCTAGGTGCATAACTTTGCACTTATCCACATTAAATTTCATCTGCTATTTCGACGTCCAGTCTTCCAATTTATCAAGGTCCTCTTGTAATTTTTCACAATCCTCTTGGGTTTTAACAACTTTGAATAATTTTGTGTCATCTGCAAATCTGAGCACCTCACCCATTATTCCCATTTCCAGGTCATTTATGAAGATGATAAAAAGCTGCGGGTCCAACACAGATCTCTCTGGTACTCTACTATTCACCTTTCTCCATTGAGAAAATTGACCATTTATTTATTTTTTTTTATTTATTTAACATTTTTTATTTCCTGACTTACTTTGTAAATACAACTAATAATAATTTGCTACTTATGAAGCACATTATACTTAATGAACCAGGTGTTAGCAGTTTACAACATTGCTGATACTCTCCATTACAAATTTTGTATAAAACCTCATGCCCCGTACTTGAGATGGGTCTGAAGGAGTAGCCTAGTGGTTAGAGCAGTGGGCTAGAACCAGGGAAACCAGGGACCCTATCCCACTGGTGCTCCTTGGATTAATCATTTAACTGTCCTCACATTGATCCCCATTGCTATACCTTTTATCTGTTTATAGAATGTCTTATTAAAACAAAAATAATCCATCTGCCAATGCAATTCCAGCTCACTCTACTAAAAATTCTGCACGAATTCTTATATTATCCGGTCTCTTTCTCAATCTTTTCTTAATTATTTCATTCACTTGCATCAGTGTAATATTGGTGCATAGAGTTTCAATATTCATTGTGGCTAATATAATATTGTCATTTTTTGCAGAAAATTCATTGAAATTGTTAATGATATGTGATGAGCCTCAGATATACAAGGGTATAAGCGGAATGAATGGTAATAAAAACAAACTGAATTTTTACAAAGGTTCTAACAAAGATCCAATTGCAGATATAATTGGTCTGCCATGAGGTTTTGTAAGATATTTATGTACTTTAGGAAGGGTACATAAATATAAATATACATATATATGTATATGTATATGTATAGTTCGAATAACAGTGGGGTCAGAGTTAAAGACTCCAATCCATACTTTGTCAAAAAACCACCTTCCACCCCAAAGTAAATATTGAATCTATGTTTTCTTTTTGTGGTCTCAGTGGATCTTATGTCAATTCCTTATATAAATTTGTATCATGAAGCTGTCTTTCTATTTCCATTACATAGTCTTTTTTTTTCTTAACCACTACAGCACCACCCTTGTCTGTAGGCATAATAACAATTTCTCTACTGTGCTGTAAACTTAACAATGCCTTATTCTCTTCTTTAGACATATTATAATACACACTATTCTTTTTCTCCTATAAATTCTTAATTTTCCTGAACACAACTTTCTCAAAAGTCTGGATGAACGCGTCAGGAGATCTAGGAGGTACCCATTGTGGTTCTTTCCATATAACTGAGATATCTGTCTGTGTTCCATGTTGTTTTGAGAAAACTTGTACCATGTTAAGTCTTGTAAATTTAAATATATCTATTCTGGTTTAAAAAGTGTTTGTTTATGGGGAAGGGCAAAAGTCAATCCTTTCCTAATACACTGATCTCGTTCATCTCCATTTTATTTAAACAGGAGTTATCGTTTCCCTTACATCTCCCTCTTCCTTTCCATAATGTATTTATTCTCATGAATTACACGTTTCTTCTCAAGAGGGACTCCACTAACTCCCAGACCCACCACAGTTCTTCCACCCTAAAAAACCTTTTTTTTCTGTCAACCACTGGGGGTGTGAACAAAGGGGCTGATGGATCAAACATCTCCCCAGCAAGGCCAGCCCAACAATTAGACTAATTAGGTGCTCACCTAGAGTGGCAGCTGCTGGGGGGGGGGGGGGGGCACACAAAAAAACAGGGCATTCAAAGCTAAACAATAGATTCTGAGTCAGGGGATAACGTTTAAGGTTTGCCTAAGGTGCCAACACCTTGAACCAACTCTGGGGCCTGCCCTGATCCTCAGAATTACTTTGGTCCTCTATGTCGTTTTCATAAAAACTTTCTTCACTATCTTTTTTATTTTGAAAACTAACCTTTTTATTCTTATCTATCAGCATTATTTCCACTCCAAGGGTAACTAGAATCCTTCTTACAGTCCTCTTCATCTCATTTAAATTTTTGAAAGTTAATCTTCTTAATTTACTTCTTAAAATCTATCTGGATTGCTGTAGTATTCTTTAATCAGCATTCATAATACAGATCATTTTGTTTCAAAAAGCACATTGCCTTTTCCCTTCTTCACTATTTCTGCTTCTCTCTTAGAAGTGTTTATAAGCAGGATCATCAGTATCCTTTATAAAACCTTAGCCATCATTAAAAATGTCAAAGCACATGTTAGATACTATGTGGAGGTTGGAATAGAAAAGTTGCAGGTGCGATGTGCACAATTCCGGTGGTATTTTAGAAAAGATTCTCCTAAATGTGGAGCTATTTTGAACATATTGAATACAGAGTTAGAGGAGTACACATGCATGTGCCAATACGTGGAGACGGAGGAACCATTTTCCAGTCGTACAGATGAGAAAAAGCGATGGGGAAACATGGCCGACATACACATGTAAGTGATGGATTTCACAACTCCCATGAACATGAACTGTACATGGGTCATTTTGCAAGTCTACACATATTCATGCCACCAGTTAAAACCAGATGTGACTCTCTTATCTGTTCTCACTTTTGAGGGTGAAATAAACAAGGGAGAGTTGAGGAGGATAACCTCCTTAATCCCTTCTGTAAAGGGCTGGCTGAGCTGAGTACTTTGCACAAATATAAACACGATAGGAAGCTGAGGTAAATTCCAATGTGGACAATTTTGGTCATACATATGTATTCCCTATCTGAGTACATGTGTAGAGTTCTATTCCATCCAGACCCCTCTCTAACGAAGCCCTCAACACTCCCTCTTGCAATTTCCATGTAGTAAGGACACCCACGTGGAAATTCTAGGAGGACACTATTCCAAAGGGTTTAACCAGTTTGCAGGACCTGCTAACTAGCTACAGTAAACCCTGGCAACCCTGATATTCAGTGGCACTAGGCAGATAGTGCCCCTGGATATCCCCACAGATAGTAGAAGAGACGTCCAGTTAAATCCAGGCATTCTGTCCACAGAACAGGGGAGGTCACAGCAGCTAGCCACTCAGCACTGATACTGAGCCGCTAACTGGCGTGTTAAACATGTCAATGGCCGTCCTAACTTTATGCAGTTTCACTGCTCGGTTAGCAGCTCAATATCGCCGCTGACTGGAACCTGAAACTGGATATTCAACACTGGATGCCAGATAAGAGTCCGCGGCTGAATATCTATTTTTAATTTCAGCATTGGCGGCCCACTGTTTTAAAAGCACTGGCCACCCTCAATGAATATTGACCCCTACCCCCTCTAAAAGTGCCATTTACTCGTGTAAGTGCCAGTGTTCATACATGTAAATCATGCATTAGGCTTCTAAAATAACCCCTTTTGGGTTCTTTTAATGTTTCGAGACCTCTGGGAATCCTTTTTCAAGAGAATGATGCCCTGGATGATAAGGAAGGCCACTGGGAAGAACAGTGCATTTGAGTAAAAAACTGATGAGAGCAGAATTACATTCAGCTCACTAGACTACTGTAGAGCATAAAGAATTCCCAGAGATCTTCAAATGCTCTGTACTGCTGTCTGCTTCTGACTTCGCGCGTCGGGCTTGTTCTTCTGTAGAGGTTGCTGTGGAGTTTAGAGGGGGGGGGGGGTAAAGGGTGTGTGCTGGTATTGGGTAATCTGCATTGTATTTTCCTCTTGTTGTATGTACACCCCATTGATTGACCTCGGTCAGAAAAGGGTTTAAACCGTAAATAAATAAAAATTATGACATGCACAGATTTTCTTAGGTTAGTACATCGGCCCCAAAGGGAACCATCTCTATAGCTGAAAAGTCATTACATAGGAAGTTTAGGAATAAGCTGAAGTCTGTGATAATTAGGGAAGACATTTACACATGTGTAAGGCTTGCTGACAAAGGAGTAAAAGACATTTAATCAAACAGCTCTCAAAAGTATCTAAGACAGTACAGTTCAATGTATTTGGACACAGAGCTACTGTATGTAGAGAAGAGCCAGTAAACCTTTTAAAAAATATTTCTGGTAGAGATGCAGAACAGTATGAGTTTGTTAAAGACCATGCAGAACAGCCAAGGTGAATGTGGCACAATGGAGAGGATGTCAAAAAAATAATTCAGTAACAGATGTAGAGAACCCCCTGAAGCTGCTGCAAGGATGTCTGTGGCAGGAAAGGTAATGGAGGCGCTTCTGAAAGAGCAAATAGTGGACTTTCTCAAAACCAACAGGTTGCATGATCCGAGGCAACATGGTTTTACCAAAGGACGATCTTGCCAAACAAATCTGATTGAGTTGTTTGTCTTGGTGACCAGAGAACTAGATTAGGGGCATGTGATGGATGTCCTCTACCTGGATTTCAGCAAAGCCTTTGATACTGTTCCTCATAGGAGGCTTATCAATAAACTCAGTAGTTTGGGGATGGGTCCCAAGGTGGTGAACTGGATCAGAAATTGGTTGACTGACAGACAACAGAAGGTGATGGTAAATGGAAAGGAGGGTGATTAGCGGGGTGCCCCAGGGTTCGGTCCTGGGCCCGGCACTGTTCAATGTATTTGTGAGTGATATTGCTGAAGGACTGAATGGAAAAGTCTGTATTTTTGCAGATGACACGAAACTTTGCAACAGAGTGAACTCCCCTGAGGGAGTGGATAACATGAGGAAAGATCTACAAAAGCTGGAAGAATGGTCTAATGCTTGGCAGTTAAGATTTAATGCGAATAAGTGCAGTGTCATGCTCTTGGGAAGCAGAAATCCAGGGGAAATGTATGCGATAGGGGGAGAGAGATTGGTGTGCACGGACCAGGAAAAGGACCTTGGTATGATTATTTCTGCAGATCTCAAGGTGGCAAAACAGTGTGACAAGGCGGTGGCAAAGGCCAGGAGGATGTTGAGTTGCATACAAAGAAGAATTCACAGGTACACTAAAAAAAATTTTTTTAAACTGCCTCTAATGTTTCGATTGATTTTTACGTTTTTTGGTGCGCTGAATCCAAATCTGGTAACCAATTTGCTCCATCACGTACAGATTTTTTGCTACATTGGGTTAGCAGTTTGAGGTGAACGTTTCAGATTGAGTGCGATCGAGATAAAAGTTTCTTGGATGAATTCTTTATACTAATTGTTTAGTAGTTATTCAAATAAGAATAAAGAAAATTGTAACAAGGCAGCACATAAGAATAGAGTAATGTCAACAAAACACACTGATGGTAGCAAAATTGTCTGCACTTAAAACAGCCACATACATGTGCACAAACATTGAGCATATAAGAGCGAGGTTAGACACAAAGCAAAGCAAAGAAATGTGCAAAAAATGTTGTACAGGTATGTATGTAAGAATAGAAAACGCAAACCGCACCATTGCAATACATGAAGACAAACACCCGATGGTGTGGAAAATAAAATTCTAATAAATGAGATTCGACACTGTGGTAATAACTAGCAAATTTTTATTTCAAAGTTTAGTAAAAACACGATATTTGTCAACACAGTTTAGATTTTAAAGTCATTCTTGGGTCAATCAATCTCCTGGTGGGCCGTTTCTTCTTCCCCCGAATGCTTCTCTTGGTGCGCTGCTTGGCGTATTTTTCATCTGGGGTTTCCCGCAGCAGCAACCAGCAGAAATCAGCCATCATAGTGGTGTTCCATCTTCCTTGGTACCTTCTCTCTGCGTCCTTGATGTCCTGGTGAAACCTTTCACCTTGTTCTTCACTGTACGCCCCCAAGTTTTCGGGAAAGTAGTTCACATGGGAGTGCAAGAAATGGACTTTCAGGCTCATGTTACAGCCTTGTTCTTTGAAGGCATTGAGCATCCTGGCAACAATATCCTTATAGTTCTCATCCCGCCTGTTCCCCAAGAATTTGAGAACAACATCCTTGAAGGAATCCCAGGCTTCTTTTTCCTTCTCAGACATTGTTTCAGTGAATGCTCCATCTGAAATGAGTTTCCTTATATCAGGGCCAACAAACACTCCTTCCTTTAGCTTTGCTTCAGAAAGTCGGGGGAACTTTGAGCAAAGGTACCGAAAGCACTCACCATCTTTTGGAAGGGACTTGATGAATTGCTTAATGAGACCCAACTTAATGTGGAGAGGTGGTAATAAAATTTTATCACGAGAGGTACCAAGCTCTCATGAAGAACATTTTTCTCACCGGGTCTCAAATACTCCCGAATTGGCCAGTCTTTTTTCCCCCAGTGTAGGTCGCGGGCCCAGCTATCCCACAAGCAAAGGAAGCAGGGATATTTGGTGAAACCGGATTGCTGCCCTAATAGCATGGATAGAATTTTAAAGTCTCCACAAATCATCCACTTATGCTCATCATAACGAATCTTCTGAAGAATCAGGGCCAAATTCTCGTATTTTTCTTGGAGAATAACAGAGTGAGCAATAGGAACTGAAGCGAATGTGTTGCCATTATGAAGAAGAACACCTTTTATGCTGTCTTTTGACGAATCAATGAAAGCCGCCATTCAACAGGATCATACTTGAGTTTAAACTTTTCCATCACTCTGTATATATCGTTGCAAAATACCAAATCTTCCTCTTTGCTGAAATACTTCAAAAATTGTGTCTCGCGGTTGCGGTACCAATAAAAAGTTGTTCCTGGTGACAATAGATTTTCTGTTTAAGCCGAGAACCTAGCAGTTGGGCAGCATCTTTTGGGAGTCCTAAATCCCGGACTAAATCATTCAATTCAGCTTGAGAGAAAAGTTCAGGTTTCGGATCTGGTTCAATTTCAAACTCGGAAGTACTGGACTCATCGGGAAAAGCCATCTGATGAGTCTCATCATGATCAGAACCATCCACACAAATATGATCCAAAGATTTTGGTGGTTCAGGCACAGGTACTTCGTTGCTATGAGGCATAGGCCTAATTGCTGAGGGAAGGTTGGGGTAATTTATTACGTTCTTATTTTTTAAGTTGTATCCCTTCACAATGCAAGAGCAAAATAGCAATCACTGCTGTGGTCTCTTTGTTCACGCCACATCATAGGTATTCCCAAACAAAATGCTTGTTTTTTACCTTTCATCCATAAGCGTAGATCTTCCTCACATGTCTTGCACACTTTGTGAGGAGCCCACGGTTTGTCTTGATCGCCTAACTTCAAACCGAAATAGGCGAAATATACTTTTTTAATAAATGCATAAATGTTCCTCTGCCACTTTTTCACGGTATATTCCCCACAAATAAAACAAAAACTGTCCGGAGAGTTGACGCAACCTCTGGCTCTGTGAGCCATCACAAATACACAGCACTGCAAACTACAACTGTAGTGAACCACTTCGGAATAAAGCTGGATTACGACTGAGCAAACAAAAGGTAATAATGAACTTGCAAGAAACTGAAATTTGACAGGAACGTTCATGTCGCAACCACCGTGTTTGAGCGAGCGAACGAGGCGAGGCGAACAGGAAAGAACATGCGCCAGCGCGAGTACTGGATTTAGCCCCCCGCCTCCCAATTGTCCTGTTAATGTATAAAATGAATACAAAACACTCTAAAATATCATGAGGGAGTGTTTCTAGTTAGTTAACCATTACCAAAAAACTGCCTCCAGTTTTGCAACTGATTCCTATAGATTTTGGGGTGCCGAATCCAGGAAAAATAGCCAAAATGTTCCATCACGTCACGTTTTCTTGCAAAATTAGATTTCTTACCCATATAAGGAATGTTCACATAATTTCTTTTTAGCCGACTGCAGTTTATTTTCTTGGCCCAAAATAGAGGTTGTAATGGTTAACTAACTAGAAACACTCCCTCATGATATTTTAGAGTGTTTTGTATTAATTTTATACATTAACAGGACAATTGGGAGGCGGGGGGCTAAATCCAGTACTCGCGCTGGCACATGTTCTTTCCTGTTCGCCTCGCCTCGTTCGCTCGCTCAAACACGGTGGTTGCGACCTTTTGTTTGCTCAGTCGTAATCCAGCTTTATTCCGAAGTGGTTCACTACAGTTGTAGTTTGCAGTGCTGTGTATTTGTGATGGCTCACAGAGCCAGAGGTTGCGTCAACTCTCCGGACAGTTTTTGTTTTATTTGTGGGGAATATACCGTGAAAAAGCGGCAGAGGAACATTTCTGCATTTATTTAAAAAGTATATTTTGCCTATTTCGGTTTGAAGTTAGGCGATCAAGACAAACCGTGGGCTCCTCACAAAGTGTGCAAGACATGTGAGGAAGATCTACGCTTATGGATGAAAGGTAAAAAACAAGCATTTTGTTTGGGAATACCTATGATGTGGCGTGAACAAAGAGACCACAGCAGTGACTGCTATTTTTGCTCTTGCATTGTGAAGGGATACAACTTAAAAAATAAGAACGTAATAAGTTACCCCAACCTTCCCTTAGCAATTAGGCCTATGCCTCATAGCAACGAAGTACCTGTGCCTGAACCACCAAAATCTTTGGATCATATTTGTGTGGACGGTTCTGATCATGATGAGACTCATCAGATGGCTTTTCCCGATGAGTCCAGTACTTCCGAGTTTGAAACTGAACCAGATCCGAAACCTGAACTTTTCTCTCAAGCTGAATTGAATGATTTAGTCCGGGATTTAGGACTCCCAAAAGATGCTGCCCAACTGCTAGGTTCTCGGCTTAAACAGAAAAATCTATTGTCACCAGGAACAACTTTTTATTGGTACCGCAACCGCAAGACACAATTTTTGAAGTATTTCAGCAAAGAGGAAGATTTGGTATTTTGCAACGATATATACGGAGTGATGGAAAAGTTTAAACTCAAGTATGATCCTGCTGAATGGCGGCTGTTCATTGATTTGTCCAAAGACAGCATAAAAGGTGTTCTTCTTCATAATGGCAACACATTCGCTTCAGTTCCTATTGCTCACTCTGTTATTCTCCAAGAAAAATACGAGAATTTGGCCCTGATTCTTCAGAAGATTCATTATGATGAGCATAAGTGGATGATTTGTGGAGACTTTAAAATTCTATCCATGCTATTAGGGCAGAAATCCGGTTTCACCAAATATCCCTGCTTCCTTTGCTTGTGGGATAGCTGGGCCCGCGACCTACACTGGGGGAAAAAAGACTGGCCAATTCGGGAGTATTTGAGACCCGGTGAGAAAAATGTTCTTCATGAGAGCTTGGTACCTCGTGATAAAATTCTATTACCACCTCTCCACATTAAGTTGGGTCTCATTAAGCAATTCATCAAGTCCCTTCCAAAAGATGGTGAGTGCTTTCGGTACCTTTGCTCAAAGTTCCCCCGACTTTCTGAAGCAAAGCTAAAGGAAGGAGTGTTTGTTGGCCCTGATATAAGGAAACTCATTTCAGATGGAGCATTCGCTGAAACGATGTCTGAGAAAGAAAAAGAAGCCTGGGATTCCTTCAAAGATGTTGTTCTCAAATTCTTGGGAAACAGGCGGGATGAGAACTATAAGGATATTGTTGCCAGGATGCTCAATGCCTTCAAAGAACAAGGCTGTAACATGAGCCTGAAAGTCCATTTCTTGCACTCCCATGTGAACTACTTTCCCGAAAACTTGGGGGCGTACAGTGAAGAACAAGGTGAAAGGTTTCACCAGGACATCAAGGACGCAGAGAGAAGTTACCAAGGAAGATGGAACACCACTATGATGGCTGATTTCTGCTGGTTGCTGCTGCGGGAAACCCCAGATGAAAAATACGCCAAGCAGCGCACCAAGAGAAGCATTCGGGGGAAGAAGAAACGGGCCCACCAGGAGATTGATTGACCCAAGAATGACTTTAAAATCTAAACTGTGTTGACAAATATCGTGTTTTACTAAACTTTGAAATAAAAATTTGCTACTTATTACCACAGTGTCGGATCTCATTTATTAGAATTTTATTTTCACACCATCGGGTGTTTGTCTTCATGTATTGCAATGGTGCGGTTTGCGTTTTCTATTCTTACATACATACCTGTACAACATTTTTTGCACATTTCTTTGCTTTGCTTTGTGTCTAACCTCGCTCTTATATGCTCAATGTTTGTGCACATGTATGTGGCTGTTTTAAGTGCAGACAATTTTGCTACCATCACAGTGTGTTTTGTTGACATTACTCTATTCTTATGTGCTGCCTTGTTACAATTTTCTTTATTCTTATTTGAATAACTACTAAACAATTAGTATAAAGAATTCATCCAAGAAACTTTTATCTCGATCGCACTCAATCTGAAACGTTCACCTCAAACTGCTAACCCAATGTAGCAAAAAATCTGTACGTGATGGAGCAAATTGGTTACCAGATTTGGATTCAGCGCACCAAAAAACGTAAAAATCAATCGAAACATTAGAGGCAGTTTAAAAAAAAAATTTTTTAGTGTACCTGTGTAATGAACAAACCAACCTCTTCCAAAGACGGGGAAGCTGTAAAACTAGAGGGCATAACATGAAGCTGCAAGGGGGTAAATTGAAAGGCAATGTCAGGAAATACTTTTTCACTGAAAGCGTGGTGGATGCTTGGAGTGCCCTCCCAATGGAAGTGGTGTGGGCAAATACAGTAACAGAATTCAAAATGGCATGGGACAGACACAGTGGATCCCTTTACAGCAACAGGATAAAATCAAAATAAACTTAACTAATTTCTCAACATACAGGGGTGTCCTACATGGAGCAGTGGGTTCACCCCTAAAACAAAGACATGGGGAGGGTTCACCCCTAAAACAAAGACATGGGGAGGGGTGGCCTGTACAGAGCAGCAGGCGCACCTACTTTTGCCATCTTACTGGGCAGACTAGATGGATCATACTGGTCTTTATCTGCCGTCATTTACTATGTTGCTATGATATAAGCCAATTGTCTGTACTGAAGTGCAGCTTCCAAGCTACAGTCAGTAGCTCAAAAGCAGGACAGGAATCGAGCAATTGCGAGCACAAGAAGATAAAGCATGCTGATGGGTGCATAAGACAAGAGGAACGTAAGCACCCACAAGTGAAATACAAAATTTGTACCAATTATCTAAATTAGTATGAATAAAAAAACCTGCACCAAATAAATTACCTATATATATTGGTAAGGAGAGGCTGTTACATGCCACATGGCTATTTGTGTACATACTTGCCATCCAGTACATGCATACTGGCAGCAAAGAAAGGTTTACACCTCAGGAAGCCCAACATCTCACCAGCGGAGGTAAGCGTGCTGCTGGAATTGCCACCATAAAACAATGTATTTGGGACCCGATATTCTTCTAGGCAGGCTATGCCCTGCCCACCGACCCTTAACCCCAGATATTCAATGCCAGGGTCATATGCGGCCCCGGGGATCACTGCACATGCTGGAAGCTGCATTAGGTAATCGGGCAGCAGAAATATTGCATGCTGCCTGGTTAGTTCCTGCGCCGAAATATAGGCGAGGGTTTTCCTTACCTATCTTTTCAGTGCAGATTGCTAACCGGGCAGCATGCAATATCCAGGGGCGGCCCAAGGGGGGTGCGGGGCCATGTGCGGAGACTCGGTGCGGGGCCTCATTTGCGTAAATATTTGCATAATGTTACCATACACTAACCTTTAGTAAACATGCCTCTTAATGAGTGTATGAATAAAGAAAGACTAAAAGACTTCTACATTACTATAATCCAGTGCCAACCGCCAGACACATTAGGAACTACTACAAACACTGCCCATTTAGAACCCATAGCAAACCCACCGTATCCTGACAGCATTACCAGGACTCACAAAGCACCATACCCTACCTATCAAAAGGCAACACTGCAAATATTAAACCAATACATTTCAGAGAACAACAATACATGACCTACTGGGGAAAGAGAACAAGTGGCAATGTCAAATAGGAATTACATAAACAGAACACCTCAGCTCAGTTACACATGCAGAACATAGACCATCACCAAACAGGGAATCACAATTTAGAAACAGGAAGACAATAATTAAACTGGGAATCCCAAAAGCCAAACTTGGAATGTACAACACTGTAGAAATAAAACTATACATTAATTTGCTCTTGTACTAAACAAACAAAGTGCAGACATTAATGATGCACATTTCCCAGAGCTGACATATTCCAATTAATAAATTCAAAATAAAGAGATATTTTTCTACCTTTTGTGCATTTTTTTTCAGCTGCAATTGCTCCAGTCACTTTCTTCTGGTTTCTTTGTGTCTTCCGCTAACTCTCCATCGTCTGCTGTCCATTTGTCTTTTCTTCTCTCTTCTAGTTTTTTTCCATTCTCTCTCTACATCTGCTTTAACATACTAATCTTTCTCCTTTTGCTCTTTCCTCATTCCTATTTCATCTACTCAAATTTTACCCCTCCATTCTCAGTCCCCACTTACTCTCCCAATATCCGGCCAATTGTAGATTTGTCTTCCCTCCCACACAAAATATTTTTCCCCTCTCCATTTCACTCTCCCAGCTCCATCCCATTCTAATCCTCCCCCAACATCAACTCCATTCTAGTTCCAGTCCCACCCAGCATCCGCTCCCTTCTAGTCCCCGCATCAGCCCATTTCCAGTCCTAGCCCCCCATAAGCCCATTTCCAGTCCTATCCTAGACCCACCATCAGCCTATTTCCAGTCCTAGCTCCCCCATCTATTTCCACTCCCATCCGAGCCCCTCCATCAGCTCATTTCCAATCCCAGCCCCCCATGAGCCCATCAGCCCATGTCAAATCCTAGCTCCCCTCCACTCAGCCCATTTCCAATCCAAGCCCCCCATGAGCCTACTTCCAGTTCTAGCCCCTTCATGAGTCCATTTCTATCCAAACCCCCACCACAGCCCATTTCCAATCTTAGCACCCCCAACAGCCAATTTCCAGTCCTATTCTAGCCCCTCCATCAGCCCATTTCCTGTCCTTGCCCCCCCCCCACTCACCCATTTCCAGTCCTAGCTCCCTCCCCCTCACAACCCATTTCCATTCCAAGCCCCTGTCCCCATCAGCTATTTGCAGTTCAAGCCCTCCTTCCACTCAGCCCATTTCCAGTCCTAGCAATCCCCCCAGCCCATTAACAGTCTTAGCCCCCCCAGCCCATTACCAGTCCTAACCCCCCATCAGCCCATTTCCAGTCCTAGCCCCCCCATAGCCCATTACTAGTCCTAACCCCCCATCAGCCCATTACGTCCTAACACCCCCATCACCCTATTTCCAGGCCTAGCCCCCCATCAGCCTATTTCCAGTCTTAGCCCCCCATAGCCCATTACCAGTCCTAATCCCCCATCAGCCCATTACCAATCCTAACCCCTCCCATAGCCCATTACCAGTCCTAACCCCCATCAGCCCACTTCCAGTCTTATCCCCCCCCATAACCCATTACCAGTCCTAACCCCCCCATCAGTCCACTTCCAGTCTTAGCACCCCCCCATGGGCCATTACTAGTCCTAACCCTCCCCTATCAGCCCACTTCCATTCTTAGCCCCCCCCCCATAACCCATTACCAGTCCTAAACCTCCCCATCAGCCCTTTTCCAGTCTTAGCCCCCCCCATAGCCAATTACCAGTCCTAACTCCTCCATCAGCCCATTTCCAGTCAGCCCCCCCCCATAGCCCATTACCAGTCCTAACCTCCACCCCCATCAGCCCACTTCTTTATCTTTATCTTTATTTAAAATTTGATAGACCGCTTTCCATCGAAACATAAAGCGGTGTACAATAAAAAGGTTGGCAATGCAAAGACAAATGACATCAGAAAAACACGCAAGGAGACCTCTGAGAGAGCTTTCTCGTTTGCTGCGACTTCCATCTGGAACTCCCTACCTAATGATCTGAGAGCAGCTCAGGACATCAAAGACTTTAGAAAACAACTGAAAACAGTTTTGTTTACGGAGCACTACGGTCATGCAATCAACTAATTAATTTTTAAGAAAGCAATTATTTATATATACATTGTACAATAGCTCACTTTATAGTATAGCTCACAATATATATAGTGCACCTTTTCCCAAGACATTTAATCATATATTTACAAACTATGTATATATTATCACAGATTTTTTCACTATTACTAATTTTCTCTTTTGTTAAACCGCTTTGATTGTATGATAAGGCGGTATAAAAATCCAATTAAATAAATAAATAAATAAATAAAGACAAGGAAAAGGAACGCCAATATAAGATAGGAAAGTGAAAATATAAAAGCATAGACAAATAAAATAGATAAAACAAAACAAAACAAAGGACCAATAATTTAAGAACATAAGAGTACTAAAACATAAGAGTACAACGCAATAGTAGGCCCATGTAGGGGAGACAAAACAAACTACGGGTAGACTGAGTACATAACAGGACAAATGTACGAGCAAACAGAAGGACATAACAAATGGGTACATCAGGAAGGACCATCTGGAGAGAGAGGAAAGGCTTGCTGAAACAGGTGGGTTTTGAGTGATGCTTTGAATTGTGGATATGAAGATTCCAGTCGGAGAAGTGGTGGTAGTGCATTCCATAGTACCGGGCCTAGAAAGAAAAAAGCTGCATGGCGGGTTTGCTCAAGGTGAGCTTGTGAGGGTGAAGGAAGGGATAGACGGTTGGCATGGATAGAACGGAGCTGACGGTAAGGAGTGTGAAGAGAAATCCGATCTGCAAGATATAAAGGAGTATTGGTGTAAAGAGCACGGTGAGTCAGAATAAGAAACTTGTAGTGGAAACGAAAACAGAGAGGTAACCAATGCAGACGGAAAAGAATAGGAGTGATATGATCAAAGCGATGAGAGAATGTAACGAGACGGGCAGCAGCATTCTGAATACGTTGAAGACGTTGGAATTGAAATTTTGGGAGGTTGGCAAGAAAAACATTACAGTAATCTAAGCGGCTTATGACTAATGCTAGGACAAGAGTGACTAAGGAAGAGGAGGGAACGAGGGAATGAACAGACCTAATCTGCCGCAAGGCGGCGAAAGAACGATGAATAAGGGAAGTAAGGTGTTGATGGAAGGAGAGTGTAGGGTCAAGAATTACTCCAAGATAACGGAAGGATGACACAAGAGGGAGAGAAACAGAGCCAATCGAGGGGGCTAAAGTAGGGCAGGAACCGCTCAGTGAGACCCACATAGCTGTAGACTTAGATGGATTTAAGTGCAGGAAATTGTGGGCTAACCAAGAGGAAATTTGAGAGAGACAGAGATTAAGTTGCGAGATATCCAAAGTGAGAGGAGAGGTACGAAAAAGCAGGATAATATTGTCAGCATACATGTAAAATGACATAGGGAACTGTTGGATCAGCAAGGGTAAAGGAGCTAGAAAGATGTTGAACAAAAGCGGGGAGAGGACAGAACCCTGCGGTACACCACAAGTAAGAGGGAGAGAAGCGGAGGACTGACCATCAGAGTAAACGGAAAAAGAACGAGCTGTGAGGAAAGAACAGAACCACTGCCAGACTATACCATGGAGCCCCACATCAGACAAACGAGAAAGAAGAGTTCGGTGGTCAATCAGATCAAAAGCCGCGGAGAGATCGAGGGGATTTCCCATCAGCCCCGGCAGGATTAACAGAGCCGCGAGAAAGGAAACTCTTGCGGCTCTGAAAGAAGCCCGCGTTCGGGGATTCAACGCTAGCCTACGATGCAGGCAGGCTCTGCCGGGCAGGCGGGGGGGCCCCGTGGCGGCACTCTTGATGCTGCCGCGGCAGAAGCAGCTGTTTTGTTTTGTTTTGTTTTTTACTTGGGATGATGAAGAATGTTTTTTGCGCGGGGCCCCCTGAAACGCGGGGCCCTGTGCAAAAAACATTCTTGCTCAATGGACGGGCCGGCCCTGGCAATATCGCTGCTGCCCAGTTATTGCCTCTCACCACCTCCGCTCTGCCACAGAACACCCCCAACTTGCCCCCATGCTAACCAGATAGTATTGGGGCACGTAGGGGAATTAGAAGGGGATAGTCAAAGGCACTAACCATGTAAGTGTCGTTGAATATCCCAATTTAAGGCATTTACACGGTTTACTGGCTGTAAACCGTGTAAATGCCTTTCAAATATCGGGCCCTTGGTTCTTGCATGATCTTTGTGATCTGAAGATAAGAGTTTGACATCTTGAGAAGGTTTGGGTTAAGCACAGAGTTGTGACATTATTACACAGTTCTAATGCAAACTTAGAAAATTATTTCACTTAGGCTATCTCCTCTGCCAGTAAAGGCCTTAAGGAGATATTTACTCTAGTCAGTCTAGTTTTGTGCGGTGGTGGTGTGGGAATGGATTGTGGGAGGGTCCAGACAGCACATTTTTGCCCAGCATTACTCTGAGAAGGTTGTACAGTGGAGGGAGTATATTGGAAGTTCGGAAACAAGGGCCAGTGTTATCTGCTGGGCTGTTGGATTTCTTGATTGAATTTCCCTAGGTTATATGTAATTTATGTATTCTCCTTTCTGTCCTGGAGTTTGACTGGATTATTAAAGGGGTTTAATCATCTGTTTGCACTTTGGACCCCTGTCATGCTTAGCGCTCTTAAGTCGCTAGAGTACTGTGCTTTAGTCATTAGAGGAGAGTTTGTAACATTATGTATCACTCCTTTATTGGAACAACCAGGGCTTTTTTGAGGGAGTACACGATGGTACAGAGTACCAGCACATTTTTCATTGCCTGCTAAAATTCACCCATAGTCTTCATGTATTAATGAAAGAACACTGCATATGAGTACCAGCACCTTTTATGCAGGAAAAAAATTCACTGGAAACAACTACATTTGGACATCTCATCTTCTAGTTATGGGCTGAGTTGCCAACTGTTCTTTTTTATTTGTGAAGCTTTCTGAGAATGCCATTTTATGCCAGTTATCTCTTTGTTTTGGAGGACGAGTGTTTTGATTGCCACTAAGTTTTATTTGTGGTCCAGGATGAGATTCTTCTTGAACAAGTCCCTCTGGTTTCATTGGGTCTTTCTCCTGTTTCCAGTCTGATAGACCATTCCATCTTGTCATGGCATTATCAAGCCATGGTTTTGATTAGAAGGGTATATCAGTAGCTGGTTTCTTTCCTGTCCTACCGCATGACTGTAGATTCTCTTAATCAAGTTATCTCCCCACCTTTCAAGGTTTTATATGGGGTTCTGCAACGATCATCACCTTTTTCCCTTGTGTTTAAGATCTTTCTAATTTCATCTAATTCATAGTTTTATATCCTGCCTTTTCTTCCAGAAGGATGTACAGAGTGGCTTAGAAATTTTAAGATTTTACTATGGGCATTTTTCTATCCCTTTGAGAACTTACAATCTAATTTTGTACGTGAGGCAATGGAGGGTTAAGTGACTTGCTCAAGATTACAAGGAGTGGTAGTGGGATTCTAATCTGGTTTCAGCTTGCTGCTCTAACCATTAGTCTATTTCTCTAATCCTAGTATATAGTCCTTAGGGACTCTGAGTGGAACATACTGGGTCAGACCAAGGCTCCATCAAGCCCAGGGGCAGCCCAAGGGAGCTGGGGGGCCATGTGTGGAGACTCACTGCAGGGCCTCATTTGCATAAATATTTGCATAATGTTAACACGTACTAACTTTTAGTAAACATGCTTCTTAAAGAGTGTCTGGATAAAGAAAGGCTACCAGATTTCTACATTACTATACTCCAGTGCCAACATTACTATACTCCAGTGGCACATTAGGAAGTACTACAAACACTGCCATTTAGACCCCTTAGCAAACTCGCCATATCATAACAGCACTACCAGGACTCACAAAGCACCAAACCCTACCTATCAAAAGGCAACACTGCAAATATTAAATCAATACATCTGAGAATACCAATACATCACACTAGGGAAAGAGAACAAGTGGCACTGTCAAATAGAAACTACATGAACAGAAAACCTCAGCTCAGTTATACATGCAGAACATAGACTGTCACGAAACAAAGAACAAGGGATCACAATTTAGAAATAGGAAGACAATAATTAAACTGGGAATCCCAAAAGCCAAACTTGGAATCTACAACAACACTGGAGAAATAAAACTATAAATTAATTTCCTCTTGTACTAAACAAAACACAAAGACATTAACAATGCACATTTCCCAGAGCTGACATATTCCAGTTAATAAATTCAAAATAAAAAAAAGTATTTTTCTACTTTTTGTTGTTTGTGCATTTTATTTTTCATTTGCAATTGCACCAGTCACTTTCTTCTGGTTTCTTCGTGTCTTCAGCTAACTCTCCATTGTCTGCTGTCCATTTATCCTTTCTTCTCTCTTCTAGTTTTTTCCCATTCTCTTTCTCATCTGCTTTAACATACTGATCTTTCCCCTTATGATCTTTCCTCCATTTCTTTCTTTATTCCTTTTAAATCCACTTAAATTTCACCCCTCAATCCCTATTTACTCTTCCAATAACCCGCCAATCATAGATTTTTTCCCTCCCACACAAAATATATTTTCCCCCTCTCCATCCTCACTCTCCTAGCCCCATCCCCTTCTAGTCCTCCCCCAACATCAGCTCTCTTCTAGTCCCAGCCCCACCCAGCATATGCTCCCTTCTAGTCCCATTCTCCCATCCCCCTGCATCAGCCCATTTCCAGTCCTAGTCCCCCCATCAGCCGTTTCTAGTCCTATCCTAGCCCCCCATTAGCCCATTTCCAGTCCTAGCTCTCCCATCAACTATTTCCAGTCCTATCTTAGCCCCCCATCAATCCATTTCCAGTCCAAGCACCCCTATCAGCCCATTTCCAATCCTAGTCCCCCATCAGACATTTCCAGTCCTATCCTAGCCCCCCCCCATCAGCCCATTTCTGATACTAGCTCCACCATCAGCTATTCCAGTCCTATCCTAGCCCCCCAACAGTCCATTTCCAGTCCAAGCATCCACATCAGTCCATTTCCAATTCTAGTCCCCCCATGAGACATCTCCAGTACTATCCTAGCCCCCGCATCAGCCCATTTCCAGTCCTAGCTCCCGCATCAGCTATTTCCAGTCCTTTGTAGCCCACCATCAGTCCATTTCTAGTCCAAGCCCCCCCCCCCACTCAGCACATTTCCAGTCCTAGACCCCCCCCATCAGCTATTTCCATTCCTAGCCCCTTCCCCCCCCCCCCAAAGAGCTCCATGGCTGTCCAACTGCCTTTAGAAGGCTCCTCAAAACAAAACTTAATGCGCTCAACAATCACCAAATGCAGTGGATCTTGCTTCTCTTCAGCAGGATAATCTAATCTTCTCAAGATACGCTATGACACTTGTTTATAGAAACAAAGGTCTCAGACTCACCAGCGCTTCTGAACAGTTAGGCTCAAGCGCTTCGTTAGCATCAATGACCTTATAATTACTTTTTTTGTTTTTTTATATATTTCTTATGCTTCAGGGTGTATACGTTTTCAAAATCAAAACATTTACTTCGCTGATAAAATAAAATTGCTCTTATCTTAGTATCCAGGAAAAAATATATCTTCCCCAATGCCGTCAAAAAGCATTGTTTCCATGTTTCACTTTGCGTTTCTTCAGGGGTTCACTGAACAGGATACCGCTCATGCATCCTACCAACAGCATGTGGCTAATCTGTAATGAGTCAAAGATGATGTTCATTAAACCTCCCCTGCTTCCCCATTGATCTCCACTGCTCTTAATATTTAAAGAACATATGCTATATCTCCCATCGTCAACTTAACAAAATTACCCATCGTCAACTTAACAAAATTACAAAAATGACTCACCCCACAAGTGTTAAAATGCTGCCCGCGCTCGACCTACATGGGTCAGGAGCAAATCCTTCAAAAACAACTCTTACTGACTGGAGATGCCGCGCATGCGGTCTAAAGTCCTCTGCCGGTTTTAAAAGGTCTAAAGGGGCCAACGCTAAACCTGTTAACGTGGCTCCTCCCCTTTAATTTTTTTAAAGCCCTAAGGTGGAAATTCACAACTAATTCTACTCGTTTCTGACAGAGAAATACAGCTCAGAACTACTGGTTGTCTGGCTGTATCCTCAATTAATCTCCCTAAAAAAATATTGTGCAATGGAAAATGGAAAAATGAATGTTGTACACTGGAAAAATAAAGGATTGCAATTTTCAAGAAATACAAGCTTTCCAATCCAAATATCCATTCAAGCCCCCCGGTGCTACTGACTGCAGCGTAAAAATCCACCTCTGTTCTTTAATAACGAGCCATTGATCAATGGATTTTCCTAACTGCCCTCTGGTCACCACCTCTATACAAAAACAATGGAGATCTTCAAAAGTATGTTGTAGAGAGAGACAATGTTGTACAATCGGGGCTTCAACATTTTTCTGTTTCAACCTGCTTCTGTGTTCACCCATACGGACTTTAAAGGCTCTATTTGTTTTCCCCACATACAATAGATTGCACGGACATCGTATGATGTAGACAACATGAGTAGATTCACAAATGGTGTAGTGCCTCAAATAATACTTCTTTCCACGATGTTGAAATTCACTGATCTCCTCCGTAATAGAACAAATGCTACAGACACCACACTTATGGTGCCCACGTTCACCAGTTCTAGGGGCCATCACTGTTGCCGATGTTTTTAATACGGAAGGACTTAAATATTCCTTCAAAATTTTCCCCCGTTGCCACACGCACCGGATCTTTTTATTACAGAGCACAGGAATCATATTTAATATAGCACCATGCTTCCGAAGGATGGTTTGAATGGATTTGCTGAGCGGGGAATATGGAGTAATTAAATTCACATGCTCATCATCATGCTGCTTATTAGATTTCATTTCACTGTGTAATAACAGATCTCTATTATTATTAAGGGCTCTTTGATAAGCCTGCTTGACAATCTTAGGCGGGTAACCCCGTTCGGCAAAATTGGTGATCAGTCGCTGTGAGGCTGCTTTAAAATCCCTCCTATTCAAGCAATTTCTTCTATATCGCATAAACTGAGAGAACGGCAACCCAGCGAAGTAAATGTTTTGATTTTGAAAACGTATACACCCTGAAGCATAAGAAATATATAAAAAAACAAAAAAAGTAATTATAAGGTCATTGATGCTAACGAAGCGCTTGAGCCTAACTATTCAGAAGCGCTGGTGAGTCTGAGACCTTTGTTTCTATAAACGGGTGTCATAGCGTATCTTGAGAAGATTAGATTATCCTGCTGAAGAGAAGCAAGATCCACTGTGTTTGGTGATTGTTGAGTGCATTAAGTTTTGTTTTGAGTTCATTCGCACTCTATAAGCAAGACCATTATATAGTGTCTTTAGAAGGCTCCTGGCAGGCCCTGGCTCACCTCTGACAGTGCTGAAGTGAACACCGCCATTTTTCTTCACTTTGGCAGGTGTGTTGTACCATAAGCTGCTGGCACACTAGGTCAAAAGGAACTTCCTGTTTCCGAACACTCAGCGTGCCAGAGGCCTATAGTACAACACAGCAGTGCTCTTCACTTCGGTGCTGTCAAATTGTCCCTTCTGCTGCTGCTGCCGCCGGTGCTGATTATTCGAGATGTTGTTGGCACAAGGCCCCCTGCAGCAGGGGGCCCTGTGTGAACAACATTCTCGCACAATGGACGGGCCGGCCCTGATTAAGCCTAGTATCCTGTTTCCAACAGTTGTCAATCCAGGTCACAAGTACCTGTTAGGTTCCCAAAACATACACAGATTCCATGCTGCTTGTCCCAGGGGTAAGGAGTTGCTTTCCCCGGTCCTCTTTAATAATGGTTTATGGACTTTTTCCCCAGGAATTCATCCAAACCTCTTTTAAATCCAGCTACCTTAACAGCATTTGTTACATCCACTGGTAAAGAATTGCAGAGTTTGATTACTCATTGAGTGAAAGAATATTTTCTTCAATTAGTCTCAAATGTGCTACATTGTAGCTTCATTGCATGTCCCTTAGTCTTTCTACTTTTCCAAGGAGTAAACAACCGCTCTACATTTACCCTTTCCACTCCATTCATTATTTTATAGACGTCTGTCTTATCTCCCCTCAGCTCTCTTTTCAATGCTGAAGAGCCCTAAACTTTTAAGCCTTTCCTCACAGGAGTACCCTTCCATCCCCTTTACCATTTTGGTGCCTCTTCTTTGTACCTTTTCTAATTCTGCTATATCATTTTTAAGATTCGGTGACCAGGACTGCACACAATATTGAAAGTGCGGTCACAACCAGGATCCCAAAGGTTAGGCAGGTTCCATGCTGCTTATCTCAGGAATGAGTAGTATATTTCCCCCACTCCACTTTAATAATGGTTTAGGGACTTTTCCTCAAGGTACTTGTCCAAACTACTTTTAAACCCAGCTACACTAACATCTTTTATCACATCCTTAGACAACAAATTCCAGAGCTTAATTACGTCTTGAGTGAAAAAATATTTATTCAGATTAGTCTTAAATATACTACTTAGTAGTTTCATTACATGTCCTATAGTCTTTGTACTGTTTGAAGGAATAAACAACTGATCTACATTTACCCATTCCACTCTACTCATTATGTTATAGACCTCTATCAAATGTCCCCTCAGCTGTCTCTTCACCAAGCTGATGAGCCTTAGCCTTTCAGGTCTTTCTGCACAGGTTTATTCTTCCATCACCTTTATCATTTTGGTGACCCTCCTGTGTACCCTTTCTAATTCTGCTATATCGTTTTTTTAGCTATAACAACCAGAAGTGCACACAGTACTCAAGGTATGGTTGTATCATGGAACAATACAGAGGCATTAAGATATCATTCCTTCCCTTGTAATGTTTAGCATTCCATTAGCATTATTGGTCACTACCGCAGACTGAGCAAACGATTTTGATGTATTATCCACAATGATGCCTAGATCCTAATGTGGAGAGTGTTCCTATGTACTTCCTTACTTAGAACCCAGCCGCCAAAGTGTTACAGAATATAGGCAATCATGAAAGAAGTCCAGGAAGCATATGAAAATTTCAGTGATGAGACGCTTGGAGTTACACAACAGCTGCATTTTAAGGGAGTGGAAGGCCTTGAAGTTTTTTATAGCTGTTTTTTTCCCCACGCAAATTCAGCTGCTTGAACAGAATAACCTCCACCTGACTGATCTATAGATCTGTTAACATCTAGATTGCTGTGCTTCTAGTCTATTGCACCATTTCCTGAGCATTTGCTACACTGATTGCAACAAGCAATTCTAATATGACTACTTCTAGCAATCCTGATCCTGGCTGAATTGTGCATCCTTCCCTTAAATTAGTAAGGTTAATACACAATTTCTGCTCTGACTAAACAAATGCAATCTTATTTTATATGATTAGGCTAGCAATTCATATTTGAGAATAGATTAAGCAGGACTTTTCACCGCCTCATCTTCACATAAACTTCTCAACAAGAAATCAGGAGTGTGCATGAGAAATTTTTTTTTCATATTGATTTCTTTTTGTTGTGGTTTTTCAGTTTATAAAATCTTTTTTTTAGATTTTATTGTGGGTGGTTAATGTCAACTCAACAACCTCAATGAAATAAAATACTACTCCCTAACCCACCCTTCAAAAAAAAAGCACAATGCACAAATTAAAATTTTCAAATCAACATTCTCTTCCCTGCCCTTCATTTGGCTTAACAAAACCTCCTATGCACGTCTCTAAATCCCCAGATCCACCCCTCTCCCTTTACATCTCCTTCAGCATCCTAATGGAGCTCGAATGATCTCCAGTTGCTCTTTCCCCGCCAGTGCTAATCGAACTGGCCAGTGGTGCGAGAATTCAGAATGACACTCAAGTACCATTTTGAATAATGGCAATGCTTGTCAACACCATTTTGGATCATAGCACAGGTGGGGAAGTATTGAATAGCTATCACTCTGTCCTAGTAAGATGCAGAAGTAGATCATGGTAAGCAGAGGATCTAGGGAGCTGGACTGACATGGAAGGATATTTTGAAAATATTCATGGGTTGGAGGTGAGTATGCTGATATGCCCTGGGTGCCAAGGCAGGTCAACCTTACAGTTCCCTCCAGGGGATTTCTATTGAATGGGCAGTATCTCTAAAACTACTGCTCCGTCATTTTAAAATGGCAGCACCCCCCTACCAGAAGTTGCATTTGTAGGCATGCTTTAGAAATGTGCAAGCCAGCCTGTTAGTAGAATGGTACCAATGCGCCAAAAACCTTAACAAAGCAAAACATTTTTAAATGTGCACTTCCTTCAAGGAATCAGGCCAACTCATCTGTGGCTATACAGTTTTAGATAATATACCTCATGGAACTTTCAAGAGTAGAAATATGATCTCCTAATCACATGTAGCGGCATGTATAAACATGATCTCCAAATCACATGAGCACTGGAACAGTCATTTGGCCTTCTTTCCACCTTTTTAAAAACATGGAATATATCTGGTCTGAGCTTCCAAGATGGTATTTTTAAATAATGTCCAGGCCTGATGTAAATTTGTAACCTTTTCAGTATTAAAATTAAATGCTAACATAGTAAATTTCCTTGCTGTCCTTTGTCCACTTATTAAATCAAATTTGATCTTATTATAATCACTATGGCCAATTGGTCCCAATACTATTAAGCAGGCATTTTCAGTGCCTTATGCTGTGGGACATTTACACAAAAATCCAAAACCTTTTTTCACCTCCTAGGAGAAGATATGAAATTAACTTTCCTTCCCAAGAGCAAACTGGGGAAACTTCCAAAAAACCCTTTAAAAGCTAAAAACACTTAGGGGTATGTTTACTAAACCGTCTTAATGTTACCGGCGTTAGTTGCAGTCTTACTATGACGAATGCCATATAAGGTGGTGGGCGTTCCGGTCTTAAGGTAGCATTTCGGGTTATCGCACGATAAAGTCCGTTATCGCACAATAGAGGGAGCCATGGCACGTTAACGTGCATTAGCATTAATTAGGCGCGCTGACCTGCAAACACAGCAATAGAGGTGTAGCACAATGGTTAATACATTGACTAATGAAACAGGGGTCATGAGTTTGATCCCCCAGTGGGCTTAATGAGTAATGCTGTCTGAGGCATTACCCTTTACTTTAAATCAGTGCTGTCTGAGGCATTTTCTTTTTAAATTTAAATTAGTGCTGCCAGCAAACACACCCTCACAGTGCCGTAACCTAAGGTACCGAATAAGGCACCTTATAAGGCACTCCAGAGGGCACATTATAAAGTGCACTGTCCGCCTAGGCACCTTATAATGTTCCCTATAAGGCGCCTTATAAGGCGCCTTATAGGGTGCTTTATAGGGTGTCTTATGAGGCACCTTAAGGTTACAGCACTGTGAGGGTGTTTTTGCTGGCAGCACTAATTTAAATTTAGAAAGTAAATGCCTCAGACAGCCCTATCAAATAACACCACTGTGGGAACAAACCCATGACCTCTGCCTCCACAGTCAGTGAAGTAACCAGTGGGCTACATCTCTACAGCTACTAGAACACCCCTGGCTGGCTACAGAAGGACTGCAGGTTACCACACAAACTGTCTGCTGTGGTTACCAGGATAGGGTTAACCCACCCGTACCCATGATCACTGTTCCCTCTAAGCTGTGCGCGTGTGCGCGCGCACACACCTCACTGAGTGAGCGCACATACTTTACAACAGAGCGCACAAAAATTACGGTTCTGATTCTGATAGAAAACACCACAGACATTCTTAAAATTGAAAAGTTGTGTATTTATAGTTTTCACAAGTTCTACAATATTTTCTAGTGCAATCAATGTGGTGTACATACTGTATTCTGACATGTAGTCAGATTTTAAAGTATATAACTCCGAGTGTCGTTATTTGGCGCACAAAAATTTAACCTTCCTTCAAAAGCTGCACAGCTGATATTTTATGCGCACACAGCCTACAGAAAATTAGAGGAAACATTGCCCATGATACACTGCAAATGCAGATCAGCAGTCTACAGATGATCACAAGATGGGGTAGGCACCTTGGGTATGCACCCCCACAGCACCTCGGCCTGGTAGGGGGAACTGACCGTGTGTGTTACTGGCACAGAGTAGCTACAGACCGTCACATTGTGCGGGTACTGTGCTCACCCTGAGGGCGAGGTGGGGCACCCAGCACCAGGTCCGCAGCACCTGGCTTAGCTAAGATAGGCTATGCTGCAGGTCACCATGAGTGCCAGTGTGTGATAGATAGTCCTTGCAGACACACCTAGGATACTCTTGTGTCCATCCATATTCCCCAGTCACGTTTAGCCCTTGTGTACTATGATGCACCCAGAATAGTGCATATCCTGTGTGGGTGCCATGGTCACATGATATAAGTGAAGGGGGGGTGTTTGGACCCATAGGCGGATTATGTAACACCACCCAACCCACCCTCTGGGGCTCAGGATGGGGGGACAGGATCTCCCATTTCAGATCCACATTCTACATTTCTGCAATGGCAGTAGTAGAGGGGACCATCAACCCCAGTCCTGATGGGGAATGGGCACCCTACAGGGCAGTCAATGCAGATCTGTACACATCCATAAGGCAATAGCAGACAGACAGAAGGCCTGGAAATGCTCAGCTGCCCCACACCACTATCTGACATTCTCTAGCAGCGAGCACAGTGAGTCTCCAGCCGCTGCACCCTGCAAGGTGTTCCAGCCATACACATACTAACTGCAGACAATCTGCTAGCTAGTCCACAGTGCATGTTCCTGGAGAAGATGTGTGCACCCAAAACTAGGATGTGAGCACACACACCAAGCAGATAAATCAGTGATTGGGCCCCAGAAAGGAGAACCCACATATATCACTTGAGAAAAATACTATACAGCACTATGGGGGAACCTAGCCATGTCGTGGTCACTGCTCAGTCAGGGTGAGAGTGACCTCCCAGCAGGACATGCTGTGGCCACCTTGTCCGTGCAGGTGGTGGCCGGGCACTACAATGTCCCAGCCATTGCCCTATGCCCTGTGCAGATGCATCCTGCCCAAGCCGCCCTGTCCAGGCCATACTCACAGTACCTTGCTCCTCATTATGCACATTGGCAGGCTAACACTGGAAACAGTGCAAGCAGTGTGGGCTGAGTAAGGTGTAGGCAGCCACAACACACTGGATAGACAGACACACACTCCCACACCTATGCCAGCATTGTGCAAATATAGAGGCTTTTGGCAGCCCTGGCCACCACACCAGTCCTGGGCACAGTGTAGGCATGGCTATGGTACACAATACTGTTGGAGTCACTCCCAGGGGTGGTAAACACTGTCAGAAACCAAAACGGAAACACACTCCACAGATATCAGAAAGGTTGCTATGATGCAGCTCTATCAGCAAATTGTGCTTAACTTAGGAATTGCTATCTGACATTAATCATAGCAATCTTTTGATACATGTGTAATGTATTCCCAAGTTTAGGGCGGCATTGCTAAGGTATGCAAGTGCTAGTCTTGGGAGATACTGCTGCGCGCAGGGCCCAACAGCCTGACTCTCCATGAGGCTTTGGATAGTGAAGCCTGTGGGTGCAGGTGTTTCTGCCCCTGTTGGCCGCTGCTCTAGGGCAGAGGTTCCCAACTCCGGTCCTGGTGGGCTAAACACGGTTCGGGTTTTCATGCTGTCCCTAATGAATATGCATGAGATATATTTGTATACCATGGGGGCGGAGCATACAAATGCAGCACAGGCATCTTTATTAGGGACAGCATGAAACTTGAATGGTGTTTGGCCCTCCAGGACTGGAGTTGGGAAACTCTGCTCTAGGTATTGCACATGTTTATGGTGCCTGTGCTCTGTAGGGTAAAATATAGGCGTTTCAGGGATGTTTATGTTATCTGCAATAAAAGTTCCGTCTTTATTACCATGGTTTAGTACTGGGTAAAATATGGGGACTAGGTTGGCAGGAGCCACAGCTGGGACTTGAACTTGTGACCTTCTGCTCCTGAACACACTGGCTGTGTGTACTGCACCATACTGTTGCCACAGGGACAGTTCATTCCCTGGGGATACCATAACTGTTCATCAGACAGACCCTGTCTGTTGCAGTGCATGGCACCCACCTAAATGGGGCTAGGCCATGGTCTGCTGTGGGCAGATGCCACTGCCCCCTCTGCCACCAACACCCCTCCGCAACCATGCTGCCATTCCATTATGTCAGTGGTACTGGTGGTGCGCAGTCCCAGGCCATCCAGTGTGCCAGTAGGCGGCTGCCTATGGTGTGGGTTCTCGGGTAGGGGTGCCTACATGGACATGCACGCTTCCCCCCAGCACCGCCTGCCAATGTTCTGTGCCCTTGGGGGTACCTGCTGGGTACTATCCCCTATGACACTGTGAGAAACACACTCGTGTCCATGTTGGGCCCTCATCAGTTGCTGTCTGGCTGCTGTACAGTTTCAGCATTCCTATGTGCCATCTCGGCATCTCTCTAGTCCGCACTGTGCCCCAGCTGCACCACAGCATGTGCCGCCTGCAGCCCTCTGTATCCCATTTTCCAGCATCTGTACAGTTGCCCTTTCTGACATGCCCACCCTGCTGTTGCCACACATGTGCACGCCATAAGAAACATGTCCAATAAAAAGGGAAAACCCTGATCAGCGCTATTTCAATGTGGGATCATTCACCTTGTAGGGGGACAGAGCATAGACCCTTCCAAAAATGATATCTTTTTTTTTGGAGCTTTCTCAGCAGTGTTTTTTTATTTTTCACATTAATATCACTATTGGACAGCTTGGTTATGGTGATTTTAAATTTTGTTCAGGTCATTTACCATGTTTATTTGCCCTTTTGTTCCGTGCACATGTATCACAACTATCACTTTTTTTTTTGTTTCCCTGGCTTTGCTGTACATTGCTGATGGAAATGGTTTCTCTTTCCTGCAAATGTGCCTTAACGCGAGTGTTTCACTGGTGTTAGTGATCAGACCCCGATTCCACAGTGTTAGTGTGCCTGGAGCCTCTCCCCTCCCACTCTTCACCCATTGACCCCTTCTCTCTGCCCTCTGGGAAGCCTTCCTCCGCCCTTCAGCGCCGGATTTCACGGCGTTAGGGTGCCTTAACGCCGCAGGCGCGTTATCGCGCGATAAGTGACGTTATCGCACGATAATGCACCTTCATCGCGTGCTAATTCCACTGCTGCGACGTTGGTACCCTTTAGTAAACATACCCCTTAGTACTCCTTAGACTGGATGTCTGGCTTGCACCAGTGAAGTCTAGTCCCTGGTACCCCAGTTCTAGTTTTTGGGGAATGGAGAAGGGATGCTCTTTAATTGCCCCACTCACTTCACTGAAGGATATCATGTCTGGCTGTTTCTTCAGTCTTTAGACTTCTGAGTCTCTTCTACTACTTCCAGGGCTGGCACAAGGATTAGAGGTGCCCAAGGTGGGCCCCTCCATTCTGTCGCTCCACCCATTGGCACCGTGCCCCCATTGCTGCCACTGCTGTCCCTCTCCAGGGCTTGTAACAGTGGCAATAATTCAGAATTCATGAGGCAGCACTTACTTTAAGTCACGGGCGCTGCCTCATGGTTTCTGCCCACGGCTTCTTCTGCCTCCCTCTGACGCACAATTCTGATTTGAAGTGTGTAGCACACAAGGGCATGAACTAGAGACAGCAAAGCCTTCATCTCAAGGAATGGTCTAGTAGATCTTATCAAATTTAGTGAATGGAAACACACCTTAGTAACAGAAGAAATCTGATGCATTATCTGCAAAGTAAAAGCCACTTATTCCATGGGTTTGTACAACTAGTGGCAAGGAACTAAGAAATAGTCTAAATAGTATAGGAGCCAAGAGAGAGCCCTGAGGGACTCCACAGGTCAGAAGATAAAGTGATGAGGTGGTGGAATTAACTTTCACATAGAACTTCCTGTCCTTGAGATAAGAGATAAACCATGTGAGTAAAGTTCCATGAAGTCTTATCTATTAAGCGCTTAAGCAGAAAGTTGTGATCAGTGAAATCAAAGGCCATAGAGAGATCTAGTAATACAATGATGGCGATGTTTCCTCTGTCAAGATTTTCTCTGATTTCACTTATGAGGGCTATTAACAGTCTTTCAGTGCTATGGTGTCAATGAAATCCCCACTGTCAAGGATGTAGAACATTTGTTTTTCAATGAAGTCAGATAATTGACAAAAAAATGCTCTTTCAGTTAACTGGAAAAGTAAGGGCAAATTAGAAATAGGTCTTTAATTAGAAATATCATCAGGTTTCACTGAAGTATCTTTCAGGATGGGACAAGTACTAGCCATCTTCCTAAGAGGTGGAGCCATGCCTCCTGTTAAGCTGTTAATCAGGATCTACAAGAAGGGAGAGATATAAAGCTCTACAGAAGGATGAGTGATGAAGCTCTTCACAGGTCATGAGAGATCCAAATTTTAGAACCTATACAGTAAACAAAAATTATGTGTTGGATATTAAAAGGGGTTTAAACATTTAGTGGCAGGTAACTCCATCCATTGAGGTGATGTTAGGTGATCCTGTGCTAATGCAGTTAGCATGCAGTGTGAACCCTGCCGTTTCTCTGCCCCTACCACAAGCACTCAAGATCCCAATGTGAGTTAGACAGCACAGGAATCATCTCATGCTAACTGTCATGGCCCTGTGCTAGCTGGCAGCGCATGTCCAAAAGTGCATTTGGCACACTAGAACTCATGTATTCAGCTAAGAACATAAGAACATAAGATATGCCATACTGGGTCAGACCAAGGTCCATCAAGCCCAGTATCCTGTTTCCAACAGTGGCCAATCTAGGTCATATGTACCTAGCAGTTTCCCCAAAAGACACAGGTTCCACAATGCTTGTACTGGGTAAAGCATTGATATCCTGAGTCCCTTCTTAATAATGGTTTATGGACCTTTCCTCCAGGAACTTGTCCAAACCTTTTTTAAACCCAGCTACACTAACAGCCTTTAAAACATCCTCTGGTAACAAATTCCAGAGTTTGATTATACGTTGAGTGGAAAAATATTTTCTTTTATTAGTCTTAAATAGTTTTCCCTGTAGCTTCATTGCATGTCCCCTAGTCTTTCTATATTCTGATAACGTAAACAATCGATCTACGTTTACCCGTTCCACTCCGTTCATTAATTTATAGACTTCTATCATATCTCCCTTCAGCCGTATTTTTTCCAGATTAAAGAGCCCTAACCTTTTTAGCCTTTCTTCATAGGAGTATCCTTCCATCCCCTTTACCATTTTGGTGGCTCTTTTCTGAACCTTTTCCAATAACGCTATATCCTTTTTAAGATACGGCGACCAGAATTGCACACAATATTCAAGCTGCGGTCTCACCATGGAACGATATAAAGGCATTATAATATCTTTTGTTTTATTTTCAATTCCTTTCCTTATGATATCTAGCATTCTATTTGCTCTCTTGGCTGCCGCTGCACACTGGGCCGAGGGTTTTAACATGTTATCCACAATGACGCCTAAATCTTTTTCCTGGGTGGTGATTCCTAATGTGGAACTTGCATCATGTAACCATAGTTTGGGTTGTTCTTCCCTAGATGCATAAATTTGCACTTGTCCACATTAAATTTCATCTGCCATTTTGATTCCCAGTCTTCCAATTTATCAAGACCCTCTTGCAATTTTCCACAATCCTCTTGGGTTTTAACAACTTTAAAAAGTTTTGTGTCATCTGCAAATTTGATCACCTCACTTGTTATTCCCCTTTCCAGGTCATTTATGAAAATGTCAAAAAGCAGCGGGCCCAGCACAGATCCCTGGGGTACACTACTATTCACCTTTCTCCATTGGGAAAATTGGCCATTTAGCCCTACCCTCTGCTTTCTATCTTTTAACCAGTTCCTGATCCACAATAGTACACTGCCTCCTATCCCATGACTCTTTAGTTTTGCCAAAAGACTCTGATGAGGGACCTTGTCAAAGGCTTTCTGAAAGTCCAGATACATTATATCAACCGACTCACCTTTGTCCACCTGTTTATTCACACCTTCAAAAAAACATAACAGATTAGTAAGACAAGATCTTCCTTGTCTAAAGGCATGTTAGCTGTCTCCAATTAGGCCATGACTATCTACATGCTGAGTAATTTTGTTCTTTATGATGGTTTCCACCATTTTTCCTGGTACTGACGTCAGGCTCACCGGTCTGTAGTTTCCCGGATCACCCCTGGAACCCTTTTTAAAAATTGGCATTACATTGGCGATCCTCCAATCTTCAGGTATTACAGATGATTTTAATGAAAGTTCACAGATTACTAATAGCAGGTCTGCAATTTCATATTTCAGTTCTTTCAACACCCTTGGATGTATACCATCCGGCCCAGGTGATTTGCTACTCTTCAGTTTATCTAATAATTGTAATACATCTTCCCAATGTATCGATATTTCCTTCAATATTTCTGCACCTTTAAATACCACTTCAGTCATTGGTAATATCCCTACAGCTTCCTCAGTAAAGACCGAAGCAAAGAATTCATTCAGCCTCTCCGCTATCGCCTTGTCGCCTCTTAGTGCCCCTTTAACCCCTCTATCATCTAATGGACCAACTGACTCTCTCACAGGTTTCTGCTACGAATGTACTTGAAAAAGTCTTTATTTCATGTTTTTGCTTCCGCGGCAAGCTTCTTCTCAAATTCTCCCTTTGCTTGCCTTATCAATGCCTTGCATTTGACTTGCCAGTGCTTGTGCTGTTTCCAGATTTCGTCATTTGGCTCTTTTTTCCACTTCCTGAAAGATGCTTTTTTGGCAACAACAGCCTCTCTGACCTCACCTTTAAACCATGCTGGCAGTTTTTTGGACTTCCTTCCACTTTTCTTTTCTTTTTTTTAATTTTTATTTAAGCTTTCTTGAATACATTTATAAGCAACATGTTCAAAATACACATACCAAAATGATTCAAGCAAAAAAGTAACACATCAAAACCCACATCAAGGAAAAGCGATTTCAATTTGAAGCAAATCAAAGTTATATAGGAAAACAGGAGCAATAAGCTCCACAATGGGGAACATTTATCTCAACACCCTAAGCCTCAGCAACATCCTTTTCAGACAAAAATAATTTTAATTGAGAAACATCCGTATAAACAAATGTTTGTCCCTCAAAAGTAAGTATACAACGACAGGGAAATTTTAAGAAGAAAGAAGCCCCCAACGCCACTACCCGATCTTTCAATGCCAGAAAAAGCTTACGCCTAATCTGGGTAGCCCTGCCAACATCCGGAAAAACTTGAATTTTTTGGCCACAAAATGAGATTTCTCGGTATTTGAAATAAGCCCGCAGGACAAGTAATTTAATGGACTCAGAACCAAAGGTCACCACAAGAGTAGTGTGTTTGGAGATGACATCCGCAGAATCTTCAAGAAAAGCAGTAAGGTCCTGCCCTACCGAGAAATCTAACTCAGGAGAAAGATCCTTATCCTTACCTGAAGGAAAAGATCTTGGAGAAAGATAGTACATATTGATAATGTCTAGATAGTACATATGGATAATGTCTAAGTTCCCCTCTAACTTTAACACTTCAGTAAAATATTTCAACAAAATATCAGAAAATAACAAATGTGTTACAGGAAAATTCAGGAAACGCAATATTTGGCCCGCAACTGGTTCTCAAGCACCTCTAACCGATAGGAAAAAGCTAAGGAATCTCGCATTAAAGCGGTATCATTGTCAGAACAAGACTGTAACTGAGAATCAGTACGGGCCAAAACCTTAGCGAAAGAGTTTAATTGTTTATCAGTAGACTGCATTTTACCAACAACATCATAAGTAAACTGACAGAGGGAAAACACTGTAGAGGACAATCTCCTATCAATATTATGAATAGCAGACCAAATATCCATAAGAGTTATTTCCCCAACCTGGGCAGTAGAAGCCAAAGCATCTGATACAACCGGGGACACAGGCTTAGGGATTGGAGGACAAACTTCTGGGGACAAATCCAAAAGAGTAGACGAAAAAGGAGGCTGAGGAAACGGCGGTGGTAACCGAGAATGGGAGCTCAAAGAAGCCCCTTCAGGTGACGATACAGCAGGCAACAGGGAAGTCAAATGTTTGTCCATGGAACCCACCATCTTACCTCCTTGCTCCTTAGTTCCAGATTTTGCAGTTAATTTTATTTTCCTTCTACCCATGAAGACAAAACTCAGACCTCAGCTCCTCAGATGCGCTGAAGGGGCGCCAAAGGGGTGTATCCTGCCCCTTGAGACACGCTCCTTAGGACACGCCACGCAGGCCGCAACACGCAGCCACGTTAGGGAGCTTCCGGATGATACAAAGGCAGAGGGAGGGGTCCTTCACACCGGAGCCGTCCTCCATGTGCCTGCCCGATCACAGTAGTACCTCCAGACACCTGTTGCACTGCTCCCGCAGCTCCAAAAACAGCCGCATCGGCTCCCCCGATGAAAAATCACACTCCACACTCCTCCTGGAGCTCCCGGATGATACAGAGGCAGAGGGAGGGGTCCTTCACACTGGAGCCATCCTCCGTGTGCCTGCCCGATCACAGCAGTACCTCCGGACACCTGTTGCTCTGCTCCCGCAGCTCCAAAAACAGCCGTGTCTGCTCCCCCAATGAAAAATCACACTCCCTTCCACTTTACTTAAAGCGTGGAATACAGCTGGCCTGGGCTTCCAAGATAGTATTTTTCAACAACACCCAAACTTGATGTAAGTCTTTAACCTTTGCAACTTCTCCTTTTAGTTTTTTCTTAACTATTTTCCTCATTTTATCATAGTCTCCCTTTTGAAAGTTAAAAGGTAGTACTGTGGATTTCCTTACTATCCCTCCTCCACTAATTAAATCAAATGTGATCATGCTATGATCACTATTGCCAAGTGGCCCCAACACCCTTATGTCTTGCTAGATCTGGTGTACCACTAAGGACTAGGTCTAATATGGATTCCCCTCTGGTCAGTTCATGAACCAGCTGCTCCAAGAAGCAGTCATTTATTTCATCTAGGAACTTTATCTCCCTAGCATGTCCTGCCGTGACACTGACCCAGTTGATACTGGGGTAATTGAAATCACCCATTATTATTACTGTGCTGTAACTTTTGTTAGCTTCCTTGATTTCTTTGAGCATTTTATCATCCATTTGTTTATTCTGGCCAGGCGGTCGATAGTACACCCCCACTGCCATCGCCTTCCCCTTTTAACATGGAATTTCAATCCATAGAGATTCTACAGCAAATTTTGTTTCCTGCAAAACTTTAATCCTTTCTGACTCAATGCCCTCTCTAACATAGAGCGCAACCCCTCCACCAATTTGATCAGCTCTATCATTACGATAGAGTTTGTACCGAGGTATCACAGAGTCCCACTGGTTGTCCTCCTTCCACCATGTCTCTGATATTCCAATCATATCTAACCTCTCATTTAGTGCTATATATTCTAACTCTCCCATCTTATTTTTTAGACTTCTAGCATTTGCATACAAGCATTTCAGAGACTGTATTTTGTTCATATTAATTTGGCTATTGGTAGACATGGGTAATTTGGGATCTTTAAGCTCTGTCTGCTCCATACTCGAGGGCATTTGGGCTACTTTACTCTTTTTTGGAACCTCTCTGCTTTTACATTCTTCCGAACCATCCACTCTTGGGTGACTGTTGGCTTTCCCCTATTATCTCCTTTTTAAAGGTTAATGCCAGCAGCCTGGTTCCATCCCGGTTAAGGTGAAGCCCATCCCTTCGGAAGAGCCCCTCCTTTCCCCAGAATGTTCCCCAGTTCCTAACAAATCCAAAACCCTCATCTCTGCACCATTGTCTCATCCACGCATTGAGACTCCGGAGCTCTGCCTGCTATTGGGTCCTGCACGTGGAACGGGAGGCATTTTGGAGAATGCTACCCTGGAAGTGCTGGATTTCAACTTCCTACCTAAAAGCCTAAATTTAGCCTCCAGAACCTCCCTACCACATTTTCCTATCTCATTGGTACTGACATGTACCAAGACAGCAGACTCCTCCCCAGCACTATCTAAGACCTTATGTAGGTGGCGCGTGAGGCCCACCACCTTCGCACCAGGCAGGCAGGTTACCAGGCGATCCTCACATCCACCAGCCACCCAGCGATCTACATGCCTAATGATTGAATCACCAACTATAACGGCTGTCCTAACCCTTCCCTCATGGGCACATGGCCCTGGAGAAACTTCCTCGGTGCGAGAGGGTTTTACATCACCTGGTGGACAGGTCCTAGTTACAGGATCACTTCCTGCCACTCCAGGGTGATGCTCTCCTGTCACGTGACCTCTCTCCTCCATGGCAATAGGGATGCTGCCAGACTGGAGGTGGGACTTCAGGACTATATCCCTGTAGGTCTTGTCTATGTACCTCTCTGTCTTTCTTATGTTTTCCAAGTCTGCTACTCTAGCCTCTAGAGAATGGACTTGTTCCCTGAGAGCAAAGAGCTCCTTGCACCTAGTGCACACGTAAGACCTCTCACCAACCGGGAGAAAATCATACATGTGACACTCAAAGCAAAAGACTGGAAAGCCCCCATCTCGCTGCTGGACTGCTGTCTGCATCTTAGTTTTAAGCTTGTTTTTAGATCTTTAAGTTCATTACTTACTACGGGTTGCTATGGATATTTATACTAATAAAACTGTACTTAATACGTTTAATATACCTTGTTCACCTGAAGCTTAATTAATCTCAGGTCCTTAGTGTATGACTGATTTGTGTAACGAGCTTCACCTGAGAGCACCTCCTTTCCTTTAAGATGTGTAAGTACCTATAAAGCTACGATTATCCCAGGGGTGTGTGGGTGTTGAGGAGGAAGGGAGGGAAATAACACTTATTAAAAGAGGGCTGCTACACAGTACCCTGTCCTGTGCTGCTGAGGTAAGCTGTGACCAACTTCCTGGGTGATTAACAGTCCTTGCTTGGATAGAAGGAGTCTTTCAAAATGGCCTTTTGACCTGCCACCTGCTGTTAACATCTATTGAAAAGGTTTCACAGGTCTCTTGCCCCCTAGGTAGAAGGCCTCATTGTAAAGGTCTCTAGAAGACTTTATTTGTTGCCCAAAGAGTACTGACCCTGTTTTGCCTTTTATGCTAACTATATTCTGATTTGATTTAAATTACAGCTCTTTGCTGCTGCTAGGCTCTGACTTATTATGAAATTTAAACTACAAGCTCTGCTGGGTTCTAAATTTAACCAGAAAGCTCTCTTCTATGTTTTAAATTTAAACTAAAAGTACTTTGCTGATACTAGGCCCCGAGTGACTATTAAATTTAAACTACAAGCTCTCTGCTGGGTATGAAATGTAACCAGAAAGTTCTCTTCTGTGTTTTAAATTAAAACTTCAACTGCTGCTACTAGGCCCTGACTGATTTAACAAAAAAACAGTGGGTTCACAGATTAATTAACTTTAATACAAAGAAGTCCTTTCAGAAAATTCCCAGAAGTATATACTCACAATTGCAGATCTCTCTCCAGAAGTAACAGTCCCTTTTTTTAGTCCTTCACTAAAAGACTCCCAAAGTATTCTATAACTTACATATATAAATTTAGGCTTATCTGTACTCTATCCAGGCTCCGGCCTCATGCACATCCCAACTGCCATACGCACAATGGAACTTACATGTGCCCTTACAGAATAGCGACCACCCAAAGCATGTGATAACTGCCCATTTATGTAGGCACATTTCTACTGCATAACTCTCTGTGCACACGATATAGAATCTATCCCTAAATGCATAAACCCTTTCTCAATATGGATAGTGCCACTCAAAATTGCCACTGACTGCCCTGGCAATATCTGTATCATGCCAGGGCGGAGCAAGGACATTCTGCCCACTAAAAATAGAGGCAATATTCAGCCACCATAGTTAGAAGCAATATTCAGCCATATAGTTAAGCAGTTTAAGTTAGGACAGCAAAACTCTATCCTAACTTAAACCAATCCGGTCTCTAGATATTGAGTGAATATCACAGCTATCCATAGATGGGTGGCAATTACAGCTCTAATCATATATTCAGCAATGGCACTTTTATGGAGAGCAGTGCTGAATATACAGTACACGCAGAACTTAAATGCTGTGGCCATCGTGTTAAAAAAGCACTGATTGCGGGTTTTATAAATTGAACCATATCATTTTTAATAAAGAAAAGTAGAATGCCATCTCTATCCTAATAGAAAACTAATAAGACCAAGAGGGTAGTCCTGACTATCTTTCCATCTTAAAGAGTAAAGCAACAAAAAATATCAGGGTCCATATTCAGCCAGTGTGGTCACCAGCCTTAGCTGAATACCAGCATTGGCATTTAATTTAAAAGGATATTCAACACTGTTATCCTTTAAGTAGTGACACTGACTATATGACTAATGCTGGCAGGGCCTACCCCCTCCCAATCCCTAACCCCAGCCCTGGGCTTACTGGGGTTAGGGAAGAGGGGGTCTATTTGGGGGAAAGGGAAAGAATGTATTATGTTATGGAGGGGCCATTTGGGGAGGGGGGATCTGAGTTGCCTGTAAAAGGGGTGCTTAGCTGTTCTTCTGGAGGTAAAGTAGGAGATTGGAGCTGCTTTGCCGGTGATTGGGAGGATGCAGATGCTTCAGGGGGGAAGGGACTTGGAATGGATAGGGGAGGCAGTAGAGTTTTGGGGTTGAAGTTGGGTACCCACTGTTGGGGCAATAATTCCGAGGGGGTTCTAGCATCAGCATTCACAGCTGCCCCTGCCAGCAGGCACTTATTCACACCTAAGGGCAGGTATCAATGCTGATGTCTAAAAATTGTCAATGAGATGTGGATTCCCTATATAAAATGCAGAATCCATATCTGACTTGTAGGTCTACCCAAACTACTCTCTTTCCCTGCCTCCACTACTACCCCAGGGAAGGTAGATGTTGTAGAGCATTCACATTTCTCTGCTGAAGAAATCTCACTATATCATGCCAACCCTTAAATATTGTGGTGATGCACATGCAGCAGAGCCCTTTAAAACTGAAAAAAAAGAGGTTTTTTTTCCTAAACGGGGGATGGGCTCACCAAAGCATAGCTCCCAAACAGAAAGAGAAACTAAAGCACACACTAGCAGGGCTAGCCTGAAGCCACATCCAGCCTCTAGAATAGTTGCAGGCAGAGAGAGGGTGGGGCCAGGGAAGGAAACAAGCCACAGAACATTTAAGCTGCGTCACACAGGAAGTGAGTCAGAACCGGCAGAACAGGGAAGAGAACCAGTTGAATCAGCAGAGCAAGCAGGACGTGCTCAGACACAGGAAGGACTGCAGAGAGAGACTGCCAGAGGGCAGGAAAGACTGCAGGCCAGAAGCCAGGAGGAGAGGCAGAGAGTCCAGAGAGACCAGGGGAAGAGGCAGCATTACAAGGCTGTGAGACCTGGTGGTTCAAAGGGGACCAGCCACAACTCCCAAGGCAAGTATCAAGGTTGTGGGCAAGAAAGGAGCTGGGGAAGAAGTCAGGACTATACGTCTGATTCTGAAGGCAGCAGCTCAAGTCCTGGGCCCTTGAACAGACAGTACAGAAAGTCTGATAAAAGGAGGGTTTCTGCCAACCCAACAACTCATATATTTCCTGAAGTGGAGTTGCTAAGGGAGAGAAGGGCAACAGGTTCTGACCCAGTTAAAAGGGGGAGCCAGAATCTAAAATGGGGAAAGCTTTTTAAACTTTTAAAAGAAGTGCAGCAGAGTGTGCCAGAAGTTGCCCCAAGCCCTGAGCTTTATAGTTCACCGGAAGAAATGGAAGTGGAGCTTTATGCAGACAGTCCAGTGTCTTCAGCAGAGTCAATGGAGTGTGGACTTTGTGTAAGCAATGTTTAATGTTTTATGGAAGGCTGTATGATACAGGTTAAGAAGATAACATATGTGCTGGTATCAATGAATGCCTAGGATAAGGGCAGACAAGAAGATAGAAACCTCGTGTTTAAAAGCAGCCAGTTTTACCACTGCTAAAGCCCGGTTAAGAAGGCTATTGGTTTTAAACTAAGAGGCAGCACATGGCTGGTATCCTAATCTGCAGCAGCTGAGAATGTGAATTCAAAACTGTCTTATTGAAGTTTTGTTGAACTGTGCACTTAACAGTATTTTGCTGGTTTTATTAAATGGAAGAAGGCAAAATTAACAAGAGTGGAGAAAACTACTTGGAGAGTTTTTGCTAAGAAAGTTACTGGAGAAAGTATCCTATTTTTGGTTATATTTTTGGTTTGCCTTATCATGGTCATTTGTCAAAAATTGATTCCACGAAGAAAAAAATAAAAAGCAATTTATTTTTACAAATTGTCCTGTGTCCTCATCCACTCGTACTGCTTACAAAGCAGGCCACAACTACACAAAAAGAGTGATGACCGGCGCACCCCACTAGGCAACCGCCTAGACGAGTGGGCGCCGCCACAGGTGGCGTAGTAAGTTGGATTTTTTCGCTGGAATCAAGTTGGCACGCCAGAGAAGCAATCCGTACCAAAGTGGAAGGAGAGACATCCCCAGGAGCAGCCATGTCAACCCCAGGTCTGCAGAGCAGAAGGGAAAATCCGGAGTGGCGGTGGAGCTGGATTCCGGATCAACGGAGTTGACAAAGTGAGACTCTGCACCAGAACCAGGTAACCCGTAGGCTAGAGGGTTAATCTGGACAGCACTGGTGTAGGAGGGTGGCTGTGGGGGGAAATAATCACCAAGGCAGGGGAAAAGAGAAGAAGTCCGCACTTGGTGTTTCTGTCTTTTGTTCTCTCCACAGGAAAGCGGAACCATGGAGTCACGCGACATCCTGGACTGGGCGGCTGGCCAGATAGCCAGACAGCAGGAGTTGTCCGCGCAGACCCTGGAGCAGGCGAAAGCGTTGTTCCAGTCGCAGCAAGCACCACTCATTGAGGCGATGTCCAGCTGGCTTGCAGCCCAGGGAAAGAAAGAAGATGCTGCCGGGACTGTGCCAGGTGCAGGGGCAGGTTTTCAGGGCTGGGACTGCCCAGGTACTGGGACTTTCTCGGGTGGGCGCCTCACGAAAGATGACGATGTGGATGATTACATCGAGGCTTACGAGAGAATAGCTCTCTTAGCCAGATGGCCAAAAGAGCAGTGGGCGCTAAGGTTCGCTGCTTCACTCACGGGTGAAGCCTTAGCGGCCTACAGAGCTATGCCTGCTAGTTTAATTAAGAGTTATGATGATGTAAAGCAAGCTGTGAAAGATCGCTTAGGTTTAAATCCGGCGGTCTATCGCAGGCAACTGCGCTCATGTAAGTTGAGGTCAGGTGAGACACCTCAGGCATTATATCACCGTGTGAAAAACCTGGTGTACAAGTGGCTGATGCCAGAAGTAAAGGATATAGAGTCTATTTTGGATACGATAATCCTTGAGCAATATATGGAGTCTGTACCAAGCAGCGTGCAGACCTTCCTAGTACTCCAAAGTTGCAAAAACACTCGGGAAGCCATTGCATTGACTGACCGCTTTCTGGAGGCTAATAAATTAAGCCCAGAGAAAGAGAGTTTTTTCAAAAAGGACAAACTGGAGTCTCTAGAAAGGAAGGCCAAGCTTGAGGGATTTGCAGACGAAAATGTAAAGATGTATAGAGGATACAATGTGCATAGGAAGTGTTTCTCGTGTGGAGAAGCTGGTCATGTAAAGAGGGACTGTAGAGCCAAGAAGGCCTTGATAACAACCCAGCACAGAGATGCAGGAGAAGGGTTCCTATTAAGGGTGGAGGTAGAAGGGATACCAACGGAGGCATTATTGGACTCAGGCGCAGACCAATCCATGATTTCCCAGAGGATCTGGCAGCAAATAGAGGCGAAAGACAAACCCTCGCCACTGACCTCTGGGAATCATATTAGGATACGCTGTGTCCATGGCGCCGCTTCTACCTACCCCATACAGTCTGTGGTGATAGAGGGAGTAGATCTGAAAAAACAGATGGAGGTGGCCATAGTACCCAAGCTTCCACACGAGGTAGTCCTGGGCCGTGACTGGCCACAGTTCAGAAAAGGTTTAGCTGAGGAGTTGCAGGGTGAAGCCAACCCACCAGCTACCTTTTCACAGGCAAGTAGTTTAGCCAGGGAGAAAACCTTACCCCAGATAGGAAAGGTTGCTGACCCCAGGCTAAGAGGAAATAGGGCCGCTGAAGATACCGCAGTCAGGGAGAAAGCCTTACCCCAGTTACGAAAGGTTGCTGACCCCAGGCTAAAAGAAAGTAAAAAAGGTATGATCACTACCCGTACAGGTGGTAAGCCCTTAGAAAAAGAAAGTAGCCCTCAGAAAGACCCTAGGTCAGGGAAATCTTTTCAGGGAGAATTGAGTGCCCCCTCAAAAAACATTCCCAGGAAGGGAAGAGCCAGCTTTCTACCCGCTCCTTTGTTTGGAACCACGGGTAAACAGGGAGGGAAGAAAAAGTCCCAGAGGGAAAAATTTGACCCAAAACCTAAGTTCATACTTAGAGTCTGTAGGACCACCCTGGAGGCTAAGGTGCCTAAACGGGCGACAGAACGGGCTGCAGGGGTTGATCTCTGCAGTGCTGTGGACACTGTCGTACCACGACAGGGGAAGGCCCTAGTGGAGACGGGCATCCAGGTGGAAATACCGCCTGGCTGTTATGGCCGAATTGCCCCTCGGTCAGGGATGGCTCTTAAAAATTTTATTGATGTGGGGGCAGGGGTCATTGATCCGGATTATCGGGGATCCATAAAAGTACTCTTATTTAATTTTTCGCGGGAGGATTTTAGGGTGAGTGTGGGGGATCGTATTGCCCAATTTATTTGTGAGCGGGTAGGGTTCCCACCCATAGAGGAGGTGGATGAGTTATCCCCTACTGCCCGGGGTTCGGGTGGCTTTGGCTCTACAGGAAAGGCCGAGATGAAGGGTTTGACTGCCAGTTGTGTGGAGAGGGAAGAGGAGGACTTAGGCCCACAGCTCGTGGATGGTAAAGCAGAGCAGGTACTTAGGATGGGAGAGGATCTCTCATGGGCTCAGCGGGAGGCAATGTCCAAATTGCTGAGTGGGTTCTCGGATGTCCTTACCCCTTTACCAGGGGAGACAAACCTGGTGGCACACGAGATAGTCACCCCGTATGGCGAAGTAGTCCGCCAACGTCCCTACAGACTCCCTGAGGCAAAGCAAGCGGAGGTCATAAGGCAGGTCCAGGAAATGTTGAGGATGGGGATAATCGAGGAGTCTAAAAGCCCCTGGAACAACCCAATAGTTTTAGTGCCAAAACCTGATGGATCATTACGTTTTTGTATTGATTTTCGTAAGGTAAATGACATCTCCAGGTTTGACACCTACCCTATGCCTCGAATAGAGGAACTTTTGGATCATTTAGGCCGAGCCACGTACTTAACCACATTAGACATGACCAAAGGGTATTGGCAGATTCCCCTCACCCAGGAATCTCGCCAAAAGACCGCATTTAGTTCTCCAATTGGATTATTCCAATTTCGCCGGATGCCCTTTGGTCTTCATGGGGCCGCAGCGATGTGTCAGCGGTTAATTGACATGGTCCACCGCCCACACCAGTCTTACGTGACAGCGTATATGGATGACATCGTCATCCATAGCTTGTGGTGGGATGATCATTTGGTTCGGGTCAAGGCTGTATTGGAGGCGATGAGGCGGGCAGACCTCACGCTCAACCCAGCTAAGTGTATGTTTGGTGCGACTGAAGTAAAATATTTGGGTCACTTAGTCGGCCATGGTATAGTAAAGCCGCTCTTGGATAAAGTAGAGAGCGTTAAGACGTTCCCGAAGCCGCAGACGAAGAAGCAACTTCGGAGCTTTTTGGGTCTTATCGGTTATTACCGCTGTTTTATCCCGCATTTCGCGACTGAGAGTGCAGCTCTTACCGAGATGCTTAAAAAGAATGCCCCTACACAGTTGCAGTGGTCTGGGATCGCGGAACAGGCCTTTAAAGTATTGAAAGAAAAGTTGTGTGAGGCACCGGTTTTGCGCGGGGTGGATTTTAACCAACCTTTTATCGTCCAAACTGATGCTTCGGAAACGGGCCTTGGAGCAGTGATGTCACAGAAACACGAGGGGACGGAACATCCAGTGATGTTTTTAAGCCGTAAGCTTACCCCTCCGGAGAGAAAGTTTTCGACGATCGAGCGCGAATGCCTTGCAATAAGGTGGGCTGTGATGGCCTTGCGTTTTTATTTAACCAAACAGCGGTTTCTGTTGGTAACTGATCACGCCCCGTTACAGTGGTTAAACGAAATGAAGGACAGTAATGCACGTTTGACGCGCTGGTATATGACCCTCCAGGAGTTTGATTTTCGAATACAGCATAGGGCCGGGAAGCTCCATACCAACGCGGACGCCCTGTCTAGGATTACCAGCTGTGCGCGGGTTGTGGCGCCAGCCGTTAATAGCTTAAGGGGGGGATATGTGGTGATGCACATGCAGCAGAGCCCTTTAAAACTGAAAAAAAAGAGGTTTTTTTTCCTAAACGGGGGATGGGCTCACCAAAGCATAGCTCCCAAACAGAAAGAGAAACTAAAGCACACACTAGCAGGGCTAGCCTGAAGCCACACCCAGCCTCTAGAATAGTTGCAGGCAGAGAGAGGGTGGGGCCAGGGAAGGAAACAAGCCACAGAACATTTAAGCTGCGTCACACAGGAAGTGAGTCAGAACCGGCAGAACAGGGAAGAGAACCAGTTGAATCAGCAGAGCAAGCAGGACGTGCTCAGACACAGGAAGGACTGCAGAGAGAGACTGCCAGAGGGCAGGAAAGACTGCAGGCCAGAAGCCAGGAGGAGAGGCAGAGAGTCCAGAGAGACCAGGGGAAGAGGCAACATTACAAGGCTGTGAGACCTGGTGGTTCAAAGGGGACCAGCCACAACTCCCAAGGCAAGTGTCAAGGTTGTGGGCAAGAAAGGAGCTGGGGAAGAAGTCAGGACTATACGTCTGATTCTGAAGGCAGCAGCTCAAGTCCTGGGCCCTTGAACAGACAGTACAGAAAGTCTGATAAAAGGAGGGTTTCTGCCAACCCAACAACTCATATATTTTCTGAAGTGGAGTTGTTAAGGGAGAGAAGGGCAAGAGGTTCTGACCCAGTTAAAAGGGGGAGCCAGAATCTAAAATGGGGAAAGCTTTTTAAACTTTTAAAAGAAGTGCAGCAGAGTGTGCCAGAAGTTGCCCCAAGCCCTGAGCTTTATAGTTCACCGGAAGAAATGGAAGTGGAGCTTTATCCAGACAGTCCAGTGTCTTCAGCAGAGTCAATGGAGTGTGGACTTTGTGTAAGCAATGTTTAATGTTTTATGGAAGGCTGTATGATACAGGTTAAGAAGATAACATATGTGCTGGTATCAATGAATGCCTAGGATAAGGGCAGACAAGAAGATAGAAACCTCGTGTTTAAAAGCAGCCAGTTTTACCACTGCTAAAGCCCGGTTAAGAAGGCTATTGGTTTTAAACTAAGAGGCAGCACATGGCTGGTATCCTAATCTGCAGCAGCTGAGAATGTGAATTCAAAACTGTCTTATTGAAGTTTTGTTGAACTGTGCACTTAACAGTATTTTGCTGGTTTTATTAAATGGAAGAAGGCAAAATTAACAAGAGTGGAGAAAACTACTTGGAGAGTTTTTGCTAAGAAAGTTACTGGAGAAAGTATCCTATTTTTGGTTATATTTTTGGTTTGCCTTATCATGGTCATTTGTCAAAAATTGATTCCACGAAGAAAAAAATAAAAAGCAATTTATTTTTACAAATTGTCCTGTGTCCTCATCCACTCGTACTGCTTACAAAGCAGGCCACAACTACACAAAAAGAGTGATGACCGGCGCACCCCACTAGGCAACCGCCTAGACGAGTGGGCGCCGCCACAATATGTCTTACACAAACTCCCCAAAACTCACTTGTTTACATTGGTTGATGCACGTGATGCATTCCTGCAATGTAAGTTAGATGAGAAAAGGAATTTACGTAGCATCAGACGTATATCAGCGGAAGCACCATGGACTTTTGGCTGAACTCAATGTCATTGAACCAATAGCAGATGACATTCTTTTCACTGGCTGTGGTGACTCTGATGAGGAGGCAGATAGATTGCTGCAGGCAGATGAAGCTACACTTTAGTGTGAAGACATTATAATTAAAGGTGAAGGAGGTCCATTTCTCCTAACATATCCTGTCTTCAAAGGGCCTGAAAGCAGACTCATAAGATTAAAGCCATACAGAATATGCCACATCCTGAAGATGTAAAATCTATGCAGCATTTCATTAAGTTTCTATCTTACCTAGCAAAATTCATGAAACATCTGTCTGAGATATCTAAGCCTTGAGTTGATTTTTGGATAAGAATGCGGTCTGACACTGGCCTTCAAAGCATGACCAGGCAGTACAGTAAATAAAGCGCTTGCTCACAGATGCCCTGTTTCACTACTATGATGTCACCACGCCTGTTGTGATAATAGAGTGACTAGCAAAAATCAACTTGCCTGCTCTTTAATGCAAGAGTGGCTTTTACATTTAGGGTGCTGACCCCAGCTAAACAAAATTATGCACAAATCAAAAAGGAATGTCTCAGCATTGTGTTTGTCTGTCAGCACTTTCATCATTACCTCTATGGGTGAGGTATAATGATATAATTACAGCAGAAACTGACCACAAACCACTGATAGTAATCTTCAAAAAGCTCCTATTGTGTGCAACTGTATGCCTGCCATGTTGGATAACAGCCCACTGATGCAAGACAGGGATCAAAAGTTGCATGTGCTGAAAAGCCCTCTCTATATTCACAGTGGCCAACATTGAAAACCACCTCTGACTTGATCTGTAGGACATTTACAATAGAAAATTGTGCATAAGTTCAAAGAAAAAAAGAGAGATGTTATTGACATTAACCTATACTGATTCCATCTAGTGGCTCGTTGTTATACTTCACTGTTTTCCTACTTCCTTCTTGTCGTCTTTAATCTTTTGATGTAATACGTCATGATTCCTATGCTCCAGCTGTGTTCAGTAGGGGCGGCATTTTTGAAGGCATTTACATGGGTAACTGCCCTAGTTACCTGTGTAAATGTCTTATCTGAGATTTTCGAAATGCACCTACATTGGTAGTGCCTTTTGAAAATCCCGGATAAGTCCCTAAAGTACCTAGATGCTATGTGGTTAGCATCGGGGTGTGTTGAGGGCGTTCTGGAGTGGAGCAGGGGCAGAGGAAAGGACTAAGGGGGTAGCAGCAATTTTCGATGCTACCCGTTTAGCCCTCTGCTCCTTAAAGATAGGTGAGGTTACGGGGGCGGAGCCTGATGTCCAGCGGGTAGGACGCTTTGCGTTGAAGCTCCCGAGAGGCCTACTCAGAATCCTGACTTAATACCTATATAAATTTACTATTTCGCTCCGAGCTGACCGGGGCACCTCGGGGGGGATGGCGGCCCATAAACCAGCGCGCTTGGACTTCGGGTCTCCTTCTTCTTCTCACGGAAAACGCTCCAAAACAGAGGTGTCCTCCCCGCAGAAGATGGTTCCATTTCGTGAAAACCCCGCAATGCACCTGGAGATTTTGGAGGAAATACGCGGCGTGAAGGAATTGGTGCAGTCCAATGGAGAAGCGCTTCGAGCCATGCGAGAAGACTTTGGAGTGCTCCAGGACCGACTTGAAGGACTTTCATTACGGCAGGACAATATGGCGGGGGTCCTCGACTCGCACGAGGTGCGCTTGGGCAAACTGGACAAGGCTGAGCGCCAGATACAGAATCTTCAAAAGGAGTTGGAAGATAGCAATAATCGCGCCCGTCGCAACAATGTGAGGCTCCTCGGAATGCCGGAGGGGGTGGAAGCAGGAGATATAAGAGAATTTGTGCTCAAAACTCTTCCCTCCTTGCTGAAGATCACTTTTCACAGAGAACTGGAAATCGATCGAGCACACCGTGTTCCTGCCCGCATGGCGCTCAACCGCACGACCCCCCGGCCTATTATCTTTAGCTTGCTACGATATCAACAAGTGGAACAAATTTTACATGCTGCCCGAGCGAATCATCATTTGGAATTTGAAGGTCGTAAGGTCTCCTTCTTTCCTGATTTGGCAAAGCCTACCGTTGACCGTCGGAGGAAACTCCTTGCTCTTCGCCCTCGACTTCAGCAGCTACAGGCTCGCTTTGGCCTGTTGTATCCAGCGAAGCTCCGGGTGACTCTCCACAACCAGACCAGGACGTTCGAGGATCCTGATCTACTATCAACATTTTTGGACTCCAAAGAAGCAGAGCAGATGCGCTAATCCCAAATCTTGGACTCTTATCTGCCGGCTCTGTCCGCCATTTTGAAGGGCCCGATGCGGCGGTCATAGCCCAGTACAGAAATAGCCTGGACTTTCTTTCTTTCTCTGTATGACTTTTGTCTTTGGTCTCCTATCCCTTCATGATGTGTGCCTCGGTCGGATTCGGAGCACGCACAGTCCTACAGGTTATATGTTTTTTCAATTTCGGCCTTCTCTGGGGTTTCTCCCCGCAGACACATGGTCGCCAGTAATTTTGGGGTTTTGCTTCTCCTCTACCGTACTGCGGTTTTCTTTGTTAATGTGGGGCGCTTCATTGTATTATATTAGCTTATTTTTCCTATGTCATGTGTATAGCCAGATACAGTCAGTTTGAGGGACACAGTGAAATTATGTGTGCTATCATGCTCAGAATTTTAACTTTTCTGAATGGCCTTATGTAAAATCTCATTATTCATCGTCAAAGGCATTACTGGTCCACTCAAAAGAAAGAAAATCCTTAGCTATCTTAGCCACGAGCATGTTGATTTGGTGTTTCTTCAGGAAACGCATTGTACTCTGCTGAAACATTGAAACTCAATGCTTGGCCTCACATGGTAGCTGCCTATTCTCCCACCGTTTCCAAAAGGTACGGGATAGCCATTCTGTTAAGAAGTCTTTGCACGCTACTGTACCTGATATTAGCGCTGACATGGAGGGTAGATGGGCCCGTGTACACCTTGAGGTTGGAGATAGTGAATTCACGTGTATTTGCACTATGCCCCGAATGTGGACAACCCTGCTTACTATGCAAGTTTTGCGCAGTTGGCCTCGGCCTCCGCCAATGCTCCATTAATACTTGGTGGCGATTTTACTTAAGTGTTCCCTCAATCTTTTCTTCTCAAACAAGGTGCTCGTTGGTTGGAAGCTCCAGTACCGAGCAGACCTGTGTGGCTAGATATAGTAGCGGGCCTTTGCTCACCGATTCCTCTTACCTTACTCCCTGGTATGACTCTCCCATTAGACTCCCACTATCCACCAATGCTTTTCGACACTTTAGGTGCCTTTAATACTCCTATGCAACCTTTCGACTCCCGACTTTGTCAGTGCAACTTCAGCATTGCATTCGGAGAACTAGAGCACTCCCGCCATCGGCACTCTCTGCATAAGGTTGATTGGAGACTTCCGATCTCTCGGTAGTTCACCGGGTGTAGCATCCAATTTTACTAAACCTTATGTAATGCTATTACTAGAGATACCTCTATAGCGCAGAAAGTATGGGAGAGAGAATTGCATGTGACTTTAACCTCGGAGCAATGGAGCCTTATCTGGAGCAGAGGGACACGGGTTCCCGACCCGCCTCACTCACTCAGACCCTCTTCTTTCTAGCCCACCGGTGTTTTTACACTCCTCACAGATTAGACAAATGGAACACTACTCAGGGTAATGGTTGCTGGACACGTCCTGCGGCCATTGGTTTATTACTTCATTTCATGTTATGCATGAATATCCCGCACTACAGTATAACTGGCGTCGGGTCTGGGGTCGTCTTTAGTCTATATTGCACTCTCAGGAGTCCCTTTCTTGGAGGATAGTGGGACTTCGCCCAGTTGCGGGGATCCCCTCTCTCCCAAGAAATGGCTTATCTCCTTTTGAACTTTGTGCTTGGTATTGCTATTTCCCTAATTAAGTAATGCTGGGAAATTAGTTCCCATCTGAGCCTCAATGAATGGTGGAATCATGTCTGTCTCCACAGTAAATATGAACAAATACCTCGTCTGTTCGCTTCCTCCGCTCAGACTCCTTCTCATTGGTCTCAATGGAAGATGCTCAATGAATATGTACATTTTGCTAAATGCTCTCATCTGACTGTCTAACTTTGTATATATATCTGTCTCATGATCATGCTGTATTGTGGATACTTTTTTTGATCGTTTGATGTATAATCACTGTTAATTGGAAGCGCTCACATGCTGATACAAACGGGTAGAGAAGAAGCACCGGGGTGGGGGGTAATGGGTTTACTTTTCCTTATTGTATACTTGTTTTGTCTCTTTTGGTGTGTTGTTTCTTTTGTTTGTTGCAAAATGAAAATAAAAGTTTAAAAAAAAAAAAAAGATAGGTGAGGTTTTTTCTCACTTATCTTTAAGGTGCAGGGGCAAAGCGGGTAGTATCGAAAATTGCTGCTACCCCACTTAGCCTCAGTGACTGCCAGCACAGCCAGCATGACTCAGAATTTCACTTCCATCACCGCAGAAGTGAAAATTAGGGTTAAAGGAGTCGGCGGACAGGCTATGCATGGGAAAATCAGGGTTAAGGGAGTCGGCAGACAGGCTATGCATGGGAAAATCAGGGTTAAGGGAGTCGGCGGACAGACCTAAATCAAAATCGGGCACAATGTCTTTATTTTGGAAATCTTAAACAGAAAACACAGCTCGGGTATGAGCAAATTACAGTTTATTTATTTATTTATTTATTTATTTGACAGTTTTTATATACTACCAAATTCATACAGTGTTGCCCTCTACTATTCAGAATTTTCCTGAAAACAATTTTTAAACTGTCTCTATCTTTATAGAATTGTAACCATCTAGATATGGCATTCAACAGTGAAAATCGGTCTCAGACTAACAGCGGCAACGCTTAGAATGTTTCTCCAAAGCAATATGCCTGTTTGCATCAATGACCGTTTACATTCACTGTTATTTTACCAATTATTCATTAAAAAGTGTGCTGTTTCTTATCATTTGATGGAATTTGAGACTCTATATCAGTAATTTCTGAAATTCATTGCACTTGTAAATCAGTGCACAACAATATTTGAAATTGTACTGCGCTTTGCTTATCTTAATAATGCTGGTGCTAATCCCCGACGCCACCAAATGGGTACCGCTCCTGCATTTCGTTATTCTTCTTCAGGGGGAGTATCTTGAAATTAGCACAATCTACAAAACAACCCGACAATTTCACAGTTACACTTAAAACGCCAGATCATTGTTGTTTATCAAAAACCACTTGTGCACAATGGAGCACCCACCTTTAAGCTTGCGGTTAAACCATACACTTTCTTTTCATTCAGATTTTGTGAAGTGTAGTGAAAAAACGCCGCGCCTGCGCAAAGATCAATTGCACGTGAATTTAAAGGAAAAAAGGCGCTCCAAACCCACCAATCAATAAAGAGTAGATGTCATTCCCAATGCAGACACGTTGATCTTATACTGATGTTAAACACACGCTCTCCATTCAATGTATGTATTCAGACCAGTGGTTCCTACGGTCCCTAGCCGGAAAATCCACTTTTGCTCCTGGATTATCAAGGTTTGAGAGCGAGATTTACCTCTGCTGCCAGTGAACACTTGTTCTATCGCAAAGCAGCGGAGGTCTGTGAATTCATGATGATGACTCAGGCAGTGTGCTACTATGGGCGCTTCTACTGTTTTGCATCGTAGCTTACTTCGATGTTCATTGATGCAAATTTTTAATTGCCGTTCTGTTTTTCCTATATATATATAGTTTTTATATACTGCCTTTCGACACATCAAGGCAGTTTGCATCAAACAGTAACTTGGTTTGCATTGAACAGAAGAACACATACATAATACCAACAACTAAGAATATAGCAAACAATGGAGAACCTATTGTACATTAGACCATAATTGTAACATCAAACCTTTATGGCAACATGAAACATGGGTAACTATATACAGTAGAATGTGCCAACAATATAAACAAGAGATAAGAAACAGGCTTGGGACTCAGGTGGAGATTAGGCTGGGTGGGGGGGGGGGCATGGTAGGGCACGGTTAGTCTGGTGCTTTGGAGAAATGCTCAGAGAACAGATATGTTTTTATTTTCTTTTGGAAATCTTTGAGATCTTATAGTGCACGAATGTCATCTGTTAGTGCATTCCAGTAATCCCAACTTGATGTTCAAGCATTGTATTTCTGGTTATCTGTAGGGATAGCAAGAGTAATTTGGGTGCTGGTCATTCTGGCTTCGGTTGTCTGGTGGTCTTTCTATAAAGGTTTCTAGATGATCTGGTGATAGATGGTGGAGCGCTTTGAAGGTACTGATCAATACTTTGTACATAACATGAGCTCTTATTGGAAGCCAATAGAGGTTACTGAGTATTGGGGTAATATGCTCACATTTGGGGGTGCCAGTTAGTACTCTTGCGATGGTTTTCATGGCCATCTGCAGTGGGTGGATTGATGAGGCTGGTAATCCCTGTAGCAGGATGTTACAGAAGTCAAGGTGAGGCAGGGTTAAGACTTGGAAAACTATCCGGAAGTGGATTTGGTCCAGGAGTGGTTTGAGAGCTTTGGCTGTTCTGATTTTCTGGTAGAAGAGGCTTATAGTGGAGTTTATGTGCTGAGATAGAGCAAGACCCTGGTCCAGTGTGACCCTGAGGTATCTTACATTAGATTTAGTGTGGATCTTTTCTCCACCCATATCTACACATGGTGGAGATGAGAAACAGGGATTTCTGGTGACATGAAGTAGCTCCGTCTTTTGGTAGTTCCATTTAAGGTTATGTGATTTAACCATTGTGAGACAGCGTCAAAGAAATCTATCAGAGGAGTGTATACTGAAGTAAGGGTGGAGATAGGGATATACAACATAATGTCATCCGCATATAAATGATACAGAACATTATGAGAGTGGATGATATTATTGATAGGTTGAATGAATAGGTTAAACAGGAGTGCAGACAATGCAGATCCTTGAGGTACTCCTTGGGTTATGTTGGAAGAAGTGGCGGCTATCCCATTTATACGTATGTTTCGAGGAAAGGTAAGAAGAGAATCATTTGAGGGTAGTGTTGCATAGGCCATTTTCTTGAAGATGAAGTAGTAGAGCATTATGGGGTACTGAGTCAAAGGCAGCTTTTACATCAAGGAAAATTAGGGCAAATCCTTGATAGAGTTTCCCAGTGCCCAGGATGGGCTTGTCCATGAGTATGGTGATAGGATATTCAATCCCGTGGTTGGTTCTAAAACCATGCTGTTGTTGGTCAAAAAGGGCATGTGTGTCGACATGGTCTTGCAGCGGCATCTGGACTGCTTTTTCAATTATCTTGGCTAGGAAGGGTAAGCTAGAGATGGGCCTGTATGAGCTTGGTAGTGTTGGGTCCAGTCTTAAGCTTTTGAGGATTGGGTGTATGGATGCATGTTTAAGACATTTTGATAGGTATCCTTGTGAGAGGGAGCTGTTTATGATCTGTAGAATTATTGGAAGGTTGTGCCAAATTAATCTGATTGATTTCTTTGAATGGGTTACCAGAGAACTAGATTGAGTGTGTGTGATGAATTTCAGCAAAACATTTGATACTATTTTTCATAGGAAGCTTATGAATAAGTTGAGCAGCCTAGGTATGAGTCCCAAAGTGGTAAACTGGATCAGAAATTGGTTAACTGACAGAGATTGCAATTCACTAAGAAGAAAGAAAGGTGAGTAGTGGAGTGTCTCAGAGATTGGTCCTGGGGTATTCCACTGTCTCTGTGAGAGATATTGCTGAAAGGTTAAAAGGAAAAGTTTGCCTTTTTGTGTATGACATGAAGATTTGCAATAGAGTGGAAATCTCTGAAGGAGTAGATAACATGAGAAAAGATGTACAAAAATTAGAAGAATTGTCTAATGCTTGGCAGTTAAGATTCAAAGTGAAGAAGTGCGAAGCAATGCACTTGGAATGCAGAAACCCAAAGAAGTTGTACATGATAGGGGCCGAGAGGCTGGTATGCATGGCCAAGAGACGGACATTGAAGTGATAGTGTCTCAGGATCTCAAAGTGGCAAAATAATGTGACAAGACAGTAGTCAAAGCCAGAAGGATGTTGGGTTGCATACAGAAAAGTATAACTAGCAGAAGGGAAGAATTATTAATGCCCCTGACCAAGTCACTGGTGAGGCCTCACAGAGTATTATGTTCAGTTTTAGAGACCATATCTCATCAAGAATATAAAAAGACTTGAAGCAGTTCAGAGAACGTTGACCAAAGTGATATGAGGCCTGCACTAGAAGACATATGAGAAGAGACTTGAAAACATAAATAAATATACCCTAGAGGAGAGGAGGGACAGAGGAGATACTATATGATGTATACTTATAGTAAAAGATATGCATGGGACTCCTTGCTGATTACCCTCTCCAAAATCTTTCTATCTTATCCTCACCTGATGATTCTTGGCGATTTTAATGTTCACCCAGACTCTCCTAGGACTTCCAGGAACAAGACTCTTCTTGCTCTTTTTTCCAATCTCTCCCTACATCAGCATGTCCTCTGTCCCATGGACACGGCCGGAGGAACAAACGGAGCAAGAGAAGTAGGTTTGGACCAGACTGCTTTATTGATGATAGTCCCTACGCGTTTCGGCAAACGCCTTCCTCGGGGGACATACAGCTACCATAAAAATGAACAAATAATGTTAAAAACAAAATATGATAAATATAAAACAATAAAGAAATATGTATAACAATATATCTCAAAAACAGCATCATAAAAATCATAAATGAATAAATATATAAAAATAATAAGAAGATAAAAAATATGAAATATAAATAAATAAATAAATCCCAAAGGACATGCAAGGAAATGTAGAAATAAAAATAAAAATAATAATAATAATAATAATAACAATAAGAAGAAGAAGAAGGGCCGAGACAAAAACCAACCAATCATTTAAACCATTGAGGACTATGAGACCTGATTAATGAATAATGGAAAATAATAAATAATCGATGTACATATACAAATGAGAATTAATATCTGACAGACATGTATTTATAGCCTATATAACCAAAGGGGTGGGTGATTTTGAACAAATACACTACACGAAGAGTGTTACTGCTAAAAGTGAACACAGATACAAGCCTGAGAATACATAAATATAATAACCTACCAGTGCTGTGTCAGATGAAATGTCTCATTAAGACAATTTGGTCGAATCACTATATAATAGCTACAAGAGAAAAACAAGCTAAAGACTTAAAAAATGAAAAATGTAAAATGTGTAATATCATATAAGACCAATAAATAGATAATAAATAATTAAAATAATAATAAAATAAATATTAAGAACCAATGTACAAAATGATATAAATGTAAAAGTGAATGGATATAATAATGATAATAATATAATAATAAAAACCATGAGTAATACACAATACTGTGACACATTAATACTAATAAAGAGAACTCATGATAAAAGAAGTGTAAAAATATATATTAAAACATGTATACCTAGGAGTGAAGGTATATGTATGTAGATGTATAAAAGCATGACATTATGCTAACCATTAAAAAATGGAATGTTGCTACTATACTCATCAATGAATAGAAGAACATTTCAAATTAATAGTATTATGCAGAGAACTATAAACAAAACATGTGTGGAAAGGACTATTTATATGAGAGAATAGGAACACAGGAGATCAATTGGGGAATCAATGCTGTAAACGATATACTGAACTTGTGCTAAAGGACAAAAATAAATAAATAGTAAAATAATATGTGGATACCAACGTAGCTAAAATAAATATCAATATGAATAAAATTAAAGTGAGCACATAGGTGGCAAAAAAACTCTATATAAGGGTAAGATATATTCGGAATAAGGTGTGAATTATGAAAAATGAACCGAAACCACGGTGGGTGTGAGTGTGAGACAAGGGCACACATGCGAGGAAAGAGGTGAATGAACAAGAACGACTGGTAAAACTAAAAATGATTTGATGCCAGAATATGGATCATTTGGAATGCATAAACATAACATTATGAAGTGTTAAGGATGTAACCGGGTAGCTAGACCCGGCGCTCGACCTTTAATTATACCTTGCTTCCCTTCTCCCTCCGCCCCCCCCCCCCCCGTATACCCTTTGGCCCATTTTTACCAGCCCCTCTCTCTCTTTCACAAATTACTCTGACAGCCAAATATGGTAACAACTGGTCGCAGCTTTATTTTCATAACAACCAAACAATAACAGGAACAATGTTCTCACAACCCCCCCCCCCCCACCCAGCGGAGCGATACGTCACCCGCCATGCTACTAGCAAATCGACCTCGCCTCCGCTGTATCCATGGTCACACCACCGGCAACGCTCTGACCACCCCTATCCGACTTCGCCATATTACTAGCAGAAGTCTTCCAGGGGTAGTCCGGGTCGAGGGCACCCCGCCCCCGTCCCGAGTCGCCTAAGGCTCCGGACCCCGGAAACCTCCGGGATCCCGCCTCACCCCCCCCCCAGCTGCGACACCCCTACACCAGCCCCGCTACCGCAAGGCTGGGTGGGCGGGTGGGCTACCGCGCCTCCCGCCGAACTGCCTGTGCTGTGGCGCGTCTCCAACACGCCAGAGCACATGGCCGCCAGATCCCTGATTGGCTCCGCTCGCCCTTCTCAACGAGCGGAGCCAATCAATTTGAACCACGCGCCGCATGCACCGCCGGCGCGGCCCCGCACAGATCCCCCCCTTTCCACCCCCCCCCCCGTGCACGAGCAGGGTCCCGTGCCGGGCAAGCACCCGGTTACGATCAGGCGCCGGGACCCTGCCCGCGCCTTTTTTCTAACCGGGTAGCTAGACCCGGCGCTCGACCTTTAATTATACCTTGCTTCCCTTCTCCCTCCGCCCCCCCCCCCCCGTATACCCTTTGGCCCATTTTCACCAGCCCCTCTCTCTCTTTCACAAATTACTCTGACAGCCAAATATGGTAACAACTGGTCGCAGCTTTATTTTCATAACAACCAAACAATAACAGGAACAATGTTCTCACAACCCCCCCCCCCCACCCAGCGGAGCGATACGTCACCCGCCATGCTACTAGCAAAGCGACCTCGCCTCCGCTGTATCCATGGTCACACCACCGGCAACGCTCCGACCACCCCTATCCGACTTCGCCATATTACTAGCAGAAGTCTTCCAGGGGTAGTCCGGGTCGAGGGCACCCCGCCCCCGTCCCGAGTCGCCTAAGGCTCCGGACCCCGGAAACCTCCGGGATCCCGCCACCGGCACAGAAAAGACCTTAACTGTGCCGCCCCCAAAACTACCCCAAGCTGCGACCAGTGTAGCCATTCTGAACAACTCTCTCCAACAACTCCTGCCAGTCGTTCAGAAGCAAGTCCATCCCAACTGGCGAGAGATGAACACCATCCGCTCTATACAATCCCGTACAGGCTACGTCAACCCACGCGTGCTGCACCTGATACCCCCCTCTTTCACATACCCATCTCCCAATCTGTCGATTGATTTTTGTCAGACCCCGGGACCATCTCCGCTGGCCCCAAGATGCTGGTCGCGGGATAATGTCTGACCAAATCAACACGACTCCCTCCAGCAACCGCAGCAAAGTCGCAAAGTCCTTCTTCGCTGCCCTTATAAGCTGCTTGCAAGACCACTCCGACAAATCGTTGCCTCCAAGATGCACCAGCACGACCGCTGGCCGTCCTCGAACCCGCAGATGATGACGAAGCAAGGGCAGCAGTTGATTCCACCTCAGCCCCCGCTCACCCAGCCATGAAAGCGCCACCTCGGCCGGGTCGAGCCCAAGATTCATCCCGATAGGCCGCACAGCTGCTCTCTGACCAGCCCAAAAGACAAAGGAGTGTCCCAGCATCCAGCAGCCCCTCTCCAGCCGCTCCGCACCTGCAACAGAAATTAAGAACATTAGTAACCCCCCCCCCAACCCTATAGGCCTTGTCACAGCCGCACATAACCGTGAAATGCCTTAGATCGCCAGCGGCCAATACTCTGTATCTGTTCTCCTGACATACCCGCCGCAGCCGCACTGGTGGCCGCACCGATACGAAAAGAGTGAGCTGAAAACAACTCAGGAGCTTCACCGATCCTGCGCAAAGCCAAGCGTTTAAAACCGCTGTCACCTGATACCTGGTCACATATGACAAGTTCGGATGCACGAACAGTGCCTCACAACCACCCGGGCGTACACCCAAGTAGTCTTCGAGGGCCGCCACCGGGCAAGTTAGCCCCCCGATACGCCCCAGCACTACCCACAAACCTTTACCTTTTTGATCCGTCTTAGATCTGGCTAAAAGTACACGAACTCGGCCCGACTCCCTCCACACATGCCGCAACCGCAAACAATTACCTAAACCCACCTTGACCGAAGCCGCCGCCAACTCACCGACCCGAAATGCACCAAAAAACGCTAAACAAAATACTGCACGAAACAGAACAGCCTCGTAAGACGACGACGCCACCTCCGGCAACACGCGACACAAGCGCAGCAACAAGCCATGGGTAATCGGCAGCCGCCAATCACGCCGCAGCGGCAGCGCCCACTCCCACCCCTCCATTAAACGCCGAGCCAGGCGCCCCCTCCCTACGCCCGGCCAACTCACCGCCCTGGCAAAGAATTCAAACCCCGCCAGATGGCCCCGCACCACCGATCTCGGCAACCCCCTCTCCTTTGCCCACCCAACATAACTCCCCAGCATATACTCAGACACCCCACTACCCACGGCCCCTTCATCATGCAGATACTCCCATACTCGAGCGCAGCCCCGTCGGTAAGCATCCCATGTGTGCTCAGCCACTGAATTCCTCAATAGGTTCTTCATCTCAGCAGGCCACAGCTCCACAAGTTCCAAGGGACCCCGAACCCTTCCTCGTCCGCATCCGGCGCCAACTGCCGAAACCGCTCCCACTGCAAACGAGAAAGAGCATCAGCGATGGCATTAGCACGACCAGGAATGTGGCGGGCCCTCAAATCTACATTCAAACGTAAACAGGCTAGAATGACTTGTCGCATCAAGGCCGCAACCGTACAGCAGCGTGGGGTATAACGATTCACGACAGCCACTACTGCCTCGTTATCACACCACCACACCACCCTACGGTTGGCTAACCGCTCAGGCCATAACGCAAGCGCCACCAAAATGGGAAACAATTCAAGAAAGGTAACATTCCTCAAAAGCCCTGCGGCCTCCCATTCAGGCGGCCAACGCTCAGCACACCATGCACCACCGAAATATATTCCCAGACCAACCCCACCCGCCGCATCCGAATAGAGCTGCAAATCGTCACTGGAGATCTCGGCATCTCGCAACACCGAAGTGCCGTTGAAGTCCCTCAAAAAGATCTCCCAAATCCGCAAGTCCGCTCGCAGCACCTGTGACACCCGGATACGATGGTGAGGCTTCCGAACTCCCGCTGTCGCCGCCGCCAAGCGCCGAAGAAAGACCCTACCCATGGGAATAACCCGACAAGCGAAGTTAAGAGATCCTATTAAGGCCTGTAGCTCCCGCAGATTCAACTTGGACGAGGCCAAGGCATTAGCCACCAGCACCCTCAATTTCTGCACCTTATCTGAGGGCAAGCGGGCCTCCAAACATTCGGAATCCAATTCCACCCCTAAAAAGGTCAACCGCGTAGTCGGGCCTACAGTTTTACTCTCAGCCAACGGAACGCCCAACTCACGAGCCAGCTCACCAAAACCAACTAACAGCTCGCTACACCCTGAAGACTCCGCAGCACCCACAAAGAAAAAATCATCCAAATAGTGGACAACCGCCCCCGTCCCACTCTCCGTACCAAACTCCAGTGCAAGAAAGAGCTGAACTTCTCAAAGTATGCACAAGACACCGCACACCCCATGGGCATACACTTATCAAAGTAAAACGCCCCCTCAAACTGAAAGCCCAACAACCTGAAAGAAGACGGATGAACCGGCAACAAACGAAAGGCTGACTCGATATCAACCTTCGCCATCAGTGCCCCCCGCCCTGCCCTTCTGACTAACTCTGCAGCCCTGTCAAAAGACTGATAATGCACCGAGCACAAATCTCGCGGAATCAAATCATTCACGGAGGATCCAGCCGGAGAAGATAGATTGTGAATTAGACGAAACTTCCCCGGTTCCTTCTTTGGAATAATGCCTAACGGCGAAACCACAAAATCCAGGAACGGCGGCTGCTGAAAAGGCCCCGCTACTCGTCCTAACCGTAATTCCTCCGCTATCTTCACCCGAGCTATCGCCCCCCAACGTCGAACACTGGGTGAATTGCGAGGCGAAGACTCCGCGACCACCCCGTGCACCGGAACCACAAAACCCAAACTAAATCCCAACTGCAACACTAACCTATCTTGCCTCCTTGGATAAGACTGCAACCATGAACACAAAAGCGGAACCCGAATCGGTGAAGGGGCCAGGTCAAACGGCCCCCCCCCTATTTGAGGCCAGACGGCGGCTGCGCCCCGGGCACTTTTTTAACACATTTTGCTGCCGCATGGGGACCGCCACAGGTCGAGCACGCATGCCGGAATTTACAATCCGGGAAGGGGCACATCGACCGATTAAACCTCCAGCACACATCACTCCCACCTCCTGAGGCCGGCTTAGCCTGTCCTGTAGCGACTCCCCCCCGAAAGGAACGCACCGCCCCCCCCAACAACCGCTGACCCCATCCGACCTCCGCTTCCCCCACCCCCACCTCCCTTGACCGACATTTGTGTCAGCCAAAGGTTAATGTCTTGCGTACCCCACGTTAAAAATTTGTTCTCCTCCATTTTATCCCTGAATTTCTCATCGTAATTAAGCCACGACCAGCCTTCATGCATTTGAGACGCTTCAAGAATCGAGTCTGCATATGATAACAACATCCCGGACTGGTGAGGAAAGTGCTGCCCCCACACACTCGCCAACCGCAAGAAGGACCGCACCCAATTAATAACATTACGTGACACCTTCCGAAGCCGACCCACTTTCTCGTCCTCCTTCCGCTTTTTCCTACTCTCTCCTGAACGCTTCCTACCTTCCAGCAAGCGAAAAATATCAATGTATTTCCGCTTCCTAATCTTTTGCCTAAGCTTCTTAGGAACTCCTTCCCACAATTCCGACAAGGGAACCAAGGAAGCCGCACCCCCGCTAGTCAAACCTTCCTCAACCCCACCTCCCAAGGCCGCCCCAAGCCCCTCGCCTGCAGCCTCCGAGGCGCCTGAGGAATCCGAAGAGGATGATGAGGAAGAAGAAGAATGACGGCGATAACGACAGCCTCGCTTCCTCTTTCTGCGCGCCTTGCCTGGCCGCTCGGACTGCGACCCCCGCTCGAGCGAAGCGCCACCGACCACCTCTCTCGACTCACCTGAAGTGTCATCGATGCCGTGGGCTCCGGACGAAAGCAGCCCTTCTCCTCTCGCCACCGCCGACTGCTGCAGATTCGTTGCCCCAGACGCCTGCGCGGCTCCTGTTGCACCCGCTTCCACCGGGGGCCTCGAATCGACACTCCCTTCACTGCAGGAAACCACCGCTGGCGGGGCAGGACCCGACGCTGCCATATAGGGTACCTGCGAAGACAAAATGGGAAAACCCAACGAAGACAAGCCCAGAGCACCCCTCGGGGGCCATGCCCCAGTCCAGTCCGTCCTAGAGGAACCCTGACCCCCCCCAACCATTGCTCCCATCCAGACCGCTGCCCGGACGACCCAGACCACCCTGAAGGTGGTAAACCAACTGCAGAAGGCACAAAACCCCCAACCGGAGACATCCACCCCCACGCATCCCCCCCAGCCGCCCCAAAAACTTGCCTGGGTCCCCCCCCCCACTGGCCCAAGGAGCCAACACCCCACCCTTGCCCCTGATCCATCCTGATAGCCCCCCCCAGCACCGTCCACCATCCCCCCCGTGGAGCCCGTCCCCCCAACAGGGGTTTCACTCGCCCCAGCTGCTGGGGCCACTGCCAATTGCTGAGGCACAATACTCTCAGCCTGCGCTGCGGGAGTCCTGGGGCCCCTCCGTCCCCTATCCGAACCCCTCCTCCCCCAACCACACCCCCAGCACCTCTCACCCCACGCCCCCTAACCCCGAGCTCACTGGCACTCCCCTGCCTTGAACGCCCAGATTTGTCTACCCCCTTTCCCCTCTGCCCTTTCTCCTGCCTCCCCCTGGCAGCCTGTCCCCCCCCCCTTTGCCGCCCCCCCCCTCTTACCAGCTTCCTGCCAGCCATCCTGTGGTTGTTGCTATGGTTTTTTTTTTTATCTGCTCTCCCTGGCCCCCCCTCCCCGACACAGAGCACTGGACCAACACAGCACAAGCTCAGGCCCTCTTACCAGCTCCGGCCCCCCCCCCCGACACTGAGCACTGCCCCAGCCTTCCAAGCCCTCGATAGCCCACCCTGATTACCGGATGACTTGCCTGTCCGGCGAGCTTGCGCTCCGACGAAGGGTGACCGCAACTCTGCACCGCCGCGAAACCAACTCCCCGTCCTCTGGCACGCTCCCAAAGTCCTGCACGGCCCCCGAACTCTCACCGTAGTTCTGTCCGCCGACAAACCCCGCCGCTCCTACCGCGCCTCCCACCGAACTGCCTGTGCTGTGGCGCGTCTCCAACACGCCAGAGCACATGGCCGCCAGATCCCTGATTGGCTCCGCTCGCCCTTCTCAATGAGCGGAGCCAATCAATTTGAACTACGCGCCGCATGCACAGCCGGCGCGGCCCCACACAGATCCCCCCCTTTCCACCCCCCCGTGCACGAGCAGGGTCCCGCGCCAGGCAAGCACCCGGTTACGATCAGGCGCCGGGACCCTGCCCGCGCCTTTTTTCTTGTGTACAATGATGTAAAATAATAAAGAAATAAATAAATGAAAAAGATCAAATTATAAATATGATAAAATCGCTAAATAGTGACAAGTGTGAGATAACCTTCCCATTAAAGACCATCAATTCAAATAATAATGAGTGGAGCTATCCAAGTGGGTATAAAACACAGAGATAAAAACCATATGGTAAGGCTAAAGAACAACGTTTGTCCTGTAAAAAGACCATGAGAGTTCAAATGGACGCCATTTTTCGCGACTACTAAAAAGACGCGACGAGGTTGGACAGGGACAAATACAAGCTTGCAGAATGTCCAGTGAGTAAAAAAAGCAAAGGAAAATACATATGAGTTTAATAAAAATGATAGAGTGTACTTCTCTATGCCGGGTTAAAATGTGATGCGAAGGAAAATGTGCGTGTATTATCTTAGAAGCAAGAGTATGGTGAACAACAAGAACAAGGATGTAAAAAAAAAAAGGATGTAAAAAAAAAAAAAAAAAATGAATAGGTTGGCATAAAAGTAAACGAGGCATGTCAACTCAATGATACCAAAAAAAATTCAATGCAAATCAAATATAGATATATGTGAATGTGACCAGCTGCATGCAGGATGAGAGTGTGAAAATACCAGTTTAAACGAGTGTATCAGAGAACTGTTAATCTAAACATGCCGATCCAGCAATGCAGTGTGAAGAAAAACGTGCGCTAAAGTTTACACAGTCTTACTTTGATCGACGAGTAGATACCTTGTGGATAGTGTGAAAATCGCAAATAACACCAGTGTGCAAAATCTAGGAACGGCGCAATGCCAGTAAGAAAGACCCAAAAGGTGACAAGCAGCTTATATAGATGCCAATTTTCGCGCCTTTAAAGATGACGTCAGTGAAAGTGGGCGGAGAAATTGACCGCGGTGGAAAACAAGTGAATAAAAGAGAACATAAATTAATAGTAAAGGGGACTCGCATGGTGAATCAAGGGAAATGTGAATAAAGTGGAGTGTAATTGCAAAATAAGCATTAATTAATAACATCAACATAAAAGAAGGGAAATAAAAACGCTAGAAAAACATCAATTGAAAGGATAGGAGAAAGCAGAGTGTGCAAACAAACATAATTTGACTTAGGTTAATGATTGATATTGTATTAATCATGTAGAAATACACTATTATATTGAGAACTGCAAACGTAGGTAAGGATGAATAACAACCAGGGAAAAGATGAAACGATAAGTAATACGTGCTGGACGAGGTGGTAACGATAATGAGACTGCAAATCTTATTAGGATACAATGTAACATGTCCAAAAAGGATGAAAATATGTATGTTGAAACAGAATTTAAAAACTAATTCATAAAAAAACGGAGAGATCATTCTCTTGGTTAAGCCCGGACGGTTCCAGGCTATTTAACTCAAAAATAAAATATTGTTCTAACTTAAGTAAAGTATTATTAATATCTCCTCCGCGCCAGTGTGGAATAACAGTCTTAATGACTAAAAATTTTAAGTCACTAACCTTATGGCCCTTCTCTAACCAATGCGAGACTAATGGTTTTTCAACAAGTTGTCTCTGAATATTGCTCCTGTGTTCAATGATACGTGTCCGTATTTGTCGTAGAGTTTTACCTATATAGATCATGTCACAGGGGCATAAAATTAGGTAAATAACATTAATGGTCTTGCAGTTAGAATAATGATTTATGATGATTTTATGACCCGTGGATTTATGTATGAAACAATTCTTAGTTGTAATAGCATGAAGGCAGACAGAGCAATTACCGCAACTATAGCGACCTCTCACTTTGAGAGTGGGCCAAGGGGCAGTGAGAGCAGAGGGGACTAAAAAATGACTTAAATTAGGCGCCCGTTTATATGATATCATTAGACGTTTTGATTGAAAGGCAGGTAAAACGGAGATAAGATCCCATTCTTGTTTCAAAATGTCCGTGATAGTCTTGGAATATGATGAAAAAGTGAGAGGACAAGTGACCCTATCTGTTTGTGACCGTACTGTATTCTGTAGAAGTGTTGGGCGATCTGTGGCTCATGCTCTCTGATATGCTCTATGAATACATTTATTAGGATATCCACGTTGTTCAAAACGCCAGTATAAATCCGTGGCATGTTTCTCAAAATCAATGTTATTAGTACACAACCGCTTAATTCTAAGGAATTGACCGACAGGGAGATTCTGCTTGAAGGAAGTGTATTGGCAACTATCATATGTAAGAAAGGTATTTCTGTCAGTTGATTTCCTGTATAAATCAGTGACAAAGCCCTTGTCTGATTTCTTGATCATGATGTCAAGATATGGAATGGATTCTAAGCTGTACGTTCCCTCAAATTGTAGATTGGAATCTAATGTGTTAAGCCAAATATGAAAGGAGTGTAAGGTGTCTTCAGGGCCATCCCAAATTACAAGCACGTCATCGATATAACGTTTCCAGAGTCGGATGTATTTCTTGTATGGATGAAAGGACAAAAACTTATTCTCAAATTCGGATACATAAAGATTTGCTATGTCAGGAGCCATGGGCGAACCCATGGCAACCCCTTTTACCTGTTTGTAAAAAAGACCTTTAAAAATAAAATAATTCTCTGACATAACTAAAGAGGCCAACTGTGTGAGAAAAAAAGTGGGAACACGAACCGGTTTTGGCCTTTGAATTAATACATTTGCTAGCACTTCTAAAGCTGCTTCTTGTGGAATATTTGTATATAAGGAATTAATGTCCAATGTTAATAAAATGAGGCCATCATGATAACCTTCAAAATCATTAAGAATATTGATGATATGAGTGGAATCCTTGACATAAGAGGGTGCTAGAGAGACAAATGGACGCAAAAACAGATCCAAAAATTTGGAAAGAGGTTCGAAAAGTGAGCCGTTGGCTGAAACAATTGGTCGGCCGGGAGGATTATGCATGGATTTGTGTATTTTTGGAAGCATGTAAATCGTAGGTGTTATAGGATGGATAACAGTGAGGAAAGAAATTTCTTTAGATGTTAAGTAACCTGCCTCTTTCCCAATATATAGTAAATTGTCAACTTTCTGTTGTAATGTACTTGTAGGATCATCGAAAATCTTTTGATAAAATGTAGTGTCGTTCAGTTGACGGTTAACCTCTGCTATATATGCAGTTCTGTCCTGTACTACAATAGCCCCACCTTTATCGGCGGGCTTTATTATTATGGCCTGATTAGATTGAAGACCCTTTAATGCCGATTTTAGTGAGGTTGTAAGGTTGTAATATGATTTCTTTTGTTTAGTTTTATATAGTGCATTAACTCTGGCAAAAACCATATTTTCATAGGCAGTAATCATGAGATCTGGGATGGATGGGGGGAGCCAAGTGGATGGTTTCTTAACTACAGAAGGATCCAAAGAGGAAGAAGGGTTTTTATCAAAATAATCTATGATTTTAAGCTTACGAAAAAACTTATAAAGTTCCACATGTGTTAAAAACTTATCATGACGTTTGGTGGGAACAAAGGAAAGACCCTTATTTAAGACCTGGAGTTCAAGGTCTGTTAACGAGTATGTGGATAAATTAATGACTGCATCTACAGGTCCCAATCTAGGTGTCTTTTGGCCATCATTCCCTGACTGTGCCTTCTTTCCCGCGGCGAGTACTGTCTTGGTTGTTGATTTCTGTACCTCGGTGGACGAGATGGTGGTGATCTTGGAGATGCATCTTTTCTGCCTTTTGCCCAAAGAGCGTCCATATGAAAATCCCGCTTATGATTGTGCCTATGATGTTGTGCCACAGGAGACCGTGGTTGAGTAGGAAAGAGGGGAGCAGATGCTTTAATGTTATCTTTTGAGTGATGCCGTGACCTTTTATTACTCCTTTCTATTTCTGGAGTAGCTGATATGGATCTACGTCTTGTTGGTTGTTTATCTTTTATATTAGTCTTTGATATATTATGGGGTGATCTAGGAGAATAGTGTGGTCTGGGTGATCTATATGGTCTCCTAAAATAAGTGCTCCTTTTCCTATCTTTATGATCTGACTTACTATAAGTCCAGTAGTATACAGTGTTTTGTTTATAGTCCTCATCATCTCTTTTAAGTTTTTTGATCTTAGCCTCTTTAATAGATTTTCTATAATCTAGGTTGTTTTTATCAAACTTATTTTTCTCCAATTCAAACTGAGCATCTTTCTTCTTAAGATTATCAATTTTTGAATCTATCTGTGGTTTGAGTGTCTCGGGCACGGCCGGGCACACTTTATACCTTATTCTTACACCCCCCATTCCCCTTATGTTCCATCAATGCTCTCCACCATTCCGCTCCCATGATCCGATCACTTCTGCATTCTTTTCTCTTTTCCATCCTCTCCCTCCGCATCAGTGATTCACTTCTGCCCCACCCAGCTCAAGTTTCATATCACTCCCAATACCCTTCAGCAGTTCCTCTCGGAGGATGCCCTATTTCCTCCAGACTTCACCTCCTTTCCAGTCGAAACCCAGGTTCAGTCCTGGCACTCTTCACTGACATCCTCCTTAGATCAAGTTGTACCTCTTCGCCCTGCATCCATCACATGTCCATCCAACCGCTACTCATGGTACAACTCAGCTCTTCTCCTTCATTGCTCTTACTTCTGTTGGCGTAAACATCCCTCCTCCAGTTCCCTCTCACATTTCCAATATTGCCACATCAATACTGATCCCTCATATGATGTTAAGAAGACTTATTACTCCAACCTGATCTCTTCCTCTACCAACTCCACCCAGCAACTCTGTCCCCCACAGCTCTGCAGCTTTGGCTCGTCACTCTTCTGTCCCTGATCCCACCCTTCTCACCTCCTATTTCTTCCACAAAGTCTCCTCCTTATGCACCCGTTTCCCCGCTTGTCTCCCACTGCTGTCTCCTCCCTCACCGTACTCCTTACCCATCCCTTCTATTCCTCCATTATCCACATCTTCCCTCTGCCATATATGGTTCTCCTTTCCTATGATCTCACTGTCAGAGATGTCCAAAGTCCTTCTGTCTTCCCACAAGACCACTTGCTCTCTCGATCCCATTCCTTCTCACTCTCTTCCTGAATATTTCACTGCACTGAAACTATTTTCCTTTCCCTTCTCAATGAGCTTCATGTCTCTCACGACTGCAATGATATCATGCTTGCTGTTTCTCTAGACCTCTCTTCTGCCTTCGACTTGGTTGATCACTCTACCCTTCTCTCCTGTCTCCATGACTTCAGCCTGTGTGACACCGTTCTCCACTGATTCCGATCTTATCTCTCCACTTGCTCTTTTTCTGTCCAGACCAGTTCCGCTACCTCTCCACCCACACCTCTCAACTGCAGCATCCCTCAGGGTTCTGTTTTGGCCCCCCTCTTATTTAATATCTTACTAGCTCCCCTTGCACTTATCATTCAACAAACTGGCATAAGTGGCATATCATCTTACTCCTATGCCAATGACATTATCTTGCTGCACCACACCAACCCCATAGCTCTGGACCTAAGTCCCATGAATTCCTGCCTACTCCAAGTCTCTTCCTGGTTATCCACAAATTTCCTTAATCTCAATACCTCCAAATCTGCCACTATTTGGTTTACCTTCCAAACTCCTTGCCCCCCTTTGACCACCTCACTCCTTTACTTCCCTTCGACAGAGTTGTGCGGTATGCACATTCCTCTCTCTCCCCTCATTGACAACGCTCACTTTATCCCTAGTCACCTCTAGACTGGATAACTGTAATGTTGCACTCACTGGACTTCACTACTATCAACTTCAACGTCTCCAAATTCTCCAAAATACATCAGTTTGTCTCCTCACTCACGCTTCCCGTTCAGATCATATCACCCCCTTGGTCACCCACTTATTTTGGCCTCCCATCAAATATTGAATCACTTATAAAATACTCACTGGTCCATAAAGCACTCCACACCAGCACTCCCCAATATCTCTTGAACTTCCTGCAATTTCATACTCCACACCACCTTCTCAGATCTATCCACTCCAACTACCTAGTCCTTCCTTCCCTCTCTCCACCCCTGGGCTCACCTTGAACTCACTCGGAACTCTGTTTTTTTCTTTATGGAACCTGCCCTCTGGAACTCCCTCTGAACAGAACCCTCCTTCATAAAGTTCAAGAGTATGCTCAAGACCCATCTCTTTCATACTGCCTTTGACCTCCCTCTCCCTCCCACCCAGCCCCCTGACCCCCTCCTTCCCTAGCCTAACCTCCTTCCCCTTCTCCGTATCCTCCTCTCCTAAGAACACCTAGTCTTTCTTCTCTATCCTGCCCAATAATAGCGTTCCTTTCTGTTTCCTACTTTTGTAGCCGCTTTTATACATTGTAAACCACTCTGATGCACTGCCTGAGTGATATATCAAGCACTCAATAAAGATAAAAATATATCATTAACAAACAGAGGATGTGAAATGAAGCTGCAACAAGGCAAACTTAAATGCAACCTTAAGAAATATGTTTACACGGAAAGGGTGGTGGATGCCTTTCCAGTGGAGGTAGTAGGAGGACAGACACATTGAATCACTATATGGAAAGAGTATGGAATCAAAGCAAACTTAAACTTTACGCTTCAAAAAATAGAGTGGGTAACCTGTACAGAGTGGTAGGTACAACCCTTCAACCATAAATAAACGCATAAGGGAGGGGGGGAGCCATGGAACAAAAAGAATAGCGGGGTGTAACCTGCATAGAGTGACAGGTATAACTCTGGCCACCTTACTGGGCAGACTAGATGGATCATGCTGGTCTTTATCTGCCACCATTTACTATGGGGCTGATATCAGAATCCTCAGCCAGTCAGGAGGCCAGATGGCTACTAATGCTCACCGTAATATCCACATAGTGCTGTTGAATATCACCATGGATTGCCCTGGGACTATCCAGTTAGTGCAGGGGTGGTCCAGAAGGCGGAGAATAGGTAGTGTCAGCGCTAACTGGATACGTGCCAATGCCTCTCCAGTTAGCAGATCTTCAGTCGGCTAATTTAAGCCACATGAAAAGCTTGTCTAAGTTGCAATCTGGATAAGTGCTGACTGAATATCTACTAACCGGAGAGGTGTCAGCACTTATCCAGTTGGTGCCTATTAGCACCAATATGTGGCAGCTCCTATCCAGATACTGCCACTGAATCCTGCTGACATTTAAGTACCATGGTTGGCCACATGGTGTTTGAATATCAGCCTCTATGTTACCATGTTACCATCTCCCTGTCCACTTGTTGCTTATTCCATTCTCAACTCTCTTCCCTTCCCCGCTCCCTTTCTAGCCCTTCCCCTCGTTTCTTCCCTTCCCTCTCAACTTGCATGTCTTTTCCTTCTGCCAGCCGAGGTTGTGAATCCCATAAGCAGCCCAGCCTTCTTTATACAGCTCTGCAGATTTTTGCCTTCTGCTGGCAGGCTTGGAAATTCCGGCAGGACCCCAGGTTACTCTGTGCTGCAGTGTGGATCAGATTCTTCCTCTGTTGTACCTGAATGCAACTCACCTCAAATTTCTGAGAAAAGGCGTGAGCTAAATCCAATTCCCTTTCCCTTTATGTGACCACTTTGGTAAAGATGCGTAGTTGCACATTCACACAGACAGATAGATGGACGTAGCCTTGACAATAGGCGCTATGTCTTTGGTGAAACATGCCTAGAAACCTTTGAAAATTCTCCCAGCCATTAAACGGGGAAAGTATACATACTGCTGCCAGCATTCATGCATTTTACCGAATGTGAAATGTATGTAGGGGCTCGATAGGTACTTGCGCATGCTCTAAACCTACAAAGTATGCAGGGTAAAACATTTCCCATGACACCAACTGCAGAGACCATGGCGAAGAGAAACTTTGCGAGGAACTTTCCTTGCCAAGTTGGCTTGCAGGCCCATGGGCTTTTAGAAAATTGATCTCAAAGGATAAACTGCATACTTGTTACACGCATACTCATACACAATGCGAGCATCCATAATTAAAGTGTCTGTAGCACTAAAAGTTAATAGCATGTGAAATTACATAACATGTAATTTGATGTCTGTAAACAAAAAGAGTTCCCAGAAACAAAAAAACAAGTGGGGAAGAAGCACGTGTTCCTAAGGAATTATTTTATTTATAAACAACATTTCAGTTGGATTGCAATTTGAACCACAATAAGGACTAAGATAAACCTTAACAATGGAAATTTAACAGTGCATCCTATAACATATTGTACATATTGCTAATAGAGAAGAAAAAGGTCAAAAGACATAGGGGGCCTGCTAACCGTGTTAATCCCCTTTTCCGGGATACTCTGCGACACTAACACGGTTAGTTCTGATGAATATCTGCGGGTGCCACCGCTGCATGCCCTGCTGCTAACCGGTTAGATTGGGTCGTTCCAGGAGGCAGCATTTGGAGATAACTGGGCAGCAGCGATATTGAACTACTTCCCGGGTATCACAAAGCAGCAAAAGGCAAGCCCAGCAAAGGACGGCCTAATTTTAGCCTCTGAAGATAACCAGGCAGCGGCTGAATATCGCCGCTGACCATTTAGCTTCATTGTTATCCAGGCAATCCGGATGAGCAATGCCGGGACCCGGATTGGCACCAGCATTGAATATACAGTGCTAGTTGCGGAATATTAGGCCCAAGGTCTTTAAAATCATGACTCGAGTGGAACAGTATACACGGGGACAAAGGGTGGAAAATCTAGGGGGCACACCATGAAATTGCTAAATAATACATGTAAAGCAAATTCAGAAAAAATATTTGTTTCTACTTAATGCATAATTAAGCTCTGGAACTCATTGCTGAGGGATATGGTAAAAGCAGTTAGTATAGCTGTTTTTAAAAAAGGTTTGCATAAGTTCCTGGAGGAAAGGCGCATAAACTGTTAACAAGGTAGACATGGGGAAATCCACTACTTATTCTTGGGGAAGGGGGGAGGAAAGTTACCAGCATGGAATCTAGCTTCATTTTGGGATCCTGCAAGGTACCTGGCTACTGTTGGAAACAGGACACTGGGCTTGATGGACAGCAAATTAACATTCCATCAATGTATAGCTGCTTTAATAAATAGCACTTTTTGCACTCTCCATAAACTCCATTCTATTAAGATATTTCTCACTCCTTCTGGCATTCATACTTTTCTCATCACTTTAGTAATATCACTCTTAGACCATTGTAAAAGCCTCCTACATGGCATTTTGACAACCAATCAGTCTAGGTTCCAACATCTCCAGAACACAGCCATAAAATTACATCACAATGCCTCTAAATTTGACCATGTGGCTCCCCTGCTTTTTAAAAGTCACTAGCTCCTGATAGATTACTATATAAAATTCCAAATTTTGATTCTGGTCCATAAAGCTTTCCATTCGGGAATTCCCTTATTTCTCTCTTATCATATAATTGCTTACATACCCAGTCGACTCCTGTGATCCTTCAATGCCCACCTACTAGTGATGCCAATAAAATGCAATGCCTGGCTTGAGTCCACAAGAATGTCTGCCTTATGAGTGATTGTCCCACAACTCTGGAATTCCCACCCTCGCTAACTGCGAGAGGAATCCTCCCTATGATCTTTTAAGAAAAACGTGAAGGCCAGGAGTGCTAGCCCGGTCAGCAAAAGTAACTTCAGGCTGCATTCTTAGCCCACATGAACGCGAACAGTATCATACATTTTATTTATCTGGTTTATCCTTTTCCTCCTGTTCCCTCCTCTTACCCTTCACTTTCTATGTTTATATTATTGGTTTTATGTATTTTTTGTTTGTATTTTTCCAGAATTTTCATTCCATTGAATTTTAATTTCTTTGTAAATCACTCAGATACTACTTAATGAGTGGTATATCAAATATTAAATAAACCATAAACCTTTGGTCTCAGCCAGTATGGCAGTTTTTATGTTAAATAACAAGAGAACAAGCAAAATAAATCATGAGGCTCATAAAACACTCCCTGAACTCTCATAAGGGAAAATCTATTCAAGTTATTGGCTTTGAAAGCACAGTAAAATGGGAGCCAAACTATTACAACCAAAAATGGCCATTGTGAAGTTTTCCATTCATTACAGTGTTATTCCCTATGGGTCCAATATTGAATTATGATGGCTATGTGCCACTGTGGTGCATAGCCATCTGCAGAGACCCTTAACCTCAGATATCCAATGCCAAGATCATATGCGGCATTGGATATTCAGGTTTCTGCACAGCCTCCCAGCAGCAGTAGTTAACCAGGCAGCAGCAATATTGCATGCCTCCCGGTTAGCTCCTGCGGCTAAAAGATAGGCGAGTTTTTGCTACGCCTATCTTTTAGCTACAGGTCGCGAACCAGGCAGCATTAAATATCACCAGTGCTCGGTAGTGACTGTCACTACCTCCGCTTCTGCCCAGAATGCCCATGACAAGCCCTGGTGCCGAGCGGTTAGCATCAAGGTGCATAGGGGAGAAGATTGAGGATATTGAATATCCCACTGAGCGGCATTTATACAGCTTACAGGGCTGTAAACCATGTAAATGCCTTTCGGCTATCAGGCCCTATCTTTCTAATCTAGACTATCCCAAAAGATGGAGAGGAGTGAAGCATTCACTTTGCAACTACTTATTACCTCTCCCTCCAGTCTCTCCCTACAACCCTTCCTCATGCTTCATGAACTCTGTTCATCAGGCAAGTCACTCTCGTTTATTTATTGTTAAGTCATGCTTTCAGTAGTTACAATTGGTATTTCCCTGTTTCCAAAGGGCTTACAATCTAGTTTTGTACCTGGAGCAATAGAGGGATAAGTGACTTAACCATGGCCACAAGGAGCATCAAGGAATTTTAACTTGGGCTTCCCTGGTTCTCAGTTATCTGCTCTAATCACTAAGCTACTCCTTCACTTATCTATGTACTTCTCTTCCATCATCAGCTCCTAACTCTACTTCGTTCTCATCCTGCTAGTCCAGTCCAGGCGAGAGGATTATGTTTCTCAGACAGCAGGTGGAGGCAGGCTAGAGAATCTTGCAGTAATAGTCATAACTGGTGCAGCACTGAGAGAAGCCAGTAATGTCTGCCTCCAGCAGGTGACAACGTATGTAGACTGGTGCAACGGTGCAGATAGGCCTATCTCCCCTGGCCCAGATCACGGTCTTGTGGCCTGTGTGACTGAGACTTTTGGCTGTGTCCAATGCTATTACCCAGGGGGGTTTAGTGTTGGTGACTTAGAGAGAAACAAGAGAACCCCATGAATCTCCTGAGGAGGATTGGTAGTTTGCACCCAGCACCCCCCCCCCCCCCTTCCTCCCCTCCCCTTCTCTCTCACTGTCCTCTATCTGCATGTTCTGGTCTTTTTCTAATTTTTGCTAGTGTTTTTAATTCAGTCCTGTTATTTTAATTGGCTCTCTTTTGTGCTGCTTGCATAAAGCAATTTCAGACTTAAAAACTATACAAAGCTTTGAGGCAGGCAGGTTTCCCAGGCCTGTGCAGACAGCTGGGAAAGTTCTTCTTGGGTTTCTCCAGCTGGCATGTTGGATGAGAGGATTCTATTCAGGGTTCCTTTTTTGCTGCAGCTTTCTTTTTCTTTTGATTTTTTTTCTTTGGGTTTCTTTTCTTTTAATCATGTTTGAGTTCTGTAGCCATGCTCACTGCATTCAGGTAGAAGATGGCGCTGTGCTGAAAGAGACTCACAGTAGGAGAGTAGAAGCCCTCCTCAAGAATGCCTCTACTACTTTGCACCTGGACAATCGGGAGGCACTTACACCGGATTCGGCAATTGCCCAACAGCTCAAACATCATAACATTGGAGTCTAGAGCATCATTTATGGTGAATGCCCCGAACAACTTAATTAGGATCTCCTCTAAGGCCATGAAGGAGGTTGTGGTAGTCCAGAGTTGGTTCTGGCTCCAGAATTGTTCTGTTGATGCCATGTCCAAGTTGCAGATGAGTAAATTCCCCCATTAAATACAAGTTTCTCTTTGAGGAAGACCTAGAAAAGCTCATGAAGAACCTGGGAGAGGCTCGCCCACAGAGGATCCTGGAAGACTAGCCCAGAGGTTCCTCTCACAAGGCTCAACAGAGAGCAAGGGGGCATTTTAGGTCCATAAAGAGTTCTGGCATGATCTATTCCTATGGGTCTAAACCCCAAAATATTCAGTCCTTTAGTAGATTCCAGCACTTGTGTGACTCAGCAGGGGCCTCCTCAGGAACCAGAGAGTCTTCTCAATGAAACCCAGTGGGTCTCTTCCGAGGGACAGATGATCGGGAGGCAGCTCTGGCTATTTTGCTTAGAATAGACCCACATTGCATCAGCCCAATGGGTATGAAAAGTGTACATACTGGAGTTGGCAGAGCCTCTTCAGGAGGCCTTTGTGGAGTCTTCTTGCAGCTCCTTGGCTAAGTGAGCAGCAATTGAGGAAATTCTTCAGAGCAAGGTCAGGTCAGAGGCAGTATTCCATTTACTTTGTGTTACTGAAGAAAGGTGGGTCCTTCCATCCCCTTCTGGATTTGAAGGCAATCAATGCCAAGCTCACAGTGCCCTATTCCACATGGAGACCCTCTAGTCAGTCATTGCATTGGTCCGGCAAGGGAAGTTTTTAACTTCCTTGTATCTTTCCGAAGTATACTTCCAAATTCCCTTCTGGGATCAATATCAGCTGTTTCTCCATTTCTGCATTCTGGAATGCCATTTCCAGTTCCAGCCTCTGCCTTTAAGCCTTGCCATGGCCCCTTGCACCATCTCAGAGTCATGGTGATTGTGGCAGTCTCCCTCCCTGCGCAAGTAGGGATCCAGATTCACCCATATCTGGATGACTGAATGATTTGATTTGGCTCCCTGGAGAAGTCCATGGTGGACATATCCTAGGTGATACAGTGGCTAGAAAAGCAGGTTTGGGTGATCAACTATCACAAGTGCAGCTTAACTTCCTCTCAGGACTTGGGGTATCTGGGTGCCAGCTTTGACACTCGCGTGGAGAGAATGTTTCTCACCCCGGAAAGATTGATAATGCTGCAGTTTAGGGGCTTTTGCTTTCAAGCAGCTTCCAGGGTGTGAGTCTACCTGAAACTCCTGGGATTGATGGCCTTGATTCTGGAGCTGGTGCCTTGGACCAGAGCACATATACACCCCCTTCAAAGATACCTTCTGACTCACTTGTTTCTCTGCTCTCAGTTATTCAATCAAAACCTCTCTCTTCCACAGAAAATCAAGTAAGATCTGGCCTGGTGGCACCTTTGGACCTGAAGAGCTCATTGTCTGGTTGAGTTTGCATTGGTCCCCACAGGAAGCCTCCTGTTTAATTAACAGACTAGATTCTAGGGTGATTCACCTAACTCTGGAGAGGTTCTGAACCCTCCTGGACAGCAAGGCAATCAGAGTGTTCTTGGACAATGCCACCGCAATGGCATACACCAACAAGCAAGTTGGCACTCACAGTGCCACGGTGGAGCTGTGATTGGACAGAGGTTCATCTGATTGATCTGTTGGGCAGCACACATAGCAAGAGTCAACAATGCACAAGCCAACTTCTTGAGCTAGAAGACTGTGGAAGTAGAAGCTAAGCCATCACACATTTGGTCTCATTGTATGGAGGTGGGGTCTGCCAGTGTTTCAACTCATGGTCACCCAGGAAAATGATACGGGAAAGAGCTTTATAAGCTGAAGAAAAGGTCCACAGGTGGCAGGCTTGAATGCCCTTCTATAAGCATAGCCCTTATAGGGCTCCTGTGCATCTTTCCCCCACGGCCCTTGGTGAGCAGGCTTCTGCAAAGGATTCTGTCTCACCTGGGCTTGGTCTTTCTGGTATATAGATATCTTGAGCCTGTTAGCAGGGCCCCCTCTATTGCTATCTCAGAAGAATGGATTGCTGCAGCCAGGTCCCCTGGTCATGGAGGATCTTGTGCCCTTCTTACTTACAGCTGGACTCTTTTGAGAGGTGCAAGCTGTCTGAAAAAGCTTGAAGTGGTAGTTACCACCTTTCTTAAGGTCCAGAGGACCTCTATATTCTTGGCCTATGGAAGGTCTTCGAGAGGTGCCAAGAGGACAACATAGTAACTATTTTGTCCTTCTTATACAGAAGTCTAGTTTGGACAAGGGTTTAGCTCTGATCTCTATCAGGGTTTAGGTGATGGTCCTTGAGTGTCACCAGAGGTGAACATTTGGATGTGTCCCATTTTCTCAAGGGAGTGAAGCAGATTGTCCCCCCATGTGGCTGGTGATGCCACAATGAAGTCTTTCTCTGGTGTTGAAGACACTGAAAGCTCCCCCTTTTAAGCCCCTTCAGAAGGCCTCCCTTAAGGATTTGACCCTGAAATTGGTGTCTCTGGTGGCTATTACTTCATCCAAATGGGTACTGGAGCAACAGATCATGTACTGTAAGGAGCTTTTTCTGGTCATCTTTTCAGCAACTGTCTCCCTCCTGTATGGAAAATGCATGCTGGAGGGAGTCATAGCTCACTCCACTAGAACACAAGCCTCGTCATGAGCTGAGTCTGCATTGGTGTCTCTGGAAGACATCTGTAAGGCAGCTACCTGTTCATCCCTGTGCAACTTTGTAAAGCCCAAAGGTTGCATATGGGAGCTGGAGCTGAAGTTGCCTTTGGCAAAGCAGTTCTGTCTAGAGCGTCATCCTTCTCCCACTTGGGTCCTAATTGTTTGGGTACATCCCACTTATCTGAAATGAGCTTACGGGATGAAAAAGAAGGAGAAATTTTACATGCCTGCTAAATTATGGGCCAGAATCCACCCCTACAGGTTGGAAGCCTTGCTGCCTTTTAAATTCATTAACAGTATCAGTGCCTGATGCAGCCAAGTATGGTAAGATGCCCAAAAAATGTATGCACAAAGTTATCGTTGATTAATATTTTTCCAAGTTTTACAGTCTTGCTTCTGCTTGGGAAGTGTCATACTAGTGTCTTTCAGTGCTGTACCAGAGTATATACTATTGATGATATTACTGAAAGCTGTTCTAGTCTGCCTCTACCTGTCATATGGAGAGCATAACCTACTCATCTAGGCTGGCCTAGCAATATTCAAGGAAAGGAAATTAGCAAGTATCCAAAATTTCTCCACTTTTAATCTTCTTGAACTGGTGTGTCATGCTTCTTCTATGTCAAATCAAGAAGACAGGATTCATTATTCACACTAACACAAATGCCTTCGCAAGTGCAACCCAAAAAGAAAAATCATGGATGAAAAAAGACCTCAGGATATATAAACAGCCAATGCAATGACTCAAGAAGCCTGAACTCCCAAGCTCTTAATCTGCTAGAGCCATCACCGGCTTACCGCAGTTTCATATCCTAACATCATATATCTAGGCACTGAAGCACCACCTATTCATAAGGCACTACGGGGACTGTTGTAGTTGTTGATACGAAGGACAGACTAGATAGGCCATGTGGTCTTTTTCTGTCATCATATTTCTATGTTTCTATGTTACGCAGACAACAGCTCGCAAATAGCCACCCCAATCACCAAGAAGGTACTACTCAAGGGACAGCTCACAAACAGCCACCCCAATCACCAAGACCTCTCTAACACCACACCCAGCACGCCATATAGCTAGCCTCTTAGGTGCAGCTCATGTAAATATAAGTATGTACAATATTTATTAGTGTAAATAATTTTGTAGAAAGTTACCCCAGTTAGGTCCAAGTTCTGTCTCCTGTTTCACTGGAAATACAATGTAGCCCGTCTGCATTGTATAAGGTTCTGTTAAATGTAAACCACACTGATGGGAATAGCGCGGTATAGAAGAGACATTAAATAAAATAAATAAATATATAGTTTTGTCAACTGGCTCCAGATGCGCCCGATAGGCTTGATCCAGTCCTGGGTTTACCCCATTGCATGCAGTAACTTGTAGTTGTCCTTTTCAATGAAGAAATCAGAACTATATATCCCTGCATGCAATGAGGTAAACCTAGGACTGGATCGAACCTGTCGGACACATCTGAAGCCAGTTGGCAACCCTACATAGGTCATAGAAAAAACACTCCAGATTTTCCTCAGCAAACTTCTTCTCCACAGTCCTTAACAACAACTTAGATTTTGGCTAGACTTGGCACCAATAAATCATGCAAATGGATGTGATAACATCAGTGGCAATAATACTTAGCTTTAGTCATGGGGACAACAAAAGGCCATACTCCAACATCAGGCGTTTTGCCAAGGCTGCTTCAGGGAATACGACCACCCACACAAGCTGAGCCACTGCTATCTGCAAAATATGCCAATCAGTCCAATTATCATCAGAGCACTTGCAAAACCCAAACAAACACTTCAAGCAAGTTGCAAAACCCAAACAAACACTTCAAGCAAGTCCCAGATTTGTCTATATCCTCATGCATAGTGGCCATAAACTCTTTAGTAGTGTCCATAATTAATACTATTAAGTCCTGGGCACATCGATTCTGAATTTTATGCCAATTGTCCATAAATACTGCATTGTCCACAAATAGTCTTGGTTCCTTAATCAGCCTCAGACCCCCTGGGATCTGCTGCCATCTGATATATTCTATCAACGAAGCCTGGTGAAGCTCAGATAGAATTGAATGCTTACACATAAGCATAAGATTAGACCACGATGTAGATTAACCCACAGGATCTACTATATCAAAAAAACTTGGTTCTGCTAGAAGTTTCTGTACATGATCATCAGAATGCGCCTGGCATTGGAGTATGGCCTCTTGTTACCCCCATGACTAAAGCTAAATATTATTGCCACTAGTGTTATCACATCCATTTGCATGATTTATTGGTGCTGAGTCTAGCCATGAATAGCAGGAATGGACATCCCATTGGAAGGCCAGATAGGGGGTTGGGCTGTAGAGAACGGGATTCCCTCCAGGGCAGCCGGCAATCATAGCTCATGAATGGAGCCGTGGCACCATGGTGATGGACGCCATGGCACTGCGGCTCCATTCATGAGCCTGGCTGAGTTAGCCGGGTAGTCGCTGGGACATACAGCCAGGCAGAATCATGTCCCAGCCTACACGTCCAGGCACTAGACCCGGTTCTGACCCCGCTGGGGCCACAGGATCAGACTCGGGTCTAACTTTGCACGGCCCGATTCTGCCCAGCCATACAGGGGGCTGGATGTCTTATTATGAATAGGCCTCATTGTATTACAGTTCACTATGGTAGCAATAAGGCACATTTTATAAATGACATCCAAATGCAATCTGGGACATCAAAGCGTGAATGTCAGAAAAATGGTAGTCACATCTCAGTTTGGGCATAATTTCACAAAAGGTGGACATGCCTGATATGGACTTCTCTGGGGCCTTTGCATAGATTTTCCTGGAATAGTATCCAAGACTGGGGACATCTAAGAGACATTTATTAGTGGTTGAAACACAAAACAAATCTCCTAATTACCCAAAAAATATCATTGCCATAATGAAGAGTACTGGGGTTGGTGGAATTCCATCTTTTCTACACCCTCCAGATGTTTAATTGCCCAAACGAGCACTTTCCCAATGCCTATTTCTACCCGGAGTAGGTCTAAACTTGTACAAGACACGCCATCTGCATATCCCCTGCCTACTTGAACATCCCCATGCCGGGGACATCTTTAGACCTTGTTTATAAAATGGCTCTGGGGACGTCTTCATAATTTGGACATCTGCGTGCCCATTTTCAGACATCCAAATCACGGGGCCGCTGGTTTCATGATAGAAAGTTCTAGCAATCATGATAAAGTCCAGCTCTATGGGCTCTTGTAATCATTGCTTATGGCTCCACATAGTCCATTACAAGCTATAGTCTCCAGTCCAACAGCAAAGTTCAAAAATATTCATGTTAGAAATTCAAAGGAAAGGTTTTTGGAGCTGATATTCAAATTGATTGATACTTACATGCCATGACGGTTAGCTGGGGATGCATAAATATCAGCCAATATGCCTTCTCTCCACCCACAGACCCCCCACCCCCACCCCACCCCAACCAGGCAGGGTTCAGGGGCGATTTGTGGGGATATTCAGCAGCACTATGTGAATAGTGCGCTGAATATTATGGTCAACTGCTGGCATTAACCTTTAAAAAGGAGATAGAGCAGCTTTTAAACTAGATATTAGGGGAAAGCCGACAGTCGCCCAAGAGCGGATGGTTCGGAAGAATGTATCTTTGAAGGATACTATCAAAAGCAGAGAGGTTCCACAAAAGAGTAAAGTAGCCCAAATGCCCTCAAATATGGAGCAGACAGAGCTTAAAGATCCCAAATTACCCATGTCTAACAATAGCCAAATTAATATGAATAAAATACATTCTCTAAAATGCTTGTATGCAAATGCTAGAAGTCTAAAAAATAAGATGGGAGAGTTAGAATATATAGCACTAAATGAAAGGTTAGATATGATTGGAATATCAGAGACATGGTGGAAGGAGGACAACCAGTGGGACACTGTGATACCTGGGTACAAACTATATCGTAATGATAGAGCTGATCAAATTGGTGGAGGGGTTGCTCTCTATGTTAGAGAGGGCATTGAGTCAGAAAAGATTAAAGTTTTGCAGGAAACAAAATCTGCTGTAGAATCTATATGGATTGAAATTCCATGTAAAAGGGGGAAGGCAATGGCAGTGGGGGTGTACTATCGAGCGCCTGGCCAGAATGAACAAATGGATGATGAAATGCTCAAAGAAATCAAGGAAGCTAACAAAAGTTACAGCGCAGTAATAATAATGGGTGATTTCAACTACCCCGGTATCGACTGGGTCAGTGTCACGTCAGGACATACTAGGGAGATAAAGTTCCTAGATGAAATAAATGACTGCTTCTTGGAGCAGCTGGTTCATGAACCGACCAGAGGGGAAGCCATATTAGACCTAGTCCTTAGTGGAACACCAGATCTAGTGCAAGAGATAAGGTTGTTGGGGCCGCTTGGCAAAAGTGATCATGGCATGATCGCCTTTGATTTAATTAGTGGAGGAGGGATAGTAAGGAAATCCACAGTACTACCTTTTAACTTTCGAAAGGGAGACTATGATAAAATGAGGAAAATAGTTAAGAAAAAACTAAAAGGAGCAGTTGCAAAGGTTAAAGACGTACATCAGGCTTGGCTGTTGTTGAAAAATACTATCTTGGAAGCCCAGACCAGCTGTATTCCACGCTTTAAGAAAAGTGGAAGGAAGTCCAAAAAACTGCCAGCATGGTTTAAAGGTGAGGTCAGAGAGGCTGTTGTTGCCAAAAAAGCATCTTTCAGGAAATGGAAAAAAGAGCCAAACGACGAAACCTGGAAACAGCACAAGCACTGGCAAGTCAAATACAAGGCATTGATAAGGCAGGCAAAGGGAGAATTTGAGATGAAGCTTGCTGCGGAAGCAAAAACACGAAGTAAAGACCTTTTCAAGTACATTCGTAGCAAAAAACCTGTGAGAGAGTCAGTTGGTCCATTAGATGATAAAGGGGTTAAAGGAGCACTAAGAGGCGACAAGGCGATAGTGGAGAGACTGAATGAATTCTTTGCTTCAGTCTTTACTGAGGAAGATGTAGGGATGTTACCCATGACTGAAGTGGTATTTAAAGGTGCGGAAGAATTGAAGGAAATATCGATACATCGGGAAGATGTCTTACAACTATTAGATAAACTGAAAAGTAGCAAATCACCTGGGCCGGATGGTATACATCCAAGGGTGTTGAAAGAACTGAAATATGAGATTGCAGACCTGCTATTAGTAATCTGTGAACTATCATTAAAATCATCTCTAATACCATAAGATTGGAGGATCGCCAATGTAACACCAATTTTTAAAAGGGTTCCAGGGGTGATTCGGGAAACTACAGACCGGTGAGCCTGACATCAGTACCAGGAAAAATGGTAGAAACCATCATAAAGAATAAAATTACTCAGCATGTAGATAGTCATGACCTAATGGGAGACAGCCAACATGGCTTTAGACAAGGAAGATCTTGTCTTACTAATCTGTTATGTTTTTTTTGAAGGAGTGAATAATCAGGTGGACAAAGGTGAGTCGGCTGATATTGTGTATCTGGACTTTCAGAAAGCCTTTGACAAAGTCCCTCATGAGAGACTTTTGGCAAAACTAAAGAGTCATGGGATAGGAGGCAGTGTACTATTGTGGATCAGGAACTGGTTAAAAGATAGAAATCAGAGGGTATGGCTAAATGGCCAATTTTCCCAATGGAGAAAGGTGAATAGTGGTGTACCCCAGGGATCTGTGCTGGGTCCGCTGCTTTTTGACATATTCATAAATGACCTGGAAAGTGGAATAACGAGTGACGTTATCAAATTTGCAGATGACACAAAACTATTTAAAGTTGTTAAAACCCAAGAGGATTGTGGAAAATTGCAAGAGGATCTTGATAAATTGGAAGACTGGGCATCAAAATGGCAGATGAAATTTAATGTGGACAAGTGCAAGGTTATGCACATAGGGAAGAACAACCCAAACTATGGTTACACGATGCAAGGTTCCACATTAGGAACTACCACCCAGGAAAAAGATTTAGGCGTCATTGTGGATACCATGTTAAAACCCTCTGCTCAGTCTGCAGCAGCAGCCAAGAGAGCAAATAGAATGCTAGGTATGATAAGGAAAGGAATGGAAAATAAAACAAAAGATATTATAATGCCTCTATATCGTTCCATGGTGAGACCGCACCTTGAATATTGTGTGCAATTCTGGTCGCCGTATCTTAAAAAGGATATAGCGATTTTAGAAAAGGTTCAGAGAAGAGCTACCAAAATGGTAAAGGGGATGGAAGGATACTCCTACGAAGAAAGGCTAAAAAGGTTAGGGCTCTTTAACCTGGAAAAGAGACGGCTGAGGGGAGATATGATAGAAGTCTATAAATTGATGAACGGAGTGGAACGGGTAAACGTAGATTGATTGTTTACCTTATCAGAATATAGAAAGACTAGGGGACATGTAATGAAGCTATAGGGTAAACTATTTAAGACTAATAAAAGAAAATATTTTTTCACTCAACGTGTAATCAAACTCTGGAATTTGTTACCGGAGGATGTAGTAAAGGCTGTTAGTGTAGCTGGGTTTAAAAAAGGTTTGGACAAGTTCCTGGAGGAAAGGTCCATAAACCATTATTAAGAAGGGACCCAGGATATCAATGCTTGAAACAATACAAGCATTGTGGAACCTGTGTCCCTTGGGGAAACTGCTAGGTACATATGACCTAGATTGGCCACTGTTGGAAACAGAATACTGGACTTGATGGACCTTGGTCTGACCCAGTAAGGCATATCTTATGTTCTTATGTTCTTATAACTTGCTAAGGTTTCTGAATATCCATCCTTTGGCTTTAGCTCGCCACCTTTGAAAGCACAACATACCCTGGTTGCTACTAGCCCCTCCCTCTTGTAAAGGTTCTTGCAATACTATGTTCAGGATTGTAACATTCCTTGTAAAAATGTATTAGGATCTCCTCTCTTGTCCTTTGTGCAACATCCGAACTCAGTGCAGCCGACCTTCCATTCCTCAGCTCAGAAAACCTTTGGCTCTCGTGGCTTCCCCTTCAGCTTCCAGGCAGAAACAGTCTCTCAGCAGTCTAGGTTTCATTTGGAAAGCAGTAAAACTCCACTAACCCTGAACGCAGAGTCCCATCCCATTGCCTGGCAGAAGCTCTCTGCATTCTTCAGCTGCCGCTGAACTCCCTCACAATACTTATATTTATAAAGTAATTTAAAACACCATTAATATTTCTAAACTATGAGCAAATGTCTGTGTAAGGGTCCCTACACTAATGCTTAGTGCACACTAAGGGGTATTAGCAACTTCTGTCTGCCACCGTGTCCAGAGGAATATAATCACCTATGACTGCAGATAGCGTGTGTTAATGCCATTAGCCCACGCTAAGTATTAGAAACAGGAGCCCTAAAACCCTTCAAAATATTAAAGAAAAAAAACAAGATGCTAGAAAAAGAAACACAGAGCATCAGTAAAAGGAAGGCAATATTAATATTATGATATTATAATTTTGTTTCACATGATATCAATTCTGAGTGTCTTATTAAGCTATTTCTTCACATTCCATTATTTAGAGCAATGAGAATGTTCATTAGCTGGTCAGATTGCTTGATTGGTATCAAAAAAATTCCAAGGGTATGATTTATGAAGGTTTTTCTCCTGGTATGTGTCTATCCAGAAAAGCTTAGTAAATCAGGCCCTAAATGTAGAAAAAATATATGAGTAATATGGAAATTATAGGGCATGTGCTAATGGGAATCACTGGTCATTCTTTCCAGATGAGTTGCAAGTTTATGGTGGGATCTGTGGAGGCTGATATTATTGGACAAAGAGCAAGATCTGATAAGTATGTTTTTATAAATTTGTGCCTTATCTCAGCCAGTATTTATATTTTAATAGTGGAAAATCATAATGATGTTCTACAGCAGAATCATTTCTCTCTACTTTATTCCTTTTTCATATGGCTTTTTTGGCCACATTTTCAAGGCTTGGGCATTTATGTTAACACTAATGTAAGCACTGAACTTGCAATAACCACTGTATTAACCAACTCAAAGGTTTTCAGGGTCCTAATGAACAATTCATCAGCTTTTATTCATTTGTTAACCCTAAAAAAGCTTGCACTAGAGTAATGCCAATGCCCAATTGAACAAATTGATAAGAGTGGAGGAGTAGCCTAGTAGTTAAGAGCACTGGCTTGGGAACCATGAGACCAGGGTTCATATTCCCACTAGCACTCCTTGTGGCCTTGGGCAAGTCACTTAATCCTCCATTGCTCAGAAAAATCCAGGTTTTCAATGTCCCTGTTTAATGTACATTTACCAAGTTTAAGTTACAATGTAAACTGCTTTGATTGAAATGATAAAGCGGTATAAAAAAATGGTTAAATAAATAAAATAAGATGTAATTAAGTACTAACTGGCTCTAAAAAATACAACACAGCAGACCCAAGAGGGTGGCAGCATGCAGACACAGCTAGAACACTTCCTTTGAAAGGGGAAGAGAAAAGGCAAAGTAGGGAAGTATCCCTCTGCTCCCTGCCAACCCACCTCTAATTCAACGATGAATAGGTTTCTTCAGCTTCCTGGCAGTCAGCAGGACTCAGGGATGTCAATGCTGGTGTTGGTGGACTCAATGTCCTCTTCGGACTTTGACATCTCTCTTCCCCCAAGTTACAGAGGCCGCCAGCAGCAACCAACACACTTTGATCTCTGCCTGGATGTAACATGTGATTTACCTCCACAAGCCAGTTCCAGTGGGAAGAGCCCAGGAAGGTGCGACTCCAGTGCTGTGAATTCTGACTTACAGCGGGAATTGTCTGCAGCTGGAGCAACTGGCATGGTGGTTTGTGGAGGTCTGCTTGTGCGGCCACCGGAGCAGGAAATGGAGAGTGCTGTGAGTGGGTTGAGACAGGGGCAGCTCAAGGCAATCTGTTGCCTGAGGCGAAGAATGAGATGGCGCCACCCCCACCTTTAGAAGGGGGTGGGGCTATTTCAGAACTCCAATCAGGGACTGAATCAAACCAAAAAGCCAATTAGATTATATGGAGGGAATGTAAGATGTTTGCACACAGGGCTGTACCAAGCTGCAATCACACCCTGTGCAACTTAGGCGCGCACCCCCCTCCTCCCCCCATACCTCCGTCCAATGCTGCCTGCTCTTTCCCTGCTGCTGGCGCCCTCTGTTTTTTTCACGGCTGCACTGGCAACAGGGAAAGAGCAGGTAGCACTGGACGGAGGTATGGGGAGGAGGAGGGGGCATGCGCCCAATCTGAAAGGCGCCGGCACTTTAAGCAGATCTGTCCCCCCCTGCTCTGACATCGGAGGAGAGAGTGACCAAACCTGCTAAAAGTGCTGCAAAATGGCTTGGAGGGCACATTTCGGCTGCCTGCTATTGTCCTGCCAGCGGCAGCAGGCAAACAGCAGACAGCCGAAATGTGCCCCCCCCCCAAGCCTTTGTGCCGTGTGGTTGCACCACTTGCACAAGGCTAGATACAGTCCTGTTTGCACACCAAGGAACTAAAAGAGAGCAAGAATCAACAGCACAGTTTATAAAATTAAATTATAACTCATATTTATTTTGTTGTTATAATCTGCGTTATGGTCCTTGCTTTTTCATTTTCAACATATGTTTTGCATCCACAGTGGGTGCAGAGCAGAACCAGGACCTTCACCCACAGAACTCAATATTTAAAAAAAAAAATCTGATTCTGATCATCTCACTAACATCAACAACCACTATTCTCCAGTACTAGGCATATTGTGAACTAATACAAAACCTTACAACAAAGAGCAAACCTACCATACCATATCAGCACAAACTTCCAAAACTGACATAAGGAGCACATCCAAAAAAAGCGTCACTGTAAATACTACAGTGGGCCTTGGAACATCCATATGCCTATCTGAAAAGCTGAACAAGTCAAATTCCACCTTCAAGTCAAATTTCACCTTCAAACAATCAACATCTTGGACAAAGCTATCGCAGTCAAGGACGAGGTAAGGTACCTGGGCATTATCTTAGACAGAGATCTGAACCTAAAATCACACATTGCTAATACTGCAGCAAGAGCTTACCACCGACTAAGAATTATCAGGAAGCTCAAACCAATCCTTATCCAGGACCACTTCCTCACAGTCTGCCAAGCAGTCATCACTCCACTGCTTGACTATGGAAACTCATTATACCAAGGCCTCCCCCAGCAGACTATCCACCCACTTCAAATGGTGCAAAACACTGCAGCACACATCATCACGGGCACTGCAAGATTGGACCACATCACCCCAGTCCTACAGCAGCTACATTGGCTCCCAATAATCGCCAGGGCCAAATTCAAAAACAATCCTGAACATCTTCAAAATTTTCCACCACCGTTCCGCGGATGCACTCCAGGATATAATAGCCAAAGACACCAGCAGCAGACCCAGAAGGACCAACAGTGTCAACAAAATAAGCACACCAGCAGGTTATCACAGAACTAAACAAGCAACGTCTAAGAAAGCACCCTCGCTGCTAGCCCCTGCAATGTGAAACTCCCTCCCTATAGAATTAAGGGCACTGAACGACTCTAAAGACTTCCGTAGGGCACTGAAAACCTTGCTCTTTACTGAGGCCTACGCACAAGCACCATAAGTTGCTATACTTATATCACCCACATGGCCCAACACCTACCTACAATACCTGACCCCTTCCACCCCGCACACCTAGACATAATTACTCTGTATTTACGTTTGTGAGCCCTACCCTATCTGTTGAATGTGAACACATTTGTGTTGTAACCACTTTGTTTGAAGGATAAGATGGTATATAAAACTGTCTAAATAAATAAATAAATAAATTATTACAGTACAGTATATATCTTTATGTACAAACTCCATGTTATCAGAACACCTGGCCTCAGTCACACACTCTCAACATTGACCCTCACCAAGTACAGAATAATTAACCATAATCTAAATTAAAAATAAAAATATGTAGACAAAATTTAAACTGACACCCCAAGAAGCCAGAGTCCACATGCAGTGCAACATCAGATAAACAAGAGATGCAATTCCCCATACTGTGTAAAATATAAAGATAGCACAAAGTCCAATCACTAAAATGAAAATAAATTATTTTTCTACCTTTGTTGTCTGACCATTTTATTCTCTGATCATGCTGGTCCCGATCTGAGGCTTCTGCTTTCCTGTCTTCTCTTAACTCTCTTTCTGTGGTCTATGGTTCATCTGCCATTTCTTATCTCTTCTTTTGTTTTCTTCACTTCTTTCCATCAGCCTATTTCCAGTCCCAGTAACCCTTCCCAGTATCAGCCCCTTTCCAGTCCTCCCTCCCAGTACCTTCCAATGTCAACTTGCATTCCCATGACTGCCACTGGTGTCCATTCCCTTCCAGTCCCACTCCTTCCCCACTGTCCAGCCCCTTCTAGTCCAAACGCCATGGCAGCCCCTCTCAGCATCCCCCCTCTTCCAGTCCCATTCTCCCATCCCCTCGCATCAGCTCATTTGTAGCCCTAGCTCCCCAGTTTTCTTCTAAGGCCAGCAGCTCTATCCTCCCGTCCTCACCATCAGCCCATTTCCAGTTGAAGCCCGCCCAATCAGCTCACTTCCAGTGCTAGTCCCCCCTCAACCCCATTACCAGTGCTAGCCTCCCCTAATCAGCCCATTACCAGTCCTATCCCCCCATCAGTCTATTACCAGTCCTACCCCCCCATCAGCCCATTACCAGTCCTAGCCTTCCCTAATCAGCTCATTTCCATAGCTGGTCCCCCCTCAGCCCATTACCAGTGCTACCCCCCCCCCCCATCAGCCCATTATAATCCTAACCTGCACTGTCTCTCCCCTTTATCCAGCATTTGCCCCCCGTCTCTCCCCTTTGTCTAGTACTTGTCCTCTGTCTCCCCCTTTATCCCCCATCTCTCACCTTTGTCTCTCCTTGTCCTCCTCCTGTCCCCACTCCCTCCACCTGCACCTCTCATCCGGCGGTGGCGGGGGCACACTGGCTGTTTTAATTTTAGATTTTGCCGTCTCTGCCCTGCCTCTGCCTTCCTGCTGCATTTTTTTCCTCAAGAATGCTTGCAGCAAAAAAAAAAAAAAAGCTGCAGAAAGGCAGAGGCAGGGCAGAGGCAGCAAAATCTAAAATTAAAACAACCGGACTGCCGCCGCCGCACAAATAGCCTGATCACTTGCAGTGATCAGGCTGATTTGTTTGATGCCGGCTGTTCCTGCTAGATGAGAGGGAACCCTTTTCAGTTCCCTTCTAGGCCCGCTCCCTCCCACATGTCAGGCCCCCTCCCTCATTCCATCCATGTCAGCCCCCTCCCTCCCTCCCTCCATCCATCCATTTCAGCCCCCTCCCTCCATACATCCATGTAAGCCCCCTCCCTCCATCTGTCAGCCCCTCCCTCCCTCCCAACATACATCCATGTAAGCCCCCCTCCCTCCCTCCCTCCCTCCATCCATGTCAGCCCCCTCCCTCCCTCCATCAGCCCCCCTCCATCCCTCCCTCCATCCATGTCAGCCCCCTCCCTGTCAGCCCCCCTCCCTCACTCCCTGTCAGCCCCCCTCCATGTCAGCCCCCTCCCTCCTTCCCCCCTCCTCCTCCTCCTCCCCTCCCTCCCTGTCAGCCCCATCCTCCTCCACCTCCTCCTCCTCCTCCCTCCCTCTTCCCTCCCTCCCTCCTCCAGGTCAGCCCCTCCTCCCTCCAGGTCAGCCCCTCCCTCCCTCTCTCTCCTTCCATGTCAGCCGCTCCTCCTTCCCTCTCTCCCTCCCTCCATCTATGTCAGCCCCCTCCCTCCCAGCAGATTCCCTGCCCCCTCCTCCCCTCTCCCCATGTCTGCCTGCTACTGCCCTATGCCTCCTTCTTCTGCAGCCATGGCTCCCTGCCTCTTAGGGAACCGTCGCTGTGCCAGTGAAGCCATTGTGGAGCCTTCCTGTCTCTTGACGAGCTCTGTGCAGCATTATCCCATCCCCAAAGGAAGTTGTTTACCACTTCCTTTGGAGGCGGGACGATGCTGCATGGAGCCCATTGAGAGACGGGAAGGCTCCACACTGGCTTCATCTGCACAGTCGCGGTTCCCTAACAGGCAGGGAGCCGCGGTTGCAGAAGAAGGGAGGCGATGAGTTTGCCACTGCCGAGAAGCGGACTCAGCAGCGGCAGCAACTTGTGCACTTTTATTTTTTTAGTTTGTTGGGGGGTTTTTTAACTTGAAGGCGAAGTGAGGCGGCTGTTTTGGGGGCTTTTGCCGCCTTCAAAACTGTGCCGCTTGAGGCAGCCCCTCACTTCGCCTCAATTTAGAGCCGCCCCTGGGTTGAGACTGCCGGAGGCTCAGGGTGAGACTTCAAAGGATTTTCCTGCACCTTTCTCTCTTCAGCGACCAGCTCAGTTTTCCCTCAAGACCATCTGGGAAACCATTTCCAAGTTGGAAAATGCTCTGTAGCCCCAAATACTATTTCTTTAAGATCTGCTGACAATGCTTCCCGGTTTGATGTTTGTCAGCAGGATATTGCTACCTTAAAAAATGTCTCCAAAGAACTGTAGCAGCAAAGCGCAGACAAACCAATGATACCAGGAGTCTGTTCAGAAGGTCCAAATCATTTATTTGTGCACAAGTCTCGAACCAGTCAATTTCAAAATGGCTGAGCAAAGTTTTCAAGCATTACAACAACTTTTATAGACTTCTGTTCCATTCTAGGTATAGAAAAACATTTCATTGGTCCCGGTACTCTCCCGTACCTCCCGTACCCCTTCCATTGGTCCCGGTACTGATAAGTTTATCCAATTATGTTCCTTCTGTGGGCATGGCACCTGCATACCCCCCTTCTAGTCCCAATTACAATGGTCAGTTCATCAACTTGTTACTTTCACACTCTCAAGGCCATATAGCCAATTTGTGCATGCAGGGGAGCAGGGCTCTGCAACTCATCTGTCAGCACTCCCAATTATATTCCTTGCAGATGTTCTTTTTCTTATCAGTAACTTTTAAACACATTTTTCTGTATTTTTCCATCTCTCAGTTCTGCTTACCTAAGTTAGTTTAGTTCTCTTACTGAGTTCTATCCTACAATAGCAGCATATTGGGGGATGTGCAATTCCTATGTGCCTCTCCACAGGCTTCATTTACAGGTCAAGCTAGCCATGCTGGCCTGCTTATGTCAGACACCGTGGATCACAGGCCTTCACCTGCCACATTCCCCCCTTTGATTAATCTCACCCTATTATTTAATAAGGTGTGAGAGTTAAATCATCTTTAGAAGAATCACATCATGATTGAAGGATTACGACTAGGGCTGGCTTTATATAAAGCCATTATTTTAGTTGCGGTCTTCCGCTCTACTGTGCTATCAATAGCATTATGAATGGAACGCATACAGCATGGGATTAAACATGGTAATAAGAAAATAACAGCAACAAGAATTAGTACTAAGACAATGAAAGTCTTAAATCCTCCCATCCAAGAGAAAAGGTTAGCAAACCAGTTAGGAAATTTCAATGAGTGCCAAGTCTGTACTGGCACATAAGCATGTCTTTGCATATCTTTAGCAATTTCTTCAACTACTTGACCCTTATCATCTATTTTCAAACAGCAATTAGTTAGATTCAGTTTACCACATACTCCTCCTTCTGCTGCTAACAAATAATCAAGTGCTAAGCGGTTCTGATATATAGCAGTGCGCATCTGAGTACTTTGTCTAGCTAAGAGCGTGAGAGCATGACTAGTTTCATTGGTTATTATTTCAACTACTGCTTGTAAGCGGATAATACGATTAATCATATAGATTGGAGTACGATAACCATACATACCATCGTCATTCCAAGTGGCAGGCCCATAATACTCAATGATTCTTTCTGGTGGCCAATCATCACCCTGCCACTTCTCCCACTTGCCTATCTGTAAGGCTTCTCGTTTCTGTCTTAATGCTCTTTTGTGTCGGTGGGTAGTGTAAACAGGGTATCCTAATTGTTCTCCATGTTCAGTGTTTAAAAGAAAGAAAGAAGGTCTGATGGTTCCTAAGACAAATGCTCCTCCCCAGTGTGGCGGGAGTTGGGCATACGCTCGGTTTCCACAGATCCAATATAGGCCAGGTGGGGCTTTCCAGGCTTGGACTTTGGCAAGGTTAGTCCATAAACCAGCAAGTTCAGGGAATCTGGCTAATGGGTTAGGAGGTTCAGGATGTCTGATTCCTGACCACCATGCTGTCTTTTTGGTCGTGGCATTATAGTACTTCTGGCTAAGACAGACCAGCTGTCCTACCTTCTGGGTGAACTGGGGTCCAGTTCTGGCATAGCAAAGACGTCCAACGATTGAGTGCGCTAACACCCATTCACTGGTAGTCTTGTGTAATTCAGTCTGATTGTAAATCAAAGAATAATTCAATTCTTGGGCTTCCCATGGCCACTGGTCTCCCATTTGGGTCCCGCCACAGAAATAGCAATCTGAGATCTTAAGACTAGATACTACTGCTCCAGCTAATTCTAAAAATAAATTCTGTGAAGGATGAGGGATCTCAAACTTATTTACATGCATAGCTTCATAAAAGGTATTATGAATATGATATTTGGATGACTTGTGGGCTTGGGTATTCAATATACACAATGGTTCCTGGATCTATTGCCCCTCCAGCAATACGCAAACCAAACTTGTATCCTTGTTTCCATGCATGGGGATTATGTATACGTAAGTGTAAGGGGTTGCAAGCATCTTTCTGACATTTATCATTTGTGGTTGGCTTGGTTAAAGTAGCCATTCGTTTATCTATTTTCTCATCAGTTATACCAGTATTCCAGTATTCCAGGTAGCATAAAAAACACATCCCCAATACGGGCAATAGTAATCTGCTGCTGGTGCAGTACTATAGCCTGGTTCCTTTTTACCTGTACACTTCCTCCATCCTGTGGCACCCTCTGGACACATGTACTTATGGTCATTTCGATACGCTTTCTCCCATGTACCACAGGTGGAATAACTATCTCTATTAATGGCATTACATGCATCAAAATTCAAAACAGCAGGTTTAGTAATGTCCTTAAGTGGTGGTGTAGCAGCTAGTATAGGTCCATCTGCATCCTTCCATCGTATTTCCAACGTGTAATAGGATGGATTCTGATGCGGATTATAGCATGCTCTAATTTTGCCATGAGTGCAAACATTTAGTTCAGTGGTGTTATAGATACACCGAGTCACTGTTCCCTTGCAGGTATAGTAAGAATGATAAATCAAAGTCTGAGTTACTTTCAGTCCCGTTCGAGTAGAAGTAATGCAGGCAGTACATGGAGGTAGAGCATAAGTCTGTTCAAAACCTCCAAATAAGGCAACCAAGGCAAAGCAAAAGTAAAGATGCATGTTGATGTTGATTGGAGTCCTTCTGAATCCTCAGCTTGCTGATCTTGATCACGACGGTCTTTTATTCTTCGTCCCGTTTGCTAATGAAGCAATTTAACGGGTGCTGAGTGTTGATTGAAGATCCTCAGGTTGTCCAGTACACATTAACCAACTTATTAGCAATTTCAGTTGGCTTGTGGAGTCTGGCTTAGTCAATGTAGTATCAAAGTAGTGTGTCAAATCACACGCAAATTAGGTTCATTGAAACAAAACTGGTGCTGCATAGAAAACAGCAATCCTCTTCGAAAGACTTGGCTACTGCAAAGCACTGTGATGAAGTGTCTAAGCTGCTGGTTGCCGTCTCAGAGTAACTCGCAAGGGTGCATCAAGATGCTGTTCTGCTGTCCACTGCTCAGGTTCAGGATCAGCGGCGGGCTTGACTCTGCTGTGGTGGATCCATGCGTCGATCTCGGCTACCTTTACTGCAGTTGGGGTAGACAGGATGACGGTGTACGGTCCCTTCCAATGGGGTTCCAACGGTGTCTTCTTCCAATCTTTGATCCACACCGAGGTACCAGGCTGATAGGGATGCAAGGGTTCCGTCAAGTTGATAGGCAACTGGTCTTGGATCCACGCATGGAGAGTCTGCAGAACAAAACTAAGAGCTAGAAGTTCTTGTCTGATTACTTCTGAACCAATTTGGGCTAAACTTCCTTTGACTCCCTGCACTATTGGTGGGGGTTTACCATACAAAACTTCAAAAGGGGAAAATCCTGTTGACTTTACAGGAGCTGAGCGTATTCTGAGTAAAGCTATAGGGAGCACTTGGGGCCACTTCAAGTGTGTCTCCTGACAAAGCTTGGACATTTGGGCTTTTAGGGTACGATTCATTCGCTCAACTTTCCCTGAACTCTGGGGTCTGTATGCAGTGTGGAGTTTCCACTGTATCTGTAAAGCTTTTGCTAACTGTTGAGTAACCTGGGAGACAAATGAGGGTCCATTGTCTGACCCTATTACTGCTGGAATTCCGAACCTAGGGACAATCTCTCTCATTAAGACTTTGGTAACTTCTCGGGCTTTCTCAGTTCTGGTTGGGAAGGCTTCTACCCACCCAGAGAAAGTACAAACTAATACTAACAGTTAATGGTATCCATTGGCTCTTGGCATTTCGGTAAAATCAACTTGGAGGTTGTGCATGGGGGTGACACCTCCTGACTGAACTCGGGGTGCCATTATAAGGCCTTGCTTGGCATTATTTTTGGCACAGGTTAGACATTGACGTGCTACTGAGGCTGATATGGTTGTCAGCAGAGGGATGTAAAAATGTGGTCTGAGTGCTTTTTCCATAGCACTTTTCCCATAGTGAGTAGCTTCATGAAAAGCTTTGACAAAGGATGGTCCTAACAGTTCAGGAATTACTATTCGTCCAGGGGGTTGACTGCCCTCTTCTGGTGGCAGCTCAATCCATCCATCTTTCAGTACTCCATCTTCTTTGTTACAGTAGTAATCCAATTCTTTGGTGGTATATCGTGGTGTCCATAAATTCAGAGGTACTGGAAACAATGCTGCTTGCATTGGCATAGCTTGTGGGGCAATCTGTCCTGTCATAGCTGCTTGTCGTGCTGAGGCATCTGCAAATCTATTTCCTCGGGCAACTTCTCCTTTTCCTGCTTGATGTCCTCTACAGTGCATGACAGCTACATGTGTTGGGGCCCAAACTGCATCAAGTAACATCAATATCTCGGGACCATACTTGACTGATTTTCCTCCGGACGTGATGAGCCCTCGTTCTTTATAGAGAGCTCCATGGGCATGTAGAGTAGTGAAGGCATATTTGGAATCTGTATATACATTTAGCACAAGTTTTTCTCCTAACAGCAATGCTCTGGTAAGTGCTATCAATTCGGCTTTTTGGGCTGATGTGCCTGAGGCTAGAGCTGATGATTCAACTACTTCGTGTTGAGTGACGACTGCATATCCAGTACAGCGTCGTCCATCGAGGATGAGACTGCTCCCATCAACATAATAGATTTGGTCGGGATTGTCTATGGGCACATCTGTCAAGTCGGGTCGACTGGAGAACACAGTTTCCATGACCTCGATACAGTCATGTTCTGGGAGTTCTTCACTGATGGGTATCAAGGTGGCTGGATTCAAGGCATGACTCACTTCTAGTTGTATCTGTGGGTTTTCACATAACATGCTCTGGTACTTCAACATTCGGGAATTGGTGAGCCAATAATTTGCTTTTTGTTCCATAAGGGCAAGGACTGCATGTGGCACAGTGACTCGTATGTTCTGTCCTAGTGTGAGCTTGTCTGCTTCACTCACTAATAGTGCTGTAGCTGCAACTGCTCTCAGGCATGGTGGCCATCCTTTGGCCACAGGGTCCAACTGTTTCGATAGGTATGCTACAGGTCGCTCCCAATTTCCCAATTTTTGAGTCAACATGCCTAAGGCATTTCCCTGTGCTTCATGTACAAACAAGTGGAAAGGCTTGTGGACATCTGGTAGTCCAAGTGCTGGTGATGACATCAATTCTTCTTTTAACTTCTGGAAGGCTGTATCCTGCTCAAGTCCCCACTCCAGTGGTGACTTCTCTTCTCCTTTTGTGGCTTCATACAGTGGTTTGGCAATTTGGGCGAAGTTAGGTATCCAGATTCGGCAATATCCTGCCGCTCCCAGAAAGGCTCTGACTTGCTTTCTGGTTGTTGGAGTTGGAATTCTGCATACTGCTTCTTTTCTTTCTCTGCCTAATCTTCGGCTTCCTTGGGTTATACGAAAACCCAAGTACTTTACTTCTTTTTGGCATAGCTGTGCTTTTGCTCTGGAAACTTTGTATCCAGCTTCATCTAGTAATTGCAAGAGATCTTTGGTGGCTAGTATGCATTCACTTTCTGATATGGCAGCTATCAGCAGATCATCCACGTATTGGAGAAGCACTCTCTTCCCCGGGGCCACTGGATAACTTGAAAGGTCTTGATTTAGTGCAGCACTAAAGATGGTAGGCGAATTCTTGAATCCTTGGGGTAATCTTGTCCAGGTGAGTTGGCCCCCTCTTCCAGAGATGGGGTCCTGCCATTCAAAGGCAAACAATATCTGACTTACAGGGGCTAATCCAGTACAGTGAAATGGGTAGCTTCAGCAGGTATCAGTCCTAGAAGAGTGTAAGGATTGGGTACAACTGGATGTATAGTTTCAACTGCATCATTTACTGTTCTTAAGTCTTGTACTGGGCGGTAGTCATCCGTCCCAGGTTTCTTTACTGGCAAAAGTGGAGTGTTCCATGGGGATTGACATACTTTTAGTAGGCCATACTCGAGCAATCTTTGTAGGTGACGATGAATGCCTTCAATTGCAGCTCTTGGGAGAGGGTACTGTTTGACGTGCACTGGTGTAGCACTAGGCTTGAGGGTTACAATCACTGGAGCTATATGCTTGGCTAGGCCTGGGGGACTGCCTTCTGCCCATACTCCAGGTGGTGCATGGATGTTCTTTAAAGTTTGTTCAAAATAAGTGTCTTGGATAGAATCATCGATGTAATACCTCCATTCTTCTTCTCGGGGAACTGTCAGCAGCATTATTCCTGCTGGTTTGGCTTGGGGATTTACTGTCATTTGCATTTCTCCTTGTTCAGAGAAAGATATCTGTGCTTGAAGCTTGGCTAGCATATCTCGTCCCAGTAGTGGCACTGGACATTCGGGCATGTAAAGGAATTGATGAGTTATTTGCTGTCCTCCTAGACTGCATATACGATTCTGAAGAAAAGACTTTGTGGCTTTGGCACCAGTTGCTCCTATAATGGTGACTGCTTTTGTGGAGAATGGGGCTATCTTTTTGTCTATTACTGAATGTTGTGCTCCAGTATCAACCATAAAGTCCATAATTTGGTCTCCTATTTGTATTCCGACCATAGGCTCCTGGAGACCTAAAGCAAACTTGGAGCCCGGTCTGTCCTAATCCACGTCATTCTCATCATGGACCGGTGTGGCCAATGCTTGAATGGCTCCTCCTCCTCTTTCTCGCTGGAATTGTTCTCGATTGGCTCCTCCGATTTCGGGGGTAGCCTCGTCTTTCTTCTCGCCACTGATGATTGCTGTCGTCATCCTGCTGGGCGTCTTCGAGTTGCGGGCACGTATCTCTCCAATGTCCTTCTTCTCTACAGTAGGCGCATTGGTTCACGCCTAGCTTCTGGGTCCGGCCTCCGCCTTGACCCCGCCCTCTTCCTCTGCTCCGTCGACTAGGGACACCTCCCCTTTTCTGTTCAACTATGGCCGCAGCCAAAAAATCAGCTTTCTTCTTCATCTTTCTATCACATTCTCTCTGTCTTTCATTATCACGATTCACATACACTTTATGAGCGACTTCCAGTAACTGTGTTGCATTCATGCCCGCAAACCCTTCTAACTTCTGTAATTTACGTCTAATGTCTGGTTGAGACTGGTTTACAAAAGCAGAATTCACCATACATAAACTTCCTGGTGCCTCGGGATCATAGGGGGTATACATCCGGTAAGCTTCAGTTAGTCTTTCATAAAAATCTGCTGGGCTCTCATCTACACCTTGGATAACTCCTGCAACTTTGGAAAGGTTCATAGCTTTTTGTCCCCCCCTTTTCAGGCCTTGTAAAAAGCCTTGGCGAAAACGGGCTAGGGCTGTGGTTCCTTCTTCGGTATTTGGGTCCCAATGGGGGTCTTCATTCGGGAATTCTTTCTGAGCCGCTTCCCGATAGTCTATTCTGCTTAGTCCCTGCCCCGGAGCTACAGGGTTATCTGACATCCACTCAATAGCTGCTTTTCTAATTCGTGCTCACTCTTCTGTCGTGAATAGGGTGGTCAGGAGCTGACGGCAATCTGGCCAGGTGGGTTGGTGGGTTTCCATAATAGTAGTTACTAATTCTGTCAGCTCCTGGGGCTTGCTAGTATAGGAGGCATAATGCGACCTCCAATTTAACAGATCAGTTGTTGAGAAAGGGATATACACATAAGTTAAGGGTCCCGCCACCACCTCTTCATTATCGTTCTTTATGGGCACTCCAGGGACCTGCCGTAAAGGCAGCATCTTGGCGGGAGCTGTCTTTTGGGATCTAAGGACTGTTTTCTTAACTATCTTCCCGGGGACTACTTTTGCTTTCTCAACAGGTTTCACTTTGGGTGTCTCTTTCGCCGGCCCGCTGGCACTAGCAACTGCTTGTACGCTATCATTTTCACTTTGGACATTTTCTTTTTCATCCTCTTCTCCCTCTACTTCTGACTCGCTTTTTATGGCATCCTCTTCTTCAACTAATTCCTCTCTCTGCCCTCCAGGAGGGGGTTCAGGGGTTGGGTCCCGCTCCGGCCGTCTCTGGGGTTCTGGGGCAGGACGCCGGGCTACTCTTATCGGACCTGGGGTTCGAGGCTGTCTGGGAATTATCTCTGGGGAATCAGGATCTACCAGGATGGGTTTCTTCCTGGACTTCTTATCCTGCTCTTTCATTCTAGGCTGTTCCATTTTCTGTCTAGAATCTGTTTTAGCTAACATTATTCTGCACTGTTCCTCATAACAGCGCTGCGCCCAGGGGGGCGGATCTTCACAAATACTTAACCAGGAATCTATATAGGGGTACTGATCAGGGTGCGCTATCCGCACTCTACGGTGTATTGACTGAATAATCTCTACATTAAACGTTCCCTCTCGGGGCCAGATGGGGTCTAGATCAGGCCACTCCCTAGTACACAAAATCTGCAAACGGGCTGCTGTCATTTTAATACCATAATCTCCTGAATATCCCTCTTTAAAGTGTGCGATCATACATTCTAATGGAGTGTTTCTAGTAGACCCCGCCCCTCCCATTTCGATGTGTGCGCGCAACAACAGACAAAAGGGAAAAGGAGGGCGGACCGTGGGTAAGGGGTCCTCACAGCCCTGGAAACGTATAAGGAGTACAAATAACAAGACAAGACGACAATCGCTTCCCCTTTTCGCGACCTGAACGCGGTCGCCCGGTCAGGAAATGCGCTACTCAGGGGTCCGCCTTCACTTGGTCCGTGCTGCCAGACCTCTCATTCACACTTCGTTCACACAATCATGCTAGCAACGTATCCCAGAATGCATTCCTTTCTATCTATCTATTCTGACTAGTCTTATCCAATTACAAAAAGGATGAGGGTTTCACCCGGCGAATTCCCATGCGGGGTTACTCGGCCCTTCCTTGAGAGGTGATCATGCTCTCTTACCAATTCCCAATATCTCGAGATTACAAACTCCAAATTCCAAGTTCCAATAGCAGTACTGCTCTTTCTATTTCTGTCTAGACACCAAATCAAAACTATACTCACCGGATCCGGTCCTCAAACTTCCCAAGCAGGCGCATGAGTTGGACCTCGGACTCCCCTCACTCGGGTTCGAGGCGTTGGCTCCAGCCGGGCCCGGCACCCGCCGAGGTCCGACCAGCTCCCTCCGATACAAGGGACCGGCGGCGCCAGGGAGCAGCCCTCGTCGGAAGGGCGCGATCCCGGCAGGACCAAGCCTATAGAGGCGGAAAGTCGTGGTATATTGCCCTATATACACTTTGATTCCACAACTTCCCGGCCAACGCACCAAGAATATGTAGCAGCAAAGCACAGACAAACCAATGATACCAGGAGTCTGTTCAGAAGGTCCAAATCATTTATTTGTGCACAAGTCTCGAACCAGTCAATTTCAAAATGGCTGAGCAAAGTTTTCAAGCATTACAACAACTTTTATAGACTTCTGTTCCATTCTAGGTATAGAAAAACATTTCATTGGTCCCGGTACTCTCCCGTACCCCTTCCATTGGTCCCGGTACTGATAAGTTTATCCAATTATGTTCCTTCTGTGGGCATGGCACCTGCATACCCCCCTTCTAGTCCCAATTACAATGGTCAGTTCATCAACTTGTTACTTTCACACTCTCAAGGCCATATAGCCAATTTGTGCATGCAGGGGAGCAGGGCTCTGCAACTCATCTGTCAGCACTCCCAATTATATTCCTTGCAGATGTTCTTTTTCTTATCAGTAACTTTTAAACACATTTTTCTGTATTTTTCCATCTCTCAGTTCTGCTTACCTAAGTGAGTTTAGTTGTTTTTTTTTTTTAAATTTATTTACATTCTCTTATATACCGTGCTATTCTGCATCAGTGCGGTTTACATTGAACAAACTGAAATTACATTGAACAGGGCACTATAACTTGGAGATAACTATTTTACAGGGAACATGGGCTATGGAGGGTTAAGTGGCTTGCCCAAGACCACAAGGAGCACCTGTGGGACTAGAAACCCCAGTCCTTCCGGCCCAAGGTTGCTGTCCTCTAGTGGGATTTGAACCCCTGACCTTCCAGCCTGAAGTACCTTGCCCCAACCACTAGGCCACTCCTCCACTCCACTCTAGTTCTCTTACTGAGTTCTATCCTACAATAGCAGCATATTGGGGGATGTGCAATTCCTATGTGCCTCTCCACAGGCTTCATTTACAGGTCAAGCTAGCCATGCTGGCCTGCTTATGTCAGACACCGTGGATCACAGGCCTTCACCTGCCACAGAACAAGATCTGAAGAATGTTTCTTTTCAAAGCATTGTTGCTGCATTGGTTAAAGATAATATTGTTCTAAAGAATAAGATTGAAACTTTGGAAAATTCTGCAAGGGCAACTAATGTTAAGGTTTTGAACGTTCCTAAATCTCAGGTGGTCTCCACTAAGGAGTTGTTTAAGACTTATATCGTGGACACTTTAAAGATTTCTAGAGAGGCTTGCATCCCATAACAAAACCATATTATTTGCCAACTGTCAAGAAATGTCCACGTGGAAGTTCTTCACAACATAATCCAGGAGGCTGACATATTGAATGTGAATGATTTGTTGGAAAAATCTGATTCAGCATTGCTGGTAACGTTCGCTTTGTCAGAGGATCCATACTGGCTTCTACGAATGTATTTTAGGAAACAACAACCTTTTATGGGTTACGTTGTTAATTTTCCTGACTTATCTAGAGAGGCACAGAGAAAGAGGAAGGAATTTTTGTTTTTGAGGCCTGGTGTTGGTACTATTTTCTTCCTAAAATTTCCTTGTAAAAATGGTTATATTGGATTCTGCTACCTATGTCTCCTAGAGCCATATCAACTGCTTGCTTTTAGAAATTCTCGTACTGTTATTACTCCTGCTCAGATAACTCTAACAAATTTTTGGATAACTGTCTGCTATGCTTTGCCTTGTTTTTCTTTGGTAATTGTTTCCTTTTCCATTTGTTATTGGGTTCCAGACATTATTGTGGGCAAGGGTGATGGAGATTTTCTCATCTTTTTCTTTTTTATTTGTTATTCCCTGCTATTTGTTATATGTGATTTCTCCATTGTTTCTGTACAAGCATTTACTTGGATTTAATTTATTAAATTTACATTAAAAAATATATATTTTTTAAAAATCCAACATAGGATTTAATAACATTCATCATATCTCAACAAGTTTAGTATAGCCTTGTTAACACTCAAATATTACAAAGGCATTGCAAATCTTTTGCGTTAATACAAACACATTGTAGCAACCTTCACAGATGAGAATCTATAGACGTCCACACAGGTCCATCACATGTTTTTACTTAGACTGCAGCTCTACTGGTTGCTGAGATGTAAGAGTCTTGCAGTCAAGCAGCATCATAAATGAGAGAGAAGAGATGAAAGCTCACGGCGTTGTTGAGAATGAGGTAGACAGACGAACAGACCATGGGAGCCACAGGAAGGCGATAGAATCGGTTCATTTTCTGTATATCAGTCTCTTCTCATTGCTCAATACCATTTCTAAAGGATTGTAAATCTCTCTAGCAAAGCCATTGTCAGATTGTGATTGCCAAATTTCAATCCTAGATTTCAGCTTCTGTTCTCATATCACATATCTTGCTACATGTATGAAGTGTGGTGCCAACTTTCTCTTCAATCGTGATTGAATCATCACCACAAATTTCCAGCAAACAGATTTTGGGGTGACAAGAATATAGTACTGCCAACTCTTCTAGCAGTTTCAATTATAACTGTATGCCAGAATTCCTATATAAGTGGCCATGACCACCCAATATACAGGAAACTCCCATGTGCCCAAACTGTCTCTGACAGTCTGAGCTAACCTGTTGTTCAATAGGAATATAAATGACAGGGACCCTCTAGGAGTGATGTAGGATTGAAATAAAAACCTTCATAATAAGGTGATTCTTGCTTCATTCACTACAGATCTTTTCCAGGATTTTGCTAAATAATTCTAAAATTCATATTCAGGAGGCAAAGCTTGAAGAATGGAATGTTAATGGAAGCCCACCTGCAGAAAACCCAAATATTTGTATAAACTGGCAAGCAAATAACAAAATCCTGATAAATACCTTCAAGACTTCATGAGACAAAATTCTGGACTACAAATATTTCTTATTTTCGCTTGATGGAATTTCTTCTTTTGGTGCACATTTGTTGAGTGTTTGCCCAGTTTTCCAAACTTGAACCAGGTTAACTTTAGAATACTGTCCATTGAAAGTAATAAAATTTGTTCATGTATACTTCTGGAGCAAATGTTCGTTACACCTAGAGCATCACTATCCAGAGCTATTACGGTTTGGTTATGTCTAAATAGGTACCTTGGCCAGACCATTTGATAGATTTCTCATTTGTTCTTCCTAAGAAGATGGTTGATCCGATATGCTATCCTGCAGTGTTCAGAATGCATGGAGAAATGAATCATTGTATGTTTAAATCAATTTGGGATAGGAAAACCATAATACCAGGAGAAAGTATAGACACATGTATTCGTTAGTGTTTGCTTTGTGGGCACCTAAACTCGATTCTATACATGTACACCTATAAATTAACATAGGACAATAGGTTCTAATACCATAACATGCATTGTCGCATGCGTATATTGCGCCTATTTTAAAAAATGAAGTATGCACATACTGTATTTTGTAAATAGGGCTGTAAGTGATAAGATACGCATGCCAAATCAAGGTATGTCCACTTCCACCAGCCCTAGACTTGGTGTAAATGTCCACGCCTAAATTTGTAGAAAATGTGTGCATTATAATATTTTAACATTTATGTGCATAAATGTAAGCTCTGCCCATGAACTGACCCTGTGCACATCCATTCCAAAACGACATGTTGTTACGCCGACACGCCTGCTTATAGTCTAGTCAAGTGTCTGCCTAAGCTGCTTTCATCGGTGCTCATCGATGTGCGTGAGTCATTGAAAATCTTATCTTTATGTGGTTCATTATAAAATTGTTTCTATAACAGGTAATTTTATAGGATGGCATCAACAATGAGCATAAATGTTGATATTTTAGTCATTTCTGTGGGTAAGTAACCACTTACATGCCTCAAGGACCTCTAGCAGGAAAGTATGTGCATTGTTTGCATCACATGTACTTTCACTATGGGCATGGACGTGGGCAGAGTGTGGGCAGAGCATGGGCAGTGTGATAAAGTCTGTACATTAATTATAATCTACAATGGCAAGTATATTCCAAGGGATTTATGCAATTTGCAGTCCTGCTAACCATATAAATCCTGCTCATCAGGATATTCCTACTGCACCCGGTTAGTGCCACTAGGGCTGGCCCAAGGTTTTCTGCCACCCTAGGCAGGCCCACTGTGATGTACCCCCCCCCCCAATGTCATGCCCCCCCCCCATCCATCCTTTCACTTGGGGGAGGTGGTGGCACGGCAATCCCTCCCTTCTCTGCTGCTTCTGTACCCCAGCATACTTTAAAGCACCTGCTTGCAAACATGCAACTTCCTGTTGGAGGAAACCTAAGCGATAGTGATGACTGCGCGCGCACACTCAGGTGCTTTAAGGCTCACAGCAGCGCTGCAGTAGTGGATTTGCTACCATTTCAAAGAAAGGAGGGATCACCCTACCACCCACCAGGGTCTGCCACCTAGATGACTGCCTACTTTGCCTCGTGGATGAGCCATCCCTGAGTGCTGCTGAATATCCTCTCCTAACCTGGCTAAGTGCCCTTTCGCTAACTGGTTAGTGACGGGACATTCTGGGGACCTAGTTGGAGTGGCACCATTAGCTAGCCAGTCAGCAGTGATAGTCAGCCACTAACAGGTTAGCTAAACCACATAAGGTTAGGGAATGTGAAAGGCTGTTCCAACTTTAGGCACGTTTGCAATCTGGGTAGCTACTGAATATTGCAAAAATGCAAACCAGGCAAACTGGATATTCTGTGCTGGTTGCCAACATGGCCACTGAATATGCAGGCATTATTTAAAGTGATGCTGGACAGCTTCTTCAACAGTGCTGGCCGCCACCTCTGAATATGTCCTCCTGTAATTTATGCACGTACTTGCAAAGGGTTAGCACGGTAATTCACATCAGCTCTAGGGCTGTAAGTCATCACGTCTTAAGGCATGTTCTTTGCCAGTTACACTTTTATTTTATGAAGTCAACTACCCAAGTACTTGACTTTGTAAAATAGTTATAACATATATACATGAAAACCTGCATTAACTAGGTGCAACCTTATGAAAATACCTTCATACTGAGTGCATTCAAAACAAATTGTAAAAAAAAAAACCACTCCAAAATCAGGAAAATTTATGAAAATCTGGAATTATTTGTTGGTCATGCACATCTCTTGGAAGTCCTGAAACTTTAGTTAAGAACTGGCATACTGCACTTTTGGTAATCATTGACATGGTTGTCCCAATTAACAGGGCCGGTGCTATCAGATACGTGGGGTAAGCATGGCAGGAGGGCACCATTCTCTAGGGGATGCTGTCGCTAGACACCCCCACTTCCACAAGCAAGGCCAGCCCTAGGCATGTGCAGGCACAAGAGGCACTGCGAGGGAGCCAGTGAGGCCCAAAGCCTGGCTCTTCCTGTGTCTTCTGCAAGAGACAGGAAGTACCCCTCTTTAACCTCCATTAACTCAGCATTGCCGGTATCTGCAACTTATCACAGCCACAGGAGTAAAGGGAAATGCTCTTGAATCTGTTTACTCCCACAGCGTTGCAGAGGTAAGCAGGGGAGCCAGGTTTCAGACCTCACCGGCTCCCTCTGACGCTGATCAGGTACTCACGGGGTCCTTCGTGGTGAGAGGCCATGTATGTGTATGGGGTGTGCAGCCACTGGCACTGTAAGAGTTCTGGAGGCTAGAAAGGAAAATGGACTAATGTTGGGGGATGGGGAGACTGCTATTGAAAGGGAGATAATGCTGGGTGGGACTGAGAGGGCTGGGAATGGAGGAGGGTTGATACTGGGGGGGCAGGACTGAAAATGGGCTGATGTTGGGGGATGGAGGGACTGGAAAGGGGCTGGTGCTGAGAGGGACTGGGACTGAAGGGGGCTGATGCTTGAGGAGGACTGGAAGGGGGTGGGGCTGGGACTGGGACTGGGGGAGAAAAAAAGAAGCTGGGGAGTGAGGATGGAGAGGGGGACAGATATTTTGTGTGGGAGGGAAGAAAAAAGGTCATACAGCAGGAACAGTTGAGAGGGAGAGGCATAAGAATGAATGCTGGGGTAAAAGGAGGAACGGCTGGGTTAATGAATATTGGAGAGGGAAGTAGCTGGGTGAGTATGCGGAAGGGATGTTGGAGGTGGTACTGGGGAAAGGGAGATAGGGGAGAGCAGGGACTGGGACTTAGGTGGAGAATTTAAAATTAGGTGGGAGAAAAGAAGAAGACAGAATCTAAGACTGGCTGGGTATAGAGAGAGTAAGTGGGGACTTAGATGGTGGGCCCAGGAGCTGGCATAACTCATTGTGCATGCAGTTCTGGCATTGTGCAGCACCATCCCCAGCTTTATCTTTCTTTCTCTGAGTCAGCATGCAGCCAGTCCTACCCATAGCATTCACTTCCAGTGCGCAGGGCCATTCACTGGACGTGGATGCTACAGGCAGCACTGGCTGCTGCATACTTATTTGGAGAAATAAGGATAAAGCTGGGAATGGTGCTATGAGATCTTTCTGCCACTGACTCGGAACACAAAAAAAGAAGATGGCAGGGATGGGGATGAATTATATTTTTTCCCAGGGGAGATGACAGAGAGAGAAAAAGAGAGATTGGATATACTGGATTGGGGGGGGGGGGGGGTGGGAGAGAGAGAGAGAGTGAGAGAGAGAGTGAGTGAGAATGGGCAATAATGAACCCAGAAAAAAAGAAGTGGGAAATTGAGGATTGGGGTGAGGGTTGAAAAGTGGTAGGTAGATGGAGTAAAAAAGAGGGGGACTGAGGACTGGATAGTAAGAAAGAGCAGTGAAGTCTGAGTGGACAGAGAGAAAAATAAATGGAAGAAAGCTGAAGGGGAGAGATCAATATCCAAGATGGAACGACGTGAAGAAAACAAAAGAGGAAACAAGAAACGGCACATTGTCAAGAGACCATAAAAGGAGAGCTAAGAGAAGAGAGAGGAAAATAGAAACCTCATATTGGGACCAGCATGATCAGAGAATAAAATGGTCCGACAACAAAGGTAGAAAACATTTTATTTTCAATCTTTATATTTAACAGTACAGGGAAGTGCATCTCTTTCTATTCCTCTGGATTTGCGTTGACTTCTTGGGTTTGCAGTTTAATTTTTATCTACATATTTTTACGTTGTGGTCACTAATTCTGTACTTGGTGAGGGTCAGCGTTCTGAGTATGACAAAGGCCAGGTGCTCTCTTTTAACATGGTGTTTGTATGCAGGGATCTGTACTGTAGTAATCTGAATCGTTCAGCTTTTCAAATAGGTGTTTGGATGCTCCAGGGCCCACTATGGTACTTACAGTGCTGCTTTTTTGGGGGTAGGATCCTTATGGAGGGGGGTGGGATGTAACCGGCATTAATAAGAATGAGGGAGGGGGCGCTGATCTATAGATTGCAGGGGGGTGCCAGAATCCCTAGCAGCGGCCCTGCCGGTTAAGCCTTTGCAACTGAGAGGATCACATATTGCTCCTTGGTTTGTAAGTGCTGCTTCCACTGCCAAAGAGGAAATGGAGAAAAAATCAAACCGGGATTAAAGACACCAGTGAACTAAGCAAAAAACTTTTTTTGTCGGAACTGCCAGCTCAGTCGAGAGGAAAAATCCTCACACCGCTGTGGCGTTTTCCATTTTATTAAACAATATTTTAAAATCAGTATTTCACTTAACTGAAAGAAGATTTCTTGTCCAGTCAGCAATGCAGAAAGTCACGACGTGGCACGTTTCGGGGTAATAACATTAGTACCCCAGCATCAGATCAATCAGCTGGATATGAGTTGTCGACGTCATGCTATAAAACCAGTCTTTCAAAGCAACAGTTCATAATATAGTATTAGGGGAAAGCCGACAGTCGCCCAAGAGCAGATGGTTCGGAAGAATGTATCTTTGTACGATACTACCAAAAGCAGAGAGGTTCCACAAAAGAGTAAAGTAGCCCAAATGACCGCAAGTATGGAGCAGACAGAGCTTAAAGATCCCAAATTACTCATGTCTAACAGACAAATTAATATGGATAAAATACATTCTCTAAAATGCTTGTATGCAAATGCTAGAAGTCTAAAAAATAAGATGGAGAGTTAGAATATATAGCACTAAATGAAAGGTTAGATATGATTGGTATATCAGAGACATGGTGGAAGGACGACAACCAGTGGGACACTGTGATACCTGGGTACAAACTATATCGTAATGATAGAGCTGATCAAATTGGTGGAGGGGTTGCTCTCTATGTTAGAGAGGGCATTGAGTCAGAAAGGATTAAAGTTTTGCAGGAAACAAATCTGCTGTAGAATCTATATGGATTGAAATTCCATGTAAAAGGGGGAAGGCAATGGCAGTGGGGGTGTACTATCGAGCGCCTGGCCAGAATGACCAAATGGATGATGAAATGCTCAAAGAAATCAAGGAAGCTAACAAAAGTTACAGCACAGTAATAATAATGGGTGATTTCAACTACCCCGGTATCAACTGGGTCAGTGTCACGTCAGGACATGCTAGGGAGATAAAGTTCCTAGATGAAATAAATGACTGCTTCTTGGAGCAGCTGGTTCATGAACCGACCAGAGGGGAAGCCATATTAGACCTAATCCTTAGTGGAAGACCAGATCTAGTGCAAGAGATAAGGTTGTTGGGGCCACTTAGCAATAGTGATCATAGCATGATCGCCTTTGATTTAATTAGTGGAGGAGGGATAGTAAGGAAATCCACAATACTACCTTTTAACTTTCGAAAGGGAGACTATGATAAAATGAGGAAAACAGTCAAGAAAAAACTAAAAGGAGCAGTTGCAAAGGTTAAAGACGTACATCAGGCTTGGCTGTTGTTGAAAATACTATCTTGGAAGCCCAGACCAGCTGTATTCCACGCTTTAAGAAAAGTGGAAAGAAGTCCAAAAAACTTCCAGCATGGTTTAAAGTTGAGGTCAGAGAGGCTGTTGTTGCCAAAAAAGCATCTTTCAGGAAATGGAAAAAAGAGCCAAACGACGAAACCTGGAAACAGCACAAGCACTGACAAGTCAAATGCAAGGCATTGATAAGGCAGGCAAAGGGAGAATTTGAGAAGAAGCTTGCTGCAGAAGCAAAAACGCGAAGTAAAGACCTTTTCTAGTACATTCGTAGCAAAAAACCTGTGAGAGAGTCATTTGGTCCATTAGATGATAAAGGGGTTAAAGGAGCACTAAGAGGCGACAAGGCGATAGCAGAGAGACTGAACGAATTCTTTGCTTCAGTCTTTACTGAGGAAGATGTAGGGATGTTACCCATGACTGAAGTGGTATTTAAAGGTGCAGAAGAATTGAAGGAAATATTGATACATCGAGAAGATGTATTACAACTATTAGATAAACTGAAGAGTAGCAAATCACCTGGGCTGGATGGTATACATCCAAGGGTATTGAAAGAACTGAAATATGAGATTGTAAACCTGCTATTAGTAATCTGTGAACTATCATTAAAATCATCTCTAATACCAGAAGATTGGAGGATCGCCAATGTAACACCAATTTTTAAAAAGGGTTCCAGGGGTGATCCGGGAAACTACAGACCGGTGAGCCTGACGTCAGTACCGGGAAAAATAATAGAAACCATCATAAAGAATAAAATTACTCAGCATGTAGATAGTCATGAACTAATGAGAGACAGCCAACATGGCTTTAGACAAGGAAGATCTTGTCTTACTAATCTGTTATGTTTTTTTGAAGGAGTGAATAATCAGGTGGACAAAGGTGAGTCGGTTGATACTGTGTATCTGGACTTTCAGAAAGCCTTTGACAAGGTCCCTCATGAGAGACTTTTGGCAAAACTAAAGAGTCATGGGATAGGAGGCAGTGTACTATTTTGGATCAGGAACTGGTTAAAAGATAGAAAGCAGAGGGTAGGGCTAAATGGCCAATTTTCCCAATGGAGAAAGGTGAATAGTGGTGTACCCCAGGGATCTGTGCTGGGTCCGCTGCTTTTTGACATATTCATAAATGACCTGGAAAGTGGAATAACGAGTGAGGTTATCAAATTTGCAGATGACACAAAACTATTTAAAGTTGTTAAAACCCAAGAGGATTGTGGAAAATTGCAAGAGGATCTTGATAAATTGGAAGACTGGGCATCAAAATGGCAGATGAAATTTAATGTGGACAAGTGCAAGGTTATGCACCTAGGGAAGAACAACCCAAACTATGGTTACACGATGCAAGGTTCCACATTAGGAACCACCACCCAGGAAAAAGATTTAGGCGTCATTGTGGATACCATGTTAAAACCTCGGCCCAGTGTGCAGCGGCGGCCAAGAGAGCAAATAGAATGCTTGGTATGATAAGGAAAGGAATGGAAAATAAAACAAAGGATATTATAATGCCTCTATATCGTTCCATGGTGAGACCGCACCTTGAATATTGTGTGCAATTCTGGTCGCCGTATCTTAAAAAGGATATAGAGTTATTAGAAAAGGTTCAGAGAAGAGCCACCAAAATGGTAAAGGGGATGGAATGATACTCCTATGAAGAAAGGCTAAAAAGGTTAGGGCTCTTTAACCTGGAAAAGAGATGGCTGAGGGGAGATATGATAGAAGTCTATAAATTAATGAGCGGAGTGGAACGGGTAAACGTAGATCGATTGTTTACCTTATCAGAATATAGAAAGACTAGGGGACATGCAATGAAGCTACAGGGTAAACTATTTAAGACTAATAAGAGAAAATATTTTTTCACTCAACGTGTAATCAAACTCTGTAATTTGTTACCGGAGGATGTAGTAAAGGCTGTTAGTGTAGCTGGGTTTAAAAAAGGTTTGGACAAGTTCCTGGAGGAAAGGTCCATAAGCCATTATTAAGAAGGGACCCAGGATATCAATGCTTGAACCAATACAAGCATTGTGGAACCTGTGTCCCTTGGGGAAACTGCTAGGTACATATGACCTAGATTGGCCACTGTTGGAAACAGAATACTGGGCTTGATAGACCTTGGTCTGACCCAGTATGGCATATCTTATGTTCTTATATTTGGGCTGCCGAGCAATGCCTTTGACCTGATGCAAGGGTACTAATGTTATTACCCCGAAACGTGCCACGTCGTGACTTTCTGCATTGCTGACTGGACAAGAAATCTTCTTTCAGTTAAGTGAAATACTGATTTTAAAATATTGTTTAATAAAATGGAAAACGCCACAGCGGTGTGAGGATTTTTCCTCTCGACTGAGCTGGCAGTTCCGACAAAAAAAGTTTTTTGCTTAGTTCACTGGAGTCTTTAATCCCGGTTTGATTTTTTCTGGATTTCGTTTATACTGGGTGTTTTGGTATTATATTGTAAAGAGGAAATGGAGGCAATACATTGCTATTGCCAGATTATAGAGTTCTGATTGATAAGGTGAAGAAAGCCTGTTTTGCTGAAAAGATCTCAGCTTCACTAAGTCTGCCAAGGAAGCTTTTCCAAGTTGTACAGAAGCAGACGTGTGCACAACTTACTTGTCCATCTCAGATATGCTGTCTTGTGAGACACTAGTGCAATTTATTTACTGTAAAGATTGGCATGTCTGCTCTTCCTTATAATGGATGTTTCCAGAAGAAAGTAGGCCAATAAGTTAAACCTTAACCTGGCCAGCATTTACTCCAGTGAATAGGGAAATGCTAAAAAAAACGGTTTGGCATGGTTGTCACATAGAACTTGCATATTGGATTCCAGTTCAGAAGTGATTATGAAATATCTAAAGAACATACAGTATTCAAAGGATGTTTCGTTTTTATAATAAATGCTTCCTTGCTAGAAGGCTGCCTACCTCACTCACTTAAAAGAGCAGCATTTCAGCCCTTGTTAAAGAAGACAACATTGGATGCTAAGAATTTAAGTATTTACTACTTGATTTCTACATTACGTTTACTGACTAAAATGGTCGGCATATCTCAGTTTTATTTATTTAAGTGGTTTGTATACCGCCTAATCTTAAAGTCTAGGCAGTTTACAGAGAACTAACAAGGGAAATACATGGAAAACGGTGCATGGTGAACATTATGTGCATGGAACAAGGGTAGATAACTGTGGTTTAACTAGTGACAGCACACAACACGGCATAGCATGAAATCACAGATAGCCTCTACGCATAAGATGGCATTTTAGAAAGGATTCCAAGTGCAATCGGGGACATCCAGGGCAAAACGTTCAGAAAACTTCCAGGGACATCTGTTTTGGCCTGATTTTAGAAACATAGACGCCCCCAACGTGGAAGCCCATGCCATTGTCCATATAGATGTCCCTGCTAGGAAAGCGTGAGGGGAACAGCTATCTCATGCTTGTTTGAATACATGGATGTCCATCAGTGTGGCAAAACAAAAACATGAACTCTCATTTCTCATCAATGTTTGCTGTCAACATGGAAATATAGGGGAGATGAGTGTACCTCCTGCTCCACACCCTCCAGATATTTGGCTGGCAAAATGAGCACTTTTCTGATGCCTATTGGTGCCTGGAACAGGTATAAACTTTGACAAGGCTAATTTATTTATCTATTTATTTATTTAAACTTGCTTCTACACCGCCTTTCTACAATTCAAGACGGTGTACAAATAACAAATGTGCAACAGGGCTTGTCAGCACACTGTTTTACATGAAACAGGGAACAGTAAAGAGGTACAAATTAGTTTAACAGCTTAACTTCCTACTATTTACAGTTATGGATTCACTGGGCTTTAGTCTACTTATGTTTATATAGCAGAGTATTTGCCCATTGTGTACTTAGAGTGTATTTTATGGTGGCAGAGTTCTTGGTTCTGCGTCCACATTGTATTCATTACTAAAAAGGTAGATTTTAAGCTTTTTTCTGAATTCTGACAGGTCTGGGCTTTCTCTTAGAGTTGGCAGGAGTGAGTTCCATAGTGTGGGGGCGAATAGTGAGAAGGCTCTATTGCAGATTAATTGCTTGCTCTTAATTTTCTGGGTTGATGTCTTTAGGAGGTTAAGAGTGGAAGTTCTTGGTGACAGCTCAGCTGTGGATTTGGAGATTAGAGGCAGAAGGCAGTTTGGAGATTCCTTGTGTAGGATTTTAAATCTTATGGCAAGGGCTTTGAATTAGCTTTTGGCAATCATGGGTAGCCAGCATAGCTATATAAGTAATGGGGTGAGGTGATCTCGGTGAGGTGATCTCGGCGAGGGGCTCTGGTGATTATGCGTGCAGCCATGTTCTGGGCTATTTGCAAGGTATGGAGGGAATGTTTGGGGAGGCCTTAGTAAATGATGTTGCAATAGCCCAGAACAGGTGTAACTATGGCTTGGCAGACAGCACGGAATAAGTCTGTACAGAAAAGGGGGTTTAAGATTCCTCAGGGTTTTTAGCTTTTGGTAAACATTGGATGTTCTCTTTATATGAGGCTGGAAAGTTAGGTGCTGATTGATTGCTATGCCCAGGTATTTTATTTCAGATTTTACTGATTTCTGTGTCTTCCAGTTTCAGTGTTAGTGGCGAGCAGTAGGTTGAGTCAGTGGTTATGTATAAGTTCTTGGAAATGCTCTGGACACACCTACAGCACACCCCCTCTCTGATTTGGACATCCTCAAACCGAGGATGTCTTTAAAACCATTTTCTAAAATGACTCCAGGGATATATCCATGCTTTGGATGTCTCTGCCCATTTTCAGAACACGGACAGGGCTTCTAAAATATCCCCCTTTATGTTTGTAGTGTCAATCTGAAATTAAAAGAGCAGCTGTGATAGCTTTTTTAGACTTTTCATCATCCTTTGACCTTCCTCACCAACTTTGACTCCTGGCTTTCCGCCTTTCTGGATCCCTCTTCCCCCACTCTTATTCTTGGCGACCTTAACATTCGCGTCGACAACCCCTCCGACCTCCACGCCTCAAAGTTCCTCACTCTCACCTCCTCGTTCGACCTCCAACTTTGCTCCACCGCACCCACCCACCTACATGGTCACTGCCTTGACCTAATACTCTTCTCCAATTCCTCTCCCTCTAATGTCCGCAACTCAATCCTTCCCTCATCTGACCATCACCTTTTAACCTTTACTCTTCTTCCGCCATCTCAACCCCGTCCTGTCTCCTCCGACCTATTTAGAAACCTCCATAATATTGATCCCCTGACTCTCTCCTCCACCATTTCTCCATCTCTTTCCTCCATTATATACTCCAAGTCCGTTGACAAGGCATTATCTTCTTACAATGCTACACTATCCTCAGCTCTTGACACCCCTGCCCCACCCACCCCATGTCCTGTCAAACGATCTACCCCCCCCCCCCAACCCTGGCTCTCGCCCACAACCCACTATCTACGCATCTGCGCCCATTCTGCTGAACGTGCTTAGTCCAAATCCCGCTCCCCAGAGGACCTACACTTCAAATTCATGCTTAGTTCCTTCCAGTCAGCCATAGCACTTGCCAAACAAGACTACTACATCCATCTGACCAACTTCCTTGCCTCTGATCCTCGCCGTCCCTTTAAAACCCTCAATTCTCTCCTCAAGGTCCCCCTGCCCCCGGTCCCGCCCTCCCTCTCTGCCCAAACCCTAGCTGACTACTTCCATGACAAAATCCACAAGATTACCCTCCAATTCCCCAGCCCCTCATCTACCTCCCCCTCCCCATTTCTCCCCCATCCATACTCCTTCTGCTACCCTCTCCTTCTTCCCTCCAATCTCTGAAGAAGAAACCACACTGCTTCTTACCTCCTCCAAACCTACCAGCTGTTCATCCGACCCTATCCCCACCCATCTCCTACACCCCATCTCCCCCACTAGTATCCTCCCCCATCTCTCATCTCCTCAACCTTTCGCTCTCCACTGCAACTGTCCCCGTTGACTTCAAGCATGCTGTTGTCACACCCCTCCTCAAGAAACCCTCGCTCAATACCACATGTCCTTCTAACTATCGACCCATCTCCCTCCTTCCCTTCATATTTAAACTACTTGAATGAGCAGTCCACCATCGCTGCCTCGACTTCCTCACCTCCCAGGCCCTCCTGGACCCACTACAATCCGGATTCCGTCCCCTACACTCCACTGAAACGGCTCTCACATAAGTCTCCAATGACCTGTTTCTGGCTAAATCTTACGGCCTCTATTCTATCCTCATCCTTCTTGACCTCTCCGCTGCCTTTGATACTGTTGACCACCCTCACCTCGCTTGACTTCAAGGACTCCGTACTATTCTGGTTCTCCCCCTACCTCTCCCATTGCTCATTCGGTGTATGCTCTGGTGGCTCCTCCTCCTCCCCTACCCCGCTCCATGTAGGTGTACCCCAGGGATCCATCTTGGGCCCCCTCCTTTTCTCTCTCTATACACAGGGCCTTGGCACGCTTATCTCCTCCCATGGATTCCAGTACCATCTCTATGCCGATGATTCCCAGATCTACCTCTCTGCACCTGATATTTCTCCGGCAACCCAGTCCAAGATCTCTGCCTACCTTTCCAACATCGCCGCCTGGATGTCTCATCGCCGACTGAAACTTAATATGGCAAAGACTGAACTCCTTGTCTTTCCCTCAAATTCCTCCCCTCCTCTTCCCCCTTTCTCAGTCTATGTGGATGGTTCCACTATCCTTCTGTTCCCTCGGCCCACAATCTAGGGGTTATCTTTGATACCTCTCTCTCCTTCTCCGCACATATCCAGCTTGTAGCTAAGACCTACTGCTTCTTTCTCTACAACATTAGCAAAATCCACCCCTTCCTCTCTGAACACACTACCAAAACCCTTATCCACTCCTTAATCTCCTCTCGCCTCGACTACTGCAACCTACTCCTTGCAGGTCTCCCCATGAGCCACCTCCTTCCCCTTCAATCTATACAAAATCACGCTGCTCAACTAATCTTCCACCAGTCTCGCCATGCCCACATTACTCCACATCTGAAGTCACTTCTCAAGTCACATCTCAAGTCACTGGCTCCCTGTCGAATTCTGCATCCAATTCAAGCTTCTCCTACTGACCTATAAATGCATTCACTCTACAGCCCCTCAATATCTCTTATCTCTCCCTACATCCCCTCCCGGAACCTGCGCTCCGCTAACAAATTATTTCTATCTATGCCCTTCACCCGCACCGCCAGCTCACGACTTCGCTCCTTCCACCTCGCTGCACCATATGCCTGGAACAGCCTACCTGTGTCTGTACATCAGGCTCCCTCCCTGGCCCTCTTCAAATCCAGATTGAAGACCCACCACTTCATCATTGCTTTCAGATCCTGACTTATATCCTTATCTTATGCCTTGCACTGAACTGACCTATGCTCTGTATTATTCTGAATAGATTGTAAGCTCCGATGAGCATTACTCTGACGAGGAGGGACTGTCTTTTGTATGTGGGCTGCCTCTTGTAGGTTAGCTGTACAGCGCTGCATGCATGGCGCTCTATAAGTACTAAATAGAAAATAGATAGATAGACAATTGAACATTCTATCCTCATATTTGTCAAATTGTAAACAGTACAATGATCCATTTCTCCATGCCTATGTACGCTGCTCAAGTGAGAACACCTCTAGCGGGAATAAAATACAGAGGAGATCTCCACAAGCTCCGCCTCTTTTTGTTGTGTTGTTTTATCATTACCATTCTCACTTTCTTATGTCTTGGGACAGCTAAAATAGGCTCATAGGTGGTCCACAACTCAGCTGTTTGGGAAGGTTAGAGTGAGGCAGAGCTAGTGTCGGGCAGGGCAAGTTTAGTTAAAATCCTTGGAGTAGTAGCATAGACAGAACTGATTTTTGGAGGGGCCCCAAGGTTGCTATGGGGGGCAATAGGCATAAAGATTGGAATTATACTAGTTATCTCTTATTGTCAAATAATACTTTTGCATGCACCTAAAAATGGATTTTTGCATAGTGAACGACACTTTACATATTTTAACCTCAATTATTTCAAGAACTTACAATGCTATACCACATATACTGGAAACAATATAATTATATTTATAGATATCTCAAAATGCAGTGTCTCTAACCTGATCTGACATGAGTCTGCTATAAAGACAACCATGTCAACACACATCACATCCTGCAAAATGTTTTAATACCCATCTGATGTTGGGACAAACTAAAATTATATTAAAATTTGGATGTTACCTCACTCAGAGCAATGCACAATCGCTCCACTGCCAAATATGCATTACCCCGGTATTGAGTGGGGTAAGGTCACATCAGGACATGCTAGGGAGTTAAATTTTCTAGATGAAATAAATGACTGCTTCATGGAGCAGCTGGTTCAGGAACTGATAGGAGGGGAAGCTATTTTAGACCTAGTCCTCAATGTAATGCAGGATCTAGGGCAAGAAGTAATAATTCTGAGGCTGCTTTGCAATAGCGATCATAACATGATCACATCTGATTTAATAAATGGAGGAAGAATAGCAAGGAAACTCACCGTGCTAGCATTTTAACTTTCAAAAAGGAGACTATCATAAAATAAGGAAAATGGTTCAGAAAAAAATAAAAGGTGCAACTGCAAAGGTTTACATGCCCTCGAGTATGGAGCAGACAGAGCTTAAAGATCCCAAATTACCCATGTCTACCAATAGCCAAATTAATATGAATAAAATACAGTCTCTAAAATGCTTGTATGCAAATGCTAGAAGTCTAAAAAATAAGATGGGAGAGTTAGAATATATAGCACTAAATGAGAGGTTCGTTATGAATGGAATCACCCGCTCCTATGGTATATCCTGTCTAATCTACGCAGACGATGTGCTGATATTTACACCGATCAATGTCACGCTCCCAGATTATACAGTATTAGTAGAGTGCTTCAACGCAATAACAGACTGGCTCCTCACTCAAAACATGTGAATAAATTTCAAAAAAACCGAGGCACTAATCGTCACGAAAAACAAAGGATTTTCACCCCCGGCAACCCTAAAAGTACGGGACGCAGAGCTGCCAATCAAGTCCACCATAAGATACCTAGGCATAACATTGGACCATCGACTGGACTTCAAAGAACACATAAACCGCACAGTAAAAACCATTTACTTCAGATCAGGACCCTCCGACACCTGAAAAACATGCTCGACCCTGACAACTTCCGAACAATATTCCAGGCGATAGTCACCCCACACTTTGACTACGCAAACATCATACTCCACGGCCTCCCAAAAAGCACCATAAACACACTACAATTAGCCATGAATGCCGCTGCCCGGGTCCTGTATGGAGCATCAAGAAGAGACCACACGACCCCCATCCTAAGGGAACTACACTGGCTCCCGATAAGCTGCAGGATTGCATATAAAGTACTGCTCATCACCTTCAAAGCCATTAATAAAATAGCCCCCCCCCTCAATCACAACACTCCTCAATCACACCTCCAATAGTAGACCTATGAGATCAGTTGCAGCTAATACACTAACCATACCTACAGAATCCACAAAATCCACAACCACAACTACTGACAGAGCATTCGCACTCTACGCCCCCAAACACTGGAACAACCTTCCACCCACCCTTAGATCAATCACTGACCTCAAGCAATTTCGAAAAGCTCTAAAGCACCACCTGTTCCTTATACACTTCTCCCAATACCATAACCCTCACCGACTCCCCTAACACAACCGAATCCCTCAGTATGAGGTTGCAATTGTTCTGTCGCATGTCGCACATTATGTAAATAGAACACTATCACTGAACATAGTTGTATAACATTAATGTACAAAGTTTCCCAAAGTTTTTTGTCCTGGTTAATTTTCCTGTTATATGTAAACTCATGCTGGCCTATTGCTGTCCGTGAGTCATTTTGTGCACTGTAAACCGCACTGATGATAAAGAGCGTGGTATAAAAGAACTGTTAAATAAATAAAAATCAATAAATATTGTAATGATGCAAATGCAATGTGTGCCTTTGAGACAGTCCTGACTCCTGGTGACTCAGAAGCTCCTGGGTTTTCTTGGCAGTGTCACTGGAAGTAGATTGCTAGGCCTTTCTTCCAAGGCAATGGAGGGTTAAGTGACTTACCCAAGGCCACAAGGAGTGCTAGTGGGAATTGTACCCTGGTTGCTTGGTTACCCAGCCAGTGTTCTAACCACTAGGCTACTCCTCCACTCCTCTTACCACCATAGATTACTGTAATTTAACTTATCTGGGGCTCTCTGGCATCAGGGCATTTATTTATTTATTTATTTATTTATTTTATTTAGTATACATTTGTATACCGCTACTTCCAGCGATCAGCAGCGGTTTGATTACAGATTGGAAATTGTCAAATCATGACAGGAAATTTTTGAGGTATAAACACATTGATTAGACAGGAAAGCACAGCACACAGAGAACTATTTTACAGGGAACATGGGCTATGGAGGGTTAAGTGGCTTGCCCAAGACCACAAGGAGCACCTGTGGGACTAGAAACCCCAGTCCTTCCAGCCCAAGGTTGCTGTCCTCTAGTGGGATTTGAACCCCCGACCTTCCGGCCTGAAGTACCTTGCCCCAACCACTAGGCCACTCCTCCACTCCAAAATAACTCAAAATGCAATAGCTTGAATATTGACAGGGTGCAGGTTATACAACTGTATAAGTTGTTACATTGGTTAACGATGATATGGTTGGTGAAATTCTAAATTTTCATGATGATTTTCAAGACATTGGTTCCATTGCATTTATCACCTGATTTAGTGCCATATCAGCCAAACAGATAGCTTTACTCCTTAGATCAAGCGTTATTAAACTTTCCCTCAGTGAAGCATGTCCACAAGGCAGAAAGCTGAGATGCAGGTGAAGTTTGATTTACTGAGTTTCCATAAGCAGGTGAAATCTTTTCTTTTTCAACCAGATATTTGTGGATTGAAGACCTTTGCTCAAGGCCTTTTATGAAGTATTTGATTATCATGGTCCTATAGAGGATGAGGGGTACAAGTTCTTGATGTTTTTAAATCATGTTTTATGTGAGATGTGTTTTTACTTTTTGCTATGTTATATATGGAATCTTCTGAAGACTATTAGAGATCTACATATGATTTTAAATAAATAAATGTGGGATCTGGTACAAATGTGGTATAATCAGTAGACAGCGAAAACTATACTTGATGTGATAACATTTAATTAATTTTAAAAAGGAAGACTATGATAAAATGAAAGGGCCGGAGTGAATGCAATGAGCCCATTGCTTAACAGAGTGGTGGACCTGCTGTGAGCCACCGCACTTGGGCCGTGCGTCTGCCGAGCCTACGGGTGAAAACAAAAGGGCAGGAAGTTTCCCTCCATGGTCTTACCATCACGACATCATTCACAATGGGATGATGTTGAGGTTCAGTGAGAGCGTAGCCAGGGCTGTCTTGTCCACTAGTGGGTGGTGGAGGCGGCACACAGGACTGGCCATGCCGCCCCCCACAAGCTGCCACTGATTTTATTTGATGCAACTTATTGTCAGAGGGGGATCAGAAGCAGCAGGCCATGTATGCTGAAGGACATGGCCTGCTGTGGGCAAGAAAGTGGCAGCAAAAAGCAGCCACTTTTAGAAATTCTGCTGCTGGTGCTGCCCAACTCCTTCTCCCAAGATGGAATCGGCTGCAGCTGGGGGAAGGGGGGAATCGGTGGCAGCTGGGGAGGGGCGGTGAGGCTGGGGTTTCTGCCTAGGATGGCAGAAACCCTTGGGCCAGCCCTGAGTGCAGCCCAATAAAAGGAAGCAGGAGCATTGTGGTCTCCCTTTTTGTTTGCCCGCAAACCCGGCCCACCCGTCTGGCAACAGCAGGCGGTCTGTTCCAGAGTAATTGCAATACCAGTTACGATGAAGATCTCCTTCCCATGCATTACAGCTTGTCTTCAGTCCCGAATCCATAGCAGTTACCTGAGCCAAACTGCAGACTGGTAGATAATCCTGTCTGAGGGGCAGGGTGTCCCAGCTGGCAGCAAGGTGAAATGCCCCGGCGAGTTCCCCCGAGTGGTGGCTGTCTCCGCAGGGGCAGCCTCACGAGATCATTGGACAGTGGGCACAAGGATGGGCCTAGAGCAGCCTGACACTGCAGACCCCACCTATTGTGCCCCCTCATAGATTGCAAGAAATATGTGGCAATTATCATACATCAGCTCGGGTGACTCAAATGGGTCCCCACCCCTCTTTGTCATTGCTCACGGTGTCCTTAATAAAGCTGCGGCCTTATGCACCGTAAGAATTGTGTGGTTTGAATTTTGTTGCATATTAGGTTAAGGCCAAATTTGATTTGTTCTGGGTATGACTGGTAGCGGCGAGGCAGAGGGATAGTTCCTCCTGCTTCCGTTAATGAGGAAACTAGTTAGAAGCAGAGTTTCATATCTGGTGAAGCAGCTGGGACACAATTCGAAACTTCCTTTCAGGCTCCAAAGCCAGAGCAGCATTGGTGTTCTCCACCCCTTCCTTCCAGGGAGCCTGCAAGGAAGAAAAAGTAAGAGGGTGATCCTGAAGCAGGGGTAGCAGACTTTCTACTTGCAAGTTTCAAATGTCTGTCAATTCAACCCTTTTTTGGCGTCTGTTACCAAGGATTAATTTCTGGTAGAACAATCCAGAAAGGCATTCCACCACCTTTTTTGTGAGCTCTCTGGAAGTGGAGCAGAGCAGACAGTAAATCAGTTTTTGCTTCCCCGTGGAAATAGAACAGATCCGCAAGTCGGCATGGATCATTTCTAGCTCCCTAATTTCCTGTGCTTCCCCTGAGATAGGAGAAGTCACATGGCCTTGATTTCCCTACACAATTGAGAAGGCCATGAGAGAGAACAGAAAAGTTCTAAAAGACAAATGAATGCCTGGCAGATTCCCTGCTTTTTCCTTTTGTTGATATGTTGGCTGCTGTCCCTACTGCTGCTTCTCATGCTGGCTTCCTAGTCCCCATCATCCCTGACTCTGGTGATCACAGGGAGGGAGCGGAAAAGTGAATGAAGGAATCATAGAGAAGAAGAGTGAAGTGAGGTGGGCAAAAGAGTGAGTAAGAGGACATGGGAGGGCAAGAGTGAAGAGACTGAAGGGGCTATGGTTTGTGTAAGGGAGAGGAGGAAGAGAGTGAGAGGTGTCAAGATCCTGTTGGGCCTCAAGAGGTGATTATAAAGGCTGCAAGGTGTGAGTGAAAGGATCAGAATGGGTAAAAGCTATGAGTAAGATGACTGGAAGGGTAAAGGAGTGCAGTGGGAAGAGGAAGAGAGGTGAGTCAATGAGAATATGTGGTACTACTCCCTCCTCCCCTCCCCCCACCACCACCACAGGAAGGCAAAAACAGGCCATGTTTTTAAATTTCACGACCCTCTATCCATTCTAGGAGGATGAGGAGAATAGACAAGGCAGCCAGTCTACCCCAATCCCTTAAGACAGAGGACAGCCAAATGTTTCTAGCTCAAACAAAACGTTTGAACCTTACGGGCCAAGGAAAAAAAAGGAGTGAGTTGCTGGAAAGCACAATTTTCCAAGAAGGGGAATAAGTGGCCATCATAGTTAAAAATTTTTATCCATCCCCTACCCCATTTATCTTCTAGTATATTTACTAGGCATGTGCACATCAAAGATTTTCTGGCTCATTTTTGTTTGTCAGAATATACCTGTTTGGTTAGTCTTTGGGAACAGGATTATTCATTGGTTCATTCCATTCATCCCCATTAAAGTTTATAGGGGAAGTTGGTGAGTTGGGGTGGTGGCTGGGGCAGGAGGAGGGCTACTGTGAGTAGAGTCATTGCTGGGGACAGAAGGGCTGCTGGTGAGTGGGGGGTTGCCGGGGACAGGAAAAGAGCTGCTGGTGAGTTGGGGGAAGGGCCAGCCCTAGAGTTAATCCAAACTGTTGGAGCCCTAGGTGAACCTCAAACTTTACACCCCTTCTGGCAGTCAAAATCTATTATTTAGCTTTGAATGGCCTGCTTTTACTGCCCTCGGCAACTACCTAGTTTGCCTAGTGGTTGGGCCGGCCCTAGTCAGGGGGTGGCTGGGGGCTAGAAGTTACAGGGAGAGAAAAACAGAGGGGACAAAGATGGGTTGGGAACAAAACTGTGATTGGAGCAAGAGAGGTAAGGAAGAAAAAGGAAGAGGAAATTTCAGGTCTAGAGGAGGAGTTAAACTTTATTATGGGGTAATTCTATGCAAAAATGTACTAATAAATCATGCAGAATTTTGATATACTGTTTGCAAAATTTTCAAACGTTTTGCACAGAATTTTACATTTTTTTGCCCAGAATTCTCCCAGGTGTACATTTTGCAGTGCAACAGTTAGGATGCCATGTATTGTCAATCAAACCTGCCTAAAACATGATGGCAGGTATCTGTAATAATACTACATACCATCAAGAGTTTTACAAACCCTCCTGAGGCACCAGAAGAGGGGCAAAGAGCATGTACAGTGGCAGGATGAGTACCAGAAACCACCATCAGAAGGGCAAAGTGGTACAAAGAGCATAATGGACACCTCAAGACAGGGCCGGCCCGTCCATTGAGCAAGAATGTTTTTTGCACAGGGCCCCGCGTTTCAGGGGGCCCCGCGCAAAGAACATTCTGCTTTTTTTTTAAATTACATTTTTAAAAAAAACCTGTCTCTGGCTGCTGCCGCGTCCGTCGCAGCAGCGGCAGAATGGCGTGTCCCGCGGGGCCCCTTCTCCTCGTCGAGCCCTCTGCAAGGGCTTTCAGATTCGCGAAGGGAGAGTGCTCCCTCGCGTCTCTGTAAAGCCCGCAGGGGCTAATGGGAAATTTCCCATCTGCCCCTTTAGACGCGAGGGGCTGATGGGAAATTTCCCATTAGCCCCTGCGGGCTTTACAGAGACGCGAGGGAGCACTCTCCCTTCGCGAATCTGAAAGCCCTTGCAGAGGGCTCGACGAGGAGAGGGGGCCCCGCGGGACACGCCATTCTGCCGCTGCTGCGACGGACGCGGCAGCGGCAGCAGCTAGAGCCAGGTTTTTGTTTTGTTTTTTTTAATTTGCCGGAAGGGAAGGGAAGGGAAGGGGGGGGGCTGATGGAGGCTGTCTGGAAATGGGGTGATGGGGGGTTAGGACTGGAAATGTGCAAGGGGGGGGTTAGGACTGGAAATGTGCTATGGGGGTTAGGTCTGGAAAAGTGCTGGAGGGGGGTTTAGGACTGTAAATTGGCTAGGGGGGGATAAGACTGCTAATGGGATGGGGCTGATGGAGTCTGACTGGAAATGGGCTGGGGGGGTTAGGACTGGAAATGGGCTGGGGGGGTTAAGACTGCTAATGGGCTGGGGCTGATGGAGGCTGACTGGAAATGGGGTGAGGGGGGGTTAGGACTGGAAATGGGCTGGGGGGGGTTAGGACTGGAAATGGCTAGGGGGGGTTAAGACTGCTAATAGGCTGGTGCTGATGGAGGCTGACTGGAAATGGGCTGGGGGGGGGGAGTTTAGGACTGGTAATAGGCTGGGGGGTTAAGACTGGTAATGGGCTGGGGGCTGATGGAGGCTGTCTGGAAATGGGGTGATGGGTGGGGTAGTACTGGAAATGGGCTGGGGGGGTTAAGACTGGTAATGGGCTGGGGATTGATGGAGGCTGACTGGAAATGGGGTGATGGGGGGTTAGGACTGGAAATGGGCTGGGGGGGTTAAGACTGGTAATGGGCTGTGGGCTGATGGGGGCTGTCTGGAAATAGGGTGATGGGGGTTAGGATTGCTAATGGGCTATGGGGGGGGGGTTAGGACTGCTAATGGGCTATGGGGGCGCTAGGACTAGTAATGGGCTGTGGGCTGATGGGGGGGGGTTAGGACTGGCAATGGGCTATGGGGGGCTGACTGGAAATGGGCTGATGGGGTTAAGACTGGAAGTGGGCTGATGGGGGGTTAGGACTGGTAATGGGTTATAGGGGGGGCTTAAACTGAAAATGAGTTGATGGGGGGCTAGGACTGGTAATGGGTTGGGGGATTGCTATGACTGGAAATGGACTGAGTGGACGGGGAGGCTTGAACTGCAAATAGCTGATGGGGAGGGAGCTTGGAATGGAAATGGGCTGTGAGGGAAGGGAGCTAGAACTGAAAATGGGCTGATGGAGCAGCTAGGATAGGACTGGAAATGGGCTGTTGGGGGGAGCTAAGATTGGAAATGGGCTGTGGTGGGGGCTTGAATTGAAATGGACTCATGGAGGGGCTAGAACTGGAAGTAGGCTCATGGGGGGGCTTGGACTGGAATTGGGCTGAGTGGAGGGGAGCTAGGATTTGACATGGGCTGATGGTGGGGCTAGGAAATGACTAGAAATGGGCTGATGGGGGGCTAGGATTGGAAATGAGCTGATGAAGGGACTCAGACTGAAAATGGATGGGGGAGCTAGGACTGGAAATGGGTTGATGGGGGGCTAGGACTGGAAATGGGCTGATGCAGGGACTAGAAGGGAATGGATGCTGGGTGAGACTGGAACTAGAAGGGAGCTGATGTTGGGGGAGGATTAGAATGGGATGGGGCTGGGAGAGTAAAATGGAGAGGGGAAAAATATTTTGTGTGGGAGGGATGAAAAATCTACAATTGGTCGGGTATTGGGAGAGTAAGTGGGGATTGAGGATGGAGGGGTAAAATTTGTGTGGATGAAATAAGAATGAGGAAAGAGCAAAAGGATAAAGATTAGTATGTTAAAGCAGATGTAGAGAGAGAGGATGGAAAGAAAACTAGAAGAGAGAAGAAAGGACAAATGGACAGCAGACGATGGAGAGTTAGCAGAAAACATGAAGAAACCAGAAGAAAGTGGCTGGAGCAATTGCAACTGAAAAAAAAATGCACAAAAGGTAGAAATATATCTCTTTATTTTGAATTTATTAACTGGAATATGAAAGCTCTGGGAAATGTGCATCATTAACGTCTGCGCTTTGTTTGGTACAAGAGGAAATTGATTTATAGTTTTATTTCTACAGTGTTGTTGTACATTCCAAGTTTGGCTTTTGGGGTTCCCAGTTTAATTATTGCCTTCCTGTTTCTAAATTGCAATTCCTTGTTTGGTGATGGTCTATGTTCTGCATGTGTAACTGAGCTGAGGTATTCTGTTTATGTAATTCCTATTTGACATTGCCACTTGTTCTCTTTCCCCAGTATTCTCTGAAATGTACTGGTTTAATATTTGCAGTGTTTCCTTTTGATAGGTAGGGTCTGGTGCTTTGTGAGTCCTGGTAATGCTGTCAGGATACAGCGGGTTTGCTATGGGTTCTAAATGGGCAGCGTTTGTAGTAGTTCCTAATGTGCCTGGCGGTTGGCACTGGATTATAGTAATGTAGAAATCTTTTAGTCTTTCTTTATCCATACACTCATTAAGAGACATGTTTACTAAAAGTTAGTGTATGGTAACATTATGCAAATATTTATGCAAATAAGGCCACTTATGCAAATGAGGCCCCGCACCGAGTCTCCGCACATGGCCCCGCACCCCCCTTGGGCCGCCCCTGCCTCAAGATAGTGGAAGAGGGAAAAACAGCTCCCCAATTGGGGCAAGCACATCAAGGCACTTTGAAAAGAATGCAAGGGCAATGAGATCAGCGAAGGGCAGCTGTGAGGCAAGCCATGAGAACAGTGGCAACAGAGTGATGCAGGCAGCAGAAAGAAGAGAGGCAAAGGGAAAGGGGAGAGGGGTTCTTTCTGTTTTTTTCTTTTCTTTTTTTAATTTTGCCATGTGGACCTAAACAGACCCAGTGGAAATGTGATAGCAAGCCATGGAGTGGCTGTGCAAGTAGGAGAGGGATTTGCAACTGCTGCAATACGGTTGTGGTTCTGATCTCAGGATCAGAACAAGGTCACAACAAAGGGGCAGGCAGTGGCTGAAATGGCAGGACAGTGAGATTGTCAGCAGCAGCAGAGGGAAACTTTTGTCACTTCTTTTTGTTTTATTTCCTGTGGGATTTTTTTGTTTTTTTTGTTTTGTTTTTTTGCTTTATGCTTTTTTTATTTTTTTTTTTTAAGTTTTGGCATGGGGTGGTGAAAGGCAATAACTGGAAATGGGCACCATCCCAGAGATACTGCAGTGCAAACTTTCAAAGAAAACAAACTAGTAAAAATACTGAAGGCAGAGATTGAGGACATCTGCCCCTCAGTATAGCTCTATGCTCTTTCCTCCTCCCAGTTGCATGACAATGAAAGGAAACCAGGCAAGAGGAGGTTTATCTTCAAAAATGTTAGCTTTTCCACCACATCCACTGCTAGTAGTAGCCATGAACGATGGGAAGCCATGGTACCCTCTACCATGGAGAATATATATTCACTGGGCACACTGCTTGGAGAGCAGGACAGGAAATGCTTCGCAGTCTTAGCCAGATCTGGCCACAATGCCAACTTGTATGCCCAGTATGCCAAGGGATCTGTGTGCGTGGCCTCAAGGGGCTCTGCAAGATAGCTTGTCACCGACATCTGCACAGGAATCCAATTTGTGGTAGGCCATCTCTGCAGTAGCTGGTGATCTGTACCACAGTCAGCTCCGGTTTTGTCTTTGTAGCCCTGTCCTGAGGAAATTGATTGAGAAGTGCTGAAAAATAGCTGGGTATTTTCACTGTAGTATCAAGGTGGGTGTGAGCTGCATGAGAAGCAGGAAGCACAGGAGGACCTGCACACCAGCTCAAGCAGGATATTGCCACAGGAGGAATTCCACTTATGACATGCTGGAGAGAGGTTAGCAGAGCAATGGGGTGCCTGGCATCAGATGTTATCAGAAACCAAAATTGTCATTGACATTTCCCTGGGTCAACCAGGATTAGACAAATAGTTCCACAAGGGCTACCTTGAGCCTTCTCATCCTGGTAGTGAATATTTTACAGGCAAAGTGAGAAGGTTTTCAGCAGCAACAGGGATTCACAGCAGAGGTTTTGCTGAAGGTGGACTTCTTACATGGTCAAGTGAGAAAAAGGATGGAACCCCTTATGAAGGAGGATGCTTATATGCCTTCTGGTCTCTGTGATCCATGGATGAAAGGAACTATTGCTCTGCTATATAACTCACTTGACTTACTGGAAGAAGAGCTGGTGACTGAGGTAGGAGCAAAGGGAGTGCCAGAGGCAAGGGGATGGTTACTATAGTGATGCAGTAGGGGAAATACAGTACCAGGCATGCCAGCAAGCAGTACTGCTAGCATGAATACCATACAGTCACCTACCCTTCCCCTCGCCCTGACTCAGGTTTACATGGGCTTGGCCCTGAGCTCCAGACAGGGACAATTTTTTTTGACCAAAGCCGTAGCCTCAATGCTAAGCTGCAGACATTGTTGTTGTTGTTTAGTGCCACCGAGGCAGTGTCAACTCATGGCGACCTTCTGGATAGTTGACTTAAACTGTGTTCAGTCATCAGTCACACTGCTCATTGTTGATAGAGTGGCACCCATAGCTGCTTTTATTGTATCGATCCATCTCATTGCTGGCTTTCCTCTTTTGTGTTGACTTTCTACCTTGCCAAGCATCATGTCTTTCTCTAATGATCTCTCTCTTTGCATGATGTGTCCAAAGTATGAAAGTCAAAATCTTGTCATCTGAGCTTCTAAGGAAAGCTTAGGTTTGATCTCCGCTAGTACTGACTGGTTTGTTCTTCGGGAAGTCCATGGTATACACAGTAATCATTGCCAGCACCATAATTGAAAGGCATCAAATTTCTTCCGGTCTATCTTTTTCACTGTCCAACTTTCGCATCCATATGATATTATTGAAAATACCAGGGCTTGGACAAATCAAATCTTTGTATGGAGAGAAACATCTGTGCTCTTGAGAATCTTGTCTAGGTCCTTCATAGCTATTCTGCCAAGAGCAATGTATTGTTGGATTTCTTGACTGCTTGTCCTTTCTTTGCTGATCCAAGTAAGTTAAAGTTGTCAACTATTTCGATCAATGATGAACTTATTGATTTTGCCAGTTGTCAGGATCTTTGTCTTCTTAACATTAAGGTGCAGGCCCATTTTAAGACCATGTTCCTTGATCTTGAGAAGCAAATGTTTCAGATCATTTTCACCTTTAGCCAGTAATGTGGTATCACACTAATAATATCTCAAAAGGCTGAAGAGAAAAAGGTCAAGCCCCAATGTTAAATCCAAAACCAAAAAGACCTATTATCAATGAAGGTTCTATACTAACACCGGGAATAACTGATATTTTTTGTCAGACCAGTGGTCTGTGTGAGGACTTAAACCCTACTACAATCTTTGTCTATTTTAATCAATTTATGTAGTAAAATACACTTAATAACGCAAAGCACTTATCTTGTAATCCATCAGTTCTTGAAAGCACTATCTTTGCTGTTGTTGGTTTAGGGATGTTTGCCTGATGCAGAGTCTCTAGAATTTAATGGACCCGAAACGCAATGCTATGTCATACCCCGTGATGGCTGTTGCTGGATGAATTGTGGAGTTTGTGTTTGTTTCCTTCAAGCATGCTGTGGTCGTACCTCTCTTCAAGAAACCTTCACTTGACCCTACTTGTCCTTCTAGTTATTGACCCATCCCCCTTCTCCCCTTCATTTCCAAACTTCTTGAATGTGTGATTCTCTGCCATTGCCTTGACTTTCTCTCCTCTCAGGCCCTTCTGGATCTACTACAATCTGACTTTTGTCCTTTACATTCTATTGAGACAGCTCTTGCCAAAGTCTTCAATGACTTGTTCCTGGCTAAATCCAAGGGCCTTTATTCAATCCTCATTCCTCTTGACCTTTCCACTGCTTTTGACACTGTTGACAACCACCTTCTCCTAGACACATTGTCCTCACTTAGGGGCTCTGTGCTGTCCTGGTTCTCTTATCTCTCCCATCATTCTTTCAGTGTTTGTTCTGGTGGATCCTCCTCTACTTCTATCCCACTCTCAGTTGATGTATCCCAACAGTCTGTTCTGGGCTCACTCCTTTTCTCTCTATATAACCAATCCCTTGGTGCACTCATCTTCTCCCATGGTTTTCAGTACCATTTTTACGCTGATGACTCTCAGATCTATCTCATTGCACCTAATATCTCTCCACCACTCCAGGCCTGAATCTCTGCCTGCATATCTGACATCGCTGCCCAGATGTCTCACCACCATTTAAAATTGAACATGGCCAAAACAGAGCTTATTTTTCCCCTGAATCCACCTTTCCCCTTTTCTTCAGCCTGCAACCTTGAGATTGTCTGACTCCTCCCTCTCCTTCTCCATACACATCCAACTGCTGAAACCTGTCGTTTCTTTCTCTATAACATTAGCAAAATTTGCCCCTTTCTTTCTGAACACACTACTAAGACAGTTATCCACTCTTTAATCACCTCCTGTCTAGACTATTGCAACCTCCTCTTTGCTGGTCTCCCTCTGAATCATCTCTCCACTTCAATCTATTCAAAACTCAGCTGCGCGGCTAATCTTCGTCCTGCTCCAATTTGCTCATATAACCCCTCTTCTGACATCATTTCATGGGATCACCTTCCGTTTCCATATCCAATTCAAACTTCTCCTTCTGACCTATAAATGCATTCATGCTGCTGCTCCTCATTATCTTATTTCTCCCTACATCCCTCCTTGTGAACTCAGTTCTTCTGGTGGATGGCTTCTCTCTTTGCCCTTTTCTTCCACTGCCAACTCCAGACTTTGATCCTTTCACCTTGCTGCTCCTTATGTCTGAAACAAACTACCTGAGTCTATATGCCAAGCTTCATCTCTGCTCCTTTTGAAATCCATGCTAAAAGCTCACCTCTTTGAGGCTGCTTTTGGATCCTGATCCCTTAATCTCCGATGAGTCTCCTTACCTTTCCCTAGTTGCATCCTTGTTCTCACCCATTGTATTGTCTGTCTTGATTAGATTGTAATCTCTGATGAGCAGGGACCATCTTTTTACATGTATCTGTGCAGCACTGAGTATGCCTTGTAGCGCTATATAATGATTAATAGTAGTAGTAGTCCTTTACTATGTAACTATGTAACAAGGGTTGAAGGTCTGCCAGCCATGTACATTGCTTTGAATATGCCGCCATGGTTTATAAAATTACTCTTGAAATGTCCAAATGGGCAAAGGTGACGCATTTTCACTGCTCTTTGCAGCTATGTCTTTTCTGGACCAAAGTTTAATGCTAATTTGATGAATGAAGTACTCTATAGCAGTTCCTACGAGTGCTGGGAATCATTTGGAAAGCACATTTATGCTGGATACTAACTTGGCTGGTTTTCTATGATGGAACCAGCCAGTGCAATCTCTTTAGAGATAATTTGAAAGTCTGTGATAGATATCAAAGAAGTTTTAGCTGTGATTTTGTTTACGAAATATGCAACTACCAGTTTAGAAACCAAGGTGGTCTCCTGGGGTTATCTATTCAAAACGCTGCAAAAATGCAGAATGTTTAAACCTCTTTGCACTAATGTTTATGTGAGTTTGGTGAATTATACTCTTTGGAAAAGGAATTTTGAATAGATTGAGAATAGCCTCAAAATTGAAAAACCTTAAAGCAGAAAACTTTCCTAAAATTGAAACTCTTTCCAGGATTGAGCTCTTCAAAACTATTTTGAAGTGTCGGAAAATATAAAAGGATGAATTACTTTCATTAACAAGCAGCTATTTTCAGGACCGGCACAAGGAGATGAAGTGCCCTAGAGGAACCACATCCCTTGCATTCACCCCCCCTCCCCCCTCCCTCCCACGGGGCCCATTGCTGTCAACACTGCCACTCCTTTCTGTGATCTACAGTGGCGGCAATGGCCACAAGCAGCCGCTTACACTTACCTTATAACTTTGGCATCATGGGGCTGTTTGCTTCTAACCCCTTGGACTACCTGATGCCGACTTCCTCTTTGCAAAACAGGAAGGCAACATCAAGTTTTCCAAGGGGCAGAAGTAAACAGCCCTGTGGTGCCTACGTTTTAAGATCAGTGCTGTGGGACTGTTTGCGGCCATTGCAGGGTCCGAAAGGGGTGACAGCGATAACAACCGGTGCCCCTGGAGGGCCGGTGCTCTAGACAACTGCTTCTTTTGCATAATGGTAGTGCCAGCCCTGCCCACGTTATTTCTATGAAATCTCAAGCATTAGAGATAATTCCTCTCAATATTAGTGTAAGCCCCTACCCGGCTGTATGTCCCTTTCAGAGTTGTGCAGTGCTGCAAGACAATGAGGGGGACAAATTCCAAGAGCCAGACCAACCCTGCAAAGTCTAACTCATGGGATTTGCAAAGGTTCTTGGGGTAAGATCAGGATATTCCAGGGAGGTCTACTGCACTCAGAGATACTCTTTCCACTGCCAAAAACTTAGTCCAATCCAGAGATTGGTTCTGATCTCGGTGAATTTACTTAAAAGTACTTTCAGTCATTTACAAAGATCTTCAGTTACAAAAAAGAAATGGACTTTCTGTTCTTGTGTCTATTAAGAAATGACAACAAATCACTTATAGCCTCCAGACCATGTACTCCTAGGGGTGCCCTCTGGCTCCAGGTGCACCTGACAGCCTTTATCCAGCCCTGGGGTTACCCCATTGCATACAGAGACTTGTAGTCTGGCTTTTCTTAGGGAGTGCAATAGGGACATCAGAACTACATATCCCTGTATGCAATGGGATGAACCCAGGACTACATCAAGCTTGTAGAGCACATCTGGAGCCAGTTGGCAACCCTAGTTCCTCCCCAGTTCTGAAAGCAACTTAATAAGGTCCTTCTTGTGTAGAAATGAACTAGGGTTGCTGACTGGCTCCAGAAGCACCCGACAGGCTTGATCCAGTCCTGGGTTTACTCTATTGCATGCAGGGACATGTAGTTCTGATTTCTCAGTATGTTAAAGCAAATATAGAGAAAAAATTTGGAAAAAATCTAAAAGAGAAGAAAGGACAAATGGATAGCTTGCAGAAGACACAAAGAAACCAGAAGAAAGTGACTGGAGCAATTGCAACTGAAAAAGAAAATGCACATGCAACAAAAGTTAGAAAAATACTTTTTTATTTTGAATTTATTAACTGGAATATATCAGCTCTGGGAAATGTGCATTGTTAACATCTTTTGTGTTTTGTTTAGTACAAGAGGAAATTAATTTATAGCATTATTTCTCCAGTGTTGTTGTACATCCCAAGTTTGGCTTTTGGAGTTCCCAGTTTAATTATTGTCTTCCTATTTCTAAACTGTGATCCCTTGTTCTTTGCTGATGGTCTATGTTCTGCATTTTAACCAAGCTGAGGAATTCTGTTCATGTAGTTTCTATTTGACCGTGTCACTTGTTCTCTGTAACAGGTCTGCTCCTTGTTGGTCACTCCAGACCAGGGAAGTCCCGACCCCTCATCTGCGGTGTGCTGCTTCAGCTGGCTGGAATCCAGGGGAATAAAACTCACAACCGACACAGAAGGAAAGGTGTGCAAGTTTATTCCAATGTTAGAAGTGCAGTCTAATTTTTATACAGTAGCAAAAACATATATACGTCATAAACCCATCCCAGCAGCATAGCCCTGCACCTGATATTGCTAATTAGCAATCGTACAAACTGGTACCTGTCTCTGTGAAGATCACTGAATCTTGTCTTAGCACAACACATTCCTTTCTATCTAGGTATTCACAGATGGGCCTCATGGTCCCTTTGTATAACAAGAAACTGATTCCCCCTTACATTCTCTTTCCCCAGTAGGAGATGCATTGGTATTCTCTGAGATGTTTAATATTTGCAGTGTTGCCTTTTGATAGGTAGGGTTTGGTGCTTTGTGAGTCCTGGCAGAGCTATTATGATATGGTGGATTTGCTATGAGTTCTAAATGGTCAGTGTTTATAGTACTTCCTAATGGGCCTGGCGGTTGGCACTGGAATATAGTAACGTAGAAATCTATTAGTCTTTCTTTATCCAGACACTCATTAAGAAGCATGTTTACTAAAAATGCATGTTAACATTATGCAAATATTTATGCAAATAGGGTGCCATATGCAATTGAGGCCCCGCAATTAATCTGCGCACATGGCCCCGCACCCCCTTGGGCGCCCCTGCCCAGAGATGTGCTTTTTGATTATTGCCCAACTTAAACACAGGTAAAAGTTTGTACTTATGCAACCAACACAAACTTTTACTGTTCTCTGATCTCTGCAAGTATTTTTTGATAGTGTAATGTTTTAACAAACTGCCATGTAATCGATGCATAATACGGATGAAAACATCCACAGTGCGATGTGCATTTCTGTGAATATCACTGCAAAACCCACAAGTAAACACTATCCACGAGATATGCACAGTTGTGGGCTGTTTGATTATACGGGGGTTGCTCAGAAAGTAATGCCCCAAATTTCTTTTCTCAGTCCAGAATGAAGATAGAGATGTGAAAATGAAAGGGTAGTAACTTGGAACTTCAAAGGACACGTGTGTAATTTTACAATCGTCCAACAAATAGCAAGGTGGTAGTGATCCTTCAAATGGCATCTGTGAGTGACACACATTACAAACAACAAGCTGTAATTGAATTCTTGGTGGAGGAGAAAGAAAGTGTGAGAAACATTCACAAACGGTTGTGTGCTGTGTATGGAAGTTCTGCGGTAGATAGGAGCACCTTTGGACGATGGGTGAAGAGAGTAAAGGCTTCAGAGAGTGATAAAATGGAACTGGAAGATCGGCCGCGGTCTGGGCGTCCTGCCTCAGCCACCAGTCCAGACAAGTTGCACCGCTCTGATGACATTATTCGTGCGGATCGGTGCATCACGAGTCGGGTATTGTCCGTACAGCTTTCCATCAGTAGAGGTAGTGCAATGGCAATTATTGACTCTTTGGGATAAAGGCCTCCCCCTCAGCTTCAAAATGCTCCAACAAATCAGAGTGTTTGTATTCGGTTGTGAGACTTTGCGGAACCCATCTTACACACACCTTTGAATATCCCAAAGAGTCAATAATTGCCATTGCACTACCTCTACTGACGGAAAGCTGTACGGACAATTCCTGACTCGTGATGCGCCAATCTAGACTGGTGACTGAGGCAGGACTTTCTTTCTCCTCCACAAAGAATTCAATTAGAGCTCATTGTTTGTACCGTGTGTCACTCACAGACGCCATTTGAAGGATCACTACCGCCTCGCTATTTGTCGGACGACTAAAATTACACACATGTGTCCTTTGAAGTTTCAAGTTACTGCCCTTTCAATTTCACACCTCTATCTTCATTCCGGACTGAGAAAAAACATGTGGGGCATTACTTTCTGAGCAACCCTCATACTATGCCCATTATGTCTAAATATATTTTGAGGGGGTTTTTTTATTTCTTAAGGTTCATTAGCTTGTGTTGTGGAGAATTTACCAAGCAGCATATGTTTATCTGTTTTGTGCTTGAATTATGGAATTCCTTTCTGCCTGTGCCACTTTTAGAAAAAAAGTTAAGCTTTGGTTCTATCAAGATTTTACCAATGGCAATGTTCTTCAGTGGGCAATGTTCTTCAGTGCAACCCCTGTTATCAAGACATATTATTTTTTGTTCTTTCAAGCCCAATGGTCTGCGGGAGATCGGATCCCTGCAGGCAGACAAGAGGAATCTGTGCTGCGATTGCAGCTTCTATAGAAGGGCTTTTACTTTGGAGGGGCACAAGCCCCGCTCCTAACTGCCAATGCCCTGCCCCATGGGCAAACCCAGCGGCGACGGGCTTTCACTTTGGAGGACAAAAGTCCCGCCCCTAACTCCGCCCATGCTCTGTCCTGCAGGCAAACCCTAGGGACGATGGAAGGGCTTTCACTTTGGGGGAGCAGAGGCTCCACCCCTAACTCTACCAAACCACACCCCTAACTCCGCCCACACCCTGCCACTCAGTCAAAAACCCTTCCCGTTTGCAGACATGATCCCCACCAGCAGACTGCTGCCTGAGGACTGCGATCATTGTAGAGACCCTTCCTGTCTGCCCATGATCCTTGAGGGCAGACAGGATGAGTCTTTTCAATGATCGCAGCCCGCAGGGTATCAGAATCTAAAAGGCAATGGTGTGATGGTATAGAAAATGAGCATTTATCAGGGAGGGTGCATTCACTTATTTATTTAGCTGAAAGGGCAGCCTGGTGTTTGCTGGTCTTCCCCTACTTCTGCCCACAGGAGATCGGATCCCTGCAGGCCCAAAGTAGGGAAGCCCCAATCTCAGAGTAGATTTTTGGTAGGGTCATGTCTCCCCCCCTTTCTGATGCCTATCAGCAGAGAGCTATCAATGGGAGCAAGGAATAACCTCATTCACAGAGATTTCTCTTTTTGTTCTCAGTGTTATTTATAGACAGAACAAATTCTTATCAGCAGCTAATAATTCCATTGCCAATTATTAAAAAAGACTTGGGTGAATGACGATGATGCATTGCATATAATGGTGATAGGCTGCTTTGGGGAATACAGTGGTTGGTTCTCTGCTTTTAATCCAATGGACTGAACATGGCAATTGTTTGAACAACAATTGGGTGAATGATGATGATGCATATGATGGTTATAGGCTGGTTTGAAGAATACAGTGATTGGTTTCAGGGTATTCTCACAATTTAGTTCTGTGCTTTTTACCCAATGGCCCAATTTTGCTGTGCAGAAAGGGGCAAGTGTAAGCTTTTATACCAGGTCTCTGCATATATCTGGAGTGGAGGAGTAGCCTAGTACCCAGAAGAGCAAGGGTTTAATTCCCACTGGCACTCCTTGTGACTTTGGGCAAGTCATTTTACCCTCCATTGCCTTGGAAGAAAAGGCCTGGCAATTGACTTCCAGTGATACATTACCAAGAAAACCCAGAACATTTAAAGTTTAGCCAAAATTGTTTCATCAGCTGTATACCGTACATGCTTAAAACAAGGGCCAGTGCATTCCCTTCGTTTAAGACTTCCAAATAAATGACAAGAAACCTATATCCAATTTTTATTTATTTATTTAACAGGTCTGCTATACCGCCCTATCTTCCATTCAGGGTGATTTACATTACAACAAAAACTTTACGTTGAACTGGGAATTAAACTTGGAGATATATACATATAACATATATGAACTTCAATGAATACAATAAGATTATAAAGTGGAACACAAGGGAGTATGTTTACTAAACCGGGCTAACGGCTAACCCGGGCTATCTGCCACTAGGTCCCATATTATTTTATTTATTTATTTATTTATTTTAGCATTTTTCTATACCGCACTATTCAACATCAGCGCGGTTCACAAATAACTTAAATGTCCAATGTGGGGGTCTACATTAGACTTACAGTAGAACAGGGAATTTAAACTTGGAGAACAGTTAAACTATATACAATTAGTATAAAGCCTCATTTTATCTATGTACAGTAATTAAAGGTCACTGGGATGTGTATTCAATGGGACCTAGTTGCAGATAGCCCGGGTTAACCGTTAGCCTGGTTTAGTAAACATACCCCTAGGACTTGGGGTTCAGTGGTCTGTATATTGGAGTATTGCAGGAGAAGTGGTAAGGTGTGAGAAGGAAACTGATTGCATAGGGTAGGAAACTGATTGCATAGGGTTCGTCAGGTAACGTTGGCATAATGCTCCATGAATAAGAGAGTCTTTATGGATTTGCAAAAATCTAATAGGTCCATGATGGCTCTTATTGCTTCCGGTTGCAAGTTCCAAAGCATTGCTGCATAGAGGGAGAGCTCTCTTTTGTAGCTGTTTGGCTTTAGTTTTTGCCTTTGGAATGAGCAATAGGTTTCTCACAGAGGCTTGGGCGGTTCCTTATTTCTGGATCTCTCTCAACTATTGACTGGAGGGTGATTGGTGCCGGTTGATGAATTATCTTAAAGATGATCGTGAGAGATTTGAATTTGGTTCTTTGAAGGATTGCTTTAATGTAAGGGATATGTGTGTGCAAGATATTATTCTTGCTGTCATGTTTTGTATTAGTTATAGGGGTTGGATGCTGTGTTTTGACAGACCCTGATAAATGGAGTTGCAGTAATTTATTGTCGGCATAATCATTGCCTGGCAGATATTGCGGAAGCTCTTCTCATCCAGGAGTGGTTGGGATCTTTGTATTGTTCACAGTTTTTGGTAAGCTGATCTTGTTGCTTTAGATATGTGTGTTTGGAAATTTAAGTTACAATGCAGTATGACTCCAAGATACCTCACTTCCTGCCTGATCTCTATGTCGCCCTGATATACTTTAAGTTTGTTCGAGGCTGTGAATGAGCTTTTACAGGTTATGATGAGTGCTTCCGATTTGGTATAGTTTATAGTTGTCAGATTACTAAGACTCTTATCCACTCACTAGTTTACCCCCCACTTTGCTACCTGCTCTATCATTTATCCCAGCTGAAGAAGTCCAAAACAGTTTTGATGAATGGATTTGCTGTATTCTTGAAGAAGTAAATTCAGTTATAGATTATTTTGAAGATACATATATTGGCAGAATTCATAGAAATCGGGCCCATGAAGGTTTATTTCCAATGATGCTTTAGAATAATTATGATTGTGTTATCCTTGACTTACCACGATCCAACAATGCTGTCAAAGCATGGCACAGATTCTTTCATATGTCTGTATCTGGGATCACCCTTCTATTTGGCATCTGATTTTTAGCTTCAAAAATTAACAAGTTTATTTTTCTCTACGCATTAAGCAGCTAACAGCTGGGTATGAAGAACCATGAAAGAAAAAAATATGTAGACCTTGATCGGCAAATTAAAACTATTATTGCTACACAAAGCAAGTCACTACCCAGAAAAAGGATCTATGTATCATTATGGATAATATGTTGAAATCCAGTGCTTGATGCACAGCAGTGAGCAAGAAAGCTATTAGAAAGCTAGGAATTATGAGGAAAAGCATAGATAATGAAACAAAGGACATCATAATGCCTCTGTTATCACTCCATTGTGTGAGTACTGCATGCAAATCTGGTCCCTGCAACTAAAAAAAGAAATAGCAGATTTATAAAAGGTACTCAGAAAGTTGATCAAAATGATAAAGGAGATGGAAGGATCCCCCTATGAGGAGCGGCTTAAAATGTCAGAGCTCTTCAGCTTGGAGAAGAGTTGGCTAAGGGGAAATAAAATAAAAGCCTATAAAATAATGGTGGCGAGTAGAAAGAGTAAATGTGAATTGGCTGTTTACTCTTTTAAAACGTATAAATACTAGGGAACATGCAATGAAGCTACAAAGTAGTACATTTAAGGCTAATCAGAGAAATGTTTTTTTACTGAACATGTAATTAAACTCTGGGATTTGTTGCCAGTGGATGTAGTAAAAGCTGTTAGACTACCTAAGTTTAAAAAGGGTTTGGACACGTTCCTAGAGGAACTTATCCATAAGCTATTATTAAAGTGGATGGGAGAAATAGAATCTCTCTATCTTCTGGGATCCTGCCAGATTCAGTACTTGTGACCTGGAATGACCACTGTTGGAAACAGGATACTGGGTTTGATGGACCTTGGATGATCCAGTACGGCAAATTTTATGTTCTTATTGTATGCATCTAGAGTTTCTTAAGCAAACAAATCTATTGTATGCATGATAATTTGTAGGTATGTATTCATACAATGGATTTGCACACACTTCGGTGGGTCAGTATTTAACAGCACCATCAGCATTTGTTTAAATGTCATTCACTATGGTTAGATAAAATCCAGATATTCAGGCAAAGTATCTGGCCAGTTCCTGGCACCGAATATCTGGAAAGGGCAATGAGTGCCGGTGCTATCTATCAGAATTATTCTATGCTGCTATGCAGATTGCTCAGGACAGCCATTTTGCTATATTAAGTTAGTTATCCAGCTAGCAGCACAGAATATCAGTGCTAAAATTCAGCACCCCCTCCCCAACACTGCCCTAGGATGGCCTTGGCACCATCCATAGAGTGCTAAGGTGGTCTCTAAGATTATTTATGTGCATCATGTGGGTAGTGCCTCTGAATATTCTGATCAGCCACACTTTTGCAGATAACAGATTCTGCTATCCAAATAAGCACCACTGAATGCTGACCCATTGATTTTTAGGCACCCAGTTGAACCAAATGCATGCTTATGAACGCACATATCTATTAATAAGACCCTTCACACAGTTTTGGAAGAAATTGGTCTGGTTAGGAACATTTCTGGCTAAGTAAGTAATGAAATAGGAACTGATAAGGATAAAGTTCATGCAATATTATGCCACCAGTATGAGTGCTTCTGAAACAGATTGGGGAAATTATTTTCTTTTGATCTAGTATAATAAATACCTGTGATATAGTTTGTTTTTCCTGAAAAGAGAGCTTTACCATTAGAGTGTTTTACTAAATATTAAGGAGTGGAGGAGTAGCCTTGTGGTTAGAGCACTGGCTTAATAATAATAAAAAAACAGTGTTTAAGTCCAGCTAGTACTCCTTGTGGCCTTGGGCAAGTCACTTAACCCTCCATTGCCTTGTACAAAATAGCCTTGTAAACTACTTCTGATCACAGTGCAAAGAAAGCCCAGGAGCTGCTGGGTCAGCAGGAGTCAGCATTGACTCAAGGGCACACATCACATTTGCTGAATATTTATCTCTTCATTTGATATTCTGTCTTACATAATCCAAGACAAAGCAGTTCACACATTACACCCCTGGTTAATTGAAAGATATGGCATATGAATGCAACATTTAAGAACATAGTTCATTTTTAATTTCATAAAATTATTCATGGTCATCTCTGGTTTAAGAGATTCATTGTTGCAGGGTCGCAAAGGAAGGGAGGCATATCTTGAATGATGTTCAGAAGACTGCGTTCATGAGGAGCTAGCTAAACAAAAAATAGACAGATCCATGAGGCCAGATGGAATACATACAAGAGTAATGAAACTTAGGGCTCCACTCTTTGACTTTTTCAATGAGTCTGGAGTGGTCTTGTAGAACTGGAGAAAGGTGAATATGGTCCCTCTCCAAAAAGGCAAAAGTAAGAGGGAGGTAAGAGCTGCAGGCTGGCTATATTGTCTTCTGTGGTGAGTAAATTCATTGAAATGCTGATAAAACAAAGGGTAGTACAGGTTCTGGAATCCAATGGACTGCCAGATCCGAGGCAGCGTGGTTTTACTAGAGGTAGGTCTTATCAGATGAATCTTATTAATTTCTTTGACTGGGTGACCAGAGAATTGGATTGACAGAGAGGGCTAAATGTTGTTTACTTAGATTTCAGCAAAACCTTTAAGACTGTTCTGCATAGGTGACTTATAAATGAACTGAATGCTCTTGGGATGGACCCTAAAGTAACTGACTGGGTTAGAAACTGGTTGAGTGGGAAGCAACAACGGGTAGTGGTAAATTGAGTTCACTTGGAGGATAAGGATGTTATCAGTGGTATGCCACACAGATCACTCCTTGGTCTGTTTCTTTTTAACATTTTTGTAGGTGATAGGATAGAAGGGCTGTTGGGTAATATTTGCCTTTGCAGATAATATTAAAATCTTCAATAGGATAGACACCATGGAAGGTATAGATAAAATGATAAGCCTGAAGAATGCTCTAGAATTTTGCAGCTAAGATTTAATGCTAAAAAATACAAGTTCATGTATTTGGGCTGAAAAAATCCAAAGGAGCCAAACAATATAGGGAGATGAAATACTTCTGTCCACAAAAGAACAGCAGAACCTGGGGATGATGGCATTTGATATTCTTAAGGTGGTCAAACAGGTAGAAGAGTTGATGGAAAGAAACATAAGAATGCTTGGGTGCATAGGGTGAGGAATGGTCATCAGGAAAATGGCAGTGATAGTGCCTCTGTATAAGTCTCTGGTGAGATCTCATTTGGAGAACCTTGTGCAATTCTGGAGACCACACCTTCAAAAAGGATGGAGTCAGTGCAGAGAACAGTTACTGAAATGGATATGGGGGTCTTAGTTTCAATCTTTTTTATTAATATAAGTTATGGGAACTTAAAACCTCAATATGTATGCTTTGGAAGAAGGACAGGAGGAATACTATAGATGTTTAAAGAGATAAAAGAAGGAGGAAGACAAGCATCAATATTTGGAAAAACAGAAAAGCTAGAAAAGTAGTCAGGAAAACAAGGATACAAATGGAAGAAAAAATAACCAATGCAGTAAAATTAGGGGGGGGGGGGGAGACATTTTTCGGAAATGTTAGTGAGAGAAGAGAGGCAAAAGGGGTATTGTCAAACTCAAGGGTGAAGAGGAATATATGTAGAAGCTGATGAGGATAAAGTGAAATTGCTTAACAAATATTTTTGTGTGCAATTCTGGAGACCACACCTTCAAAGGGATATAAACAGGATCTGTGTTCACAGATGAAGGGCCAGAAGTGGTACCTCACAATATACCCACAAATAGGAATAGAAGTAAAGGGAATCTTGAACAATTTTCAGAAGACTGTTTGTGAGGGGCTAGCTAAACTAAAGTAGACAAAGCAATGGGGCGGATGGGCTACATCTGAGAGTATTGAAGGAACTTGGGAAAGTTCTAGTGGCTCCACCGTCTGTCCTTTTCAATGCTTCTTTAGAGTAAGGAGTGGCCCCAGAGAATAGCAGAAAGGTGCATATGGTCCCTTTACACAAAAGTGGAAGTAAGGATGAGGTTGAGAACTACTTGCCGGTTAATCTGACCTCTATGCTGAGTAAATTAATGGAAATGTTGCTAAAACAGAGCACAGTGAAGTTTCTGGAGTCCAATAGATTGCAGGATCCAAGACAGCATGGATTCATCAAAGGCAGGTCTTGTCAGACAAATCAAATTAATTTCTTTGACTGGGCAACCAGAGAGTTGGACCAAGGGAGAGCCCTTTATGTGGTGTACTTGGAATTCAGCAAAGCCTTTGACACTGTTGCACACAGGCAACTTATAAATAAAATGAGCACCCTAAGAATGAACCCTAAAGTGACTGACTGCGTTAGAAATTGGTTGAGTGGAAGTCAAGAAAGAGTACAGGTAAATGAAGCTCAGTTTGAGGAGAAGGATGTTACCATAAGAACATAAGAAATGCTAAGGTCTAGGGCAACAACCTCCAACCTGAAAGACCAGCGTTCAAATCCCACTGGTACTTTGTGACCTTGGGTAAGTCACTTAATGCTCCACTACCTCAGGTACAAACTTAGATTGTAAGCCCTCTGGGGAAAAGGAAATGCCTCCTATACCTGAATATAGCTTACTTTGAGCTACTGGAAAGGCATGAGCTAAATACTACTAAAAAAAAAATGAGACAAGCACAGAAAATCTCCAAAGGAACTGTAGTAGTTTTTATGGAAGGACAGACTGGATAGCCATGTGGTCTCTTTCTACTATCATGTATCTATATAAATGCCTCTGTGGCATAAATGGTCAGGAAGTGGGCTTTTCCAATCGAAAGGAAACTCGAGAATGAGGAGGAATAGAATGGAGGTGAAGGAGTAATCTAGGGAAATATTTCTTCACAGAAAAGGTGGTGGATGCACCAAATAGTGTCCCCGTGGAGGTGGCAGTGATGGGGACTGTATCTGATTTCAAGAAAGCATGGGACAAGCACAGAGGGTCTGTAAAGGAGAGGAAGAGATTGTAGTGCTTAGTAGTTGGTACGGATGGATAGACAGACTAGATAAGCTGCATGATCTTTATTTGCCATTATTTTCTCTGTTTCTGTCGATTGTACTGTAATGGATGCACTGAGTCAAGAGCTAGATTTATGTTTTGAGCTAAAGTGGAACAAATGAGTATTGAAGGCCTATATTTACTTGCATGATTTTGAAATAGGAATAGGATTGTAATATCTCATGGCTTTCGTGAAAATAGGAAAGTCCACAAAATATAATCACACAAACAAAAAAAAACAAGTAAGGGAGCCCAATTAATGAAATAGTTTTCAGGTGGCAGTTACTGAAAGATAAAAACAGCAAGACGCAAGAACTGCTGAACATCTCAAAACCCCATTGGCTTTGCTTCAACAGTAATAACACCATTCACACTACAGTTGTTTATCAGTTACAGTGTCTGTTTATTCAGTGCTGGAAGCTATTTTTCTCATGTAATCAGTGGTGAAATCCTGGATGGTTTTCAAATGTTTTTACTGTGACTATATTTACCAAGATGTCCAAATAGTGTTTGATGACCCTTCTTCCTCCTACCAAACACATATATACAAATGCTCAACAAAGACTTATCTGACACATGCCAGGGGAATGCTCTGGCTTTAAGCCTTTTAATTTGGAAAAAAGCAAGTATTTTTTCATTTCTTCTCCACAGGTATTTCCTGGACTGCTGAAATAGTGCTATTTTAAATATTGCTGTAGGAGGTTTTTATATTATTTCTATTTTATGCAACATGGTATCATAGGAAAATAAAAGATTATGTCAGAAAAGGACCATCTGACCCTATCCAGTTATCCAACTATTCCCAGCCAGCTGCCAGCCATAAAGTGGCATTTTGCAAATGATGTCCAAAAGCAATCTGGAACGTCCAAGCCAGATCATTTGGTTAGCAGGGGCTAGAGGGAGGGGGGGGGGTCACCTAGGAAAGAGAGGGTAGTGTTCAACAGAGAAAAAATAAAAGGGGGCCCATCCACACAAGTTTGCCAGAGGTTAAAGAGACCGTACAAATAATAGAGTCTAGGAGAAAATATTTGTTACAGAAAAGTGGGTACGATGTAAAACCAGCCTAAAAATGGTGAGTTTTAGTCTAGATTTGAATGTAGCCAGAGACAGGGACTATGACACACCAGCTCAGGAGACGGTTCCAGGCAAATGGAATAGCAAGCTGAAATATTGCAGCCATGAGTTAGCAGTAGAGAAGAAGGGTACAAGTAAGAGAGACTTGAGAGGTGAACAGAATTCATGAGGAATAGTGCAGGGAGAGAGGAGAGGAGAAAAGTAATGAGAAGTTGTAAAGTGAATACCTTTGCAAGTGAACAATAGAAGTTTGAACTATATGTGAAGGCAGATGGAAGCCAAGTAGTGACTTGAGAAGAGGGGTTACATGGTCATAGTGGTGCTGAAGGAAGGCAAGTCATACAGATGTATTTGACTGGATGGCAGGGGAGGAGGCTGGTTCCCCAGGAGACCCTCAAAGAGTAGGATGCAGTAGTCTATGCAATGCATAATTCTGAGTCAATGCTGACTCAACCTGATGCAAGGTGATAAGGGAATGGATGAGCATTTGGTAGAATGCTCTGAATTGAAGGAATGGATTTTAGCAATGATAAAAAAGGAAGAAATAGTAGGTCATGTTTACTAAAGCGCATGGTTAGTGCACACTTTTGGCACCCGGTATTAAAAGGCCCTTGCTACTCAAGCAGTGAGTCTGGCAGTGACTGTGAGGGTGGAGCATTCCCATTGCAGCGCTGCTAACACGGGCCTTGAATACCCACGCTGCCTGTGCTTAGCGCAGGGGTGCAACTACCACCAGCACAATGGATGATGGTAGTTACTCCTCATGGCAGTTTGACCGTTCCAACCCACACTAAATACAGAGGGACAACTGTTCCTGCCCCCCTGCTTTTAGTGCAGTGTGCCAGGCTAATAGCATTACTAGCACGGGCTTAGTAAACAGGCCCCGATATGTTTAAGCCAGGTTCTGGATGTCTGTTTGTTTATTTATTTGAAACTATTTTGCAAATTCACCCATCCCTAATGTTCTCAGTGTTGTACGATATAACAGAAGATGTATTCTTAAAATAAGCAAGACAGACAATACACAGCACATTTCTCCTCCATATGCATCCATCCTGTCCATAAGATTTCATAATCCACAATATGTGTACAGGAGAGAGAGGCATCAAAAATTATGCCAAGGTTACGAGCCAAGGGAACCAGAAGGACGAGAAGGCCATCAACAGAGACAGAAAAAGAGGGAAGAGGGGAAGTGGGTTGAGTGGAAAGATAAGGAATTCTGGATCTGTGGTGAAAGGAGTGGCCCCGAAAAAGCTAAAGCACACTGGTCGTAGAATCACGCTGCTAGAAGTGGTTATGAAGGGGCGAAGGGCAGCAGTGAGGCAAGCCATGAGAGCAGTACCAAAGAGTGATGCAGGCCGCACCAGCAGAGAGAGGCAAGGAGAAAGGAATTCATTCATTCTTTTTTGGTATTTATTTAATTTTCTTTCTTTTTTTGTAAGTTTGGCACATGAGCCAAAATGAACCCACTCTCTTCTTTGAAACTGTTTATGGATCCTCATCCCCTAGCCTCCTACAGTATGTGTTTCCTTACCATTCCCCTAGATATATCCTAGTCCCCAGTTGTGTTGTCTCTCTTGACTGTTGCGTTGCCTGTCTTGACTGGATTGTAAGCTCTTATGAGCAGGGACTGTCTCTTACATGTCTCTGTACAGCGCTGCGTACAACTTGTAGCACTATACAAATGATAAATAATAGTTGTAGTAGTACATAACAGGATATAAAAGTGGTTGTCCAGGCAGGAACAGGATTTGAAATTGCTGCAGTACAGCTGTGTTTTGGATCTCAAGAGCAAAGCTGGCAAAAACAGACACAAATGGTGGAACAGTGAGATTGACACCAGCAGCAGAGGGAAACTTTTTTTGTTTGTTTGTTTTATTTCCTTTCTGTTTGTTTTGGATTTGCTTTATCTTGTTTTATTTCTTGTGCTTTTTCTTTTAAGTTTTGTTGGTGGGCGGATTGAAAGGTAGCCACTGGAAATGGAGATACTGCAGTAGAAACTATCATTAACACAGCTGCAGACACGGAAATCAGAGAGTGTGAGCAACTACCCCTCAGTGTAGCTCTAGACTCATTCCTCCTCCAAGCCACATGAAGATAAAGGAAAACCAATCAAGGGGAGGATTGTCTTCTGAAACACTAGCTTTTCCACCATTTCCAGTGCTGGCCGTGAACGATGGGGAGCCACAGTATCCACTGCCATGAAGTACAGATGTTTACTGGGCACATTGATTGGAGGGCAGGACAGGAAATGCTGAAAATTCTTGACCAGATCTGGCCAGACTGCTACTTTCTGTGCCCAGTATAACAAAGGATCTGTGAGCATGGCCTCAAAGGGATTTTCAAGGTAGCATGTGACTGAAAGGCATGCAGGAGTCTAACTTAGGCAGACTGATCTCTGCAGCTTAGCATTGTAGCTAGAGTTTCGGTCACCAATGATTCATTGATTTATTTAACTGGTTTTGCTATACAAAGAATAGGGTGAAACAGAACTTACAGGTGCATTTATGTTACATCAAACATGCTATAGACAAGCTTCAAACTTCACAGAACTTCAAAACACTGTATCACGAATTTAGGTGCGCCGGGGTTACATGAATTTAACTGAGTAGGGGTAGGGTACAATGCATAGAGCAGGTGCACTGTGTTACACAAGCGTTAATATATGAGCTTTGGGTAAACTGCTTAGGGGATATTTACATGGGTAGTAGGGGGCTGTGGGAAGGAGAGGGGAGGGGAGGAGTGGCTAGCAACAGGGAAGGGACAGGGCCCTTGGGGAGGATTCAAAGAGGTGGGGTGGGAGAGATACTGTGTGCTTGTGAGTGGTGCAGAGGTGTGGCATCGTGTTGGAGATCTGTGCCATAGTGTTCCTGGAAGAGGTAAGTTTTTAGACTCTTTCAGAAGTCCTGGGTCGACTTTATGTCTCTTAGTGCGTGGGGGTAACATGTTCCAGAAGGTAGGGGTATAAAGTGAGAATGCTCTTAGGTGTGTGGCCTGATTGCTCTTGTAAATTTGGAGTGGTTGGTTGATGAGTTTCTGTATACTAGTTCTTCTCGGTCTGTTGGTGTTAGGAGTGTGGATTAATGATTGAAGGTGTTTTACCATAGCTATGGCTTATGGGCCACCAGCAAATCCTGGGGGGAGGGGGGAGTAGATGACAGGGTGGTGCTCATGGTTCCAGCATAGCCAGCATGCCTACTATTTCCCTTGCTGCATTACCACCACCCACTACCCCCTGCCCTTGGGACTCTTTCCTCCATCTCTGTCACCAGCTTTTCCTTCCAGCAAATCAGTGAGTTGCACTGCAGAGCGATAGTTCCTTTCTACTGCAGGTAACAGAGACCAGTTAGTATATAAGCATCCTCCTTCATAAGGGGTTGCAACTTTTTTCCCACTTGACCATGCAAGAAATCCACTATCACCAAAACTTCTGCTGTGATTCTCTGTTGCTGCCATAAACCGCCCAACTTAGTCTGTAAAATATTCACTACTAGCATGAGAAGGAAGTTCCTTAATGGCATCCTGTGTTATATTTGCCCAATCCCGGTGACCAAGACACTTGTTGATGTCAGTCTTGGTCTCCAGTAATATCTGGCACATTGTCATCCATTATACCACTAACCTCTCCAGTATGTCGTAAGTGGAAATCCACCTGATGCTAGCAACATGCTTGAGCTGGTGCACTGGTGCCCCTGTTGTCCCTGCTGTCTGTTGCTGCTCATGCGGATCACACCCACCCTTTACACTCTGGTGAAAAAAAAAACAGTTATTTGTTGGCACTTCTCGATCAGTTGCCTCAGGACAGGGCTGCCACTTCTCTTGCTCTCCAGGCCTAAGGAGTCTCTCACAACCAGGTATAGCAAGTGTGCAAACCATCTGACCCCTGACTGCTTTGAACATGTACATTCCACCATCTGTTACAAAGAAATCTGAAAGCACAGTGCTGTATTTGTGCCCTATGTGCCAGCCCTGCAGCATTGCCCTTATTTTTGCTAATATATGAGCCAACGTATGACTGTCATCCATTTCCTAGCTGTGACGAACAGCCTACCAAGACCCTCCTCCTGTTGCTCCCCTTTTATACCCTGTCCAACCAAAAGTTGCAATATGAGAATGATGACAACTCACGATCGACAGAGTACTTTGATGTGGAGGTTTAGTTATTATCTTTGAGAATACCAGAGGAGTGTATTTATCATACATGATGAGAACGCCATATACAGCCATATTGTATGTGGACTTCTCCTGTGAGCTAATCCTAAGCCATCACACCCCTGATGAAGGTCCCAGCTGAAACATGGCTGTGTGGGGTGGATTAGAAGCAATAAATTCATCCTGATAAGTACTTTGTTGATCGTGAGTTGTCATCATTCTCCACTTGAATCTTTTGGTTGGACGTTTTGGACTCGCAAGTGGTAGTGCTCTTGTGACCTTGACCGTACCTACAGCCTGTCCCTGCCTCATACAGCTGCCACCAGTGTGCTGTCAGGGAGGGGTAGATCTTTGTAATATTCTGACTAGTCCAGATGTCAGTAGTGCTTCTACCGGTCACTGCCTTTGCCAGCTGTGTCAGCTGTGATTCTACATGCTGGGGATTACCACCCTTTTAAATGTTGTCTTGCAGGGAATTCAGTGAGGGGGAGCTAAGAGATGCAGCAGCCTCTTAAACATCACCTTCTCTTTTTTTTAATTGAAATTTTGCAAATAATACAAAATCAGATACAATACCAGAAATACGTGATCTACAAGAAGCAGTTTTAATCATAATCAGGAAATCAAAAATCCCAAAGCTAATATGCATTAATCCACATCCAGGGAAGCAACATGGTATATTAAACCAACATCTATATCCGAGAAACTAAGGGATGAGGAAAAAACCCCTACAAATTACTGGGTATGAAAAATCTATTAGACCCCTAAATCCAATTTCTTCTTATCAGAAAAAGTCTCCAGCTAGGTGGAATCAAAAAAGGAAAACATACTTCCTTGCCAAGTGACAATACACTTGCAGGGGAAACATAAAAAGAAGGATCAACCTGTTCTCAACACCTTAGGTTTCAGAGTCAGAAAACGTTTTCTGCGAAGCTGCGTATTCCTGGAAACATCCGGGAACATGCTAAGTTTCATTCCCATTTCCAAATAGAAATCACATCCGATATTAGAAGAACCTCTTTGAAGTACTTTCCAACAAAATCTCAGTGGACAATAAGTACATGACCGGAAGATTAAGGAACCTAAAGTTATTAACCCTTGAATAATTCTCTAGGGTTTCTAACTTATAATCAGTCTTTTATGGTTGAAACTTTGGACTGCCCCAAGGTCTGCAGCTGGCTTTCCATTCTAGAAACACTTCCAACCACCCCAGAAACTCTAACATACATATCCTGAAACGACTTAATTGTCTCCTGAGTGAAATCACATAGAGAAGAAACCATGGACAGGAGTGATCAGCATTAATTTTGGGTTTAGAAAACGCCTTTGACTTATATGGACCATAACAGATAAGTGCTATTTTTGAGTAGTCACGGATTGGTTCTTTTCTGAACATGGAAGTATAACATTTTAGAATATGTTGGGAGCATAATATTGGCAACACATTGGGGTGTAGGGCACACTATTTCATGGTGTTTTTACCTACGTTGCAAAGCTCTGTTTGAGCTTTAAATATTTGAGTAAAACGGAAGTAAAGCCACGAGAGGAAGTTCTTTCCTCAAGGCTCGTCTTCCAACATTAATTCACATATACATACACACATAAACATACACACTTTAGCTCATGACGACAAGTTACAGCTCTATTTTGGTTTTGGATTATAGTTATATAGAGCAATAGTTATTTTGAGTTATTGATGTCATGAAAGGCAGTATATAAGAAATGTTAAATAAATAAATGATTTTCTCCCAGTTGGTGAGGGGTCTTACGTGTGCCCTAGGTGCACGGAGCTCTTTCCTCTCAGGGAATAAGTCCAATCTCTGGAGGCTAGAGTAGCAAACTTGGAGGACATAAGGATACAGAGAGGTGCATAGACAAGACCTACAGGTAATTAGTACTGAAGTCCCACCTCCAGTCTGGCAGCATCCCTGTTGCCATAGAGGAGAGAGGTCACGTGACAGGGGAGCATCACTCTGGTGTGCCAGGAAGTGATCCTGTAGCTAGGACCTGTCCTCCAGGTGATGTAAAACCCTCTCGCACCGAGGATGTTTCTCCAGGGCCATGTGCCCATGAGGGAAGGGTTAGGACAGCCGTTATAGTTGGTGATTCAATCATTAGACAGGTAGATGGCTGGTGGACATGAGGATCGCCTGGTAATATGCCTGCTTGGTGCAAAGGTAGCAGACCTCACACACCACCTAGACAAGGTCTGCTGTCGGTACCAATGACATAGGAAAGTGTGGTAGGGAGATTCTGGAGACTAAATTTAGGCTGTTAGGTAGGAAGTTGGAATCCAGAACTTCCAGAATAGCATTCTCCAAAATGCTTCCCATTCCATGCGGGGGACTCAAAAGGCAGGCAGAACTCTGAAGTCTCAATGCATGGATGAGATGATGGTGCAAGGATGAGGGTTTTGGATTTGTTAAGAATTGGAGAACATTCTGGGGAAAGGACGGGCTCTTCCAAAGGGATGGGCTCCACCTTAACTGGGGCAGAACCCGACTTCTGGCATTAACCTTTAAAAAGGAGATAGAACAGTTTTTAAACTAGATAATAGGGGGAAAACCGACAGTCTCCCAAGAGCGCATAGTTCGGAGCAATGTATCTTATCAGCAGAGAGGTTCCAATAAAGAAAAAAGTAGCCCAAATACCCTTGGGTATAGAGGAGACAGAGCTTAAATTTATTTATTATTTTCATTCTCTTATATACTGCACTATTCTGCATCAGTGTGGTTTACATTGAACAAACTGAAATTACATTGAACAAGGCATTATAACTTGGAGATAACTATTTTACAGGGAACATGGGCAATGGAGGGTTAAGTGGCTTGCCCAAGACCACAAGGAGCACCTGTGGGACTAGAAACCCCAGTCCTTCTGGCCCAAGGTTGCTGTCCTCTAGTGGGATTTGAATCCCCAACCTTCTGGCCTGAAGTACCTTGCCCCAACCACTAGGCCACTCCTCCACTCCAAGATTCCAAATTACCCCTGCCTACCGATAGCCAGATTACTATGAAAAAAATGCTTGCATGATAGAAGTCTAAAAAATAAGATGAGAGAGTTAGAATATATAGCACTAAACGAGAGGTTAGATATGATTGGTATCTCAGAGACATGGTGGAAGGAGAACAACCAGTGGGACACTGTGATATCTGGGTACAAACTATATCGTAATGACAGAGCAGATCAAATTGGTGAAGAGGTAGCATTCTATTGACTCACAAAGGATTAAAGTTTTGCAAGAAACAAAATTCACTGTAGAATCTCTATGGATTGAAATTCCATGTAAAAAGGGGAAGGGGAGAGCGATGGCAGTGGGAATGGGAGTGCATTATCGACCGCCTGGCAAGAATAAACAAATGGATAGTGAAATGCTCAAAGAAATCAGGGAAGCTAACAAACGTTACAGCACAGTAATAATAATGGGTGATTTCAATTACCCCGGTATCGACTGGGTCAGTGTCACGGCAGGACATGCTAGGGAGATAAAGTTTCTAGATGAAATAAATGACTGCTTCTTGGAGCAGCTGGTTCATGAACCAACCAGAGGTAAATCCATTTTGGACCTAGTCCTTAGTGGATCACAAGATCTGGTGCAAGAGGTGTTGGGGCCACTTGGCAATATTGATCATAACATGATTGCGTTTGATTTAATAAATGGACAAGGAAAGCTAAGGAAAGCCCAGTACTACCTTTTAACTTTCAAAAGGGAGACTATGATAAAATGAGGAAAATAGTTAAGAAAAAACTAAAAGTAGCAGTTGCACAGGTTAAAGATTTTCATCAAACTTGGGTGGTTTAAAAATATTATCTTGGAAGCCCAGACCAGCTGTATTCCACACTTTAAGAAAAGTGGAAGGAAGTCCAAAAAACTGTCAGCATGATTTAAAGGTGAGGACAGAAAGTCTGTTGTTGCCAAAAAAGCATCTTTCATGAAATGGAAAAAGGAGACAAATGACAAAAATTGGAAACAACACAAGCACTCGCAAGTTAGATACAAGGCATTGATAAGGCAGGCAAAAAGAGAATTTGAGAAGAAACTTGCTGTGGAAGCAAAAATGCATAATAAAGATTTTTCCAAGTACATTCATAGCAGAAAATCTGCAAGATGGTCAATTGGACCATTAGATGATAGAGGGCTAAAAGGGGCAATAAGATGGGATAAGGCCATAACTGAGATACTGAATGAATTATTTGCTTTGGTCTTTACTGAGGAAAATGTAGGGATGTTATCCATGACTGAAATGGTATCTAAATGTGATGCTGAAAAAAATTAAAAGAAATATTGATACACTGGGAAGATGTATTACAACTATTTGATAAAGTGAAGAGTAGCAAATCACCTGGACCGGATGGTATACATCCAAGGGTGTTCAAAGAACTGAGATTGCAGACCTACTATTAGTAACCTGTGACCTATCATTAAAATCATCTGCAATACCTGAAGATTTGTGAATGGTCAATGTAACACCAATTTTTAAAAAGAGTTCCAGGGGTGATCTGGGAAACTACAGACCAGTGAGCCAGACGTCAGTATCAGGAAAAATGGTAGAAACCATCATAAAGAACAAAATTACTGAACATGTAGATAGTCATGGCTTAATGGGAGACAGCCAACATGGCTTTAGCCAAGGAACGTCTTTTCTTACTAATCTGTTATTTTTTTGAAGGTGTGAATAAACAGGTAGACAAAGGTGAGTCGGATTATATAGTGTATCTGGACTTTCAGCAAGCCTTTGACAAGGTCCCTCATGAGAGACTTTTGGCAAAATTAAAAAGTCATGGGATAGGAGGCAGTGTACTATTGTGGATCAGGAACTAGTTACAAGATAGTAACTAGTTCCTGATCCACAATAGTACACTGTTGTTTCAGTGTAATCAGTTAAAATATACTGCCGTGTTATGTTCTCTGTAAACCGTCCTGAATTGTAGAAAGACAGTATATAAAAACTGTTAAATAAATAAAAATAAAGATAGAAAGCAGAGTGTAGGGCTAAATGGCCAATTTTCTCAATGGAGAAAGGTGAATGGTGGAGTACCCCAGGGATCTGTGCTAGGTTTGCTGCCTTTTAACATATTCATAAATGACCTGGAAATGGGAATAACGAGTGAGGTTATCAAATTTGCAGATGACACAAAACTATTCAAAGTTGTTAAAACCCATGAGGATTGTGGATAATTGCAAGAAGATCTTGATAAATTGGAAGTCTGGGCATCCAAATGGCAGATCAAATTTAATGTGGACAAGTACAAAGTTATGCACCTAGGAAAGGAAAACCCACACTATTGTTACACAATGCAAGGTTCCAAATTAGGAACCACCACTCAGGAAAAAGATTTAGGCGTCATTATGGATAACATGTTAAAACCCTCCGCCCAATGTGCAGCAGCAGCTAAGAGAGCAAATAAAATGCTAGGTATCTTAAGGAAAGGAATGGAGAATAAAACAAAAGATATTATAATGCCTTTGTATCGTTCCATAGTGCGACCGCACCTTGAATATTGTGTGCAATTCTGGTCGCCGTATCTTAAAAAGAATATAGCGTTATTAGAAAAGGTACAGAGAAGAGCTAACAAAATGATAAAGGGGATTGGAAGGATACCCCTATGAAGAGAGGCTAAAAAGGTTAGGGCTCTTCAACCAGGAAAAGAGACGGCTGAGGGGAGATATGATAAAGGTCTATAAATTAATGAATGAAGTGGAACTGGTAAACATAGATCGATTGTTTATGCCATCAAAATATAAAAAGACTAAGGGGCATGCAATGAAGCTACAGGGTAACCTATTTAAGACTAATAAGAAAAAATATTTTTTCACTCAATGTGTAATCAAACTCTGGAATTTGCTACCGGAGGATGTAGTAAAAGCTGTTAGTGTAGCCGTGTTTAAAAAAGGTTAGGACAAGTTCCTGGAGGAAAGGTCCATAAACCAATATTAAAGGGGACCCAGGAAATCCACTGCTTGACCCAATACAAGCATTGTGGAACCTGTGTCTTTTGGGGAAACTGCTATGTACTTGTGACCTAAATTGGCCACTGTTGAAAACAGGATACTGAGCTTGATGGACCTTGGTCTGACCCAGAATGGCACATCTTATGTTCTTATGTTCGTATGTTCTTACTGCTCGAACATTGTGCAGAAGGGATGCAAAAGGGGCATTACTCGCCCTTTTGGGCACACCTCTTTGGGCCACAGCCTAGAGGACCTCTGTGCCAGATTAAATAATTCCTAAGAGGACCTCCGTGCAGATGACGTTGCCAGGAGCCATCCACAGAGATGCTAGCAGGCTACACTCCTGACTGCAGGACCTGCTCAGCTCGAGAATCTCCCAACAGCAGAGACCCAGAGCACGCTGCCTTGATGTTCCTAAACTTCACCTTCTCAGCCATCTTCAGGGCATGATCCTACAGGGCTATCATTTCTCCTATGCACTGTTCCACCAAAGAGAATTCTCAGCCAGATTAAATAACTGCAAAGGGGACCTCCATGGAAATGACATCTTCAGGAGCCATCCACGGAGATGCAAGCAGGCTGCACTCCCAACTGCAGGACCTCCTCAGCTCGAGAATCTCCCAACAGCAGAGACCCAGAGCACGCTGCCTTGATGTTCCTAAACTTCACCTTCTCAACCATCTTCAGGGCATGATCCTAGTGGGCTATCATTTTTCCTATGCACCGTGTCACCATCCTTGATGCTGCCTGCTGCCTGCCCCATAAGAGTGCTGCCAAACACCACCTCATCTCTTTGCTTTAATGCCATCTGACTGGAGGAAAAAACTAGAAGGTATGTCTACTAAACTGTGTTAATTATGGCTGCTAATATGGTGTCCTGAAGATACCACAAAGGTTTGGATTTCCTGCAGAGACCCCACGTTACCTGCCTTGGCAGATACCACAGGAAAAGCTCTGCAGTGCCTGCTGAAGCAGGTACCGCAGGTCTCTGCAGAAAATCCATGGGAAGAGATGGTAGCGATTGGGTGCATAGAGCTGTCAGCAGCTCTGTACCCCAATCGCTGCCATGACCCCCAACTATCTCCCCCCTAAAATTGGGCCTCCCCCCCCCTAATATTATTGGTGCCGTAGTGCTGTATTCTGTGGTACTGACAATAGAAAAAATAAATGTGCGTGCCCCCCTTCAGCACCGATTTCCCCTAGACAGCTGCTGATCCCCATTGGGAGCTGCCCTGTGGATCGGTGCACCCCCCAACCTAAATAATGTCCCAGAAAGATAGTCGAGCTAAGCCCCCTCCCTTCCTTTATACACAATCCCTTACAAAAAAGGGGAGGGTGCTGCCAAGGGGAGGCTCATGGCCCCCAACCTCCCTGAAGCCACCCCCGCACACACCTCTAAAATCCCTGGTGCTTTAGTGAAAGAATGAGGCAGGAGCGATCCTATATGCTCCTGTCCCATCCAGCGGCCTGAACAAAATTGCCACCACCTTCATTACAGCCTCCCATTACAGGGCAGCACCGCAAGATCACTTCCGTCTTTGGTAGGGCCTATGAGAAGGGCAGGAGAGAAGAGCACACATTTATTTTTGTTTCTATTGTCAGTGCAGTGGATCGCAGCATCATGGCATCAAGGCACAGGGAGGCCTGATCAGATGCAGGGCAGAGTCTACATTATAAGGCCTCTCTGCTGCCATCATCAGGCTCAATTTTGGCAGGCACCATGCAAAATTGTTTTTGCATGGGTGCTGGCAATCATGGTCACCCCCACTACCCACCCCAATCCACCCCTATCACGCCCCTGTCATGACCCCTAGGGAGCTGCACCGCACGAAAATCAGATATAATGGAAAATTGCCTGCAATATCTGATGTTTTTCATGGGTTAGCTGCTACTGCGGGACATTAATCCTGTGGTAGCCCTGTGGTAGTAGCTAGTGCACTTTTGTAGATATCTCCCTAGGTGTTCCGCTTAGGTAAGGATTTCCATTTTCCTTCCACTTTTGATACCACTACTATTTCTACTCCTGGATGGAATCTACTACTACTACTAGCACTTATATAGCACCACGCACACAGCACTGTACAGTCAAAAACATACAAGAGACAGTCCCTGCTCGTCAGAGTCATGCTCATCTGAGCTTACAACCTAGTCGCAATAATACAGAGCATTAGGCAATTTGGTGCAAGGCCCAGTATGGTCTTTACAATTCGGTCATGAAAATTGATTGAGGTTAGGTTAGATAAGGATAGAGGTCAGGATCTGAAATGATCTGGAATCCCCAGCATAGGATCAGTGCCCTCCTTTATACTGAGCTGGTAAAGGGGCTGTTTGACCAAATGATGCAGCATGTCGCTGTTCGTAAGATAATCCAACAACTTCCCTCTACTAATGTGATGCCTACAGTAAATGCATTCTTCATGCCTCGGGTCCTCTAAAATGCTTCCACATCTAAGATGGTTTTACGAGACTTTCCCTCTACTTTCTTGAATGGGGGGGGGGGGGGGATGGAGCTGTTCCTGGTGCTGCTGTTGGACCTGGGGCTGGGCATGGAAGAGAGGAAGAAAGGCCAGCGGTATCTTTCCCACTCTCTATTGTTGCCTCTACCTGTGCAGTGCTCTTGACCTTGGTACTGCCAGTATCATGTTTAACCTCCTCACCAGTTAGTACATTAACAACAAACTTTTCAGTACCCTCTTCAGCCAGTACACTTGCAATATCTGATCGTACAGATATTGTTACCCCTCCTTCACGATTCAGGCTCGTAATGACTCATTCAGTGGCTTTTAGCTTCCTGGCTCCTTCTTTATGGAATGCCCTCCCCCTTGATGTACAGCTAGAGAGCCCTGCAAATATATTTAAATTAGGACTCAAAAATTCACTTCTATATAAGCCCTTCAGTGTTGATTACTCATTGGTTTTATAGGTAGTTGGTTCATATCTGGTTACTTCCCTTAGTTCCTTGTGTTTTTCTGCTTCACTGTAGTTTAAATGGTTTGTTGTGCCATTCCCCTCCTCTTTTGTCCAGTTTTCTCCTCTGATTTTTGCAGCCCTGCAAGCCGTCAGGATCCTATTCCCCCTCCTGCTCTCCCCACACGTCCTGAGCAGTAGGACGGGGAGAGCCAGCAGGGGCTGGGAGGGGGCGGGATCTGGGCGGAGAAGGGGCAGGATGTACAGGGCTGATCCCGGTCACGGTCCTGTATGTCCTGCTGGGTCAAAGGGGGTGTATTGCTTATTCCACCTCGAAGGTGGAATAAGCAGCACTAATCTGGCAATTGGGCCCAGCGATCACCCCCTCCCTCGGGGGTGGGGCCAGGTGTGGGGGAGGGTCCCCACTGCCCGATCCAGGCCGCAGCTAGCCAGCCGTAGGTCGGGCGGTGGGGAAGATGAGGGGCCGAGCCATGGCAGCCAGGGGAGCCTGCAGGGAAGACATCCCACAGGCAGGCAAGGGCACGCCAGGCTGTCCTCTGGCCCTATTCTGTGTACCATAGGAACATTTTGTTCCAGCTGTCCAGAATTGGGTCCTAACAGGCCGGTCTTCATCAGGGGCAACCGGACGGCCCGGATGTATACCTCTGGGAATCAGGATCCACATTACTATTACTACTACTTATCATGTCTATAGCGCTACAAGGTGTATGCAGTGTTGTTCATATAGATGTAAGAGACAGTCTCTGCTTATTAGAGTTCACAATCTAATCAAGACAAACGACACAATAAACTGGGGATGAGGGTAAATCTAGGAGAATGGTAAAGCCACACATAGGTGGTGAACAGGAGAATAAGGGGGTCAGGATTACTACTGCTACTTATTATATATACCATCAGATGGCTAATTCTTCATCCTATATGCCTTTAAGTCAAGATCCCACTTTGGAGGTAAAGCAAAATATCCAGATTGTTGTATAAACTGATAAAGACAGAGGGTTTTGACTGAGTGAGAAATATGTTTTCTAAATGAAGACTATCCTTGGGTACTTTATTTATTTAGTATACATTTGTATACCGCTACTTCCAGCAATCAGCAGCGGTTTGATTACAGATTGGAAATTGTCAAATCATGACAGGAAATTTTTGAGGTATAAACACATTGATTAGACAGGAAAGCACAGCACACAGAGAACTATTTTACAGGGAACATGGGCTATGGAGGGTTAAGTGGCTTGCCCAAGACCACAAGGAGCACCTGTGGGACTAGAAACCCCAGTCCTTCTGGCCCAAGGTTGCTGTTCTCTAGTGGGATTTGAACCCCTGACCCTCTGGCCTGAAGTACCTTGCCCCAACCACTAGGCCACTCCTCCACTCCACTTGCCTTCACTTGCCTGTGCATATTACTTCAGAGTCATAAGTTAATGCCCCAGCCCCTTGGATGCTCTGCTGTGTCTGCAGTTTTCAGAGGGGCAGCCATGTTAGTCTAGAGTAGTGAAAATGACAAAGGCAGGTGGCACTTTATAGACTAACCAATTTATTAAGGCATACGTTTTTGAGGGCTAGAGTCCACTTCATCAGATGCAATTGTCCAAAATGGACTTTTATCCTCTTGTCCTCAAAATGGCTCAATAAATTGGTTAGTCTATAGGGTGGTCATCTGCATTCATCATTCTTCTGTTTGCAATGACATTTTCAGGCCAATATTTAAAGCCCTTAGATGGCCAGTCAAAAGGAGGCCTTCCAGCTAAGAGGACAGACCATGATATTCTGCAGATATTATCCGGATAGTGCCATCGAATATCTCACAGACCACCCCAGCACTAGCCGTCTGATGCAGTAGCAGTCCACAAACGGCCTGTCGGCCTGTCCAAATAAGTGCTGGCATGTGTCTGGTTAACACGATATTGAGATGGCGCTTATCCACAGGCCTCATGAAAAGTAGGTCTAACTTGGAATCTGGATAAGTGCCGGCTCAATATTTTCCTAACCAGATACATGTCATCACCTATACACATAGTGCCGCTCAGTTGAGATACTCATCAGCAGCTCGTATTCAGATATAGCCACTGAAAATCCTGCTGAAACTTAAGTGACACGACTGATCACTATGACATTTGAGTATTGTCCTTTTGGATTATCAATCCCTTTGTTGAGTTTTTGTGCATGCAGTTTTAGAGAGACTTTCCCCCCATCCTCCCCAAGAGAAAAAAAAAAACAGAACAAAAAATTCAAAGTTCACTTGGTTTGCCCTTGGGGTATATCAACGTACTTTCTCCACAATTAAAAAGCAAAACCTTTCTGTGTCTTCCGCCAGTTCTCTATATCTCTCAGAAGCCCAGACTCCCTGCTTTTGCATCTTAAAAGAGCAGGAGTGAAACCCATTCACTCCTGCCCCAGCAGCACTGTAATCCAAAAAGGTACTGGTAAGCATTGCCATAATTCAATCTGGTACCTGCTGCTACCTCTGAACTAGTCCTGCTGACCAGTACCATTTTAAATTATGACTCCAGCAGGGCAATCTCCTTCCTCATTTAAATGTACAAACAGATAGTGATAAGCAGAGAGGGAGAATGTGAGAGTTTGGGGATCTGCACAAGAAGGATCTTTAACCAGCTGGAGGGTGGCGATACCGTAAGCCAGGGAACTGAGATGAGGTGAATTTTTATTTCTGCTTGGGGGTCTTACCTTGAGTGGTGAGGGTTCAGATTTGAAACAGAAACAAGATTTAAAAATGAAAAAAAGTCCAACAAAAAGAAATTCAGAACTAAACAGAAATGTTTCCCATGCACGCTCCTAATTTCTGCATGACAAGTTTATGCGAGCAGGAAGGGGTAGTAAGACTTCAGCTTAATCTACTCTCAGACATGAGCAGTTAGCTTAGTCATATAAAATAAAACTGAATTTGTTGTTTAGTCTGAGTAAAGATTGTGTTTTAACTTGTTGTTATGACTAATCTATGGGAAAGATGCAGCTATTCAGCCAGGATCAGGATTATTAGAGGTAGTCATATTAGAATTACTTGTTTCAATCGGTGTAGCAAATGCTCGGGAAATGGAGGAAAAGAGAGTAATGTATCCTAGATGCAGTGGCGTACCAAGGGCAAGGTGGTGGGTGTGGTCGGCCCTGGGTGCTGGCCAGAAAGAGGGTGCAGGATAAATTCCAGGCCCATATGGTGATGGTGCGCACTCAGCAAACGCACTTTCACTTGCCTGCTGGCTTGCCATGCCTCTGCTCCAGGCCTGCTCTTACCTCCAGAAGTCTCTCAATAACAGCCACTCCATGAGACTTCAGCCCAGGAGGAAACAGCAATGTGGAAAGCCAGCAAACAAGTGGAAGTAAGTTTGCCGAGCACGCATATGGGAGCGGGCATCATGGTGGGGGTAGCAGGAGGGCGTCACAGGGGGAAGGACCGCTCCGGGTGTTACATAGGCTAGCTATGACCTTGCGGAGATGTTAAGAACTCTACAGATCAGTCAGGTGGAGGTTATTCTGTCCAAACAGCTGAATCTGTGCTGTAATTCCACTATAATTCTTCCTTTTTCAGGGCTTCAGTGAATTAATTGCAATAGGCTTTTTTGTTACCTTGTCTTTCATTTTTGGTTTATATGAACAACTTGATGGATACAAATAACTTTGGGTGCCCTTTTACAGGATGGTGAGGTGGCCCAGAAAAATTGTAAATAAATAAACATATTTTTTTAGGCAGTTGATGTAAAATTGGTTTTACAAAATCCTTTTCTTTTTTCCTTTTATAAACGGTGACTGATGCACAGAACAATCTCCAGGTGGAAATGGAAGTGAGGGGCAATAATGCATGAACATCAGACAAAAGGAGGAACTTTTGTACTAGGGAAGCATGGATATAGCGGGGGTGATGAAACTGGCAGGCTAAATGGCCCTTGTCTTTTTTTATCTGCCATCACTCAGACCAGCAACTGTGCACTGGCTTACAAGTTCTGCATCTAGGGTAGCAAAATTCTGGCTGCAGCAACGTTCCTGTCCCCCCCCCCCCCAACATGAACCGCCAAACCCACTGCCATCTGGTTCCCTCCAGTTGATCTCTGATTGCTTCCGCCACTCGCTCTGCCCTCTTCCATTGATCTCTGACATCCAATCTGCTCCTTGCAAGACATCAGGGGTCTGGATATGTTGTCAATAGAATGAAGATAGTGCTTGGCCTGAGTTAGTCTGCAGCTCCATACGTAAAAGACTCGTCCTCCATCACAGAAGCCCAGATTTAAGGTACTGCTTCAACATGAACTCTGAGGGGCATGAAGGGGATGCTTTGGTATCTAGTGCCTGAGACAGGAAAACTGAAAATCCATCATTGCCATTATTTCTCTGTGTGTGTCTGTTAAAGGAACTCCACATGGCTAAAAAATGAAATTTTAGGATCTTAGTAAGATTGCAAACTACATTTCATCCAGGTTTTATTTCTTGTTAACATTCTAGTTTTGGGGGTTTTTTTATAACTACTATATGATTGTAATTTTATAAAGGCTACTGTATGTTTTGGGATCTTTATGTGGTATTAATCTAGGATATGAAATCTGTCTTTGAGCTGCAGGACTAATGTAAGGTAAAGCACCTGACCTGGAAGGTCTTATTTTCGGTGATGGTCACATCGGCATTCAGTTATTGAACTCCAGAATGAAAATTCTTGCAAAGCAGCTTATTATTATGCCTAATGAATAATGCACCTGCATTTGACTTCGCAAGCTGTATTATTCATGGAATATATGCCCTTTTTGGTAGTCTGACCCTTATCAAAAAATACCATGAGTCAATTGCTTGGGGTTGAGTGGCACCATTTTGAACCCAGGCGCTGAAGGGACAGGAGCAACTGGTCGGCATCAGATACTGTGTTCAGCCTCGCATAGGCTTTGCACTGTCCAGTTACTCTGGCAGCTCACTCACACCCTCTAATGGACTGGGGAGAAGGGAAATGCATTTGCCCAGCTAATGCTCCTTAACAATCTGGATTTCCAGTCTTGGAAGTAGGAGCTGCCTATTAAACTTTATTTAATTTTTATTTAACATTTAGTTTTATTTAACTGTATTCTATGAATGTGGGATGGAATAGTAGATACAGGAAGGTGCCTTCCCACCCCCCACAGTTGCTGTTATAGATAATAGGCGAATAAGATTATTACAAAAAAATTATCTGATGGCATCTTTTCATTGTGCTGTTAAATAGACAGATTAGATATAGCAGCCTGTCCTACTCCACTGCTATTGACTGTATTGTACAAATAAAATGCATATATACTTCCAAAATTCTGGCTGCAGCAACTTTCCTGTCTCCCCCCCCCCCCCCCCCACCATGGATTGGCAAACCCACTGCCACCTGGGTCCCCTCCAGTTGATCTCATTCCGGCTGCCACCCGCTCTGCCTTCTTCTATTGATCTGACATCCAATCTGCTCCTTGCAGACATCAAGGGTCTGGATATGTTGTGAACAGAATGAAAATAGTGCTTGGCCTGAGTTAGTCTGCAGCTCCATACTTACATCTCGTCCTCCATCACAGAAGCCCAGAGTGGTCTCAGTCATTTTGGTGTCTGGGGGCATGAGCCCAAGGGTTCGTTTCGTTCACACACACAGGCAACCGAACACTAGAGGTCTGAGGGGAAGATGGCATAAGGAGAGAAAAATGGATTCTGAAGTCTGGGGGAAGGGAGTCATACATATAAGCAGTTAGGAAATGGAATTGAGGTCTATCAGTGGAACAGAACCTAAACTAGATGTTGGCAAGAAAAAATGGAATTAATAAGTCATTGGCAGCAATGATTTAAGGTACTGCTTCAACATGAGGTCTACTGAGGGGCATCTAGTGCTTGAGACAGGAAAACTGAAAATCCATCATTGCCATTATTTCTGTGAGTCTGTGTGTTAAAGAAACTCCATATGGCTGATAAGTGATATTTTAGGATCTTAGTAAGATAGCAAACTATATTTCATCCAGGTTTTATTTCTTGTTTATATTCTAGTTTTTCTTTTTTTTTTAATAACTACATTGTGATTGTAATTTTATAAAGGCTATGTTATGGGATATTTATCTGGTATTAATCTAGGAGAAGAAATCTGTCTTTGAGCTACTGGACTAATATAAGGTGAAGCGCCTGACCTGGAAGGTCTTATTTTTTGTGATGGTCACTTCAACATTCAGAGTTATTGAGCTCCAGAACCAAGTGACTGATCTGTCCTATACCAAGTTTTTCAATAATAGGGTGGTTCCACACAAACATCCTAAGTTCCATTCTAAGTTGTTGTCATATTTCTACCTTAACCAATCAAGTGATCTTCCAATATTCTTCCACAGGCCATGTGTACATGAAGGTGATTGTGCCTTGCACACCTTGGATTGCAAAAGAACATTAGACTTCCACATGAAGTGAAAAAAAGCCCTTAGAAGGTCCATCCAGTTTTTTGTTTATTTTGACTCCAACAAACTTGGGATAGCTATACCCAAGAGCACACCTTTTAGTAGAAAGCATATTTATAGGAGTTGTTACTATTTGTAGCATGCAGTTTGCCAAATATAGTACTTTAAATGCAAAACTGCATTATCTGCTCTTAATGCACATTTTTAACACAATGCAAGATAAATAGTGAGAAGCAAAGTATGAAAAATCTTGCAAAGCAGCTTATTATTATGCCTAATGAATAATGCACCTGCATTTGATTTCACAAGCTGCATTATTCATGGAACATATGTCCTTTGTTGGCAGTCTGACCCTTATCGAAAAATACTATGAGCCTACCACTTGCCACCACTTTGAACCCAGGTGCTGAATGGACAGGAGCAACAAGGGATCATTCCTACCCTCAACTAGACATCACAGAGACCCCCGGTAGGTACTGGGGAGGAATTGGGTGTAGGAGTTCTTGTTTGGGGAATCTTATTGAGGAGATTTCACAAATTTTACATTCCCCACATAGTAGATTCCAAATATCATGGAGCAACATATAAGCTCAGAAAGAAGACATCTTGTGGTACAAGTTACGTAGTATACTGCATTTGCTACCCATGTGGATTGATATATGTAGGCAAAATGATCCGGCCTTTTAGAGTAAGGATGAATGAACATTGTAAAACACGAGAAGCACCAATAGTGGAACACTGTTTAGAACAGGGCCACAAATTTGAAGAGCTACGGTGTTTCTGTATAGATCAGATTCTCACAGGTAAAAATGGGAAATCAAGAGAACAGGTTTTATTGATCTGTGAACAAAGGTGGATCTATAACCTGCAATCTGTAACCCCGAGGAGATTGGGGAGTCTGTGTTTGAAGTATGCAGTTTGAAATAACAATGAACAAACAAAGACCGCGTGGCTTTAATTAACCGTAGATAGATCACGGAACAATCAACGGCTAAGCATTATGAGAGAGATGAAGAGATACAATGACGAAAAGTGCACAGGTGAATGAAATAGCCTATTTAGTGGTACATTTAAATCTTGAAGATCAATACTAGTCCGTATGTGCGGAGTTGTTAGGAAGCCGACAGGCTCGGAGAAAGAAAGACAAACAAGACGCTGGCAGCACACAAAATATAATTACAATTGAGGTAATCCTTAAATAAAAATTATGAATAAATGTTTCATCATACATTGCAAAGTAGATCGATAGTATATTTAGAAAATTTGTAAAGACATGATTAACCAATAAGATTTTTATCTGTTTCACCACAGATGCTTAAAAAAAGAAAAAAAGCCCTGAAGAAACTCAACGTAGTGAAACGCAGATAAGGCGCTGAGGCATGGCGTCAGGGAAATCGTATAGAACATAAAAGTTAAGCACTTTTTTATGTTTAAAATACTTTTGGATATAAAGGTTACATTGAAAGCTACAGATAAGGAAGGTCATTGATGCGAAATGACACACAACATATAGACAAGATAAAAGTCTTTAGTTTAGTGTCTATAAGAGTCTGAGACCTCCTTTTCTTTAAATAATTTGAATATATCCAACGAAGAAAAGACTTAGAGAATTAATTATTTTCATGGTGATTGAAGTACTTTAAAATCACAATCTTAGAGATACAAATAGAGTGTGGACTATTATAAGACAGACAAGCATTGTGAATGCAGCTAACACCACCTATTCAGGTGACATTAGCTGCACCCACGCTGGCTGCAAATCTGGCAGACCATGCACTGTTGAGACTCGTGGCAACTGCACATTGCAGACACACTCACTCTCCACCCTAATCCCACACACTCCTGTAGATAACACATGTTCAGCAAATAGTGCAGAAAATCACAGAGTTATCTGCAGTTGCCTCGCGTCAGCTGCTACCACAGCCAGATAATGTGCGCTATCTGCGCATTAGCAGCTAACGCAGTTTAGTAAACATGCTCCTTTACCTTAATGTCCGTCTTCTTTCTGAGTTTTTAATATTTGTCTCTGCTGCTTTTTTCCACCCACCAAGCCCCCTTGACTACCTTACCTTAAAGCACTTTCTTAAAGCTATCCCACGCTATTTGCTGTCCAACTTCTCCTTTATCATCTATTCTAAAATGATCGGGCCCGGTATTCAGTGCCAGTGGCTAGTGCTCCTACAACAGCTAGCCAATGGCATTGGATCTTAGATCTGGATATTCAATACTGGGGGCCATTCCCGGCCACCAGCACTGAATATATGGGTCGGCCTCAGAACCTGGAAGCTAACAGGGCAGGGGCAATATTCTCGCCACTCTCTGGTTAGCTTCTGAGAGAAAAGTAAGGGCAGCCTTTGCTGTGCCTTACTTTTACCTTGTGCCACTAACTAAGCAGCGGCTCAATATCACCACTACCCAATTAGCGATGGGTGCTGCCCTGGAACGCCCCATACTAACTGGGCAGCATCAGGGTGTGCAGCCCTGGCACCGGCGGATACTCAGTGGCGCTAACCATGTTAGTGTTGCTGAATATCCCACTGAGCGGCATTTATATGATTTGCAGGTCTGCAAACCATGTAAGTGCCTTTGATTTTTAGGCCCATCCTGTATTGAATTGTTGACTTCCCTTTTGACCCTGTGTTTAGCAGCATAAGAACATCTGATTATTTCCCAATGTTGTTTTTGATATTGTGGACAGACATGAATACCTTTACCAGTGAAAGGCAACGCATCCAATCTTATTTTTTTAAATCAAAAGAAATAGTTCTATGTTCTGCAGAGCCAGCTGACAGGCAGACGGTCTCTCACCAGCTTGTGCTGGGAAAGGTAAAGCACTGAAAATTCACTGGGTAATATTCCTGGTTATTTATCTAATAGGGAATTCTCTTACACTGTGAAGTTCGCTGTTTCGTCTATGTAACATGATCGACTAATTGCACTTAACACACGTATACATACAAAACATTTGATACATCTTCTTGGTATTTTGTCTTCTTTTCTAAATGAACTGGAAGCGACACACCAACTTTTTTTTAAAACCAAGTGGAACAATGTGTAGTAACTGATGGCAGGTTAAAGAGAAGCGGCCTCTCCAGTCTTAGTTGTATTCCTCTCCAGTTCTTTATCCTTTTTTCCAGATGAGGCTATAAACTCCCACATTTAAAATACCACCAGCTCCCCCTTCTCCATGTCTTCTCAGTCTTGTTCTCTCTGTTGCATTCTGTACCTGTCCCAAGCAGGATGATTGATATTAGGGTTATAACCATGATTACTGTATGCAGAAGGCCCCTAGTCATTTGAACGTCCAGTGCTATTGTACTACTTCTGACAGGGTTATAACCATGGACATTTAGGAGCCTTTTTTACTAACGTGCAGTATATTTTCCCATTTACTGCACATTAAGAGTAACTCTCAGGGGTGTGGCGAGCATGTCCCCTACAGTTATTGCAATGAAAAGTCCCTCATCACACTTTAAGTTCATTTGCGATTAGCATGGGTGCACAAAACCACCTATTGAGGTGGTGTTCAGTGCACCTGCGCTAATTGCTACATTGACAGTTAGCATGCACTAACTGTGATGTGCGGCCCATGCCCTCTCTCTGCACATAACCAATTCAGTCCCCTCCCTCTGTGCGATGAGCAGTTGATGCAGGCATTATTGTGATCTGTCATGCTAACACGATAACAGTTACTGCATGCTAAAACATAGAAACATGATGGCAGAAAAAGACCACATGGCCCTTCCATATCAACTACAATAGTCCCCGTTTTACCTTTATAGATCCTCTGTGTTTGTCCCATGCTTTCTTGAATTCAGATACTGTTCTCGACTCTATTACTTCCACGCATCTACCACTCTTTCCGTAAAGAAATATTTCCACATATTACTCATGAGTAATATTATCCTTTCACCCCTCACAGCAGAGCTCGCTTTCAATCAAGAGACTCTCCTGTGCATTTATGCCACATCTCAATCATAGCTCTTCTATCCTGCCTTTCCTCTAAAGTATACATATCTTTAAGTCTGTCCTCATATATTTTATAACGAAGACCACTATCCATTTTAGTAGCTACCCTCTGCAGACTCTAACCTGTTTATATCCTTTTAAAAGTGTGGTCTCAAGAACTGCACACAGTAATCCAAATCCAGAGATTTATACAGAGGCACTATCACCTCCTGTTTTCTGCTGGCCATTCCTCTCCCTATGCACCCAAGCATTCTTCTGGCTTTCACTGTCACCTTTTCTACCTCTTCAGCTTCTTTAAGATCATCAGACACAATCACGCCCAGGTCCTGCTCTTCTTTAGTCGACAGAAGTACTTCATCCCCTACATTGTACCGCTCCCTTGGATTTTTGCAGCCCAAATGCATGACCATGCATTTTTTAGCATTAAATCTCAGCTGACAAGTTCTAGACCATTCTTCGAGCATAGCTGGATCCCTCCTCATGTTATCTACTCCCGCCATGATCGACACCGACTCGACGGCACTTAACAACAACAACAGTGCACTTTAGTAAAATGGTCATATTGCTGCTGTTAATGTTATAAAAAATGGCTGCTTCATTGCAGGTGGTCCCACCCTTCTTTGAAGCCCTTTGTAGCCATATCATGAACATTAGAATGGTTGAGATATAATAGATTACCAAGTTTGAAGCTTGTCTGCAAGAAATAGCTTTGATTTAATCTTCAAGCACAAACCATGAAATATGCGCATCCCAAGATGAAAATACTTCAAAAACTTTGCCCATTTCTTGACCACAGAGGCTTTAGAACTGTATGCCAGTCAATAATAACACCCCACCTTGATTAATGAAATTTCATATATCAATGGCTACCCAAACACACACTGAATCCTCTACAACTGGCTATAAACACAGCTGCCTCTACATTTGACCACATAACAACTATCCTAAAACAAGCTGACCAAGGGAGATTCCAAGATGGCTGCACGCAGCCCCTGAGTGTAGCCCACAAATTTTCAAATGGGAAAGCGTAAGGCAAAATCAGCTATTCAACCCCCAGATAGCCAGTTACCTTACACTGTTGTGCCTAAAGGGCCTTTGGATGCTTATTTCCTCATCGTGAGCCGCCACAGTTGACTGTCTTGGGAGAAGTGTTAACCCAGTTGTGGGAACGCTGGAGCGGGGAGACTTGGCATCTTCCTCAGGGATAGATCTCATCCCTCGTGATCCATAGCATCCTCCAAGGTTGGTGGTTCCTGTCGTATAGTCCAAGGAGCCGCAGTCTCTCTGGAGCCTGTGCTGGCGGTCCAGCTGATTCATGGGGGCAGGCCTCAGGTGGTGACGCAGGGAGCAATGACTCCTCACAGGAACATTACGTCGGCAGTGTCCCCTCACAGTTGGAAAGGTTGCGAGGAGCTACAGAGCTGGAGAGTGAGCAGGAGAGAATGGCAGAGCTGGAGAGTTCTTTTGCTGGGATATTGATGGAAACTTTTTTTATGCGCCCAGAAAAGATCACACTCGAGACTATTTGGGGCACCATTAAACAGTTTGGCAAGGGACTTTTTCCACGAGTGCAGACGTTGGCTGCCCAATTTCAAATTATGCAAGACCAGTGTGCTATTAATACCTCAGAGATCTCTAAAGGGTTTGTACGAGTTGAACAAGTGGAGCACTGTATGGAATCTGTGGTTAAAGATATAACTTTTGTTAAGGTCAGACTGGAGCATTTGGAATATGTCTCCAGGATGGCAAATATCTATTTGATTAATTTTCCTAAATCCCAGTTAATATCACCTTGGGGAAATGTTTAGATCTTATTTGGCAGAAGTGTTGGCTGTTCCGTCAGAGATATTTCCATCACTTATTAAAATAAAGGCTACCTTTGTTATGGAGTGGCCTGGTCCCCAGCAGTTTGAAGAACTGAATGTATCTGCGATATTGGAAAGTTCTTCTGTTGACAATGTTATACTTGCTATATGTTTGGTCCAGTTCGCTGTCTTCAGACAGGGATTGGTTTTTACTGATGTTCTTTAAGAAAAGGAACATTCGGTTCCGATGTTATCTTGTTTGGGCATTTCCTGACCTGGCTCGGGAGACCCAATGCCGAAGGAGGGAAACATAGAAAAATGATGACAGAAAAAGACCACATGGCCTTTCTAGTCTGTCCTTCTATATCAACAACTACAGCAACTGAATCTCCCAGCTGTGTGCTTTGTTTTTTTCTCAAGTATCTATGCAAATGTTTAATGAAATATATGTCTAACTCCTATATTTTTCTGCATCCTTCCTAGCTTTTGTCTTTCTTAAATGCCCATCCAGTTCCCAATTCTCCTAGTGTAGAACCTACACTGCCGTGAAGTTTACTGCTATCAGCGTGGGGCTGTTGCAAATGTGGTTCAGATAAGTGCAAACAACTCTTTGCATTGTCTTATCTATGACTGTGGGGAGTTTGTTTACAAGGACATTTAACCGAAGAATTTTTCACACTCAGTTCCACAGAAGGTTTCATTATTGGTGGTTGTGTAGAGGCACAAAGTGGTGTGCTTTTTCTCACATAAATGAAAAAATGGTTCTATGAATCAGGAGCCAAATTATTGATTAAAACGGAAGAAAAGCTGCGCGAGGGGGACACCCCTCAAGGCTGGTCTTCCAACATATAATTTAAAGTTTTGCTCAGAAAGTTCAGAAAACTGCTAAAAACCCATCGGTTTGCACAACACTTCACCAATGTCACTTAACCATTATAAAACTACCACAAATGGTATCCACCAGCTTGTAAATAGTTCACTTTCCCCATGTTTACCTAATGTTTTTGTACAAACTTCAAGTTCTATGTACACCCAGTTTGAATTGTTCCATAAACACCGCTTTGACCCAGTGAAAAGCGGTATAGAAATCCAGCTAAATAAATAAATGAAACATACCTGTTTATAGAATACCTTGGAACAAACACCTAAAGAACACAACCTAATCGGTAATCCCTTACATACAACTGTCTCCCCACAGTTCTCTCTTTGTCTCTAGTTATGCAAGCTGTATAGTTGTTTAACCCACCTTACCCTATCCCTGTTCAATATAATTTCTCTGGTTTCCAAGTTCATGTTATCTATAACCATTGTGATGTAAACCATTGTGATGTAATGATAAAACGGTATGAAAACTTGTTAAATAAATTAATTAAATAAATGAATATTAGAATTTTGTATATAGCTAATTAGATACAATAGACTAGATTTAAAGACTAGTTTTTAGTACTGTGATAATGAATAAATACAAATACAATACAACATAATGAAAAAAACAGCAAATCAATTTGTTTGAGTAATTTTGAAATGGTGTCTCTTTGATCCAAGACCAAAGAAATAGCATGAAACCTTATCCAGTCCTTTAAGCTAAAGTTACAGAATTTCTAGTTTGCAAAACATTTTTCAGAAAGCTTTGGGCGATATCTACACTATTTTTTTGTGCCATCAAGTCAGTGCTAATTCTGTGTTTTCTTGGCAATGTATCACCAGAAGTAGAGTGGCGGACCTTTTCTTCTGAGGGAATAGAGGGTAAAGTGACTTGCTGAAGGTATGCTGGTGGGAATTGAATCCTTGATCTTCTGGTTGCTAGGCAATTATTCTAACCACTAGGCTACTCCTCCACTCCAACATGAGTTTAAAACTGTACAAGTACACTGATTTTCAGACTTTTTGCACTATTTTTGTTGTACCTTTGCAGAGTTGTTAAATCTGTCTTAATACATGCAAAGTCACGGTGATGCCAAACATAGGGTTTTCTTTACTAAGCCCCCATGCTAGTAGAGCAGTTTGAGCCACATTACTAGTGTAAGACACTGTGCTAGATGCAGGGGAACAGGGACAGCTGTCCCCTTGAATTTAGCACAGTAGGCTAGAGCTTGCTGCATTAATACTGCCACGGAGAGCAATTACCACCATCCATTGTGCGCTGGTGGTAGTTGCTCGTAAGCGTAAGCTTTCAAAGCCCAAGTTAGCAGCACCATGGTGGGAAAGCCCACACCCCACCCAGATGCATACATACTCCCTGGGTAGCACGAGTTTTCTAGCGCAGGGCCCTGTGCTACCTTGTAGCATGGTGTCAAAAACACGGGCTAACCCTGCACTACCCATGTAGCACGCTTTAGTAAACATGTCCCATATTGAACTAGCCGAGCTTTCAAGAAAGGCTATGAAGCAGAGAATTTCTAAAAGTAAAGAATTAATTGCCTGTTAATCTACATTTAATAGCAAGTGAGCTCATGGAAGAAGGACAGTGAGAAGGGGGCTGGTGGCTTGCGTGATCAGATGGATTACTGATGGAGCTTTGCTGGATCAGATAAGTTACATATATAAGGAAATGTTTGAGTCCTGATGCAGAATAATGTGTTACCCATTCGAAACACAACAGTCGTATTTGGCAATAAAGCACAGTTACTCACCTGTAACAGGTGTTCTCCAGAGACAGCAGGAATCAGTCCTCACATATGGGTGACGTCCCCCCAACTTTCAAAGAAATCCTTTGGGAGATGCCACCACACACGCGTGGTCCTCTTCAAGCCCAAGGGTGCCATCTTGCTCAGTCAAATGACATAGCTAAAAGATGGTAAAAATAAAAGATGGTAAGGAAGCAACTCCAAGGGGAGGAAGGAAGGTTGTGAGGACTGAATCCTGATGTCCCCGGAGAACACCTGTTACAGGTGAATAAGGAGAAAATCAGTCCTCACATATGGGACTCCCCAGCTACAGGTTACAGAGAAACCTGCAGCAAAAACACAGACTCCCTCATGGGGAGACATGAGCAGCAGCAAATAAGTCCGTATCCACAGACCACAGTAGGGCCCCTGTGTCCGATGAAACGAGCACTCCAGTAGCCTGAACATAGAAGGGTCAGAGGGTACCTAAACCCCAAAAAGGTTACAGAGCACAGCCTGGCCAAATGCAATGTCCCGTCGGGACTCTCTTTCCAGGCAGTAATGGGCTGCGAAGGTATGAACTGAAGACCAGGTGGCGGCCCGGCAGATGTCCACCATCAGGACAGAGCGCAAGTTTTCCACTGAAGCCGCCATGGCCCTGACATGGCCTTGCAGCGGGAGCCCCGCCTGCTCATATGCAAGGGCTATACAGTCCGTCGCTCAGGTGGACAGTGTACATTTGATCACTGCCTCTCCCAGCCTACTTGAGTCATAGGAGATGAAAAGCTGAGTATCCTTGCGGTGGCCCTGAGTGCATTGGATATAGAAGGATGAAGCCCTCTTACAGTCCAAGGTGTGAAGAACTGTCTCTGCCCTACTGGAGTGAGGTCTCGGAAAGAAGGTAGGGAGTACTACTTCCTGGTTGAGATGGAAGGATGATACTACCTTCGGAAGAAACTTGGGGTGCGTGCAAAATACCACTCTGTTCTTGTAAAACCTGGTATAAAGTGCCTCCACCACTAAGGCCTGAAGCTCGTTAACTCTACGAGCGGAGGTGAGTGCAACCAGGAATGCCACTTTCCAAGAAAGATAGCAGAGGTGGCAAGTAGCCAGAGGCTTAAAGGGTGGGCGAGTGAGCTGCCCCAACATCACATTGAAGTCCCATTCTGTTGCTGAAGGGTGAACCGGGGGCTTCGATAAGAGCAGACCCCTAAGAAAACGGGTCACCAACAGTTGAATCGAGAGGGGCTTGCCATCCACCGGGTGGTAGTGTGCCACCAGGGCACTAAGGTGCACCTGGACGGAGTTAGACTTGAGCCCAGATTGTGAGAGATGGAGAAGGTACTGCAATACCAGCCCAACCAGGCAGGAGAACGGGTTAGCCCCATGTTCAGCACACCAGGCCGAAAACCTGCTCCATTTGAGGGCATAAGCTTTCCTAGTAGAGGCCTTGTGAGAGGCCAGCAAGATCTCCTCTACCTCACCTGAGAGGTTGAAAGGGGCTAGGGTCACCCTTTCAGCAGCCACACTGTCAGTGACAAGGACCTTGGGTTGGGTGCAGGAAAGAGCTCCCTTCCTGAGATAGGTGTCCCAGAAAGATCCCCAATGGAATGGGGGTTTCCACCGTTAAGCAGAGGAGCAGCGGGAACCATGGTTGCCTGGGCCACCGAAGGGCTGTCAGGATGAGCAAGGCCCTGTCGTGGAGGGTCCTGAACCAAGTTTTGGAAATCAGTGGCGTGGGAGGGAAGGCATGCATGAGGCCTCCTGGCCATGATACAAGGAACGCGTCTGCTGCCACCCTGGAGGAGTGGGCCTGCTGAGAACAAAAGAGGGGCAACTGGAAGTTGTCCAGGCTGGCGAACAAGTCCGTCATGGGCTTCCCCCAGATCTAGAAGAGCCGACCGGCCACCCTGGGTTTCAGCTGTCACTCGTGCGGCTGGAGGGCTCTGCTCAGCCTGTCGGCCAGCAGGTTGTTCTGGCCTGGTAGGTATACTGCCCGCAAGAGGATACTCTGTTGGACTGCATACGAACAGAGAACCACTGCCTCCTGATAGAGGGCATGAGACCCCGTGCCCCTCTGTTCGTTGACACAGAACATCGCCAACTGGTTGCCGGTCTAGACCAGCACCGGCTGGTGATGCAGGCGGTGGCAAAAAGATTGCAGGGCTAATTATATCGTCCACAGCTCCAGGAGGTCAATCTGCTGGGTGCTCTCATCCAGTGTCCAGCTGCCTGGGTGCAGAGCTCCTCACAGTGGGCTCCCCAGCTGAGCAGGGAGGCATCAGTGGTGAGACCCTGGAGGTGCTCGGGGCATGAAAAGGCATGCCCGCTTCGAGATACTGGAGAGACTGCCACCAGACCAGAGAGTCCGCCAGTTGGTGGGTTACCGAGATTCTGTCTCGGAGGCGCCCCGTGGCTTGAGACCACTGGTCTTGGAGACATCACTGTGCCAGTCTCATGTGGAGGTGAGTGTCTGGGGTGATGTGGACCGTGGAGGCCATGTGTCCGAGAAGGTGTAGGAGAAGTTGAGCGGGCACTGAGGGACAGTGCTGTATGTCCTGTGCCAGAATCCTGACACGGTCGACCCGATCCCTGGGCAGGAAGGCCTTTGACTAGAGGGTGTCCAGCTTTGCCCCGATGAACTCCAGACATTGAGTCGGGAGAAGATGAGACTTGGGGTAGTTTATGACAAAGCCCAAGTGTTGCAGAATCTGGATGGTGCGTGCAGTGGCCTCTTGTTCCTCTGAGGCCATGCCTCCCTTTATTATTTATTTATTTTATTTATTTATTTAACAGTTTTTATATACCGCCCTTATCCAAGGCGGTTTACATCAAACAACACCACAATTACAGGGAATTGTTTTATATTAAACGGGGAATATAACTTGGCGTTAAATAAGAGACAGATAATATAGGGGGTATGAACTATTTACATGTAGAGATGGATGTCGTTTTATGGGGGGGGAATTGTTGAGCCAGTCGTCCAGGTAGGGGAAGACAAAGAGCCCTGGAGATGGAGGAAGGCTGCCACGACTGCCAGGCATTTTGTGAAGACCCTTTTGTGATAGTGCCCGCCCCCAACTATGAACCACAAGTACTGCTTATGGTTGGGGTGGATGAGGATGTGGGTATAGGCATCCTTGAGGTCTACGGAGCATAGCCAATCTCCCTGCTGAGGTAGGACAGCAATGTTCCAAGGGAGAGTATCTTGAACTTCTCCCTCACCAGGAATTTGTTGAGGTTGTGCAGGTCAAGGTTGGGCCTTAGGCCCCCTGTTCTCTTTGGGACGAGGAAGTACCTGGAGTAGAACCCCTTGACCTTGAGATGGTGGGGCACCAGTTCCACCACTTTGTCTATGAGAAGACCTGCCAATTCCTTCAGACGAAAGTGCTGGTGAAGGGGAGACCTGATGGGCTCTCCCAGGAAGTAAGGGCGAGGTGTCTGCATTAGGTGGAGGAGGTAACCCTCCCTGACACCCGTAGTGCCCACGAGTCGGTGGTGATGGTCAACCACCTCTACACATAGAAGACCTGACGCCCCCCTTTGGACTGCTGACCTCCTTGGGGTAGAGAGGCTATGCTCAAGGAGTGAAAAACTCCCCCCTGGCTGGGCCAGAGCCGGTTCCTGCGGTATGGGAGCCTTCTGCTTACGGGGGTCATGCCCATGTCCCTTGGCCTGCTGACCCTGTTGGGGAGCTGGGGAGGCCTGAAAAGATGGGTAGTTTCTGTAAGCAGCCCCTTTCCTCAGGTAGAATGGATTTTTACCTGAGCTATTCCATCGGGGAGTAGCAGCGGTCTTTTTAGAGAGACTCATCCTTGTCATGAACTCAGTCTCCAGCTCAGCAGCGTTGTCGGTCATGGGTTTGCCAAAGAGGTTCTCTCCTTGGCATAGGACATCGACCAATTTTTCCTGAACCCACTGCTTGAGGTAGGACGACTGTAGCCAAGCATAGCATCATGCACGGATGCCCACCACTGCTACTCGAGTAGGCTGCCCAAGACCTAAACTTGGAGCACTCAAGGACGGCCTTGGCCAGGTTCTTGAACCGCTGCAGGGGTTCCTTGGAGAGACCAGCTGAGAACCCGGCGAGTTCCTTCACCAGGTCTCTCAAGTACATGCCCAAATAGGCCTGGATGTGAACAATGAGCATTGAGCCCTGGCAACACTTTCTGCCGAGGGCATCCAAGGTGCGGGCCTCCCTGCTGAGGGGCACCGAAGAGTGCATCTTCTGCTCTTCAGCTGACCCATGGCCGACTCCACCACCATGGAGTTATGTGGCAGTTGTGATTTCTGCAAGCCCGGGCTCCGGCAGACTCGATACATCGAGTCGAACCGCTTGCTCACCACCGGCATCTACGCCAGTGACTCGCACATACAGAGCATCAGCCATTCCAGGATGGGGGTGATGGGCACCCTTAGCAATTCCCTCAGAGGGGCCTCGTACTGGAGGATTTACAACTCTGGAATTTGCTACTGGAGGATGTAGTAAAAGCTTGTTAGCATATCTAGGTTTAAAAAAGGTTTGGACAAGTTTCTGGAGGAAAGATCCATAAACCATTATTGAAGGGAACCCAGAATATACACTCCTTGACCCAATACAAGCATTGTGGAACCTGTGTCTTTTGGGGAAACTGCTAGGTACTTGTGACCTAGATTGGCCACTGTTGGAAACAGGATACTGGGCTTGATGGACCTTGGTATGACCCATTATGGCATATCTTATGTTCTTATGTTTTTATCCACCCGAGGATCCTCCTCTGACTGTGTGGGTAATGCCAGGGCCTTAGACATGTCCTTGACAAAATCAAGGAAGCCCATATCCTTGGGCAAGGACCGCCTTCGAGGCTCTGAGATAGGATAGTCAGAGGGGACATTGCGGCGGCGACGGGTATCAGGAGATGCTCATCTTCCATCTCCCATTTGGAGTAGTCCATCGAGGACTCATAGGAGGGCTGCTCCATGGGCCTCAGGGGGCCCGAAGCTCCGCAGCCGGTGCCCGGCATACTGGCCAGAGATGACCACGGTCCTGTTGAGTGGGAGTCAGATTGAGACCTTGGCCGAGGATCAACTCGAGTCCAAAGGACCTCGGGGAACAGCTCGGCCTCCGGGGATGTCTTTGACGTCGAGGACCCGGTGGTTGGGGCGGAGGAACTGGTCATGCCGGACAACAGCACCCACTACTTGTCTATGAAGGCAGACAAACTGAGTTCCAGGGCCGCCATTCTAGACTCCAAACCAGAAGGCTCTGCAGCTTTCAGCACAGGCACCGAGGGACTCGGGCCCAGTGCCAGCTCCCCCGAAAGGGAATCCTTAACGAGGATGGTGTCTGGGGACTGAGGCCGGTCCGAAGTCGAATCCTTCCAGGGGACCTTTGCAGGCCATTCCTTCTCCAAAGACCTGGATGGGCGTCTTGGACTGCAGGACCTGGCTCGGGGGGTATCTGGCCAGTCGGATCCATTCAAGGATGCCGCCTTCGAGAATTTTTTCTTCCTCCTGGGTTCCCTCGAGGGAGACCCCCTTTCTGAAGACCCATGGTGAGGCTTGGGATTGGAAGGGTCCACCCGAGGCGTCGAGGCTTCAGATGAGGCCCTGGCCTTCGGAGGCATTGGGGACTCGGGGAAAAATTTATTGTGCTGCTGCTGGCAGCTCTTGAGGGCTTTGCTGGACATTCTCTTGCAAAGACCTCATGCTGCTGGGTCATAGTCTGGTCCGAGGCAGCAGAGACAACAGTTGTGTGTGTCGGTCAAGGACATAATTTTTGAGCACCGATCACACTCCTTAAAGCCACTGGTAGCCATAGGGGAAAAAAGTACCCCTGCGATGTTGAAGACCCGCTGGGCTGCCAGTTGGAAAAAAGGCATGAAGACGCCAAAGAAGAAAACTACAGAATAACCCCAAACTCGACACCAAGGCAATGAAGTCGGGTGGCGGGAAGATTACCGGTGCGATATCGGAGACGAGTATGAAACTCAGAGAGAAAAATCAACTTTTTTCAGGGACAAGCCAGATGAGCATCTGAAGGGCTCCATGGAAAAAAGAAGACTGGGCAAGATGGCGCCCTTGGGTTGGAAGGGGACCATGCATGCGTGGTGACATCTCCCAAAGGCTTTCTTTGAAAACTGGGGGGATACTTCCGCGAGGGCTCCGTCGCTGCTGACATCACCCATATATGAAGACTGACTTCCTACTTGTTCCCGGAGAATGATTATTTCCTATAAAAAAAATGTTTTAAAGATATTTTTGCTTTTTGGGCACTTAACCACTTTTTTGAATAAAAGAGCAAAAAGGACTTAAATGCTAGAAGTAGTTTATTGATGGCAACTTTGAATAAAAACGTCCAACACACAGTACTTGCTAATTTTATGAAAGAGCATTTATATAGTACGGAGTTAGGGATGGTCACTGTAGTGGAATAGTTACTCTTACACAGAGCCAATTGAAGATTATATATGTTAATCTACATCAGCATTGTACCATTCAAAAGAGAACAAGGCTTAGAATTTGCAGCATATGATCTTGAGTCTGAATTTCCAGTGCCAGCAGAATTCTGGAACAGGCCCTGAGTTTATATTTAAATGGAATGCTGAAGATCACTTATCTGCTACCTTTAGTCTTTTGTTCTATTGTGTTATCAATGTGTGCTTTTAAGTCAATATTTTTACATTTTCACTGACCCATCCAGACACCACAAACACACAACAGGAAAGCGCATGACAATTTTCAGTAGTTTTATTGAAAAACACCTCTTTTGTTTCAGAAATAAATAAAAATATAAGGCAGTGAAATTCACAATTTGCAGTTAAAAATATAAAAGCAGCAATTCTATATCCATAGTCTTGCGAATTATTTCCAACTGCTTTTGAGAACAAAGAAACACTATATTCTGCAAACAACAATCCATACTAAATATACAACACAAACATGCAATTGCACCTCTGCAGGATTGACTGCAATTTGGCATAAATGTTGATGTGTCTACAAATGGAGATTTAAGTTAATATAAAACTGTATCTAAATGACACAGTGCTTTCTCTTATATTATTTAAGGTTTGTGGTTGTTAAAAGATTTATAAGAGCATTATATTCCCTATAAAGTATAACTGAGCATAGGAGAGTAAGATAAATAATAGCTATGAAATAGAAGGAATTCGGGGTTTAATAAAACAATACGTAGCTTCTGATTTGCATGAACTTGCCAAACACCCTTTAGAAAGGAATAGAATCCTACCATAAGGACAGTTGCTTAAGCAATGAGCCCCTAGAAAATCCTCAGCAGCTTTGGTTTCTGTAAAGTTTGTCTTCTCGACACATAATGCTGCACCTCTATAAATGAATGCACACTTTAAAAAGTTTAAAAAGCCTCTGTAAGCAAAAGCATTTTACAAGCTGCATCAAGCAAAAACAAAAGCATCTGTGGCCTGTACGTTATAATGACATTGGCTGCCTTTGCCACCTATACAAAGCACTCCAACCTACCATAAGTCTACTTCTCCTCTGTCTTCTATGCATCTTCTTATACCACTATAGCCAGACAATAATCTTTTATGATTCCACTTTTGAGTTTCTTGGTAATGATCTTCTCCATCGCATGTGTTCCGCATATTCTGGTACGTCCATTCCATAGTCCTCAAATTCATCTTCCGGCCTTCCTGTCTCGATGGGCACTACAGGTATGTAGGGATCACTTTCAGGCTGATAAGGTCCACTTTCAGGCTCATATGGTTCTGGTTGAAAATAGTTGTCCGATTGAACATTACAGTTACCATAAATTATGCACAAGGAAAATTAATTTGTATATATATATATATATATATATATATATATATATCAGCCAAAAGTTAATTTCAGATCACAGAAATTAAATTTAAGATTCAATGCATCAATATTGCTCTCTATGAAATTCTGGCAGCCATTGAATATATAATGTCAAGCCACTGTTCAGCAAATGATTGGCCATCAATAATAAGGGCAAACAGATATGAAACCAACTAAGCCTGATAGCTACAAAACACAGGGAAGGATGGGGACATATTTGTTAAATGACTAGCTAGCACCACCAGTGAAATTTTACATATAATATTTGGAAGCTGTTCCTGGGATATGAGCTGTGGTAGAGGTGCACCACTGAATCAAGCAAGCCAGAAGAAAAATAGTTATATAAACATTTTGGGTTGACCTCTGCAGTTACAGAAACAACCCAAAAGAATTACACACACAAAAAGACATATACCCAGAACCCGAAATGTCTATAACAAGCAACAGACTAGTAGAATCCACAAAGAGGTCAAGAGAGGTTATTCTAGCAAAGAGCAAGCAGCAGGCTTTAATGCAGAAGATTATGGTAAAAAAAATGTTAACTGATTTTAGTGGACACAATCCCATACACATCATTTACAAGCCACAATTAGTTTATTATTTACACAAATCATTTCAATTGTACCGGGTTAAATCTCTCCCACCCACCCACCCCCCTCCGACTCCCCAGAACTGTGTTACCTCTGATGGTTAGTAGTTTTATAAGCCTCTTTCACAATTAAGGCTTCTCTATTTTTTTATTTTATTGATTGTTTTGATTACTGAAATGCAACAGGCGTTTATAAGACGGCATCGCTGTCCTCTTCCCCATTCAAGAATGTTGTTAGTACCAACAGTCTCCCCTTATGATGCCAATTGAGTTCATTAACCGCATCCATGGTGAAATTTCCATACAGACTCATTTCATAATTAGCACGTGCGCAAACATCTCAGAAACAGGATTTTCACGTATTCAAACGGTAAGCAGCACTGACGACTTAGAAAATTTGTTAGCCGGAACCTGAAACAGGTCAAATATGATGTTAGTTGTTTGAAAGTAAACTTGTTTTACAAAACTATATTTTCTTCCACTCTACATTGACCTCAATTAGAATTTACAATCCAATTGGTTTCAAGGAACTCACATGACCTAATGGACAACTTGCTATTTTCCTCAGAGTATCTTGTTTCCACAGTACTGGGCAATACATTAATCCCATTGAATGATAATTATTTACAGTATTTGGAGAAAAAGAAGTGAACAAAGAAGGAGTTTTGTTTTTCTTTTATTGTGTTCTTTTGTATTATAATTTATACGGCACACAAATCTGAAGATTTTCATACAGAAGTCAATAATTTAACATCTATGGGTTCACATTTTCTCCAAATACTGTAAACAATTTTTGCTCAACAGGCAGAGCAGGGAATGATTTCCTCCATTTTTGCTTTTTATTGCAAAGATCAAACTAAAAAAAAAAAAGAATCTTTATAACTTTTGAAGGAATAGGATTTGAGGAGCAGGGGGGGAAAGCCATTCAAAACTCAATTCAAAACAGACAGATTTAAGAATGGCCAACGTTTAGAAGAAAACAACAGCTTCTGGGGTGAGAATGTGACTACCACAAGATGGTAAGAATGAGGAAACTGTATCTGTTAATTACCCTTGAATGCTCCTGTTAATCATAATTTCATCCCTGTGCAAATGTAATTGTTTAACAGACGTATCTATTATTTTATCTGGATATTTATAACCTGCACTAAAGGAATATTAAAATTGTTCCATAATATCACTGCAAATACAAATATGTCTGTCAGTATGTAAGATCCAAGCCATGAGTACCATTTACATGTATCCTTGTATTGTGTACAACCATATCAAGAACCACTAGCCTGTTTTAGACTGTAGACTGCTACAAGTAAAGCAAATCATAAAAGTGCATATATTGATTTCCTTTCAGACAGGAAAAAGTCTCGGGAGACTCAATGTTCTTGTATTGCAATGGCCCACAATTCTTCCACATGGTGACTGATCTTGTCCCATCCAATGCCCAGCACTAATCATAGCTCCTGCAAAGATTCAAATCCATGGGGCTGCAAATAATTGAATACAAAGCTGCCAAGTTACCCAGATCCAGGAGGGAGTCCTGGATTTCTGACAACCCTATTCTGATGCATTATGGGATCTTCAGTATTGATTTCAATGAGTAGAATTGGGAACTACAAATACCATACTGCTTTGAGGTGTAAGTTCAAAACCAGGATTGATCAAAAAGTCTCCCTCATGGAAATGGATAGCTTGGTAGCTCTGTGAACATTTCTAGTCCGCTATACTCAAATTCTGAAAGTTTTATTTCTTGGGAGATGTTTAAAAAAAACCCTATGTATATTAGCACATTTATTTTCAAGAAAAATATTGGTATTTTTCAAATTCCCTGAAAACTTATATAACCTATGTCTTGGCAACAATGGAGAAACAGTAAAGAAGAAATGTAGTTATAAACTCAAACTTTACAATAAATACATTTGTGTTACAGTAGATTGGTTTCTAAAATAAAGGGATATAGTTACTAAAGTGCACTAGGGTGTTGCAAGTATCACACTTTGGGGGCCCCAGCATATACCGCACTGATTTGGATCCTAACATGCGCCAGCAAGATTGACGGCAAATTCATGCTGTCAATGCGCATGCAAACCATGATATGCACTCTGCTCCTACCCCGCCTGTTTCCCTTCCTGTTGCGATCTGTGCAGATAGTGTGGAATTAACCTTGTGCTGTTTAATGTGAGTGTGGTTATTGTGGACCATTAGCACGTTCCTAAGTCTCATACTTCTAAGAGGTATGTTTACTAAACCGTCTTAATGTAGCAGCGACGACATTATCGCATGATATGTAATGTTATCGCGCGATAACTCAACATTATCGCGCGATAACGTCTCCGGTGGTGTAAAGGCACACAGAGGGCGGAGAGAAGGGGGTCAATGGGTGGGGGATGGGCGGGAAGAGGTGCCTGCTACACTAACGCCGGCATCTGAAGACTAGAAAATTAGTGCCAGTGAAAACCTGGCATTAGAGGCACATTTGCAGGAGAGAGAAACCATTTCAGTCAGCAATATAGAGCAAAGGAATGGAGACCCAGAAAAGTGATAGTAGTGATACATGTGCAGCAACCAAAGATGCAAACACCATATAAAATGACCAGAACCATAAGTGAAATCCGAAACACCAAGCTGGCCAAGAGAAACAATATTGAAGAAGGGTACTCAACACCACCTATAAAGAATAAAAGGAGGATCGCAATTCAGGAAGGGTCGTCACATTCCCCCTACAAAGTGAATGTTCCAACACTGAAATAGTGTTGACGAGGGTGTTCTGTGGTGTCTATTGGGCAGCTTGCTTTTGTGGCAATCACATGTGCAGCAACAGCAGAGTGGCCACGTAGGAAAGGGCACTATGGTGATGGTGGAAATGGGGTACAGGGGGCTGCAGGCGGCACATGCAGTGGGCCAGCTGGGGCTCAGTGCAGACTAGGCAGATGCCTAGGTGGCACAAAGGAATGCAGAAACTGAAAAGCAGCAAGACAGCAACTGACCAGGGTCCAACATGGCCACGAGTGTGTGTCCCACAGTGTCCCAGGGGACAGTACCCAACAGGTACCCTCAAGGGCACATAACATTGGCAGGCTGTGCCGGGGGGAAGTGCGGATGTCCATGTAGGCACGCCTACCCCAGATCCCACACCATAGGCAGCCGCCTAGCGGCACACTGGATGGCATAGGACTGCGCACCACCGGCATAAGGGCATGTCAGCATGGTGGTGGAGGGGTGCTGATGGTGGAGGGGGCAGTGGCAGCTGCCCACAGCAGAGCAAGGCCAAGCTCTGTTTAGGTGGGTGGCGTGCAGTGCAACAGATAAGGTCTGTCTGAAGAACAGTCATGGGTTCCCCAGGGAACAGCCTGCCTCTGTGGTAACAGTTTGGTGCAGTACACACAGCCAGTGTGCTCAAAGGCAGAAGGTCATAGGTTCAAATCCCAGCTAAGGCTCCTGCAGACCATCTCCCAATATTTTACCCTACAGAGCACATACTCCATAAACATGTCCACTTCCTAGAGCAGAGGTTCCGAACTCCAGTCCTGGAGGGGCAAACACCATTCAGATTGTCAGGATATCCCTAATAAATATGCATGAGATACATTTACATGCACTGCCCCCATTGTATGCAAATGTATCCATGCATATTCATTAGGGACAGCCAGGAAACCGGAATCGTGTTTGGCCCACCAGGACCAGAGTCTGGAACCTCTGCCCCAGAGCATCAGCCAACAGAGGCACAAACACCCACACCCACGGCCTCCACTATCCAAAGCCTCATGGAGAGCAGACTGTTGGGCCCTGCGTGGAGCAGCAGCTACCACTACTTGCACCTGTATACCTTAGCAATGCCGTCATAGACATGGAAACACATTCCATATATATATCAAAAAGTTGCCATGCTTAATGTCAGATGACATATCCAAAGTTAAACCAATTTGTTAAAAGAGATTCATCATAGCAACCTTTCTGATATATGTGGAGTGTGCTTCAAGATATGTTTACGACAGTGGTTACCACCCCGGAGAGTGACCCTAACAATATTGCGTTCCTTCGCACTGCCTGCACTGTGCCCAGGACTGGTGTGGTGGCCAGGGCTGGCAACCACCTCTATCTTTGCATAATGCAGAAATAGGTGTGGGAGTGTGTATTGGGTCAAGGTACTTCAGGCCGGAAGGTCGGGGGTTCAAATCCCACTAGAGGACAGCAACCTTGGGCCGGAAGGACTGGGGTTTCTAGTCCCACAGGTGCTCCTTGTGGTCTTGGGCAAGCCACTTAACCCTCCATAGCCCATGTTCCCTGTAAAATAGTTATCTCCAAGTTATAATGCCCTGTTCAATGTAATTTCAGTTTGTTCAATGTAAACCGCACTGATGCAGAATAGCGCGGTATATAAGAGAATGTAAATAAAATAAAATAATAATAAAAATAATATATCTATCCAGTGTTTTGTGGCTGCGTACATGTTACTGAGCCCACAATGTTTGCACAGTTTCCAGCGTTAGCCTGCAATGTGCATAAGAGGGGCAAGGTATTGTGGGTATGTCCCGGACAGGGTGGTCTGGGCAGGATGCATCGGCACAGGGCATAGGGCAATGGCTGGGATATTGTAGTGCGTGACCACCACCTGCAAGGACAATGTGGCCACAGCATGCCATGCTGGGAGGTCACTCTCACTCTGACTGAGCAGTGACCATGGCATGTCTAGGTTCCCACATAGTGCTATACAGTGTTTTTGTCAAGTGATATTTGTGGGTTCCTGTTTCTCGGGCCCAATCACTGACATACCTGCTTGGTGTTTGTGCCAAATCCCACGTTTGGGTGCACATTGTTCCTCTAGGAACATGCACTATGTATTTGCTAGCAGACTGTCTGCAGTTAGCATGTGTATGGCCGCAACACCTTGCAGGGTGCAGCAGGTGCACACTGACTACCCTCTGCTGGTGAATGTCAGATCATAGTGGGGGGCAGCTCAGCTGACCAGGCACACTACCTGTCTGCCAGTGGCCCTATCCCAACTACAGATCTGCATCAACTGTCTGTTTGCCAGCAGGACTGGGGTTGCTGGTCCCACAGTCCATCATCATGTACCTCTACTGCCCCCATTGCAAATGGTGAGGGTGTGGGTCTGTTGGGGGCAGATCATGTCCCCCACCCTGACCCAAAGGGGGGCGGTTTGCTACATCCATCATCGTCATGTGTGACATGATACACCCCTGCTCCTGAAACATGTGACCATGGCAAGCACACTGGATATGCACTATGTTGGGTCACAATGGTCCACAAGGACCAGACATGACTAGCAAATACAAATAGACACAGAAAACTCCTAAGGGTGTCTGCAATGAATACCTGTCACACACTGGCACTGACAGAGACCTGCAGCAAAGACTACCTCACCCAACTCGGGTATTGCGGACCTGGTGCTGGCCACCCCACCTCACCCTCAGGGTGAGCACGGAACACACACAATGGCATGGCCTGTAGGTACGCTGTGCCAGTAACACGCACAGTCATTCCCCCCTACCAAGCTGACGTGCTGTAGAGGTGCATACCCCATCTGGTGAGCAGATGTAGATTGCAGTTCTGCATGTGAATTGCATTATGGGTACTGTTGGTTCTATCCTATCCTGGTAAAAACAGCAGACAGTTTGTTTGGTGACTTGCACTCTTTCTGTAGCCAGCCATTGGTATGATAAATCCCATATTGGTGTAGCACAATGGTTACTACAATGACCCCAGTGGCAGAGATCATGGATTCAATTCCTCTCTGTTCCCCTTTTTTTATGCCTATCCTACACAACTACATTCCATTCCTGTAACAGTCATATCTGTGCAGATCTGTGCTGCTGGCACATTATACCCTCATCACAGTTGCCAACCATCCTTCTGTCCGTCTATGTGTGTGTGTGCCAGCTGTGTGGCGACCTGCCCTACTGTGCAGGCTGCTACCTCATGTCCTGCAGTGGTACACATTTCTGCATTGCGTCTCTTTATGCTTGCCTCTCCTGTGTCTGCTCTGCATGGCACTACCACTCCTTTGTCCCCCTGTCATTGCACTTATCCTGCCACCTCTACCTCCTCCGGTGGACAGGTATTCGCATCCTCTGCCACACACTGTCATTGTTGCACTTTACAGCACCATCACCCTGTGCATCGGTACAGCTGCCCCTGATATGTTTGTCCACTTTACCAGCTTCCACATGGGCTGCACGCAGATTTGGCAGGTCCATCAGCTCCGACATCTACTTCCTTCCATCACTTGTTCATTGCCTTTCCTTGGTGCTCTGTGCAGTGTTAGGGTTACATCTGTGTTTGGCCCATACAGTTCATGCTTGTGACCTTGGGGCACCTTACTGCTCTTGGGCACCATAGCTTGTGTCACCTTAGCCTCCTTGGGGCATCTTTAGCGGCACCTTAGGTTCGGCCAGCTTATGGGGCACCTTATATGCTGCCTTGGAGGGTGCCAACCTTTCGTGCTGCCCTCTGGGGCACATTATGACCCACATTGCATGACGTGGTGCTTTATGATGTGCATTATGGTGTGCCCTTAAAGGTGCATTAGGTTGCGAAACTGGGGTGAGGCTTCTTTTGGCTGACAGTACAGATTGTTGGGATGTGTCTGACTGTTACAAGCAGCAAAAGGAACTGCCACAGACAGCTTTTCTAACTGAGCCCACTGAGGGATTGAACTCATGACCACTGTATCAGCAGCCACTGTCTTCACCAGTGTGCTATGCCTCTCTTGCTTTGATCATAGGTCACCGTGCGAAGTTAAGGTTAACACGCGATAACGTGCCATGGCTCCCTCTATCATGCGATAACGGACAAGGCTCCCTCTATCGCACGAAAACCAGCCATTGCTACCTTAACGCCGGAACGCCCACTACCTTATATGGCATTCGTCACGTTAACATTGCAACTAGTGCTGGTAACATTAAGACAGTTTAGTAAACATACCCCTAAGTATTGATTCCCTCCAGGAATTATTTTTTATAGCAAAATCTGTAACTGGTTTAAAAAATACATGTCCCCAGGAAAAAAAGTGTAAAAATCTATACTCTTTGGGGATTATTTTAGAAACCTTATTCGTGATTTACATATGTAAATACAACCACTTACATCCATGTGTAAAAGGCCATTTTAAAAAGGGCCCAATTTACATATGGATGTCTTCATCATGTTTGTTTTGCATGTGGAGTAGCCGGTGTGGCACCACAATCTATACATGTATCCTCAATTTCATGTAGGGGATGCACGTGCACGACTAAAATTATCCACATCCAGATTTACATCTGCTCCCTGACTTGAATAGGGAAAAAAGTTCTCTTTCTGCCCTTCTCTTTTCAGGAGGGATTAAGGAATATATCCCCCTTCATCCCCAGTATTTACATCCTTCTCTTAATTGCAATGAGGGAAAGATAGAGGCCTCTGTAGTGAATTAGTAGCATCTATCCATCTAGATGTGCAAAATGGCAGATACTCATGCAAGTGCTGACATGTACACGTGCTAGTGGTAACGTGTAAGTTGCTTGGTTTCTGCTGTCGATTTTTCCTATATGTGTCTTTCTAGAATGGGTCCTACCACTGCAGGTGGATGCCCATCCCCATGTGTTTCTCTGCTTCCTCCTGGTTCATCTCCATTGACTGCCGGTATGACAGCGAGGATTGTTCAAACTGTTCGTAACCATGTTTCAGGTCCTATATGACTCTTGCCTGGGATACTTGTGGGCCCTCCTATTTTGGAATGATCCTTCCTGATCTTTGAGGTCTTCCCAGGAATGGCTGAAAGATGTGCCAGGGTTGGAGGAAGTACACAAAATGTCTAGTCGCGAAAGGGCCTTTAGGGTGGTGGCGAGTGAGCAGTGGAATGTTCTGCTGCTATAGTTCCACACCCAGACAAATTTGCTGGCCTTTCAGAAGGCTTTGAAAATATGGTTGCTTTCACGGGCTGAGGCACGCTGATGTGGCATTGGGAAGTAGAGGGGATTTTGTGTAGTTGATTACCTTGTATGTGACAACTTTTTGTACACCCTTTTGAATGACATACTGTCAGAAAGGTGGTATAAACGTTTGTAAATAAATAAGTAAAACACATGTCCATGGTGAGGGTTAGAGAGGTGTCAATTTTACATTGGATTACATGTTCCCACCCTTTCCTCTAAAGATAGATTTAGAGACATTTTTACTTGGAGGTCACTGCCACCACATTAATAGTCTTTTTAAAATGTGTCTTTTTATTGAACTAGAATTTGAAGATCTATATAAAATGTATGCAAAATATTAATACATTGACAACCTACCTGGGTATCCTTGGCCGTTGTATGGAATGCTTCCACACATGGATGAATCACAATAACCAGGTGGACCAGGAGGACCCCTAATACCAGGGCTCCCAGGGCGACCAGGTGATCCAGGAGACCCCATTGGACCTGTAGAACCTGGCGGGCCAGTTCTAGATTCACCTGGCGGTCCTAATTAATAATTAAAAAGCAAAGAGGATTGATGAACTTTTAATAATTGTAGGATCTCTTCCGGTATAACAACTGGTGCATCTACTGTCTAGACAATATTTCAGAATATGTTAAGCACATGTTTCCATTGAATTGCTATACATATTGTCAATGAAAATACCAAAGTGAATCAAATGAATGATTTTGTTTCTTCAGTCATGTCTCATCAAGTGCTATTCTAGATGTTAGGGTGTTTTTTCAGGGAAATTGATCTGGCAATATTTGTACCAGGCTACTGACATCCATGAATCCTTTAATTTGTTTCCATTCCTTATAAGATAAGAGATTCTCAAGGGAAACTAGTGCATTAGACAAGCATACTGGATCAAAATTATAACACAGGAATCCATAATTTTGCTAGCCTGAAGCCCCAGGACAGATGAGGTAATGTTTTTCTTGGCATGAGTTATACTATGGTTAAAAGAAATGTAATTCCTTAACCAACTGGCGCTAAAGTTTGTTGCAGGCTTCTTGCAGACCTCATAATGAAAAAATCATGTTTCAACTAGTAAATTAAAGACAGAAATAACTAATCATCTATATTTTGCTGCCAAAACATCAATGAACACTGAACAAAATGCACATGATAAGAAAAATACAACAAAGGACGTATTATATTTTCTGTCTGAAAATGAAATTTCTAGCATTCTAGCCATGAGACCTATCAGGCACTGTTGCTAATAATCAAAATCCACTCATCAAAGAAGGGAATTCAAAGGATTACTACTTGAAACATTTTTAAATTAGCATTTTCCTAGAGCAATAACCCACAATATAACAAGATATACCAAAACAGTTGCCCCATTTGTTTTTTTTACATAGAGCATCTGACTGAAGTTGTGGACAGTTGTTTGGTAGTGGAGTCCACCACAATGGGAACTACTGCTTAAGCAAACAACCACAATCGTTGGGGAGATGTTGACAACATAGAGCGAGCCATATGATTTAAATGTTATTTCTATATTGATTTACTATTTTCACTTGATTTCATGCTGTTAATACTGTGAAGCCAAAATCTCCAAAGTACTTTCTGTTTTTTTCAAGATAGCCTTAAGCAGAGTCTTGCTGGCAGATTTGTTACGCCATTTCACAACTGTCCGTTAAAGACAATCTATAAGTTTGATATGGGTGTTATCACGCCATACTAGAATCAGTTTGCATTTGAACAATGAGAAAATGGGACACCTCATGTCACTGGGGTATATTTATATACATTTTAACGAGCTGTGGCTTACCATATCTTTCAGCTATAGAGCTGCTGTGTTAAAATGGCCTGTGAACATTTATGTATTTATTTATATAAAGTTGTTTATATACTGCCTTTCTACTATTCAAGGAGGTTTACATAGAACCAACAATGTAACAGTGCATGAACGACTGTTTTACAGAGAAATAGAACATTCCGAATATACAACTAGTGTAACATTCAAAGAGTTATGATCAACAAATGGCAATAACAACTATAAACAGAGGGGGAGCAATACTGAGGAATAAAGCAAATTATGGATCATAAAGTATGCGTAATCTGGGGGTATGAATAGAGCTTCTGGAACTTGTAGAAGGTAATGTATGATACATGATCGCAGCCATTTTGGGGAGCTGCTATAAGGGAGCAGGAGAGGAGAGGACTGCTCCTGCCCCTTGTGGCTACTAGACCATCATGAAGTATGGTAAGGGCTTGTGGGGGCTGGGGTTAGTCTGAAATTTGAGTCGGGAAGGGGAGGGAAGGGTTAGGGGGCCCAAATGACTAGCTGGGCATTTAACATGATAAGGAGGTGCACCAATTCCCTCTTCCCTGGACAGTTCCCAATGGGGATTGGGCACTGTCTGGGGGCATCAGTGCTGAAGGTGGGGAAGGCCATCATATTTATAATGTCAGTGCCATGGATCTATACATCCATGGAACCAATAATGCTGACTAGTCAGGGGGAGCCCGATCTGAACTTAGGGGTGATCAACTCCTGTCTTTGCAGCTTCCAGTGCTTGACATGTCATTATCTGCAGCTGTGATAGGGACAATTTTGTTAGCCATTGTGCAGAAAGTTTTTGTGTGATGGCTGCAAAATATCGGCCTGCATATTCCGCACTTCAAACTCACCACCTCCCGACTACAAAGTGTAAAACACAGATTAAACTGAAAAGTGGCTGCGATATCTGATTTCACCCGTTAGCCCCTCCCACTGCCATATTAGCCCTGTGGTAGCAACTAACGCCTTTTAGTTAAACATGCCCCCAGATCTTACAGTGATTGATAACGTGTGTATGCCATGTTTCTTTGCCTAACAGCACATCAGAGTTTTCTTACTCCCTTGGATGAGTGGAGATCAGAAAGGGTCATCAGAACCTCTATTTGATCATGCAAGGGGATAGGAAAGGTAACCTAAGACCATAGGGAGATTTCATTGTCACTAGCAAAGGTAGGCTTTGGACACTGAGAGCTCTTCTTTGCTTACTCAGGGAGGGTCAATCATTTCAGCAGGGACATATGCCTACTGACAGGCTGACAGTTTGCATTTCCTGGCCAAATAATACAAAGTCTCCCAGGACCAATATGGCTATTAGAAATATGCAGTCAAAGTGAAGACATACCTGGTGGCCCACTCAAACCTCTTGGACCTTGTGATCCAACACCGGAGTTGCCTCTCTCTCCCTTCTCTCCTGGTAATCCTGGTAAAAACAATTGTGGACAAAAAATGTAAAAGGCTACAAGGGAACTATTTCATTTCATTTCATTTTATTATCAATGAGTTGACCAGTTGGAATTATATTTATGTTATATTTTTTATTATTTAGTTTGTACTGTGAACCACAGAGATCTTATAGGATCCTTGGTTATATAAGGTTTAAATAAATATATATTCAGTTGTGCAAGCAAAAAGCCTATGTGTAATGGAAAAGACTTACATAAATGTAGCGCTTGTTTGAATAGAAGGTTAGGAGTGTAGCATTACACAAAGATGGAGAACTAAACTGATTCCATTACTTACAACTTGCTGTATCTAATGCCTCTGTGCTCAGACCTAGAACTTGTTTTCTGAAGCAAGCATACTGAAATATTAGCAATTATACTACAGCATATTTCATGGTGGTTAGAACAGTAGACTGTGAACCAGGAAAGCCAGAATTCAAATCCTGCTTTTCCCACTGATGTGCCTTGTGATTTTGGGGAACATGGGGGAGAGCGTGCCTGTACTATCACTCAATTATAAAAATACTCCCCTATCTGCAAAGCAGGTGAGTACATTTTATCCCAACACTTTGTACTAATATTCAAAGTAAAAATACATGTGTACTTTCACTTTCAAATTTTCCTAAGAAAATGTACCCACATACGTGGACTTTTTTTTCTGCAGACACTTTACAAATGATAAAAAAATCATACATACTTTTGAAAATACAAAAGTCAACGTTTGTTCAGGTCTGATGCAAGGGCCTGAGATACTGTACGTGAACCATCAGCCTTGTGCTCCTCATCAATTAACTGTCAGGCCCCTAGTTACCCTCCCTCAGATGCTGTTAATTAAACTTAGCAATTCTGATCACCTCAACATCGCCTTTTCCACTGGACATCATACCTCTAATTATGACACTTTAATAAGAGCAGTTTTCAAAAGCGATGTCTGCAAAGAGTGCAATTACTGCACACTGTTGATGCTTGAGGAAACTGCATGTTGCAGACATGCTCATGCTCCGCTCAAAGCCCGCCCTCTCACGCGGTTAACGTGCGGTCTGCCGATAGCGCAGAAAATCACTGCGCTATCTGCATTTGCCCCATGTTAGCTGTTAATGTAGTCTGCTTGGCAAACACAGTAATAGCTAAGGTGGCTTAGTAAACCGACCTCCAAGGCTCTAAGTTATCGCGACTCCTCAGGACTTACAGTTTTGTCCTGAATGCTGCTGTTCTTTACCACTGCAGAAGCTTCTGTCCTAAAACTATCTGTTCTCATCCTGGGCACAGAAAAGGTCACCACAGTGCAGGTAAAAGTGCATGTTGTTACATCATGCATTTACTTTAACTGGCATACAGAGTGGGCAATTTTTAGACAGTTGATTTAAGCAGGTAAAATGCTTTTTACCCATGGAAATCACTTTGAAATTACTCTTGGGTAAATAATACAATATTTCAAACTTTTGCAAGCAAGTTGGCTTCTAGACATTTTTCACGTTTTTGCCCCATCTTTACTTGAGCTCAGGAGGGTTGATTCACCCTCAGCTATTCTGCCTCAAGGAGGCTACCATAGGCAAATATTGGGTTTTCCAAAATGATCTACTTTTGTAAAAGGGGATATGCTATGTGGCATAGCTGCAAACTCTAAAAAGGCTATTTGCCAAATAAAGATATGCAAACTGAAGGAGAAGGAGCAAGTCTACGCGCTCTGTTAGTAGGCCCCACTCCACCTCCACTCCTGCCCCATAGATGTTCTCTAACCCAAACATATAGACTACTGAATGGAGTGAACAAAATTTGGCATTTTAGATGCTTACTGGACCTTGTGCCTACTCAGCTTGAACCTCTGAGAAAGGCGTGAGCTAAACCCGATACTCTTTCCCTTTCCCTAAAATTTGCTTAATGCTTAAGGGATAATGCTGAAATGGTTCCCAAGCAGCATAGCAACTTAGTTTTGTTGAGAATCAGACTGAAATGTGTCTGGCCATGGAGTTAACATACACTAGCATGCACATATTTGAGGCCTATTTTATATAGTGAAGGATAGGTGTCCTTTACTGTATAAAACAGGGGAATAAATGATGTAAAAAATTGCATCCAAAGCACTTATGGCGGGTGTAAATACCCACGCCTAGATTTTGTACTGTTTTATAACTTATGTTTGTAAATTTCAGCTCTGCTTATACTCCCCCCAAACTCCACCCCTATGCACACTCACACTGAAAGTGTACATGATCAGTCTTAAGTGCATACTTACAAAATACCAACCAGTTAAAGAACGCACCTAAAATCCTATTTGCGCGCATTAGTCCTTATGAAAATATTGACTTATGTGCCTAAATGACATGTATCTTTACGTGGCTCCCTTATAAAAAAAATTACCCCCTAAAAGCTTTCTCTACTGTGAAAAGTTTGTTTTCAATGTTTGATAGTAGCCTCATAAAATGTATACCTCAATGACTTCCAACTTGTTTATCCAAACTTAAGTCTCTTTTTCCATCTACCCCTGTCCTCTGCTTGTTCTATATACTATTGACAGGTTATATGGTACCTGCATCTGACTGACTCCTATTTTCATTTCAGTTCATTTGTTATTTGTGTTCCACCTGACCAAATAAAAATCCTATCTGTGTTTAGTGCTAAGTAATCCTAATCACTTTAATGGGCAGATTGGATGAGCAATTTGGTCTTTATCTGCTATCAAGTACTTTGCTACCATGAAAGGCACTGATGGGATCTTTTTTGGTTTCTTATACCTCAGCAAGAATATTGGAATTACCTGTCCGGACAAAGTGAAGGCCAAGCCAAGAGTGACTTACATTTCTTATTGGGATTTTAGATTTAGCTCATACTCTTTTTCAATGGTAGCTCAAGGTGAGTTACATTCAGGTACTGTGGGTGTTTCCGTGTCCCTGGAGGGCTTACAATCTAAGGATCCCTTTACTAAACACTGCTAACAGGTCAAAGTGCATTTTAGCAATGGATAACTGCCCATAGCGACTGCTAACACACAGGCGTGCCAGTGACCAGCCACTGAAATGCATGGTAATCGGCCATCATCTGTTAGGCAGGTAATGGGCAGATTAGGGATAAAGTGTTGGCATGGAGAGTACATTGCCACCAGTGTGAGGCAATTTCCATGCACTCAGTATCAAAGTGGCAATTAGCAAGGGTGAACCTGATGATATCTCTATGGGTATCATTAGATGCATCCACTTTAACTGTGCTGCATATTAATATACATATTCGAATGTTAATGGATGGGAACATGCTAATCACACCCCTGATTGTTAACACAGAGGCGTTGCACTTACTGTGGTTTAAAGAGCACATTAATGCAAAATCTTAAGGGGATTTAGTAAAAGTGCCCCTAAGTTTGTACCTGAGGCAATGGAGGGCTAAGTGACTTGTCCAAGGAGCAGTAGTGGGATTTGAACTTAGTTTCCCTAGTTGTCAGCCTGCTGATCTAAACATTAGGTTATCCACATTACAGGATACCTTTAATTGTTTTGAGAATGATACATAATTTGTTATCCTTTGCTTCCTTTCTAATGGACTTTGACATATATATGTTTTTTACCCACCTCTTTCACCAGGTGGCCCTTGAAGACCAGGTGACCCTGGGAATCCAGATCTTCCACCAGGTCCAGGTTCTCCTCTTTGTCCTGGGCTGCCTGGAGGTCCAGGTGGACCAGAAGGCCCAGGTTGGTTGCGGTTTGAGTAGTAATCATTTGGAATTTGGTTCAGCATTTGGTTAAACCTACTCATTTGGCCTGTAAATATAAAATAAGTCAATTAAGAACAAGAATAAAAGCTTTAGATAGGCAGGAGAAAAACAACTATTTTTAATATATCTTGGCATAAGTAAAATCAGAATATGAAAAAAAAAACTAAAACGAATACTATACTTGAATTCTGAGAAATGCATCTATTTTAAAAATATGTTTGTGATGTTTTCTAGGAGATAATACTTGAAAAGTAAAACCTATGTCTATGAACTTTACAGACCCCAGAAGACCAAGAACTTATAAAGGCAAATGCGTAGAGAGTTAAAGGTGACATTTTACTTATCACTTATCCTTGAGTCCTGCTAGACCAGTCCAGACAAGTGGGTCATGTAAATACTGAAGGGATCTCTGGTAGCTCTGATTGGTGGAGACAAAGAACCAATGAAAAGCCCAGATTTCAGTGATATCACTCCTATGTCTCTATTCACCTCAGCTACCAGAGGTCCCTTCAGTATTTATCCCAACGCATATGGGAGAAACATGGCAAACCTCACAGAATCTCAATTGTGGGCAACAATGAGTAACCAACAGTAGAGAACTATGTACAGGAAAGCATAAGGAAAAGGCTGTCAAAGATGAACCTGCAGAGCCAAGTATAAAAAGCATTGCAGACCCAAATATGGAGTGGAGGAGTGGCCTAGTGGTTGGGGCAAGGTACTTCAGGTCAGGGGTTCAAATCCCACTAGAGGACAGCAACCTTGGGCTGGAAGGACTGGGGTTTCTAGTCCCACAGGTGCTCCTTGTGGTCTTGGGCAAGCCACTTAACCCTCCATAGCCCATGTTCCCTGTAAAATAGTTATCTCCAAGTTATAATGCCCTGTTTCAATGTAATTTCAGTTTGTTCAATGTAAACTGCACTCATGCAGAATAGCACAGTATATAAGAGAATGTAATAAATAAAATAATAAAGGTACCACAGCAGAAGAACAGTTTCAGAGGCAAGCCCTGGACTGGTCTAGCAGGACTCAAGGAAAGGAAATTAACAGGTAAGTAAACTGTCACCTTCCATATTGTCCTGCTAGACCAGTCCAGATAAGTGGGATGTACCAAAGCTACAACTTCACTGGGCAGGAAGAAGGCACAGCAGCTCACAAAACCCTTGAGTCAAAGGTTATGCCTGCCCACGTGTGGACATTGAAGTAGTAATGCTTGACAAAAGTGGAAAGTGATGCCCATGTTGCTGAAGACAAATGTCTATAGGGGCTATCGAGATCTGCTCTGCCCATGAAGATGCTTGTGCTCGGGTAGAATGGGCACGCAAACCTTCTGGAACCAGCTGGTTCCAGAACAGATATTCTGATGCAATGGTCTCCTTAATCCAGCACCCCAATGTTGACTTGGCTGCTGTTCACCCTTACACAGGTCTGCAAACAGCACAAAAAGATGCTCAGACATACAAAAGTAATTTGTAACCTCCAGGTACCAGAGGAGTGCCATCTAGATATCCACCAGGCAAGGATCCTTATCCTTCCTCCGACACTGCCCTTTTGGGAAGAAGGGCAGGCAGATCACCTGGTTTACGTGAAAGGGAGAAAGCACCTTAAGCAATCAGGAAAGCACAGGCTGAATGGAAATGGCTTCCTTCAAAATGGACAGATAAGGATCTTGGCAAGACAGAGACTGCAGTTCAGAAATCCATCTTGCAGAACAAATCACGACCAAGAAGACCGTCTTGAGCATCACATCCTTTAAGGTAGATTCAATGATTCAAATGGTGCCATCATCAGAGCCCTGAGCACCAGACACAAATTACAGGAAGGGATCACAGATGGGAGGGGAGGACACAGACATTGATCCCACAGGAGAAAGCAAGACATCCAGGTGCAAGGCTAGAGACTTGTCTAGCACCGGACCCTGGAAAAAGGCCAGAGCTGCCACATGAATTTTCAGGGAACTAAGGGAAAGGCCCTTCTCTAGGCCATCCCATAGAAAGGCCAACAGGGAGGACACCTTGGCCACCTCAGGAGCCAACTGCTGTGTGCTGCACCAGGATCAAAGAGGCACCATATCCGTACATATGCTAGCTTAATAGACCAACTCTGTGCATAGAGCAGAGTAGAGACCACTACTGGCGAGTAACCCTTACACATTAGCCATTTCATTTCAAGAGCCATGCCATAAGCGGAAAGGAGCCGGGTCCTCCAGGATGATCAGTCCCTGCTGCAATAGACCCTGAGACAGAGACAACTGAAGAGGAGGCACCCTCGGGAGCCACATCAGGTCTCTGAACCATGATCTCCTCGACCAATCCGACACCACCAGAACAATCCTGCCCAGGTGGCATGCTATACACCGAATCACATGCCACACCAGGGGCTATGGAAGAAATACATACAGCCGTCACTGATTTGGCCAAGGCTGGGCCAGGGCATCGATGCCCTTGGACCCTGTCTCCATGTGGTGACTGAAGAAGTGGCAAACTTTAGCATTGGAGCAGGCCGCCATCATATCCATTCTGCGATGACCTCATCAGCGCAGAATCAACTGAAATGCCTCCTGGCTCAACTCCCACTCTACAGGATCCACAGAGTGCTGGCTGAGGAAATCCTCTTCCACACTGTCCACCCCAGCAATGTGCTGGGCCGACAAGTTAGGAGGTTCTTCTCCACCCAGGCAAACAGAAGAGCCATCTCCAGATCTACCCCGGTGTTCCTCATGCCGCCTTACCAATACCGTCTCCCTGTGGTTCAAATGGCCCTGTGCCATATGACCTTGGCAATGGGCTCCCCAGCCCAAGAGACTGGAATCCATCATCAGCAGGATCCAGGAGAAATTGTCCAGTGGTACACCCTTCCTCATATGACAGGGCTGCCACCACCACTGCAGGCTGGCCTTCACCATCAATGGCAGCAGAAGCCTGTGCGAGAACTCCTGAGAACTCGGGGACCACTGGAGTGCTCACATGTGAGATTGTGCCCATGGCACCATCTCTATGGTCACTGCCATCAATCGGAGGAGCTGAAGATAATCCCAGAATCTGGGAGCCTGCTGTGCATAGAACAGCGTCAGGCAATCTAACAGTCTTTTGACTTTCTTCTCTGGCAGGAAAACTCTGCCTACTCAAGTGTCAAAATGTGCTCCCAGAAACTTCAGGGACTGGGAATGTAATAGCTGGCTCTTTCCCTGATTGATCACCCAGCTGAGGCTTTCCACAAAGGATCAGAATGAACCATTTTTTTGGCACCACAAAACAAATGAATTATCTGCCCTCGATCCTCTCGTCCAGGGTGATGGGCACCATTGCCTTCAGGCGTAGCAACTTGTCCAAGGTGGTCCACACAGCGGCATTTTGATTGCAGCCCTACAAGGGGAAATGACAAAATCATCCAGAACTGGCTCTTTGCATTCCAAGACATAGTCTAACTCAATGATGTCTAGCACCCAATGATCCTTAGTAACCTGAGTCCATGTCTGAAAGGAAAGGTAAAGCCTGCCTTCTACAGAGGAACCAGGGAATAGGCCCCCAAACCTTCACTGCACAGCACTGGAGGATCCTCTTCTAGATGGGACCGAGTCCCTGGGCCCACATGCTCCACGAAAGGGCTGAGAATGAGCCCGAGGCCTGGAATCAGAAGGAAAGAAAGGTTTTCCAGGTCGGTAATGACGAGAGCCCTGAGACTGCCGGAAATCTGGCCAGTGTGTCATTAGTGGACGGGCAAAGGATAAGAACATAAGAAATGTCTTACTGGGTCAGACCAAGGTCCATCAAGCCTAGTATCCTGTTTCCAACAGTGACCAATCCAGGCTACAAGAACCTAGCAGGTTCCCAAAGAGACACACAAGTTTCACAAAGCTTGTCCCGGGACTAGCAGTGGATTTCCCGGGTCCTCTTTATTAATGATTTATGGACCTTTGCTCCAGGAGCTTGTTCAAACCTTTTTTAAACCCAGCTACACTAACAGTTTTACTACATCCTCCAGTAATGAATTCCAGAGTTTGATAACATATTGAGTAAAAAAATATTTTCTCCTTTTAGTCTTAAATGGGTTGCATTGCAGCTTCATTGTGTATCCTCCAGCATTTCTACTTTTTGATGGTGTAAACAACCAATCTACATTTACCCATTCCACTCCATTCATTAATTTATAGACCTGTATCATATCCCCCCTCAGACATCTGTTTTCCAAGTTGAAGGGCCCAAACCTTTTAAGCTTCTCCTCATGGGGTATCCTTCCATTCCCTTTACCATTTTTGTCATTTTTCTTTGTACCTTTTCTAATTTATCTAAATAATTTTTAAGATATGATGACCAAAACTGCACACAATATTCAGGAGGTTAGATATGATTGGTATCTCAGAGACATGGTGGAAGGAGGACAACCAGTGGGACACGGTGATACCTGGGTACAAACTATATTGTAATGATAGAGCAGATCAAATTGGTGGATGGGTTGCACTCTGTGTTAGCGAGGGCATTGAGTCACAAAGGATTAAAGTTGAATGAACAAATTGATGATGAAATGTTCAAAAAAATCAGGGAAGATAATAAAAGTTACAGCACAGTAATAATAACGGGTGATTTCAATTACCCCAGTATCGATTGGGTCAGTGTCACAGCAGGACATGTTAAGGAGATAACGTTTCTAGATAAAATAAATGCTTCTAGGAGCAGCTGGTTCATGAACAGACAAGAGGGGAAGCCATTTTGGACCTAGCCCTTAGTAGAACACAAGATCTGGTACAAGAGATAAGGGGCCACTTGGCAATAGGTATCATCAGGGCCGTACTGAGACTGAAATGTGCCCTGTGCGACTTGCACATCAGGCGCGCATCCCCGTCCTGCGCCTCCATTTAGACACTTTATGGGGGTGTAGGAGGGGGGCGCGCGCCCGATCTGCAAGTCGCCAGCACGCTAAGCAGGTCTGGTCCCTCCCAGAGAGACCAGACCTGCTTAGTGTGCCGGTGCGAAGACTTAAAGGGCGCATTTCGTCTCTCTCCTGCTGCCTGCCACCGAAAAAGTGGCGGTGGCAGGCAACAGCAGAGAGCCGAAATGCACCCTTTAAATCTTTGCGCCCTGTGCGGCCGCACCGCTTGCACAGGGCTCAGTACGGTCCAGAGCCCTTGCAGCACTGTGTTTAAGGTGGCTGGCAGGAAGATCCTTCTGAGAGGCTTTTGTGATCTTCAGGAAAGAGCAGGAGGGACAGAGGAGGAGGGAGAGGGCACTGAGATTGTGTGAGGCTGCTGCACTCTTCCAGATCCTTCCACTTTGTGGCTACTCAACAGGTTGTTATCATGATAAGAGCATGGAGCTGAACCAATTTCCCTACTGCTATGGCTACCAAAAAGAGTGCAGTCTAATGAAGCCTCCCACATCGCACCCAAGTGAGAGAGAGTCACCTTTCTGTATTCAAGGTGGTTGTTCACGAGCATTTAATCAATTTCTTTTCTTCTCAATCCTCAGATTTTCTACAGAGAGGAGAAAATCCATCCACCATCTGCTGGAGACAAAGAAATACTGAAGGGACCTTTGGTGGCTGAGGTGAATAGAGGCATACTGTAGGAGTGATGTCATTGAAATATGGGCTTTTCGTCTCCACCAATCTTCTGGTAGGGCAACACAACCCACTTGTTTGGACTGGTCTAACAGGATGATATGGAATATACAGTTTCAACAATCTGAGCCATCCATGAATAGAACATAGTCAGATGTTCTCTAAAGTTAGAAAACTAGGAGGGAGAGAAAAGAAAGAGAGAACCTACAAAAACATGATTTGAATTTCCATCTGATCAAACCTAGGAGCAGGTCAGTCCCCTCCATCTATCCAAAATGGCTTTTCAGTGGAACTAATCATCTGTAGCATTAGGACTTGAGCAGGTCATTCCGAGAAATTTTTAAATATATATAGCAGTAAATGTGACCAGCTGGTTAACCTCCCATGAGTTTATTCCTTTTGTGAAGGCTTTTTTTATTCAACTACAGTTCCTTCAATTACCCAACCACTTGGCATAGACAAATGCCATAAGTGGCACATTCTTGTTAAAATAAACACAGTAATAGAAGATAAGGATCTCAGTTGATATCTTTATCATGAAGGCTGTGTGGAAAGACAAGTTCTACCCACTAACTTAATGACACTACTGTGATTTTCCTATTGCGCCCTGCAATGGAAATAATGACTGCAATAGTATTTTCCTTTCCTCGACCCGTCCAAGGAATAAAATGTAAAGGGTAAAAGTCATAAAAATCACATTACATATGCAGACAGCAAGACCAAAAATGCATATTTTAAGCAAGTCTAAAACTGGGCTTTTCAATACTTATTGGAGAAGACAATATTTGGCTCTGGGCTTGTTTTTTGGTGAATGATGCCACCATTCACATCAGTTTCTTCCCCATTTTTCTTACAGCCTCTAAGACAGAAATTCAATGCAACTAAAACTTCAAAATTATATTTCAAAAACATAATTGTGGCTGTTCTAGAAATTAGAAGTATTGAAGTGAAGGTCACTTGACTCTCATGTAGATTAGAATTAGAATAATTTAAAGAGCATCATGTCAATCGATGTAATTCAATTGGCATATACCCCTCTTTTTGTACATTTCAGAGTGAAAGTGCTTTGGGCCTAAGAGCACCAAATTCCGGCCATGGCTGCTCAGACAGTAAGGGGATTATTTTGGAAGCCCCATTCATGCTTTGGACATCTGAAAACGGGCATAGAGATGTCCAAAGCACAGAGACGTCTCCCGTGCCATTTTAGAAGCCATTTTAGAAGCCTGTGGACATCCCCAGCATGAGGATGTCCAAATCTCAATGGGGGCATAGTGGAGAAATGGTCAGGCATTTCCTGGGAACCTAGACATCACTACCTGATCTCAGAAAGGTCATGGCTGTCCAGATTTGTGTTTAAGTTTAGACCTGCTGAAGACACCAATAAGCAATGGGAAAGTACTTGTTTTGGCTGGAAAACATCCAGAGGGTGTAGAGAAGATAGGCCTCTATCATCCCTGTTACTCAGCACAATCACATAGATAGCAGCAGTGTGATTTGAACCCTGGTTCTAGCTCACTACCCTAACCACTAAGCTATTCCTATACAGGCAAGTGCTGAAATACTATATAGACACCCCTGCAGCTGTTTCATATCAGGCATGTCCACGTTTGTAAAATTTTGTCTGCACCTGGATGTTATTTATTTATTTATTTTATTGCTTTTATATACCGCGCTCTTTAAAATCAGTGCGGTTCACAGATAACAGTTTTGTGCAGAATAGGGAACTGTTATGCACTTACATTGAACGGGTGATACAACTTGGATTTCAACTGGGGAAACTATCTACAGCTATCTACAACTATCTACAATATAAACATGAGTTGTCTGTAACTTACAATTGCCTGGCAGGATGTATGGTGGGTGAAGTTGAGTTACTGGGTTGTGAGTAGTGTAGGAGAAAGAGGTGGTGCTTTAGTGCTTTTCTGAATTGGGCAAGATCCGTGATCGCTCGGATGGTGGTTGGGAGCGCATTCCAGCAGCTGGGAGCATAGCACTTGAAGGCTCGGTTCTTTGTTGCCTGGGTGCATTTTGTTATTTCATTAGGGGTCTGTAGGGTATTGGTGGCAAATGCTCTGTTTGCTGGAGTGGAGTAGAGAAGGTCTGTTAGGGAGGTGGAGAATATTTTGTTTATGGCCTTGAAGGTCATCAGGACTACTTTATAGGTGAGCCGGCAGTAGATTGGTAGCCAGTGTAAGTCCTTTAGGATTGGGGTGATGTGATCTCTTCGAGAGGCTCCATGTAGGAAGCGTGCAGCTGCATTCATTGCCAACTGTAATGGGTTTAGCGTGTTTTTGGGTAGGCCATGCAGGATCACATTGGCGTAGTCAAAGTGGAGGGGTCACCAGTGCCTGAAAAACTGTTCTGAAGTCATCTGGTTGCAGCAGGGGTCGGAGATGTCGTAAAGTTCATATTTTGTGGTAAATTTGCTTGATGGTGTTGCTGATGTGCGTTTTAAATTTGAGCTGCTGGTCTAACGTAGCACCTAGGTAGCGGATGCTGGGTCTACTTGGGAGTTCAGCGTCTCTTGTCTTTAATGTCGGCAATGGTGAGAAGGATTGATTTCTTGTGATGAACAGTACGTCCGTCTTGCTGAAGTTTATCTTGAGGCTCTGTGAGTGGAGCCAGTCAGTTACGGCCTCGAAGCATTTTACTAGTTGGGAGAAATCAGGATGGTCGATAGTGAATGGAGTGAAGAGTAGTACGTCATCTGCGTAGATCAGGCATGATATGTTAAATGAGTGGATTATTTCACATATGGGTTGCATGTATATATTGAATAAGAGGGCAGAGAGTGAGGAGCCCTGAGGTACACCATATTTTTGTTGGAAAAGCTCAGAGGTTGTGGATCGTGTCCGTACCTGCTGCAATCTGTCCGTTAGATAGAATTTACACCAACTCCATGCTGAGCTGTTAATTCCCTTATCCTGGAGCCGTATCAAGAGTTGTTCATGGTTTATGGAGTCAAACGCAGCAGCAATGTCCAGGAAAATTAAAGCATATCCTTGTTTGATGTTGCCGATCCCCATGATCAATGTGTTGATGAGTGTGGCAAGGAGAGTTTCAACGCCATGTGATTCCCTAAAGCCATGTTGGCATGGGTCAATGGGAGCTGTAGAGTCAATGTGGTCCTGTATTTGACGTTGGACGACCTTCTCGATTATCTTTGCTAGCAGCGGGATGCTAGATATTGGTCGGTATGATTCTACCTTCTGGGAATTTAGTTTGGTGTTCTTCAGAAGGGGCCGGATTGACGTCTGCTTGAGGCATGATGGGAATAGTCCTGTAGAGGACAGGTCAATGATCTTGGCTAATATAGGGCTGATTTCCTTATGTAGTGATCTTATCCAGAATGCTGGGCAAGGGTTGTTTGGAGCAGTGGTGGCATTGCTGACAGCAATGATGTCCTCAATACTTGCAGCCGATGGTGTCATGAGAGAAGTAAGTGTCTTAAGTTGGGCTGGATTGTTACTGGGTCTGGACAGCGTGACTTTGCTGACGTTATTGGTTTTGGCCAGCAGGTAGTCTGCGTAGTCCTGGAGGTGTATCATGGCTGGTTGGGAGGATGAGGGTTCCTTCGTTAGCGTCTTCACTATATTGAACAGCTCGTGGGGTTTATTCAGTGATCTGCTTAAGAGTTCAGAGTGATGTTCTTTCATTTTTGTTGATATTAAGTCCCGGTGTGTCTGCAGATGGGAGTTGTAAGCTGTCTGGTTTGTTGAGGACTGTGTACGTCGCCATTTTCTTTCTAGTTTCCTCAGTAGGTGTAGTGAGGTCCATAGCTCGGTGGTGTACCAGCGTGCAGGTTTTCTACTTCTTGGTTGCTTATCTGAAGCCTGTGGTTTGGCTTGGTTAGATATGCATGCAAAGGAGCTCAGGCTGTTGTTCCATGAGGCCATCACCTCTTCAAGGTTCAGTGACGCAATAGTGATGTTAGGAAGGACCTCTTTGATGATCACCTCTCTGTCAAAGAGTCTGAAAAGTCCTGAGGGTGCTGCTGATTTTTCCGTTACTTTCGTTGTCCGTTCACTATCCTGGTGCATAGGTATTTGGAATCTGATTAGATTGTGGTCCGACCATGGGACAGGGGATATAGTTACGTTGAAGTTGTAGTTCGAGCTCACATCTGGTCGAGGGATGAAAATGAGGTCTAGTATGTTACCTTTTCGATGGGCGGGGGCATCCACTATTTGTTAGTAGCCCAGGTTGTTGAGTGCTTCAAGGAAGGCTTTGGAATGATTATCCTGTAGGGCTGGTAGGTTAAAATCACCCAGTACCCAGTTCGGCTTGCATGTGTTCTTGGGGTTAGAGGCTAGGTCAATTATATTTGCGAGGTCTTCAGGAGATGAAGCTGTGGATCTGTAGATAAGGTTGATGGTATTGTGGTTGTTGGATATGGTGATCACATCAAAGTGTGTTGAGCTGTTAGAGCTGATCGTTTGATACTGGAGCTCCGTTTTTACCAGAATGAAGGCACCACCTCCTCTGCAGTTTGTTCTGTGGCATGTATGGATTGAGAAGTCAGGGGGGATGAGTTGGTTGATGAGGGCTGAATCTGAAACAGTGAGCCATGATTCTGTCACTAGCAGGATGTCTAGCCCGAGGTATGGTATGAGGTCAGTGATGACTGGCCACTTTTTACGGATAGACCGTGCGTTTATGAGGTCACACTTCAGGTTGCGTGGGTTTTGGTGTTGCTCCCCTTTGGGTTTTGTGGTGTATTGAAGCGGTATGTGGATTAAGTATGGGTGAGCGTTCTGGGAGGTTTCTGTTGGTGTGCGGTGTGTGTTACTGTAACGTCTCCTTCCTTGGCCTCGTATGATCGGAATCAGGTTGTGGGCAGAGGCAAAGGAGAGGGAGCCGGTGTGTGTTACTGTAATGTCTCCTTCCTTGGCCTCATATGATTGGAATTGGGTTGTGGGCAGAGGAGAGGGAGCCATTGAGGATGTTGCTGAGGAGGTATAGACTGGTTAGGGTTATAATGGATATGGCCATTGCTACCTTTTTTTTCAGATGTTCTGGCTGAGACATCCCAGAGTGCACTTGAACATCCTTTCTAAAATGCTCCCTAAGGGCCTGATTCTGTCCCTGACATCGACCCCCTCTGTACGTCCGGTCTGAACCAGACGTACACAGGGGATCGCAATTCTGATCCTGCGGGGGCATGTCTAGTACCATGGGATCAGAAATGCGAACAGTCCTGCATGTGCAGGCCGGGACTTTGATTCAGTCCAGACTGCACGTACAGGACTGACCCTAGCTAACTCAGTCAAGGCTCTTCAATGGAGCCGCGGCACCATGGCATCATGTTGTCATGGCACCACGGCTCCATTGAAGAGCTGCGATGCCGGCTGCCACAAAATAAAGAGTATTTTCCAAAGCCCGACCCACGATCTGGCCTCCTAAGGCCAGGGTCGAGCTGCGGGCAATGTCCCCTTGGCTCCCCCTGCCCCATTCGTGTCCCGTGCATACACTTTGAAAACATCCAGGGAAGTTATTCCATCTCGGAGGTGAAATAACTTCCCCGCACATGTCACCGGCCCTGGACATACAGGGTCAACATTAGAATCAGCTCTGTACATCCAGGGCCGGCGACCACCCCGACTCCACCCCTTCCCCATCCCCGTCTAACTTCCCCACATAACCGGCAGGGAAGTTAGTCACGGTGGGGAGAAGGCACGAATAGCAGGGATGGATGTCCCGTCGGGCCATCCATCCCTGCTATGTCATAGAATAACCCCCTTTTGTAAAATACTCTGGAAACTGTGAAACTTGGACATCTCTTTTTTTATCTAGATGGCCAATGCAAAATTGGTTGTCATGCATGCAGCACTGACAAATATTATAAAATTAGGTCCTGATATTCTAAAGGCATTTACATGGTTTACTGACCGCTAACCACTCAGCATTGGGGCATGTCGTAGACATTCTGGGGTGCCATGGGTGGTGACAGTCACAAACTGGGTAGCAGTGATATTGCACTGCTACCCAGTTAGCGACCTGTGGGTAAAACTAGGTGAAGCAAAAGCTGACCTAGTTTTACTTGTGGGAGCTAAACGGGTAATGGTGCAATATCACTGCTACTCGGTTAGCTTCTGCAGCTGTGGAGGCTGTGCGATGACCCCGGATATTCAATGCTGGGGCTGATATGACCCTGGCACTGAATATCTGGGGTTAGAGGTTGGAGGTCGGCGGCAACGGTTTTGTGCAGTAGCAACACATAACCATTCCAATTGAATATCTGACCCTTAATCTGTGGACTGCCCAAAGAACAAACCAGTTAGTACTAGAGGAGATCAAACCAAAGCTTTCTTTAGAAGTTCAGATGACAAGACTTCGACTTTCATACTTTGGACACATCATGCGAAGAAAGAGATCATTAGAGATAGACATCATGCTTGGCAAAGTAGAAGGTCAACGCAAAAGAGGAAGACCAGCAATGAGATGGATCGATACAATAATAGCAGCTATGGGTGCCACTCTATCAACAATGAGCCATCTGACTGAAGACCGAACACAGTTTTGGACAACTATCCAGAGGGTCGCCATTTGATGGCACTTAACAGCAACAACAATCTTTGGGACGTATATTGTTAATCAATTAGGTATTTTTCACAAATGGTTTTCTCTAACCCCTCAGCTCTTTTATATAAAAACTCATAAGTTATCTCTTCTGATGAGAGCATCTATTTCCAAAATATGCACACACTTTTTTCATTAAATGATTATGAAATGAAAAGTATAGGAAAACAGGAAAATGAAAAAGCAAGCCTACCATTAATCATCTGCTCACAGACTTGTCTTGCAACAGCTCGCATCATGTTTTGAGAAGCCATGTCACCCTTAAAAGTAAATTCAAAATGCATTTTAATAGCAAAATGTGAATGTTTTTGTTAAGGATTAGAAACCAATGTGAAAAAAAATATGGACACTTACCCTTTCGCCTTTTTCTCCTCTCAATCCTACTGAACCCTAAGATAAAATATATTTTGTTAATTCATGCAGCCATGGTCAGTATGACCCATTGAATATTCATCTTTTTAATAGTCAACCTGGACAATCACATAATTTGGGATTAGGTAATTAGTCCCAATCCCATCTCTTTCCAATCAAAGCCCCCCCCCCTTTGATCTGATCCCCCACCCTCTGATCAGCAGCCCCCCTCAAGAACCCCTTTCCTTCCTGCCACACCCCCCACCCCCCCGGGAAAGCAACTCAACAATCCAAGATCTCCCTCAACCCCCCCCCCATCCCAATCAGGTTCTAGATGTCACTGGTGTCATTTTGAGAGCTGCCAGATCTGGGGCAGGAGCAGGGTAAAAACTGGGAGGAGCTTGACAGGATGGGGAAGGGTCCGGATTAGAGCCTGATCGGGGTGGGGAGTTCTTGGGGGAGGGCTTGGATTAATGGGTTGCTTTCCGGAGGGAGGAAGTTCTGAAGGGTGGGCATGCTGATCAGTGGGTGGTGGATCAAATTAGGGGTGGTGCTGATCATTAGGGGGGTCATATTTGGTGGTTTTGTTGGTGAGTCATTCATTTGGCTCTTGGGGATGCACTGGAACATTGCAGTCGCTGTCTTCCTGCTGCTCTCCTGCAGCACTGCGGCCGCGTTCCCTGCCTCTGCGGGTAGCATGGTTACTCCCATTCTACCTGCCAAGGCAGAAAATGTGGCTGCCATATGTGGTGTCTGCCCTGCACTTTAAATTCCGGGTAGTATAAGTCACACTGAGAGAGATATTGAGTGTCTTCTGAATGTTTTTATAGACAGCCTCAGATAGTGCCACAGCAAACTATGGGCAGAATCAGGGCAGAGACATGAGTTATCTGGATCACAGTGATTTTCAGTGCCACTCTCTACCATCCGCCACTCACTGCAGTATCTGGATCTTCAATGCCAGCCTCTAAATGGACACCGGCCTTGACTAGCGATATGTTTAACAGCAGCAGCTGGCATGTGGGGCAGGCTGAAAGCGGAAGCCCAATAGCTTTCAAACATTTTTCTTCCTTTGTTTCTCTACAAAGGTATTAAGGGGGCAATTTTATATTGAGCAGTGTAAAGTTACGCACCAATGACATGCATAAATCATGTATGTTCCATGATTTTTGTGCACGAATAGGCCTTTATGTACATGCATTAGATGGGCATTATTCTATAAGTACACGCATCAGGCCGATAGCATGTACCTTTGGTGTGGGGATGGCCAGGGGCAGAGAATTGGGTAGTGCAAAATGTACACATGCAAATTATAAAATACCATAACGTAAGGACATTTTTTACAAAGTGACCTGTAGGAGCATGCTTTTACTCCAAGTCTATGTGCTGTACATATCGTCTAACACCCCTATTATATAAAGAAAAATATGCACACCCTTTTCTTTATAGATTAGGCACAATTTGTGTGTGTTGGAACATGCGTTAACCTAAGCAACCTTCATTACCTCCTAAGGGTTTACATTGTAAGTCCCGGCGTTGCCTGCAGGACCATAAGCCCGAAGGCATGTTTTCAAGGGCAAATTACTTCCCTTTGAACATGCAGAGCCAGTACCTGCACACTCTGTATCTGGTTATCCAGCTAAAAATGTTAGAAAATTGCTCTCCAAAAGGGCAGTAGGTAACAAGCATCCTCTTGTAAGAATCTACATGCTGCAGACGCGTGATTATTAGGCAGTCAAGGTATGATTGTCTTGAAGAGTTCTGCAACATTGCAAAACCTATTCTTTGAATCAGTTACACTCCTTGTTGGCATCACACTCAAGCAAAATGAAGAAAGAGGTTTTACTTTTTAAGCCTATGACAATGTTTCCCAAGCCTACCCCCAAGACCCACCTGATAGATGTTCTTTTCAGGACACCTGCAATGAATATGTTTTAGGGATGTGCATTTTTGTATCATTTCTTTTCATTTTGTAGTAGTGTGCGCTATTTCAGTTAGTGGTCGTTAAATAGAAATAGCATATCCTATGAACCAATGAAGTGGACCAAGACAAAACAAAACAAAACTGTTGAGAGGAACTTGAAATGGGGTACCAGAGACCTTTGAAAGAGGCAATATGGAGAATGGCTTGGAATTCACTAGCAGCCTGGAAAGATATGTGTACCCAAAACCAAGGCCAGATTGAGCAGAATGGGACAGAATGTTTTTGCTTCTTCTAATTCAGCTAAGCAATGTGTCTCTGCTTATTTTGTCCCATAACAAGACTTGTAACAAAAGTGGTGCTGACAACGCAGTTTTTCCATCAATAAATGAGGTGCTCTGGTCTAGCCAGGTGGACGGGGATTTACAGGAACTGCTCACGCTAGCAGGACTGTAGACTCCCTTCCCTTAAGGCCTTAAGAGTACGGTGTTTTTAACATAATTCTGTGTGTGTGAATTGTTTTATTACGTATTATTACTCTCTCTCTCTCCCATTGCTTTGAGTGAAGGGATGAAGCCCAAGAACCCTGGTTCTGTTGCAGGTGAGGGGTGAAGCAGGGTACATTCAAAAACAAAATTATACTGCTATATGTATGAGATATTCATATACTTAGAAAATCCAATGTATGCAAAGAAATCTTACACATATTCATTGCAGATATCCTGATGAGCAGACTCATTAGGTGGGCCTCTAGACGGGGCTCAGAAACATTAGTCTCGGACACTTCATATCCATCATCACAACATGCTCATGAAAGCAGCACTTTTATCCCATGGCTGCCACTGAAAACCAGCCACCATGGGAACAACCTAGCCAACTACTACCACATTCACTAAGGTCCATGGCTTAATGTGTAATATCTGTTACACTCACATGCAGAAGATTATTGGCTCAAGTCCCAGATTGGCCAGAGCAAAGAAAACAAACCATTTGCTAAGGTCATTTAATTGGAAGCCAAACAGCAATATGAAAAATACCATGAATTGTTATCTACTATGTACAGAAGCAGATTTGTTAACACTGCATACAACTTCATAGTGAATGAGACTCCTATTTTTCAATCGGCTAGTTAAAAATAGTTTATTCCAAAAATCAAATGCCCACTGCAACACACCCTCAGCACTGGATAAGAGTTACAAAACAAGCAAAACAAAATCTCCTTCCAAACAACCTTTTTTTTCTTATGTAAAATGCATATTGACATTTCAAAACACCTTCTATATTAAAACCCAAAATGGATTAATTTGGGTTAATAATACACAATGTTTAAAACATCACCAGAGGCCTGTAGGAGAAATCTGTGTTATCAGTGACGAAGTAGAAGGATTGTCCAGAGAAGGACAAGGAAGAAATGTATGAGACAGCGGGAGCTGCAGCCCTGATTTTGACTAGGAGTTGTATGGGCAGTAAAGCTAAAACCTTGTATTTTATGCTTATTGCTTGCTGTAAACCACTCTGAAGCCTTTTGGGAGGCGCGATCTATAAAAGCTTAAGCTTCTTTCTCGTTAAGGGAAATGAGCTTTCTGTTTAACAGCAGTTCTTGTTTGGTCATTGCAGTGACCAAAGATTGTGCTCCTGAAATGTTTCTTCTTCGTTTATCACCACCAAACTGGTGCTAGTGACAAGTGCAAAAATCATTCCAGAGACTTCAGTAATAACCAGTTAAAGGTTTAGCTCTTGCCCACTGGTTTTTGTGCATTGAGCATGGTTATGCATTGCTTTTGCGCAAAGCTGCCTTTTAAGTGTTAACAGCCAGCATAAAATACGGTACTAGATAGGCACTTAGACACTTCATTAGAAGACTCCACCTAAAAAAAATAAGGCCAACCTTTGAAAAAAAAAAAAAGAATTATACTGAATTAATATACTATGGACCTGATGTGCTATAGGGATTTTCCCATTTTGTGTCTATGAGGGAAATGCTTAGCACGTAAGCTCTGATACAGCATATATGCAGCAGTTCTGATGAACTTGCCTTTTATATTTGAAAAATGTAACTTGGCGTATGTAAGCTTGTGCTTCTAGCAGTGGAAAATGATTACCACAGTTTCCAGCCCAAGCTATTTCAACCACTGAGAAAGATGCTCTCTAAGCGCTAAATTGTTTGAAATTAGGCTTGTGGTCGAAGCTCAGTTACAGCGTATTAACCTTCATAATGAAAACATCTACACGACTTCATGTCTAGCCATGCTGTCCTCACACTGAATTCTGATGTGCATGCCAGGAATATAAATTTTTGTCTTACTGGTAATCCATTATCTCCTGACTTTCCTGGTTTACCATTTGGGCCTGGTGCTCCTGGAGCTCCTGGGGGACCCTGCAAAAGAAAGCACAAATACACTACTAGGATACTTATCTAAAATCTAGTGTACAGAGAACTCAAGCATTATATAATGTGTTCTAAAATTATTTAAAACTAGCCAAAATCCACTGCCATTTCTGAATGAAAGAACAAATGAATATTTCATTATACTTCATGAATTACTTATATATTTGTTGTTGTTGTTGCGCGGGTATATGTGAGGTTGTATTCTATTACAAAATGTTCTGTTATTACTCCAGCACCTCTTTCCTGGTCTATTCAGGAACACAGCAGACCAATTATTTATATCTTATTAGTACCCAAATTCATGTCTCAGATAAATCCACTGCAGGAGAGAAGAAAGGTGAGAAGAACCAAGGAGAAGCATTTCAGCATCATAAGATACTATACACTTATTCCCAAAGACAGAACCGTGACATTTTTCCTAAGCTATTTGGTCGGGATTTCATGAACAGGCAGCTATTTTAACTAACTGTAGAGTGGATAGCTGGCTCTTTCACTTACATATCCTGGCAGGTAATTATAAATTGCAAGAGGCCAGAATCAAAAGAAAAAGAGGGCTGGGAAAGGAGCATAACAGAGCCGATACAGGCCGTAAGAGGGGGAGCGGAACGGAGGCGGCAGGAAGGAGAGATGAACAGAGGCAAGGAGAGATGTTTAGAAAGCCTCCTGCACATACCGCAGGAACTTTGCAGCTAATGCCAGCTTGCTGGAGCCATCATCCAGTGTTAGCTGCAAAGCCGTTCACGCTTTTGTAAACAGACTGTCATGCTATAGGTATCAATATTATTACTATTATTATTATTATTAATAAATTTATAACCTGCTGCTATGTCATGCCAGAACCCTCGGCATCATCTTCCGGAGTTCTCATTCTCTCTGTCAGGCCCACAATTAAGCCATTTTAAGAGACGCTCCATGGATGGAGGCTTGCTTTTGAAGGGGCGTACCCAAGGGATAGACTTTGATAGCTCCTTTTGTAGTGATGGATGTATGGCACTTTTGTTAAACTTCTCCCTTGGATTCTATTCACACTTGGAGAGGGTCTTCTACTAAAGGGCACTAACCCCGTGCTGTGACCTGCGGTAACTGTTAGCTTGGGGCCAGCACAGTTAGTGCAACCCAATTTCCACGCTAACAGTGCTTCACGCATTAGGGTGGTAAGAGGGTAGATTACAGGTGGAGATTAGGCAAGGGGAGTGCCTTGCAGTCAAAGCACCCTGCATTAAGGGTGAGGCATGTGTTGAGTGTGGATGTACTTACCACCGCTTCCACAGGTGGAGGTAGGTGCACCCATGATATCTTTATGCCACATTAGGGAAGGTTGCACTGTGTTAACTGCAGAGAACATGCTGTCCACACCCCCAAAGGTCAATGTGGTGGTAGTGCACCTAACGTCCTATAGCTTTGAGTGCTATCAGCACATTAGGTGTAACACCATAACGCCCTTTAATAAAAGGGCCCCTTGGAAAGCTTATAGACTAGGAGTGTCCAACCTTTTAGCTTGCAGGGCCACATGGACAATTTTTTAAAAGGTCACGGGCCAGAGCAGCCGCCCCCCCCCCCTGTCAGCTCCTTTCCAGCCTCCCCCCGTCAGCTCCTTTCCAGCCTCTCTCCCCCCCGTCAGCTCCTTTCCAGTTTTCAGCCCTCTTTTTCTCTGTCAGCCCCTTTCCAGCCCTATTTTGCCCCCTCTGTCAGCTCCTTTCCAGTTTCTGTCCTCTTTCCCCCTGTGCAGCTGCACTCCATTCCCCTTCCTGCAGCCCCCAAAGCTCCGTTCCTCTGTCCTTGCCTCTGTTCATCTCTCCTTCCTGCTGCCTCCGTTCCGCTCCTCCCCCTGCAGCCCCCGAAGCTCCATTCCTCTCTCCTTCCTGCCGCCTCCGTTTCACTCCCCCTCTTGCGGCCTGTATCGGCTCTGTTATGCTCCTTTCCCTTCCCAAGCAGCTGCCATAGCCGTAATTTAAAAGGAAGCGATGTGGACACTTCCGGCCATTTGGAGCCCCTGAAACTGCATTCCGCGCTCTAGTGTCTCATATGTTTTGAGGGCGGGACACAGTTTCAGGGGTTACAAAGTGCCGGAAGGGTCCGTTTTGCTTTCTTTTTCATTTAAATTATCGCTATGACAGCTGCTTGGAGAGGGGAAAGTGAATAATGGAGCTGATATGGGCTGCAGGAGAGGGAGTGGAATGGAGCTTTTTTTTTTTTTTTTAAACGTGAGGCAGCTCTTTTGGGGGCATTTTCGCCGATGGGTAGGGAGGTTGGCTGGATCAGGCCATATAAAAATGCCTGGCGGGCTGGACTCTGGCCCACGGGCCGTATGTTGGACACCCCTGTTATAGACTAACACCCTACTACGATGTTATCCTTTGTTGCCCCAGTTCTTATTTATTTCTGGGGAATCAGTTTATTGGGTTGGGAGGTGAGTATTTGGTAAGTGCCTAATCACTGTCTGAGAAAAGGGGTTGGTTTAGGAAAAGGATAGTATGGTGTGGGGTTATTTTCAATAACTGAGAATTTACTGGTATCACATGGGCATGATAGTTATTGTGCACTAATTTCCACAATAACTGTAAATCACGCACTGGGGCTGGGAATGGGTGAGCAAGGGGTGGAGAGTACGCATGGTGAGCCCATTGCATTTAGTGCACAGAGACATATCATGCGCTATCAGTGTTGCAATTAGCATGGATACATGAACACCACCTTAATGGGCAGCATTAGGTGCACCCAGGATAACTGCGCTGTGCGTTAGGGCATGCATCTCTATGGTAACCACCAGGAACATGCTGGCCACGCCCCCGACACTTACCACAGAGGCTTTGCACTTATTGCACATTAGTTTTAGCATCAAATGCACATTAAGTGCAAGAACCTAACACACTTTAGTAAAAGGGCCCCTAACTGTACTTGAAGCAATGGAGGGTGGCAGTGGAATCTGAACCCGGGTTGCAGCCCACTGCTCTAACCATTAGGCTGTTCTTTCATCTGTTTAAAGCTAAATATCTATTAAGCAGCAGTAAATAAGTAAGTGCCACAGAGGATTATAGACAGAAAATATTGACTGGAAGTTAAACCCGCTATCTGATCGCTGCTGCTTGAACATTTAAGTTATATGGAGAGCAGCTGAATTTATTTAAATTCTGAGTGACTCTTCACCCCCACCTCTGGCCCACCAAAACAATTCTGCACCTTTAAAAAGCATCAATGTCGGCAATTCTGTGATCAGAGTACCCAGAATTAATGCTTTGCTTATGTTCTGAATTTTTAAAAAATACCGCTAATGCATTTAGTGCTCAATGCTGACTGCATGAGTGATTTTAAATATTGGCCTAATTATGCTCGAGGGAGCATTTTCATAATGACCCACACAAGGGAAAAGGTTCAGACGTACTTTCACTCAGTGGAATTTGACAGATTTTCAAAATAAAGAACATGCATACTTTCAATATGAAAATTATCCCAGGAAATGTACCGACATATAATTATCCATGTTAACATAGGGCCATACTTAGTAATATACAATAATACTGCAGGCTTAATTTTAAAAAATGAGCATGTGATTTACTAATCTGCTGTACTCAGCTACCACACATTAGTAAACAGTGTGCTAAATTTTTACAGCATTCCTGGCGTCAAGAAGTTAAGATGGCAGTCTACCATCTTTTAAAGGGCTGGCATCCGTAAAAATGGAAAGCCTACCCCCTCACACCCCCCCCCCCACACCGCTCCCTTATAGCTCCATGTGAAAGGGCTCCCCTGTTTGGAGGGGCCTCAAATCCCTGATGGGCTGGTGGCCCAAGAAGCTGCCCACCAGCCCCAGGTCAGTATAAAGCATGATCATAGAAGTAGTCCCCTGGGCAAGCAAAAGGGAGTGCCCCATAGACTATTTCTTTATCAGGGAGGCAAGGACGGGACATCGAGGGTTTTTTTTATGTAATCTGAAGTGGGTAAATAGGAGGGAAGGAAGAGACCTTAAGGGAATTTTAAATAAAGTATATCTTGACTGCCCCTTCTCCTATCCACGAATCAAACATATGTGGTGGCTAAGGGTAAAAAAAAAAAAAGAGAGTGCCAAATCCCTCAAACCCTTCAAGTGATCTGGAAGCCAAGCAGGAAGAGCAGAGGGGCTTAATTCCTTCTGTTTCTGCTGAACACTAACCACCGATAGTGCTGACTGCTACTGGCAATTAATATTAATTTATTCACTGCACTTTCATTTAACTGCTCTTATTTTTTAGCTCAGGGTTTCCTATTAAAGGACAAAGGTAGTATGCAAGTCTGAAATAAAAATATACTTACCAATTTAACATATGTTTTATGTGTAGTACGAAAAGGTTACCATAATGTTCCATGCCAGCTCAACATAAAGGCAAAATAATATTTACCAGTGGTCCAGGTGGTCCTCTGGCTCCTGCCACACCATCTATTCCGGTCAAGCCCTATTTCACAAAATGGAAATCACTGCAGTTTAGTAGTTCATCTACAGTTTGGAATGAAAAACAGTTAAGATGGATAAATCCAGAATGAAAAATGCAAAAAGGGAATCAATAATGTTCTGGAAGAACATCCAAAAACCTATTTAAAAACACTAACAGTTCATTAACATTCATTCACAACGTCTCCGCTATCATTTCCACAAAAACTGTTTAAAATGTGATCTTAAGAAAACAGAATATAAAGGGCAAATGTTCAACCTCGGTGGCTGGCACTTTCTTTTAAGTGCCAATTGCTGCAGCTGAAAAAAAAATCCAGGGATTCCGTATTGGTATGTGAATAGTGGTTAATGCTGTTTGATATGCGGACAGTGGTTAACGGTGGATTTAGCACTGAACCCTGGTGCTATCCAAATAGCATCAATCCTAAGAGGCATGTACTGTATACTAAATCACAAGTGCCTGCCATGCATTAGCCCTGAGAAATGAGCATGGGTTTTGCGCCCAACCCACAATATAAAATAGAGGTATGCCCAGCATGTCTGCATATAGCTAGTGTGGATTTCACTTTGGTGCAATCAGCACTGCTACGCATTGAAGTGGCGGTAAGTGCACCCAAGTTCAATGCAATATCGCTGATGAGCATGCGTCAAAGATGCCAGTACTAATCATGATGTGCGTGCTCTTACCCTGCACAGCCCCCATCTCCGCCCTGAACCACGTTATTCAGGTACCATAATATTTTCAGAGTGACCACATTTTTGCTGCATGGTAAAGTTTCCTGTGGCGCATTTGGCATGCGCTGAACCCAGTGCTACCCGGTAATGCTGTTTAGTAAACATGCCGCTATGTGCATTATCCAGATAAGTAAGCGGATACATTTAGGACAGACTTTCAGATGTTCTAAAACTATCCATAAACTCTCTGTCTGGATAATGGCTGAATCTTGCCATTATCTGGATAAGTGCCAGCTCCACCTTAGCTCCGCCCCCAAACTGCCTCGGCACTAACTGTTTAGTGCCAAGGTAGTCAGAGACAATATTTAGCAGCACTATCCAGATAGTGCTGCTAAATTCAGCTCTCATCAGCACTTATCCATTTAACGGATGCTGCTAACCATATAAGGGTCTTTAAAAATTGATCCCTAATTAATTAAGTTTTTCAACAATTTATTTTATGTGTTGGTAAAGCTCCTGAGGCTGGAAAAATAGTGGCATAACATCTTTACTCTCCCCCATACTCAATTTCTAATAAGATTGATGCTGGTAGATCAGCAGGCGCCAATGATCTGAAAGATCACCGAAAAGGAAAAAGAAACAATTGCCCAGTTCTAGGGCATCTCCTGACAAGGCTAATGTTCCTACATATTTTACTAGTGCAGGACGACCTGCTAAGCCAGCCCTTCAAAGATGTTGCAGAGGCACACATAAGCAACAAATGCGAGATTGTAGTCGCAGCAAGTGGGAAAAGTACTCTTGATATAGTTTCAACCAATGAGAATACGCAGCCCAAGCTGAAATCACTGCTCAAGAGCAGGGTTCCTTCTAAGCAATGCTGGGGTCCTCCATCTGCATTCTAACCTCAAAACGTGCAGCAGCCCTGCTGAAGTTTGCATGCACAAGGCAGGCAGGTCCCATGGGACTTCAAGTGATATCTTTCCATTCGCTGCTGCATGAGGGCTACAGCATGCTCTTCAATTAGAACATAGGCCATTTAGAAGTAACATTGCTGAAGTGCATCTTTTCCTTCTCCAGCACTAACCACCAACAAGGTCTGCTGTTCAGTATAAGGTACAGAAACATTCATGACTTAGGGGCTTGTTTACAAAGCCGCGGTAGCGGTTCGCGATCGTTATCGGAGCCGCGGCTCCGATAACGATCGCGAATCACTACCACGGCTTTGTAAACAAGCCCCTTAGTGTTGTAACAGGCCAACAAATAGCCAGGGTGGTTCAGTAGGCTACAGGTTTCAGGAATCTTTGCAGCTGTGGTTTGTTTAATAGGTGAAGAAGGTGTTCCTGCATAATCCTCAGTGCTAGTGACAGTAACAAATGTAAAGGGAATGCTGCAGAACAGGGAAAATTAACTTACATGTTACATGTTTCTTACAGTTATCCTGTGCAGAAGGTAATAAGAGTCTAGCCAGGTTTGTAGTGAACAGGCTCCAGAAGGTGATAATCTAACACCAAATAAGTTGTCGTGAAATCTTCTGTTCAGAATGCAGTATGTTCAAGAGCTCTCAGCCATGAAGCTTACACTATAGTTCTCATTCCTTGCTGAGTAATTTAACCTCAAACAAGGTCAGTGTTTTCAACTTCTACGAAACCTCTAGAGGACTAGTTTGGACAGTGGAACAGTGTGCAAGTACCATGGACCTTCCAGGATCTCTATGAATTGTGTGAAATTCAAGATTGAGCAAGAGGCACAACATCAGGATAGTTCTAGTTCCAGCACAACTGACTGGAAACATTTCAGGAGTTAACATCTGTTAAAGAGATCAGCATCCATTTCTCTTTCTGTCTTTTTTATCCTGGACTATAGTGTCTGTGTGCATTCTTTCTATGTGAAATCAAGGAGAGTTGGACTTTGTAGGGAGTTGCTATTATTCACTTTGGTGCACTCATGTGTGACTGTAGCGAAAAGGGGAGCAATAATGTAACAAAAGGATGGGAACCAAAGGACAAATTCAGAATCCAATTAATTGACTGATAAAAGAACCTCAAGATGCAGCAGTCTGTTTCAGAGTTATGTTATCCAAATAAAACTGTATAATATATAAAGCTTTGGCTTAATTTTTCCTTTTTTTTTTACATTCTCTTATATACCGTGCTATTCTGCATCAGTGTGGTTTACATTGAACAAACTGAAATTACATTGAACAGGGCATTATAACTTGGAGATAACTATTTTACAGGGAACATGGGCTATGGAGGGTTAAGTGGCTTGCCCAAGACCACAAGGAGCACCTGTGGGACTAGAAACCCCAGTCCTTCTGGCTCAAGGTTGCTGTCCTCTAGTGGGATTTGTACCCCCCAACCTTCTGGCCTGAAGTACCTTGACCCAACCAATAGGCCACTCCTCCACTCCACTCCTCCTCCACTCCTTGCCTTGTGTGTTGTTCTTAATACATTTTGTTAATAGATGGGAAAGGGGCAAGGTAATTAACCTAATTAGAAGGGAGTTTGTTGAGGTGGAGAGAGGTAAGAAGGTTGGACAGATTATAAGTGGGCATGCTAAGTATAGATAGTAACTCAATAATGGAAAACCTAAAACAAAACATAGCAAAACATAGCAAAATCCTCAAATTATATCTCACACAGCATTGGATCATTTTAGATGCCCTACTCGTGAGTGAGACATCTGAAAATGAGCACTTAGATGTGCTAAACATGGACATGTCTCTAGGGCCATACGCGCGGTATGTGCAAAATTGTACCTTACTTTATTAAAAGGGCCCTTAATATTGGCAATTAATATGTTTGGCGTGGAACCAGATGATTCTGTCTTTAATATCTTGCTTTATTATTTTATTTAATTATGTTATTGTTGTTTTACTTATAATGCTTTGCTTTATTATCTGATTGATTTCTATTATTGTTGTTTTCATTTGTAACCATGATAATTATTACATTCATGTTTAAAATTTATGTTCACTAACTAGATCCCTTCACAGGCTATGGTGTGGGATACATTGAATTAAAATAAATTAAACAGACTCTGCACCATCCCAAATATATATTTTGGTAGGTGGAAACAGGGCCGTCCCGTCCATTGTGAGAGAATGTTGTTCACCCAGGGCCCTGCGCCGCTGGATGCCCCGCGCCAACAACATCTCACATAATTGGCACCGGCAGCAGGGTTGGCTTTTAGAGGGCTCCCGGCTCACCTCTGACAGCGCTGAAGTGAAGAGTGCCATTTATCTTCACTTTGGCAGCTGTGTTGTAGTATAGGCCGCTGGCATGCTGGAGGTCAAAGAAAACTTCCTGTTCCCCGGCACTCAGCGTGCCAGCGGACTATACTACAACACAGCTGCCAAAGTGAAGAAAAATGGCACTCTTCACTTCAGCGCTGTCAGAGGTGAGCTGGGGCCTGCTAGGAGCCCTCTAAAGACAATGGGCTGATGGAAGGCCTAGGACTGGAAATGAGCTGATGGGGGGCTAGGATTGGAAATGGGCTGATGGGGGGTTAGGATAGGACTGGAAATGTCTGATGGGAGGACTAGGATTGTAAATGGCCTGATGGGGGGCTTGGACTGGAAATGGGCTGATGGGGGGCTAGGATAGCACTGGAGAGGGCTGATGGGAGAGCTAGGACTGGAAATGGGCTGATGGGGGGACTAGGACTGGAAATGGGCTGATGCGGGGGGATGAGAGAATAGGACTAGAAGGGAGCAAATGCTAGGTGGGGCTGCAACTAGAAGGGAGCTGACGTTGGGGGAGGACCAGAAGGGGATGTGGCTGGGGGAGTGAGGATGGAGAAGGGAAAAGATATTTTGTGTGGGAGGGAAGAAAAATCTACGATTGACCAGGTTTTGGGAGACTAAGTGGGGATTGAAGATGGTGGGATGAAATTTGAGTGGATGATAAAGGAATAAAGAAAGAAATGGAGGAAAGAGCAAAAGGGGAAAGATCAGTATGCTAAAGCAGATGAGAAAGAGAATGGAAAAAAACTAGAAGAGAGAAGAAAGGATAAATGGATGGCAGACAATGGAGAGTTAGCCGAAGACACGAAGAAACCAGGAGAAAGTGACTAGAGCAATTGCAATTGAAAAATAAAATGCCCAAACAACAAAAGGTAGAAAAATACTTGTTTATTTTGAATTTATTAACTGGAATATCAGCTATGGGAAATGTGCATCGTTAACAACTTTGCATTTTGTTTAGTACAAGAGGAAATTAATTTATACTTTTATTTCTCCAGTGTTGTTGTACATTCCAAGTTTGGCTTTTGGGATTCACAATTTAATTATTGTCTTCCTATTTCTTAATTGTGATCCCTTGTTTTTTGTTTGGTGATGGTCTATGTTCTGCATGTATAACTGAGCTGAGGTATTCTGTTCATGTAGTTTCTATTTGACAGTGCCACTTGTTCTTTTTCCCCAGTAGGAGATGTAGTGGTATTCTCTGAGATGTATTGGTTTAATATTTGCCGTGTTGCCTTTTGATAGGTAGGGTTTGGTGCTTTGTGAGTTCTAGTAGTGATGTTATGATATGGCGGGTTTGCTATGGGTTCTAAATGGGCAGTGTTTGTAGTAGTTCCTAATGTGCCTGGTGGTTGGCACTGGAGTATAGTAATGCAGAAATCTGGTAGTCTTTCTCTATTCGTACACTCATTAAGAGGCATGTTTGCTAAAAGTTCACGTTAAAATTATGGAAATAGTTATGCAAATGAGGCCCCACAATGAGTCTCCGCACATGGCCCCGCACCCCCCTTGGGCCGTCCCTGGGTTGAAGAGTGTTTACTGGATTTACAAAATGCCAAAAATCAATACCTCCACATCATTAGCCTTTTAGAAAGTACTGGAATTTTATAGGATTAAGCCTTTAGTGTACAATTTTCAGGGGAAGTGGATTTACATTTTAAAGACAAACTCTTTAATTATTATGAGGGGCTTTAATTTTTCTAAATATAAGGACATAGCAACGTACAGAAAAGAAGAACCAAAATGATAAAGGGGGCGGAAGGATACCCCTATGAGGAAAGGTTTAAAAGGCTAGGGCTCTTCAGCTTGGAAAAGAGACGGCTAAGGGAGGATATGATAGAAGTCTATAAGATAATGAAAGGAGTGGAACGGGTAAATGATGATCGGTTGCTTACTCCATCAAAAAGTACAAGAAGCTACAATGGTGCATATTCAAGAATAATTTGAGAAAATATTTTTTCACTCAATGCGTAATCAAACTCTGGAATTAGTTGTCAGAGGATGTGGTAAAAAGCTATTAGTGTAGCTGGGTTTAAAGGAGATTTGGACAAGGTCCTGGAGGAAAAGTCCATTGACCATTATTAAAATGGACTGGGGAAATCCACTGTTTACCCCTGGGATAAGCAGCATGGAATCTGTCTATTGTTTGGGATCTTGAAAAGTACTTATGTCCTGGAGTGACCATTGTTGGAAACAGGATCCTGGCCAGGCTCATTGGACCTTTTGTCTGACTCAGGATGGCATATTTAATATTCGTATGGTCTTAAGAATAATTGTGAAAATGTACTTTAAAAGAAGTTAGTATGTTCTTTATTCAAGTTCAGACTTTGTAAAAAAGCGAGAAACCTACATTTGTTTGTATCCAGAGTGTGTGCCTTTGAGTCAATGCTGACTCCTGGTGGCCCAGCAGCTCCTGGGCTTTCTTGGCAGTGTGACTGGAAGTAGATTGAAAGCCTTTCTTCCAAGGCAATGGAGGGCTAAGTAACCTGCCCAAGGCCACAGGGAGTACTAGTGGGAATCAAACCTTGGTCTTTGGTCAGCAAGCCAGTGCTCTAACCATTAAGCTACTCCTCTACTCTTTATGATGTCTATAGCATATAGTAAAATGCAAGAAATTCAAATTATTACATCTGTAAGCTGAAATGAAAAGGAAAACCTTCCAAACAAGAAAGCTGTTGTGCTGTACACAGGCTACAGAATAGGGATGTGTATGGAAAACGTTTTCCATTCATTTCTGGGTCATTTCAGACTTTTCAGACATGTCAGCATATTTATTTTAATTAAAAAAATTTTAACATATGCTGGAATGTTTTCATATGCTTTAATCAGCAAAATGTGTTAGGTTTTTTTTTTTTTTAGTGCCGTCAAATCAGTGCTGACTTCTGGCGACCCAGCTGCCTCTGGGTTTCCTTGGCAATGTATCACAAGAAGTAGATTGCCAGACATGTTCTTCTGAGGCAATGGATGGTAAAGCGATTTGCCCAAGGTCACAAGTAGTGCCAGCAGGAATTGAAACCTTGCTCTTCTGAGTACCAGGCAGTTGCTCTAATCACTAAGCTGCTCCACCATGGTTTACAAGCTAATGTGTATTAAATTAATTTAGCGTGCATGAAAAATATAAGGTGCCCTAATGAATGTGCATCCCTACTATAGAATGCCTATTAATGAACTAACTTATCTAAATGGACTGTAGCAATGATATGGTAGCGTCTCAAAAAAAAGTCCCTAAGCGCATTTGGTTTTTTTATACCACATAAGGTGACATTTTATTTACCAGTTAATGTCCTTTCCTTGAGTCCTGCTAGACCAGTCCAGAGAAGTGGGTTGTGTTCCCCTACCAGCAAATTGGTGGATACAAAGAACCAATGAAAAGCCCAGGTTTCAATGACATTACTCTATTAGCCTCAGCCACCAAAGGTCCCTTCAGTATTTGTCCCAAACATGGCAAGCCTTATATAACTACAATAATGGGCAACAAGGAGTAATCAACAGTCAGAAGTATGTACAGGAAAGCATAAATATAAAGCTGTCAATACATGATGAACCTGCAGAACCAAGTATAAAAATCATAGTGGACTCAGAGCAATACAGTTCCAGGGGTGGAAAGGACATTAACTGGTAAGTAAAATGTCACCTTCCATATCATCCTGCTAAACCAGTCCAGACACATGGGATGTACCAAAACTACAACTCCACTGGGCGGGAAGAAGACACAGCAGCTTGCAAAACTCTTGAGTCAAAAACCGTGTCCACCTGAGTATGGACATCCAAGTGGTAATACTTGATGAAAGTGATGCCCATGTTGCTGCCTGACAAATGTCTACAGGGGCTACCAAGCTCTCCTCCACTCACGAGGATGCTTGTTCTGGGATAGAATGGATGTGCAAACCCTTGGAACTGAATGGTTCCACAACAGATATGCCGAGGCAAGAGCCTCCTTAATCCACCATGCCAAAGTCAATTTGCATAGGCCATCAAACAACACAAAAGGATGGTCAATATATGAAAGAAATGCATAACCTCCACATACCAGAGAAGCACCCTCCGGATATCCACGAGGCAAAGATTCTTATCCTTTCCCCGACACTTCTCCTTAGAGAAGGAGGGCAGGCAAACTACATGGTTCATGTGAAAGGCAGAACGCACCTTAGGCAAGAAGGAAGGAACAGGCCAAATGGAAATGGCCTCCTTTAAAAAGGACAGATAAGGATCTTGGCAAGACAGAGCCTGCAGCTCATAAATCCACCTTTTGAAACAAATTGCAACCAAGAAGACTGTCTTGAGTGTCAAAACCTTCAATGTAGCTTGTTTCAATGGCTCAAAGGGCACCGCCATCATGGCCCTGAGCATCAAACCCGGATCCCAGGAAGAGATCACAGATCAGAGGGGAGGACACAGACATCGAACCCCCTGGAGAAAGCACAAGATGCCCAGGTGCAAGGCTGGTGACTTACCAGCCACTGGACCTTGAAAAGAGTGCAAAGCAGCTACCTGAACCTTCAGGAAGCCAAGGGAAAGGCCCTTCTCAAGCCCATCCAGTAGAAAGGCCAACAGAGATGGCACCTTGGCTACCCCAGGAACCAACTGCCGAGCGCTGCACTACTGCTCAAAGAGATACCAGATCCGCACATATGCTAATTTGGTAGACCTTCCTCTGGGCTCCGAGCAGAGTGGAGACCACCGCCAGAGAGTAGTTTTAGCATGCTAGTCATCTCCTTTTAATAGGCAAGTCATAAATGAGAAGGGAACTGTGTCCTCCAGGATGAGCAGTCTCTGCTGCAATAGGCCCAGAGACAGAGGCAATTGAAGAGGAGGTGCCTGCAGGAGCTGCATCAGGTCTCTGAACCACACTCTTCTCGGCCAATCTGGTGTCAACAGAACAAGCCTGCCCGGGTGGCATTCTATATGCTGAATCACATGCCCCACCAGGGGCCACGGAGGAAGCACATACAGCAGGTGCTGACTTTGCCAAGACTGTGTCAGGGTGTCAATGACCTCGGGCCCCATCTCCGTGTCGCAAATGAAGAAGCGACAAACTTTGGCAGTGGAGCGGGTCACCATCAGATCCATTTCAGGGCAACCCATCAGTGCAGAATCAACTGAAACACCTCCTGACTCAACTCCAACTTTCTAGGATCCAGAGAGTGATGGCTGAGAAAGTCCACTACCACACTGTCCACCCCAGCAATGTCCTGAGTCGACAAGGCTAGGAGGTTCTCTCCACTAAGGCAAACAGGAGAACCATCTCCAGAGCTACCCCGGCACTCCTCGTGCCACCTTGTCCAGACAAGTGGACAAGGTGGCATAAGATGACATAAGCCATTGTGTAGCATTGTCTGAAAACACTTGAACAGCCCGGCCCTCAACCAGAGGATGGAAATGCAGAAGAGCCAATCTGATGGGCCACGCCTCAAGGCGTTTGATGGACCATACGCTTCACTGTGGCTTCAATGGACCAGGCCGTATGGTCTTAGCAATGGGCTCCCCAGCCTGAGAGACTGTCATCCATTGTCAGCAGGATCCAGGAGAAATCGTCCAGTGGCTCACCCTTGCTCAGATGACAGGGCTACTGCCACCACAGACTGGTCTTTACCATCATCGGAGTGGGAGCCTGCACTTGAACCCTTGAGAACTTGGGAACCACCGAGTTAGCAAAGACTCCTGGAGAGGCCGCATGTGAACAAGCACCCATGACACTATCTCTATGGACACCTCCATCAAACCAAGGAGCTGAAGATAATTCCAGATTCTGAGAGCCTGCTGAATACAGAACTACTACTACTACTGAACATTTGTATAGCGCTACAAGATGTGCTCAGTGCTGCACAGACACATGTAAAAGACAGTCCCTGCTCATCAGAGCTTACAATCTAGTCAAAACAGACAACACAGTAGCTGTAGACATGATTAAACATAAGAAAGACACTTACTACTCTGCCTTACCCTACAGACAAAGATTTACACAAACAAATGGCTATATCACTATTGTAAATAAATACCGGTAACTCAATTATGTTTTGATGACCTGTACATAGTTTGAATAGTGTTATTCTAGTTAATGTTCGAAACATGTTCAATGTAACTAAACGTGTACATAGTTAACACAAGTTCCATGTAAAATATACAGAAGTATATTGATTTTTGTTCGATGTGAACCGCCCCTGATCTCTGGAAGGGGCGGTATATAAGAAACTGTTAAATAAATAAATAAAATAAAAATACAGCTAGGGGGAATGGTAAGGAAACACAAAGGAGATCAGATGAGTCAAGATCCAAAAGCGGCAGCGAAGAGGTGAGTTTTCAGCCTGGATTTGAAATGGGTCAGAGAAGGCGCCTGACATATAATGAGCCAGTCATTCAGAAATGGATGGACACAGAGCCCTTGGTGCTGCAGCCACCAACACCATAAGAACATAAGAACATAAGATATGGCATACTGGGTCAGACCAAGGTCCATCAAGCCCAGTATCCTGTTTGCAACAGTGGCCAATCTAGGTCATAAATACCTAGCAGTCTCCCCAAAAGACACAGGTTCCTCAATGCTTGTATTGGAAAACATCCTTGGGGTGGTGGATAGCCTGAAAGGGATGCTGGTGAACTGATAGAGAGCCAAGCACGGCAAAACGCAGATACCTTTGCCAATCCGCCTGGATCGGGATATGAAAATTTGCCTCAGCCAGATCCAGAAAAGTCTTGAATCATGGAGTGCAAGGTTTCCATCCGGAAGTGCAGGACACACTTGAAGATCCAGAATGGACCAGAAGGAACCGTCCTTTTTGGGCACCACAAAACAGATGTAGTATCTGCCCTTTCCCCACTCATCTGCCTTTAGGTGCAGCAACTTGCCTAAGCTGGTCTGCACAGTGGCACTTTTTATCACAGACCCACAAGGAGAGATGACGAAGGCATCTGGAATTGGCTGTTTGCATTCCAGGACATAGCTGAACTGAATGGTGTATAGCACTCAGTGATCCTTGGTAACCCAGGCCCATTCCTGAAAGAAAAGGCAAAGCCTGCCTCCAACCAGGAACCAAAAAGGCAGTTTCACGGGGAGGTGAGAGGGTTGTAATGACTTATTACTGCTGTTCATGAAGAACACCTGCTACAGGTGAGTAACTAAGCTTTCTCTGTGAGCAAGCAGGAAATAAGTCCTCATGTATATGGGACTCCCAAGCTACAGGCTACCAGAATCAGAGGAGATCAACAACCCAACAGGAGCAAGGAAGCTGGAGAAGCCAGAAAGAACAGAAGGGTAATCCCACCGAGGGATTCATCTGATTCAGTATCCTCAGCAGACAGCGACCTGAGGGGTTTTAGCAGGAGCTTGGACAGAGAGAAGGACTGGTGAGCAGGAGTTGACTCTAAGACCAAAAGAAGTGCTGGAGCATGGCCTGCCAAAATTGCTGTCCCTTCAGAAATCCCCATCTAAACAGCAATGGGCTGCAAAGGTATGGACCGAAGACCACGTAGCAGCCTTGCAGATTTCTTCTGCAGAAACAGAGAAGAGGTTGGCCACCAACACAGCAATTGCATGGACATTGTGGGCCATGACATGACCCTCAAGAATCAACCCAGCCTGGCAGTAGGCATGAGCAATGTAGTTCGCTAGCCTAAGGGATAACGTGTGCTTCCAGACAGCGGTGCCCAGCTTACTGGAGTCAAAGAAAATAAACAGTTGGGTGGACTGGCGGTGTGCCTTTGTGCATTCCAGGTAGAAGACTAGGGCTCTCTGGCAGTCCAACGTATGCAACACCACCTCTCCCCAGTTAGTATGAGGCTGGGGGAAGAAAGTCGGTAAGACTATTGAATGGTCGAGGTGGAACACAGAGACCATCTTTGGCAGAAAGAGGTGGTACGTGCAGAGCATCAGGGCCTGGAGGGCAGGAGGCCAGTCACTCAAATGGAGCCTGCATAAGCTAAGCGAGTACCATGTTAAGATCCCAAGCCACCACAGGGGGCTTGAGTGGGGCTTCGAGAGGAGCAGTCCCCTCATGAATCAAGCCACAAGAGGCTGGGCCGATATGGGCTTCCCCCTGGAGCCATGATGGTGTGCCCCTATCACACTGGGGTGAACTTGCACTGAATTAGACTTCAGGCCAGAGTCTTAGAGGTGCAGAAGATGCTTCAGCAGTTGATCCATGGTGCAAGAGAAGGGGTCCAATGCCCTGCCCATGCATAAGGTGGCAAACCTCTGCCTCTTTAGTGCATTATGTGTTGAGGCCTTGCAGAATGCCATAAGAATGTTGGTAACACCCTCTGGCAGTTTGAGCTTGGAAAGGACTATCTGCTCAGCATCTATGCCATAAGGACCAACGAGTGAACATTGAGGTAAAGCAAGGTTCTGCCCTCCTGCGAGATGAGGTTTGGGGCGGAACCAAGGAGAAGAGGATCTGTGAGAGCTGCAGAAGCCATGGGAACTATGACTGCCAAGGCCAGTAGGGAGCAATGAGGACCATGGAGCCCTTGTCGGCCTGGAGCTTCAGGAGGGTTTTGACACGAGTGGTACTGGGGGGTATGCATACAGCAAGCCCTAACTCCAGTGGAGGAGGAAAGCATCCAAGGTCAGGCGGTTGCTGGCCAGCCTCTCAGAGCAGAACCAAGCCATCTGGGCATTGTGCACTGTGGTGAAGAGGTCCACCACTGGAGTGCCCCAATCCCGAAAGATCTGGTTTACCACTACCCTCTCAAATGTCCACTCGTGCGACTGAAACACCTGGTTGAGCTTATCCGTTAGACCATTGAGCTCGCCAAGCAGGTAAGTCACTCGGAGGTCCATGCCATGGAGCAGGGTGAACTTCCACAACTGAATAGCCTCCCAAATTAGGAGGTATGAGCCCATGCTCCCTTGCTTGTTCATTTGGAACATCATCACCTGGTTGTCCGTTTGGATCAGGACCACCTGATTGGCCAGGTGTGCTTGGAAGGCTCTCCTGCTCGGACCACAAGCCCTGGGTGCACAGGCCATCCAGGTGTGGCCTCCCCCCCCCCCCAGCTGAGCTTGGACATGTCCATCGTGAACATCTTTCAGGGGCTGCTGATTGGAATGGGAGACCTTTCAGCAGATTCCCTGGCTCGAGCCACCAGTCGAGAGACTGCACCAGGGGTGCAGTGACCATGAACCTGTCCCAAAGATGACCTGTCACCTGCTTCCATTGCGCGCTTAAGGTCCACTGAGCCTGCCACATGAAGAGATAGGCCTGAGGGGTGATGGGCCTGAGGGGTGGCAGCCATGTGATCAAGGACTCTCATTATCCCTCGGGCTGTTGTATGGCGCTGGTGCTGCACATCGTCTACCACTGCCACCAGCCATTGCATGGGGTCTTCTGGTAGAAAAGCCCATGCCTGAGTGGTGTTGAGGAAGACCCCAATGAATACCAGCTGCTGCATGGGCTGGAGGTGGGACTCCAGGTAGTTGATCACGAAGCCTAGTTGCTTGAGCACCTGAATGGTAAGCTCAACAGACTGCCAGACGCCACCTGGTGTGGGACCTTTGATGAGCCAGTCATCCAGGTATGGGAACATGAAGATTCCCCATGTCCAGAGAAAGACAGCTATGACCACCAGGCACTTCATGAAGACCCATGGGATTGAGGCCAGCCCTAAGGGAAGCACTCGGTACTGTCTGTGACTCAGATGGATCGGGATGTGTGTGTATGCATCTTTCTGATCCAAGGAACATAGTCAATCATCCAGTAGAAAGTACGGGAGCAGCGCCCTTAGCGAGATCATCTTGAACTTCTCATACACAAGGAATCAGTTCTCACCTGATCTCTTTGTTTCTTTACCACTCCCCCTTGTTCTATCCCTGTGTGCACCTTCTGTGTTGTCTGTCTTGGCTAGATTGTAAGCTCTGATGAGCAGGGACTGACTCTTACATGTCTGTGCTGCATATGACTTGTAGCGCTATACAAATGCTCAGTAGTAGTAGTAGTAGTAGTAGGTCCAGGATGGGTCGGAACCCATTGGTCATTCTGGGAAACCAGGAAGCAGGAATAAAAGCTCTGATCGGCCTGAGCCAGGGGAACTGGCTTGATTGCTAAGTCAGCTAGCAGAGCGGAGACTTCTTTCTGCAGCAGGCTCCAGTGCACGGAATTGATAGGGTGTTCCCTGGCGATGTACGGGGGCGGCAGCTGGGTGAGATGCGGCCAGCATCTGCTGTGGACGATCTGTAGCACCCAGGTGTCTGAGGTGATGAGGGGCTACTGGTGGGCTAAGTGAATGAGCTCCCCCTACCTGTGGGGGGAACCCCAGCAGACAGTGGGGTCTTTTCACTGATTGGGAATCTGCACCTTGGATTGTGCCTGTGGCTAGGCTTGGTAATACTGGCACGAGTAATAATCCTTCGCATAAAGTATAAATTAATCATAAATATATTCAAAATGAAACACAACAGTTCTGCAATCAGCCTTCATGCCCTCTTACTCCATGATATCAACAAAAGACCAAGAAGGTTATCCACTTCTAACACCCTCAGCACCCCAAAAAACTACTCTAAATCATGCAAATGTACCTCACAAAGAGCAATTGCTTTGGCCGCCCCTTTAATTTGGAACTCTCTCTCCCTCCTGTTTTACGCTCACTGGATGATTTAAAAGACTTTCGTAAACAATTGAAAACTACACTTTTCATTGAACAATATGGATCAACAATTGACTAAATATATTATATTTATTTTAATTATTTTAACTAATTTGCCTTATTGTTAACCCTTGTTATTTTTCCTATATTACCATTGTACTGTTATGTTTATACTGTGTTTGTTTCCCTTGCCTATAACCTTTGTATTTCTTGTGACCGCTTTGATTGAAGGAAAAGGCGGTATAGAAAACTTGTTAAATAAATAAATAAATAAAGTAGAAGGCCTTCTTAGCCTGGTGTTTCTTGTGCACAGGGTCTGCAGTTTTCCTCAAGAGCCTTGAGAGAGTCATATGCTCCTTCTCAAGCTCCTCCACCTTCTCCTCTACTGGTTTTCCAAAGAGGTTCTCCCCTTGGCAGGGGACATTGGCGATCTTGTCCTGGACCCACTGTTCCAGGCCAGAGGACTGCAGCCATATGAGCCGGTGGACAGCGATGTGGACTCGAAGGTGTCATAGATACCATGCACTATGAATATGGAACAGTTTGCCGGGGGCCACCAGGCCCCAAAATGTTTCATGATGGTCCTTGGGGATGAGGGCAGCAAAGTCCTCCAGGTCCAGCATAATATCCTTGAGAAACATACTCATATAGGTCTGGTAGGCCAGAACCCTGACAACCAGCATGGAACCCTGATAGCATTTTCTCCTGAAGGAGTCCAGGTTTTCAGCCTTGGGGCCCAGGGGCACCAAAGAGTTAGTCTTGGTGCTTTTATCCTACTTTTTAACTCAACCACGATGGAGTTGTGCGGTAACTGAGGCTTTTCGAAGCCTGGGGCCTTCTGGTCCCAGTACAGGCAGTCAAGTCTGCAGCTGATGAAGGGCACTATAAGAAGTGTTTTCCACAGCTACAGCAGCAATCTCTGCAGGACATAGTGCATGGAAACCTCCCAAAGGCTTCTTTTGGAAGCTGGGGAGCATTCTGTGTGGGGGTTTGTCAGTAACACCACCCATACATGAGGACTTTTTTTCTGCTTGTTTATGGAGAATGCATTTTTTAAGAACCTTCAAGTCAATGCTGACTCCTGGCAATCCCTTAGCAAGGTATGACTGTAAATGGATTACCAGGCCTTTTCTTCCCAGTGGAAAGTGACTTACCCAAGACCACAAAGAGTGCCAGTGGGAATCAAGCCCTAGTCTATTGGGTATGAGACTGCTGTTCTAACCACTAGGCTACTCCTCCACTAATGTAACACATATAAATTGCAAATTCCTTTCTTAAGTTTGGAAAATACATCATAGGTTTTATGACTTCTATTTCAGATTATGCTCAAAATACTTCTTTTTTTTTTTAAAAAAAGCGTCCTAATTCAAATATAAAGATGGAGTAAGGATCTGAATAGTGCTATTAAAACATTTTGCTAAAGTCCATTTAGCTGGTTAACGTGCATTTTAACACATGGCAACTGACAGTCGGGAACACTAACACTCAAGCGTGTCTGCTAAAACACACATCAGTTGGCGATCACATGATGGGGTGGGGAATTTATTTATTTTTATTTTATTTGTGATTTCTTCTATACCGCACTATTTATCATCAGCGCGGTTTACATGTAACCAAAGTTGTACAACGTATAACAGTCTAACATTGACATTTACAGAGAACAGGGAACTTAAACAAGGAGAACGGGTGAACTATATACACTATGTACAAATTAGAATAATAGTCAATATATTTGTCTTTAGGACAGGTTGACGTGTGGATAGTTAAAACGCAGTAATTATGGCAAGTGGGTCATTACTCTGAGGGAGTCAAAATGGCTCAGGATAGGAGGGTTAGGTGATGTTATCAGTAATGGAGAAATATTGTAAGAAGAGATAGTGTTTGATTGCCTTCCTGAACTGGGGGAGGTTGGTTATCTGCGGGGAGGGAGTTCCAGTAGGATGGTGCATAAAGAGCAAAAGCACGCTTACTTGTTGTCTTTGAGCACTTGGTGATGACTTTTGGTAGCAGTAAGGTGTTGCAGGCTATTGATCTTCTCGCTCTATTGGGGGGGGGGTAGGGTGTACAAGGTCTGAGAGGGAGGTTGAAATGCATGTGTTGACTGATTTAAATGTCATTGTTAGAGCCTTGAAAGTGATCCTGCAGTGGACAGGGAGCCAATGCAGATCCTTCAAGATGGGGGTAATATGGTCTCCTCTTGATGCTCCATAGAGGGTTCTAGCTGCAGTATTCATTGCGAGCTGTAGGGGTTTGAGAGAGCTCTTTGGGAGGCCGGTAAGAGTGGAATTGGCATAATCAAAATGGGGTAATATTAAGGCTTGAAAGACAGTTCTGAAGTCATTTGGTTCAAGAATCCGTTTCATCTGTTGTAGGATCCGGACTTTGTGGTAGATGGCTTTAGTGGTATTGCTTATCTGGGCATGCATGTCAAGGCACTGGTCGAGTATTATACCCAGGTATCGAATCATCGTCTTGGAGATGAGTTCGGCATTGCGGACCTTAAGTGATGAGGGTGGGGAGAACTTCTGGTCTCTGCTGATAAAGAGAACCTCCGTCTTCTTAAAATTTATTTTGAGTTCTTGAGATTGTAGCCAGTCTGGGCCAGCGTCAAAACATGCAGAGAGTTGGGAGAGGTCTGGTTGATCCGTGGATATTGGGGTGAACATTAGGACATCATCGGCATATACTAGACAATTGATATTGAAAGACCGGATAAGATTGCAGATCGGTTGCATATAGATATTGAACAATAGGGCTGAAAGGGATGATCCTTGCGGAACCCCTTTCTCTTGTGGGAAAGGAGTGGATATAGATGGACCAGAGCGTACATATTGCAGTCTATTGTTGAGATACGAGGCGCACCAGGCGAGTGCATTTCCATGGACGCCCTTATCTGCAAGGCGGGATAGTAGTAGCTTGTGGCTGACCGAGTCAAAGGCAGCCGCTATGTCAAGAAAGATGAGCGCAAAGCCTTGTCTGATGTTGTCGAGTCCTGTGGTTAGTGTGTTAAATAGAGTTGTCAGCAATGTTTCCACTCCATGTGACTCTCTGAATCCGTGCTGGCAAGAGTCAAGGGGAGCGTTTGACTCTATGTGATGAGTCAACTGCTGTTGGACTATTTTTTCCATGATTTTGGCGAGGAGAGGGATGCTCGAGATAGGCCTGTAGGATTCCATCTTTGCGGGGTCAAGCTTATTATTTTTTAGCAGCAGTCTTATTGATGTTTGCTTTAGCTTCTGTGGGAATGTGCCGGAGATGAATGATGCACCTATTAGTTTGGCCAAAAAAGGACTAAGTTCAGTCCGAAGAGATTTTATCCAGTGCGCATGGCATGGGTCGTCTGGTGCCGTGGTGGTGTTTATATTCGTGATGGTGTTTAGGATATCCTTCGCAGTTGGGGGAGAGAAGGAGAAAATGGTATGTTGATTGTCTGCTGAGCTTGATGGGAGGGAGGGGGTGGAAGTGTGTTGTGCATCTAGGGTAGCTGGTGAGGAAGATGGGAGTAGGATTGATGGGGAGGTGGATGAAAGGGGGGATATAAATGATTGGCCCGGGGGCGAGAGTCTTGCAGGGGTGGTTGAATTACTTGTTTTGGTTCGTAGATAATCTGCATATTCCTGTGGGTGTGGAAGGTTAGGTTGGCAGGGTGAAGGTTCTTTGGATAAGGTTTTGACAATATTGAAAAGCTGATGCGGAATGGGTTGAGAGTGGGCATGGAGACTGCATTACTGCTAGCGCCAGGATAATTCCACATGCTCAGCAACAACTATGCTCTATGGGAGTTGTTAAGTGAGCCCAGCTTAGGAGAGTGCACGTTTGAGTGGCTCATCACGTGTTAGCTGCTAGGAACATACTGATCACGCCCCTGGCAAACACATGGCTTTGCAACGAACATGTGTTTGTTTGGCGTATTAATTGCAAATCCTTTGTGGACTTTAGTAAAAGGGGCTTTTAGCATTTTTAATATTTTCTGTTAAAAGCATTGACTGAATTCTTCACAAGTAAAGTATCCCTAATAGAAATAATTCAAGGATTTTGTGCATGAGCTTTCAGGACCACACATATTTCTTTTCACATATCCATGTGATTGGCCTAATTTACAATGTGTTATTGCCCATACTGGAGAAACTTTCTATTCATCAAGTCCATATGTTTTAGTCTAGGGGAGAATGCAACCTATACTATTACACTGATGAAAAAACTTACCCTAGCGCCTGGAGGTCCCATTGAGCCTGGTGGACCGCTTACGCCAGGAGGTCCCTGTGAAGCGAAAAAAGTCGTAACTTATCAAGACATCAACCAAATGAAACTAACAGTTTAAAAATGCGCTTCGATGAGATGACAGCTATACCCACTCACAAATATTTTCAAGGACATTTTTGGTTATAATATTTCGGATGCTGGTGATAAAAGAGAAGGAAATCTAGTTATACTGCATGCAACAATGTGGTAATTTGCCATCAATTTTTAATGGATTCTTTCTTTAGCAAATCAAAAAAACAGATAAAATACAACTTGCTCTTTGAAGTCTGAGGAATGATTTATAACCTAGTTAATGAATTCCAGATTTGACTGCAGAGGACTTCCAAATCTACTGGCATATTTGCTAATCATCGAATATTTGCTGTTAAATATTTATGCTTAGGGCATGCCATAATTTATTTCTACATGACTCTAATTTAGAGCATGAAGAGGCAATTCATTTAGAGCCCGATTCAGCAAAAACAGGCACGTAATATACCTGATTCAGAAACTGCGGATATAGACGCGCCCATGGTTCCGGAATCAGGGAGATATACATTTCTGGTGCGGCATGAATAACATATCTGGAGAAACATGGGCCTTTGCTGCTATTATGGGACACGGGTAAATGCAGCAAAATGGCCTTACGTCCCCATGCTCACCATATTCTGAAAAGACTGACAACTGCGATGCTTCCTGTTTCCGTGTGGCCACGCCTCCACTGGCAAATTGTACATCTCCTAAGCTGATGCTCACACCGACAGTGTTGTGCTCATGCAAACAGCACATTAATACCGATGAAACAGATGTCATGCAACCCAGACTATATATACTACTTCTGTTGCATTCCCATAACACTGCAAATTTATCTAAGTGCAGCAAACCTATTGTAAAAGCAAGTGGAAAGTGAGATGTTTGTCCTGACAGACCCTGCAGCAACACATACATGGCATGTGATGAACACCTTAGTTTTTCCTTCAGTGGTCATCACTAAAACCAGTATTTGCAATGCTAAGTATGGGCCAGAGAAAACTGAAACAAGTTTGTACAGCTATATGGCAAAACATATCCCTGTCATTCATAGGAAATCATCAGAATGAGAACATGCAACAATGCAAACATCAGAAACACATGCCCAAAAGCATCATCCTCTGTCCTGACAAATGTGCACAATGTTAGAGACCTCCGATGGTGCATTTGTATATGCATTAGTGCTGTCCGCACTGCAGCATTCCCCCACTCCGAGGGTCCCCACCATTGACAAGGACATGCCCTGCTATGTTGCTGCAGAGCAGCTGTACAGAGGTTACTGCTCATTCACACTGGCACCTGGTAATGCTGTGGTCAGCCCTGTGGTCCAGGTTTTGGCCAGGCATACATGTCCCCCCAGAGCTACGGATCAGCACACCAGGGCCTTCCCTGCAACCCTCATACCACACACACACACTCCTGCCTGCAGTCACAAGTAACATACCCCTGCCAAAACCATGCCCTGCACCAATAAACAACTGCTGGTAATACATAATAGCAGAGCGTCTCAGGACCCCACTTCTCAGCCAAACACGCTACTGCTCCATTTAACTCACATATCATCCCTACATCTACATTCCCATTTCTCCTAACACAGGAATTGTTAGGGAAGCCTAGAATAGCCCCTTTAGCACAAACAGCAGATGCCAGCATAGCCAGACTAAAGACCATTGCAGTACTTTATATTTCTGTAGGGATGTTTTTCCTTGTTATTTCACCTTTGCATTCTATTCTTTACAACTGCATCTTGTGCCCTCCCAAACAACAGACACACCAGTTCAATACAGACTTGTCACAGCCATTTATCTCTATGGGACGCGTTGAAGATCAGAGCAAATAATCTTCTATGTGCTGGTCTGATTCCATGTTGCCACTGGTATAACGTGTGTATCCACGGGGAACATTTAGGACATACACGGGCCTTTCCTGAATACACTTTATATGTCTCCGCAGCTTACCACGCCCCTGTTCCACCCCTCCCACCCACGTTCTGAGATCCCCATTTTAGCACCATATACGTGAAGGGCCGCGTGGTTTACGAATACGATTCTAGATGTTTTTGCAAGAAAAACGTTTATCCTGTACATCCAGGAGGCCTATTTGTGTTTCGGAATGACCTCCTTGGTATTCATTTAGCAGCTTTCATGGACTTTTTTCTACCTCTTTTCTCTAAGCCACCAGTGACCACCAATACACACTCAACAGTATTTCACAGTTTTTATGCTTTTCAAATTATTCTAACCATGAATTTGTTGCAGCTTCAGAAAAAGTAAATTTGTTTGAAAGTAAGTCTGTTTGAATCTCTTTTATATTTGTGGTGGTGTCTGAAGGCAAGGTGAGCTGAAGGTGACTCACCATTGAGAAACGGCACAAGGGACTGCCCAAACTTCGAAGTAGATTTAGTTGGAATGATGTTCGCTCTGGCTGAAGCTACATGTTCTAGTATAACTATGGCCCTTGTTTTTGCCAAGACCAGCTTGTGTTATAGTGAATAGGTGTGGGAAGGCGAGTACTGCGTCTCAAAGATGCCCAGGCTATCCACATTTTTAGAAGGCTATGACAGAAAATATAGTTTACCATTCGGCCTGGTATTCCAGGATCTCCAGAATCACCTTTAATTCCCTGACGACCCTGTAATGTGATTGAATATATTGTTATTAATTTGTCAAATGTCATATCAATATATTCTATAGACAGGTGAAAAATAATTTATCCATACAAAGTCATTGTTGCAATCATAAGAAATAAAGGCGCACAGATCTTACACATTTAGTAGCACAATGACTCTGGTGGTAATTTTATAAGAAGCTGCATAAGGTTACAGGGCATCCATGCTCATAAGCTGTGTATTTTCCATGACACAGGGGCATGGATGGGCCCTTATATATGCTGTAGGCAGTCACTATTCTGAAAGCATGCGCTTAAGTCACATTGTGCACAGTGGCGAAGCATAACCAAGGCCTAAATTTACATGCGTAAGTCAAAATATTATAACTTATGCATAACTGCTACAACTAGGTTAAAGCACGTCATTACGCCCCTTCACACACTTCACTTTATAAAACAGGCCCCACTGATGCAGATGATATCATGCTTTAACTGCACCAGAGATTATAAAATGACCCTCTATAGCTACAGTTTTTATTTTACCATTCTTGATCCAAAGGCTTTATAACACAAAGAATTTTGAACAGTAGCTAAAGACGATTGCCATCTAGTTCTACAGTCCTGGTTTTAGCCCTTTGCATAGAAGGACTTTTAGTTCTGATTTCCCTAGAAAAGCAGGATGATACATCCAGGCTATCCCAGGGAAGTAAAAGCAGGAGTGGAGAATCCTATCCTGAAAAATGGAGCCAGCTGACAATCCTATAGCTAAAGAAAATAAAAAATGAAGTCAATCTCTTTCAGCACACATGGAAGACAATGATTTTATTATATCACTTTTGAAAGACGTTCTTTTGCATAGTTCCACTGAAAATTCAGAAAAAAGGGACGTATACATTTAGGAGGGTATTTTATAAAATCATTAACATGCAGATGTGGCAATTTATGCGTGTTAATGGCCTCTTATAAAGCACCTACTGGTGTAAAAATACACACTTAAGCATGAAAGCGTGCATTTTATTGAAAGGAATAGTTGGAGGCAGGCATGCACCAAGTTTGCAAGTATATCCATTGATCATAAAATACCTTGATTTTCAGAAAGGACAGGGTAGGAAGTAGGGGAGGAGGAGTGGCACTATATGTAAAAACTACTATTAAAGCTTTGGAATTACAGAGCTTAAAAGGGAGAGGGGAGGCATTGTGGGTTAAACTAGAAAGAGGGAAAGAGAAATCTATTTACATTGGTGTGATATACAGACCTCCCTCACAAGAGAAAGTGGTGGACAGAGAGTTAATTGAAGACATGCGCAGCATTGCTAGGAAAGGGGAAGGGCTACTGATAGGAGATTTCAATATGCCAGATGTTGATTGGCACATTCCTGCTGCAGTATCATCTAGAAGTAAGGAGATCCTGGATTCTCTACAGGGAGAACTATTCAGGCAATTGGTAACAGACCCCACACGTGAAGGGGCCCTACAGAACTTGGTGCTTACCAATGGTGAAAGTGTTTCTGATGTTGTAGTGGGAGATCATTTTGCATCCAGTGATCACCAGATGGTGTGGTTCAGTATTAGGACTAGGGCTGTTAGAATCCATTCAAAGGCGAGGATCTTAGACTTTAGGAAGACTAAATTTGCAAAGATGGGCCAATACCTCAGGGAGTCGTTAGTTGGATGGGAACAGCTGAGGGATGTAGAAAAACAGTGGGAAAAACTGAAAGGGGATATTTTAAGGGCAACCAACCTTTTTGCTCCCCCTTCCTCCACAAGCCCGCCAATCAGCTGCCATGACTAACGGCATAAGAACCGCCGTTTCAGGGGTGCGCCCGCGCCTTGCGGGCCCGCGCCTGAGGGCCTCACCAGAGGGCCCTTTGGCGTGGCCCTTAGGCATTGGTCCGTGGCGTCTGTTTCTGGAGTTTCGCTGATGGCATGGTCTGGGTTGTCGTGTCTATATATCATGGTAACTTGCTGTTCTGTGCTCTTCTCTCTCTTATCTGTTTGACTGTCTCTGTCCCCTATTCTGTCCTATCAAATAAATGGCGTTCTTTTCTTATTTCCTTGAATGATATAGTATTGTAAACCGCTCTAATGCCTTTCTGGCCTGAGCGGTATATCAAATTTAAATAAACATAAACATAAACATAAAGGTAAAAGGAAAAGGAGACCGCTATAGTTTTCAAAAGAAGTAGCTGAAAAAGTGAAGAAAAAGAGGGAGGCCTTCATGAAATACAAGAGATCACAGAAAGAGGAAGACAGGCATCTGTATTTGGAAAAACTTAGAGAAGCTAGCAAAGTAGTCAAGAAGGCAAAGATTCAAAAGGAGGAGGAAATAGCCAATGCAATAAAATGGGGGGATAAGACATTTTTCAGATATATTAGTGAGAAGAGGAAGGGCAAGAGTGGTATTGTCAGACTCAAGGGTGCAGGGGAGGAATATGTAGAAGCTGATAAGGATAAAGTGGAATTGCTTAACAAATATTTTTGTTCTGTGTTCACAGATGAAGAACCAGGAGCAGGATCTCAGAAAACACCTACAAATAGGAACAGAAGCAATGGACATCTTGAACAATTTTCAAAAGACTGTGTTCATGAGAAACTATCTCAATTTAAAGTAGACAAAGCAATGGGACCAGATGGGATACACCCGAGAATACTGAGGGAACTTGGGGACGTTCTAGCAGCTCCACTGACTGACCTTTTCAATGCCTCGTTGGAATCGGGAGTGGTACCAAAGGACTGGCGAGAGGCTCATGTGGTGCCTTTACACAAAAGCGGAAGTAAGAATGTGGTTGAAAACTATAGGCCGGTTAGTTTAACTTCAGTGGTGAGTAAATTATTGGAAACGCTGCTGAAAGAGAAAATAGTGAGGTTTCTGGAGTCCAGCGGATTACAGGATCCAAGGCAGCATGGATTCACCAGAGGCAGGTCTTGTCAGACAAATATGCAGATTTGATAACCTCACTCATTATTCCCATTTCCAGGTCATTTATGAATATGTTAAAAAGTAGCAGACCCCGCACAGATCCCTGGGGTACACCACTATTCACCTTTCTTCATTGGGAAAATTGGCCATTTAGCCCTACCCTCTGCTTTCTATCTTTTAACCAGTTCCTGATCCACAATAGTACACTGCCTCCTATCCCATGACTTCTTAATTTTGCGAAAAGTCTCTCATGAGAAACCTTGTCAATGGCTTTCTGAAAGTCCAGATACGCTACATCAACTGACTCACCATTTTCTACCTGTTTATTCACGCCTTCAAAAACACATAACAGATTAGTAAAACAAGCTCTTCCTTGTCTAAAGCCATGTTGACTGTCTCCCATTAAGCCATGACTATCTACATATTCAATAATTTTGTTTTTTATGATGTTTCCACCATTTTTCCAGATACTGATGTCAGGCTCACCGGTCTGTAGTTTCCCGGATCACCCCTGGAACCCTTTTTAAAACTGGCGTTACATTGGCCATCCTCCAATCTTCAGGTATTACAGATAATTTTAATGATAGTTCACAGATTACTAATGAGATAATGGAGGGTGAAATGACTTGCTCAAGGTCACAAATAGTATCAGTGGGAGACAGTTTGAACACTTGCTTCCCTGTTCTCAGCCTTCTGCTACTCTTCCACTCTTCAGAGTTGCCAAGTTACCCAGTTCCAGAGTGAGATTTTAAGCCATACCTGGATTTCTGACAATCTCATCCTGATGCATTGTGGGACCTGCAGCACTGAATTTAGTGAGTAAAATCAGGGTCTACAAATGGCATAGTACATTGCAAAGAAAATGTAAAACCAGAACTGGGTGACTTGGCATCTCTGACTCCAGGGCCGGCGCTACCCAGTAGGCGGGGTAAGCGCTGCTGGGGGGTGCCGATGTCAGGGGGTGCCGGCGCTGGCACCCCCCCAATGCCCAGTCCACTTCTACCCTGCCCACTTCCACATCTCCCATCAGGCCCAGAGAGGAAGAGCCCTGCTGATCACAGGACCTGCTGCTCCCGCTGGCACGATCTGATCGGCATCGCAGTCCACACAGGAAGATCATGCCCATGGAAACAGCAAGTCCCACGTGCAGAATTGCTGCTGACCAGATCGCGCTGGTTGCAGGTCCCAAGGAGGGAAAGCAGGGGCAGTTGTTGAAGGCTAGAGAGAGAGGCAGAGAAGTTGGATTCGATTTAATTGCAAGAGGATCTTGATAAATTGGAAGACTGGGCATCCAAATGGCAGCTGAAAATTAATGTGGACAAGTGCAAAGTTATGCACCTAGGAAAGAACAACCCAACCTATGGTTACACGATGCAAGGTTCCACATTAGGAACCACCACCCAGGAAAAAGATTTAAGCGTCATCGTGGATAACATGTTAAAACCCTCCGCCAAGTGTGCAGCAGAGGCCAAGAGAGCAAATAGAATGCTAGGTATCATAAGGAAAGGAATGGAGAATAAAACAAATGATATTATAATGCCTCTGTATCGTTCCATGATGTGACCGCACTTTGAATATTGTGTGCAATTCTGGTTGCTGTATCTTAGAAGGATATAGCATTATTAGAAAAAGTACAGAGAAGAGCCCCCAAAATGGTAAAGGGAATGGAAAGATACCCCTATGAAGAGAGGCTAAAAAGGTTAGGGCTCTTCAACTTGGAAAAGAGACGGCTGTGGGGAGATATGATAGAAGTCTATAAATCAATGAATAGAGTGGAACGGTAAACGTAGATCAACTGTTTATTCCATCAAAATATAGAAAGACTAGGGGTATGCAATGAAGCTACAGGGTAACCTATTTAAAACTAATAAGAGAAAATATTTTTTCACTCAATGTGTAATCAAACTCTGGAATTCATTATTGGAGGATGTAGTAAAAGCTGTTAGTGTAGTCGGGTTTAAAAAATGTTTGGACAAGTTCCTGGAGGAAAGGTCCATAAACCATTGTTAAAGTGGAACCAGAATATCCACTGCTTGCCCCAGTACAAGCATTGTGGAACCTGTGTCTTTTGGGGAAACTGCTAGGTACTTGTGACCTAAATTGGCCACTGTTGGAAACAGGATATTGAGCTTGATGAACCTTGGTCTGACCCAGTATGGCATATCTTATGTTCTTATGTTCAAATCTGATTGATTTCTTTGACTGGGTGACCAGGGAGTTGGACCGAGGGAGAGGCCTAGATGTGGTGTATTTAGATTTCAGTAAAGCCTTTGACACTGTTCCTCACAGGCGACTTATAAACAAACTGAGCACCCTAGGGATGGACCCTAAAGTTACATCGATAGGCGATAGCAGAGAGACTGAACAAATTCTTTGCTTCAGTCTTTACTGAGGAAGATGTAGGGATGTTACCCATGACTGAAGTGGTATTTAAAGGTGCAGAAGAATTGAAGGAAATATCGATACATCGAGAAGATGTATTACAACTATTAGATAAGCTGAAGAGTAGCAAATCACCTGGGCCGGATGGTATACATCCAAGGGTATTGAAAGAACTGAAATATGAGATTGCAGACCTGCTATTAGTAATCTGTGAACTATCATTAAAATCATCTCTAATACCTGAAGATTGGAGGATCGCCAATGTAACACCAATTTTTAAAAAGGGTTCCAGGGGTGATCCGGGAAACTACAGACCGGTGAGCCTGACGTCAATACCGGGAAAAATGATAGAAACCATCATAAAGAATACAATTACTCAGCATGTAGATAGTCATGAACTAATGAGAGACAGCCAACATGGCTTTAGACAAGGAAGATCTTGTCTTACTAATCTGTTATGTTTTTTTGAAGGAGTGAATAATCAGGTGGACAAAGGTGAGTCGGTTGATATTGTGTATCTGGACTTTCAGAAAGCCTTTGACAAGGTCCCTCATGAGAGACTTTTGGCAAAACTAAAGAGTCATGGGATAGGAGGCAGTGTACTATTGTGGATCAGGAACTGGTTAAAAGATAGAAAGCAGAGGGTAGGGCTAAATGGCCAATTTTCCCAATGGAGAAAGGTGAATAGTGGTGTACCCCAGGGATCTGTGCTGGGTCCGCTGCTTTTTGACATATTCATAAATGACCTGGAAAGTGGAATAACGAGTGAGGTTATCAAATTTGCACAAAACTATTTGCACAAATTTGCACAAAACTATTTAAAGTTGTTAAAACCCAAGAGGATTGTGGAAAATTGCAAGAGGATCTTGATAAATTGGAAGACTGGGCATCAAAATGGCAGATGAAATTTAATGTGGACAAGTGCAAGGTTATGCAACTAGGGAAGAACAACCCAAACTATGGTTACACGATGCAAGGTTCCACATTAGGAACCACCACCCAGGAAAAAGATTTAGGCGTCATTGTGGATACCATGTTAAAACCCTCGGCCCAGTGTGCAGCAGCGGCCAAGAGAGCAAATAGAATGCTAGGTATGATAAGGAAAGGAATGGAAAATAAAACAAAGGATATTATAATGCCTCTATATCGTTCCATGGTGAGACCGCACCTTGAATATTGTGTGCAGTTCTGGTTGCCGTATCTTAAAAAGGATATAGAGTTATTAGAAAAGGTTCAGAGAAGAGCCACCAAAATGGTAAAGGGGATGGAAGGATACTCCTATGAAGAAAGGCTAAAAAGGTTAGGGCTCTTTAACCTGGAAAAGAGACGGCTGAGGGGAGATATGATAGAAGTCTATAAATTAATGAGCGGAGTGGAACGGGTAAACGTAGATCGATTGTTTACCTTATCAGAATATAGAAAGACTAGGGGACATGCAATGAAGCTACAGGGTAAACTATTTAAGACTAATAAGAGAAAATATTTTTTCACTCAACGTGTAATCAAACTCTGGAATTTGTTACCGGAGGATGTAGTAAAGGCTGTTAGTATAGCTGGGTTTAAAAAAGGTTTGGACAAGTTCCTGGAGGAAAGGTTCATAAGCCATTATTAAGAAGGGACCCAGGATATCAATGCTTGAACCAATACAAGCATTGTGGAACCTGTGTCCCTTGGGGAAACTGCTAGGTACATATGACCTAGATTGGCCACTGTTGGAAACAGAATACTAGGCTTGATGGACCTTGGTCTGACCCAGTATGGCATATCTTATGTTCTTATGTACTGCTTGGGTTAGAAATTGGTTAGGTGGGAGGCGACAAAGAGTACAAGTAAATGGAGCCCACTCTGAGGAGAAGGATGTTATCAGTGGTGTGCCCCAGGGATCTGTCCTTGGTCCGATTCTTTTTAACATCTTTATTAGTGATATAGCAGAAGGGCTTTCAGGTAAGGTTTGCCTCTTTGCGGATGATACCAAAATCTGCAATAGAGTAGACACCCAGGAAAGGGTAGATAACATGAGGAGGGATCTAGCTAAGCTTGAAGAATGGTCTAGAATTTCGCAGCTGGGATTTAATGTTAAAAAATGTAAGGTCATGCATTTGGGCTGCAGCAATCCAAGGGAGCAATATAGTATAGGGGGTGAAGTACTTTTGTCCACTAAAGAAGAGCGGGACCTAGGCGTGGTTGTGTCTGATGATCTTAAAGTAGCTAAACAGGTAGAAAAGGCAACGTCAAAAGCTAGAAGGATGCTTGGGTGCATATGGAGAGGAATGGCTAGCAAAAAAAAGGAGGTGATAATGCCTCTGTATAAGTCTTTGGTGCGATCTCATTTGGAGTATAGTGTGCAATTCTGGAGACCGCACCTTCAAAAGGATGTGAGCAGGATGGAGTCGGTGCAGAGGGTGGCTACTAAAATGATTAGTGGTCTTCATTATAAAGCATATGAGGACAGACTGAAGGATCTTAATATGTACACCTTAGAGGAAAGGCGGGATAGAGGTGATATGATTGAGATGTTTAAATACCTCCGTGGCATAAATGTTCAAGGAGAGAGCCTCTTTCAATTGAAAGCAAGTTCTGCTACGAGAGGACATGGGATGAGGGTGAAGGGAGATAGATTCAGGAGTGATATGCGGAAATATTTCTTTATGGAAAGAGTAGTGGATCCGTGGAATAGTCTCCCAGTGGAGGTGGTAGAGATGAGGACAGTAACTGAATTCAAAAAAAGCATGGGACAAACACAGAGGATCTCTAAAGGTAAAAACGGGACTGTTGTAGTTGTTATGGAAGGACAGACTAGATAGGCCATGTGGTCTTTTTCTGTCATCATATTTCTATGTTTCTATGTTTAAATGTGTTCATTTACACCTGCTACAGGTAAATTTAAGACACGATCTCTGCCATTTAAATTAGTATTTTACAAAAACAAATAAGCGCCTACTGTCTTTATAAAATAGGCTTAAGACAGGTAGTTTGGCTACCTTAACCTTTGTGCTCTGTTATAAAATTATCTTAGAAATATTAAGAAAGATGATATTCTAAATAGGGCATATTTCTGCAGAAACACTGTGATATAATGTGCATTATTTTTCTACTGGAACTTGCCTGTCATTGAGTTTAGTTTAGTTTAGTTGGCCTAAAAGGATACTTCAAAGAGGTTTACAGAAAGTAAATAAGAAACAGAAAAAAGAAATTTACAAATCCATCAAGTAAAACCTTATAATCCAGAGAAAGGCAAGAAAAATGAAGAGAAGGGAAAATAGGGAGTCAGAGAGAGAGGAGGAGACAAAGAACTGATGCCAGTAATATCTTGAGGCTATTCTAGGGGGCTCACTAAAGGCTAGGGTGAAGAAGTGAGCAAAGCCAATTTAAAATGGGTTTAATTCAAGCCTCAAAGAGCGAGGCAATGAGTTCTAAGGCTGTAGACCATTACTAGAAAAGTCTTCAATGTAGAGTTCTTGAAGCAGTGGTTGTAGGCAGTTGGTAAAATTAGCGGATTGAGATGAATGAAATGAGTTGGAGGGGAAGAGCTGGAAGAGATTACCAAGATATATAAATAGAGAGGGATGCCAGTATGCAAAACTTTATGTATCAAGCAGATTTTGAATTGAATTCTAAAAAGTATGAAGAACCAGTGAAGGCTTCTTAAAGCAGGAGTGATATGATCAGACTTGGAGTCTAGCTGCTGAGTTCTGGAGAAGTTTAAGACAATTTAAGGTAGATTGATTTAGTCCAGGGCTGGGGAATCTGCGGCCTTAAGGCCCCATGTGGCCTTCTGGAGCGTGATGTGCGGCCTTCTTAAACAAGATTTCATATTGTTATATATATGACATTGATTAACATATGTGAACTAATTTTGGCAATATGGCGATTCCGCTAAGAGATGATTCTCCGTAAAAGCCGTTATCTGGCTGCGATAAGGTGGTATCACCTATCTAATTGTAATTCTTGGAGGCGATAAAGAGGTCGCCCGAAATGCCCGTTGCTGGCGACGTTGGTACAGGGAACTGGCGATAGACAGTACACCCGATAACAGACGCTGACAGACACGGAACTGGCGTGGCGTAACATCACGCCTTCGGATAAATATATCACGATGAGACTCGGAGGAGAATGCGGAGGAAGAGTAAGGGTTGGATTTTGAATGAGAGAACGCATTAGCGAATCAATTTGGAGTTGGCAGTGGAGCGTAGTGATCGCGCGTGTGAGTCAAAGTGTGTCACGTAGAAGAGAGTGTGCTTCAGCCTTGGCGCGTGTAAGACGTAAAACCACGGTATGAGGAGGTACCCGGTGTGTGATGCTGAATAAATTCTCAACATTTTCATTCAAATTTATATGTGAAGAAACAAATTCATGATTGCAACAAAAAAGAATTGGCGCTAGTTTTGAAACCGAAATTTCTTCTCCACCTTCTGGCAACACTGTGGTGACAATTACTAACTGGCTGGCATAGAGAGTGCAGCGTTTGTGCTTCCTTCCTTCAGAGTGTGTTTGTCACTTGATTACATTTTTTTTTTTGCTTTCCATCATGTTGAAAAAAACAAAAAGGTCGCTGAAAGAAGAACACAGAGTGTTTAACGATGAGTGGGAATTACAATACTATGTTGTTTCTGAGAAGGATAAAATGAGTTGCTTGCTCTGTGATTCTGTGATTTCAACGGTAAAAAAATACAATGCACATCAACACTACTCTACTCATAAGGACAATAAATACGTTAAGCTAGAAGGTGAATCCCGAAATATTATAGTAACATAGTAAATGATGGCAGATAAAGACCAGTATGGTCCATCTAGTCTGCCCAGCAATATGACAGGAGTAGGTGCACCCCTTCCCATGTCTTTTAGGGAGTAGGTGCACCCCTACCCATGTCTTTGCTTAGTGGTGCACCCAGAAGGAGCAGGTGCACCCTCCCCATATCTTTGTTTCTTTGTTTGTTTAGGGGTGAACATACCGCTCCTCCCCCCATCGGTCCATGTAGGACACCCCTATTTGTTGAGAAATTAGATGGTTCAGTTTATTTTGATTTAATCTTGTTGCTGTAAAGTGATCCACTGTGTCTGTCCCAGGCCACTTTGAATTCCGTCACTGTGTTTGTCCCCACCACCTCCATCAGGAGGGCATTCCAAGCATCCACCACCCTTTCAGTAAAAAAGTATTTTCTGACATTGCCTTTCAATTTACCACCTTGCAGCTTCATGTCATGCCCTCTAGTTTTACAGCTTCCCCGTCTCTGGAAGAGGTTTGTTTGTTCATTATTTCTCTTTAAGTATTTAAAGGTCTGAATCATATCTCCCCTATCCCTCCTCTCCTTCAAAGTGTACATATTTAGGTCTTCAGGTCTCTCCTCATAAGGCTTCTGACGCAGGCTCCAAATCATTTTAGTCGCCTTCCTCTGAACAGCTTCCATTCTTTTTACATCCTTTGCAAGATATGGTCGCCAAAACTGAACACAGTATTCCAAGTGAGGCCTCACCAGAGACTTATACAGTGGTACTAATACCCCTTCTTTTCTGCTGGTAATTCCTCTTCGAATGCAGCCCAAAATCCTCCTGGCTTTTGCCACCGCCTTGTCACACTGTTTTGCCACCTTGAGATCTACAGAAATAATCACACCGAGGTCTTTCTCCTGCTCCATGCACACCAACCTCTCGCCCCCTATTGTGTACATTTCCCTTGGATTTCTGCTACCCAAGAGCATGACACTGCACTTCTTTGCATTAAATCTTAATTGCCAAGCATCAGACCATTCCTCCAGCTTTTGCAGATTTCTCCTCATCCCTACTCCCTCGGGGGAGTCCACTCTGTTGCAAATTTTCATGTCATCTGCAAAAAGACAGACTTTTCCATTCAGTCCTTCAGCAATATCATTCACAAATACATTGAAGAGTGCCGGGCCTAGGACCGAACCCTGAGATTGCTTTACAAAAATTGAAAGAAGGGAAGCAAAAGCAGAGGCAGTTATTCCAATCAGTGTAGAGTATCGGAAACGCAAATACAGAAGCTACTTATAAAGTGGCGTATATACTTGGGAAAAAAGCCATTTAAGTGATGCAGAAATGATAAAAGATTGCATCGTAGAGGTTGTAGGATGCTTAGATCCTGATAAGATTAACAAATACAAACAACTGCCTCTTTCAAGAAGAACTAATGCTGATCGGCAGCATGAATTAGCACTCAATGTAGTAGATCAACTGAAAGAAATAATCCAAAAGAAAATGTGTACTATTCAATAGCGCTGGATGAATCAACTGACTGCACTGACCCAGCGCAGGTATTGTATTTTGTTTCCGCCATAACTAAGGATTTTTGTGTTTACGAAGAGTTGCTTACTCTGAGCACTCTAAAGAGCAGAACGTGAGGAATCAATGTGTTTAACGATTTTAAAGACAAATGTCGTGAATGCGGACTGAATCTGGCTAATTTAGTAAGTGTATGCACAGATGGTGCACCTTCTATGACAGGGAAGAACGAAGGCTTTATCGCACAACTTAAGAAAGAGGTTTCAAGCCAAAATGATCTTATCTCTTTTCATTGCATTTTGCATCAACAAAGTCTCTGTTTTAAATGACACCTTGCAGAAAGTTGTAGGAATTGTGAATTATATTCGAGCAAATGCAATGAGACATTGACAATTTCGTGAGATGCTAATGATGGATAATGAGTTAATTAGTGTTGATTTGCCCTACCTTTTGAAAGTGCACTGGTTATCACAAGGACAGGTTTTAGTCAAAGTTTTGTATTTGCCTGAACAAATAATCCTATTTTTCGAGGAAAGGAATGAACACTGTGAATTATCATGCAACACAAATTAAGACATCCTTAAGATCACAAATTACAGATGAACACCTAGAAGACCAGTTAAGACTACGTACATCCACGTTGCAGCCTGATACATCACTGCTTTCTCGCAAAAAACAATCTCAGAAGAGTCACTGAAAGGTAAGCAGCTAGCTTAGTTTAAAATAAGATATAAATATATATATTTGTATTGAAACATTGTTAGTATGCACTCTGCCATATGGCAGTATAAGATACTTGAAAGGGTTAATTCTGTATAAAAGCTAAATTAGTATTAAATTTTTGCATTTTGCAGTAAATTTGGGTTTTTTTGTTTTGTTTTGTTTTTAGAATGTGGCCTTCTTGGAAGGATGTTAACTCACATGCAGCCTTCAAATGAGAAAAGGTTCCCCACCCCTGATTTAGTCCATAGTAGAGTGAGTTTCAGTAATCCACGCGGCTCAGTGCTGGAGTAAATACAACTATTTTGAGACTGGCGGTATTTAGAAAAGGTCTTATAGAATGACTTTTCCTAAGAAAGTAGAATGAAGACTTAAGAACAGCCAAGATCTCTTTCAAATGTTAGAGATGGATCATTTTCATGGCCTAGGATTGTGATGCAATCATAAAGAGGGACAGGTTGGTGACTAATAAGGAGGGTGATAGAGGGGGGTGGCTAGTGGCATGTAATTGAGATGGTTATTGATTTGGAGGGGTTTAATTTTATCCCGTGATTCTCAAACCATCATGCAATTGTCATCAATCTGGTATTTAAGAAGGAAAGGTCTGAAAAGGAAACATCAGTAAAGTAGACTATTAGAATGTCATCAGCAAAGATATAACCATGTAAACCAATATTTTGGATAATCATAGACGGGGAGCTAGAAATAGAAAAGTTCCTGCAAAATCTTTCTACATAAAAGCTTTGCAAAAAAGTTAACTACACCTCACTGAGGTATAATTCTTGTGTAAAAAAAAAACAGCCTAAGACGTAATTTTCACTGTAGGGTTTTGCAAAAATCATCACAAATGAACTGCTTTGCATGATTTCGCACTGCAGTATTTCATGAGAGATTAATTTAAATAAACTTTGAATGAAGGTCTACAAAATAATGAATGGAGTGGTATGGGTAAACAGATCTGTTGTACTTTCAGGAGAAAGACTAGGGGACATGCAATGAAGCTACAAATAGCACATTTAAGATTAATTGGAGAAAATAATTTTTCATGCAACATGTAATCAAACTCTGGAATTTGTTACTGGAGGATGTAGTAAAAGCTATTAGTGTAGCTGGGTTTAAGAGAGGTTTGGATAAGCTCTAAAGGAAAAGTCCATGAACCATTATTAAAGTGGACTGAGGAAATCCACTGCTTACCCCTGTGATAAGCAGCATGGAATCTGTCTACCTTCTAGGAATCTGACAGGTACTTGTGACCTAGACTGGGCACGGTTGGAAAGAGGATACTGGGCTGAATGGATCTTTGGTCTGACCCAGTATGGTATATCTGATTTCTGCAAATATTTTCACTGCGGGGGCAACATACAAATCAAAACTTGCATAAGGACTGAAATGTTAGCATTAGTTTATATTTCTGGCTGTTTTGCACATTTTTAAATGTGTAGTGCAGTTGCTGTGCAAACTTTGCATCTTAGTACATTGGCATCTAAGGAGCCTGTCAATTAAACCTTTAATTCCGGGATCCCCACACTATAGTCCATAGACTGGATGCAGCCCTTGAAACTCATTTTTACCATGTGCCATAAGATTCTTTTCTTCTCTTTGGCTGAACCTGACCCATGAAGAAAGTTCTGATTTTTTTCATTTATAGCTAAAGCAAAGGCAGGAAGGCTGGTAGAGATGCCAGGCTCCTTCAGCTGAAGACAATGGCAGAACATCATGGCGACAAACTCAGAAAACTGAAAAAGGGACTTCCATTGACCCTTTCAGTGATTTGAAATGTTCTCTGTGGCCCATCTCTTAAATGCTTGAGGGACCCCTGCTCTAACTGCATGTAGATGTCAAGGTGAAAAATGGGACATAAATACAGTTAAATAAAGAAATAAAATAAATAAATAAGGTGAAGGATGTCAAAATAATCTATTGGAACATGAGAGGCAAAATCAATATGAAACATATAAAAATGGTCAATATTTAAAAATACTCACTGTAGAAATTAAATGTTCATTTTAGCAGGTCAGTTTTCATTGAATGTCACAGTAGTATCAAGTAAATATAATTTTAACTTACTGGTTCTCCTGGTATAGACAGTCCATTGGGTCCCTGAGGACCAGGGGGACCTTGAGAACCGGGAGGGCCTGGTTCACCACGAGTACCTGCTGGTCCCTAAAATTGAATAGTATAAGTGAAGAATCAATAGCATATTAAGCAAAAAATCCTTCTGTGCTTTGTATTAATATTCTTTCACAATAGAACTCTACCTTCATTTTAAAACTCTTGGAGGTCAGGTCTAAGTTATTTGAATATAAAACCAAGCTACTATTATAAACGGAGGAAGCCGTTGGGCTAAGCTCCCAGTGGCTGGATTATAACTGGGGGTCTTTGGGCCCTGAATGTTTGTGCTGTTGGTTATCAGGCAGGCTGGTAGCAGGGGGTGTGGGAGTGGGTAAGAAGTTGGATTAATTTTGAAATGCTGGCCGGAGGGATGTGAGATTAGGGAGTGGTGGCTGTGACAGAGGTTGCTGCTCTGTATTGCAGCCTCATGGCTGCGGGACAGAAACTGTTTTGCCCAGCCCACTCACCCTTGTTTTAGTTTCGGCAAGCAGTGTTGCGGAGGGTACGATTGGGTGCTGTTTCATTGCAGTTGGTTGAGGGATGGGGTGGTTGCCCGAGCCAGTAGAGGATGCAAATCGGGCTGGATGCTTGGTCCAGTTAGGGCTGGCAGCAGGTCTTCTCGGCGCGGAAGCAGCTGGACATGGAAATGGGGTCCTTACCTTGGTGTGGCTGGACCCTAGCTAGTAATTTGGAAAGGCTGGGGGGTGGGCCTGGCAGTGAGGGTGCTGCAACCGAGATTGAGATCCACCTTGCTAGTAGTATAGCGGGTGAGGGTCCTGATCCTGGGGGCACTGGAAGGGTGCTACAAAGTGGTTGATTTGTATACATTGTGGTTTGAGTTGTTTCCTGTGCTGTTAGTGTTGTGTAAATAAAGCTGCGACCAACTGTTTGTTTCCAAATAATGAATGTTGTAATGTTGTTTGACTGGGGGGGAAGGGGTTACAGGGTGAGGGTGTTCTATGGGGAAGGGACCATAGACACTAGGGGCTGCCATTGCTAATATGAATAAAGCATATCAGTACATCATATGCCAATGATTTATACATGCCATCAATGCTGTTCATAGAGTCCTTTTTGCATAGCATATGTAGTTCTTAATCCAGTTAAGTCTCACTGGTAATAGCAGAATAAATTCACTTTAAACGATTATGAAATGTTACAGGTTTAAGTAGCTTTTGCATTTATACTTTCAAGAATTCTGCTAAGATACCTCTCCTTTGGATAGAGGCTTTTTAGATTTATTACTTGTCTTGTCTAAATCCAAGCTCAAGGCCAGTTACTTTTGGGTACATGAGTTATTTCCCTGCTCAGATGGACTCACAATCTAAAGTTGTAGCTGAGGCAATGAAGGGTGAAGTGACTTGCTCAGGGTCCTCTTCTAGCTATTTTTAGCATTTGTCTGTCTCAAAGATATACTGTGAGTTCTGGTAACATTAAGGGTATGTTTACTTAGCTGTGCTACCCTGGTAATGTGACCGAGAGCACATGCTATCAGACTGTATTAACAGACAGTGCAGGGAAAAAGCAGATAGTGTAGCAATTTACTGTGCTATCTGCAGTGCCTGTGGTAAATGCAACAGTGAGCAGGATATGGGCGCAGACTGGGCATATTTGTACCGCGCGGTTACCAGGGCATCAATAGCATCAATGTTGTAGACCGCACGGGGGCAGATAACACCATCTCAATGGGTGGCATTATGTACATCCACGGTGCTGCTGGGCCATGCTCTCTGCAATTTTGGCGCGTTTTCTGCTTGGGAAGTGCTGTGTACAGACAGAGCGCTGCGTTTGCTGCTATCGCGGTGCTATCTGCATGATAACAATGGGTTAGTTGCGAAAGCCTAAGGTGGTTTAGCAAACAAACGACTCCCTAAGGTTCTGCGGAAACTGCCTCCTATAAAAATATGCAGGTGTATAAATGTAAGTGTTCCTGGGCATAGCAGTGGCGGAGTTGTAAAGTACCTCGGAGCAGGGGTAAATTAACGCGAGAGCATTTGTGCACTACTATGGAGCCCCCCCCCCAAAAAAAAACAACACTTGTTAGTTAAGTCTATTAATGTTTTAATAAAACAGGAAATCACAACTAGGGGGAATGTTTACTAAAGTGCAGTAGGCTTTTGCACTTATTGAGCGTTAGATGCAGCCATGGATCACAATTCTTCCTTCGTCTTTTAGATGCTAGTGAGTGGAGCATAAGAGCAGTCTTGTGGTTTGAGCAGTGGACTGAGAACCAGGCAAAGTCATGGTTCAAATCTCACTGATGCTCCATTTGAGTATGGGTAGGCCATTGTCTCAGGTACAAAAAAAAGCTAGATTATAAGCCATCTGGGGACACAGCCATACTTTGCCACTGAAAAGGCATGAGCCAAATCCTCAAATAAATTCTATTACAATATGTACTATTCTTCATTTGCATAGGGCTACTAGATATACACAGCGCAGTATACAGGCACATAAGAGACTGTTCCTGCTCCCTATCTAGGACAACTATGAGCATTAGGGAATCTAATTCATTATGGAAAATAAACGAAACTCCCTAATTATTACATGGAAATGGTGAAAAAAGCGTGGATATGAGCCTACAATTATATGTTTAAAATGTCTTCAAAATCAAACCATGCAATAAAAATGACTGACTCCTCCCAATGAACTAAGAGAATCAGATCCAGGTGTAAACAGTTTTTCGTAACTGGCATTTTATTCTGATCTGATAGCTGAACTCACAACAGTGTGTTTTCAATATATGAAATGATTGGGGCCATAGATTTCTTGCTGCAATACTTTTATTGCTAGAAAGAGACATCCTCGTGCTTTCTTGCGCTGAGACCTAGAAATTATCTACCTCAGATAGGCCCTGCTACTGTATGCAGTAGTTACTAAAACCAAAGTTCATGAGGCTGAAACGTGCAAACATTTCTATATCTGTCACATAGATCACTTTCATGGTGCTTTTTTCCGAAGGTCACAAAGGGGCCTTCAATTAGTGCCATGACACCAGCCAATGAAAATGTGCTCCATGCCAAAAAAAGTAAAGAGAGGCTTTTAAATGTCGAAGTCAAAGTTCTGCACTTTCATTGACTTGGGTAGCAGGCCTTAGGAGAGAGGAAATACATTCCCATGCAATGTGTCAACAGATGTTCTCGGATATCGTTACTGACATGTCTGTGTTGACTCAGCCGGACATGCTGTGCTGTGTGGAATTGAGTTTCATTGAAAAAGCTGGAAGCTCATTATCACGATCTATTATTATTTCCATACAAATTCTTAATTCTCAAGGTTACAATGTTAGAAACCAAAAACGTGCTTGCAATTCAGACGTTTCTATATAACATTGCAAAGGCATCTCTGATACTTACAGGTGGACCGCTTCCACCTCTTTCTCCTCTGGGGCCTTTATTACCTGGGAAACCCTAAATCAAGAACAAAAGGGAAAAAAATTAATATGGACATAAGGGACCTTCACATGAGATTATATGGCCAAGAATGTCTGCTGTAATCTTTTCATTCTGAAATTCACTTACAGATGGGCCGGGGGGTCCTGGAGGTCCCACACTGTCCTGTGCACATGTGCAGGCGTGCGGAAGAGCTGGACATTTTGCTTCATCCCTCTGAAAATTTGAACACAAATTGTCATCCTGCACTTTTATAATCCAGTTCTATTACATAAAATATTATTGCATTTGTTTCAAAACAAACACCCTAATATGTCTGGAATATGAAATATTAAGGGGTAATTTTCTGTGCTAACGTTTAAAGTAATACATATATTTAATGCTGTTGAAAATATAATTCTTTGCCGTCTAAACTAAACACAAAAGGGTATGTTTACTTAGCATGGGCTGTATGTAACTAGCTCCTATGTTATTTAATGGGACTTAGTTACAAACTGGGCATGCCAACCATTCTCCCAACTTAGTAAACAGGCCCCATAGCGGCTGAAAATTGCTGCTATTCAGATAATACTGCCCTCCCTCCGCATCGCCACTATAAGTCTGCACTATTTCACAGCTAAAAATGCATGAAGAGTGGACTTAGGAGATCATTTTATAAGGGTCTCCCAGTTCTGCGTGCTTTCCAGTGCATGTAAACCACGTCTATTTTATAAAGAAAAACAGACGCCAACTTCTCTTTAAAAAATAGGGGCATGATCCAAGATGGTGGCGGAGTAGAACGCCGAGTTAGATGGTTTTGAGCTGGCTCCTGCACTCCCCGCTAATGGAGAAAAAGTGGAAACAGAATGCCCAGAAACCCTCCGGTACCTCGTCTCCGGCGGACCGGTTGGTGCAGTCTTCAATTGCCGGCTTTTGTACCTCCTCAGCTCATATGGCTTTGAGGGATCCGCAGAATGCGTATGCGGATCTGAGCGTGGAAGGGGTTTCTCTTAGCCCCGTTCAAGCGTCCCCAGTACAACCTGGAAGTCGCTTCGGGGAGGGGCAGCAGAGCATTGAGTCTCTGGGTTAGGAGGTCGATGCGGCTGCGGAGGGTGCTCCCACGAAGATACAGTTGGCAGTCTCTGCTGTCGGAGGTCGAGTGGGATCGCCTCCCTCCAGTGGCAGTACTGGTGTGGAGCAGGTTGCAAGCAGCTCCTCCGGCATTCCGGCGGTTCGACCTCCTGGGAGTGTGGTGAAACCTGCGCTTGTTACATTAGATAGCTTGTGGGAAGCTATCTCTGCCCTTCAGCAGTCCCTTCTACCTTTTGTGGGGGCTGTCTCACAAGAGTTGTCAAATATTAAAGTCCATTGCTCTTCAACGTCTTCAGAGGTGGTGGCTCGGGCAGCTAGAGTCTCGCAACTTGAATTAAAGGTGGAGGAGTTGCAGTCCCTCGGTGCTGTTAATTTAAAAGACCAGGCAATTCAGGTGAGGAGAATAGAATTCTTGGATAATCAATTGCGGAAGAATAACTTGAGATTCCTGAATTTTCCCCGGTCTCCATTGATGGCTCCTTTGGACTTGGTCCGTAAGTATTTTATTGATGTTCTTCAGATGCCTGCTGAATCACTGCCCCCAGTGGTAAGGACTCAATATGTGACGATCTCGTCGTCGGAGGTCGTTGGGCAGCAGGGTTCTGCTGCAGAGCCCGAGCCTCCCCAAATAGATCTTTCAGAGTTCTTGGAGAGCTCTTTAGAGGTGGTGACCAGCAGAGCTACTTTGTTGGTTAACTTTGCCTTTGAATCGGACAGGAACACTGTACTTAAACTATATTTTTGTAAAATGTCTGTATCTCAGTTTATGGGCTCAAAATTTTTAATTTTTCCTGATTTGGCTAGAGATACCCAGAAAAGGCGAAGAGCGTTCCTGGCATTACGCCAGAGAACGATAGCCTTGGGGGCTCAATTTAAGTTAAGATATCCTTGCAAATGTGTGGTTAACTTTCACTCTAAACAATTTATGTTTTTTGAGTCCCAACAACTATTGCAATTTTTACAAAGTAGGGAAGTCGGAGTGGCAGGTGTTAGTCCCATATCGGCTGCCATATAATAATAACAATGCTCCCATGATTTCTTTATTTCTGTATGATGGTGTATTGTGCCTGATTATTGATATTTCTTTTTTCTTGGATCGTATTGTGGTGTATCTTTTTGGGGCCTATTCCAGGAGTAGTATATTTACCTGTTTATCCTTTGAGATGACATTGTGTTGTGTTATTTGTAAATTCTGATTCTTATTCAGAGTGTTTTTGGAGTTTAATGTCAAAATTCAATAAAATATAAATTAAAATAAAAATAGGGGCATAAGATACTATAGGTACACCAAACCTAGGCATAAGCCCTAGACTTCGTGTAAATGTGAATAGTGATCACCTAAAGAATGCAGATAAGTGCCCATCCACATACATATGTCTTTAAAAATGACTTATGCATGCACATGGTGTATAAATTTACACAATTCCTTAAAAAGTTACCACGCTTAGGTTAATGCGTATATTTCATGTCTATTTTAGAAAGTAAAGTGCATGTGTTCTTTACTTTATAAAGTAGGGGAATAAGTGGTCAGATAGGTGCTCCAAATCTAGGCATGATTACTTACACCAAGTCTGGGCATGGCGTAAATGCTCACACTTACATTTGTAAAGAACACGCGCAAGTGATCGTATTGTATAGCTTATGTGCATAAATTTGCTTTCTGTCCATGCCCCGCCCACTCTGTCTGGCCACACCCAAAGCAAAAATGCACATCATCGACCTGCCATGCTACATGCAACCTGAAAAGAAGAGCACCATTCACTGTACTTTATTATTCCTATTTCCATGATTTATTTTGTGTTCCATTATTCCTGGAAAAAACTTGCTCATAGAGAGGGGAAGTGCAGCTTAGTGGTTGTACATGGGACTGGGAGTCAGGAATTGAGGCAAAATGTGGCTATTACCTCAGGTTCTCCCACTGGTCCCCTGAATGACTGTAAGTCACATTAGCTCCCTGGTATCAACTAGAAATAAATACTAACTACTTAATTATAATCTCATGTTATGAATTTAGCATTATGACATTCTTAGGAAACAAACTAAAATCATCTATTTGCTTACTTCTAGCCTACCTGGTATATACTGGCAAAATTTAATATTGATATTACTCTTGACTCTGCCTTATCATTTAATGAGCATATCTCTCTTCTCAGTCGTTGGTCTTTCTTTACTCTCAGGCAAATTCATGCCCTCCGTCCTTTCCTGTCTACACCCTCTCTGACTACTCTTTTGCTTTCTCTTGTCATGTCCTGCATTGACTACTGTAATGTCGCACTGGCTGGCCTTCCTCAATTTCAGATTCAGCGCTTACAACTGCTCCAAAATACTGCTGCTCAGATCATCTCACATGCTACCCATTATGTTCCATTGCATCCTACAGATACATTGGTTGCTTTCTTTTGTACATCACCCCACTATTCATTCATCTGCACTGGCTCCCCGTTAAATTTCGTATCCAGTAGAAAACCCTTACTTTAGTTCACAAGTCCCTTCACACAGGCACTCCAGTTTACATCGCCGATCTTTTGCACCTTCACGCCCCCCCTGCTTTTCTCCATTCATGCCAACCGCTCCGTCTACGCTCCGTCAACCACGCTCACCTGGAATCCACTTGTCGCTCTGCCTTTTTTTTCTTTGGTCCTACCCCCTGGAATTCACTACCCTCTGCCCTCTGCCTAGAACTCTCCTATCACAGATTTAAGTCCTTGCTGAAGACCCACCTATTTCAGACTGCTTTTAACCTCCAAACACCCTAAAACCTTATTTGCTCTGCAATTTTCCTTCCTCTGCCCCGCCATCCCTCCCTTCTGTGAGACTGTTCTCTCTTACTTTCCTGCCACCTAAGGGATTTCCTTTCCTTTCTGTTATTTGTCTTAGCAGTTGTCTTTTTTTTTAAAATTATTGTAAACCACCCTGTTGCCTGCGAAGCTGCGGTGTAGCGGTTTCCTATCGTTATCGGAGCCGCAGCCCCATTGAAATCAATGGGGCCGCGGCTCCGATAACGATCGGAAACCGCTACTGCGGCTACTGCGGCTTTGTAAACAAGCCCCATAGACAGATAAAGACGGGGTATGAAATCCATTTTTGTGTTTTGGACCCTCTGCATAATTGCAGGCATTCAATGCTCTTGCATTTCTTTATGACTTTTGTTTATGCTCATATTGCAATAATATTATTACATAAATTGGATATCTTTTTCAACATTTTATTTTCTAACATTTCTAGGTATCATACAGTAGTTAGTGGATCAAACAGAGCCTACTTTGGGGCTAATGCAACAACTGTCTTGTAGGTAAACGTAGATTGATTGTTTACGTTATCAGAATATAGAAAGACTAGGGGACATGCAATGAAGCCACAACTATTTAAGACAAATAAAAGAAAATATTTTTTCACGCAACGTGTAATCAAATTCTGGAATTTGTTACTGATGTAATAAAGGCTGTTAGTGTAGCTGGGTTTAAAAAAGGCTTGGACAAGTTCCTGGAGGAAAGGTCCATAAACCATTATTAAAAAGGGACCCAGGATATCACTGCTTGACCCAATACAAACATTGTGGAACCTGTGTTTTTTGGGGAAACTGCTAGGTACTTATGACCTAGATTGGCCACTGTTGGAAACAGGATACTGGGCTTGATGGACTTTGGTCTGACCCAGTATGGCATATCTTATGTTCTTATGTTACCAAAAGGTAATCAAACTGCCTGTGCTTTTGCAACCCCTGAAGGTATTCTAATTTTGATCCACTGGTATAATTCAATGGCTCTTCTGTGGAATGGCTAATAATTTAGGGATCAATTTTCAAAAGCCCTTATCCAGGTAACCACGGAGGTTATCCAGATAAGGGCACTAAGAAAGATATTAAGTGAGATTAACAAGATAGTGCCGCTGACTATTTCCATGGATCGCCTCAGTACTATCTAGTTAGTGCTGGGGTGGTCCGTAGGTAGAGCAGCAGACATACCACTTATCCATATAGTAGTGATTTCCAGCTGCTGTCTGCGTAGCTTGGGCCACTGAAAAACCTGGCCTAAATTGCCAACCCAATAGCTTATCCATAAAGTGGCTGAAAATTGTCCCTATCTGGACAAATGCTGTCATTATTCAGACAAAAGCCGCACAACCTGGTTCTTCAACTGTGGGGTTAAAATATGAAAACTGATCCCTTAATCTGACCTATGGATTTGACAAAGTAGCATTTTATATCCACGGGGTTTGCTGCTTTTTAGAAGCCAATTTTTCAAATCAAAACTATGGGGCATGTTTACTACACCACACTAACCATGGGCTTTAGTGTGCACTAAGCAACCCATGCTAAACCTTCGTGCAGGGTCCTGTGCTAAAATTCCCACACTAACTGGATAGTGTGCAAGTGAGTGCAGATAGGGCAGGTTGGGGCAGAATGTCAACATTGATGAAGCATCGTGGCTAGCATGGACATTATGGGTTTGCACTAACCATGTTAGAATATGCCAATATCAGGGGGGATGGATATACTGTACATGCCTACTGAAGTTGCCCCAGGCCTCTATGCAAGATCTGCGGCCCACACACACACTACCGGTGCATCCTTTAGCAAACATGCCCCTATGTACAGTATGCAGGATTTTGATTATTCAAAACAATGCACGTAGTTTCCTCCCCTGACCTAACCCTTCCCTGCCCCACTGGTAACAGTGCCCGCATGCAGACATACACAATCATTTTAACCACTGAGTGAGTTGGTAATAATCAGAAATCCCGTTTTGATGGGTAAAACGGCATTTTAACCATGTGAAGGGCCTTGATTCTTGTCCTTCATATGATGTTTTGTAATTGGCTGCCCCAACACCGAGAAGCTATCATGATCAGAAGAGTTCAGTCTAATCCTGTCCTTTACTGACTCGAATATTGTAAAAGATATCCACTTGCACATACACAACTGTAAATGATATCCTTTGTAAGAAATACTCTACAACAACAATGTATCTGCCGACAATAAACAGTTCACCTATGTCTAATACACCCAACATTATCTCCTTTGAATATACACTAGTATATGGCTCTTTCTTGTGGTATTACACTTGTTGATAGCATATTGGTCCCAGTGAAAACCAGATACACTGAAGGTTGTGAGATCATTTCTTGAAGCTTTGCAATAGTTAGAATTGATTATGCATTAGTTTTTAGGATCTCGTAAGTCCCTTCTTCAAATGCATTCACAGGAACATCTGAAAACAAAGACCTATGGGATTTGTAAAGACGATATCTTGCAAAAAAAGCAAAGTACAATAAAATAACAAGAAAAGAGATTTGGGATTGCATAAATTTCTGAACAGATAATAAAAAGTACATTTATAAAAATGATTCATATATCCCTTATCCCAAGGAGGGTTTCCAAATGGACTACCATGTAAAGTCAGCCTGCTGAATATGACTCAGACTGTGCATAATGAAGAAATATTGTTACGACTTCTGAGGATGTACGAGAACACTGACCATGGCAGGAAGATCACAGCATCTATCTCTGCTCGTCCACGTTACAGTGCAAACAATGTCAAACATCTGGAGCTGGAACTGCAGGGCAACAGAATATGTTTATTTGAAATGCTCTTTGTTGTTTTCCTAAGTGCAAGTTTCAAAATATTCTCCCACACTCGGTGTATGACAAAATAACAAAAGATGCACGTACATTTCTCATTTTAAAAGAAAAATGTCAACATAATGTCAGGATCAAAGGCTAAGAGCACATATTCAATCCTTCTTTCTAGATATACCTTCTGAAAATGTTGGCAATACAGCCAATCTCTTTTCCCAAGATGTTTGTTACTCTGATAGCTAAAACTTGATTATTAACTTGAAAGGCTACCATAGACCTGAAAGGAATCTTAATTTTCTTATAGAAACATTTTGGCAGGAAAGGATTACGTAGTCATCTCCAGTCTGTCTACCTGTAGCCTGCCTGTGCTGTAGCTTACAGTGGTCTTTCACCCTCCCACCCACCCTTGACCTGAACTTAAAGGCGCCCTTTAAAAATTGACCCCAATAATAATGAGCCTACATGAACTAAACCAAATACAATTTCATTTGTACAGTATAACACCTGCCTAGACATCGATCTACTACCTATACCCAAACACCATGTTTCTAAAGATCATATAATACTTAAGCCTTAAATGAACGACTGTGTCTCTTTGAAATCCTCTTAGAACATTATTCTGACGGCGATGCTTAAGGCACTGTTTTTAGGCGGGCTTTTAATGATGACTAAAACTGTTGTAATATTTTGTGCTGCTGCCAGTTATTTTATGAGTGCCATTATGTCTTGTTATGTACAGTATTATGTCTCTTAATTTATTGCCCGCTGAAGACATTGGATTAGCGAGCTTTAAATATTTTAAAGAAATAAAATACATAAATTGTTTTATCAATCTATAGGAAGGAGATATGTTTTCAATTTCTTTATAAGGAAAGTATGATTCTTTTCCAGTCTTAATTCTTTAGGAACAGCATTCCAAATCTTAGGAGCCATTCACATCAAAGTTCTGTTTCGACATGTAGCAAACTTACTTTTGTTTTATTCGGATGAAATTGCTAACAGTAGATCTGATTCAGAAAGCAACATACGTTGGGTGATGTAGGGTGTTACCCATTTTAAAAACTAATCCGGTCCTATTCTCCAGACAATTTGCAATCATTTTTATAGCTCTGCTAGACAGATGCATCACTGTATAGATATATGTAAGAGATAGTCTCTGCTCTGGAAACTCACGGGACAGTTTTCAAAAGCGCTTATTTGGACAGCAGCGCCTGCTCTCTAGATAAGTGCCGCTGAAAGGGATATTCGGCAGCAAGGTATGGGTGGAATGGAGGTGGAGCCAGAAATTATCCATAGAACAATGACATTGAGCAATGCTATATGGATAACTATGGGGAAAAGCGGTCCTAATGAAATCTGAATAGGCCCTGAATATCGCCGCCATATGGATTATGCCGGTACAGGCCGCCTTAACTGGATATTCAGCAGCAACCATCACCTGGATGCTGGCACCAATATCCGGTTTAGTTTTAGCTGTGGCAGGCGACATTTTAAAAAAACCTCACTGGCTGCTGCAGCTCCATATTGACTGGTTATAGTCTAATCGACACATAGAAAAGGCAAGTAAGAGGATTCAGGAAATGTACTTCTTGTGGCAAACATGGTTAAAATCAACAAGGCTGCAATCAGGAAAAGTCAGGTCTTAAGAATTAAAACCAACCTTGCAAAAGTAGGCTTATAGCAGGACTTGAATGTCGTCAAATGCACCAAGTCAGAAAAGCAGTTCCAGGAAGAGAACCGTAAATGTGAAAAGAGTGGAGTGGGGAGTTAGTGAGGACAGGAAGAAACAGATAAGAGCAAATTGATGAACAGAGGTCATGATGAGATATGCATGGGAAAAGAAGAGGGGAGACTGCAAAGTGAAGGCAACTTGTAGGTAACTAGGAGATGTTTGAACTGTATGTGAAAGCGGATGGAAAAACAACTTGGATGGTTTATTGGGAGACTCTGAGAAGGAAATTATAATGGAAAACGAGAGGTAAAAAGATTGCGTATAAGGGCGTTGTTAATATGTTTAGAAAGGAAGGCCCAGATTTTGGAAGAAGATCAGATGAATCACAGAAGAGGACTTGGGTAAAAGACATCATCCCCTTTTTTCCCAGATACGCAAAGTTGGTTTTGTTCATACAAGTCAAGCAGCTTTCCTTGTTTCGTATCGTTGCCACTGAAGAACCCCTTAGCTTTTAAATGATTTACCCATCTATCCACAAGAAAGTATTTTAACTGAAGCCACCATCCAAGAGAAAGAATTGAAGCCACAGTGTCAGAGATCTGAAAGAAATTGATATGTGCTTCTTCCTCTCAAATAACAGAAAACAAGAAGCCTAGAAAGGGAATATAATACTGCAGTAGACTTTGTACTAAGAATTTATGGAACAGTGTGAGTCAAACTCAAACCAGGTGAATTGTGGTCTGGTTTGAGCATGAAAAAAAACCTGAACATAAACCCAGGATCTATGGGAAAAGTCTGATCATTAACTGTAGACCTCAGGAAACCCTTCTGAAATCTACTGCAGATCTGTGGATTTTTCTAATCATTTCCATTTTAAAAGGGTTTACAAACTAATTTGACCCATCACAGATTTTACAGAGGTTTAGCAGATTCGTTCGCAAACCTCTTTTAAAGAAGTTTGCGATCCCTGCTTTGTATGTGAACCTTTGGTTTGAATAAAAGAAATGTTACTACTTACTGCTGCTGATTTCTTATCACCTTTCATTAATTTCCCCAGTACTTCGAAACCATCGGTTGTGATGTTACCGGCTTCTTTTATTGGTTTTTCTGCTACTTCGTTACAATCAACGTATATTCTGACATATGTTGGGGAGACAACCAAGTGAACCTAATGAAGGAAAAAACAAGGCTTTCAGAAAACCGGTTTCCTTTAAGAGCATACAAATGGAAAAGCCCATAAAATTCTAAAGCCCACATCTTAGTTAGACAACATATTAAATTAAATCCTACAATCGTGCTGAGTAGTTTAGTGATTAGAGTAGTGGATTCAGTTCCCGCTGGCACTCCTTGTGGCCTTGAGCAAATCAGTTTACCCTCCAGTACCTCGGAAGAAAAGGCCTGGCAATCTACTTCCAGTTGCTGGGTTGCCAGGAGTCAGCATTGACTCAACACCACCACCACCCCCCCAAAATAGTGCAGCACTGCATCATGCAAAGTGGAGCAATAGGAAGGAACAATCACCCTTCAACATAAGCACTTCATTCGTTATCATTTAAAAGGAAAAATATATGGAATTCCATTACCATTAAATCTGAAGCTCATGTCACTATAGGGCATGTTTATTAAACTGCACTGTTGGCAGAGTCTACCATGTGCTAAGTGCACTGTACCGTTAGCACGGGACACTGTGGTACGAGTCCTGCACTAACTGCTCATCGTGCAATGGGATGGTTTAGGGGCAAAACGTGGGCACTGACGGCAGATTGTGGTTAGTGCAGGTATCATCGGCATGCACGAACCATGAATTTTGCAGTTGGCGCAGGTATATTTAGTGTCTTCTGACAGGGTGCACCCGTGTGCAGTTTAGCACGGTGAGGCATGGCTCCAACATGCTAGCAGCAGAGGGACATCCCAAACTGTTAGCACGAGCCTCTGCACTAACGTTTTTGGTCAAATTTGTACTTTAATAAACATGCCCCTAGGCCTATACTATTGTCATTGCTTTAACTGATGAATCAGAATGCAAGTGTTGTCCAATTCCCACTGATATCACAAAAGCCCCACAAAAGGGTATCTAGGCAGGAATTGGGATGTCTGGGACAGGACACGTACAGTTCCCTGAGTATTTAAAATAAGGCTTACTGAATGTAAATCATTTTGTAAAATATGTACGAGGATGATGGGAAACCCGTGTTCAAGGACAGGCACATCCAAAAAGAACAGACATTTTAGTACGAAGTATGTCCAATGAGGGGGATGACGCCGGATTTTGGACGTGTACGTGCCATACTTGCACATGTAAGAACTGATGTATTAACACCAGATTTTAGTACTAGTCATTTGTAAAGTGCTACAAGCCATATGCAGTGCTGTACATAGAGATGTAAGACACAGTCCCTGCTCATCAGAGCTTAGAATCTAATCAAGACAAAACACATAGGCAGTCATTCCAGAAACCAAATAAAAGTTCTCCCATGAGCAGACAGGTGAAAGCGTAATTACTTACCTGTAGCAGGTGTTCTCCGGGATCAGCAGGAATCAGTCTTCACATATGGGTGATGTCAGCACCGATGGAGCCCACACAGTAACTCTCCCCAGCTTTCAAAGAAAGCCTTTGGGAAATCCACCATGCACATGTGGTCACCTTCCCACCCAAGGGTGTCATCTTGTCTCAGTATGATGACATAGCTCATGATGGCAAAAAAGAAAAGCAACTCCATGGGGAGGAGGGAGGGTTGTGAGGACTGATTCCTGTTGTTCCTGGTCAGTAACTACGCTTTCTCTGGGAACAAGCAGGAAGTGAGTCCTTACATATGGGACTCCCCAGCTACAGGCTACCGAAAAAACCTGTAAGCCATGGGTGAATTGTGAAGAACAGCATAGCGTACAGTTCAGTTGAAAGACCTCAGCATTAACCACAGCATCGACGAGGGAAACCAACTCTCTGGTAGCCTGGACACACAGAAGGTCCAAAGGATAGGAGTTGCCTCATATCCCAAACAGATGATGGAATACTGCCTGGCCGAAGGAGCTGTCCTGCTGGATAATGCATTGCGAAGGTGTGGACTGAAGACCAGGTGGCGGCCCCGCAGATCTCCAGCAAGGGAATGGTGTGGATGTTTGCCACAAATGCCAGAGTGATGTGACGCTCCAGCGAAAGATTGGCCTACCTTTAGGTGAAGACGATGCAGTCCACTACCCAGGTGGACAGAGTACGCTTGGAGAATGCTACACCCAGACGATTAGGGTTGTAGGAAATGAAAAGCTGTGAGAAGCGGTGATGTGGCTTGTTACACTCTATATAGTAGGCCAAGGCCCGCTTACAGTCCAGAGTGTGCAAAGCGGCCTCTGCTCTGTTCGTGGAAAAAAAGGTGGGAAGCACCACCTCCTGGTTGAGGTGAAATGGAGAAACCACCTTAGGGAGGAACCTAGGGTGTGTCCTGAGCACCATCCAATTCCTGTGGAACCTGGTGTAGTGGGCATGAGCCACCATAGCCTGGAGCTCATTGACTCTATATGCAGATGTGAGCAGACAAGGAAAGACACCTTCCAGGAAAACTACTTGAGGAGGCAGGAAGCCAGCGCTCAATGTGTGCAGCGATAAGCTTCAAGAGGACCACATTGAGATCCCATGCTGCCATGGGCTGGTGGGTGGTCGAGAGAGCAGAAGGCCCTTCAGGAAGTGAGCCATGAGAGGCTGTGCGGAGAGAGGCTTCCCCTTGATGAAGTGATGGTGTGCTGACAGCGCACTGAGGTGTACTCTGATGGAGTTAGACTTCAGATCAGCATTAGACAGGTGCAGCAGTTACTCTGCACCCCTCTCTGCACACCAGAGAATCAATTCCACTTGAAGGCATATGCTCGTTGGGTGGAATCCTTGTGGAATACCAGCAGGACCCACCTCTCTGGGCAAGATGAACTGGGTCAAGGCTACCTTTTCAGCAGCCAGACCTTCAGGGCCATGGACCCTATGTTAGGGTGAAGGAGAGAGACGTCCTCCTGCGAGAGCAGGTCCGGAGCACACCCCAGGGGGACTGGGGGCACCTGAGACAGGCTGAGGAGCAGAGGAAACCATGGCTGCCAGGGCCACCAGGGGGCTATGAGGATCAGAGTGGCCTAGTTGAACCGGATCTTGAAAAGAGTTTGACAATGAAGGAAGGATAGGCATAAAGAGGGCCCTCCATCCACGGGATAAGAAACGCATCAGCTGCCACCCAAGAGGAATGCAGCACCCTGGAGCAGAAGTGGAGCAGCTGAGCATTGGCTGGGCTGGCAAAGAGATCCATTGCAGGAGGGCCCCAGTGATGGAACAGTCGTCTGGCCACCCGTGGGTCAGGCCACCATTCATAGGGGTGAAGAACCCAGCTGAGCCGGTCTGCCAGGGCATTGTCCAGCCCTGAGGAGCATTCCACTCTCACTGGTGAAAGTTTAGAGATGGACCACTTCCCAGCACAGGAGGGATAACCCCGTGCCCCCTTGCTGATGACAGAGAACATTGCCACTTGATTGTCTGTCTGAATCAGAACTGACTGATTCCACAAGTGGTGCTGAAAAGCCCGGAGAGCATAGGCAATAGCTCAGAGCTCTAGAAAATTGATCTGCTGGAGGCTCTCCAATGCCAACCACAGACCCTGAGTGTGGAGCTTGACACAGTGGGCCCCCCAGCCCAACTTGGAGGCATCCATGGTGAGGACCCTTTGAGGGGTCAGGGCCTGTAAGGACATTCCTGCCAGCAGATTCTGCAGCTGTTGCCACCGGCCAAGGGACTTGGCAAGAGGACGGGTGATGGTCACCCTGTCCTGCAGGCACCCCATTGCCTGAAACCAAAGGGAGTAGAGGGTCCACTAGGCCAGATGCATTTGGAGACGGGTGTCGATTGCGACATGCACAGTCGAGGTCTTGTGCCCCAGGAGGCGCAACATGAGCAGAGCAGAGGCCAAGTTCCTGTCAAGAGGGAAGAAGGCTCTGTCCTGGACAATGTCTAGCAGCTCCCCTATGAACTCTAGACATTAGGTCGGCTGCGTAGGACTTGGGATAGTTGATAAAAAAAATTCAGGTGCTACAAAGTGAGAATGGTGCGACATGACGCCTGCTGGATTTCAACAGCAGTGTAGCCTTTGATGAGCCAGTTGTCCAGGTAGGGGAAGATGAACACCCCCTGCAGCCACAGGTAGGCTGCAACCACCACCAAGCACTTGGTGAACACCCTTGGGGCCTAAGCCAGGCCGAAGGACAAGACCCTCTACTGGTAATGGCATCCTCCGATGATGAAGCAAGGATGAATGAGGATGCACGTGTACACATCTTTGAGATATAAAAAGCATAGACAATCTCCCTGATGGAGGTAGGGCAGCAACATTCCAAGGGAGAGAATTTTGAACTTCTCCTTCACCAGGAACCGGTTGACAACCCAAAGATCCAGTATAGGCTGAAAGTTGCTGGTCTTTTGGGAACTAGGAAGTACCGGGAGTAGAACCCCTCACCACTAAGGTCAGGTGGGACTGGTTCCACCGCCTTGTTGGCTAGGAGCCTGGCGAGCTCATGCTGGAGTAGCTCAGTTAAGGGTAGTTATCGGGAGTTCCCGTGGAAAGAATGGAGGAGGCATTGATCAAAATGGAGGCAGTAACCCTCCCCCACAACCTGCAGGGCCCAAGTGTTGGTGGTGACACTGGACCATTGGCTGGTGCAGAACACCAAATGCATACCCATGTGCTACGGGGCTAGACCTCTCAGGGGAGGAGAGGTTATGCCCAAGGAATCAAAAGCTGCTTCCAGATTGTGGATGGGGTGTCACCTGACACTTGGGGGCCTTAGGCTTACATGGGCCATGCCCCTGTCCTTTGGCCTGCTGATCACTGTTCCCTCTAAGCTGTGCACGTGAGGGAACATTGCTGCTGATCTTTTGGAGAGCTAGGAAGACCAGGTACTGGGAGTAGTTTCCATAAGCCTTCCTCTTCTTTGGGTATAGGGGCTTTTTCCCTAAAGCCTTCCATCGGGAAGGGTCAGCAGTCTTTTCGGACAGCCTGGCCTAGTTAGGAACTCGGATTCCATCTTGGCAGCCTTGTCCATCATGGACATGGCAAAGAGAATCTCTCCCCAGCAGGGGATGTCGATCAACTTTTCCTGAACCCATTGATCCAAGTCAGAGGACTATAGCGGTTGACACTAATGCCCTCCACAGCTGCTCTGGCCACTGACTCAAAGTCATCATAGGCTGCATGAGTGATGAACTTGGAGCACCTCTTGACTGTTGAGGTCAGGGTCCAGAACCGCTGAAGAGGTTCCTCTGACAGCCCAGCTGAGAACCCAGTGAGTTCCCTCACCAGGTACTGCAAGTACATGCCCATGTACAACTGGTAAGTCTGGATCGAGCCCTGGTAGCACTTTCTGCCGAAGGCATCCATGGTGTGGGCCTCCCTGTCTGGGGGCACGAGAAGTGCATCTTCTGGCTCTTGATCCGGCAGCATGGGCGACTCCACCACAATGGAGTTAAGAGGCAGCTGCACTTTCTGGAACCCAGGGCTCTTGCGAACTTAATACATGGAATTGAACCAACTGCTCACGATTGGCACCGTGGAAGAGAAGCTGTTCCAGGATGGCTGGAACAGGCATCATGAGTGCCTCCTTTGGAGAGGCCTTGTACTAGAGGATCTCAAGGTTTCCCACCTGAGGCTCCTCCTCAGACTCCGTGGTGAAGGCCAGGGCCTTCACCATGTCTCTGACAAACTCCAAAAAGAAGGTCTTTGGGCAGGGACCTGCACCGGTCCTCCGGAGGAGTCCGAAGGGACATCCCAATGGAGGCAGGTATTGAGAAACTCTTTGTCGATATCCCGCTCCGACTTGGAGTCGGAAGAGACCTCAAGGACCCTCCAGGCTTCAGGACCATGCCGGATCACTGGCACCTGAGGGTCCCGGAGCCCCTTCACTCTGACCCACATTCACTGGCAAGGGAAGTCCTCCATCTCAAACAGGATCAAGACTGATGCTAGGAATCATCTTCAGGATAATGGCACTCGAGGACTAGCTCCATGACCTCCAGTGATGCCCTTGTGGCGGAGGGGCCAGTGGTTGAGAATGATGACCTGGAGGAACTGGGCATTGGCCCCTGAAGGCAGTGAGGCAACGTTCAAGGCTGCTATCCTAACCTCGAGGCCAGAAGATTCTGCAGCCACCTGCATGGGCACCGAGGACCTTGAGCCCAACACCGGCACTTTCGAGGGGGTGTTCTCAATAAGGATGTGTTCGGGAGTCCGGGGTTGATCTCCCGATGCCAAAGGTGTCTTCTCCCCCTGGGGCAGCTTGGAGAGCCGCTCCCAGCCATCGCACCTGGTTTTGCATTGGGGGCTTGGATGATGGTGACCATGGGTCTTACCTGTGAGACTGAGGCCACCACGACGGCCCCCTGAGGGCACCGGCTCCACGAGTGATGCCGGAACTGAAACAAAGGTCTTACCGAACATGGTCTCTTGCTGCTTCTCACTGTTCCTCTGTCCCTTGCTCGTCATTTGCTGACAAAGTCCACAGGAAAAGTCATCATGGTCAGCATCGAGGCACCGAAGGCAACGGTCATGTGGATCTGTGTGGGACATGGTGTGCCCACAGAGGTTGCCCTGCTGAAATCTACTGGCTGAGGACATAGCGGTGAAGACAGCACCTGCGAGGTCAAATTCAAAAGTCCCAGCCAGGGAAGGCACAAGGATTCCCATGCACAGAAAGAAAAAATCTGAAGGGGAAAAAAGACCCAAGAAAAATATGGCACCGAGGCATCAGCAGTTCTGGGAGGCAAGAAGGCACTGGTATATGTACTGGAGAAGAAAAAGAGAATGAAGGAAAAAAAGAAATGACCAACCTTGTCCAGGGTGCAGACGAAAGTCCGATGGGCTCCTTGGAAAAAAGCAGACTGAGGCAAGATTGCATCCTTGGGTGGGAAGGTGACCACACATGCATGGTGCATCTTCCAAAGGCTTTTTTTGAAAGCTGGGGAGAGATTACCATGCATGCTACGATGGTACCGATGTCACCCATATGTGGGAACTGACTTCCTGCTTGTTCCCAGAGAAGGCCTACAATCACAGTGCTCTCTTGCCTGCGGGGTATTGGATCTCCATGGGCAGCCTGCTGCGTTGTGGTCTACTCCTACTTTTGCCCATGGGAGATTGGATCACACAGTGAAGTTTTGATGGGGCCAGGGCCTGAGACTCACACTTTTCCATTGCCTGTGATGTCTTTTACCACATCCTCCAAATTCCAGGGCTTAATTATGCATTAAGTAAAAAATATTCTCTCCAATTTGTCTTAAATGTACTACATCGTAACTTCATTCTGTGCCCCTAGTCTTTGTACTGTTTAAAGAGTAAATGAGGAGGCCTTTGCACGGCCAGGCAGCTGAGGAGGAGACAGGCTGTTCCCCGGACAGCCCTAACATCATCAGGAGCCTCTTTGAAAAGCTTTGCTGGAGTGATAAATTACTGGGAGGCGTTTGCACAGTCTAGCAGCTGAGGAGGAGACAGGCTGCTCCCCGGGCGACCCAGACATCATTTGGGGCCTCTTTGAAAAGCTTCGTTGGAGCAGTAACTCACTGGGAGGTGTTTGCACTGCCGGGCAGCTGAAGAGGTGACAGGCTGTTCCCCGGGTGGCTCGGACGTCATCAGGGGCCTGCTTAATTTTGATCTGTGATTAGGGGCAGGGTCGTGGCATGACCTAAGGGGTGTGACACAAGGGGCACAGCAGGCCTCTTGGGAGCCCCTTGGAGCATCACGGAAGTACCACTTAGCACCTGTACTGGGTGGAGTTGCCTGTGGGGAAACGTAAGAAGAAGGTGCTGAAGCCGGTGAGAGCTGTTACAGGGCTAGTGGACAAACATCTGAAACCTAAAGAGAAGGAGGGTAACCTTCCTGCAGGTACTGTTGGAGCTTCTTTGCAGGTTTCAGGGGTATCCCTGAGTTCTCTGGCACGTACCCTCACCCTCTCCCACTCCTAAGCCAATGGACTGTAATTGGTCATTACAATAAAGTACACTTTTGCAGTTTCAACATCTTTTAAAGCCGTATCCTGGTCGCCTCCTCCAGATGAAGCCAGGAGACTGTTACAAGACTGAGTAAAGTTGGAGAGCAGGTGGATTTGTTAACTACTCAAGTTCTTACATGTGAAAATCAATGTTCTTCCCTGCAGGCTCTGTGTATACCATGGACTGCCTGAAGAACAAACCAGTCGGTACTAGAGGAGATCAAACCTAAGCTTAGTCGGTACTAGAGGAGATCAAACCTAAGCTTTCTTTAGAAGCTCAGATGACAAGACTTCGACTTTCATACTTTGGACACATCATGCGAAGAGAGAGATCATTAGAGGAAGACATCATGCTTGGCAAGATGTCTTGGTCAATGCAAAAGAGGAAGGCCAGCAATAAGATGGATCGATACAATAGCAGCAGCTACGGGTCTGTCAACAATGAGCCGCCTAACTCAAGACCGAACACAATTTAGGATAGCTATCCAGAGGGTCGCCATGAGTCGATTCCGACTCGACGGCACTTAACAACAACAACAACAACAGTATGAAGGATAGTCTTGTGATATATCGTAGGTTAGAAATGTTTGAAAATATGTTAAGGGTAAAGAACATCGTTTTTTGAATTTTCCTGTTTCTCATTTTCTTTCTGCAGAGGTTTTAATTCGAAGGTATCTAAAGGAGGCATTGGCTCTTCCAAATGCTAACTCTGGTATTTTTTAAAGAGTAAATAATCTATCTACATTTACCTGTTCCTCTGTACTCATTGTAGCCCTCTATCATGTCTCCCTTCAGCTTAGGCCTTAGGGGTATGTTTACTAAGCCGGGCTAACGGTTAACACATGCTGTTCCTCAATAGGTCCCATATTATAAATAGCATATGTTAATTATTAGCCCAGTCTAGTAAACATACCCCTTAACTTCTTTAGCCTTTCTTCCCAGGGGTATCATTCTATCCCCTTTATCATTTTGGTTGCCCTTCTCTGTACCTTTTCTAATTCCACTATATCTTTTTTGAGATGTGGTGACCAGAATTGCACACAATACTCAAGGTGCAGTCACACCGCTGAGTGATTCAGAGGCGTTATGATATTTTCTGTTTTATTCACTATTCCTTTCTTGATAATTCCTAGAATTCTATTTGCTTTCTTGGCTGCCAATGCACACTGAACAGAGGATTTCAGCGTATGATCGCCTAGATCCTTTTCCAGAGATGATTCCTAATGTGCAGCCATGCATTGTGTAACTTTAGCTTGGATCGTTCTTCCTTAAGTACATAACTTTGTACTTATCCACATTAAATTTCATCTGCCATTTACAGTATATGCCAAGTCTATGAGTTCATCAAGGTCCTCTTGCAATTTTTCACAATCCTCTTTGATTTAATAACTTTGAATAATTTTGTATCTAAAAGAGCAAGACAGCATGCAGGTCAATTACGTGAATAATTTGTATGGTTTTCTAAAAGAAGAACAGAAATGCCTCTGCCAAACGTGATTCTTGACAGTCCAACCAGGCTTGAGAATGGGAGTAGTAAGCTTTTCCAGATGGTCACTGCTCATTTCAGCCAAAGAGATCCCACAGTTATTCAAGGCAGGGTGCACATTCCATTTTCAATTCCACATGCTGCCTGCTACCAGTACTGTATATTGATTTTGGCTGTAATAAAGCACCTTTCTCAACGTTAGAAGCAGTTAACTCTACAACGTATGCATTTCCAACTCCAAATTAAGTTACAGGTGAGCAACATAATTAGACTTATAAGTGAGGAAAAAAACCAAGCCATCTCGATTTACTTGTAAATGAATGTTTATTATGCCAAGGAAAGCATCCCAAGCCTACTGCAAACCTAGAAGAAAATGCCGTAAAGTTATGAAACAAAGAAATAGCCGAAAGCAAAGTAGACTAATGTTTTTGTAAGATTATGCTGCCAAACTACAGTCATTAAACAGTTAATACTAAAAAAAAAAATCCTCTATCCTTGATATTTATTTCCATGCAAACAGGAAGTTGGCGTTGGGCGTCAAAGGGGGTGGAAGCCAAAGAGCCCCATTGTGCTGAAGTTTAAAGGTAAGCATCATGGGGCTATTTCAAGCCATTCCTGTTGCTGTTGGTCCTGGAGAAGGGCAGCAGCGGTGGCGATGGACTACCCCTGGACCATTTGTGCTCTAGGCAGCTGCCTAGTTCACCTGATAGTTGCACCAACCCTGTATTTATACCAGCCATAGTGCGGTGTGAGTGTTCAGACCTAGATGTGACATGAATTTTTAACCACTTACACTTAGGGCTGTATGAAGGGATGTGCAAGCAGCGTGGTCGCACAGGGCGCAAGTACAGAGACGGAACTGATTTCATCAATGGGCTTCCAGGAAGCTCAAAAAAAAGGGAGATATTGCATGTGAGTGGGGCCGAGGGGGGCAACAGATTCGTTAGTTGCACGGGGTACATTTCTAGCTTGGTATGATCCTGCTTACACCCCTATTTTATAAAGCCAAGTATGCTTGACTTAATACAAAAGGTGCAAAATATGTGCACCAAAATGCAGATTAACTTCAGCGCGCCTTATAAAATTACCCTCTATGTGTTTCTTATAAAATAGACGCCTAAGTGTTGTTTCTTACTGGCACTTACATCCACAAAGAGGCTTCCGCCTTGCTGCAGATAGAACTGTCACTGCTTTAAAGGAGACATTTTTGTAAAGACACATAGATGCATTTGCTGCTTTATGTGTCTGCGTGCCTTCACAGCCTAGATTCCCTTTTATAATATTGCCCTCGAAGAGGGAAATTTTACAATAAAGCACCAAGGTTAATTGGGCAGAAAGCTGCCCATTTTTAGCCTATCTTTTAAAGACACATAGGTGCCTATCGGGCCCTTTTTACTAAAGGCTGCTAAGGTTTCGCACTTAATATCCCCTCGTGTTAAAGGTATCTCCCAATTGACCGCTTTGACCCAGTGAAAAGCGGCATATAAATACAGATAAATAAATAAATAAAATAAAATGTGAATTACAAACACACATTAAGAGCAAAGTTTCCCTATTAGCTATCAGAAGTGTGAACAGCATGTTCCCAGCAGTTAACATGCAACCAAGTACCTTAACATGCGACGCACTTATCGTGGATGTAACTAATGACCCCCCATAGAGGTACTATCAGGTGCACTTGCACTAATTGCCACATTACCACTGAGCGAGCAGCAATTGCCATCCTGCTAGCAGCAATGACCCTCAAGAGTCAGACCTGCCTAAGCAGAAGCAAAAGAGATGCAGTCTGCTAGCCAAACTGAAAGTATACATTTGCTCACAGCAGCTCTCCTCTGTTGGAGTCAAAAGAAACAAAAGCTGGGACTTTCTAAGGACTTTAGTCCACACCAGATAGAAGGCCAAGACCCTCTTAGAGTCCATCATTTGTTCCCTTTCGCTTTTGTAAGCCTGAGGTCTTGGGAAAAATGTTTGCAGGACAATTGACTGGTTAAGATGGAAGTCTGACACCTCTTTCAGAAGGAATTTTGGATGAGTATGCATATTGAGAATGGGAGTAGTAATCCACCCTATTATGGGAAAACCTAGTGTAGGGTGGATCAGCTATTAAAGCCTGGAGCTTGCTAATTCTGCATGTTGAAGTAATCATCACCAAAAATAGGACCTTCCAGGTCAGGAACTTCAGTCCACAGGTATTTAGCAGATCAAAGAGAGCTTTCATTAACTGAGTTAAAAACATGTTAAGAGTCGAAGACACTTTGGGCAGAATTTTCGAAGGCATTTACACAGGTAACTGCCCTACCTGTGTAAATGCCTATCTGGGATTTTTAAAAGGCACCTACATGGGTAGTGCCTTTCGAAAAACCCAAATAAGTCCCTAACAAGCCCAGATGTTATGCGGTTAGCATCAGGGCATGTTGGGGGCGTTCCGGGGCGAAGCGGGGGCAGAGGAAAGGGCTAAACGGATAACAGCAATTTTTGATGCTACCTTCTTAGCCCTCTGTGCCTTAAAGGGCTAAGCAGGTAGCATCGAAAACCACTGCTACTCGGCTAGTTCCTGCAGCTTCTGGGTTGTGCGGCGAGAACCGGATTTTCAATGCCGGGGCTGCATATGACCCTGGCATTGAAAATCCGGGTTAGACAGATGGTGGGTGGCAGGGGCGGCCCAAGGTGGGTGCAGAGCCATGTGCGGAGATTCATTGCAGGGCCTCATTTGCATAAGGATCCTCATTTGCATGAATATTTGCATAACGTTAACATGCGCTTTTAGTAAACATGCCTCTTAATGAGTGTCTGGAAGAAGAAAGACTAACAAATTTCTACACTACTATATTGCAGTGAGAACCGTCAGGCCCATTAGAAAGCACTATAAACACTGACCATTTAGAACCTATAGCAAACCCACCAGCTCCTAACAGCACTACCAGGATTTGCAAAGCACCAAACCCTACCTATCAAAAGGCAACACTGCAAATATTAAACCAATACATCTCAGTGAATACCAATACATCTCACTGGGGGAAAGAGAACAAGTGGGACTGTCAAACAGAAACTATATGAACAGAATACCTCATCTTGGTTACACATGCAGAACATAGACCATCACCACACAAAGAACAAGGGATCACAATTTAGAAATAGGAAGATAATAGTTACATTGGGAACACTGTTCCCTCTAAGCTGTGCGCGTGTGCGCGCGCACACACCTCGCCGAGTGAGCGCACATACTTTACAACAGAGCGCACAAAAATTACGGCTCTGATTCTGATAGAAAACAACACAGACTTCTTAAAATTTAAAAGTTATGATTGTAATTACTAGAAATTTCTCGCTTCATTTAGTAATCGTCTATTTTCATTTAATTTGATTAAAATCAATGTGGTGTACATACTGTATTCTGACATGTAGTCAAATTTTAAAGTATATATCTCCGAGTGTCATTATGTGGCGCACAAAAATTTAACCTTCCTTCAAAAGCTGCACACAGCTGATATTTTATGCGCACACAGCCTACAGAAAATTAGAGGGAACATTGATTGGGAACCCCAAAAGCCAAACATGAAATATACAACACTGGAGAAATAAAACTATAAATTAATTTCCTCTTGCACTAATCAAAAATGCAAAGATGTTAGTGATACACATTTCCCAGAGCTGACATATTCCAGTTAATAAATTCAAAATAAAAAGTATTTTCTACCTTTTGTTTGGCCATTTTATTTTTCAGTTGCAATTGCTCCAGTTACTTCCTTGTGGTTTCTTCGTGTCTTCTGCGAGCTGTCCATTTGTCCGTTCTTCTCTTTTAGATGTTTTCCATTCTCTCTCTATATCTGCTTTAACATACTTTCCTTATTCCTTTATCATCCGCTCAAATTTCACCCTTCAATTCTCAATCCCACTTACTCTCCCAATACCCAGCCCATCGTAGATTTTTCTTCCCTCCCACACAAATATATTTTCCCCTCTCCATTCTCATTCCCCATCCCCTTCTAGTCCTCCCCCCAAATCAGCTCCCTTCTAGTTCTAGACCAACCCAGCATCTGCTCCCTTCTAGTCCCATTCTCCCATGCCCCCACATCAGCCCATTTCCAGTCCTAGCCCCCCATATCTAGTCCCATTCCAGCCCCCCCCATCAGCCTATTTCCACTCCAAGCTCCCCCATCAGCCCATTTCCAATCCTAGCAGCCCATTTCCAGCCCTATTCCAGCTCCCATCAGCCCACTTTGTCTTATTGCAGCCCATCACCCATTTGCAGTCCAGGCTCCCCCCATCAGCCCATTTACAGTTCTATTCCAGCCCCTCCTCAGCCCATTTCCAATCCTAGCTCTCCCATCACAGCCCATTTCCAGTCCTAGCCCCCCCCCCCATCACAGCCCATTTTCAGTCCAGGTTTCCCCCATCACAACCTATTTCCAGTCCTAACCCCCCCATCACAGCCCATTTCCAGTCCACGTTTCCCCCATCACAGCCTGATTCCAGTCTTAGCCCCCCCATCACAGCCTATGCCCAGTCCTAGCCCCCTAGCATCATAGCCCATTTCCAGTCTTAGTCCCTCCATCACAGCCTATTCCAGTCCTAGCCCCCCATCACAGCCCATTTCCAGTCCAAGTTTCCCCCATCACAGCCTGATTCCAGTCTTAGCTCCCCCCATCACAGCCAATTTCCAGTCCCCCCATTACAGCCTATTTCCAGTCCTAGCCCCCCACCGTCATAGCCCATTTCCAGTCTTAGTCCCCCATCACAGCCTGATTCCTGTCCCCCCCATTACAGCCTATTTCCAGTCCTAGCCCCCCACCACCTCAGCCTGATTCCAGTCCTAGCCCCCCATCATGCCTGATTCTAGTCCTAGCCCCTCATCACAGCCCTAGCCCGCCCCCATCACAGCCTTACCCCCCCCCCATCAAGCCTGATTCCAGTCCTAGCCTCCCCATCATGCCTGATTCCAGTCCTAGAACCCCCCCCCCCCCTCCGAAGAGCCCCGCGGCTGTCTAAGGGGCTGCAGAGGGAGTCGGGGAAGCCTGCGAGGCCCCGGCTCCCTCTGCACAGCCACCAGCACGAGGAGTCTTTAACCTCTTCTGGCATTCACGGCTTCACAGATACAGCTGCCAGCGTAAGGGAAAAGACTCCTCACGCTGGCGGCTGTGCAGAGGGAGCAGGGGCCTCACGCAGGCTTCCCCGGCTCCCTCTGCAGCTGTCCATCATGCAATAATGTAGTTCGCGCAGGGCCCCCTGAAGCACGAGGCCCTGTGCTAACAACATTATCACACAATGGACAGGCCAGCCCTGGTGGGTGGGCTATGCGCCGACATGGCACATAGCATGGCCCAAATGAAAATCGGGCCCTGTGGCTTTAGGGGAAACTTCAGTAGTAGCAAGCCATGCAGGAGGTGAACAAGTATAGGCTTTAGAGCGATGTGCGTTCCTTCTACAAAGTGGTGGTAAGTGCCAATCGCACTGAGGTAGACGTTTATGGAGTTGGCCTTGCGAGGTGTAGACAGTATTCAAGACGTTTTTGCATGGAATATGAAAAAGAATTTGAAGCTTGCCCCTCACACCAGATAGCAAACCTCTGCCATTTGAAAATGTCAAACGTCCTAGTGGAATTTCTCCTGGACTCCAAGAGAACATCAACTATTTCATCTGACAGGTTCAAACAGTTGAAATCTAGCCTCTCAACATCCAAGCCATGAGGGCTAGAGACTTGACATTGGAATGCAGACGTTTTCCCTGATCATGCAAAATCAGAGTTGGAGAGTCATCCAGACGTGGGTTTCTGATTGGATAAGTCTCCTCCCCGCTCCCCAGTTCAAGCCCAATCAGCGGCCAGCAGGAGATTGAAATTGAAGGCCCCATCGGGCGCGAGGACAGCATCGCCACCACAGTCAAGTTCCCACAATTAGGGTCGAGCAAGGGAGCAAGAAGGAAGTTTCTTCCCCACTCCCCCGCTCAAGCCCAATCAGTGGCCAGCAGGAGATTTAAATTGAAGGCGCCATCGGGTCTGCACCTGAGGGCCTCGCCAGAAGGCCCTTTGGCATGGCCCTTAGGCGGGGAATGAAGGCGGAAGAGCAGTGCTTAACAACTGGTCCTGCTCACAGAAGAGTACTTCCTCCACCAGAAGCGGTCCACGCAGCAGTAAGTCCTAGAGACATAAGCGCATGACATATGACTCACAATCCTTCAATCATCGTAAGGAGTATGCAATCAAATCCTTTACACCCTGACAACTATGTAATTCAAAATATACAACTCCACACAATCAGTGGTGATACTTGTAACAGCCTGCATTATATACCGCATTATTATTGCTTGACTCCAGAAGTGCTAGCTAATGTATAACGTATTCTATCATCTTCATTGCTCTTCCCTCGCCTAAATTTACACATAGAAACATAGAAAAAATGACAACAGAAAAAGACCACATGGCCTATCTAGTCTGTCCTTCCATATCAACAACACAATTCTAGCTGTTTTACTCTCCTAAAACCCTTAATCATCTTTACAGCATGTTCTTCTGATAACCAAGCTTGTTATTGCATTGTACCTCTATTATTCTGAAAATTAATGAAAACTATCACAAACAACAATGAAAGCTAGAACAATGCTTATATGCTTATGCTATTTCCTGCTCTTGACCACTCAAATAACCAAAGCCTTCCCCCAGGCAGAAGCTCCCCTCCAGACTTTCCCCATCCCCACCTATTATCATCTCCCAATGCAAAACCGGCACCTCACACCCTACAGAACTCTCCACTACAGTGGGCCCACGCCAAACCAGAAGAAGCCCCACCACAGATTAATCCAAATAAATACAACCTCCAGCACAACACAAAACAGCATACCACCAATAGACCCATTAAATTTTGTCCTAGTCAATGCCAGGTCCATCAGAAACAAAATCCCCCTCATACAGGACCTTATCATAGATGAGAAGCCACATATCATATGTATCACGGAAACCTGGCTATCTGACATTGATATCGTCCTCCTGAACCAACTAAAAGCCCTAGCTACAGCCTTTTTATCTGTTCTAGAGACAAAAAAAGAGGTGTGGGAGTAATTGCAAGTGCCAAGGAAGACCTAAAAGTATCACCCAGCATTTGCAACAATTATGATGGAATTGATATCCTCAAAATAGAAAACAGAAACATAGAAGTATGCCTGCTAACTAGACCTCCCACAGCCAATCACGACATCTATCTGCAAATCACTCTGCGACTCCCCCATAAGGAAGCCTCAAATCGTCCTAGGTGATTTTAATCAATGTAACAGATGGGTTTCCAACAAATAATACAATGTCCTACACACAATAAGGGCAATATCCTAGACATGGTATTCCTTCCAAGAACTACAACAGATTACTCAACCATAACCTCTCCTAATATAACACAGATCCCTTGGTCGGACCATTTTCTGATCTGCTTTACATTTATATTACCAACATCCCACCATGTCCATACTTCACAATTAAACCACCAACAAATAACACAATTTAGACCTTTTGATAGGGATACTTCATATAACTGACGATAACGCAACTAGACTTTTCCCCAAATGACCTTGATGAACTTCTAACAAAATGGAATACATCAATTGCCACATCCGCTAAACCCACACTCAAACCCCTAAAATTCCTGAGTAAGCTATCTGAAAAATGGTACACTCAAGATTTAACCAGGATAAAAAAAAGATCTTAGAAAAATGGAACAAAAATGGAGATCCAAAAAGACAACAGAAAACAAAATACTATATCTGACAACACTTAACACTTACAAAGAAGCAATAAACACTGCAAAAATGAACTACCACTCAAAAGTTCTAAACAGTGCAATCAATCGCCCAAGAGAACTTTTTGAACTTGTAAAATTGATTACTAAGCCCCCACAAGACAGCTCATGCAAAATCCCAATTCAACCCCAAATCCTAGCAGATTGCTAGTAAGCTAAAACCAAAGGATTCCCCAGTCCTCCCCCCATTGATAATGGACCCAGTTAACACGAATAGTTGGCATACATTTCACACCATAGATAAGACAAATCATAGATATAATATCAAATATCAACACAACATCACCACTAGATCCATGTCTAGTATCAAGGATCAAATCGACAAAATCTGAAATTGCTCCCTTCCTATTAAACATTGTAAACCAATCCCTACAGCAGGGAATCATGCCAAAAGATCCACAATCCATCCCATACTAAAAAACAAGAACCTCAACAAAGATGACTCAGTCGCTTATAGACCAATTGCCAGCATTCCATTTGTAGCAAAAGTCATAGAGAAAGCAGTCCAACGTCAGCTCCAGGATTTCATAGATTCGACGGCCTCACTAGATGAACAGTACTATTTGACACAATCATCCAGGGAATGGAGAACGCCAAAAAGGCATTCATCCTCATATTCCTGGACATCATCTCTGCTTTTGACAATGTGAACCATAACACCCTCATCCCTAGACGACTCCATAGGCATAAAAGGACACAACCTCAAGTGGTTCACATCTTACATAAGTGACCGCTCTCAATACGTGCAAATAGAACATAAAATGTCCTCAACCTTCCCCCAAAAAACAGGAAATACCCCAAGGTTCCGCACTCTCTGCCCTTTTGTTTAACTTATATATACAGCTGATCTGCGCCATATTTAAAAAACATAAAATAAAATACCACATATATGCTGATGACATTATGCTGTACACCCAGCCGGACATACTCAATCCCACAAATGATAAATTAGCAACATGCCTAAAAGAAACAGAAAACTGGCTCCAAGCAAATAACATGAGCATCAATTTCAAGAAAACAGAAGTCATGTTCATATAAAAAAAAACTGTCATCAGCTTCTGCTCCCTGATTGGGGTTACACAGCCCAGCAGAAATCCATCTGTCCTGCTAATTGAACTCCAGCCTAATTGGGGCTGTCTGAGAGGGGGAGGAGTCAGCTCCATTTGAAAAGCAGCTGCCTTCAGGCAAGTAAAGAGCTAACTGTCATCAGCTTCTGCTCCCTGATTGGGGTTACACAGCCCAGCAGAAATTCATCTGTCCTGCTAATTGAACTCCAGCCTAATTGGGGCTGTCTGAGATGGGGAGGAGTCAGCTCCATTTGAAAAGCAGCTGCCTTCAGGTAAGTAAAGAGCTAACTGTCATCAGCTTCTGCTCCCTGATTGGGGTTACACAGCCCAGCAGAAATCCATCTGTCCTGCTAATTGAACTCCAGCCTAATTGGGGCTGTCTGAGAGGGGGAGGAGTCAGCTCCATTTGAAAAGCAGCTGCCTTCAGAAATCTGGCTAAGGGAAGGAGAGGAGCCCTTCCTAAACCGTCAAAGACAACCCCAAGATTGCAAGCAGAGGAAACAGGAAGGAGTAAAGAGTTATCCACAGAGACTGACAAAGGAGGAAGAGGAGAGGAGGTTTTAGGGCAAAAAGTAAGAAGTTCAGTCTTGGCCATGTTCAATTTCAAGTGGCAGTGAGACATCCAGGCAGCAATGTCAGAGAGGCAGGCAGAGATCCGGGTCTGGATTGCCGGAGAGATTTCAGGCGTAGAGAGGTAGATCAGAGAGTCATCAGCATAAAGATGGTACTGTAAGCCATGGGAAGAGATAAGCGCACCAAGGGACTGGATATATAGAGAGAAAAGGAATGGACCCAAGACAGATCTGTATTGTTTTGTACAGATTTGCAATGTTTTCAACTTTCATTCTCTGCATAAATAAGCTTGTTTGTATTACGTGCAATCCCAAATCTAATCAACTTTAGAAGGGCATTGAAACACCACCTTTTCTGCGAATGCTACCCAAATAAAGATGCATCATCCTGACCTTCCCAAAATTAGCCCTGCGTCCAATATATAATTATGTTCTCTAATGTAATTTATACCATGTAAATAATTCTATGTTTAAATATGTGTAAATAGTTCATTTAATTTTCTGACCATCCAAGTTTAACTGTAGTTTTACGGTTAACCCACCGTAAAACATAATTGTTCCATGTAAACCGCACTGATATTGAAGAGCGCGGTATATAAGAGAAATAAAATAAATAAATAAATAAAATATCAAAAAAAACCTGAGTTCACCCCAGTGCCAACAATCTGTTTAAACAACACTCAACTCTCAGTTAAACTGGAAGTTAAATACCTAGGTGGATAAAACCCTCAGCATGGAACCCCACCTAAAACAACTAAACAGAAGCATATTCTTCAAATTAAGGATTATACAACCACTAAGAAATCTCATTGAGCTGAATGTCTTTAAAGCAGTAGTCCAAGCCCTCATAACACCACATTTCAACTACTGCAATAGCCTACTGCAGGGAATACTCAAAAAGACAATGAGCATATTAGAAATGGCCCAAAATGTCACAGCCAGAGTCATAATGAAAGCATGACTCACAGACCACATTACACCTATCCTATATGAGCATCACTGGCCCCCAATTTCCTCCAGAGTAAACTAATACATAACATAGCCCCCCCCCCCCACCTCTCATCCCTCATCCAACTACAATCAACCACCAGAGCCAGAAGAACTCCCAAACAAAATTCTCTCATATGCAAAACCAAACAATTCACTAGCAATAGGGCCTTTACATACATAGCCCCTTCACAATGGAACTCCCTCCTGGAAACACTAAGAGCAATTAAAGACTTGCAATCATTCTGTAAAGAATTAAAAACCCCACCTAATCAAAGAACATTACACCAGCCCCAACACCAAAAGTTTATAAAGTTTGCCCCTTTTTCCTCCCCCTCTTCTCCCCCATTCCCTACCCACCCCAACCCCTCAGTCACCATTCCAGCCCACTCAACGTTGCTACATTCAAATCGTTGTTTATGCATTTCAGTCATAATTTGCTGGATATACCTATAAGAATGCCTACTTCGTATCTCAAAATGTGATAATGTACAGAGTTCAAAGTAAATAGTTAACTATTAAACCTCATTAATACTATACTTACGTGAGCAGTAGGACCTCTTCTGTCCTTCGCTCTGCAAACTTCTGGAAAAGGAGGCTGGGTTCATAGTAGACCTGGAGAGGGCTGCTTTATAATGATAGCAGCCTCTGGAGCCTTGTCTCTGAAGAGATTTTATCCATGGCACGGCACATTAGTGAGCTGCTCCTGCACACTGGGCTGTAAGTCTGAAGCCCAGAGATATGAGAGTTTCCAGGCGCCAATAATCATTGCAGAGGCTCTCGATGCCATATCAACAATATCATAGGTAGCTCAGACCATGTATTTTTCACACTCCTTCCCTTGTCCCACTAGGGAGCAGAATTGTGAGACCTTCTCTGGAGGGAGAAATTCCACAAATTCCTCTAGGCTGTGCACGGAAGAGCAGGTAGGACACCATGTGAGCATGGCATTCTGATAAAAATTTCTCCCAAAAGAATTTATGGAATGAACTCCCCTCAAAACTCTGCTTAGAATCCTCTTACATTAAACTTATAGCCATAAGAACATAATATATGCCATACTAGATCAGACCAAGGGTCCATCAGTCCCAGTATCTTGTTTCCAACAGCGGCCAATCCAGGTCACAAGTATCTGTCAGGTTCTCTAAAAAGTATAAAGATTACATTCTGCTTATTCCAGGCGTGAGCAGTAAATTTCTCTGGTCCTCTTCAATAATGGTTTAAGGACTTTTCCTCCATAAACTTATTCAAACCTCTTTTAAACCCTGCTACACTAACAACTTTTAATACGACCTCTGGTAATGAATGATTACGTGTTGAGTGAAAAAATATTTTCTCCAATTAGTTTTAAAAGTGCTACATTGTAGCTTCATTATGTGTCCCCTAGTCTTTCTACTTATCGAAGGAGTAAACAACGTTTTACTCATTCCACTCCATTCATTATTTTATATACCTCTATCATATCTCCCCTCAGCTGTCTTTTTTCCAAGTAGAAGAGCCCTAAACTTTTAAGTCTTTCCTTGTTGTGATATCCTTCCATCCCCTTTGTCATTTTGATGGCTCTTCTCTGTATATACCTTTTCTAATTCTGCTATATACTTTATAAGATATGGTGACTAGGACTGCACACAATATTCAATGTGGGGTTGCACCATGGAATGAGACACAGGCATTGTAATATCCTTCCTTTTATTCTCCATTCCTTTCCTTATGATTCCTAGCATTCTATTTGCATTCTTGGCCACTGCTGCACACTGGACAAAGGGTTTCAATATAGTATCCATGATGACGCCTAGATCCTTTTCCTGGGTGGTGATTCCTTATGTGGAAACTTGCATTTTGTAGCTGTATTTTGTAGCTGTATTTTGGGTTGTTCTTCCCTAACAGCATAACTTTGCACTTGTCCACATTAAATTTCATCTGCCATTTGGACACCCAGTCTCCCAATTTATCAAGGTCCTCTTGTAATTTTTCACAATCCTCTTGTATTTCAACAAGTTTGAGTAATTTTGTGTCATCTGCAAACTTGGTCACCTCACTAGTTATTTCTATTTCCAGGTCATTTATGAATATGTTAAAAAGCAGCAAGTCCAGCACAGATCCCTGAGATACTACATTATTCACCTTTCTCCATTGAGAAAATTGGTCATCTAGCCCTGCTCTCTGCTTTCTATCTTTTAACCAGTTCCTAATCCACAATAGTACACTGCCTCCTATTCCATACCTTTTTAATTTCCTCAAATCTCTCATGAAGGTCCTATTTCATAGTTTTTCATCTCTCCTTACAGATAATGTAGATGCCTGATATGCTTACTCTAGCTGTCTAACTCTGGAATGTCTCTTCCTTTCCCTCAGTTACTTCTGTTTGCTATGGGCCTGATTCTGTCATGGATGTCTGGGCCCTCTGTGCGCCCGGTCAGAACCGGATGCACAGAGTTAGACGGGATTCTGATCCCGCGGGGCACATCTAGCCCCATGGGATCAGAATTGCATCCAGTCCTGTATTTGTAGGCAAGGACCCCGATCCTGGTCAGCCTGCATGTATAGGCCTTGCCTGGCTAACTCAGTCAAGGCTCCTGAATGGAGCCACAGCACCATGGCATCCAGTTGCCATGGCACCACAGCTCCATTCAGAAGCCGTGATCCCCGGCCGCCAGAAAATAATCTTCATTCCCTGCAGCCCGACCCCCCAATCTGGCCTCCCAAGGCCAGGGTCGGGCTGTGGGGAATCTCCTCTACCCCCTCCCGCCTTTGCTGCACCCTGGGCCTGCCAGAACCACATCTAGGGGAACTTATTCCACCTCAGAGGTCAAATAAGTTCCCTGTTTAGGCAGCTGGCCCCAGACATACAGGGCTGACATTGGAATCGGCCCTGTATGTCCAGGGCAGCAGACCACCCACTGCCCACCCTAACTCTGCCCCCCCCCCCCACCATCCCTTTCCCACCCCCGTCTAACCTCCTTGTACAATGTGTGGGGAAGTTAGTCGGGATCAGCAGAGGGGCCAAATAGTAGGGATGGACATCCGAACAGGATGTCCATCTCTACTATTCATGGCTCGGAATGACCCTGTATCTGTTTATATGCTTCTTCCTAATTTTTCTTGCTGTGAATGGTTCTATCTTTTTATTAGTCAATAGAGTTCCTTACCTAATTTTTTTTTATTTGTTTTCATTGTAAACTGCTTTGTTGGATCAAAGAGCGGTATATCAAATTTTAATAAACTAAACTAAACTAAATCCCTGGGGGCACTGAAGAGTGCCACTTGGAACTTTTAGCCCCATTGAGAGTGGATTCGATGACTATAGAGTGGTGTGGAAGCTGGAGCTTCTCAAATCTGGGAGCCTTCTGAACTCTGTTCGTAGAGTTGACCTTCTTGCTGACAGGAGGCACAGAGAGAGGGATCTCACACATTCTGATCTGCAGCCTCTGAAGGATGCAGTGCATGGGCACTGTCACTGCTTCCTTTGGAGGATCTGGATGCTGGAAGTTTTTTAACTCTCTGGCCCTGGGTTCCTCCTTAGTAAGCAACTTAAATGGAATAGCACTAGCCATTTGCCTAACAAACTCATGAAAGGACATATCCTCAGGAGGCAACTTGCACTGCTCATGAGGTGGAGAACAGTCTCACTGAAATTTGAGAGACTTCTCTTCCAAGAAATATTCAGAATTGAAATCAGTAATCGAAGAACATGCATTCTATGACCCCATGGATGTATGAGTCTCTGCCTGGATTGACTTCCACTAGCAATAGGTGTCAGAGCTCCTCTAGGAGTGTTGGCACAACCATGGGCACTGGTGTTTGGGAAACCATTCTGCCTCTAACATACTGGACACCAAAATTGGTCAGGCATGGTCAACCCTTCAAGGTCTTGATGTCAACCCATCTCCTGCAGGCGGGCACAGAGTTTTGAGAATCAACTCAATGCTGCAATGCTACAACTTCAGAACTGTCAGAGTTGTCAGCTCTCACGGAGACAGTATCAGCATGAACTTCTCCTCCATTCTTTTAACCAAGAGCTCCTCGAGGGCTGCCATGTGCAAAGATATGGTGGTCCTCATCAGTGTTGATCAATGTTAAATGTATGATATACGCAGATGATATCCTACTTTATTTACCTTTTTCCACAATACAAATGGATTTACTGCCCATAATAAAGTGCTTTGATGCAGTCTCAGAGTGGCTTCTCTCACAAAACCTCTGCATCCAACACAAGAAAACTGAGGTTCTCTTTGTTACAAGAGACCCCAACTTCATTCCACCATCACATATAAGTGTTAAGGGAGCTGATCTATCCACCAAAGAAACAATAAGATATCTCGGAGTCACGCTGGACCACCGTCTAGATATGAAATCACACGTAAACAATATTGTAAGAGCTGTATACTTCAAGATACGCACACTTAGGCATTTACGCTCATTACTGGACCCAGAGGATTTCAGAACCATCTTCCAAGCACTCATCTTGCCGCATTTTGATTTCGCCAATTCAATTCTACAAGGTCTCCCACAATCCACCCTAAGTTCTCTACAACTTGCTATGAATTCTGCTGCAAGGGTTCTACAAGGAGCGTCCAGGAATGATCATGTGACACCAATCCTCAAGCAGCTTCACTGGCTCCCAATACAAGCCAGGCTCCTATTCAAAACACTGATTCTCACGTACAAAGCCATCCATGGCTTGTCAGCCAATTCACTAACTGACCTCATACAAACTGTACCACCAATAAGATCCAGAAGACAATCATCACTAAACACTCTAACAATGCCAAAGGCCATAACAACTTGCAGCCGATCAACAGCGAATAGAGCCTTCATGTTTTGCGCCCCAAAACTCTGGAACTCCCTACCACCTGACATACGTGCTTTAACCGATCTAACCCAGTTCAGAAGAGCCCTAAAATTTAACCTATTTATCAAATTTTACCATACATAAAGTTCAAAAGAATAGCCTTACCACAAAGTTAACCACAATCTCCTCCTGACCCTTGCACTACTGCTATTTTATGTAAATAGTTTTTTCATGCTATAGAACTAATTGAATATTTATTCTATGTATATAGTTCTCCCATGTTATTCAAGTTTATACTCCTGTTATATGTAATACCGAACAGCCTGTTGTTCTGGTCTTTGTGTTCATCTGTAAACCGCGCTGATTATAAATAGTGCGGTATATAAAAAACTGAAATAAATAAATAAATAAATAAAATCAGTGCAATTGGAATTGATTGAGGAGTATCAGCAGGCTGATCACAGTCCTGTGGAGGATATTGTGGCCCCTCTGATGGCATGGAGGATGCAGCTGCCCTCATGCTGGAGCCTGCTTTAGGAGGTTGTGCATCACTCAATTCCCTGGTGCCCTCGCATTGTGCTTTGATGAATCCTAATGACGGTACAATGAAGTCTCTGATGCTTGACATCAGAGGCTCTCAATGCTTTCAAAGTCAAAGATGGATCCTTCCTCTTCCTCTAGATAAGAATCAGTAGATCAATTGCAGGACATCCTTCTGGTACTCGGTTGACTGTGCTTCTCGTCACAACATTTCAACCTTTTTGTTCTGTGTTCACAGATGAAGAACCAGGAGCAGGACCTCAGAAAACACCCACAAATAGGAACAGAAGCGAGGGACATCTTGAACAATTTTCAGAAGACTGTGTTCATGAGAAACTAGCTCAACTTAAAGTAGACAAAGCGATGGGATCGGATGGGATACACCCTAGAATACTGAGGGAACTTAGGGACGTTCTAGCAACTCCACTGACTGACCTTTTCAATGCCTCGTTGGAGTCGGGAGTGGTGCCAAAGGACTGGAGAGAGGCACATGTGGTGCCTTTACACAAAAGCGGAAGTAAGGATGTGGTTGAAAACTACAGGCCGGTTAGTTTAACTTCGGTGGTGAGTAAATTATTGGAAACGCTGCTGAAAGAGAAAATAGTGAGGTTTCAGGAGTCCAGCGGATTACAGGATCCGAGGCAGCATGGATTCACCAGAGGCAGGTCTTGTCAGACAAATCTGATTGATTTCTTTGACTGGGTGACCAGGGAGTTGGACCGAGGGAGAGCTCTAGATGTGGTGTATTTAGATTTCAGTAAAGCCTTTGACACTGTTCCTCACAGGCGACTTATAAACAAACTGAGCACCCTAGGGATGGACCCGAAAGTTACTGCTTGGGTTAGAATTTGGTTGGGTGGGAGGCGACAAAGAGTACAAGTAAATGGAGCTCACTCTGAGGAGAAGGATGTTACCAGTGGTGTGCCCCAGGGATCTGTCCTTGGTCCGATTCTTTTTAACATCTTTGTTAGTGATATAGCGGAAGGGCTGTCGGGTAAGGTTTGCCTCTTTGTTGATGATACCAAAATCTGCAATAGAGTAGACACCCAGGAAGGTGTAGATACCATGAGGAGGGATCTAGCTAAGCTTGAAGAATGGTCTAGAATTTGGCAGCTGGGATTTAATGTTAAAAAATGTAAGGTCATGCATTTGGGCTACAGCAATCCAAGGGAGCAATACAGTATAGGAGGTGAAGTACTTTTGTCCTCTAAAGAAGAGCGGGACCTAGGCATGGTTGTGTCTGATGATCTTAAAGTAGCTAAACAGGTAGAAAAGGCGACGGCAAAAGCTAGAAGGATGCTTGGGTGCATACGGAGAGGAATGGCTAGCAGAAAAAAGGAGGTGATAATGCCTCTGTATAAGTCTTTGGTGCGACCTCATTTGGAGTATAGTGTGCAATTCTGGAGACCGCACCTTCAAAAGGATGTGAACAGGATGGAGTCGGTGCAGAGGGTGGCTACTAAAATGATTAGTGGGCTTCATTATAAAGCATATGATGACAGACTGAAGGATCTTAATATGTACACCTTAGAGGAAAGGCGGGATAGAGGTGATATGATTGAGATGTTTAAATACCTCCGTGGCATAAATGTTCAGGGAGAGAGCCTCTTTCAATTGAAGGCAAGTTCTGCTACGAGGGGACATGGGATGAGGGTGAAGGGAGATAGATTCAGGAGTGATATGCGGAAATATTTCTTTATGGAAAAAGTGGTGGATCCGTGGAATAGTCTCCCAGTGGAGGTGGTAGAGATGAGGACAGAAACTGAATTCAAAAAAGCATGGGACCAACACAGAGGATCTCTAAAGGTAAAAAGTGGACTGTTGTAGTTGTTGATATGGAAGGACAGACTAGATAGGCCATGTGGTCTTTTTCTGTCATCATGTTTCTATGTTTCTAAATACAGATGACATAAAAAGAGAGCATAAGAACATAAGAACATAAGATATGCCATACTGGGTCAGACCAAGGTCCATCAAGCCCAGTATTCTGTTTCCAACAGTGGCCAATCTAGGTCATATGTACCTAGCAGTTTCCCCAAGAGACACAAAAGTTCCACAATGCTTGTACTGGGTCAAGCATTGATATCTTCGGTCACTTCTTAATAATGGTTTATGGACCTTTCCTCCAGGAACTTGTCCAAACCTTTTTTAAACCCAGCTACACTAACAGCCTTTACTACATCTTCCGGTAACAAATTCCAGAGTTTGATTACACGTTGAGTGGAAAAATATTTTCTTTTATTAGTCTTAAATAGTTTACCCTGTAGCTTCATTGCATGTCCCCTAGTCTTTCTATATTCTGATAACGTAAACAATCGATCTACGTTTACCCGTTCCACTCCGTTCATTAATTTATAGACTTCTATCATATCTCCCCTCAGCCGTCTCTTTTCCAGGTTAAAGAGCCCTCACCTTTTTAGCCTTTCCTCATAGGAGTATCCTTCCATCCCCTTTACCATTATGGTGGCTCTTCTCTGAACCTTTTCTAAAATCGCTATATCCTTTTTAAGATACGGCGACCAGAATTGCACACAATATTCAAGGTGCGGTCTCACCATGGAACGATATAGAGGCATTATAATATCTTTTGTTTTATTTTCCATTCCTTTCCTTATCATACCTAGCATTCTATTTGCTCTCTTGGCCGCCGCTACACACTGGGCCGAGGGTTTTAACATGGTATCCACAATGACGCCTAAATCTTTTTCCTGGGTGGTGGTTCCTAATGTGGAACCTTGCATCGTGTAACCATAGTTTGGGTTGTTCTTCCCTAGGTGCATAACCTTGCACTTGTCCACATTAAATTTCATCTGCCATTTTGATGCCCAGTCTTCCAATTTATCAAGATCCTCTTGCAATTTTTCACAATCCTCTTGGGTTTTAACAACTTTAAATAGTTTTGTGTCATCTGCAAATTTGATAACCTCACTCGTTATTCCACTTTCCAGGTCATTTATGAATATGTCAAAAAGCAGCGGACCCAGCACAGATCCCTGGGGTACACCACTATTCACCTTTCTCCATTGGGAAAATTGGCCATTTAGCCCTACCCTCTGCTTTCTATCTTTTAACCAGTTCCTGATCCACAATAGTACACTGCCTCCTATCCCATTACTCTTTAGTTTTGCCAAAAGTCTCTGATGAGGGACCTTGTCAAAGGCTTTCTGAAAGTCCAGATACACAATATCAACCGACTCACTTGTCCACCTGTTTATTCACTCCTTCAAAAAAACATAACAGATTAGTAAGACAAGATCTTCCTTGTCTAAAGCCATGTTGGCTGTCTCCCATTAGGTCGTGACTATCTACATGCTGAGTAATTTTATTCTTTATGATGGTTTCTACCATTTTTCCCGGTACTGACGTCAGGCTCACCGGTCTGTAGTTTCCCGGATCACTCCTGGAACCCTTTTTAAAAATTGGTGTTACATTGGCGATCCTCCAATCTTCAGGTATTAGAGATGATTTTAATGATAGTTCACAGATTACTAATAGCAGGTCTGCAATCTCATATTTCAGTTCTTTCAACACCCTTGGATGTATACCATCCAGCCCAGGTGATTTGCTACTCTTCAGTTTATCTAATATTTGTAAGACATCTTCCCGATGTATCAATATTTCCTTCAATTCCTCCACACCTTTAAATACCACTTCAGTCATGGGTAACATCCCTACATCTTCCTCAGTAAAGACTGAAGCAAAGAATTCATTCAGTCTCTCCGCTATCGCCTTGTCACCTCTTAGTGCTCCTTTAACCCCTTTATCATCTAATGGACCAACTGACTCTCTCACAGGTTTTTTGCTATGAATGTACTTGAAAAGGTCTTTATTTCGTGTTTTTGCTTCCGCAGCAAGCTTCTTCTCAAATTCTCTCTTTGCCTGCCTTATCAATGCCTTGCATTTGACTTGCCAGTGCTTGTGCTGTTTCCAGGTTTCGTCATTTGGCTCTTTTTTCCATTTCCTGAACGATGCTTTTTTGGCAACAACAGCCTCTCTGACCTCACCTTTAAACCATGCTGGTAGTTTTTTGGACTTCCTTCCACTTTTCTTAAAGCTTGGAATACAGCTGGTCTGGGCTTCCAAGATAGTATTTTTCAACAACATCCAAGCTTGATGTACGTCTTTAACCTTTGCAACTGCTCCTTTTAGTTTTTTCTTAACTGTTTTCCTCATTTTATCATAGTCTCCCTTTCGAAAGTTAAAGGGTAGTACTGTGGATTTCCTTACTATCCCTCCTCCACTAATTAAATCAAAGGCGATCATGCTATGATCACTATTGCCAAGTGGCCCCAACACCCTTATCTCTTGCACTAGATGTGGTGTTCCACTAAGGACTAGGTCTAATATGGCTTCCCCTCTGGTCAGTTCATGAACCAGCTGCTCCAAGAAGCAGTCATTTATTTCATCTAGGAACTTTATCTCCCTAGCATGTCCTGCTGTGACACTGACCCAGTCGATGCCGGGGTAATAGAAATCACCCATTATTATTACTGCACTGTAACTTTTGCTAGCTTCCTTGATTTCTTTGAGCATTTCATCATCCATTTGTTCATTCTGGCCAGGCGGACGATAATACACCCCCACTGCCATCGCCTTCCCCTTTTTACATGGAATTTCAATCCATAGAGATTCTACAGCAAATTTTGTTTCTTGCAAAACTTTAATCCTTTCTGACTCAATGCCCTCTCTAACATAGAGTGCAACCCCTCCACCAATTTGATCAGCTCTATCATTACGATATAATTTGTACCCAGGTATCACAGTGTCCCACTGGTTGTCCTCCTTCCACCATGTCTCTGATATTCCAATCATATCTAACCTCTCGTTTAGTGCTATATATTCTAACTCTCCCATCTTGTTTTTTAGACTTCTAGCATTTGCATACAAGCATTTTAGAGACTGTATTTTACTCATATTAATTTGGCTATTGGTAGACATGGGTAATTTGGGATCTTTAAGCTCTGTCTGCTCCATACTCGAGGGTATTTGGGCTACTTTACTCTTTTTTGGAACCTCTCTGCCTTTTGTAGTATCCTTCAAGGATACATTCTTCTGAACCATGCGCTCTTGGGCGACTGTCGGCTTTCCCCTATTATCTAGTTTAAAAGCTGCTCTATCTCCTTTTTAAAGGTTAATTTTATTTATTTATTTATTTATTTAGACAGTTTTTGTATACCGCCTTATCCTTCAATCAAAGCGGTCACAACACAATTGGGGGATACATTTAACACGCGGGGATATGAGACACATACACTAATACTTACAGGGAACATGGGCTATGGAGGGTTAAGTGGCTTGCCCAAGACCACAAGGAGCATCTGTGGGACTAGAAACCCCAGTCCTTCCGGCCCAAGGTTGCTGTCCTCTAGTGGGATTTGAACCCCCGACCTTCCGGCCTGAAGTACCTTGCCCCAACCACTAGGCTACTCCCCCTTCAATGCCAGCAGCCTGGTTCCATCCCGGTTAAGGTGAAGCCCATCCCTTCGGAAGAGCCCCTCCTTTCCCCAGAATGTTCCCCAGTTCCTAACAAATCCAAACCCCTCATCTCTGCACAATTGTCTCATCCACGCATTGAGACTCCGGAGCTCTGCCTGCCTTTTGGGTCCTGCGCGTGGAACGGGAAGCATTTCGGAGAATGCTACCCTGGAAGTTCTGGATTTCAACTTCCTACCTAAAAGCCTAAATTTAGCTTCCAGAACCTCCCTACCACATTTTCCTATGTCATTGGTACCGACATGTACCAAGACAGCAGACTCCTCCCCAGCACTATCTAAGACCTTATCTAGGTGGCGCGTGAGGTCCGCTACCTTCGCACCAGGCAGGCATGTTACCAGGCGATCCTCACGTCCACCAGCCACCCAGCTATCTACATGCCTAATGATCGAATCACCAACTATAACTGCTGTCCTAACCCTTCCCTCATGGGCACTTGGCCCTGGAGAAACCTCCTCGGTGCGAGAGGGGTTTACATCACCTGGAGGACAGGTCCTAGTTACAGGATCACTTCCTGCCACACCAGGGTGATGCTCTCCTGTCACGTGACCTCTCTCCTCCATGGCAACGGGGATGCTGCCAGACTGGAGGTGGGACTTCAGGACTATATCCCTGTAGGTCTCGTCTATGTACCTCTCTGTCTGTCTTATGCTTTCCAAGTCTGCTACTTTAGCCTCTAGAGAACGGACTTGTTCCCTGAGAGCAAAGAGCTCCTTGCACCTAGTGCACACGTAAGACCTCTCACCAGCTGGGAGAAAATCATACATGTGACACTCAATGCAAAAGACTGGAAAGCCCACATCCCGCTGCTGGACTGCTGTCTGCATCTTAGTTTTAAGTTTGTGTTTAGATCTTTAAGTTCTTTACGTACTAAAGGGTGCTATGGATATTTATACCACTAAAACTGTACCTAATAAGTTTAATATACCTTGTTCACCTGAAGCTTAATTAATCTCAGGTCCTTAGTGTATGACTGATTTGGGTAATGAGCTTCACCTGAGAGCACCTCCTGTCTTTTAAGTTGTGCAAGTACCTATAAAGCTGTGATTATCCCAGGGGAGGGTGGGTGTGGGGAGGGAGGGAGGGATATAACACTTATTGGTAGGACTCCAGTCCCTGCATGCACCATCTGTGGGTGTCTGTGATGGACGTGATCCTGCAGCACTAGGTATACTTCTTAAATCTGTTGGCAAGTTTCAATGGTATATGCAGAAATGAACACAGAAAATATGTGTGCATGGTTAAGCACATGTGTGTAAACATCTGTGCTTAATTTCTCTGGAAGTAATTTACAAAGCAGAAGTACATACATGCCTTCACTTTGAAAAGCCAACAAAACTATCCATAGACTTTGTATCACCACAATTGGATTTTAGAACTGATTACTCGCCTTTCCAAATCCAAGTTTAAGATGACTTAGAATTCAGGTACTGCAAATTATTTCCCTGCCCAAGGGGACTTACAAACTATGCATATGGACAGGTTTGAAAACAGTCCCAACTATGGAAGAACACTTTTAGGACATGGGACCCAAATACTGATCTTTATCAAAACTCCATGCAAGCACCACATTAATGTATACAAAGCATGAATATAGCACACACAACTGAAAATTAGTCTGAAACCAACATTTTTAAATTAGAGTGTATGAGCAGAGGAAATGGCATACCACTGTAATTGACAAATATGAGAAAATAAGCAAAATACATCAGAACATAAGATGTAGACCGAAGATTAAAAACAAGAGGAAATAATAGAGCTAAGGAACATGATGGGATGATGTTCATACTGCCCACACGGTTGCAAGTCCATGGGAACTTTTTAATGATGGATTTTGCATCCTTCTTCCCAAGTGAAATCATGCAAATACTTTCACTGTGAAATTGCCAAAAGAGAAAGGAGCCACAAACATTTGCATCTCCTCTTTCTGTGGGTATTTCTTTGCAGCCAGAACACACCTAGTTTTGAAAACACCAAAAACACGCCTTATTGTAATCCCTATCCTAATTCTGAGGATGCCTCCTCTTCTTGCAGATGCAGTTATGGTACAAAGTGCCTACTTTTACTTGCACGCAGGGTGGGCAGTGTTCAAATAGCATTAACTAAAAAAAATTCACCAACTACTCATCTGTGCTTAAAAACAATCTCATATGCCATAGGCTGTATGAGTTCAAGTAAACTCTGAATCCTTCATATAGGTTCCAAAGCCCAGTCCCCTCTTTTATATTTTCAAATGTTCTTTTTCCTTTGGTGCCATCAAATCAGTGCTGACTCAGCTGCTTCTGGGTTTTCTTGGCAATGTATCACCAGACGTAGATTGCCAGACCTTTTCTTTTGGGGCAAAGTGACTTACCCAAGGTCACAAGGATTGCCAGTGGGAAATCAAACCCATGATTGTCTAGGAATTGGGCAGTTGCTCTAACCACTAGGCTGCTCCTCCACTCAAAGCAGCTTAGAAGCTACAAAATGGTAGAATGTGGAAATAATTACTTCCACTGCTAGAAACTGACACAAGACCCCTTTCACTAAATCTTACTGCACTCCAATGGAATTAGGGCACACCATCTGCTCCATGACTTATTTTATTCCTATAGACCATATGGGAGGTAGTATACATCATGACCATTACCAAGTGCTAAGTATTACTGAAAGGAACCCACAGTCTCCATGTATAATGAGCACTGCTGGAAGGGAGACAGATATTCAGCAAATACTTTGCATTTTTCTCCATCAGGCCTGATGTAAGATGTAAGTGAGAAATACATGGCAAAATGTCCTCACAGTTAAGCAGCGTTGATGAAACATTGAGTGATGTCCATTGGGGATAAGTATTCAGCAGTACACTTTCAGTTTATATGAGTGCTTAAAAGATTTCTGTGCAAATTGATTGCATGCTCATGTACCTATGAATTAACACATGTACAATTGATTTGAACGTGTAAAAGGTTCTAGTGTTCATACAATGCATGCATTAAAAATGAATGTGTGAAGCGAACCAAAAAAACCTGAAATTCGGGAAAACTTCAGGTAATCTAAAAATGAACCACATTTCTTTTGGCCCCGCACATCCCTAATGTCAGTCTCATAGCAATAGGTGGGAACACTGCATTTAGAGTACTTGAACCGCAATTTATTTAGTTATTTATTTAAAAAGCTCATGGATCACATAAGCAGATACCAAATTCAATATAGGTTACAGAAATATATACATAATAAAATCAAACAAATGCTGCTCTTCTCCCCACTAACACCACATAATACCCTTGCCACACCCCACACCCTGAAAAAGCAGATCAATAAGCCCATTGTTCATAGCACTGGAAAAAGTCCAGTTGTAATCAATTTCTGAAGAGTACAGTACCTTGATTCAATTCCAGTCTTGCCTCCATAGGCATGGCACTCCACCACATGGGCCCAATACCAAAAATATGCCCGATCTTCAGCAAACCCCCTGCACTTCCTTAAACATAAGGATAACTAACAGACAATTCTCTGCTGATCTCAACCTACAGCCAGGACAATATCTCAGCAATCTGTTTAGAAGGTAGTGTGGGTGCTCTTCCTGCAGTTTCCGGAAAGTCAACACTAGCACCTTAAACTTCCAAAAGAAGCCAGTGCCAGGCATACATTGAGGGGATAGCCTTCTCTCTCATAGGTTTACCCCAAACCATCTGCTTATCCTTTGAAACCTGCCTGTCCCTCGCAATTCAAAATGCGATTGTGATGCACCACCCCCTACTGGCAGGAACGCCAATGGATGACTCCCAAGCAGCTCAAAGCTGTCTAGAGGAAATGTTGGTTACATTGAATGTCTTATCGCTTTAGTTCATCATAACTTTCATTCTTGGTTTCTGCCTCTGCCTCGTTGTCCCTGAGTTTTCCCCTTTTTCCTTTTTTCTCCTGATTAGCCAGAGCATATAACAACATTACCAATGACCAGTGTCCTCCAGACCCCATGAGACGTTTCTCCAACGTTTTCATGAGACAGAGCAAAGCCAAATAGTGAAACATGGGCCTATTCCTATGATTTCTCTATGGGATAAAAATAACTTATTTTTAGTTTAATTTTCACTCCTGTAGAAAATAATGGGAACTTTGTGGGGAAAGGGGAGGCTGGCTATACTTACTTCTGCTCTGAGTTAGAGTAAATCTATTCATGGTAGAGGCCTTGGTGAAGTGAATAATTGCATCATACAGACATAGATAAATAGCTATTTGTGGACAGGAGAAGAAACAAGTCAGAATTAAATTAACAGAAGTATAGCCAGGTTCTGTTTCCCATGTGCTCCAAATATATTCATTCAACCTGAATAACATCTACTTCTGCCCTTTTACTTCACTAGATGTTCAGGAAAACCCTTATTTGGCTGTAATTCATCACTTGGTAGCCAAGCCTAGCGAGTAAATTAACCCCCAAGACTAAGACATTCAATGACCTAAATGACGAGATGGGAAAATTTGCCACCGAAGAACGACATGTTCATTTCTGGACATGTACAAATTTCTAGCATTCTCGCTTCATGATCTAAAGTGCAGGCAGGGGAACAGAGAAACTAGATCAACAAAACAAAAATAGAAAGTTCAGAACAAGGCCTATACTATTTTAAACCAGGAGATGCATCATTTGGGTACAGTTAACCAAGGAATAAAGAACAAAGAGATGCAAAATCCAGGAGGGGGCAAGGGTGGCATGAGAAGGAAATCTGGTAGAGAAAAGGCACACACAAGAGTTGCACCCTTCTCCGCATTACTTCTATTCAAGTTAACAAAGCAGAAGGATCCTTCTGGCATCAGGACCATTAACCAGCAACATGAGAATTTGGCTTTAATGGTTATAACAAAATGTTCATCGGTCCCCTTAATTGAAGAATATCCTTATTGAATAACTGCAGTGAACAAAGTTAAACACACATGAGCTCACTCAAAACAGAGATGAATTAAGATTCGGGAACATCATTGAGTTTTTGGAGATCTCTCTTTTAAAGTACACAAGGGAGATTAAGAGCTTTGGATGCTTTGGTGATAACGTGGAAATCTACTAGCATGGCATGCTTCCAGCCCAGCCACTGCATGATGCATTTAAAGATAAATAGAGGATTAAGTGATGTTATATATATTGTTTTTTTCTCCTATCAGAATCCAGAAGCATAACTTCAGAAAATAAAACATTTCAATGTGCATGATGGACAGCAACAAAAATCCACCACTGCACACAGTCTGCTCCAAAACGTAATAGTAGTTTCCAAACTATTTTCAAATCTCTGACACAAGCTGAAACAGAATCAAATTTCCTTAAATGTACAGAGTCAACAAGAGCCCAAGCATTCTCTGGAGTTTTCTGCAGTAGGTTTTTTTTTCATAACATTAAAGTATTTTCCCATATGGGGCTGCTACACAAGCATTGACTCAGCTTATCTAGCACTACAAAGGCTAAATACATCCTATTTTTGTACTTGAGCCTTCCATTAAGCTTTTAACCATCTGGCATTTTATTTTTCAACATATTTGAATCAAATGGTGTCCTTTTTAAATTGTCGGTATAGGGTTACTCATAGCCTTGCAATTGATTCTTTAAGATGTTTGGGAACCAAATAAAGAAATAATCTATCTAACCAAGATCAATGTTATATTTCGGGACTCTTTTACTAAAGTCTGCTATGTATTTGCCATTAACGTGCCGATCTTATGCACATTAATGGCAAAGACTGCAGGTTAGCTGTAGGGGCATGTTCAGTATGGGGGTCATTCTGTCCCCCGTTAGGACATCCATCCCCGCTATTCACCTCCTTGCTGGCCCCAAGCAAAAACCTCCCCTTATGAACAACGCACTTGTACGGGGAGGCTTAGACGGGGGAAGGAGGGGACATTCCAGAGGCGGAGCGAGGGCAGGGCATGGGCGGTTCGCGACCCCAGACTTACAGGGCCGATTCTGAGGTCAGTCCTGTACGTCTGGAGCCATGAGCCTAGACAGGAGACTTATAGATGTTGGGGGATCAAGCTGCTGGACAGGGAACAAAAGGCAGGGGTACAGGAAGTTCCCCGCAGCCAGACCCTGGCTATTGGAGGCCAGATCGAGGGTCGGGCTGCGGGGAATGATGTAACTTGGTGGCAGCCAGCCTTCATAGCTCCTGAATGGAGCCATGGTGCCATGGCAATGGGACACCATGACACTGCAGCTCCATTCATGAGCCTGACTGAGGTAGCCAGGTAAGTGGCTGTGCATGCAGGTCGATCGGAATCAGAGCTCGGCCTGCATGTTCAGGCCCTAGACCCGATTCTGATCCCACAGGCACATCTAGTCTCCATGGGATCAGAATCGGGTCTACCTCCGCGTTACCACTGAGTGTGCAGCAATTGCCCTAGTGCTAGTGACAATTTGCTCTCTGCACCCGCTTTCCGCCCATGCCCCACCCCATCCTGCATTCGCTGATTAACATGCAGTTTAACGTGTGAAGGTAGACATTATCGGGCATTAGTGTTCCAGACTGCCTATGGCCATGTGTTCGATCCAGTCCCTCTGTCTCTCACCAATTCTTGTCCCTGGCCGCAACACCTCAAAAATGCCATGGTTCAGGCTTCCCCACCGCGATTGGCTCTCTGAATCGTGGAGTTGCATAAAGCAGGAAGGGCGGGCTCTCCCAGTTTCAAGTCTTGTGAAACTTCAAACCACGAGATCTTCCTGAACTCCCAGCACCACACAGTGGGTGAGAGAAGGCTGAACCACAGCGTTGGCTCACGTACCCATGTTTGCGAATGCTTACATATTCACAACAAACATATGAATGGATAGACAACTTCCCTGCCACCTGAACTTTCAAAAATAGGCACTACGCCTTAGTGAAACTCGCCTAACTAGACCAATGTGCAGACTCTGCCAATTATACAACAAACGGACTCTCTAATCAGTCCTACGATGACCTTAAGGAGGATCAGAAAACAGAGCAAGAGGAAACTGATCAGAAGTCTTATCCACCAAAAATGAGGTTAACTGCTGAGACTCAAAGAAAACAGATTTCATACCCACATACTGTATAACACATTGACATGGAAAATTAAGCCAACATCGCATGTCTGTCTGCAAAATTTTAGGTCTCATAAGCCAAAACTGTTTCATTTCTTTTCTGGGTAGGTTTTGCCAATCTGGAAAAACACACATTTTTGTATTCCAGAAAATGCCTGCCCCTTTCCTCTTGCAACTGTATATTATTTGCCTCCATTTAAAAAGAAGGAGAATTAGGTTAATATGGAAACATCTGGAGTTTCATTTGACTCGTTGAGTCCTCTGGATGTTTTAATACTTCTTTGGATGGGGGAGGGACAACTGTTACTTCAATTTCAAACTTTGTGCTGGATCCTGATAGAGACTATGGAAACTATTTTATTTTTGCATTTTTCATTGGCTACCTACTATACACTTTCTAGTTGTATTTACATTTATGCATATAATTTTGCAAAATATTCTGTATATTTTAGCAATTTTGTCCATATGCTATTGCCTTAGAAGGTCATGTCCAAAAGCCTTATTTGTGATTTGGATGTCTTAAAACCGTCATTCAGACATCCGAATCAATCCATGCCCCAACAGTCATTTTAGAACATCCCAAACTTACATGTGTCTGGCGCGATCACATCTATATAGCTTGGGGGTGTAGCAGAGGCATGTCTGGGGCATTCCAGAAAAAATACACAAGGCCTTATTTGCTGCTGCGCCGCTGCATGTCTCCCTTTCTAAAATGGCAGGCGGTAACATATACATGTATGTCCTGTAATAGCACACCGGCACGTCTATGTGGCCGATATTACAAACGTAGATATCTCACACATACACGTTTCTGAAATCAGCCAGGTAACTGCAAGTCTGGCCCCTCATTCTGTACGTTCCCACCCCACTCTATATCGCGGCAGACATGTTTACCTTTTGGGATGGAGCTAGGGTGATTTTAGATGGTGTTTACACAGGTCCACCTTCACTGCTCTCCCTGCCACAGAATTTCAAACATTTTGACATGGACGTCCCAGATTTCACCTAAATGCCTTTCTAAAATGTGCCTTTTAGTGAATATAAATGTATTATATGACTATCCTTGTTCATTTAGGACTAGATTAGCACGTCATTAGCATGCATTATTAGTAAATAGGTCCCATTATATAACATGGGGCCTACTGTAAATGCTCATCAGTGAACGCTAATGCAGTAGTGCATTTCAGTGGAGGAGTAGCCTAATGGTTAGAGCACTAGCTTAGTAACCAAGACACCAGGATTTTGGGCAAGTCACTTAACCCTCCATTGCCTCGGAAGTGAAGCCTAGCAATCTACTTCTGATCACACTGCCAAGAAAACACAGCAGCTGCTGAGTCATCAGGAGTCAGCATTGACTTGAAGGCACACATCGCATTTTTGCAGACCTTGGAGAATTACTGGTAACAAATCCTAACTGATCTGGCCTCCATTTATGAAGCATTTCAGTAGAAAGATGTCTAGCAGCTGTTTTAGATTCTTGGCTGTCCTTTCACATTCAGAAATGATTGAAGACGAGAATTATTTCTACTAATTTTCTAATGAGTAAACAGACAAATATACCCACACACAAAGTCAGGCCCTCTCTGCTTGCTTCAAAGTCACTCTCAAAGCCACTATGTTATGCAAGTAGAACTATCATACACAAAACCTAGTGATATGTTACTCTGCTCAGTGCCAATCATTTCCTATTATAACTATGTATATATATCCAGAAACAAATATAAAAATACCGATGCAGTTATAAAAAAATAATGTAATAAAAGTTTGTTTACAAACTTAAAATACAATAAAAACTAGCAGATATCTGCAAACATTTACAATGGACTCATTATTTGTCACAACTCTCAAATCAACTTAGGGGAAGGGGGAAGAATCTTTGGATTTAGTTTATATATTTTTTCAGTAGTAGACAAATAATATTCAGATACATTAGGTAGGCAATCTTCCTTCCTTTAATCCCCCTGCACTCTCTCTCTTTCTTCCCTCCCCCCCCCCAAAACAGACTCACTCTCTTCCTTCCCTTCCATCCCCAGCACCCAACACTCTTCTTTCCTTTACCCCCTCTCCCCCCCCCCCCGCACTCTCTCTCTCTTACTTTTCTGTCCCTGAAACACATACGAGATATCTCTCTTTCCCTTCTCTTCCAGCACTCTCTCAATGCCTTCCCTCACTCCCCACCCCCCACATTCTCTATCCTTTCCTTTATCCGCCCTCTCCCCCCTCTCCCCCACAACCCCCCAAATCTGGCATTCTCTCTCTCTCTCTTCCCTTCCCACAAGGCACACCACTCAGTGGCAACAGGCAGCCTGCTTTTCCATCCGCTATTATATATGCAGATTATGGACTGATGATGTACAGTAACATCATGGAACCTGTTGATGGCGAGCAATACATCATATCATTAGGTTTCCTGTAGGATGGTCCTATTTATATAGTATAGCAACTCTGCTAGTGATTCTGAAGTGTGGTGAGAGGGTTATTTAACTATTAAGCAGAAGATTGCAACATGCATATGTCTCATCATACTGTTATGCATTTTGTTTCCCCTCCCCTTCCTACTCCTGAGGCTATGGGTCCAGTGAGGGCATGTAAGTGCCCAGTAGCTGTATTAGGCAAAACTAACTCCCAGCAAGCAATAAATGCTGGCAGGCGGCGCCTGATATTCACAGTCTTAGAATGGCACAAACTATAGAGCACTTTGGTTCTCTGTGATGAATCTTCACAGATCAGAACTACTGGCTCACTTCAGCTGGTAGAAGCTGCTCTATAGCACACGTTCAGGCATAAGTACTGGCAAGTAGGGGTGAATACAGATGACCTTGCTGCTCCTAATGTTGGCTGGTCTTCCCTCAGCAGCATCAGTTTCCCTAGCCAGGTGCAGGGACCTCTCCTCTAGAGAGTCCAAGCCACCCTCCTACAGAGTGTTAGGTTGCCTTGCCTCTGGATAACAAAGACTGTTCTCAATTTTCCCTAAATACACAGTAAACTAACGGTTTACTATTAACATTTCAGCCCAGTTACATTACAGGTCTGTTCGGATTAGTACTCCATATACTTTCTCATGCCCTTGTGAGGTTCTCATATCTCCATGACACCCAGCAGGTCCTCCGCTCTGATTGGCTGTCTCTCCTCTCCTTCATCTGCATACGCACATTCAGGGAAGGAAGAGCTACACGGCTATACAGTTCCTCCCTAAATTTACAATATTGAAACAGAGAAAATGACGGCAGGTAGAGACCATATGGCCTATCTAATCTGCTCAATCATATCAGTCACTATACAATCCCTATCTGTCCCTTAAAGATCCTCTTATGTTTGCCCTCTGCTTTCTTGAATTTAGACACAGTCTTTGTCTCCACCATTTCTGTTGGGAGGCTGTTCCATGCATCCACCACCCTTTCAGTAAATAAATACTACCTTTGATTGCTCCTGAATCTACCTTTTTATAACATATTTCTTTTCACTTAAAGGCACATTTTACAAATGTCGTCCAAGTGCAATCTGGGACATCCAGATCAGAACGTCTGAAAAAAAAAGCAGGCACATCCAAGTTCAGGCACAATTTCAGAAATATGGACATGTACCAATATGGATGTCTGCAAGGTGTCTACATAGACATCCCCAGAAAAGTATGCAAGGCTAGGGATATTTAGGAATAGCCTAATGCTTAGAGTAGTGGGCTAGGGCCAGGGAAGTCATGGTTCAAATTCCACTTCTGCTAGCACTCTGACTGTGGAGAGTACTAGGGATGGACCCTTTCCTGCTGCTATTTGTGCCTGGAGCTAGTCTAAATTTGAATTAGGTGTAGGTGTAGGTTAACTGCCCCAGACACACCTCTGTCATGCTCCCTGCCTATTTGGATGTCTTTAAAAGCCATTTGTAAAACGGTTCCAGGCACATCAATTTGGACATCCACATGCATGTCTTCGGAAGTCCAAATCACAACTAAGGCTTTTAAAATGACCCCGTAGTGTCATACAGAAAGTGATGTGACAATAATTTGATTTCAAAAATTCAAAAACTACTATAGAAAAATGTTTATTGAACCAGCAATGAAAACTTGAACAAAGCTCATCTTACTTTCTAAAGAAAGCAAAGTTACTCACCTGTAACAGGTGTTCTCCAGGGACAGCAGGAATCAATCCTCACTTATGGGTGACATCGGCACCGAAGGAGCCCCCGCGGAGCAATTCCCCAGCTTTCAAAGAAAGCCTTTGGGATTGCTGCCATGCATGTGTGGTCCTCTTCCCTTCCAAAGGTGCCATCTTGCTCAGTCAGGTCCCAGAGCTAGAGCCCTACTAAGCAGATGGCAAGGGAAGGAAAAAAAGATAGCAACTATTCAGGGAAGGTGGGAGGGTAGTGAGGACTGGTTCCTGCTGTCCCTGGAGAACACCTGTTACAGGTGAGTAACTACACTTTCTCCAGGAACAAGCAGGAAGTCAGTCCTCACTTATGGAACTCCCTAGCCACAGGCTACAGAAACCTGTAACCAAAAAATGCCTCCACGAGGCCATGAGCAGAAGCTGATGCCAGAAGGAGCAGGATTCCTCGGGTCCCTGGGGCTAAGCTCCCGGTAGCCACAGAAGAAGGGTCAGAGGGCAGGAGTTGCTTATACCCTAAACAGATTACGGAGTATGGCCTGGCCGAGGGTGCTGTCCTGGCGGGACTCCCTCTCCAGTAGTGTGAGGCGAAGGTGTTCGCTGAAGACCAGGTCGCAGCCCAGCAGATGTCTGCCAGAGGCATTGAGCGCAGCGAGGACACCGACGCCACCTTGGCACGAATGCCATGCGCGGTGACCCGTCAATCCAGCGGGGCCCCAGCCTTTGCCTGAGCAAAGGTGATGCAGTCCACCACCCAGATGGAGAGGGTGTGCTTGGTAACTGCCAGCCCCAGGTGATTAGGATTGTAGGCGAAGAAGAGCCGGTCAGACTTGTGATGATCCTGGGTGCGCTGCACATAGAAGGTGAGAGCACTCTTGCAGTCAAGAGTATGCAGGACCGCCGATGCCCAGTCGGCATGAGGTCTCGGAAAGAAAGTCGGCAAGACTATCTCCAGATTAAGATGGAAATCTGAGACCACTTTTGGAAGGAACTTTGGGTGGCAGCGAAGGACCACTCTATTTCCATAGAATCTGGTGTAAGGGGCCTCTGCCATGAGGGCTTGAAGTTCGCTGACTCACTGCGCCAAGGTCAGCGCCACCAGGAAGACTACCTTCTAGGAGAGATTCCGGAGCGAGCACATCACCATCGACTCGAAAGGCGGCCGTGTCAGCTACATGAGCACGATTTTCAGGTCCCACTCCGCTGGCAGGGGCCGGACAGGAGACTTGTAAAGCAAGAGGCCCCGAATGAAGCGGGAAACCAAAGGCTGGCCCGAGAGGGGTTTACCCTCGACAGGGAAATGGTTGGCCGAAATGGCACTAAAGTGAACCCTGACTGAGTTGGATTTCAGCCACACCCGCAAGAGGTGGAGGAGGTACTGGAGAACCCACCGGTTAGAGCAGGAGAACAGGTCGATCTGGAGTTCGGAGCACCAGGTTGAAAAGTCTCCCACTTCAGGGCGTAAGCCCGCCTCGTCAAGTCCTTCCTCGAAGCGAGGAGGACTTCTTCAATCTCCTCCGGGAGATGCAGTGAGGCTAAGGAAACTCGTTCAGCCACCAGGCCATCAGGGATAGCGAGGCCAAGTTTGGGTGGAGCACCCGTCCTTTCTCCTGCATCAGCAGGCCTGGGGCACTGCCCAGGGGAACCAGAGGCTCCGCCGAGAGTCGGAGAAGAAGCAGTAACCAGGGCTGACTGGGCCACGATGGGGCACGAGGATCACCGAAGCTCGGTCCCGCTGAATCTTGTGGAGGGTCCTCACAATGAGAGGAGTGGGAGGGAACACATACAGAAGCCCGGATGTCCTGTCCAGGAGGAACACATCCAAGACCACCCTGCTGGGGTGCTGCATCAGCCCACAAAAGCGGGGAAGCTGCATGTTCATCAGACTGGCAAACAGGTCTATGGACAGAGTCCCCCAGCAGCAGAATAGGTGGAGAGCCACCTCTGGACTCAGGTGCCACTTGTGTGGGCGAAGGAGCCTGCTGAGTCTGTCCATGAGGAAGTTGTCCTGGCCGGGAGGTAGACAGCCCTTAAGGTCATGCCCCGGCACACCGTGAAGGAGCAGAGTAGGACTGCCTCCCGACAAAGGAGGTGGGAGCCCGTGCCCCCTTCCTTGTTTATGTAGAACATAGCAACTTTGTTTTTGGTCTGCACAAGTACCGACTTTCCCTTCAGGTGGTATTCAAAGGCCTTCAGGGCCAACCTGACCGCTCGGCGCAAAAGCAGGTTGATCTGCTGCAGGGACTCCTCGGGCGACCACTGCCCCTGGATGTGTAGGCTGCCACAGTGGGCAACCCAACAAAACAGCGAGGTGTCCTTTGTCAAGACAAGCTCGTGCTGCTGAGTCTGGAATGGCATCCTCCGAAGGAGGCTTTAGGGATTTTGCCACCAAGCCAGGGAACTGACTAGGCTGCAGGAGACCCAGATGGGGTCCCGTAGGCATGCTGAGGCACCACTGTGCCGCATGCATGTACATGCGGGTGTGGGGGACAACGTGGACGGTCGAGACCATGTGCCCCAGGAGGCGCAGCATGGCCCACGCCGAGACCCTTGTCCAGCCTTGGACCTCGGCTGCCAGGGAACGGAGCTGATCCTCGTGGGCATGAGGGAGAAAGGTGGTGCCTGGTCTGTATCAAGAAGGGCACCGATGAACTCCAGAGTCTGCACCGGCTCGAAGTGGGGCTTGGAGTAGTTGATCAGCAAGCCAAGGTGCTCAAGGAGGAGGGCTGTGCGCGATGCCGAAAGGCAAGCCTCCTCCGCCGATGTGCCCGTGATAAGCCAGTTGTCCAAGTACGGGTAAACGGGTATGCCCTGCATCCGGAGGAGAGCCGCAGCTGCTGACAGGCACTTTGTGAAGCCTCACGGGACAGACGCAAACCCAAAGGGTAGCACCCTGTACTGATAATGTTCCCCTTGCACCCTGAAACGCAGGTATTGCCTGTGCTTGGGGTGGACCGAAATATGGATGTAAGCGTCTCTGAGATCCAAGGAGCATAGCCAATCGCCCTGCCATAGGAAGGACAGCATGACGCCAAGCGATAGCATTTTGAACTTCTCACGCATCAGAAACTTGTTCAGGTTCCTGAGATCGAGGATAGGGCATAGGCCCTCCCCGTCCTCCTCGGGACAAGGAAGTACCGGGAGTAGAAACACTAACCTCGGAGGTGCGGTGGGACCCTATCGACCGCCTGCTGGCCGAGGAAGTTGTCGACCTTTTGTTGCAAGCAAGCCTGGTGCGAGGGAAGCCGAGTAGGCTCTGCTGGGGAGAAGGGAGGAGGGAGTCTGTCCAGACAAAGACGATAACCATCCCAGATCACCTGGAGGACCCAGATGTCCGATGTAATGGCCGCCTACTCTGCGGCGAAAAGGGACAGGCATCCTCCCATGGATGGAAGTGCCACCGGGGGGCGAGAGGCTATGCATTCGGCGTCAAAACCCCAGAGCTGCCTGGGGTGGCGCCGGCGGTTGGGTCTTAGGCTCTTTCGGTTTCCAATGACCTTGAGCTCCCCCTTTGCCCTGAGCGCTGGTTGCCGGTGTCGGGGTAGGCGGGTGGAGTAGGTATCCCAGGTAGGGAAGCCCCTTCCTCTGGAAGAAAGGCTTTTTGCTGTGCTGCTTCTTCCGTGGAAGATAAGAGGTTTTACGAGAGTCGGATGCGAGTCACAAACTCTGTCTCGATCTCAGCTGCCTTGTCCTCCATGGGCTTTGCAAACAGCTGCTCGCTGAGGCAGGGGACCTCCAGGAGCTTCTCCTGGACCCACTGTTCCAGGTCCAAAGACTGGAGCCACGCTTGGCGCTGAGCCCCAATGCCAGCCGCTGCCACGAGGGTGGAGGACTCAAACCCGTCATATGCGGCGCAGAAAACGTATTTCAAGCAGTTTGCCACCGACCTCAGGAGGGTCTGAATCTGAGGAGGTGTTCGCTCCTGAGGCCTGCGGAGAAAACGCCGAGCTCTTTGGCGAGGTCGCGAAGAAACATACTCATATACAGCTGATATGCCTGGATGCGGCACACCAGCATGGATCCCTGGTAAGCCTTGCATCCAAGGGCGTCGAGGGCGTGAGACTCCCTGCCAGGTGGGACCTAAGAGTGTGACTTCGGGCTCTTCTGCTTCCACATGGCCAATTCAACTACCATGGAGGTATGAGGAAGTTGAGTCTTCCGAAATCCCGGGCCCTGCTGGACCCTGTACATGGCACCAAGCCTTTTTCCTGATGATGGGGATTGAGGCGGGTGCTTCCCACATGCGGAGGAGCAGCCTGGATAGGATTTGCGGTACAGGGACCGTAAGAGACGCCCTAGGTGGAGACTCATACTGCAAAATGTCAAGTTCCTCCGCCTTTGGTTCCTCCTCTGTTTGCATGAGCAGATTGAGGGCCCGCGCCATATCCCGCACAAACACCAAAAAAGAGATGCCCTCGGGAGGCGATCGCCTTTGCGCGGAGGGCGGGGATGGGTCAGAGGGAAGGTCCCTATTGGCATGGGTCTTCGGGGAGGTGTCCCCGTCCCACTCCCAGCCTGAGATGTCCGTAAAGGACTCGGAATTGGGCTGATTCCCATGTCCAGTGGCCGAGGCCCGCTTGGAGCTAGAGGCACTGACTCTGGAAGACCTCGCCCCTGAGAAATGGTGATCGAGACCGGTGCCAAGGACCCTCACGAGGCCCATGGCTCTCGGGGGTTTCCAAGGCAGTCTTTGGTACCCCCATCGGGGGACCCTTGGTCTCGAGGCGCGTGCCAGCCGTGCTGGGAAATAGCGCCTGCTGGGCAGCTAGGAAGGTAGAAACTCTGCGCTCTAGTGCCAGCATATGGGCCTCCCACTCAGTAGTGGGGCCCTCCGATGCCGATGCCGGAGTGACCGGGTCTAGCGTGGAGAAGGAGAGAGGGTCCTCACTGGGATGGCCCTTGGGATATCGGGCGCTATTGCCGGAGGACTCTATATCCACTCGAGGTGCCTTTTGAGGCCGCTCCTTGTCCGACTCTCGAGAATGCAGGGGTGGGCTGGCGAAACATGCACAAGACCAGTCGCGCTTGTCCGGAACCCCCAACAGCGACTTTGAGGTCTTCTTCTTCTTTCACCGCTCCACCTCGGGCGAACCCTGAACGGAATGATGCCTGGGGCGCGGGGTCGCTGCGGGAGATCCCACAAGTGGTAGATCAACAGAGTGGGAAGCCACTGGGGACCCTGGGACTGCTTTACGGAAAATGTTGTCGGACTTCTGCTTACGGCTTAGCAAGACCTTAGCGGACATTTTCTTAGAGAAAACAGAGCTCCAGGTTGTGGTCAGCCCCCCGACACCGCAGACAACAGTGAGCGACATATTCTTGGAGCATCTGTCACATTTTTTGAAATCGGTGGCCATGGGGGTGAAAAGAGCCCCTGCGAGGTCGAAGACCCTCGAGGCCAGTGGTAGGAAAAAAGGGCGCGAAAAGGGCCTGAAGGGAAAAAAATTTAAAAATTAAAAAAAAAAAACCCCAAACCTGAGTCCCCTAGCCCACCGCCGAGGCAGGGGCGTAGAAGAGGATGGGAGAGGACCGGTGCAACCGGAAAAGAGGCCAAAAGGCCGGAGACAAAACCACGTTTTCCGAGGGACGAGGACATGCGTCCGAAGGGCTCCGAGGAAAAAGGGAGACTGAGCAAGATGGCACCTTTGGGCGGGAAGAGGACCACACATGTGTGGCAGCAATCCCAAAGGCTTTCTTTGAAAGCTGGGGAATTGCTCTGCATGGGCTCCGTCGGTGCCGACATGACCCTTAAGTGAGGACTGACTTCCTGCTTGTTACTGGGGAATAGCAAGAATCAGACATTTAATGTTCCAACAAATCAAATCAAAAACAAACAAAACAAAAAAAACCCACCAAAATGCAAACAAAACCATATATACCATACATATATGAACCTGAAACTCCAGCAACCCCCAATAATTAATCAAAGATTATTGCAGTATTGAAAGGCAAGTAAATTTTCAACAAGTTTGTATGATGTTGTAAGACAAACCTTTTTCCAAAATTTTGCCTTTGCTTTATCTAAACAATAGTAACACTGTTCACAATATGGAAACCATATGTGAAGGCAAATTTTAGATAAGATGTGGAGAGAATTCACACAGCCAAGTCAGGATTTCAAGATTTCTCATAGTATTTTATAAGAGGCTCTGTCAAACATGGAGCTTCTTGTAAAAAAGGTGCAGGACTCTACAGGTGGGCCTCTCCATTCCAGAGGGAGCAGTGATTTTAAGAAGATTTACAGGAGAAAAATAAATATAGCATCCTCCCCCCACATATGCTTTGGAGGCATCTTCTTAAAATCACTGCTCCCAATCTGGACATGCACCCAGTTCAGGACCAATGTTGTGACTCTCCTCCCTGGCCTGGCTGTCCTTTTTATTGTTTCCCACCCCCCACATACACTTTGATATCCCCCATACACCTCCCACTACATCTGATCCCTTTATTCCCACCCTGTACACATTGCATATAATCCTCCTGCTCTCTGCCCACCTCCAGACCATCTACTATAGTGTTCATGAAAGTGCTATGCTGGCACTAAGACCCCTACCAAACTCCCATCCTCCAGTAACATCAGAACCCCCTGTCCAAGCTAGGTGGCATCATTTCCTCCCACTGCCATCCTCTGATCCCCCTGCCCAGGCTTACCGGGGGACTTTGGTGCCTGGTGGGAGAAGGAAAAATTCCCACTCCTGATCTGCTTGCCACAAGGATCATATGATTTCTGCTAAGGGGTACTGGCACCATTGTAGATCCCAGTAGCAAACAGAGAATGAGTAAATGGGCATCGTTATTGCTCCCACTAGGCACCAGGGACCAACAGTAAGTCTGAGAGGGGATTGGAGGGTGGAGGATGGGGAGATGGTACTACTTACCTCAAGTAGGAGTCCAATGTTGCTGGGACTGGGGGGTCAGACTGGAGTCTAAATGCCAGTATGGCACATTATTTAACATTCCAGTAGATGGTTTGGAGGGGGCAGCAGAAGAAACATTTGCATTGTCTGTGAGAGGTGAGATTAATGTGTAAGAAAGAAAACGGAAAGGACAGCCAAGCTGGTTGAGCATGATGGGAAGGACCTCCCTGCAGCAGGCACTTATATGTGGTGTAAATGCCGATGTGGTAAGCAACCCCACACCTAAAAAGCCTTATTCTGAATTGGCATTTTCACACGTACGCCAATCTTCATGTGTAAATGCTGCTTTTTAGATGCGATGCTTCTAAAATAACTGACATGGGGTAGATTTTCAATAGATCAACATCAATAGGTGCACATCTGCTCTGCAGGCAAGTTGCAAACAGGTAGGATGAAAGCAAAATCGCCCTCTCTTTGTTTTTTGCGCAGCAATGGCAATGTCACATCAATCCAAAATTTACAGATATTGTATAGCAATCAGACAAACATGGTACATGCCACACTAATACCATTGTATATTTCAGCCAACTGTCATACACTTGTGGCTACTGGTGATCAGAAAAAGTCAAGACTCCAAAACAAGACGGAGGCTGGAAATCAACACCCTATCAGAGTCTCCTACGTGACCCATGGTTCAGGCAGTTTGGGCTGCCTCAAGGAGGGACAGCTGCATGTGCCTTATCCATATACACAACGATGCAATCAGTGGCCAGTGGGTACTATTCATTAAAAAACATGCAAACAGCTGGAAGAGGACCAGTGACACTATATCTTGTTTTGGAGTGCTGTGCTTTCCCAGATTTTCTGAATCATTTATCATGTGATCTCAGATCGCAATCCATGAAATTATACTCAGTGACAAGCTGATGAGCAGTCGAAAAATAAGCAGTATGAGATCAGTCTGGAGTTCTGGGGCTTTGTGTATTTTCTTGTGATTTAAAGACATGTTGAAATACCTTTGCAAGAAATCTATTTGTGCAGCCAAGAAGGCAAGCAAGCATGTCTCATCTTTCCCTTGGTAGTCTTTAATACATCAGTAGCATTGAATTATTGGTTGTTTTCATTCATTTCTGACAGTAAGAGAACAACTATCAACCTTAAATGGCTGATACGTATCTTCCTCCTTCAAGTTTGAAAATTCTCCCTTAAAACAAAGACATGGGGAGGGTTCACCCCTAAAACAAAGACATTGGGAGGGGTGGCCTGCATGGTGGCCTGCACGGAGCGGCAGGTGCACCTACTCTTGCTGTATCTTGCTGGGCAGACTGGATGGACCATGTTGGTCTTTATCTGCCGTCATTTACTATGTTACTATATGTTACTAACTTTGTTTTTTTCCTCATTTCATTTTTTTTCTGATTCATTTGTATACAGATACCACATGATGGTAAATACCTCGATGGTGGGCAGACTTTATAAATGCAGTCTAAAATCCTATCGCTATAATCTGAACTGATTTTATCGATTTCTCTCTGCAGTAGTTTGAGCTGGTTAATCAGAATCAATTGGCTAAAGTCTACTCTGTCTCTATAACAAACAAATCCGATTAGCAAGTTTATGAAACGTGCCCTCTTCTATGGATGATTATCACTGAAGTCTTCTGAATATCCAAACATATGGATCAAACAAACCTGGATTAACACATTCATTCCTGATGCCAACAAAAGCATTGTTTTATAATTCATTTACAACATAATTGCACTTCTGTATATGGGCAAATCCATTAATAATTCAAATGTCGTACTGAACAATCAAATAAAGAAAAGCCAAAGGGCTATATGCCAAGGATGGAACAAAGACCACCCTGAATTTAAACTTCATACAGCTGTGATCCTAAGTGCTTACAGGAACCTTTTATAATGTCTCCATTGCAAACATTTCTGAAAAAGAGCCTTGCTGAAAAAATATAAAAACCGTGACTGTAATGATAAACAGACAAGTTTCTGTTTGGGAACAGTACCCATAAGTCGTAAAAAACAAGCGCCAGTCTCCAATAGTAAAGAATATTTCTGGTCACCTGTGCTATAATTGCAGTAGGCTGACTTGATTAATGCTTCTCTGTATGGTGCAGTGGCAGCCTGTTGCCACATTACAAAAAGCAAAACTATAGGTTGGTCCTCTGTATCACCAAAAAATATATTGTAATTTAAGTTAATTTAGAGCAACGAAAAGAAAGTTAGGGCTGTGCAGGCCAACATTTTCATTTTGTTTCATTTCCCATGTCCTTTGCTGGATTTTCTTTTTGTTTGGTTGTTTTTTAATTTTTATTTCAGGAGAAAATGTCATCAAAAGCGTGTACTTTCACTTGGTGTGCACTTTTGAATGATAGTGCGCACTATTCACCCATAGTTTACAGTTTATTAGGGGTTGGTATACTGCTTTTTTCCTAGGTACCAAGGTGGTTATGGATGCATCTAGCGCTGTATTACCTTCCTACCGTGGCCGTGCTCTCTGCATGTGCCGTGGCCACTACACTCTGCCGTGGTATAATCACGCAATAGCCCCACGCTAATTGCAGCGCTTTAGTAAACATGCCTCTAATTTTTCTTTTTTAATTTGAGGCTATCGAGTAGATAATTTGGTAGGACATCTTGAAGTCCGGCCGAAAGTTATTCACATAAAAGTGTGGCAACAGAGTCATGGCTTAAACTTAATTGGATAACAGTAATATCAAGCCAATATCCAGTTACGTTTAGCCATTTAAGCAGGACTGCAGAGATTGTTTCTAAGCTCCGGTAACATTCACAATTTTATCACAGCCCAATTTACCTCAGCACCACAGGTTAGTGAATCGTACAACAAACTGCATTTTGCATTGCTGCAGGTGGGGAACATCAAGGGCCCAAGATTCAGCCTGCGGTGGTCAGTGTTTTTAAAGCACCTGGTTACCATGGGCAAAACTGAAACTGGATATTCAGTGCCAAAATCTGGATAGCCTCCAGCTCTGAATATCCATTTTCAGAAATTAAAGGCACAGATCTCTGGACAGTGGAGACATTCAGTTGCTCTCCAGATAGCCAAATCACAAAAGGTGAGGACAGTTATTGAAATAACCTAACTTTATACGGGCACTTATCCAGTTAGCGGACTGAAAATTGCTGCTAACTAGGTACGTACTGGCACAGCCCTCTCCCCACCCACAGACCGCCCCAGCACTGCAGCAGTTAGAGGATATAGTCATCAGCACTCTCCGTTCAGTACAACTGAATATCCCTCTCAGTGGAGTCTATCTGCTTAGCAGGTCCTGCTAACTGGATAAACCCCTTTGGATATTGGCCCACAAGGGTCTAAAGTCAAGCCTACTAGCTTTTAAAAGGGCTGGTGGTGTCAGGAAGAAGCCCCCAACCCTCATAGTCAAAGCCCCGACCTCCCCATCTACCTCTTTCCAATCAAATCCCCAACCCTAACCCCCCCAGCACCTAATGGGGGTATCCCTGGTGGCTAGTGTGGGGGGCGGGGACAGAAGCGATGCTTGATCGCTCCCACCCTATCAGCGCCTTTCAAAATGTTGTTGAAATCTCTCTGGGGATAGTCTCACAGTATTACTGCTAGGGAGTCAATCACAAAAACATAATGGCAGACAACCCCTGACAAATTCGTATCAACTTCATTATCCTAGAGAACTCGCGTGGACACCAGGACTGTACCAAGCTAGCAATGCACCGTGTAACTAACAAATCTGGCACCCCCCTGCCCCCCCCCCACTCCTCCGCCCAGCCACATTCAATAACTCACTCTTTTTAAGCTTCCTGGAAGTACAGTGATGATATCAGTGCCCCCTTCTGTGCTTGTGCCCTGCAGGGCCACGGTGTGGCCCTGACTGACACAGCATGATCTCAGCAAAATAATTTTAGCAAAGTACCAGTTAAAGGAAAATTACCTTGTGGAAACTTCCATAAAAGAGTTTCTTTATTTCTTCATCATCAAATGTTACTGTCTGTGTCTCTCCGCTTGAGCCCTTATTAAAGAATGATAATGTTTGTTTGGAACCTGCAACAAAATTATAGGTAATAACATTTACTGACGGTCCAAAAGAGACATCCTCCACAGCATTATAAAGGCACATGCTATACAATGTCTGTTTTTAATATGTCAACTAATGCATTTTCGTTCCAGTATTTTTTGTGGGAAAAACCTTCTGAGCTATGGTCTACAGCAGCTACCGACTAATAATACACAGGTACAGATTCAAAAATGCAATGTGTGCCTTTGAGTCAGTCCTGACTCCTGGTGACCTAGAAGCTCCTGGGTTTTCTTGGCAGTGTCACCGGAAGTAGATTGCGAGGCCTTTCTTCCTAGGCAATGGAAGGTTAAGTGACTTGCCCAAGGCCACAAGGAGTACTAGTGGGAATTGAACCCTGGTTGCTTGGTTACCAAGCCAGTGTTCTAACCACTAGGCTACTCCTCCACTCCAGATTCAATAGAGTATTAAATATATTTATATGGATAGGTTGTCCATACAAACCTATGAATATTCTGTCAACTTAAATGTTTAAGTCTGCTGTAGATCCAACATTGCTCTCACTGCATTAACATGGTTATAGATCAAGTGGTGGCGAATATGAGAGGTGGAGACCAAGACAAGTTGCTAATATAGTTAGAGCAACTCTGGCTCTATAGATTGAAAGCTTTAGAGCCTCATGGTTGAATACTTGTATGGAATGGAAAAGCTTTTTAACTTAAAATTAAACCAGCATTAATTTGGCTTAATAAAGAATGGCATGTCTACCCCTGGATTGTTTGAAAGAGGTAGGCTGGTATAAGGAAGTTCTGCTAGGCTTGGATAAATGGAAGCATGAAGCTGAAAACATATTTTCAAGATCAGGAGTTTGGGCTCCAATGCAGATTAAAAACTGATAATTCGTGAGATTTTGAATCCAGTTTGTCCCCTGAAGCAACAGGAGTTTGCAAAACGAAGGCCTTTGTCGGGCAGTTTGTTTAGATAAGTAATAATGCACATTGCAATAATGGCTTTGTTGTGAGAATGTTTGTATTATGCCATAAAAGAGAAACAAATATTTAAAGATAAATTGATAATGTATTCAAAAGTAATAATAATTTTTCCTATAAAAAAAGTCTTTCTATACATAAACTAAAAAGAAAAAAAACAGTTTTTTAGGATCAATGATACTTGAGATAAAGTCATATATAAGAAAGAGATATGTTGTTTCTGATCGTTTTTAATCCAAACATTTAAAAAAAAAACTAAATTTTTTCCTCTCTCCCTCCCACTCCCCTCCAGTGTAAACATAGGCAGACAACAACCATTGAATAAGAAGGCAGGTAGGCATATTGCAGGAAGTACTATCATTTCTCCATGGGGCTGGCTCTAGCCTGCCTGCTCTTAATTGTGTCTTGTTTTGCTGGTGATTTGTGTTTCTGTTTCCAGACTGACCCACAGTTGTCTGATCTACAGCTCTATGGCACACGCTAACTGGACTTTTTGTCTCGTGAGTCAGATTTTTCTTTTGACATGTTCTGGTACCAGACGTTCTGTGACACCATGTCTAAGTATACTATTAGAGACATTTGCCAAGCCTAATCCAGATCCAGGTTGTCCATCAATCATCACTAGTATCCAGTGATCACTGGAAGGTGTTCTTCAGTATTAAGATATGGATGAAGATGGTTCATTCAAAAGAAACTGTCCTAGACTTTAGGAAAACTAACTTTGTCAAGATGGAGGAATACCTCAAGGAATCATTATCTGGATAGGAATATCTGGGGGAAACAAAACAACAGTGGGCAAATCTGAAAGGAGATATTTTAAAGGGCAACAAATGTTTTTGTCAGGAAAATAAAAAAAAGAAAAAAGACTAGGAGGTTGCTATGGTTTTCAAAAGAAGAAGCTGAAAGGGCAAGAAAAAAGAGGTAAGATTTCATAAACTATAATAGACTGCAGAAAGGGGGCGATAAACAACAATATCTGGAGAAGCGAAGGGAAACTGGTAAAGTAGTCATGAAAGCAAAGATGCAAATGGAAGAAAAAGCTGCCAAACAGTAAAATACGGGGACAACTTTTTTTTTAGGTCTGTTAATAGCAGGAAGAAGTGCAAAGATGCCATTGTGAGCCTGAGATGTGAAAGGGAGAAATATGTTTAGGATGATGGGAATAAAGCAGACTTGCTTAACATATGTTCTGTGTACTTTCTTTATTTCTATTGTTGATGTGAATTTGTAATCAGTTGAGAATGCTTTAGATCAGTGGACTATAAATGTGTGAAGGGCCAGTAATGGGATCTCAGAAAACAAATACAAATAGGAATGGAACTGAGGTAGAACTCCAACAATTTTCAGAAGATTGTAATCATGAGGAGCTAGCTAAAGTAAAAGTAGACAAAGCGATGGGGCCAGATGAGATCCATCTGAGGGTACAGAATGAACTTAGGGAAGTACTGGTGGTTCCACTGCCTGAACATTTCAATACTTTTTTTTAGATTTTTTTAGATTTGAGAGTGATCCTGGAGGATAGATGTGGTTCCTGTCCACAAAAGCTGAACTAAGGACCAGGTTAGGAAATATAGACTGGTTAGTCTGACCTCTATTGTGAGTAAATTAGACTGAGGTCAGACTGGTTAGTCTGACCTCTATTGTGAGTAAATTAATGGAACTGCTGCTGAAGCAGAGAAATGTGTGGTTTCTGGAATCCCGGAATTATACGATTTAAGACAGCATAAATTTTCTAGAGGTAGGTTTTATCAGACAAATCTGATTGATTTATTTGTTTGGGTCAATAGATAATTGGATCAGGAGAGAGAGCTAGATGTGTTATTCTTAGATTTTAGCAACATTTCCGACACTGTTCCACATTGGTGACTCATCAATTATTGTTCTCCATTGGTTTCAGCCTTATCATTTAGGTACGAAAACATTGGTCTGTGTGGATAATATGGTTTTGGATGCTCAGGTTCTGAAGCAGAGGGTCCCACAAGTTTCCATCTTGGGTCCTTACTTTTTTAATCTGTGTCTGGTCCTGTTTTGTGTTATGTAAGGCAGGATTTCAGTTTTATGTTTATGCCGATGATATCTAAATTTTGTTTACTTTTACTCTGAATGCTTAACAGATGCAGCTTATAGTAGGGGATCAGTTAGACAGATTGGGAGAATGGTTAGGGAAGTTGCTTTTGAGATTAAATGTTGATAAAACTGAGTGGCTTTGGTTGGAGGATAAAAGGATTACTAATGAGGTCTCTCTTAAGCTACCAATCCCACTTAAGAGCTTTTGTCAGAATCTTGGAATCTGGATGAATTCCTTTTTGGTTCTGCATGATCAGGTGTCTAGGGTTATTTGCAGCTTATTTTACGTCACCTGCATCATTTTCTTTCTGAGTCAAACTTTGCAATGGTAACCTAAGACTTGGTATTCCCTAGAATTGATTATTACAATGCCATTTTACTGGGCCTATCTCAGAAAGAGATCCATCGTCTGCAGTTGGTCCAGAATACAACAGCACGATAATTAAGGAGCTTTACAGTAGGGATCATGTGACCCCTATACTGAAACATTTGCATTGGCTTCCTGTATAGTTTCAAATCAAGTATAACATTTTGTTGTTGGTGTTCTGTTCAATAGATGATAAAGCTCTGGTTTATTTGCTTAGGAGAGTGATTATCTCTCTGCTTGGGTATTGCTGTTACAGGGTGGGAGATTGCGTACTATCCTAGGTATAAGCAAGTTTTGAAAGAGTAGGATTAGGGGGCTGTTTTTTCAGTACAGGGTCCTTGTCAGCGGAATGTGTTCCCTCTGGAGCTACACAATGAATGGGACTTACGTAAATTTAAGAGTTCTTTGAAGACAGATCTGTTTAGGAGTGTCTTTCTGAGCAAAGGTTATTAACTACTCTTTTAAGGACTGGTGATAGATAGTCCCAACTTGCCGTTTTAGGAGTTTTGGTTTTACTGTTGGGCTTTATATTGGATGAGCTGGGGAAATGTTTCCAATTAGGGTTTCTTGGGGCTGGGAAGTGGTGGGGTTGAAACTGTCTTACTTTATATTGTAATTTTGTTTTACTGCTTTAAATCGCACAGGGCAGTATTATGTTGTGCGCATATAAGGGTAAATATATATAATAAATAAACTGATTGTTCTTGGGATGGACCCTAAAGTGACTGATTAGGTAAGACACTGGTTGCGTGGGAGATGACAAAGGGTAGTAGTAAATGGACTTCACTTTGACGATACGGGCATTATCAGTGGTGTGTCGAAGGGATCGGTTCTTGTTCCTGTTTTTTTTTAGCCTTTTGTAAGTAATATTACAGAAGGTCTGTTGGGAAATATTCACCTCTTTGAAGATGATTCCCAAATCTGCAACAGGGTAGACACTCTGTAAGGTGTGGTTAACATGAGAAGGGATCTAGCAAAGCTTAAAGTATGGTCAAGAACTTAGCAACTAAGATTTAATGCTAAAAAATTCAAGGTTATACATTTGGGCTGCAGGTGAGACAGTATAGGGGGTGAAGGGCTTCAATGCATGAAAGAAGAGCAGGAACTGGGGAAGATCATATCAGATGATCCTAAAGTGGCCAAACAGATAGAAAAGGCAATGGCAAAAGCCAGAAAGATGCTTGGGTGCATAAGGAGAGGACAACAGGAAAAATGAGGTTAGAGTGCTTCTGTATATGTCTCTAGTGAAACTTATTTGAAGTACTGTGTACAATTCTGGAGACCACACCTTCAAAAGGATATAAGCAGGATGGAGTCAGTCCAGAGGACAGCTACTAAAATGGTTGGGGGTCTTCATCAAAAATCATATGGGGACAGACTTAAAGACCGCAATGTGTATATTTTGGAGGGAAAACGGGAGAGGGGAGATATTATAGTGACATTTAAATACCTCTGTGGTATAAATGCACAAGTGGTGGGTCTCTTTCAATTGAAAGGAAGCTCTGGAATGAGGGCTTATAGGATGAAGGTGAAAGGGGATAGATTCAAGAGTAATCTAAGGAAATATTTCTTTATGCAAAGGTGATAGATGCATGGAACAGCCTCCCAGTGGAGGTGCAGGAGATGAGAACTGTATCTGACTTCAAGAAAGCATGGGATAAGTATAAAGGATCTCCGAGGGAGAGGAAGAGATTGTAGAGCTTAACAGTTCTTATGGATGGGAGACTGGATAGACCATATGCTCTTTGTCTGCTGTCATTTTTCTATGCTTCTGTGTTTTTATCAAAAGTACAGTGTTGCACTATCTTACCGATGTTCAGCTTAAGTGTTTTAATAGTTCCTCAAGCACAATACAAAGATATCATCTGTAGTGTAAAAAACACATTTGTGGTGTTCTTGCCATGAAAGGATATTTCATTTGGATGAAAGAAAGGTGAGCAGTGGAGTGCCTCAAGTATTGGTCCTGGGATTGATTCTGTATAATATCTTTGAGAGTGATATCACCAGAGGATTAGAAGGAAAAGTTTGCCTTTTCGTGGATGACATAAAGATTTGCAATAGAATGGACATCCCGGGGGAGTAGACAACAGACAAGTGACCAAAAAATTTAGAATAGTCCAAAGCTTGACAGTTAAGATTTAATGTAAACAATTGCAGAATGATGTGATACATTTAGGATGTAGAAATCCAAAGGAGATATCTGTAATATCTGGTGAGAAGCTGATGTGCACGGACCAAGAGAGATACCTCAGAGTGATAGTGTCCAAAGATTTCAAGGTGACAAAACAATGTGACAAGGAGATGACCAAAACCAGAAGGAGGCTAAGTTGCATAGAGAGAGGCATAACCAACAGGAAATAGGAAGTGATAATATCCCTGCACAGGTCATTGGTGAGGCCTCAGTAAGAGTACTGCATTCAGTTTTGGAGGCCATCTCACTAAGAATATAAATAGACTTGAAGCGGTTCTGAGGAAAGTGACCAAAATAGTATTGGGTTTGCGCCTGAAGCCCTATTAGAAGAGACTTGAAGACCTAATATGTATACATTAGAACAGTGGTTCTCAACGCAGTCCTTAGGGCACACCTAGCCCGTCAGGTTTTCAGGATGTCCACAAAGAATATGCATGAAATTGATTTGCGTGCACTGTCTCCATTTCATGCAAATCAATCTCATGCATATTCACTTGGGAATCCTGAAAATCTGTCTGGCTAGGTGTGCCGCGAAGACTGGAATTGAGCACCACTATCTTAGAAAAAAGGAGGCACAGGGGAGATATAATACAGATCTTTAAATACTTGAAGTGTATTAATAGAAAAACAAAGCTTTTACAAAGATGGGGAAGCTATAAAACGGAAGTACCTGAAACAAAGCTAAAAGGGGGAAAACTTAGAAGCGACATTAGGAAATACTTTTTCATGAAAGGGGTGGTGGATGCGTGAAATGTCCTCCCTCCTCATGCGGACAAAAATGTAATGGAATTCAAAAGGCATGAAATAAATACAAGAGAAACATTCGTGCTTAGAACAAGATTTAAGAATAAATGACTTTCGCACTTCAAAAAAGCACAGAGCAGGGTAACCTGCATGGAGCAGCAGTTACAACCCAAAGTCAAAGTATGGAGCAGGATAATCCACATGGAGCAGCAGCTGCAACCCAAAGTAGAAGCCCAGAGCAGGAGTTACATGCACTGAGCAGCAGTTACAAGCCTGAACATCTTACTAGGCAGACTAGATGGGCCATGCTAGTCTTTATCGCGCCATCATTTACTATGAGGAACATTTCACAATGGGATGAAAAAGTCAGAACGCTTGAAAAAAAGGCAAGCATGTTCAAGTTCAGGCATGATTTCAGAAACATGGATGTGCCGGATTTGGACATGGATATGGATATGGACATCTATCTATATAGACATCCCCCGGATGCCATTTCAAAGCCAAGATGTCTAATAGCATAATAATTAGAGACATAGCTTAAAAGTAGGGTGGCCAGGGTTCAAATCCCAGCATGGACCTTTGTGGTCTAAGGCTAGTCCCTTAATTCTCTAGATGTTTTAAGGTGAAAATAATCACTTTCCTGATGTCTATTCATGCTTGGGGAGCAGGTAGAAATATGGATGTCCAGCAGACATTTCCGGCATTTCTGAAATCAATTGTATAAGTCCATTGCCCCTCCACCACACCTACTTGGATGTCCCTGCACCAGAGACGTCATTTGTGGAATGACTACAGAGACGTGCACATCTTCAGACATCCAAATCACAACTAAGTCTTTTAAAATAACCCTCCATGTTCAGGGCTGGCCCAAGGGTTTCTGCTGCTTCCGTGGTCGCCACCGCCACCCCCCCCCCCCTTCCCAATGCTGCTTGGGCGGAGGTGACAGGCTGCAACAACATTTTGCTGCTGCTTTTGAAAATACTACTGCTGCCCGCCCCTTCTCCCGAGAAGGAATTGTAACAGCAGCTGGGGGGAGCAGTTTGGCCACCCATGTATTCCACTGCCGCCGCCGCCTCCACTGCCCACCTGTTGCTGCTGCTGCTGCACTGTAGGCAACCACCTAGCTCATCTAGTGGACAGGCCGGCCCTGTCTATATTACTATGTTACCCGTTGCTAACTATAAATAGAAAAAGACCTTTATATTTACATTAATTAAAATCCTCCTTACCATCAACTGTTACTCCAACTTCTGGTTTATAACCTTTATCGGTTATCTGCCAAATAGAAAATGGATCCTTTGTGGTTTCCGGAAGAAGACGGAACAGCAAAATGATAGTATATGAATTTGGTAATCCATCCGGATGCAACTCCCTATTGATAGTAAATGAATTGATGATATTAAGGAAAACGTACAGAAAAGAAGTCACTGTGTTAAAATGTGATGAAGAATAAAACCCTTTTGTGTAAATTATAAGGGATAACATCCATTTTTTTAAAATTTAATATTCATTATCAGCAAATACAAAAGAAACATATAATTCACTTCTGAATCCAACAAAACAAGAAAGGTAGCCTTATACAAAAACATTTTACAAAAGAGAAAAAAACATATCATGAACTGCTACAACCAAATGTGGGGAGAGAGAGGTACTACATACACACATATAAAGAAGCAGTTATTGTAGACATCCCTATCTATTCAGCCTGATAATACTATATAGCCTTATATGTCTATCTGTTATCTGATTATTAGGGAAAGACAGAGGTATTATCTCGTTATTATCTGGATTATCACACACCAACTGCTAGCTTTGAATCGGTGCCTTGTGTTACCTGGGCTAATACACATGAATTGATGTTTTTTTAAATGCCAGCTTCCACAGGTAAGGAAATCCCTGATATTCAGCGGCTGGATCCAGACAGTGGCAGCCGCTGAGTAGAAACAGAAACATGACAGCAGAAAAAGACCACATGGCCTATCTAGTCTGCCCTTCCATATCAACTACAATAGTCCCTTTTTTCCTTTAGAGATCCTACAGAAACAGTTCTAGTGGTGACCACCAGCAGTTGTCCAGACTGTGATGATATTCAGCTGTTACCAGGATAGTCAAACCACATAAATTTATTCCTGCCTTTTTCATGGCCTAATTTTATGCAGTTTTTTAAATGAAAATTGCCACTGACTGTATAACGCCGGGGCCATCCTGACCTGCCCACAGACCATCCCAGCACTATCCGCACAGTGCTACAGCGGTTAGAGGAAATATTTAGCGGCACTCTCCGGATAGCGCAGCTGAATATCCCTCTCACTGACATGTATTCAGTCAGCAGGTGCTGCTAACAGGATGCGCCTTTGACTAGCAGGCCCTCTCTTTACCCTGAAACGTAATTAAACATTCCTAGGAAATCGACCTCTGGGTTCATAAGAACATAAGATATGCCATACTGGGTGAGACCAAGGTCCACCAAGCCCAGTATCCTGTTTCCAACAGTGGCCAATCTAGGTCATACGTACCTAGAAGTTTCCCCAAAAGATACAGGTTTGGCGATGCTTGTACTGGGTCAAGCATTGATATCCTGGGTTCCTTCTTAATAATGGTTTATGGACCTTTCCTCCAGGAACTTGTCCAAACCTTTTTTAAACCCAGCTACACTAACAGCCTTTACTATATCCTCCGGTAACAAATTCCAGAGTTTGATTACACGTTGAGTGAAAAAATATTTTCTTTTATTAGTCTTAAATAGTTTACCCAGTAGCTTCATTGCATGTCCCCTAGTCTTTCTATATTCTGATAACGTAAACAATCGATCTACGTTTACCCGTTCCACTCCGTTCATTAATTTATAGACTTCTATCATATCTCCCCTCAGCCGTCTCTTTTCCAGGTTAAAGAACCCTAACCTTTTTAGACTTTCTTCATAGGAGTATCCTTCCATCCCCTTTACCATTTTGGTGGCTCTTCTCTGAACCTTTTCTAATATCGCTATATCCTTTTTAAGATACGGCGACCAGAATTGCACACAATATTCAAGGTGCGGTCTCACCATGGAACGATAAAGAGGCATTATAATATCTTTTGTTTTATTTTCCATTCCTTTCCTTATCATACCTAGCATTCTATTTGCTCTCTTGGCTGCCGCTGCCGCTGCAAACTGGGCCGAGGGTTTTAACATGCTATCCACAATGACGCCTAAATCTTTTTCCTGGGTGGTGGTTCCTAATGTGGAACCTTGCATCGTGTAACCATAGTTTGAGTTGTTCTTTCCTAGGTGCATAACTTTGCACTTGTCCACATTAAATTTCATCTGCCATTTCAACTGAAATGGCTGAAAATATAAGTATAATCTTAAAAAGATTATGTATTTGCTTAAAGCAAGGCCTGGCAAACTACGGTGCCAAGCCCAACCCACCAACATGTTATTTTCAGCTCACTCTGAATGGCCAATATTTAAGAACATTTGGCCTGCTGACGCCTATCCCCAATATCATCATTCGGAGCCTGGAATGTCCACCTTTAATTAAGCATGTACGTTGGTGTATCATTAAAGTGGATATTCCAGGCTCTGAATGATGACATCTGCAGACTTAGGGCACCTGGCACAGGGGCACCTGTTTCCTCATCAATCTTGTTGACAGCAAAGGTTACTGCCAGCCTCCCACATCAGAAACCAAGAGACTGTTTGAAGAATGACGTGTTGCATTCAGTATTGTATTGATCCGTGAATACTATGCATTTTTTATTTCCCTGTTACCCTCCCCTTAGTGCTTCTCTTTTTTCTCCTTTTCTATCTCTCTTTTCTAGGTTTAGCTTTCTTTCTCAGCTCATCATGCAGGGGTACATACAACCCGATCATCACACACACACACACACACACAGCCTGAGTATCTCTCTCACCCAGACATACATTTACTGGCAAACATCCAGGGCCCAATATTGTGGCGACGGCTATGCACCTCTGTCGCCGCTGAACTTTAACCCTGGATATTCAATCCGGGTCCATATCCAGCCACCGGAATTGAATATCTGGGTCTGTCGCAACAAGCCGCACTGCACGGACGCTAACTGGGCAGTGGCGATATTGAGCTGCTGCCCGGTTAGCCCCCATGGGTAAAGGTAGCTGAGGTGTTCCCACGCCTATCTTTACTCGCGGGTCGTCACCGCCCAGTTAACAAAGGGTGCCACCTCCGCTCCGCCCCAGAATGCCCATGGTACACCCTGATTCTACATGGATAGCATCAGGGTGTACGTATAGTGGTGGAACTGGTGGATATTCATCAGCACGAACCGTATTAGCGCCGATGAATATCCCTCTATAGCGCCATTTACAATGCTGACAAGTGTTTCTACATTTGGGCCAATATTCAAAGCCAATTATATGTTCACTGGTCGCCGGCTAAAATATAACTGGCTCACCCATATATTTTTAGATATTATATAATAGTATCAAGCAAAACATCTATCTGAATACACCAATACTATCCACATGAGAAAGTGGGAAAGGGTGGAAAGTGAGAAAGGGTGGAAAAAGGGCAGGCCGAGAAGGCAGCTGGATAGCAGCAATATTCAGTCACTCTCCGGATAACTCGTGCTAAGTTTAGGCCTGCTAAATAGCAGACCTATAGAAAACATATAGACCTACAGAGTTATAACTAAGGCCAGTGCAGTGATCCTACTAGGCAGATATGCAGCACCATTGCTTATAGTGGAGGAGTAGCCTAGTGACTAGAGCAGTAGGCTCAAAGCCAGTTTCATATTCCCACTGCTGTTCCTTGTGATCTTGGGCATATCACTTAATTCCCCATTGCCTTAGGTATAAAATTAGAGTGGGAGTCCTCTGGGAACAGTGAAATACCTCCTGCACCTGACTGCAATTTGCCTTGAACTTCTGAGAAAAGGCTTAGCTAAATCCAATTTCCCCTCCACATTCCCCCATACACATAGAGGTGCTTAATGTTTGGAATAAACAGCAGAGCCAGTTCTTAACTCAAGCTAGTTACTGTGCTGGCTCAAAATCACTCCAAATATGCTTTTTTTTTTAAATTAACTTTTATTAGGATTTAAAAACAGAACCCTTTCACCAGCAGTGTTAATACTTCTGGGGACAAATTCTAATGCCATGTTTTTCTATAGTCTATTATTCGCATCTCTAATTTTAAGATGTATTTGTATAAAAAATGGAGATTTCTTTTCCCATCACTTACGATGTAGGTTGAGAGAGGAAGGCATCTTTATGAAGTTTGTACGACATATAACTGTTAAACGACCCAGGTTCCATAGATACCCCTTGCACAGTGGAAAAATATTTCTCTGTGAGGTTGTAAGCTTCCAACATTCTGAAACCTGAAAAGCAGAAAAAGCAAATCAATTATAAACATACAATAAGCGACAGAAATGCATTAGAATTACATTCCACAAGAACGCTGTAATGAATTCTTACCTGGTGAAGTATATCCATCCAAATAAATAAGTGGACAAGCTAAAATAGAAGGGAAGAGTCAAATATTAGCTTTCACTTTGAAGGGAGGCAGCTGCAATAAATGGTTTTCACGTGTCCTAGTTCAGGAAGGGGTCAATTTCCAAATGGATCCAGCTGACTACATAAGGACTTGTACAACTAGATCAAAGCCTTTGAAAGTTGTCCTCCCCCCCTTTCCCCAGCTCATCAGTTCAAGTTGGCCTGCTAAGCTCCACCAGAAGCTAACTTTAACTGGTCAAATGTGGAGGGGACCAAGGGGCATGGTTAGGTCAAAGGAGAAGTTGTCCAGTAAGCACGACATCTAACCAGTGCTAGACATCTAACTGGTCCGCCGATCTTAGGTACCATAAATGCAGGCCTAAATTATGTTGGCCATCCTCCCTTCCAACATAGGAAATAAAATATGTCTAGCAGCCCAAACCTTCTCCCCAATTTCCCTACCAATCCCCTTTAGGTCTCTGAGCACCACAGGCAGGTTGAATATTGACAGTCCTAAGAGAGTAAAGCAAACAACGACCACAAAATTCTGAATCAGTCTTGGTTCAAACTTGGATATGCAGGAGACTCTGTTATGCTATGCATGCAAAGATACTTCTCTTCTTAAAGAACTACAGAAAAAAATCCCATAAAGTTTAACTATAATATAAATAAATAAAAATAAATTGATTTTAACCAACTCTTCTACCATAAAAATGATTGGGGGTGATCTGTCCCATTACTTACTTGAAGTAGCTGTCTCACAAACAAAATTTATAAGATTCTCTTCGATCTTTTCAAAAGCATCAAAGTCATCAACTATGAAGACATGGCGTTCGCTGGGTTTGCTGCCAATGTTTCTCAGTTCGTTGTAATCCACGTCGGCCACACCAACGACGAAAACACTGAAACCTACAAAGGTAGCACACCATGTTAACTACATGTTCTAGGAATGCCCCTTGATATAGGTCAGCCTCTTTATAAAGCTTGATGTGATATTGTGCTATCATTAATGTACTGCGATACTACAATGCAATACAGTATGTGGCAAAAACAGGGCACTTTTGAAATGAAAATCCTTCTTTATGCAATATAGCTGTAGGTTTCAGGTAGTTCGATGTCCGAAGCTGGCACATTGTTTTCTAAATGTGGGATTTGTTATAAAATTTTCAGTGACAATTTTAGAGAGAAACAATTAATAAATCGGTTGCTATTTGAAAAGTACGAAAACTGAAATTTCATCTTTTTAATTATGATGTTTCTGTCTTACCGAGGAAGTGTTAATATTTAAAAGTTTGGCAAGATCAACTTCCATGAACACTTTCAACTGGGATGATACTGCATGAGGCAAATACCTTTTTTTTTTGGCCCAGCAATTTCCTCTGGATCCTTTTGGCTTCTAACATAATCAGAATTGGCTCTTACTGGGCTATGAACTATGAGTCTTCATTCACAGCTACCTGGGGATTTCCCCCTATTTTATAAACTACTGCAGTGACAATCCATGATCAGAAATCACAGATCACAAATCCTCTGGAAACCAATTAGTGGATATCACTTTTCAGTGGGTCGCCAGGATGTCCTCCCTCAACAGCATTCCTCTCCTAGCTGGCCTAATAAACAGACGATCTGACCAAGGAATCAAACTTGATCTAAGAGCTAAGGTGAAAGGAGGAAGACCAAGAGTACAATTGGTTGATTGAGAGTATCCAAGGATACATGTGTTGAGGGGACAAATTAAAAACAGAAATATTAAATAAATACTTCTGTTCAGTATTCACTGAAAGAGATAGCCGATCAGTAGCAAGGATAATATGTTATTCTATTTATGGAAGAGTATGTTTGCGCAGGACTAGCAAAACTGACAGTGACAAATCCATCAGGCCAGATGGGATTATCCTAGGATATTAAGGGAACTCAGAGAGCTTTTGGCAGAATCATTAAAGGACATGTTGAAACAATAGTGATCTCATGGGAATGGATAAGAGTTTAGGTTTTCCCTTTTTTATAACGTGGTACTAGAGGAATTTGAAAATTAATAGTAGCTGGAACAAGGAGTCATAGGATGAGGGTAAAAAGTTAATAGAATTATTTATTTTATTTATTTATTTAACATTTCTTATATACTGCCTTTCATGATATCAAGGTGGTTTACATTGAACAAACTGAAATTACATTGAACAGGGCATTATAACTTGGAGATAATTATTTTACAGGGAACATGGGCAATGGAGGGTTAAGTGGCTTGCCCAAGACTACAAGGAGCACCTGTGGGACTAGAAACCCCAGTCCTTCCGGTCTTAAAAAAGTGTATGTGATTAATATAATCTCTAGTGGTAGAAAGGGTGAGATAATCAGCATGGAGCAGAAGTTTCAACCTAAAAAGTAGTGGAATGATTGTGTTGCCCTCCAAGGACTATGCCAGACACTCTAAAAGGTTCAGAGATCCAGCCAATTCTAAAAAAAAAAAAAATGCTTACTCTATCCTAATTTACTATTTCTTCTTTTTTCAGCAACTTCAATTTTTATTGGATACAGGAAATTACTTGGACCCATTCCAGTCAGGCTTTAGGTCTGGGCACAGCACCAAAGATGCACTGTTGGCCTAGAAAAACCTGTATCAGAACTCAGACAAGGGTATGTCTTCTTTTTAGTTACTTGGATCCTTCTGTGACCTTAAAAACTGTCAATTATACTATTTTATTGGATTAGTTACCAAGCATAAGGATTGGGGGTGTCGTTTTGAAAGTGGTTTTGTTCATTCCTAGAAGGGGGAATACAGAGAGTAATTTGGAAGGATTGTTGCTCTAGATTTTGTCCATCTGTATTTGGAGTCCCACAGGGTTTTAAACTTTTTAGCATTTCTTTGCAGCCTCCAGGTAAGATAATTTGAAGCTTTATACAACATTACCATCACTATATAGATGACATTCAAATCAACTACCAGCTTCGTCCACATTCAGCATAAACTTTAAACCACTTTTTGTAAACAATTGCTGACTGGATGAAAGCCAACAAACTAAAAGTAAACCCCAGTAAGATGGACGCATTATGGGTGCACAAATTGATATCCTCAGGATTCATTCATCTAATTCAGTGATTCTCAATCATACTGGTGCGTCACTAAGAGCTGGGAGGGGTGTCACCAAAATTTGACAAACAGCAAGCCCATACATTCCTTAGCAACAATGTATGCTTGAACTGCATAGGGGAAGGGACGAAATAAGGAGCCAGGTACTTGGACTCTACTACTACTACTACTACTACTATTTGAATACCGCTACAAGATGTACGCAGCGCTGCACAGACACATGTAAAAGACAGTATTTGCTCATTAGAGCTTACAGTCTACTTAAGACAGACAATACAGTAGGTGTAGATATGGGATACATCTAGGGGTATGGTAAGGGAACACAAAGGAGACCAGATAAGTCAAGATTCAAAAGTGACAGTGAAGAGGTGTTTTCGGTCTGGATTTGAAAAGGCCAGAGAAAGCGCCTGATATACAGACTCAGGTAGTTTGTTCCAGGCATAAGGAGTTGCAAGGTTAAAGGAGCGAAGTCTGGAGTTAGCAATAAAAGAGAAGGGCACAGATAGAAGCAATCTGGAGTTCCCGAGGAGGGGTGTAGGAAGATATAAGAGAGGAAAGGTAGTGAGGAACTGAAGAGTAAATGCACTTTAAGGTCAGCAGAAGTTTGAATTGTGACTTGAGAAGAGGGGTAATATGAGCATGACGAGGCTGGCAGAAGATTAGCCGTGCAGCAAAGTGTTATACAGATTGACAGGGAGACAGATGATTCAGAGGGAGACCAGCAAGAAGTAGGTTACAATAGTCATGATGGGAGATGACTAAGTGTGTTCATAAAGGAATGGATGGATCTTGTTGATTTTATAGAGAGAAAAACAGCAGGTTTTAGCTATCTGATGGATGTGTGTAGAGAAGGAGAGCAAGGAATCAAAGATGATCCTCAGGTTGTGAGCCGAGGAATCAGGGAGGAGTAGAGAGTTATCCACAGAGATTGAAAAAGGAGAAGAGGAGAGAAGAGTTGAGGGGGGAAAATAAGAAGCTCAGTTTTGGCCATGTTCAATTTCAAGCATTGGTGAGACATCCAAATTTCTATGTCAGAAAAGCAGGCAGAGATCCTGGCCTGGATTGCCGGAGAGATTTCAGGTGTAGAGAGGTAGATCTGGGAGTCATCAGGGTAAAGATGGTACTGAAAGCCATGGGAAGAGATGAGCGCACCAAGGGACTGGGTATAGAAAGAGAAATGGAGTGGACCTGGGGTACAGCAACTGAGAGTGGGATAGCAGGAGAGGAGGATCCACCAGAACAAACACTGAAAGAGCAATGGGAGAGATAAGGAGAGAACCAGGATAGTTGTTGTTGTTGTTAAGTTCCTTCGAGTCTGTGTCGACTCATGGTGACCCTCTGGATAGATATCCTAAACTGTGTTCGGTTTTCAGTCAGGCGGCTCGCTGCTAATAGAGTGACACCCAGAGCTGCTCTTATTGTACTGATCCATCTCAGTGCTGGCCTTCCTCTTTTTTGTTGACTTTCTGCTTTCTCTAAGGATCTCTCTCTTTGCATGATTTGCCCAAAGTATGAGAGTCAAAGTCTTGTCATCTGAGCTTCTAAAGAAAGCTTAGGTTTAATTTCCTCTAGTACTGACTGGTTTGTTCTTCAGTCAGTTCATGGTATACACAGTATTCATCGCCAACACCATAATTCAAATACATTGATTTTCTTCCTATTTTTTTTTTCTATCCAACTTTCACATCCATATGACATTATTGAAAATACTATGGCTTGAACAAGTCAAATCTTTGTATGGAGAGAGACATCTCTGCTTTTGAGAATCTTGTCTAGGTCCTTCATAGCAATTCTGCCAAGAGCAATGTGTCATCGTATTTTTTGACTGCTTGTCGTTTCTTTATTGATAGTTGATTCACGTAGGATAAAGTGTCAACTATTTCAATTTCTTCTCCATCAATGATGAACTTATAGATTTTGCCAGTTGTCAGGATCTTTGTCTTCTTTTCAATAAGAGCGATGGGTGGGATAAGAAGAGAACCAGGATAGTACAGAGCCCTTAAAACCAAGTGAGGACAAGGTATCGAGCAAAAGGTTGTGGTTAACAGTGTCAGATGGAGCAGAAAAGTCAAGAAGGATGAGGAATGAGTAAAGGCCTTTGGATTTTGCCAGGAAAAGTCACTGGAGACTTTGGCAAGAACCATTCCATGTATAGGATGAAAGCAAGATTGTAAAGAATCCAGGAGGGCTTGAGAGGAGAAAACATCGAGGTAGTGGAGATAAATTGTGCATTTGAGTAATTTAGAAACAAAGGGGAGGAGGGAGATGGTTAATAGTGAGAAGGACAGATAGGATCTAGTGAGGGTTTCTTGAGGAGAGGTGTAACCGCAGCATGCTTGAAGGCTGCAGGGACAGTTGCAATGGAGAGCAATAGGTCTAGACTATGAGAAATGGAAGGGACAATAGTGGAGGAGATGGGTAGGAATAGGATCAGAGGAGTGGGCAGTGAGTTTGGAGGAGGAAAGAAGGTATGGTTTCCTCCTCAGAGATCACAGAAAAAGAAGAAAGGGTAGCAGAGGTAGGGGGAAAGTAGGGAGTGAAGAGGGGGAGGAGGGGAAATAGCTGACATCATGGGGAATTGGAGGGTGATCTTCTGGATTTTGTCAGGGTTTGGGCAGAAAGGGAAGGAGGTGTTGGAGGTGGAGGCACCTTGAGGAGAGTTGAGAGTTACAAAGTGATGGCGAGGGTCAGAGGTAAAGGGTTAGTCAGCTGGACATAATAGTCTTGTTTGGCGAGAGCTATGGCTGACTGAAAAGAGACAAGCATGAATTTGAAGTGTAGAAAGTCTAAAAGGTGCAGGATTTGAGCCAAGTGTACTAGGCTGAATGGGCACAGTAACATAGATAGCGGGTAGTGGAAGACAGCCAGGGCTGGGGTAAAGTATACCTCACAGGATGTGGCATGGGAGGAGCAAGAGCATCCAGAGCAGAGCAGAGTCCAGTGTTTTAGGAAGCTACTGCCTCGTCAACAGATTCAGACGACATAGTGGAGGAAATAGGTGATGAGACAGTGGAGGAGAGAGTCAAAGAGTCAAGAGCATGAGATTTCTAAAGAGGTTGGAGGAGACAGAGCAAGGTTGAGGTGGTGGGTGATGCAGAGTGAATCTTAGCAGGTGATGGTCCGATAAGGGAAGAACTGAAGTACAGAGGTTTGAAGGCAAGCAATTTGAGAAGAATACAAGGTTGAGGCAGTGGCCATGCTGGTTAGTGGGGGCAGTAGAACAAAGCTGGAGGTCGAATGAGGAGATAAGGGAAAGGTGCTTTAAAGCATAAGGGTCAGAGGGAAAGGGGTGAGATGGAGGCAGCCAGAGGGGTTGAAATTGGCAGGAAGGAGAGAGTAGAAGCCCAACACCATTACTATGGCCAATGGGACGAGGTGTGTGGGAGAACTGATGGCCACCATGACAGAGTGCAGTGACCTATGCTGAGCCTTCTGGGAAGAGCCATGTCTCAATTAGATCAAGGAGATGGAGAGCATTAGAGATAAAGAGATCATGAGTAAAGCAAGTTTATTTGAGATGGAGTGTGCGTTCCACAAGACACATGAGAAAGGGAGAGAGGAAGGGAAAAGGAGACGAATATGAATAAGATTTGAGGTGCTGCATGAAGATCTGTTGTGGAAGTGTGACAAAAGTCTAGGGCTAGGATTGGGTTTGATATCTCCGGATGAGAGAATGAGAAGGAGTAGAAGAGTGCAGTGCAGAGAGGAGACAGCACGGCGGTAACGAGGATGAGGTTATTTTAGAGAAAGAGAGGAGATGGCTGAATGAGAAAGTGATGAAAGCTCAAGAGCTGATGACAGGATAATGGGGGACAGGATGGTGGGGGAAATGAGAATGGTAAAGAGGAAATAAGGAGGGAGAGATTGAAGGTGTTGGTAGGAGGGGAGACAATTAGGGATTATGAAGAATAGGAAGAGAAAGTGATGAGGAGCCATAGAAGAGAGAGATGAAGAGGAGAACAGAGGTCAGGAGAAATAAGGATAGGTGAGAGAGAGACCACAGGGGATTAGGTGCACCTGTGAATAATCGTGGTAATGAGCAGATGGCTATAAGAGACCAAATGCCGTGGTGGAGGGGTGTGTAGAGGGGTGGGAGGGAGAGATTAAAGTTATGAGGAGATGTAGGAGAAAGGTAGGCATGCAGAAAACTGAACAAAATTGCAGATAAATAAATAGCACATTAACAATGGTACAGATAAATAAACAGTAATAGTGGCACAGATAAATAAACAGTAACAGTGATAAAAAAAATATCAGTGGACACATAGGCCTCACAGAACGCCCTATAACTGCTCCTTAATTCTGTTCCCCCTCCAATGATCACTGTTGCCACCAGGCCAAGCATTATTCTTAACTACAACAAAAGGACATTTGGGCTCCCTTTTCGTTCAGCAACAGATCGTAGTGCTCAGTGTGCGACTCACATTAATACTATCTGTCAGGGATGTCACAAGAGAAAAAAGTTGAGAACCACTGATCTAACTGAAGACTGATGGCTTGTCACTACCTCTAAGATCCCAAGTTCATTACTTAGAATTCAGCAAACATACTGCTTTTTCTTGTTTCAGCCCACTTCTATGGAACTTACTTCCCCGTCATCTCAAAGAGGAGTCAAATCATAACAAATTCAAGCCTGGGCTGAAAACTCATCTTTTTACTCTAGCCTTTGGCAAATTCTCCACTATACCCTCAGATGGCACCTGAATACTTTTCCTTTGTTCCTGCTTTTTTTCCTTTTCTCCCACCTCTTGATGCTTCTGTTTTCTTTCAGTTGGATATAATTTTCCTTTCACTTTTTCTTATGTTGATTCTATATTTTTATTGTAAACCATTTAGAATGATCCTTTATGGCAGAAAAGTGGTATAGCAAGCAGTTGAATAAACTCAATTAATATTTCTTTTTTTTTCTTTAACATATTGTGCAATATTTGGTATTTTAGAATTTCTATGTTGGATTTTTTTGGGTGTTTTTATGCTATGCACTTTAAATTTGATTGTTATGATTTTAATTAGTTTTTATTTTCATTTATGTTTTTTCTAAGCTGCATTCTGCATTGAGCAATTTCTTGAAAAGGCAACTTATGAACTGAATAAACAAGTAACAAATAATAATTAAATTAGGGTAACCAGCAGTGCTTCAACGGCATTGGACTTCCAAAAGGGCCGAGTGACCTGCACAAAAAGGACCATGGATAAAATCCAATTTGTACTGTATGCAAAACTGGCTAAAATGGACAAATCTCAGCTTTGCAGACTGGATAGACTATTTTGATATTTATTTGTCATTTTATTAACTATGAACTCAGGTCATCTGTATGACATTACATAGCACTGACAATAAGCCCAGGACTATTTTTGAAACAAAATGGGAGAATATATGTAAAGCGGGAAAATATGTTATTTTGTCTATGCAGTGGTCAAATTAAGAACACAAGAGCTTCTATACAGAGTCAGATCATCTTTGCTAAAATACAGACTATAGGGCACAATCCAGGTTGTCCAGTCTTTTCCCAAGGTCCTATGCAAATCTAGGCTAAAAATTCACCTTTTTGAGACTGATTTTGGATCTTGATCCCCTTATTTTCCTGTTTAATACTCATATGCTTAATCATTTCTCTATAAATAAAATTCCCTAGTCCCTTTTTTGTTCTGTTTGTCTATATTGAATAGACTGTAAACTCTCTTGAGAAGGGACTTTCTCTTATGTATATATATACAGCGCTGCATATAGTTAAACTATAAAAATGATCAGTAACAGTAAGAGAACAGATACAAAACTGCACCAGAAACGCTGTTTAGCTTTCAATTTTGCACTACTTACAGTAGCACAGATCTTCAAAATTATTATGCATTGAACTACACAAAAATACAACAGTGTGTGGTCTTGTTATTATGCCATTTTTGTTCAAGTGTCCATTTGCTGTAAAGCAAAGTCTCGTAAAACAAACTGCACTAAGGGCTGGCCCGAGGGCCAATGCAAGTTATTAGGCTCCCTATATAAGCCTTCAGCCTTAACCCCTGCTACACCCCCCCCCCCCCACCACCACACCAAGATTTAGATAATTGAAGTATCATAATCATCTGGATATCACCCCTCCAACAAAAGTCCTATAAATATGCATACTTGAACATCATACACTGAAATATTAAACTTTGCTTTGTATGTATACGTGTGCGGGCTCTAACTGCAAGTAAAAGAATGTGCTGATGGCTCTTTGAGTTTTTGTGGCTATCAGGGTCTATAATTTTGCTTTGACTGTTGCTGCTCTATAGTGACCCCCAGACACTGCTGCCCTAAGCAGCCATCTAGATTTGTCTAATGATTTGGATGGCACTGATTGCATTAGGTAAAAATTCAAGGTACGTGGCAGGATCTTTGTCCAATCTCATTGTATAACATAACAGTGAATATCACTTGAGTATGTGTAATATGTGCTAAATGTCTAGGTCAGATGTACATCGTTTTTGAGTACATAAAATAAAATGATAAAAAATTGTTTAAGGCGTCTGGTTCTGTGAATCATATGGTTTAGGACCACCAAGCAGAAACCCTTAGGGGGTCTTTTACTAAATGGACACTAGGTGGCAGTGCGTGTTCTGGTGCATGCTAAAGGTGCTCTGGGACATGCATCGACAGCTTGTGGAAGGCCATGACAGCGCTGGGTGATTTCCCTTCTAACTGTGCAACCCGTATTAGGGTTGCAAGTAGGCGGGTTAAAGGCAGAGAGTGGGCGTGGTGAACTCAGTGCAGTTAGTGCTGTGTTCAGACTGCATGCTAACTGCATTAGTGTGGGTTCACCTAATGCCACCTCAATAAATGGCATTAGGTGCACTTGCGCTAATGCAGCATGCGCTAGAGGACAAGGCTCTTCAATAACTGCCAGGGACGTGCTTTCTATGTCCCCAACAGTTAATGTGTTGATGTTGCACATAATGTGCCAGGTTTTCGGCATTATTGGCATTAGGTGCAACACTTTAGCAGTCGTTAGTAAAAGACCCCCTAATTGATTAATATTTTCTCTTGCAATAGCCCTGCCCATTAACCTGTTCAATTATTATGGATAGAGAAACTCATCTAAAATACAAACTGCATTTCTCATTTAGTAGTGTACGTTAATGAGCTGATGCACGTTAAAGCAGTTTAATGCAAGTCCTGTTAATCTCAATGGAACCTGTTTACTATTCCAATAACTTGAATTACCTGTGTTAATGTGTATTAACACCTTTTAACTTGTTAACACAAGCTAGTAAATGAGGCCCAAATGTTCGTAAAGACAAAAGAAAACAAATGAAAACAGATTTACTAGAGAAATTAATCTCACATTTCTTAATATGCGCAATAATCAAAGATATGACAATTAAAACCAACTATCTGCTTACCATATTGCTGTATGTCCATTGAGGCTTTCTTCACTTCATCCTGTGACCGTCCATCTGTGACAACAACCAGCACCTTGGGAACATTTCTCCTCATGCCATTCTCATGTGTCAAGACTTTCTCCCGGATGTACTTCAGGGCTTTCCCTGCAAATTGATATACAAGAAAAGGAAAATTTCAGTTTTGTGTGACCATTTTCCATCCAAAAATCCACGTGTACGAGCATGGCAATGGTCTGACATGATCCTAAAAACAATTTCCACATGCAGCCTTTAGTTGTATGCATGGTAAACTTTAGTAATGAAGATTAGCACCTGTTTTTGTGTTTCCTCCTCTGTACCGAATATTCTGAAGTGCTCCCAATGCCAGTGCTTTGTCAGCATAAGTATTTAGTTTAAATTCAGACTGGGCATCATCACTGAATTGTACAAAAGAGACCTGAAAAGAGGAATATCTCACATTTAGTCTGGCACCTTCTAGTTCATTACTGGTGCTCTCAATCCAATATATGTGATATTACAACCAATTATTTATGTAAAAGAAATGCCACAATACCACAGAGGTATGTTTATTAAACAGCGGTAGTGGCTTCCGTGCGATATCAGAGCCTTGCGATATCACATGGAAGCTGCTACCACTATTTAGTAAACATACCCCTTAGTATTAGTGTAAAAATACATTGATGTTAAGTTAGAAAAAAGCCTTAAGAGATTCACTTCCGATCTTATGCTCAGATGCCTATTTAGAAGTGTTAAAGCGAAAGATTCTGTGGCGGACATTATGATGGCAATTTTATAAATGAAACCTACAAAGTCTGAAAAGCTCGGAAGCCCCAACTATTAATACTCCATCAACAATACTCCCAGACCTCATAACTTTTAAATACAATTAATATTTTTGAGGACCATCAAAAAGATGGCATATTAGAGATACATAGGGGTCTGTTTACTAAGTGGTGCTAGCAGCTTCCATGCAAAATCAGAGCTGTGGCCCCATTGAATAAAATGGGGTCGCAATTCCAATTTTGCATGGAAGCCACTAGCGCCGCTTAGTAAACAGACCTCATAGTCTAATTAGAGTGTACTCTCCGTTTTCATCATCAACCAGAGGATCATGGTTGAAGATGTGAGAAGGCTGTTGCCACATTTACTGCTGTCTTGAATGGTGTTGACCCTGATACAGAAAGATAAGTTTTACTTTCAAAACATAAAACAATGTCAACTTTGATGTTATGAAAGATTAAATTATTTAAAATTTGGACCGATGATGAAAATGGAGAGCACACTCTAATGAGACTATATATCTCTAATATGCCGTCTTTCTGATGATCCACAAAAATATTAATTGTATTTAAAATTTAAAAGGTCCGAGAGCATTGTTGATGGAGTATGGGTAATTTTATAAAATCATTAAAGCACACACGTTAATGGCTCTTATCAATACTGAATGGCGTAAAGTACATACTTTGACATGAAAGTGCCTGCCTACTTAGCTAGTAGGTATAGCCGAGGGTCATAGACCAGATGGAGCTTGGGTGGAGTTTGTAAGTATGTCCATTGACTATGAAATATCTTAATCTATGTGAATACTTGAACTTCACGTGCATTCATTGTCACCTGCTATAGAGTAGGTATAAATGTTCGTGTCTCAGTTTAAGGCCTGATTTCTGCCACTTAATGCTCGCATTTTATAAATATAAGTAAGCACCTACTTGTCTTTAAAAAAAAAAGTTTGAAATAGGCATGTTTTGGTTGCGTTAACCTAGGTATCCTGTTATAAAATCATCTTCCAACTGTCTACTATTTATTACTAGAGCAAATTAGAAAGTATAGATCTTGCATATAATATTGTTTTGTAATAGTATGAAGCTTCCAGAGGGGAGGCCAGCTTAATCTTAGTAGCAAAAATTACTCAGAGGTTTGTGAAACTTTATAGACTGACAGATTTACTAAGGCATCAGCTTTTCAGAAAAACAGCCTTCTACTAAGTATTGGTATGCCCCAGGAACACCCCCGCAGAGGAGCCCCATGTCATTTATTTCAGGGTATCTAAATGTGCAGTGAAGACAAAAGATAGAATCCTTTCTTTGAAGGTAATCTACAACATGAAGGAAAGAAAGTTGGCTTGAAAAGGGCCAGAAACAAGTGTCTCCCTGGCAAATCTGACACTGTCTAAGGACTGGTGAGGGGTGTTAAGAGTCCATGAGCAAACAGAGCTCCATATATTCCCAAGGAGGAGATATTTTGGCAAGGCACAGGATTTTGAGAAAAGGGGTTTTCCAAACGAAGAAACCAGAAATCTAGAAGTTCTCCTTGAATACCAGTGTTGTAGGGGTGTGAAAGTGGAAGTGATGCTCCTGAAATCGTTTTACATTTGCGAAAGAAAATGTTTCTGCAAGTATTGGAGGAGGATTTTATTGGAAACACTATGAAATAGTTTCAAGTGCTACCATTTGGAGGAAAGCTGACAAGAACTGTATTAATAAATCCTGTCTAAAACCAGCCGCGTTGAATATACCACCCACTGCAGCATGATTGGACTTCTTAGATCCTGAATACCATTTATCTCAGAAGAAGGTGCACTTGGTGCCTGAGATCCAGTATTCCCTCTGAGGTGCACAGGAGTCTGTCGCTCATGTTCCTATCATCGTGATTGGGACAGCATGGAATCCCAGGGTGGGCAAATTCTGCAAGACTCCCAGGAGACCTCACTGTCAGCTTGAAACCACCAGCTTGCTGCAGCACATCCGGCTGTAGGAGCGTGAGCAACATAGCTGAGGTCCTCTACACCATCTGTTTGACCTACTGTGAGACGTCTTACTAAGAGACAGCTATACTTGTATAAAAACCTTTAAGAATTGTAAGCTTGAGTAGCAACCTGACATACGACGGTTCTTATGAACTCTGAAGCAATTCCATTTATATGGTGCCTGATCCATGATATTACATCATGTGTTTTACATGGGAGTCAATGACTTTCTCCTTTAAAGCTACATTTTCTTGTTTGTTGGACTTGGAGATTTTAGCATTCTCTTTATGCTGAACATAAACGTGTATAATATATGTTTAAAAAGTTGCATGGGAACAAAGATTGGCACACCTGAACTCCAGTGGGGCTGATCACATCAAAAGCTCCAATAGTATTGAACACAAACTGGCGCACTTTGTTGAAGCTTTCATCACCAATACTCCAGGAGGCGTCGATAAGAAACACTATGTCAGCTTTGGCTCCTTTGCATACTGAAAAGTACAAGGCACTCATTTAACCAGAGATACCTATGAAAGATAGCCACGTTCTCGTCACATTATTCCTCCCCTCACACCCACCACTTTATTCTCCCCGCAGTTCACGTCTCAATAAAGGTTTTTAGTAATACAGAAAGCTACCTCTTTATTACATTTAAACATAGAAATATAATTTACATTGATGGGAAACTTATGCATATCAAGTTAGAACAATCGTGACTTTGACTTCATGTTTGAGAGCCTAGGGTCCAGCCAACGGCATTATAACGTACTCTTGTTTTGCAATGTGTGACCACTGGGACGTGGATGCTGGGATGGGTATCTAACCAGTTGCATAGCCCAGTTACTCATCCTGCTAAGGTCTGCTTGCTGCACAAAGCTTGACTGATCCCCTAGTCAGCTGCATGAGGCCTGATTGGTAATAAGCTGCTGGGCAGGCCCAATTATTCATCAGCATTCACTCCTCATAATATTACTAGAATGAATCCTATACTTCTTTGGCACTCTGTGCTAAAAGGCCCTGGATCCTCTTTGGTCTTCAGAATGATAAATATCGATAGACCCAGATTTCTGTAACTCTGCCAGGTACAAAGATAGCAACACTCTGTTTGGCCTTGCATGCTCCTTTACATACACCACCACTGAGTCTAAGATCCTTTGACCCCACTTATAATGTGATGACCAAGTCCATTGAACTTGAGCCATGTCTGGCTTGAGATATGGCTGATATTGCTATCATTCTGATGGTGCCTTTCATACTGGGCTATATCCTCTCTTTTCTCACCCCTCTAACTGTATGTCTTTGTTCCTCTCTCCATGTTCCCCTACCTTCAGCAAAAGCAGATCAGCACAGTACAAAGTACTCAGACAGTTCTACCCTGCGCACTAGGAATATGAGGTGGAAGTGAATCTATGTCACCGTTGGCAAGGATATTTCACTCAATAAGGCAGGCTATGAGCCAAGCCCATACTACAGAGTTATTCAGAAGCATGAAATCAAGAATTTTCGAAATAGAAAGCAAAGTTTGCCATTCTACTTACCTTCACGAGCTGGTGGAATGGTAGGAGGTGGAGGAGGTGCAGGAGGGTCCGTTGGTGATTCTGTTGGTTTAATCACTAACATTAAAAAAAACAAGATTAAAATCCCAGTCGTAAAATCATACGACAGAGAAAGCAAATATTCTGAAATTCATCAAATTACTAAGAAAAGAAAACAATGACTATTGATTATTTCAACAAGATGTGCCTGGTACTCTGTCAAACTGTAAAAGAATACCAGCCGAAAGGAAAATATTGGTAAAAGACATGCCAAAGTAATTAAACTAATTACTCAGGCTACGGTTATTGCATGTTAAAATGCAAAGTTTGAACGTACTACAAAAAAGATGTAGGTTAATGGTTGAAGTAAGATGTGTTGTATAGCAACAGTGTGATCCGGATAATAGCTCTTTTCCTGTCCACTTACATGTGCGTTCTTTCACTGAGACTCCAGGGCCCTCGAGGTTAGGCGTCTGAACAAAGACAGTGGCATTGTACTCTTTGTCGGGCGAGAGGCCACTGAAACAATAAGTGGTTTCTGACCCAGTTACTGTAACTTCTTGTCCACGAGACCCTGTGAAGAAAAAGAAACAAAGTACTGTAATGCCCATTCAGAGGAAGGAAGAGAATAGGGATGCTGAAATTTAGAAAGATTACAGTGCATCTTTCTTAATATTTGGGGAGAGGCATGGCTAGTGGTTAGAGTACTGAGCTTGGTACCAGGAGACCAGTTTTCAAATGCTTCTCCTGTCATTGCTACTCATTATGAGCGTCGATGGATCATTTTTCCTCCTGATTTTGCACTGTCCTGGTTTAGGATACGAACATACAGTAAGATATGTCATACTGGGTCAGACCAAGGGTCCATCAAGCACAGTATCCTGTCTCCAACAGCGGCCAATCCAGGTCACAAGTACCTGTCAGGTTCCCAAAAAGGTAGACAGATTCTATGTTGCTTATTCCAGTCCTCTTTCATAATGGTTTATGGACTTTTCCTCCAGGGAACTTGTCCACACCGCTTTTAAACCTAGCTACACTAACAGTTTTTACTACACCCTCCAGTAATGAATTCCAGAGTTTGATTATGTAGCTCCATTGCATGTTCCCTAGTCTTTCTATTTTTTGAAGGATGATATAGAAGAACTAAAGAGAACACTAATGAAACTAGGTGCTTTGTTGCAAACACAGGGGATTTGTAACAATAATCAAAGCCTTCCTGACCTTAGCCTACCACCAGCTATTCTCCGAATATCTACATTCCTTATGCCAGAAAACAACAGAAAAGAGGCCTCGAAGAGCTCACCAGCCACACTTACCATTCCGCTAGTAAACAGAAAAAGCACACAAGCATCATCGAATAGGGCATTCTCCCTATTTGCACCGAAGATCTGGAATAATCTCCCTGACAACATCCAAACAACAAAGAGCCTGGAGGACTTTTGCAAAAAAATAAAGGCATACTTATTTACGGAACATTTCGGAAATTGCCTACCTAAATTATGTCCCCAGTATTATAGCAATTAGAAGCTAGTACCCTCCTCTACTCCTCTTTGGCCTCCCTCAAGTTCCCCTCTCCTTTCCTCTCCTTTCACTAAGCTCGCTCCCCTTCCTCCCCCCCCCCCTTTTTAGCTTATAGCCTCTCCCATGCACCAATGTTATACCCACTTCATGATTATGTATATGTTCTTCCTGATACCCCTGTTAATTGGCCAGCTCATATGTTTGATGTTGTGTTAGAGTTATCGCAAATGTTTTATGTACACTACCATTCATCTTGTTCCATGTAAACTGCCTTGACACTGTGAAAGGCGGTTTAGAAATCTAGCTAAATAAATAATAACCCTGCCTCTTGGAACACCTTTATAGAGAGAGAGGGTCATTTTATATCCATGTACCTAGGCATGGAAACACATATACACCTGTGTGCCTTTATAAAACAGCCCCCTGAAAATTGTCGCACAAAGTTACACATGCTCCAAGCAGCAAATAACCTTCTGCATGTACACGGCAGGAAGAATTAGCACCTATGTGTTGATAAGATAAGTGCCGATCTTGCTCTCTCTGCCCATTCTCTGCTGCCAAGAATACCTACACATGGAAGCAATTGTATAAAACCTTATAAACTTGCATGGCCAAATACATGGATAAACAAAATGCATGCATACTGGCAACATGCATATCCTTAAACATCTAGCATGTGTAGGCATTCCTGGGGATGGAGTTTGGAAGAAGTTCCAAGGCATGCATGGATGCTGAATATTAACTCCCACATGCATAAAACTAGAAATTATGGGGGATGTTCAAAGGCATCTGCACGGTTTGCTGACCTGCAATCTGTGTAAATGCCAGTTAGAGGGATATCCAGCGGCCGTGACATGGTTAGTGCCGCTGGATATCCACGGGTTCTCCACTACATGCCTCGATGCTACGCGGTTAGCAGCAGGATGTGTTGTGGACATTTTGGGGTGAAGTGAAGGCAGCACCCATTGCTAATTGGGCAGTGGCAATATTGAACCACTGTCCAGTTAGCAACCCATGGGTAAGGTCAGGTGTGGCAAAAGCTGGCCTAATTTTACCCAGGGAGTGGCTCAATATCACCACTGCCCTGGTTAGCTTCCGGCTTCTGCAGTGACCCAGATGTAAAATGCTCATGGCCAGATTTGGTCCCAGAATTCAATATCCGAAGTTAGAATTTAGTCGCAATGGTTCTACACCACTCAGGCCACTTACAAAACTACCCCTTATGGGCCCGATTCTGAGAGGCAACTTGCGGGGCTGCATGTCCCGGCAAGACATGTAGCCCTGCAAGCCATCCTGCCCGCATTCCCCCTCTGACTCTCCCCGCAAGGCCAGATCAGCAGTACGGGGAGAGCCGGTGGGGAGGTGGGAGGGGGTGGAGTGGAGGCGGGCCGAGGAGGCAGGATGTACAGGGCTGATTCAGGTCACAGTCCTGTACATCCTGCGGGGTCAGAGGGAATGTGCTACTTATTCCACTTCGAAGGTGGAATAAACAGCTTTAACCAGACAATCAGGACCGGAACCCTGCCCAGAGGCCGGGGCCGAGGGCATATAGGTCCCCACTGCTCAATCCTGGCCCCAGCTGCCCAGCTTTGGGTCAGATAGTGGGGAAACAGTGGATCGGTGCTGCGGGAGTCCAGGGGGCCTGCAGGGAGGATGTCCCCGTGGGTCTGCAGGGCCATGCCACGCCGTCTCAGGGTCCAATCCTGCACCCATGGAAACGTCTGGTTCCTGCAGTGCAGAATTGGGTCCAAATGGGCCTGTCCTGCTCACACATGCCCCTTAGGGTATCGGGCTCTATGTGTGTAAAAGTAGGCAATCTGGGTGGGCAATTTTCAAAAAGCCCACTTTTTTAAACAAAGTGCTGTTTTATCCAAAGAAACGGCTTTGTAAATTTTCTTCAAAAAACTAATGTATTGTAATTTAAAATAACAGCATCACTTTATTTTGCAACCAACCAAGGTGACTCCAATGAAGTCCAAAGCACTCAGCAGTAAGTTTATATGTACATTATTCAATCCATATCCGAAGTAGAAATGAGCCAAACTTGTGATAATAACGGCAGGTCAGATTTTGATTTTGGGCAGACAAAGGGCACTTTTATAACAAGGCATCTCATTTTAGATGCCCAGACTGCACCTATCTTAAGCAGGCATCTACTTTTCTTTATAAAATAGGAGCGAAAAGGTCCAAAATGCATGCTAAAACTAGCTGCAAGCACTAGGGCTGGACCTAGATTTTAAAAGAATGCCCGTAAGTTATAGTATTTTATAATTTACGCATGTAAATTTCTACTCCACCCATAGATGCCTACACCAAAGAATGTGCCTTCATTTTGACCTGTGTACTTACAAAATAGCAACCAGCTAAAGTATGTGCATAAATGCTCACCCATGTGCATGAGCCACTGAAAACGCTACAAATTTCAGAAAGAGAGCATAATGCCGCAGGAAAACCCTATGCATACAAAGTCTTGAGCAACAACTGGGACTCGACTTGGATTTGGATTTAATTACTTGCCTTTCCAAGCTCAAGCTTGATGAGTTCACTTTCAGGTTCAGTAGGTATTTCTGTGTTCCTACTAACCAATTGAAAAATTAACACTACTGGGGAGAGGTTTCACATCTCTAAGGAGTTTTTATTCGGCTCTGTAGGCAGATGATTTTCTTGGGGTACATACAAAAGTACAAGGCTCAGAACAATTGATGAGTGTTTGGTTCAAAAAGAAGAAATGGAATATGCAAACAACTCAAAACTGAACTGGTGCTTCTGAAAAAAATCAAAAGCAGATTTCCAAACTAGATCTGCCAATCAAATAGAAGCCAAGTAGAATTTCTCTGGTCCACTTCAGATTTTACTCAAAGGTGACTTCTACTAAAGGAAATCCATTGAGTCGACTTGTGCTTGTGCATTTTTATTGGTTGGACAGCAAACCTGCTTACACATTTCTATAAGTGACCCAGAGCCGATACTTTTTAAAGGCAAAGTGGAATAGAAAATTATTTAATGAAATCTGTCAATAAAAGACCAACACTGCCCGTCTATGCTTTACCTTCACAGATACGGGCCTTAGAATTCAGATTTCTTGTTGCCAGCGAATGGTCCTTTTACTGAAAGTTAATCTTGGCTTGAAATTTTAGTTACATACTAATATAGGGGAGGTGGCAGGTAAAGACCAAAATGGCCCAGCTTGTCTGCCCAATAGGGAGATTAGGGTTGTAACCAGGGCTTAATTTCTGAGGGAAAGGTCTAGAACGCAGTTCCGGCACTTTTCAAACTCCAGAGCAGCAGAGAGCTCTGCTCCAGCCCCTCCCTTTCAGGCAGCCTACACGGAAGAGGAAGGGATGGGGTGAGTTTGGAGTGGAGCAGAAAACAGCGCCTCTTGTTCTCTAATACAGCAGCTTTGTCCTGTTGCTCCTGACACTGGCCGGCCTGCCCCCCTTCCTCCCGGTTCCACAGTTCCTCTTCCTTTTTGTCTATAAATTACTACGACTATTACTACTACTACTGATCATCAGGGCCGGCCCGTCCATTGAGCGAGAATGTTTTTTGCACAGGGCCCCGCGTTTCAGGGGGCCCCGCGCAAAAAACATTCTTTTCGAAAAGTAAAATTGAAAAAAAAAAAAAAAAACCTGTCTGCTGCCGCGGTCGGGGCCGCCGCGGCAGAATCGAGCGTGCCGCGGGGCCCCCCTGTGCACGGCAGAGCCTGCCCTCCCCTGTAGCAGCTCTCTCTTTGGAGCTGAAGTCAGACGCGCCGGCTTGCAGAGCGCGAGGGAGGAGTTTCTCCCTCGCTGCTCTGTTAAGCCCGCGGGGGCTGATGGGAAGTTCCCATCAGCCCCCGCGGGCTTAACAGAGCAGCGAGGGAGAAACTCTTCTCTCGCGCTCTGCTCTGCAAGCCGGCGCGTCTGACTTCAGCTCCAAAGAGAGAGCTGCTACAGGGGAGGGCAGGCTCTGCCGTGCACAGGGGGACCCCGCGGCACGCTCGATTCTGCCGCGGCGGCCCCGACCGCGGCAGCAGACAGGTTTTCTTTTTATTTAATTTTCCCTGGGCTGGGCTGGGGGGGGAGTTGTTAGGACTGCTAATGGGCTGGGGAGGTGTTGTTAGGACTGCTAATGGGCTGGGCTGGGGGGGTGTTGTTAGGACTGCTAATGGGCTGGGCTGGGCTGGGCTGGGCTGGGGGGGTGTTGTTAGGACTGCTAATGGGCTGGGCTGGGTTGTTAGGACTGCTAATGGGCTGGGCTGGGGGGGGTTGTTAGGACTGCTAATGGGCTGGGGGGGTTGTTAGGACTGCTAATGGAATGGGCTGGGCTGGGGGGGGTTGTTAGGACTGCTGCTGGGCTGGGGGGGGGGTTGTTAGGACTGCTAATGGGCTGGGGGGGGTTGTTCGGTCTGCTGCTGGGCTGGGCTGGGGTGGGGGTTGTTAGGACTGCTAATGGGCTGAGCTGGGGGGGGGTGTTAGGACTGCTAATGGGCTGGGCTGGGGGGGGGGTTGTTAGGACAGATGGGGGGGGGGGTGGGGTGTTAGGACCGCTAATGGGCGGGGGGGGGGGGTTTTTTGAACGCTAATGGGCTGGGGGGGGTTGTTAGGACAGCTAATGGGCTGGGGCTGGGGGTGGGGTAGGACTGCTAATGGGCTGGGGGGGTGTTAGGACTGCTAATGGGCTGGGGGTGGGGTGGGTTAGGACTGCTAATGGGCTGGGGGGTGGGGTTAGGACTTGAGGTGGGCTGATGGGGGGGGGGTTAGGACTGGCAATGGGCTGATGGGGTTAAGACTGGAAGTGGGCTGATGGGGGGGTTAGGACTGGTAATGGGTTATAGGGGGGGCTTAAACTGAAAATGGGGTGATGAGGGGGTTAGGACTGGAAGTGGGTTGATGGGGGGCTAGGACTGGTAATGGGTTGGGTGGCTGCTATGACTGGAAATGGGCTGAGTGGAAGGGGAGGCTTGAACTGCAAATAGCTGATGGGGAGGGAGCTTGGAATGGAAATGGGCTGTGAGGGAAGGGAGCTAGGACTGAAAATGGGCTGATGGAGCAGCTAGGATAGGACTGGAAATGGGCTGTTGGGGGGAGCTAAGATTGGAAATGGGCTGTGGTGGGGGCTTGAATTGAAATGGACTCATGGAGGGGCTAGAACTGAAAGTAGGCTCATTGGGGGGGGGCTTGGACTGGAATTGGACTGAGTGGAGGGGAGCTATGATTTGACATGGGCTGATGATGGGGCTAGGAAATGACTAGAAATGGGCTGATGGGGGGCTAGGATTGGAAATGAGCTGATGAAGGGACTCAGACTGAAAATGGATGGGGGAGCTAGGACTGGAAATGGGTTGATGGTGGGCTAGGACTGGAAATGGGCTGATGCAGGGACTAGAAGGGAATGGATGCTGGGTGAGACTGGAACTAGAAGGGAGCTGATGTTGGGGGAGGATTAGAATGGGATGGGGCTGGGAGAGTAAAATGGAGAGGGGAAAAATATTTTGTGTGGGAGGGATGAAAAATCTACAATTGGCCTGGTATTGGGAGAGTAAGTGGGGATTGAGGATGGAGGGGTAAAATTTGTGTGGATGAAATAGGAATGAGGAAAGAGCAAAAGGAGAAAGATTAGTATGTTAAAGCAGATGTAGAGAGAGAGAATGGAAAAAAAACTAGAAGAGAGAAAAAAGAACAAATGGACAGCAGACGATGGACAGTTAGCAGAAAACATGAAGAAACCAGAAGAAAGTGGCTGGAGCAATTGCAACTGAAAAAAAATGCACAAAAGGTAGAAATATCTCTTTATTTTGAATTTATTAACTGGAATATGAAACCTCTAGGAAATGTGCATCATTAACGTCTGTGCTTTGTTTGGTACAAGAGGAAATTAATTTATAGTTTTATTTCTACAGTTTTGTTGTACTTCCAAGTGTGGCTTTTGGGGTTCCCAGTTTAATTATTGCCTTCCTGTTTCTAAATTGTGATTCCTTGTTTGGTGATGGTCTATGTTCTGCATGTGTAACTGAGCTGATGTATTCTGTTTATGTAATTCCTATTTGACATTGCCACTTATTCTCTTTCCCCAGTATTCTCTGAAATGTATTGGTTTAATATTTGCAATGTTGCCTTTTGATAGGTAGGGTATGGTGCTTTGTGAGTCCTGGTAATGCTGTCAGGATACGGCGGGTTTGCTATGGGTTCTAAATGGGCAGCGTTTGTAGTAGTTCCTAATGTGCCTGGCGGTTGGCACTGGATTATAGTAATGTAGAAATCTTTTAGTCTTTCTTTATCCATACACTCATTAAGAGACATGTTTACTAAAAGTTAGTGTATGGTAACATTATGCAAATATTTATGCAAATAAGGCCCATTATGCAAATGAGGCCCCGCACTGAGTCTCCGCACATGGCCCCGCACCCCCCTTGGGCCGCCCCTGCTGATCATCTGTATAGCACTACAAAGCATACAAGCACATTAAGCTACTTTGTGCTGACTACTTCCCCCTTCCCATGCCTTTTTAGAAAAAAAGTCACTTTTCAGTAGTTTTAAGATGAAGCGTTCAATGTTTGGTTTCCATTCTTTATGCATATCTCACACCTCTTTGGATTACATCAACATTTTTCTCTCTACTGCCTCCTCTGGGAGGGCGACTTTAGGCATCCACCACTCTTTCCTTGAACACATATTTCCTGATGATACTCTTGAGTTTACCTCCTTGCAGCTTCATATCATGTCGCCTAGTTCTAAGGCTTCCTTTCCCTTGGAAAGGGTTCATTTCTTGTGCATTAGTCTCACTCCAAAATATGCCTGAATGTTTCAGCAGACAGACGGGTACTTAAGGTTTGAGTTTCCAGACTCTTCAATTCATGACTTAATTATCTTAACAGAGGGATATATTTGGCTAAACAGAGCTATCCGTTTAGTAAAAGTGAAAAGTTATATCGCACATCCGTCGAAATATTTTTCTTGTGCTTGCTCAAATATAAGGCTTTATCTAAGATTTCTCCATTAGAAATCTGCTTTTACAGTGAGTTGTATGCCAATCATTTTCACACATTGAGGAAAATGTACTAAGGGGAGCTAAACTTTGTAAATGGCACGTCATGTGCTAAAATAGCAAGCAATGCATATTATTTTCCATAATGTTCACTATCTATAAACTATGATATTGCAACCTTGAATATGCCTAATCATTTCTAATTTCAGAAGCTAAGCAGGGTTGGGTTTGGTTAGTACTTGGATGGGAGAATACCCATATTGGAATACCAGATGCTGTATATTTACGATGTGGAAGAAAGGCCTGATAAAAACAGAAAGAACAGACATTGCTGCTGTGCTGTGATTGTGTCTGATCGCTTGTTATCTGTCCTTTAAACTATGTAGTCCCTTTCTGATTTCCTTGGATTGTTTTATATTTTAAACCACTGTGCTGGTCCCAAAGGGCTGTATAGCAAACTCTAATAAACTAAACTAAACTGATAATCTACTTCTGGTCATATCTTGCCAAGAAAACCCATAAGATTATCATAACATGGACAACTATCCACAGGGTCATCTGGAGATAACATTGACTCAATGGCACTTAACAACATCAGCACTATCATTAAAGATGGTAGTTTTATAACAGAACACCTACATGTCTTTATAACATTGGCCCAGGGAAAGTAGGTGCATTTACACCTGTTCCAAGGTAGACATAATTGTCTGAAAATTCTGTGTTTGATCCAGCACTATTGGAACTGCATACAATACTTGCAGTCAGGGGTGGCTCTATCATTAGGCAGGGTGAGGCGTCAGCCTCAGGTAGCAACATTTTGGGGGTGGAAAAAACTGCCCCCAAAACTTCCCGCCATAGCCGCTTCACCTCTACCTGGTTCATAGTTTACCCTCCATTTTCATTTGTGTTCTGCAGCAATGGTGGCAGTGTCAAAAAGATAAACCCTAGGCATGCGAGTCTTTCAGACTCTCACGCGTTTCCAAGGCCATGCTGATACCGACCACCTCTAATGCCTACTTGTTGCGTCAGAGGGAGGTGGGACCATCAGGGCCTTGAAGGAGCACTCAAGTCTGAAAGACCCTGCACTAGGGTTAGGTCCTTGCTGCTGCTACTGACCTTGGAAGAAGCAGCAGCAGCAGCAGTGGTAGCTGGGGAGAGGAGAGGACAGTGGAGACTGTGGACCTGTGCTTGTGTAGCTTATTACTGCCGCTTCTCCCTAGGTCAGCAGTGGCAACAAACACCTAACCCTAAGCGCAGGTTCTTTCAGACTAGAGCGCACTTCTAAGGCCCTTCCAGTACCTCTGTTCTTGATACATACTTTGCATCAGAGGGAGGCAGGACCATTAAGAACTTGAAGGTATACTTGAGTCTGAAAGACCCCACACTTAGAATTTAGGTCCTTGCCGCTGCCACTGACCTTAGGAGAAACAGCGGTTAGCAGCAGTAGCTGAGGAGAGGAGTGGACAATGGACATTGTGGGCCATAGAGGGACAGGGAGATGCTAGACATGGGGAGGTAGGGGGCAGATAGGGGGGTGGCTAGATATGGTAGAGCCAGAGTCATGAGGCGGTCGGCTTGGTTCCTGGGCAAGAAGGCCTTTGACTGGAGAGTGTCGAGCTTTGCCCCGATGAACTCCAGACACTGTGTCAGGAGGAGGTGAGACTTGGGGAACCTGGATGGTATGTGCAGTGGCCTGTTGCACCTCTGAGGCTGTGCCTCCCTTTATGAGCCAGTCGTCCAGGTAGGAAAAGACAAAGACCCCCTGGAGATGGAGGAAGGCGGTCACGACTGCCGGGCAGAGGCCAAGCCGAAAGGGAGAACTCTGTACTGAAAATGTATGCCCCCCACTATGAACTGCAAGTACTGTTTGTGGTTGGGGTGAATGAGGATGTGGGTATAGACATCCTTTAGGTCTAAGGAGCATAGCCAATCTCCCTGCTGGAGGTATGGCAGCAATGTTCCAAGGGAGAGTATCTTGAACTTCTCCCTCACCGGGAATTTCTTGAGGTTGCGCAGGTCGAAGATGGGCCTTAGACCCCCTGTTCTTTTTGGCACAAAGGAGAACCTGGAGTAGAACCCCTTGCCCTTGAGATGGTGGGCACTGATTCCACCGCTTTGTCCTCGAGAAGACCTGCCAACTCCTTCAGTAGAAGGTCCCAGTGGAGGGGAGACCTGAGGGACTCTCCCAGGAAATAAGGGGGAGGTGTCTGAGTCAGGTGGAGGAGGTAACCCTCCCTGACCACCCAAAATGCCCATGCATTGGTGGTGATGACCAACCACCTCTGGGCATAGTGGGCCAGATGTCCTCCTGTGGGCTGCTGATCTCCTTGGGGTAGATAGGCTATGTTTAAAGAGTCAAACTCCCCCCTGGTTAGGCTGGAGCCGGTGCCTGGGGTTTTGGAGCCTTCTGCTTACGAGGGCCATGCCCGTGTCCCTTGGCCTGTTGACCCTGTTGGGGAGCTGGGGAGGCCTGAAAAGGTGAGTAGTTTCTGTTGGCAGCCTCTTTCCTCGGGTAGAAGGACTTTTTACCTGAACCCTTCCATCGGGGAGGGGCAGAGGTCTTTTTTGAGAGTCTGGTCCTCGTCATGAACTCGGTCTCCAGTTCGGTAGCCTTGTCGGTCATGGGTTTGCCAAAGAGGTTCTCTCCTTGGCATGGGACATCGACCAATTTGTCCTGAACCCACTGCTCGAGGTCAGACGACTGTTGCCAAGCCTAGCGTCATGCACCGATGCCCGCCACCGCTACTTGAGCCACTGACTCCAACCTGTCATAGGCCGCTCGAGACATGAATTTGGAGCACTCACGGACAGCTTTGGCCAGGTTCTTGAACCACTGCAAGGGTTCCTCAGAGAGATCAGCTGAGAGCCCGGCGAGATCCTTCGCCAGGTCTCTCAGGTACATGACCATGTACAGCTGGTAAGCCTGGATGCAGCCGATGAGCATTGAGCCCTGGTAGCACTTTCTGCCAAGGGTATCCAGGGTTGTGGGCCTCCCTGCCGGGGAGCACTGAGGAGTGTGTCTTCTGGCTTTTCAGTTGATGTATGGCCGACTCCACCACCATGGAGTTATGTGGCAGCTGTGACTTTTGGAAGCCTGGGCCCGGCAGACTGGATACATCGCGTCAAGCCATTTGCTCACCACCAGTACCAATGCCGGTGACTCCCACATCCAGAGCATCAGCCTTTCCAGGATGGGAGGAATGGGCACCATGAGTGATTCCCGCAGAGAAGTCTCATACTGGAGGATTTCCAACTCATCCTCCCGAGGATCCTCCTCCGACTTGCCGGGACCTTTGACATATCCTTGACAAAATCAAGGAAGCCCATTTTCTCTGGCGGGGACTGCCGACGGGGCTCTCAGACGAGAGTCGGATGGGACGTTGCGGTGGCGATGGGTGTCGGGGGACTCCTCATCCTCCGTCTCCCACTCAGAGTAGTCCATAGAGGACTCATAGGAGGACTGCTCAGTGGGTCTCGGGGCTCCCAATGCTTAGCGATTGGTGCCCGGCATACTTGCCGGGGAGGATCGCAGTCCTGTTGAGCGGGACTCAGATCGTGACCTCGGCCAAGGATCAACTTGAGGCTGAAGGATCTCGAGGATCGGCTCAGCCTCCAGGGACATCTTGAATGTCAAGGGCCCAGTGGTCGAGGCAGATGAACCGGTCATGCTGGACAACAGCACCCGCTGCTGGTCCATGAAGGCAGACAAATTGTGCTCCAGGGCCACCATTCTGGACTCCAGGCCAGAAGGCTTTGCAGCCTTCTGCGCGGGCATCGAGGGACGCAGGTCCGACGCTGGCTCCCCCGAAGGGGAATCCTTGATGAGGATGGTGTCTGGGGACCAAGGCTGGTATGAGGTCGAGTCCTTTTGGGGTCCTTTGCAGGCCGCTTCTTCTCTGAAGCTTCGGACGAGCACCTCGGACTGCGGGACCGGGCTCGGGAGTCACCAGTCCAGTATGAACCATCCAAAGATGCCACCTTCGAGGGTTTCTTCTTCTTCCTGGGTTCCCTTGAGGGAGACCCCCTTTCTGAGGACCCACAACGGGGCTCGGGTTCGGAGGTTTCTGCCCAATGCGTCAAGGCCTCAGACAAGGCCCTGGCCATCGGAGGCACTGGGGACTCGGGGAAAACTTGTCATGCTGCTGCTGGAGGCTCTTGAGGGCCTTGCTAGACATCCTTTTGCAGAGACCGCAGGCTGCCAGGTTGTGATCTGGCCTGAGGCAGCGGAGACAGCAGTCATGTGTGTCAGTTAAGGACATAATTTTAGAGCACCAAAAAAGTACTCCTGCGAGGTTGAAGACTCTCCAGGCTGCCAGTTGGAACAGAAGGTGCGAGGACGCCAAAGAAAAGAGAAGAACAAAAACTACAAAAATAGACCCGAATTGTACGCTGAGGCAATGAAGAGTACCGGTGCGAAACTGGAGGCGAGTAAGAAAACGCGGAGAGAACAATCAACATTTTCCGGGGACAAGCCAGACAGACATCTGAAGGGCTCAGTGGAAAAAAGGAGACTGAGCAAGATGGCACCCTTGGGCGGGAAGGGGACTACGCATGCATGGTGACATCTCCAAAGGCTTTCTTTGAAAGCTGGGGGAATGCTTCCGCGAGGGCTCAGTCCATATATGAGGACTGACTTCCTGCTTGTTCCCGGAGAATGAGATGACACCAGAATCAAACATTTTTTTTCGTATGTTGTGTTCTATGGGGAACTCATTGCTGGGAGAGGGGTTTCTTGGTTACAAAATATATGCTAAAAAGAAAGGAGAACCACAGTGCAGTTTATAACACCAAAATAAAATTAGTTCTAAACAGTGCTGCGGTTCGATCTTTTTCTTTTTGAGCATTGGTGTATATGTACCTCGCATTTCCTTTGGGGTTTTTTTGCAGAGTATATACTTACATTTATTTATTTATTTATTTATTTATTTTTCTTATATACCGCGCTCTTAAATCAGTGCGGTTTACACATGAACAAATATAAACACAATGGTACAAACAGCATTGGTTTTTTACAATGAACAAGGTAAATAAACTTGGTAAAACATGGTAATTATATATAAATAACTATATACATGGCAACTATATACATGGATATTTTGGTTAATTATTAATGCCGTGGATAAGAAGTTAATTAAATTAAAGAGTAAATATGCTAAATATAGTGAGAATAAATATGTCCAATAGTGAGCAGGTAATAATCATCGTAATTATCCATTCTCTACAGGGGTCAAATATGAAAGATCTGCATGAGAGCTGTTTTCAGATGGAGTAGCTTCGGATGGAGTAGCTTCGGGGTAGTATGTTAGGAACAAATAGTGCTTCAGTGCCTTTCTGAACTTAATCAGACTTGAGATAGCTCTGATTTCGGGTGGAAGGGCATTCCAGGCTCTGGGTGAAAACAGAGAGAAAGCTCTAGAGGCTGTTGATTTAGAACATTTTGTGATGACTTTTGGTAGGTCGATGGAGTTTAATGTAACAGATCTCCTGGATCTGTTATTTGGGGTGATATGAATCATATTGCTGAGAGGTGATTGAGATGGGCACTTTGATGCTTTAAAAGTCATGACCAGGGTCTTGTATAGAGTTCTGGCTTGTAGGGGTAGCCAATGTAAGCTCATCAATATTGGGGTTATGTGCTCTGATCGTGGAGCACCTACGAGGATTCTCGCGGCTGCATTCATGGCTAGACGGAGGGGATTTATGGTGGATTGCGGGAGACCGTGTAGAATGATATTGGCGAAATCCAAGTGTGGTAATACCAGGGCTTGGAATATGGTACGGAAGTCGGAGTAGTTAAGTAAAGGTCGGAGATTACGTAATGATCGTATCTTGTGGTAGATTGCACTCGTTGTTTTCTTAATGTGGGCTGCCATATTAAGCTGTTGATCTAATATAATTCCTAAGTATCGAATTGTGGGTTGTGCTTTCAACTCAATATTGTTTACCTGGAGAGAGGTAGGTGGTATGAATGTTGGGTTCCGTGTAATGAATAGAACATCTGTTTTGTTATGGTTTATCCGTAAATTCTGATTGAGGAGCCAGTTGGATACAGCTTCAAAGCAGTGAACTATTGGTGTAAAATCTGGTTGTTTTATGTTGAATGGGGCAAACATCAGGATGTCATCAGCATAGGCAAGACATTGTATGTTGAAGGTGCGTATGAGATCGCAGATTGGCTGCATATAAATATTGAACATTAAGGCGGACAATGAGGAACCCTGCGGGACACCTTGTTTAAGGGGGAATAGATCAGACGTTGATTCTCCTGTTCTGACTTGCAGCTGTCTATCAGATAAGTAGGTACTGAATCGAATGCTGCAGCTATGTCGAGAAAGATAAGAGTGAACCCTTGGTGGATATTATCAATGCCTATGATTAGGCTATTGAACAGTGTTGTGAGAAGGGTGTCGACGCCATGTTCTTCTCTGAAGCCATGTTGTGAGGGGTCCAAAGGGGATTCGGAGTCAACATGATGCTGTATTTGTCGCTGGACTACTTTTTCCATGATTTTTGCCAGTAGAGGGATGCTGGAGATGGGTCTGAAGGATTCAACTTTTGTTGGGTCAAGTTTACTGTTCTTCAGGAGCGGGCGAATGGATGAGTATTTCAGGCTCTGAGGAAAGGATCCTGTTGAGAAGGAGTGATTGACAATCTTGCTAATAGTTGGGCTAAGTTCATGTCGTAGTTCTTTGATCCACCTGGCTGGGCAGGGGTCATTTGGTGCAGTAGTTAAATTAATAGCTGCTATGGTATCTTCGATCTCTTTGTGTGATACCTGGGAAAATTTGTCAAGCGATGCTAATTGGACCACGGTCTGTGGAGTAGAAGGTGATGATGTTGTGGTAATCGTACTAGACTGTATCATTTTTGATTGTAGGTATATGGCATAGTCTTGGGGGTGTGGCATAGGTGTTTGGGTTGTGGTTGGGTCACCTGTTAAGGATTTAACTATATTGAAGAGGTCATGTGGCTTGTTTAAGGACCTCATTAGTGCATCTGAGTGGAATTTTTTTTTTCTCTCAATTGTCATTCTCCGGTGCTGTTACAGTGTCAAGAGCTGATATATTTTATATTAGATTCTCAAGCTATATAATTAAGCTTCTATAATTTTTGTTGCATATAAACAGCATAGCAAAGTTTTCGTTAATTAAAATACATGCCTTAGGATTATGTTGCTTTATCTTTTCTTGGGCAAACACCTCCCCAGAGTTCTGAGTGAGGGGTTTCATTGCTCCCTGACCAGAGCTCTGAAAAGGTCCCTTCATTTTGGGTGATGGTTGGGAGGAGCGCCGGCTCATCTCTTGCTTCAGGCAGCAGACTGCCTTGAGCCAGCCTTGCTTGCAGTCCCATCTGACATCGCTTAGCTGTTTAAGAGAGGGGTTCTGACAATGACTTAGTAAGGTCATTTTCATTAAAAAGATAATAAATCTGTGATTTGGTAAAGAGACTGTGTGCACTACATCAGGGTTAGATCCTTGCCATCAGATAATTAATTTGGCTGTGTCCTCCTATTTATGTCAGATGAAGCTCTCTAGATAATGATATGATGCCAATGGCCTTAAGGAAGGCTAGTATGCGCCTGGTTTTGAAGAAATATATATTCCAGTGCACTGAATTCCTATCATCCTACTCCTAGTCTTATCTTTCTTGCTAAAGTGACTGCATGTAAGGTTTTACATCAGGTCCAGAATTTTGAGGAGAAACACTCTATTCCACTCTACTCCACAGCAACATGGCTTTTAGGTGTTGAGGCTCTGATGACATTTTTCATGGACAGAGTCTTTGGTGACATTGATGATATTGGTAGAGTTTACTTGTTGATTTTCCTAGATATTTCTTTTGCCTTCAGCTCTGTTAATTATGGCATTCTCCTCTATCGGCTATGGTCATTTGTCTTGCCTCTACTGTTCTTGCCTGGTTTCAATCATATTTGGCAGGAAGCGCTCAGGACTGTGATGAGGTCTTTAGAATGCTACCCATCCCTCTCCAAAGGGATTATCAACAGTCCCCTTTAAGTAAGTCTGCAGCCCAAAGTTCAGGGCTGGGAGGGCACGGCTCACAGGGAGAGGTTAAGAACCGAGCAGGCTGCAGGAGGGGAAGAGGCCCGTGGAGTCAGAAGTGCTTCCAAGGCAAGCCATGCAGAGGAGTTCTGAGGCAGGAACTTTAACTGGGGATAGAGGAAGGGCTGGGAGAAACAGCTGTGGAGGTTTAACAAACTGGGACAGAAGTAAGTTGACTTTGTTTTCCCTAAACTGCTGTCTGTTCTGGGTTTTGCTTTGTTGAGGTTTAACAAGCTGGGCAGAATAAACACTGCTTTTATTTTTCCTGAAATGCTGTCTGACCTGTGTTTTAAAGAAAATTCCTTCCCATCACATGCCACACTACCACATATGGAGGCAGTTGGGGATTTTCTCTAACCACATGACTGAGGGCAAATCCATGTTCTTCCAGGGCTGGGCCTCCAGGTAAAAGAGAGCCTTTGGAGGTTCCTCTGCCAATTGAAGGAGTCTGCATGTAAGTGGCTGCAACAGGAGGGAAAGACCAGGCCGGGGATAGCCAAGATTGTGCTATTGGAGCAGTTTTCAGAGCGTTTGACCGCCCCGATGAAACAGTGGATACATCAGCAGCCCAAGCTTGCAGTAGAAACATAGAAACATAGAAGAAACATAGAAAAATGATGACAGAAAAATACCACATGGCCTATCTAGTTCCATATCAACAACTACAACAGTCCCCTTTTTTCCTTTAGAGATCTTCTGTGTTTGTCCCATGCTTTTTTGAATTCAGATACTGTCCTCATCTCTACCACCTCCACTGGGAGACTATTCCATGGATCCACCACTCTTTCCGTAAAGAAATATTTCTGCATATCACTCCTGAATCTATCCCCCTTCACCCTCATCCCATGTCCCCTCGTAGCAGAACTTGCTTTCAATTGAGAGGCTCTCCCCCCGTGCATTTATGCCATGGAGGTATTTAAACATCTCAATCATATCGCCTCTATCCTGCCTTTCCTCTAAGGTGTACATATTAAGATCCTTAAGTCTGTCCTCATATGCTTTATAATGAAGACCACTAACCATTTTAGTAGCCACCCTCTGTACTGACTCCATCCTGTTTATATCCTTTTGAAGGTGCGGTCTCCAGAATTGCACACTATACTCCAAACAAGGTTGCACCAAAGACTTATACAGAGGCACTATCACCTCCTTTTTTTCTGCTAGCCATTCCTCTCCGTATGCACCCAAGCATCCTTCTAGCTTTTGCCGTCACCTTTTCTACCTGTTTAGCTACTTTAAGATCATCAGACACAACCACGTCTAGGTCCCACTCTTCTTTAGTGGACAAAAGTACTTCACCCCTATACTATATTGCTCCCTTGGATTGCTGCAGCCCAAATGCATGACCTTACATTTTTTAACATTAAATACCAGCTGCCAAATTCTAGACTATTCTTCAAGCTTAGCTAGATCCCTCCTCGTGTTATCTACACCTTCCTGGGTGTCTACTCTATTGCAGATTTTGGTATCATCCACAAAGAGGCAAACCTTACCCAACAGCCCTTCCGCTATATCACTATAAAAGAATCGGACCAAGGACAGATCCCTGGGGCACACCACTGGTAATGTCCTTCTCCTCAGAGTGAGCTCCATTTACCTGTACTCTTTGTCGCCTCCCACATAACCAATTTTTAACCCAAGCAGTAACTTTAGAGTCCATCCCTAGTATGCTCAGTTTGTTTATAAGTCGCCTGTGAGGAACGGTGTCAAAGGCTTTACTGAAATCTAAATACACCACATCTAGTGCTCTCCCTCGGTTCCTGGTCACCCAGTCAAAGAAATCAATCAGATTTGTCTGACAAGACCTGCCTTTGGTGAATCCATGCTGCCTTGGGTCCTGTAATCCGCTGGACTCCAGAAACCTCACTATTTTCTCTTTCAGCAGCGTTTCCAATAATTTACTCACCATCGAAGTTAAACTAATCGGCCTGTACTTTTCAACCACATCCTTACTTCCGCTTTTGTGTAAAGGCACCACATAAGCCTCTCTCCAGTCCTTTGGAGAGTTCAGTGGAACTAGCTGAAGGGTATCATGAAACCCAACCAATGACTGAAGCAGACAATGAGAAGAGGAAGAAGTCACCTGTCAGTCTAGGAGGACAGAAGGAGAAGTCAGAACGGATATTGGCTCCCATGTTCCAATCCCCAAAGTCAACCTCCTAAGTGAGGTGGTTTTAGGTGTGAGGCCCAGGGAACCTTTGATCGGGAATGTTCCAAGGGCATGGAGGAACCCATGGATGTCAGCCTAAGCACCCCTCACACCTGTGCTTTTGTGGACATTCCCCACCCAGGGGCACAGAACTTTGTGATTCCAGTGGAGCTCCAGGGAACCTGCCTCCAGGCCTTAATAGACTCCGTAAGCTTGCGGACCCTCATTTTCCAGGAAACCGTAACCTGATTTCAAATTGATTATGCAAAGACCGTAACACTGGCCTATGAACACGAAGGCCAGAGGTAGTATCCAATGGCACAAGTTTCACTCAAGACTCCAGCAGGGTAAACAATGTTCGAAGTCATAGTGCAGCCCTGGCTCCTGTATCCAGTGGTGATCGGCTGAGACTACCAAAACTTCGGAGCGATATGGGCTGACTAACTGATAGCTCCGCTAAATAAGACCAGGAAGATTTCCCAGAGATTTTCCTGCTGGAAGACCCAGATCTAGTATATGTTGAGAATCCCAAGCCTGCTAAGTCCCAGAGTTGGCATCGCCGGGATCAGCTACGCTACCAACAGAATCTGGGGGTGGGTATTTATTTATTTATTTGTTTGTTTAAGTGCCTTATATACCACCTAATCTTGGAGCCAAAGTGATTTACATGGAACAGAAAACATGGGGGTACATAGACTATGGAGGAGGGATCTGTGGAGGGAGAGCCTAGGGAAGAAATGCCTGGGGATAGCAGTAGTGATCCATATACAATTGTCCCCTTCCCAGAGTGGTGGCTGGGGGAAGACCCAGGGAGCTTCAGGGGGGCCCAGCAAGAGGATGTGTCCCTTAAACATACCCGAGAGCGGATTTTGGAGGTGGATGGGGTTCCAGTAGGTAACGGAATGTCCCCTGTAAAAACCTTTTCCTATTTGGTGCTAAAGGGAGATTTATTATATCTAGTGGCGGAGGGTCTCCTAGAGGGGGAAGAGGTAGAACAACTGATAGTTCCTCAGCCCTGCAATTAACGTAAAATGCAGCAGCCCAAGTACTTTTTTTAAAAAGGGCCAGATCAGATGATTACACCATGTTTGCTTGAATTACACTTGCTACCAATTGAATTCAAAATTAGGTATAAGATGGTGATAATGATGTTTAAAGTAATTTGGGGTATATTAGTTGACTATTTACTTTCACTAGTGCAACCTTATAAGTCAACTCATTCGGTATGGTCATGTCAGTTGAATGCATTTACAGTTCTTTCAGCAAAACAAGCATCTAAGCAAGTAATTCAAAATAGAGCATTTTCAGTATTTGCACCATGTACTTGGGATTTGTTTTCAATCAGGCTTATTGAACTGTTGGTTAGACTTGTAGTATGTTATTTATGCAAAGTTTTAGTTTCCTATGTCTCATATCTTATTGCTTTTACTGTCATGTATTATTGTCTGATTGCATGTGAGTTTTTCATATGTAATACTGCAATTATATATATTTCTTTGGAATCCACCTAGAATCTTGAAAAGAGTGACATACAATATTAATAAATAAATAATGTGTTAGAAAGAACAAATGCATATTAGCATATTCTATAAAATATGTACATAAGTGCTATTCCTGCCCAGGTCCACTCATTCTCCACCTTCAGGAATGCCTACATGAATATTGTATAAAAACAGGTGTCATGACTTATCTGTACCTACATCTCACTTGCATATTCATTGGGCAATTTTATAAGAAAAAGCTTGAACAATTTTTTTCTTCTGCAAAGAGAAAATGTTGTATGTAGCTTTCTAAATATTATTCAAAGTCATATTTAATGAGTTTCCACGGCGCAAAATCATGCAAAATAGATCATTAACTATTAGTGTGTAGCAAAACTACATGTAAAATTTCCTTCATTGTGAAGGTACATTTTACAAAGGATGTCTTAGGGGCTTGTTTACAAAGCCGCGGTAGCGATTCGTAATCGTTATCGGAGCCGCGGCCCCAATAACGATCACGAATCGCTACCGCGGCTTTGTAAACAAGCCCCTTAGTGTTATCTGGAACCAGAACGTCCAAAAAAAAGCCAGGCATGTCCAAGTTTGTGTACGATTCCATAAATGTGGACCTGCTCAATATAGACATCTGTGGGGTCATCTACATAGACATCCCCAGAATGGTATTCAATACTGGCGCCATCTAAGAGAAATGCAGCGGTGGTTCAAACAGAATGGAAATGTCCCTATCATTCTACAAAGATCATTACGATTGCGGAGAGTATCGTGGATGATGGAGCGCCATCTTCTCTATACCCTTCAGATATTTTAGAGCCCAAATGAGCACTTTCATGATTTATTTTATTTATTTTATTTTTATTTTTTATATACCGCGCTATTGAAATCAGCGCGGTTTACATTAAAACTGAACAAGCAACAATGCATAAATATCACAATGTGCTTACATAGAACATGGCTTACATGGAACATGTGCTTACATAGAACAATGGCATAATCAAACTGGGATAACAGGGAAAACTATTCACATGGTATATACAAGTATTTACATAGAGTTATCTATTCTCGTAAACCGTGGGTATTTATAGGTCAGGTGGTAGATTTATGATGTGTATATCTAAAGGAGAGGAGCATCTAGCCATTTTCATGTTGAGTGATAGGGCAGTTAGTGTGTGGTGTGAGTGCAAATGACTTATGTTTTTCGGGCATGGTTTCAGGATAGTGAATGATGCCTTTTCGTGCCTGGAGCAGGTCTGAACTTGGACGCAGTCGCGGATGTCCCTGAGAATTCTAAAATCAATCAGGGACGTCTATATCCATTGCTCCACCCCAGACATGCCCCCACCACACCTCCTGTCTACTTGGACTGGTGCCTCTTCAGACACGGTTTGTAAAATAGGACATCTTCATGATTTGGACATCTGCACACTTGCTTTTGGACAAAGATATCATGTACAAGGCTTCTAAAATGACCATCAAAGCCTTTTTGAGGTATAGTGAAAGTCTTTGCAAAAACAAATTTTTGGGTGCTACTAGCTTCATTTAATTATAAATCCTGGTAGGAAAATAATACATGGAATATTGTGAAGAGTGTATGAACAGCAGCACACAAGAGCATATTGCTCATGTCATTAACGAAGCTGTTTTCTATGGCATCACCAAGTGCAAGGAGAGCTGCAATGTCTTAATTATGTGATATTTTCTCCTACCATGAGATTTGTATGAATATGAAAGATATCAGTGAAGAAAGGCACCCTAGTCTTTGAATGATTTTCAACTTCTAGTATATACAGTATTGTATTGACATATATAATCAATTTTGTCCTCCAAATTCTCCTTGACAGTTCATAAAGATGAATGCATACCCATACGCAAAAGAAACTTAAGAAAATTACAGATACTTACCATCGATTGGATTTAACTTTAATCTGTAGGATGTTGCTGACCTATGAGGGGTCCATCGAATACAGAAGGTATCCCATCCAATCTGGTAAGTAGTTAGATCGGTAACATTCAAGTACACTGCAGAAGTTGAGAGAATTAATTGAAAGGGTGGAAAATTGAAACCATCAAATATTTCATGCAAATAGGAAGAGTTATATCATGTGCATTAGTTATACCATGTGCATTTGTTTTCACCAAAGTAAATCAAGAATAAACTCGCAAAACTAAACCAAGTCATCATGTCTCATCTGTGTAGGCACAGATCACATATACACTCTCATACATGCAATATCGCCCACACCATCACAAATCATATCCATGTCAATGAAGTTCTGAAGCATCATAAATTTCATGTGCACCATCCTTAATCTCATCTCATTACTAGTCTCACATGTGCTATTCAAAAATTATATTCCTGACAATATGCCTTATCTATGCCATGACAAATCTCATATCTGCCATTAGCAACTGCATCCAAGGGCTAGCCAAGTGGCTCAGGAACAGTATCAGAATCTAGGAAAGCATGGGGCAAGGAAAGGATTGCAAAGCTAAACAAGAAATGTGGATGGGCTGATTAGATGAGCCATATGGTCTTCATATGTCATCATGACCTATGTTTCTATCTTTTGACACATTCACACTTTGTAAAGAGTGTCCATAAAGCTGAAGGCTTGGATGGAGCTCAAAACAAATTAAAGAACACAGTTCGCATCGCATCATATGATAAAACGTGCCCATTACTTGGCAAGGTCAGAGTACTTAGTCGGTACAGTAATAGACCTGGACTTCAGAGCACTGAAAGCTGTAACATATACTCTGCAACTGCTGCAATTGAGTTTTGCATTGTGCCTGATATCTCTGCCAATATATTTTCATAGCATCCCGTGCAGTTCTACTGTGTGTTTTCTACATTTACTTCTAGCTCTTTTCTTTAATCTGGCACATTAATAAAATAGGGCTTGATTTACAATGGCTTTTCTCCCACCCCAAGACTATAGGAAAATTGCTACATAAATCAGGTGCAATGTTTCAGATATGCATCCATTACTAGCCAGTCTACTGTTAAGGTGTTATGTTCCATGCCCTCCATCTGTAAGTTTTGCTAGAAATGTATTTTTCCACTTTCGTGTATGACTGGGTTGGCTCAGATGCACTCTTTCCAGTCCTTTTCCTTGAGTTGCTTTCATGCAAAACCCTTTTTGGGTGAAAGGGGAGGGCAAGTGCTCATACAAAAATAAATACTGGTGGAACTGAAACTTCTATAAAGAAAAAAAAGCAAGAGTTTTCTAAAAATGATTTAAGTCAATCTTGTTCTCATTAAAATACTGATGGATTTAACCTACATGTTGTGCCTTCGCCGTTCAGGGGTCCGCTCATTCCTGTATCATATTGGGCAAATACTTTCACATCATATGTAGTTCCTGGAGACAGGTTCTGCAATGTATATGAATTCACATCTCCAGCAAACACCTCCATGGGGTAATTGCTACCTTTAGTGAGAGAAAATGAGACAGTTTCATCATTTATTGCAAATTACTCTTCTACCCTTTTATAACAGTTAGAGGACTAAAACATACTCTTTCAACATTGACAGCACAGAAAAAGCTAAAGACTTCAGTTAGCTGTAAATCAAATTGGAACCCTATAAAAGTGACATTGGCCTTTCCTATATGTAATTGGAAATCTAGCATAAACGGTTGAAGGGTGGATTCAAGGAAGACGATCAAAAACATCATATGGTCCTAAAGCAAAGCTGTAGAGCATTTGCTATCAAAATAAAGGAAAAGTATAAGAATTCTGGGGCAGTGAAGTTTAAAACCAGCATGGATCCAAGATGGCAGATTGCAGGCATGGTTGAGCTGTCGGCGTTGTCCTGATGGGAAGAAAACGGAAGGGACAGGGAGCTGGTTGTCCCTCACTGCCTCCTCTGACCTCCACTCCATTGCCTCAGGTCCTCGGACCTCTCGATGCCTTTTTTCTCCGGTCAGCTCAGCAACCAGCTCAAACAGTGGAGTATAGCCCAGCTGTGTCGGTTCCAGAGTCAGGCGGTTTGGAGTTGACTTCGGGCAGTGACTCTGTCTCCCCTGTTTTGTGGCATGCGGTGAAGGAGTCTTGCATACAGGAGTCCCCGGATGAACTGCGGTGTGCTGACGCTGTTGGCATTGTTGCCAGCAGCCAAGGGGCTTTCCTGGGTTCTTCAGTCGAGGGAGCAGTGCTCTCTCCGGATGAGCAGTTTTGTGCAGCTCATCCCATGCAGATGGTTGGAGACCAGGCAGTGGTTGCGACTGTTCTAGAGCGCCAGGCTTCATCGCCGGGAGAATGAGAGGCTTGTTCTGGGATGATGGAGGAGTCTCTTCCTGCCTTCACTTTTCAACGACCTGAGACTTTCACGCTGGAATCAATTTTGAATGCTATAATACAGTTGGGGCCTGCTTTGTTACCGCAGGTGACCTCATCTCAGAAAGTTCAACAGAAAGTTCAACAACATGCAGAGGCTATGGACGAATCTTCTGCAAAGGTACTGTTCAATCTTCAGTATATACGGTTCAAGCTCAAGTTGCTACTTTCTTCAAACTTACGGCTGGTGAATTTTCCTCGAGCTGCACTCGTAACTCTTAGAGACTTGCTTCGCAGTTACTTGACTGATATGTTAGATATTCTTTCTGAAACTCCTCCACCATTAGTGAGGGTTTACTACCTTCCCTCTTCTAAGAAGGAGGTGGTAAAGAGTAATGTTCCTGAGTTGGGTTAAATTGATATTCTTAATATTACTGGAATTCTGGAGAAGTCTTTAAATGATGAAGTTAAACCTGCCACATTCTTGATTATTTTAGCTTTATTATCAGATAAAGATTGGTTAATGAAGATCTTTTTCAAAAAGAGAAATCTTCTTTTTAAGGGTTTATTGGTCAGAAAAGGAAGCGAGAGTTTCTCCTCCTACATCCTGGTGTACAACAGTTGGGAGGTCTCTTTTTCCTGAAGTATCCTTGTAAATGTTTGATTAAATATCAAACATGTTCCTATATATTTTTTGAGCCTTCCCAACTGTTGACTTTCTTGAATTCCCATCATTTGGAAACCTCGGTGGGGCCTCCATCCGATCCACCGTGAATTTTATGTGATACTGGTTGTTCATGCCTGTGCTATTTTTCCTTTGGTTTTGGTATGGGTGATTTCCTGTGCTTGGATTCTTTCTTTTGTGGGCTAGGGTGGGATTGAGTGTATTATATTTTTTTTCCTGTAATTTGTTTTCCTTTTTTCCTTGATTTTGTTTGTTTCTCATATCCCAGTTTCTGTACAAGATTATATGCTTGGTTGTATTGTTAAAATTGCATAAAGATGACTTCCAGTGATGTCATCAGGATGAATGGTGGAGTAAGGCACTTGCTCTGCCGTCAAAGCCTGCAAAGAGGGGAAAGGACCCCCTAAAAGAGGATGTAGAGCGGAGTACGGGAGGAGAGGCAGCAAAGGAGAGTCACTGAGAGTGGACGTGTAGTCTGGGTGGAGGAAAGAAGCGGTTTGAAGCCAGAGCGGGAGACCATGTGGAGGGGCAGAGCAGAGGACAATGGGGCAGGCCGGAGAGAGAATCGAAGGCCAGGAACGAAGATCGGTGATCTGGAGTGAGGAGCGGAGGTCCGAATAAAAGCCTGGAGGTGCGGGGGTAGCCTGAACAAGGCAGGAGGGCTGGTGAGTGTGGAAGCAGACCTACCAGCGCCGGGACTGCTTGAGAGCAAGTGAACGGAGGAGCAGGAGAGCCCGAGAAGCAGCAGATACTGAGCCAGATTGGGAGAAGGAGAGACGATAAGCGGCAGCAAAGTGAAAGCAGAGTGTAAAGCAGAGGAGAAAGAGAGCGCTTCAAAGAAGTGAAAGGAGTGACGGACGGAAACAGAAGGGCCGGCGAGAGAGGACTCAGAGAAGAAAAGGTAGAAGGGCCGGGGTACAGAAGTGGAGGGAAAGGTGAAGAGCTGAAACACCAGAAGAATGCTGCCAGAGGGCAGCTGCAGATAAAATTAACAATCACCGATAGGCATAAGAGAGGAGGAGGTGAAGTTCGACCTGAATAAAGCAGATCACCAGACCCTGTGCAGGATACGGGCATAGTGAGGTGAATTGCATCTGGCAGCCAGTCCCAAGCGGAAAGAGGAAAAGGAAGGCCCCCAAGAGAGACAATTTGGAACTCAGTGAAAGAGGATCTAATTCAAACAACGCCATTAAGTAATCCCCAGCAGACCGGGAAACTCCACCCGGGGAAGGCAAAAGAGAGATCATGGATAAACCTAAGGGCAGTCAAACAGTACGGAAGAAACTGGTGGAATTCAGATCATTATATGCGACACCCAAAGGAGGGAAAGAGGGAGAGAAGGAAGGCAGATCACCTCCTGAAGGCCCCATTGAGTAGGAGAACGAGATGGAGAGAACATGCAGCCCAGGAGGAGCGGCAATGCTAAAACTCTGGTTAACAGAGCTGAAGGAGGAGATTAAGATGGAAATAAATGGGGTGAAAATGAATTGAAAGAGACAATACAAGCTTTGAGACAGGATATTGTAGAGTTGGGCAATCGTGTAGAAGAAGTGGAGAACCAGGTGGAGCAACAAGTGGAAGCGTTAGAGGAGCTACAAAAAGGATGGGAGGAATTGAAGCGCACTCAAGAAGAACAACTGATGAAAGCGGAAGATCTAGAAGACCGCTCTAGAAGATGTAATCTAAGAGTGTGCAGTCTCCCAGAAGAACTTAAATACAAGAACTGCGAAGAAGTGATGGGAAAAATTTTAAGTTCCTTATTACGAATTGCAGCTCCTGAGGAGGGGGAAGAAGTAGAGTCTGTAAAAATTGAGAGAGCACACAGGAGTCTAGGACCTGTCAGAGAAAATAAACCAAGCAATATTGTGGTCTGTCTAAGTTCATTTAAAACCAAAGAGAAACTGTTGAGAGTGGCTAGGACAGCGAGACACTTTGCCTGAGATGAGCACAAATTGGAACTGTTTCAGGACTTATCCATGGGAACGTTACAGCGTAGAAGAAACCTCAAGGAGGTGATGACATACTTGAGAAGAGAGGATTTGCGATGCAAATGGCTGTTTCCATTTGGACTGCTGATAACAGTAAAGGGAAGATCGAGAAGGGTGCAGTCCAGTGAGGAAGCCTGGAAAGCCCTAAAAGAACTGGGATTAACAAACCTTCCAGATGGCAAGAGACGACCGACTGGAGCTCCTGCCTCGGCCACAGCCAGCCTAAAGAGGGACAGTCTAAGGTGGCGTAGAAGGCTGGCAAGACTGAACAGAGAGAGCCAAGGCGGGCATGCAGCAGAGGAAGGAGCTGGCTGAAGTGATGGACATTGAGGTATATGACTAATGAAGCAGGCTATAAACATGGGGGGGGAGGAAGGAGGTGGGTACAGTTAAGGGTAGGGGGTGTGGGGGGGAGTGAGGCCGGAGTGGGATAGAGGTATGGGGAACTATGGGATTTAGGGAGAGGTGGGGCCAAGATAAGGGAGAGGGGGCGAGATCTAGGGTGTAAGAGGGCGGGGGAAGGGGTGGGGATAGAGGACAATTTTATTGGGGGGGGGTGAGAGCCAAAGGGGGGAGGGGGAATGGAGGAGTAGAGACAGGCGGCAGCCTGGTTATCAGTCACCAAGATGTAAGACATATCTCCCTTGAGGAGATGGGGAAGGGGAAGGGAGGCAGGGTGGACGAGGGGGAGGGTGGGCCAGGGGGAGATGAGGGGGGAGGGACTAGGGGGAGGAAAAGGGGAGGGGGAGGAGGAGGGGAGAGGGGGACGGGAAGGGAGGGGTGGGAAAGTGTGGGATAGAGGGGAAGGATGAGGGGGGAGATCAGTATAGGTGAATTGAAAATTGTTACCTTAAATGTGAAAGGTTTAAATTCACCCTTTAAGAGACAGAGGCTGTATAAGGAATTAACTGTGCAGAAAGCCTCACTGGTTCTACTGCAAGAGACACATTTGTTATGGAGACATAAATCTGTAGTGAAGCCTAAGGGCTATACGGACTTATTGTTTGCATCTAATATGAGAGAGCAGAAGAAAGGTGGGGTGGCATTGCTGGTGAGTGGGACACTTAAAGTAGAGCTGCATACAGTAATTCGAGATAGAGGGGGGAGATACTTAATGGCACGAATGAGGATAGGTGATGAATGGTTTTGTGTGATAAATGTGTATGCTCCCACTGGGACACAAAAAGACTTCTGGGAAGATGTGGATAAGAAAGTGAGTCTATTGGGGGAGGGGGCGAGAATTTGTGGAGGGGATTTCAATATGACCTGGGAGGCGGGGAGGGACTCTACAGGGAGGGGAGAGGGGAGGGGGTTGGACAGGAGGCGGTATCATAAATTTGTGAAGGACAATGATTTGATTGATGCATGGCGGTTGCTTAACCCGGGTAGGCGTCAGTATTCATTTTATTCAGCGGTGCACAGAACCTATTCAAGGATCGACACCATCTGGGTAGGGAAGGAGATAGCGGGTAGGATTAAGGGGGGGGAGAAATAGAGCCGATCACGTGGTTGGACCATGCACCGGTGACCGTGTGCCTGAGGTGTAGGGGAGAGAATAGGGGGTACAATATTGGAAATTGAATGAGGTCTTGCTTGGAGATACTAGGGTAGTTCAGGAGCTGGAGAGGTTGATACCAGTATATTTTGCAAATAATGAAAATGGTGAGGTGAAGGCGGGGGTGGTATGGGATGCATTTAAGGCGGTGGTGCGAGGCATTTTGGTCAAATGGGGGGCGAGAATAAAGAGGGAAAGGGAGGGTAAGGTACTGCAACTACAACAGCAGTTGGTTAGGCTGGAAGAGGTGGATGCCCAAGATAAAAGTGGGAAATATAGGGGGGAGGTTTTGGAGACTAGGGCCAAGCTTAATGCGATGGAAGCCGAAGGGATTCAATATAGGCTACAATTACTGAGACAAGAATTCTTCGAAGGGGGAAATAGAGCGGGAAAGTACATGGCGCGGAGATTGAAGCAGAAGCGGAATATGTCATTGATAACGCAGATCAGGGGTAGGGGAGGGGTAGAAAGGGACGAGGAGAAGATTAGAGAAGAATTTGTGAAATACTATCAGAGACTGTATGAGGCAAATCCAGATAGGCCGGAGAGGGAGATGTGGGAGTATTTGGAGGATGCAGGCCTCCCGCATTTGGATGAAGGGGAGAGGGGTGCTTTGGATAGAGCAATACAGGTCGGGGAAGCGGAGCTGGCGATCAAGGGCTTGAAACCTGGAAAGGCCCCAGGGCTGGACGGGTTGACGGCCAGCTTTTATAAAAATTGCATAAAGATAAAATTTTTAAAAAACCCAGCATGTTCTTCTGCATAGCATGGAATATTACTATCTTAATATCTTCTAGTCTGACTCTACATACAAATTTAGCTGCTGGATACAAAGCAGTGATAACATATTATGGTATAGTAATATGCTATGCATGAAACCGTAGGTAATTTTACATTTTCAGCAAAGCCTGACTTTTTTTTATCCCCTCCCCTCTATTAAACAGTACCACCACCACCTAGCATATGCCACAACAGCATATGAAAAATAAACTGGATGGCTGTAAAGAAGCATTTTATCAACCAATAAAACAAATATATTAACTATAGAAGATCTGTATTGTGTTCTGCAGATGGCCCGGCACTTACTGGCATCAATTCTGCTTTCTTCCTAAAACCTGGCTCCCAAGAAGTTATATTCTCTTACCAGTAGGCTGATACACAAGTTTATACCCAAGAACAGGAGACGCTGCGGGATCCCAGGAGACCTTGAATCGAGTATACCATTCATCTGAAACACGCAGGTTCTGAGGAGCAAGTAACCCAACTAAAAATAAGGAACAATAATCATTATTATTATTATGTTACTTTTCTTGCTATCAACACAACAGGTTGATCCATATGATTTCAGTTTTCTAGGATGAAGTTTAAGGTGATGAAATTAAAATTAGCAGCTAAAACAGTGGCCAAGCATTGAGTTCTTATTTTTGTATCCCTTTGACATTTTCTGCCAACCTCCATCGAACAAGCCCACTAAGCAGCTTTGAGCTATGTGGGAGTTCTCTGCCTGCGTTCCTGCCAGTTAAGGATGGTTCGGACCTGTCTCTCCCTTGGGATCTGCCTGCCCCTTGTGATGCAATAATGTTGCACCATTTCCACAAGTTATTTTATCCCAAGCATGTTGCATAATAATGAGAAGCAAAGTATGTAAATATATGCAAACCACCTCTATTATGCAAACCAAATAACACAACCTGCATTAAACAGTGCAAGCTGATTTATTCCTGGTAAAATAACCCTAGCTCAAAACTAACATTATTTTTCTACCTGGGAGCTTGGGCCGCTAACATACTGCCTGATGCTCCTGGACATATTCTTTAAAGGGCCAGCACCTGAAGAAAAGCAGCACTGTTCAGGGGTCCCCCTCCCCCTGGCACAGTAAAGATTCAGCACCCCACCACTCAAGGAGACCCACCACCAGTGCAGATAGACTTCTGCCCCTCCCCAAGGTCCTCCACACTCTAGACACTCAATCACAACCACCCCCCCCCCCCCGGCCCAAAGACCTCTAACCCTTCCCTGTTCACCCTGGGCCTATTCTAACCATCCTTGGTGGTCTAAGGGCTTTCAAGCAGGAGCAAGTCCCAGTCACTCCTACCTATCGCACTGCCAGATTCAAACTGGTACCTGACCTCTAGCTGTAGTCTCTTGGTTCATATATGGGCTTGGCAGTTTGATCCCTAGTGATAGTACTGCAAGATACAGCTAGGAGTTGTGCAGACACCATTTTGAGCCCAGTGCCATGACAGGCAAGAGTGACTGGGGATTGCCTCTGCCTGGAACCCCCTAGACCACTACAGATGATTACAGTAGGCCCAGGGTAGGCAAGGGGGATAGGAGGTTTTTGGGTGGGGTGGGAATTCATGACTGGGGGTCCATGGGGTGGGTTTTTTTGACAGGCGGGGTACCTTGGAATGTGAGTTCAGGGGTGATGGGTCTTTTCTCCTTGCACAAATATGACCCAGAGCAGTTCATTTGCAGAGGACCAGCCTATTATTATTAAAACGGTACACCACTCTGGTCGGGTAGCATACGATTAAAATATGTAACACAGGAAAAGAACGCCAATTTTAGATGGAAAAAATGATCGGCATAGAAGACAGTAGAAGTAACTTCCCACTCTAGGCCAGGCACTCCCCGAAGGCTGCCTGAAAATAATGTTTTTTTAAAGAGGACTCAGCATGTATGTTGGGGAGGAACAGAGAGTCACAAAGAGATGAGGCCAAATAATAGAAAGCCGTATGGATGCTTCCATACGAGCAACAGAGATGGAAGGAGTAATGAGACGGTTTGCGTTCTGAAATTGAAGCATTTGTGATGGGCAGTATGGGGTCAGCAATATGGAGAGATAGAGAGGAAACTTGTGTAAAAGAGCTTATGAGCTAATATGAGGACTTTAAAATGAAATCCAAAGGGAAGTCAATGGTAATGAGTAAACAATGAGGAAACATAGTCACACTGTGAAGCATTTGCCAGTACACGGATTGCTGTATTCTGTACAGGTTGTAGTATTTTTAGGTTTGTGGACCAAATACTACAGCAGATGGTGTTACAATAATCAATGCGAGATATGATGAAGGCATGAATGAGAGACTGCAAAGCATCAGTAGTAAACAGAGATTGGACAAAGTTAATTTTGCCTAATGTTTAGAACAGCAGATTGAGAATCAGAGAAGCCAGTGTTCAAATCCTGCTAATGCTCCTTGTGATCTTATGCAAGTTACTTAATATGCCGTTGCCTCAGGTACAAACGTAGGGGCATCTTTACTAAACAGCACTAAGAAATGGCAACTTGGCATGCGTTTAGTGACAAACATTTGCACAAGAGGTATAGCCAAACCATGTTAACTCTTGGGGGCATTCCTGGCAAATCCCCTTGGAGTTAGTGCGGTAGGAAATATCTCACCAGGCACTTAGCACCACTCATTGAAGTGGTGGTAAGTTCGCTAATGCTAAATGCAATATTGACAATTAGCATAAGCTAATGATGCCCACACTAATCACAATGTATAGGCAACGTCCACTCTTTGCCCCTAACCTGCCCAATTCCCACCCAATCATGTACCAATTATTTAGCATGGGATTTTTACTGAACTGGCATTTTTAGTGCACAGTAAATTACCACAATCCCAGGCTAACCGTTTGCCATGCAATAAACCATACATGAACCATTAGCGCGCTTGGGTAAACCCCTCAGGGAGACAGGAATACTATAGGCCTGTAACTCACTTCGCGCTACAACTGAAAAGGTATGAGCAAAATCTTAAAGATATTTTACAGTAACAATAGTTAATATTAATAGGATTAGGCTGTATTAAAAGCCGTGTATAACAACAAATGTTCAATAATCATTTTTACAATCAAATTACCTGTTCTTCCGTTTCCTGTCAGTTGTCCACCATCGCCATCTGCATATACAGCCACAACAGTAATTTTGTAGGGTGTGTCAGACTGAAGTGGCTGTAGCACCACATTGTTTCTTCTTCCTGGTACTGATGTCTACAAAGTGAAATGGAGAAGACTATTTATCCTGGGAAATACACAGTAAAGTTTACCTACCAACAAAAATCCCATCCTGAAATAAAAACAGCCTCCACCCTGCCCTAACCCAGCCCACAATAATATAGATTGTATCTCATCTTCCAGCAATTTAAATTGTCTGATATTATTTGTATAATTTTCCAAAATATATGGATACGGGAACTATGCTTTGATGCCATCAGCCAGCACATAACTCTATTTGAATATCGGCCCATATCTTCTGATAAATGTTAAATAGGATTAGGCCTGAATAATGCTTATCGGCTTTAACCTATGGGGGTTAACCAATAAGAAATCTGATTAAATGGAGGCTACATATACATACAAGGATCTACAAAAATAATTTTACAATCTGTCTCCTCAGTAACTAATATGATAATGTCATTAAACTGTAAGTAAATTAAGAGTCCATTTTTGTGCTGTTCTGCATAAGGAGAGTCATTTTCAAAGCCATTTCTGTAGGTAAAGCTATGGCCTTTCAGAAAATTGCGGGTAGAAATATTTACGTAGTGTGATGCCATCTGTCTTTTTACCAACTGCAGAGGGAGGTTTTCCTGAGGTGTAGCTGAGGCAGGGTTTCAAACTATGCACCTACTTTAGAATTTTCACAACTATGCATGTATTTGTACTCAGGAAATATATTCAAACAAATGAGCAGGTGTAAATGTGTGCCGCTACTTAACCTGAGATACTTCTCAAAGTGAAAGTCAGGCCTGTGCATTTGTAAAAACTGATGAAAATCACAATTTTCAGTTTGTCCTGGTGTCAATTAACCGAGGATGCATGCTTGGAAAATTTTCACGAATCACCATTCATGTACTTCATTTTTGTCATGCACACATACAAGCCCAGATGCGCTGAAGACAATCTGGGGTGGGGAGGAGGTCGAGGAACCAATCCTGCTGCAATGCTTGACAGGCAGCCAGAGAAACCTATCCCATTCTGACTTCAGCAAATCCCATGGCTGATGACATCATAGCAAGGCTACAACAAACACAATGAATACAAGGACAGAAAAGCATGTTGGCTTTGATTTTCAGAGGGTTAGGAAGGTACAGGTTTTAGGATTCTAAGAGAGAGACTGAAGTTTGATCTGGCAGGGGTAGAACTGCAAAGAAAAAAAAATATACCAACTTCTACTAACAGTACCAGCTCTACTGCCATAGGGCTGTGTATGGGGCAAAGGAGGACTTCAAAGCTGAGAAAACACAAATAACTTCAAGCCTGACTTGTACCTGTGGTCTGTTTGCCTTGCCATATTAAAGTACAGAAAGATGAGATTTGAGCCCTATTTTTTGTGGAAAGCATTTTTGCCTTCCTTTTGCTAGGCAGAGTCAGCCATAACAGGGGCTTCAAAGGGCAGTACTTTGAACTTTGAGACTATGCTGACTGAGCGCAGAAGCTACTGTATCAAAATGTATTCCACAGCAGAAGCATAAGATACAGTACAACAATATTTCCTCCAATAATCATTTTTGTGTATTGTCTGAGACAGCAGCTATAAGGTTAACGGCACAGGGCTCCTTACTGCACAATATCTGTTCCATCTCATTGTTCAGAGAACAGTAAACTTTGAAGCTAAAAGATAAAAATTTAAAAATAAAGTTGTGGTACAGGAGCAGTCTCTGGGAATCCATCCATCCTTATTATAGCTATAAGTGCAGCATAGCTGAGACACATCATAATGCTTGAAAAAGGAACATCTGGAAAATTAAATTGTCATAGAAAGAAAGAAGGGAGGAAAGGTGAAAGCAATACTAGCACGAGTGTGTAGAAAGAGACAGAGTGTTCCCAGGATATAGTAATGAGCTCCTCTGGTCTGCCACCCAATCTAAAGAGAGATGTATTTACAAGGAGAGTACAAAGAAAGCAGTTGCTGGTACAAATGTGGAAGAGCAGATATCCGTGTCTGGTGTCATCTCCACAGAGAGGCAAAGGGGGATTGACATTGTGCAGGGTAGAGAGACGCAAGGGAAGCAGCAGGTGAAGGCAAATAACTCGAGCAGCAGGAGCACTGTATTCCCTGCTGAAAAGTATGTGGAGATCGTCTTAGCTGATGCAGAATCTGAGGGATCCATAAGGGTGGCATTTACATCTGGATCATCAGAAGATGAAAATCTACTGGCTGAAGAGGCTGTTGAAGTGGTTGTCGTTAGCGTATCAACTGGTGAGGAGGTAGAAAATGATCCTGGCAGTGACTAGGCCAAGAGCACCGCACAGGTAGAGGGGGCAATAGAGGGTGGGAAGGATGTCACTGGACTTTCATCCTCTTCTCCACCCCTAGTCACAGGTCCAGCAGTGGCAGCAGCAAGAGCAGTAACCCCTCCCATCAAGGAAGTACAGGAGAAGTCTTGTAACCCTTCACATATGTGCAAGTATTTTAAAGTGCTTGACAATCTACTGTAGACGGATGAGCCCAATTCCGTTTTGCATGTCCTGCCCCACGTACGGCCGGTCAGAATTGGAGCCTGCAGCAGGGGCTAGATGTGCAGGCTGGGCCCCAGTTCTGATTGGCCACATGCCCAGTCACATACCCGGTTAATTCAGCCAGACTCCTGAATGGAACTGCAGTGCCATGGCATGCTGTCGCCAAGGTACCACGCCTCCATTCAGGAGCCGATATCCCCAGTCACAGGAATTAAACTTCTTTCCCCACAGCCCGACCCCCGATCAGGCCTTCTTTGGCCAGGTCGGGCCACAGGGCACCCACTATGCCCCCTCACCTCTTTGATTTCACCTTGCTCCACGGTCCCCCGATGTCAAGGGGGACTTATTCCACCTCCGAGGTGGAATAAATTCCCTGTCTAGCTGGCCGACTCTGGACTTACAGGGCCGACCTCAGAATCGGCCTTGTACATCTGGGGTCGTGTTCCCACCCCCTGGCCCCCTCAATCCTCCACCAGCCCACCTCCTCCCACCCACGAATAGAGCTCACCGCACAAGTTGGTTATACATGCAGGGAGCTCTGTGGCCACCAGTACGATCCAGACATTTAGCGGGTCTGGACGTCCAGATCGGACATCCAGACCCGCTAAATGGGGATCAGAATGACCCCCAATGCAATTACTGTAGGCAGCACCTTAACAGAGGGAAGGGTCATCTTAAAAACAGTGGCATGCTATATCATGTGCTAAAACAGCACCTCTTGCAGCTTAGTACAAAGGAGGGGGCTGATCCTAACCCGGGGACTCCATTGAGGAGTAGAAGTAGCAGTGATGGGCAAAGGACAGGAGAAACAAAATCCCTTTCCGATCAAAGCCGCTATTCTCTTCTGCCAGTCAGGTGGCATGGTAGCAGAACCAATGCGTATTGAGGCAAGCCACCATGGAAGACATGGGATGGTGTTCGATAGCATTGTCATGGTGCATCGGGGAAATAATAGCCCTGGAAGGTGATCCCTGAAACATAGTTGAAAAGGTGGAGTTTAAGAGACTCCAGCATCTCTTAGCTCTCGCTTACAGAGTGCACAACCTGTATAATCAGTTGTGTCACCCATTACAGGTAGAGCTGGCAAAAGCAGAGGCCAGTAGTAGCATGCATTTCACCACTGACATCTGGACTAGTTAGAATACTACATATGCCAATGGGCTGTGCTAAAAAGCCAGTTAATGGATGATGACCATACATGGATCTGTATCTCAGAAGAAAAAAGGGCAATGCTGCAGGACTGGCACACAGGGCGCAAATAGAGCACCATGCATCCAAGTTTCTTTGTAACAGATGGTGTGAGGAACGTGGTCAAAGCAGTGAAGGAGGGGGCTTTCATGGATTTAATTAATTAATTAATTAACAGATTATTTATTTATATATACCGCTCCTTCCATTGATCAGGTGCGGTTTCCATATAACAACAATAAACAGTGTGGTCTGTTTTTACATATAACATTTGTAGCTAGGTAAATACAGTTAACAATTAACAATTAACAATTAGTAAACTATGTACAGTTGAACATAATTAAATTATATACATTGTTCTGTTTTTCATTTACTTATTCGCTTTGTTTTAGGGTGTAGCACTTCATTCTTTTGTTGAGTTGTGTATTACTCGGGGTAGGATTATCCTTTATCCAGTTGGGGGGTGTGGGATGGGCTGGTCAAAGATCCATAATGCTTTGTAAATAAGTGTGTTTTGAGTTTTTTTCTGAACTCCATTATGTCGGGTAATTGTCTTAATTCTATTGGGATAGTGTTCCACAAGATAGGGGCTGCATGGGAGAAGGCTTTCTTGTTAGTGGATTTATTGGCCCTAATGAATTCTTTTGGTGTGGTTAGTTTATTTAACTGGTCTCTCCTTTGTAGATTATGGGTAGGTTCTATTTTGATAAGGTTATTTATGGGCAGGGGTGCTGTTTTTGTTATGGCTTTGTAGGTGGTTAATATAGTTTTGTATTCTATGCGGCTTTGAATCGGGAGCCAGTGGATCAGATGCTTTGCACACTTGCTGCACCTGGTTATGGAAGACTCCCTAGGCATGGACAACAAGGCAAGCAGCAGCCCTGTCCTGAGAAAACTGATCAAGAAGTGCCAAAAAAATAACTGGGTATTTTCACTGAAGGGTGGACTGAGCCACATGAGAAGCAGGAAGCAACAGGGGCACCTGCACACCAATTCAATCAGGATGTTAGCACCAGGTAGAATTCTATGTATGACAGGCTGAAAAGGTTAGTGGAGCAATAGGCGGCCCTGCATCAGATGTCTTCAGAGACTGAGATCACCATTGACAAGTCCCTGGATCATCAGAACTGGGAAAATATCACACAGATGATGGAATGCCTAAATCCTCAAGATGCCATGAAGGAACTGAGTTCCACTAGGGCCACCCTGAGCCTTCTCATCTGTGTAGTAAATATTTTACATGTCAAATTAGAGAGCTTTTGCATCAACAAGAATTCACAGCAGATGTTTTGGCGATGGTGGACTTCAATAGTCAAGTATGAAAAAGAATAGAGAATGCTTATATGCTAGCTGGTCTCACTGACCGGCTGATGAAAGGAATTTTCATTTTGCATTGCAGTTCACTGACTTACTGGGAGGAAAAGCTGGAGGAAAGGGAGCACCAGAGAGAGAGGGATAGTGATGATGCAGCAGGGGAACTACCAGGCATCCAGGAAATCAGTATACGTATCATACTGTCATGTACCACTTTCCTCCTTGGTTTTACAAGCCCACGGACCTTGAAGCCTAGCCAGGGACAATCTTTGGTGACTGAAGCCCTACCTGCAATATTAAGCTACAGAGAAGATCTGTCTGCTACAAGTCATGCTTCTGCACGGATTTCAGTGACATGCTACCTTGCAGATCCCTTCGAACCAACAGCAGGGAGGTTTACAATAAAATCACTGACCAGAAAAGGAAAAGAACTACAAATCAAAAATGAAAGGAATAGAAAAAGAAAGAGCAAAGTTGCTTGAATAGCAAGTAAGCATCGTGAGACATACATAGAAGTCATAGATTACAAGTTGTAGGTGTAGGATGTAGGTTGCAAGTTGAAGAAGAAGGTTGTGTACCTGGTAGTCTCCAGCCTAGTATGGGAGGCCAGAGGGTTATCTAGCTGATTGTGTATAGTGCACAGAGCTATGGCTGTGGCATGGAAGGCAATCAAAGAAGATAGGTAGGTGGGGGGGGGGAGGGGGCGGAGCCTGACTTTGGACACGATGGACGTGTAAGAGCTGTGCTCCGGAGGGCAATGGTCAAGAATCCTGACTTCTGCAGTCTTTAACTAAATAGTTTGATATTACTTTGATATTATTCGATCCTGGACATCTTTGGCCCCAAACAGAAGTGGCTGGATTATCAAATATCTCAAAACGCCAGCGCAAAGAGAACCAAAATGGAAACTCTCTCACCTCACAAGATGGTGGTCATCTGAGATTGTCCTGAGGCCTTGCAGGAACTTTTGGATGAAATTCGTGCTGTTAAAATTTGGTCAAATCCAATGGTGACTCGCTGTGCACAATGCAGGAAGATATCAGCGCTTTGAAAATCACGGCATGCTTGGAGAAGGTGGAGAACGTGGTGGCAATGCATGGGGAGCGGCTCAGGGTCATTGAGAGGCAGACAAAGTTGATACGCTCACTGCAAAGAGTTGGAAGACGGTAACAACCGCGCCCGAAGGAACAACGTAAGAATACTGGAGTTCCCAAGGGAGCTGAGGGTCCTGACATGGTGGCCTTTTTGCAGTCAATGATTCTGGGTGTGTTGAAATTGAAATTCACCATGCCGTTTGAAATCGAGCACAAAAGAGATTTTTGGCACTGCGTCCACGCTTGTTGCAGCTACAGACCCGATTTGAACTGCTCTACCCTGACCTCATGAGAGTCACGCTGCATATCCATACTAAGACTTTTGATGAGCCAGGGGAATTACATGCGTTTCTGGAGGACAAGGAGTCAGGGTTGATGCGGTGAAATTTGCCTTGCACTTTGTGGCCTGCTAAAGTTCTTCGGTGCTATCTATCATGGGCGTTTGACTGGTCTGAGATCATGTAATTGTGGCTTATTCATGTAGAGGTGACATTCAATCATGCAGAATTGTCATACAGTGGGACATTCATTTTGTCTCTCTTGGAGAAACTCCAGGGTGTTACCCTGGTCAAAATGTCTCTCTTTACATATTGATCTAAGGCAGACCATCTAGAGAGTTTTAACAAATTACCCCTAAAACTCAGTACTTTGTCTTGGGCCTTTTCGTACTTGGCATATAAAGACAATTGATTCCACCATACCATCCAATTCAACTTCGACAGAGTCTTCCAATTAGCTAGTATTAATTTTAATGCCACCATTATCATAAAGTTTAATAAAAAGAAATTTTCTTTAGCCAAGGACGGGATCTCTGCCAAGGCTCTTACCGCTATTATACGCCATGAAAGAGTGGCAGAAAACTTTAAACATGTTGAATTTTGGCCCAGACTGATCTCCAAAAAACTTGAATGTAAGGGCACTCCATCAGCATGTGTTTTAGCGTACCCGCCTCCTGATTACATGACCAACACTGATTGGAGCCTTCCTTATTCCATTTTTTCCAATTTGACCAGAGTGATAAATGCCCGATGAGCAAGGAAGTACATAGATTGAGTAAGAGCTGCGGAACAAGAAGCTCGAATAGTATTACCCCAAAAACCCCTCCAAACCTTCTGTTTAAAGTTTGCTCCCGTTTCTTCTTCCCATACTTTTAACAATCCTTTATTTTGAGGCGAGAAATGCTCCTTGAAGATTTTATAAAAACTTGATATTACCCCCTCTTTGGTGCTAATTTCCTCTGTCATTCTATACAGCTCCCATTCTTGGGAAAAATCTCCCGGACTCAACTTTAGGCTGCCTACACAGTGCCACAATTGTAGCCATTGATAGTAACATGAGGATGGGAGGCCATGAGGATGGGAGGCCATACTCCTGTTGCAGCATCCCAAAGGTTTTCCAATTAGGCCCATCTATTAATTGCCCCACCGTCCATATGCCACTATTTTGCCATATCGGCCATGCGCAGGAGGTTTTATTGATTTTGAAAGCAGGATTAAGCCATGTAGGTGCTAGTCGTGAAGGGGGATTACCCTTTTCAATGATTGAACGAAGCACTTGAAACGCCCTTTGCATGGACATAACTATACGTCCCACTCTGGAGTTGTCCAGATGTTTCATCCCCATAAGCAATTCAATAGGATACGGAGATGCCAAACTCTTCTCCACTTTCAGCCATGCAGGCTCTTGTACCAGGGTATCAACCGTGGCCCACATCATTCCTTGCTTTAGGAGGAAAGCCAGATAATACCAATAAAAGTCCATAAAATGGGCACCGCCTTCATATTTGCTAGCCTTCAACTTCTTTAGCGCTATTTTAGGTGTTTTCCCTTCCCACAGGAAACTACTGACTATATGCTCCAAGGTTCTATATACTGCTTGAGGGAACAAGACGGGAAGCATTCCCAGTATGTAATTTATCTTTGGCACCAGCATCATCTTAATAGCTTCCAGCCGATCCCACCAGGTGAGGTGCAGCAGGGACCATTTCAATGTGAAAGAACGTGTCATGTCATGAAGCTTTGCTATGTTTAATTTTACTGTTTCATTCAATGTCGCACGGTACTGAACCCCCAGGTACTTTATGGATAAACTCTCACATTGAAAGGGATATCTCTCCACTAAGGATGCATTCGCTTGGCTATTCATAGGGAAGGCTACTGACTTAGACCAATTGACTTTGTATCCTGAGAGAGATGAATAACATGAAATCAGCTGTAATAATGGAGAGACTGATGTAGGACTGAGGAATAGTAATAAGTCATCCGCATATGCTGAAAGTTTGATTTGAAGATCTGCTAATTTAATTCCTTGTATTTCTTCCGACTGCCGAATAAGCAGTATCAGCGGCTCCAGTGCCAGATTGAATAGCAGCAGGGACATGGGACACTCCTCCCTAGTTCCCCTGCGTAAAGGGAAAGATTGTGAGAGCATCCCATTGGCCAGGATCCTAGCATTAGGGTTGGCATATAACATCTGTATCATCTTCATGAATTCTCTCGGAAAGCCAAACCATCCAAGGACCTGAAAGAGGAAAGGCCACTCTAACCTATCAAAAGCCTTTTCCACATCAAGTGATAGGCCAATAATAGGAGCGTCCAGATGCTCCGCCACCTCTAGCAGGTTGCACAACAATCGCCCGTTGTCTGCTGTAGACATCCCAGCAACAAAACCACACTGATCAGGATGTATTAACAAATGCAACACTTTGTTCAGTCGTCGGGCCAGGGTGGTAGAATACAGCTTGTAATCAGCGTTTAAAAGAGAGATTGGTCTATAGTTGCTAACCAGCTTCAGATTTTTTCCTGGCTTCTCTAAGATTACAATTGTTGCGCTGGCAAAAGCACCAGTATTACCCACCTGCTCCTTTATCTTTATCTTTATTTACATTTGATATACCGCTAGGGCAAAAGCATTTAGCGGTGTACAATAAAAATTTGATTAGACACTGCACACCAGGAAATAGAACGCCAAAGTTCAGATAGGAAAGGAGGTAGAGAAAGGGCAAACAAGTCATACAGTGATACCAACTCATAATAAACCATAAAGACAGAGAGGGTGACAGACAAAGACAATCTATAACACATCAGACAGAGACATAGGACAGACAGGAGGGGTCTTCAGGAAGGAGGTCAAAGGCTTTCTGGAATAGATATGTCTTAAGCAGAGACTTGAACTGGGAGTATGATGGCTCTAACCGAAGATCAGTGGGTAGTGCATTCCATAGCATAGGTCCGAGAAAGAACCAGGCAGAGTGTCGTGTCTGTTCCAAGCGGGCTCGGGAGGGCGAGGGAAGAGACAGACGATTGGTGTTGAAAGAACGAAGTTGTCGATGGGGAGAATGTAGAGAGATGCAATCAGCCAAATAGAGAGGAGAATTGGTGTAAACGGCACGATGGAGTAGAATCAGAAATTTGTAACGAAAGCGATAATGGAGGGGAAGCCAATGTAAACGGATAAGGATAGGCGTAATGTGATCGAATTTACTGGAAAAGGTGATGAGGCGAGCTGCAGTATTCTGTATTCGCTGCAGCCTTTGAAGGCTGTATTTAGGAAGGTTGGCTAAATAAACGTTGCAGTAATCCAATCTGCTAGTAACGAGAGCAATGACAAGAGTGATAAGGGAACCGGTGGGCAATATGGATCGGACGGCCCTAATGCGCTGTAAGGCAGTGAAAGAACAACGGGAAACCATGGAGATGTGTTCCTGGAAGGACAGAGAAGGATCCAGAAGAACGCCCAGGTAGCGAAAGGAGGATGTGAGAGGAATGCTGGTTGAGCCAATGGAGGGAGCCAGAGTGGGACATGGGCCACCTAAGGAAACCCACATTGCAGAGGACTTTGTTGGATTGAGATGAAGAAAATTTTCTGACAGCCAAGAAGCGATATGTGAAAGGCAAAGGTTCAACTGAGTGACATCAGGGCATAACGGTGAGGTATGAAACAAGAGAACAATATCGTCTGCATAAATGTAAGATGAGACCGAGTATTGTTGAATTATCAAGGGCAGTGGGGCGAGAAAGATGTTGAACAGTATGGGGGAAAGCACAGAGCCCTGTGGAACACCACAAGTGAGGGGCAGGACGGGGGAGGCCTGGCCATTGACATGTACAGAGAAGGAACGGGAGGAAAGGAAAGAGCGAAACCAGTGCCACACGGTGCCACGGAGACCAATGTCAGAGAGTCGGGACAGAAGTGTATGATGGTCAATGAGATCAAATGCCGCAGACAGATCCAGTGATACAAGGAGAGTAATATTACCACGGTCGTGCGCGACATGCAGTTCATTCAATAGAGCAAGGAGGATGGTTTCGGTGCTGTGACCTTGACGGAACCCAGCCTGACGTGGATGGAGGGAATTGGTAGATTCAACGTGGGAACTCAATTGGTCAAAAGCGCAGCATTCTAGGAGTTTAGCGAGAAATGGGAGGTTGGATACGGGGCGCCAATGTGAAAGGACAGATGGATCAAGGGAAGGCTGTTTCAGTATGGGGTGAAGAATAGCAGACTTCCAAGGTGTCAGAAATTGGCCAGAAGAAAAACTGGAATTAATGATAGTGGTAATGACCGGGACTAATTGGAGAGAGGGTTCAGAGAGCCACCGGGAGGGGATGGGATCGAGGATACAGGTGGTTTTCCTAGATTTGGACAAGAACAACAGTACCTCCGCAGAAAGGACAGGGCGAAAAAATGACCAAGTATGAGTGATGACAGGATTACTAGTGACAGAAGTAGGTGAAGAGTGAGCAGGGGAAGAAACCAGGGGGAGAGGGGTTGAATTATAGGAAGGAGGGGATGGGGAGAGAGGGGGAGGGGGTGGAGAGGAGAAAGAGAAGATCGTAAGGTCAACACCTTATGGGAGAAAAAAGCGGCGAGGGACTGAGGGTCCGGGGTAGAAGTGGCAGGTGAGTTCTTAACATTGGTGGACGACAGCTTCTGCAGGATAGTAAACAGCTGCCGCGAAGAGCTAGCAGCCGCTGAAATTTGAGCAGAATAGAAGGTGAGTCTTGCAGATTGTGTGGCCGAGCGATATTCAGAAGACAGGAGCTGGAAACGAAGACGGAGCTCTGGTGAGGGACGACGGGTCCAATGACGCTGGGCTTGACACATCTGAGAGCGAAGAGTGCGAAGGGTAGGATGATACCAGGGCGAGGGAGGTACCCTAGCAGACTGGGAAATAGGACGAAGGGGCGCTAGGTCATCAAGGGAGGCAGATAGGAGAGAATCCCAAAGAAGAGCCTGGTCATCAGTGGGGCGGTTGGCGAAATCAGTGGGGAAGACCGTGGAGGCTGAGGGGAATGCCTGAAGTGTTTCCTGGGACAAGTTGCGACGAAGGAGGGGAATGGGGGGGGCCAGAGGGCAGCGTTCTGGCTGGGGGAAGGAAAGCGAAGAAAAAACACAAAAATGATCTGACCAAGGGACACTTAGAGTGAAGGGTAATGAGATTGCAGGCTGTAGTGACGAAGGAGATAGGATTAAATCCAGGGTGTGACCAGCCATATGGGTAGGACCAACCACGTGCTGACATAAAGAAACATCCTTCAGGAGGTTAGCAAAAACCTGATCCTTTGATCTAGTGGGGTTATCGAGATGGACGTTGAAATCGCCCAGCAAGATAAGGTTGGGGAAATGTAGCACAAGATCAGAGATGGCCTGTAAGGCAGCCTCCCACTGGGGGGCTGCAAGAGAGGGAGGAAGGTAGAGAAGGAGAAAGTAGAGGGGGGGGGAGGCGGAGGAGAGTCTCAGGAGAAGGGATTCCGTGGGTAGCGGTACTGGTGCTGGAACTTCCTCAAAGTTAAGGGAGGTACGATATAAAAGGGCCACCCCGCCACCACCTCTACCCCTCCGAGAACAAGAGAGCGCTGCAAAATTGGGAGGGAGGGAACTAGAGAGGACGGGGAGGTCCCCATCCTTGAGCCAGGTTTCAGTAAGAAAACAGAGATCTAATGCGTGTTGGTCAATGAGGTCTCGAACTAAAAGAGACTTAGATTTAAGAGAGCGGCAATTTAAGAGTACCAGGTGGAGGGACACCAATGAAGCCGGTTAAAGTGAGGAGACAAGAGGACAGAGAGGCCGGCGCCGGGGTGGGGGCGCAATGGATCAGATTATCAATGCAGCGTGCTAATGGACCAGGGGGAGGCGTAGAAACAGGGACAGGTCGCCAGCCCCATGAGACCGGGATAGTAGTCATGAGGGGAGTAGTAGAATTGAATGTGCCAACACAAACAGGCAAGAGAGAAAACCAGAACAGCAGACCCAGCTGCAGGACAAATTTCAAAGGTCTAATTGGAGCAGCGTGCGCCCCACGCCCGCCCCCTCGCTCGCCCCAAGGAGCTCGTCCAAGGAGCAGGACCTGCTCCTTGGGCGCGCGCCGCCGCGGCGCGGACCGTCGCAGTCAGCTTGATTTTATAGTCAACATTTGGTAATAAATCTTCATCGGGGGCAGCAAATCTTCCACAAAGATTTTGTAAAACTCTGTCGGAAGTTCGTCAGGGCCGGCAGCCTTCCCGTCTTTCATGCTTGCTAATGCCTCTTTTATTTCCAGCAAGGATATAGGTTCACTGATAGCTGCTGCTTGTTCCTCATCCAGTTCTGGACGGACAACTCCTTCCAGCAGATTTTTGCATGAAGACTCATCAAATTTAATTTCCATAGCATAAATCTGAAGATAAAATGCTTGGAATGTCTCAACAATTTCAGAATTGCTACCTAGGAGACCCTGCTGCTCATCAGCTATACTAGCAATATGCGATCTAGCATAGAGAAACTTTAATTTTGAAGCCAAGAGCTTGCTAGCCTTATTCATCTCTGTATAATAACGCATTTGCTGCTTAAATATACACTGTTCCACCTCAGAACTTAACAACATATTCTATTCAAATCTCAGGTTTTGAAGGCGGTTTAAAGCCAGGGCGTTAGATTGCCTTTGTAGAATTCTTTCACCTGCCCTTATCTGCTGGTCTAACTCATTAAGCTTCTCCTTCGCCTTCCTACCAGCTGCAATAGAGTAACTGGTTACATGAGCCCTTAGTGTGGCCTTACAGGCTTCCCACCATTTAGAAGTATCCTCTAGATGATTGTTGCCAAAGTAATCCTTTATAACTTATTTTATATAAATTTTGAAAGACTCGTCCACCAATAAAGCCTTATTAGGGATCCATGTCTGCTTCCTGGATGAATCTTCACCAAGATGTACCTCTAGCTTTATTGCAGCATGATCGGAAATATGAGTGCTTAATATATCTGCTCTAGCGGTGCCATTCACCAGCATTCTAGATACCAAAAACAAATCTATTCAAGAGTGGGAATTATGGGGGTGAGAAAAAAATGTGTAATCCTTTTCAGAAGTGTTCATGACCCTCCAAATATCCACCAGACCCGTTTCTTCCATAAGCGACTTCAGTACTATCACTGCCCTGTTACTTCTATTTAATCTGCTCAGTTTACAATCTATTAATGAATCTAAGACCAGATTGAAGTTTCCTCCAAAAATAATTGGCAGAGCAGAAGCCTTCTGGATCTCTTTTGCTAATAGTTGAAAAAAATTAGGGTTATCACAGTTTGGAGCGTATACATTTATTATTACCAAATGTTTTTTACCAATGACTAAGTGAGCTTTAGCCCAGCGTCCCTCACAGTCAGCCCGCACAGAAAGAATTTGGCCTCCTACCATATTACTCATTAATATTGCCACTCTGTTCTTTTTCCCAAGAGCTGGAGCATGAGTTACTAGACTATACTTCCCCATAGCAAGTTTCTTAGTTTCCACTCTAGACAAGTGAGTTTCTTGTAGCATAATATGTCTGCATTTTGTTTTTTATTACTATATAGTTCATACTACTGCTCTGACGATAAGAGACCACCATCTATTTTGTATTACTGCATTTTGTTTTTGACAATATACAAGTATCTTTTTCCTCTTAGCAGGGTGAATAATGCCCTTTACATACAAGGACAAGATTTTAAGTGGGCTCATAACAAAATTGCTTATTAACACATAAATTATTCTCTAGACATTGATCCATTTTGCCCATGTGTGAAATACCCTGTATACTCGCCAAACTCATAATGTGCCCGTAATGCACCAATCCCGCCCTCATACCGAGGAAAAAAAAGAACTGGGTGAGACAGCGGACCCACACCATTGGCTGTCGCTAGACCCTTCAGTAAATTAAGTACAAACCTTGTGAACCAGTTACACTGAAAACTAACATTCATCCTACTGTTATATAATAATGAAATACACATTCTCCTTTGACTACCCCAGCCGCGGCTGCTATGGAAAGACGTCCAACGTTTTCTCTTGTTCTCTATTTTAAAGATAAGAGATAAACTTTCCAAGCATTCTTTGTAGGTTTCTTCCAGTCCAGCTTCGCCTTGGACATACATTCTCACCCATCAAAAACCCTTTTCAGTGCATTCTTAAAGCCTCCTGATCCTCAATAAACTGCAGAATAACATTGGGATCTTCAAAGGTTTTGGTATGATTGTCCAACGTAACCTTAAATCTAGCTGGGTAAAAAAGTCCATACCGCGCTTGCAATTGCTGCAGTCGGGTCTCAGCACAAAAAACTGCTTTCTTTTATCCATCGTTGCCCTGCTGAAATCCGAGTAGAAGTAGATGTTGTGTCCCTCGTAAGCCAAGTTGGAGGCCGCTCTCGCTGCAGCCATTATCTGCATAGCATGTTGGTGTCATAGCAGGCAAAAAATCAACGGTATGGGCTTCCGGTTATGCAAACCTGCCTGCGCAGGAATTCTGTGGGCCCCCTCAATTTCCAATGGCTTGCTGAAATTTAATCGCAGCAGCTTTGGGAGTAAATTCTCCAAGAAGACGCTAGCGTCGGGCCCTTCAGCCCCTTCCGGTATGCCGACCAGTCTAATATTATTTCGCCGAGATCTATTGCTGAGGTCTTCTAAATTCTGTTCCAGGCGCTCTATCTTTTTGTTGGACATGCCTAGTTGCTTGATCTTCTCCTCATGCGCAGCAATGGCACTATCAACATGTAATGTCTTGTGGCGCAGAGTGAAAATTTTAAAGTTAATATGGTAATGGATGGGGAGCCTATGTTGGATGGGGAGCCTAGATGGCAGCACGTATGATCAGGGACCTCAACATCACAACCATTCCACCAGAATCAAGGCGCCCCACAAGGATCTTCCCTCTCTGCGCTGATGTTTAACATATACATGCAGCCAATATGTGACATCATACGGTATTTCAAGGTGAACTGCTTAGTATACGCTGATGATGTCCTCCTTTATATGCCATTCTCGACAGACAACACAGACCTCTCCCCACTGACAGACTGTTTCAATGCGGTATTCATCTGGCTCCAAAACCAAAATCTTCGAATTCAACATAAGAAAACAGATGTCCTATTCATCACAAGAAATCCAAACTTCATCACACCACCATACCTGAAGGTCAAGGAAGCTGAACTTCTAACCAAACCCTCTATCAAGATACCTCGGAGTCACCTTAGACCAGCGACTAGACAGGAAGAAGCACATAAGCAATATAGAAAGAGCAGTATACCATAAGATCCGATTTCTCTGGCATCTACGCATCCTGCTTGAACTGGATGACTTCCGGACAATCTATCAAGCACTAATCATACCGCATTTTGACTATGCAAATGCCATACTTCAGGGTCTCCCTCAGTCCACTTTGCACCTGCTACAGCTCGCGATGAACTCAACAGCAAGAGTTCTTCAGGGAACATCCAGGAGGGACCAAATAACGCCCATCCTGAAACAGCTTCACTGGCTCCCCATTCAAGGCAGGCTCACATTCAAAACCTTACTGCTGACTTTCAAAGCCATCAATGGGCTCTCCTCCTCATCCCTAACAGAGCTCATAAAGAGCAACCCCCCTACCAGATCCAGAAGAGCAGCAGCGGTCAACACACTAATAATCCCGAAAGAGATAACCCAGTCCACCCAGGCAACAGTAAATAGAGCTTTCAAATTCTGTGCACCTAAATGCTGGAACACCCTCCCACCTAGCATCCGGGCAATCCCCGACAGTCCAGTTTAGGAAAGCGTTAAACATCACCTCTTCCTCTTGTATTACCCAGAGGAATGTACCACCACAGCCCCAGCAACTAGCTAGCTGACGCAGTACAATGAATCCTCTATATTAGCTTGTCAAGACCCGGCCCTCCTCCCCCACGAGACAGGCTCCCGCACCAAGACGCCCTACACGAATCCGGCTCGCCCTCCACGGGACAGGCTCCCTCCACGGGACAGGCTCCCGCACCAAGACGCCCTACACGAATCCGGCTCGCCCTCCACGGGACAGGCTCCCTCCACGGGACAGGCTCCCGCAACAAGACGCCCTACACGAATCCGGCTCGCCCTCCACGGGACAGGCTCCCTCCACGGGACAGGCTCCGCAACAAGACGCCCTACACGAATCCGGCTCGCCCTCCACGGGACAGGCTCCCTCCACGGGACAGGCTCCCGCAACAAGACGCCCTACACGAATCCGGCTCGCCCTCCACGGGACAGGCTCCCTCCACGGGACAGGCTCCCGCACCAAGACGCCCTACACGAATCCGGCTCGCCCTCCACGGGACAGGCTCCCTCCACGGGACAGGCTCCCGCAACAAGACGCCCTACACGAATCCGGCTCGCCCTCCACGGGACAGGCTCCCTCCATGGGACAGGCTCCCTCCACGGGACAGGCTCCCGCAACAAGACGCCCTACACGAATCCGGCTCGCCCTCCACGGGACAGGCTCCCTCCACGGGACAGGCTCCCGCAACAAGACGCCCTACACGAATCCGGCTCGCCCTCCACGGGACAGGCTCCCTCCACGGGACAGGCTCCCGCAACAAGACGCCCTACACGAATCCGGCTCGCCCGCCACGGGACAGGCTCCCTCCACGGGACAGGCTCCCGCAACAAGACGCCCTACACGAATCCGGCTCGCCCTCCACGGGACAGGCTCCCTCCACGGGACAGGCTCCCGCAACAAGACGCCCTACACGAATCCGGCTCGCCCTCCACGGGACAGGCTCCCTCCACGGGACAGGCTCCCGCAACAAGACGCCCTACACGAATCCGGCTCGCCCTCCACGGGACAGGCTCCCGCAACAAGACGCCCTACATGAATCCGGCTCGCCCTCCACGGGACAGGCTCCCTCCACGGGACAGGCTCCCGCAACAAGACGCCCTACACGAATCAGGCTCGCCCTCCACGGGACAGGCTCCCTCCACGGGACAGGCTCCCGCAACAAGACGCCCTACACGAATCCGGCTCGCCCTCCACGGGACAGGCTCCCGCAACAAGACGCCCTACACAAATCCGGCTCGCCCTCCACGGGACAGGCTCCCTCCACGGGACAGGCCCCCGCAACAAGACGCCCTACACGAATCCGGCTCGCCCTCCACGGGACAGGCTCCCGCACCAAGACGCCCTGCACAGATCCGGCCATCCCTCCACGAGACAGGCTATCTCACCAGATACAACTCTCTCCAAACAGCCAACAGACGAAGACTTAAGAAAACAGGCATCACCTTAACAGAGCATCAAAAAAAACAAACATGCACGCCACATACTTCCTCCCACTCTACCTACTAGTTACACAAATCCTCCCACCAACCACACACCCCCACCACCCACAAGCAAACACAACATGGCACCCACCAACTGTATTGTCATATTTAGAATCACGGCACATATACAAAAAGACACTCAGAACCTCCCATGCAAAACGACCATACAGACACAAACCAAGCTCCCACACCTGCTCAAAGGAAACACATGTAACAGCAACCTCCTCAACAGAGACAACCACGATAGAGCTCATAAATGCCAGATCCGTCTGCAACAAGATACACACGCTTGTAGACCACATTGAAGAGCGACAGCCCGACATAATATGCATCACAGAGACATGGCTCAACAAGACGGACAATGTTCTACTCAACCAACTAGTACCAAACAACTACTCAGCGTACAACTGCCCACGCACCAACAAACGTGGAGGAGGAGTCCTGATAATAGCGAAATCAAAACTAAACTTCAAGACACAGAGCCTCACCGATACACAGCACTGTAACACAATTAGCATCAAGAACAAGAGCATTGCAATCTGCCTTACATACAGGGCACCCAGAGCTCCACCCGACGAACTGGCCTTCACACTCGAAGAAGCCTGTGCCATAACAACAAACAACAAACCAGCGCTGCTGATTGGAGACTTCAACCTAAAATCCACCAATGCCAAAGACGCAGAGGCCTTCCTTCAAGCAATGTCCTCACTTCAATTCACACAAATAATCAATGCACCAACACACAGACATGGATCATCGCCAGACCTCATATTCGCATCCAACTACCTAACATCAAGAGACCTGATTTCTCCACCCACCATTACCCCAGTACCATGGTCTGACCACTACTTAATCGAGACAAGGCTGCGGTCACAAGAGGCCCAGACGATCGAAAGAGCAAACATCTCACACACACAAAGACGATTCAAGCGTTTTGACAAGGACGAATTCATACAGGACACAATACAACACCTGAACACTTCTACAGATGACCTGGAGGAACAAGTCTCCAGCTGGAACAGCATTTTAGCCAACGCTGCCACACCATCCAAGGGTGGGACCGAGAAACAATACCACAACAGGAGACAAAACAAACCATGGTACTCAACAAAAATACGACAGGAAAAGAGGGAACTCAGGAAGATTGAACGGAGATGGAGAAAAAAAAAAACAACTGCCGACCAGCATCTTTATCTAACGAAGCAAAAGCAATACAATGAACACATCAACCAATCAAAGAGGGAATTCCACACAAACATGATAAATACCTCCATCAACAAACCCAGAGAGCTTTTTGAAATAGTAAAGATCCTCACAAAAGAGCAAACAACGGAAGGGGAAGCACAAATTGATCCACAGGAATTCGCCGACCACATCAAAGAGAAATTTCACTCCACAGAACAAACAACGCCTAGTAGAACCACAAGAACGGACGTATACCCCAAAACCTGGGGCACATTCTCCTCACCATCAACAGAACAGATATCCCACATCATCTCTACAATCAACACTAGCACCGCTCCTACAGACCCATGCCCAGTGTCATGGGTCAAAGCCACCAAATCAAGCCTCATCCCCACCATACATAAAATAGTACACGACTCACTCACTCAAGGAATCATGCCAAAGCAACTAAAACTTGCATCAGTAAGACCAATCACAAAGAAAACAACGCTCGACAAAAAAGATCCAGCAGCGTACCGACCAATCTCCAGCATACCCTTCCTCGCAAAAATCATTGAAAAGGCGGTTCAACTACAACTTCAGGATCACATCGACAAATATGAAACACTCGACGACAACCAACACGGATTTCGTCCCAACCACGGTGTCGAAACGCTACTGATCTACCTCTTCGACAGCATCCTAAGAATAATTGACAATACCAGGAATGGAATCATAATGATCTTCATCGACATCTCCTCAGCATTCGACACAGTGGACCACAACATACTCCTGGAAAGACTAAAAAACACTGGTATACACGGCATCACACTGAAATGGTTCCACTCGTACCTAACCGAAAGACAGCTACAGGTCAAGGTGGGACACATCACCTCCCGACCCATCAAAATCCATCAAGGAGTACCTCAAGGATCTGCGCTCTCAGCACTCCTATTTAACATCTACATCCAACCAATATGCAACATCATGAAAGAGAACAACATTCAATACACAATCTATGCGGACGACATCATGATATACACCCCGATATCAATCGACAACCCGGACTTCTCTAAGATAACAGACTGCCTTACACAAATGACCAATTGGTGTCAGGACAACAACCTCGCAATAAACTACAACAAGACTGAAGCTTTAATCATCACTCGGAACCAAAGCTTCATACACCCACCGAATATAAAGATACAAAACACTACTATACCAATAAGGTCAGAAGTGAGATACCTCGGGGTTACGCTGGACAATAAACTCAATCTCAAGCCACACATAGGCAAAACAATACAAAAAGCCTACTACAAGATGCGAATCATCAGGAGACTGAAACCACTCCTCGCCCCAGAACACTTCCGTACCGTATGTCAAGCTCTGATAACCCCACTACTGGACTTCTGCAATCCGATATACCTTGGTCTACAGAAACAAGCCATCAAACCACTCCAACTGGCACAAAACACCGCAGCACGAATCATATTCGGAACTGCAAGACAGGAGCACATAACACCCACCTTAAAGGACTTACACTGGCTTCCAATCAGTGCACGCATCAGATACAAAACTATCATAAACCTATACAAGATAAAACAGCACACATCAGCCAACAGCCTCCACACCCTCATACAACCAGACACCAGTACACGTCCAAGAAGAAAACAAACTCACAACCGAGTCAGCACCCCAAGTGAATACAAACACACACGCAAGGACACAACAGACCGAGCACTCTCCATGGCTGCTCCAACAATATGGAACAAACTACCGGATGATTTGAGGGCAACTACAGACCTCAAGGACTTTAGGAAACAGCTGAAAACCATGCTGTTCATAGAACACTATGGACACATCACATAGTCTAAATAGCTGTATATCAGCACACACGTCACCGCCTAACACTGTATGTATATAAGATGTTTTTAGCACCACTGTATATAGCCCACATTGTACATAACTCAAACTAATCTAGCACACAACACAACACGCACCCAACTAAATTTTCACCCCCACTGCATGTATAACACACTCACACTACCAGATTGTTTGCTGTGATACCACCTTGATTATTATGATAAGGCGGTTTAGAAATACTGTTAAATAAATAAATAAAATAAATAAGATGTAAATAGTTACCCAATATGTAAATAGTTAGCCAGGTTTGACCCAAGTTCATGTACCAGTTCATTGTAAACACAGCTACAGAAATGTGTAAGTTTTGATGTTCTATGTAAACCGCACTGATGCGGAATAGCGCGGTACATAAGAGAATGTAAATAAATAAATAAAATGTTGACAGAACAGAAATGGAGTAACATGATCAAGTTTGCCAGCATGACAGGATAAGGTCTGCGGTGGTTACCTTTCAACCCCCCATGCCAAATCATAACACTAAAAAAATATTACAGTCTAAGAGATTCAAAGGGAATGAAGAACATCATATTCCCATCCGCATACACACCTATCTACTGTTTACCCCAAGGCCCAGTATCCACCAACACCTCTTAGCCACAGACACCTCTCACTACCCCCATTACTTTGGGTGGATGCACCATCTCATGCCTTGCTTCAAGCAACAAATTGCTGTGAGATGTTCCTGGTTTAATCTCCATCTAATTAATTTGCAATTTTCTTGAAACTTTAATAATTAATATTGATGTTATAGCCAACAAAGTCTGAAAATCTGGACTTAATTTCATATGTGTCTTTCTGAAAATTCTGTAAGTACAGACTTTAAATGTAGAGAGTTAGATCCAGATAGGGCAAATAATTGCTTGGAGTTGACGTTAATTTTCAAATACAGAAATAAATACTTTATCCAGGAAACCTCTCAGATATGGCATGACAGTGTCGTGGATTGTTTTTTTGTTGCACAAATGATTAGTTTCCTCCTCAAGACATAGCAAACAAGGAGTGGAGGAATAACCTGGTGGTTACAGCAACTGCCTAGTACCAAGAAGATCAAGGGTTTGATTTTCACTGGCTCTCCTTGTGACCTTGGGCAAGTCACTTTAGCCTACCTTACCTCAGAACAGGGGCAGCTCAAGGCAATTGGCAGCCTGAGGCAAAGGATGAGATGGTGCTTTCTCAGATCTCCAGTAATGGACTGAACCAAAAACTCATTTAAATTTTGTTGTTATAAACCGCATTATGGTTCTTGCTTATTTTTTTTAACATATATTTTGCATCCACAGAACTCCCCTCAACAGTGTGTACAGAGCACAACCAGAATATTCACCCACAGAATTAAAAAAAAAATCTGATTCTAATCATCTCATTAACAAACATTCTCCAGTACCGGGCATATTGTGAACTAAAACAAAACCCTACAACAAAGTCACTGAGTAACTATAGAGCAAATCTACCATACTATACCATACCATATCAGCACCAACTTCCGAAACTCACATAAGGAGCCCATCCAAAAAAAGCATCACTGTAAATACTACAGTGGTCCCTGGAACATCCAATGCCTATTTGAAAAGCTGAACAATTCAGATTACTACAGTACAGATCCCTACATACAAACTCCATGTTAACAGAACACCTGGTCTTGGTCATACACTCATAACACAGACCCTCACCAAGTACAGAATAAGTGACCATAACCTAAAAATAAACACATGTAGATAAAAATTAAACTGCAACCCCAAGAAGCCAGAGTCGGTATACAGTGCAATACCAGAGAAATAGGAAGAGACGCATTTCCATGTACTGTATAAAATAAAAGATAGAACCAGGTCAGATAATTCCATTGAAAATAAAATTCTCTTTGAACTTTGTTGTCTGACCATTTTATTCCCTGATCATATAGGTCCCAATCTGAGGTTTCTGCTTTCCTCTATCTCCCAGTGATGCAGGGCCATGTATGGAGTCTCACTGCAGCACCATGTGCATAAATTTAGTATACTTTATTTTAAATGTATATGCCACCCATCTAAAATCCTAGGTGGCTTCTAAACATACACATGCAAATAAACATAATAATAAAACATTAAATTTGAGTAATGAAAAACCACTTACACAGACCCCCCCCCCCCCATCAAACCATTATAAGTATCTGCACATCAGATTTATTTTGCTACGATGAGATTATTGATGAGGAAGGAAGATATAAAATGAGAAACTAATCTCGGTATCCATGAATTCAAATGCTGGATTGGATTGTGCTAGAGCTGGAAAAGTCTGGAATTCAGCAGCGGTGAAACTATCAGACTACTAAACAAAATTAAACTGAGACATTCCCTTAAAATTTGAAATTTCCTTGAATCTGAACTGACAAAATATTTTAAATTTCAGTCTGGCAGCATAAAGAACTCAAAACTGCAAATCTCTAAAACAATACATATTCCAGTACCCCCCCCCCCCCCCCAAATCAACACCCTATAGCTGACCTCACCAAAAACCCAGAGTACAAGACTCATAGAGCAAATCTACTATTCTATAGCAGCACTAACTCCCAGAGGTCTTTAAAGGATGTTTTTGCAGGGTCTTGTTGCAGGGTCTTTAAAGGATGTTTTTAATAGATCCTTGGAGACAGGAAAAGTTCCACAGGACTGGAGAAGGGCTGATGTGGTACCTCTCCAAAAAAATGGTAATAGGGAAGAAGTGGACAAACTACAGGCTAGTAAGCCTTACCTCTGTGGCGGGAAAAGTAATGGAGGTGCTTCTGAAAGAGTGAATAGTGGACTTCCTCAAAAACAACATGATCTGAGGCAAGGAGTAGCCTAGTGGTTGGGGCAAGGTACTTCAGGCTGGAAGGTCGGGGGTTCAAATCCCACTAGAGGACAGCAACCCCACTAGAGGACAGCAATCCCACTAGAGGACAGCAACCTTGGGCCGGAAGGACTGGGGTTTCTAGTCCCACAGGTGCTCCTTGTGATCTTGGGCAAGCCACTTAACCCTCCATTGCCCATGTTCCCTGTAAGTATTAATGTATGTGTCTCATATCCCTGCGTGTTAAATGTATCCCCCAATTGTGTTGTGACCGCTTTGATTGAAGGATAAGGCAGTATACAAAACTGTCTAAATAAAAATAAATAATAAATAAAATCTTGCCAAACAGATCTGATTGCGTTCTTTGACTGGGTGACCAGAAAACTAGATCAAGGGCATGCAATGGATGTGATCTACCTAGATTTCAGCAAAGCCTTTGATACTATTCCTCATAGGAGGCTTATCAATAAACTCAACAGCTTGAGGAAGGGTCCCAAGATGGGTTCGGGTTCGGTCTTGGGACCGGTACTGTTCAATATATTTGTAAGTGATATTGCCGAAGGGTTGAATGGAAAAGTCTGTCTTTTTGCAGATGTCACCAAAATTTGCAACAGAGTGGATTCCCCTCAGGGAGTGGAGAACATGAGGAAAGATCTACAAAAGCTGGAAGAATGGTCTAATGCTTGGCAGTTAAGATTTAATATGAAGAAGAGCAGTGTCATGCACTTGGGAAGCAGAAATCCTAAGCAATTGAATACGCTAGGGAGCGAGAGATTGTTGTGCACGGACCAGGAGAAAGATCTCGGTGTGATTGTATCTGATGATCTCAAGGTGGCAAAATACTGTGACAAGGCGGTGGCAAAAGCCAGAAAGATGCTGGGTTGCATACAGAGACGAACTGCAAACAGAAAGGAAGAGGAACTAATGCCACTGTACAAGTTGCTGGTGAGGCCTCACTTGGAATATTGTGTTCAGTTTTGGAGACTGTATCTCACAAAGGATATAAAATGGCAGGAGGTGGTTCAGAGAAAGGCGACCAAAATGATTTGGAGCCTGCATCATAAGACTTATGAGAAGAGACTTAAAGACCTAAATATGTACACTCTGGAGGAGAGGAGGGACAGGGGAGCTATGATTCAGACCTTTAAATACTTAGAGTATTAATGGACAAACAAACCTCTTCCAAAGATGGTGAAGCTGTAAAACTAGAGGGCATAACATGAAGCTGCAAGGGGGGTAAACTGAAAGGCAATGTCAGGAAATACTTTTTCACTGAAAGGGTGGTGGATGCTTGGATTGCCCTCCTAATGGAAGTGGTGGGGGTAAACACAGTGACAGGATTCAAAATGGCATGGGACAGACATAGTGGATCCCTTTATAGCAACAGGATAAAATCAAAATAAGCATAACTATCTCTTATATCTGAACAAATAGGGGTGACCTACACGGAGCAGTGGGTACACCCCTAAACAAAGGCATGGGGATAGGTGACCTAAACGGAGCGTTAGGTGCACCTATTCTTGCCGCCTTGCTGGGCAGACTAGATGGACCATGCTGATCGTTATCTGCCGTCCTATACTATGGGGTATGTTTACAAAACCGTCTTAATGTTACCGGCGCTAGTTGCAGCGATAACGTGAAGAATGCCATATAAGGAGTTGGCGTTCCAGTCCTAAGGTAGCAAGAATCTGTATCGCGCGATAGTGGGCGCCGTGGCACGTTAACACGCGTTAACCCTAAGTACATGCCAGCGCAGTGTTAGAAGCTATAATGATGTAGCCCACTGGTTACTGCAATGACTGTGGAAGCAGAAGTCATGGGTTTGATCCTCCAGTGGTGTAATCTAAAAAGGCTGTCTGAGGCATTTTCTTTTCATTTAAATAAGTGCTGCCAGCAAAAACACCCTCACAGTGCCGTAACCTAAGGTGCCTCATAAGGTGCCCCATAGGTCACATTATAAAGTGCCCTGTCTGCCAAGGCACCCTATAATGTGCCCTATAGGGTGCTGTATAGGGCGCCTATGAGGCACCTTAGGCTACGGCACTGTGAGGGTGTTTCTGCTGGCAGCACTGATTGAAATGAAAAGGAAAAGCCTAAGACAGCATTTCTAAATAACACCACTGTGGGATCAAACCCATGACCTCTGTCTCTACAGTCACTGAAGGAACCAGTAGGCCACATATCTATAGCTGCTACCACACTGCTGCCTGGCTACAGAAAGACTGCAGGTCACCACACAAACTGTCTGCTGTGGTTACCAGGTTAGGGTAAACACACCCATACCCATGATGCACTGCACATGCAGATCAGCAGTCTACAGCTGATCACATAATGGGGTATGCACCCCCACAGCACCTAAGCCTGGTAGGGGGAACTGACCGTGTGTGTTACTGGCACAGAGTAGCTACAGACCGTGACATTGTGCGGGTCCTGTGCTCACCCTGAGTGTGAGTTGGGGCACCCAGCACCAGGTCCGCAGCACCTGGCTTGGCTGAGATAGGCTATGCTGCAGGTCCAATCAGTGCCAGTGTGTGATAGGTAGTCCTTGCAGACACACCTAGGATACACCTGTGTCCATCTGTATTTCCCAGTCATGTCTAGCCCTTGTGGACTATGATGCACCCAGAATAGTGCATATCCTGTGTGGGTGCCATGGTCACATGTTATAGGTGAAGGGGGTATTTGGACCCAAAAGCGGATTATAAAGCACCACCCAACCCACCCTCTGTGGCTCAGGGTGGGGGGACAGGATCTCCCACCAACAGATCCACATTGTACATCTCTGCAATGGTGGCACTAGAGAGGACCATCAACCTCAGTCCTGCTGGGGGAACAGGCACCCTACAGGGCAGTCGATGCAGATCTGTATGCATCACATAAGGCAATGGCAGACAGGCAGAACATTGGAGAAACTCAGCTGCCCCCACTACTATCTAATAGAGATAGGGAAACCCTCCACATTAATCTAGACAAGATTCCCCACTACTATCTGACATTCACCAGCAGAGGGCACAATCAGTCTCCACCCGCTGCACCCTGCAAGGTGTTCCAACCATACACATACTAACTGCAGATAGTCTGCTAGCAAGTACATAGTGCATGTTCCTAGAAGAACTGTGTGCACCCAAAAATGGGACGTGAACACACACACCAAGCAGGTATGTCAGTGATTGGACCCCAAAAAACAGAACCCATAAAAATCACTTAAGAGAAATGCTGCATAGTACTATGGGGGAACCTAGCCATGCCGTGGTCACTGCTCAGTCAGGGTGAGAGTGACCTCCCAGCATGACATGCTATGGCCACCCTGTCTGTGCAGGTGGTGGTCGGGCACTACAATGTCCCAGCCATTGCCCTATACCCTATGCAGATGCATCCTGCCCAGGCCACCCTGTCCGGGCCATACCCATAAGAACATAAGACATGCCATACTGGGTCAGACCGAGGTCCATCAAGCCCAGTATTCTGTTTCCAACAGTGGCCAATCTAGGTTATACGTACCTAGCAATATCCCCAAAAGACAGGTTCCACAATGCTTGTACTGGGTCAAGCATTGATATCCTGGGTCCCTTTTTAATAGTGGTTTATGGACCTTTCCTCCAGGAACTTGTCCAAACCTTTTTTAAACCCAGCTATACTAACAGCCCTTACTACATCCCCCGGTAACAGATTCCAGAGTTTGATTACACGTTGAGTGAAAAAATATTTTCTCTTATTTGTCTTAAATAGTTTACCCTGTAGCTTCATTACATGTCCCCTAGTCTTTCTATACTCTGATAGCGTAAACAATTGATCCACGTTTATCCGTTCCACTCCATTCATTAATTTATAGACCTCTATCATATCTCCCCTCAGCCATCTCTTCTCCAGGCTAAAGAGCCCTAACCTTCTTAGCCTCTCTTTATAGGAGTAGCCTTCCATCCCCTTCACCAATTTGGTGGCTCTTCTCTGTACTTTTTCTAATAACGCTATGTCCTTTTTAAGATACGGTGACCAGAATTGCACACAATATTCAAGGTGCGGTCGTACCATGGAGCGATACAGAGGCATTATAATATCCTTTGTTTTGTTCTCCATCCCTTTCCTTATGATACCTAGCATTCTATTTGCTTTCTTGGCCGCCGCTGCACACTGGGCGGAGGGTTTTAACATGTTATCCACAATGACTCCTAAATCTTTTTCCTGGGTGGTGGTTTCTAATGTGGAGCCTTGCATTGTGTAACTATAGTGTGGGTTGTTCTTTCCTAGGTGCATAACTTTGCACTTGTCCACATTAAATTTCATCTGCCATTTGGATGCCCAGTCTTCCAATTTAACCAGATCCTCCTGCAGTTTTCCACAATCCTCTTGGGTTTTAACAACTTTAAACAGTTTTGTGTCATCTGCAAATTTGATAACCTCACTAGTTATTCCCTTTTCCAGGTCATTTATGAATATGTCAAAAAGCAGCAGACCCAGTACAGATCCCTGGGGTACTCCACTATTCACCTTTTTCCATTGGAAATATTGGCCATTTAGCCCTACCCTCTGCTTTCTATCTTTTAACCAGTTACCGATCCACAATAGTACACTGCCTCCTATCCCATGACTCTTTAGCTTCGCCAAAAGTCTCTGATGGGGGACTTTGTCAAAAGCTTTCTGAAAGTTCAGATACACTATATCAACCGACTCACCTTTGTCTACCTGTTTATGCACACCTTCAAAAAAACATATCAGATTAGTAAAACAAGATCTTCCTTGTCTAAAGCCATGTTGGCTGTCTCCCATTAGGCCATGACTATCTACATGCTGCGTAATTTTGTTCTTTATGATGGTTTCTACCATTTTCCCTGGTACTGACGTCAGGCTCACCGGTCTGTAATTTCCTGGGTCACCCCTGGAACCCTTTTTAAAAATTGGTGTTACGTTGGCGACCCTCCAATCTTCAGGTATTACAGATGATTTTAATGAAAGTTCACAGATTACCAATAGCAAGTCTGCAATCTCATATTTCAGTTCTTTCAACACTCTGTACCCACAATACCTTGTTCCTCATTATGCACATTGGCAGGCTAACACTGGAAACAGTGCAAGCAGTGTGGGTTCAGTAAGGTGTAGGCAGCCACAACACACTGGATAGACATACACACACTCCCACACCTATACCAGCATTGTGCAAATATGGAGGTTTGTGGCAGCCCTGGCCACCACACCAGTCCTGGGCACAGTGCGGGCATTGCTATGGCACACAATACTTTTCGGGTCACTCCCCAGGGTGGTAAACACTGTCAGAAGAAATAACTGAAACACACTCCACAGATATCAGAAAGGTTGCTATGATGAATCTCTATCAACAAATCGTGTTTAACTTAGGATTTGTTAGCTGACATTAATCATAGCAACCTTTTGATATATGTGGAACGTGTTCCCAAGTTTAGGACGGCATTGCTAAGGTATGCAGGTGCCAGTATTGGGAGATGCTGCTCCACGCAGGGCCCAACAGCCTGACTCTGTGAGGCTTTGGATAGTGGAGCCTGTGGGTGTGGGTGTGGGTGTTTCTGCCCCTGTTGGCCACTGCTCTAGGGCAGAGGATCCCATCTCCGGTCCTGGTGGGCCAAACACTGTTCAGGTTTTTATGCTGTTCCTAATGAATATGCATGAAATACATTTGCATACAATGGGGGCGATGCATACAAATGCAGCACAGGCATATTTATTAGGGACAGAATGAAACCTGAATGGTGTTTGGCCCTCCAGGACTGCATTTGGGGAAACTCTGCTCTAGGGATTGCACATGTTTATGGTGTCTGTGCTCTGTAGGGTAAAATATAGGCATTTCAGGCATGTTTAATTTATCTGCAATAAAGGTTCCATCTTTATTACCATGGTTTAGTACTGGGTAAAATATGGGGATAAGGTTGGCAGGAGCCACAGCTGGGACTTGAACTTGTGACCTTCTCCCCTGAACACATTGGCTGGGTATACGGCACCAAACTGTTACCACAGGGGCAGATCATTCCCTGGGGATACCATGACTGTTCATCAGACAGACCTTGTCTGTTGCAGTGCATGGCACCCACCTAAATGGGGCTTGGCCATGGTCTGCTGTGGGCAGATGCCACTGCCCCCTCCGCCACCAGCACCCCTCTGCCACCATGTTGACATGCCCTTATGCCGGTGGTGCTGGTGGTGCGCAGTCCCAGACCATCCAGTGTGCCGGTAGGCAGCTGCCTATGGTGTGGGTTCTTGGGTAGGGGTGCCTACATGGACATGCGCGCTTCCCCCCGGCACCGCCTGCCAATGTTATGTGCCTTGGGGGTACCTGCTGGGTAATATCCCCTGTGACACTGTGGGACACACATTCGTGCCCATGTTGGTCCCTCATCAGTTGCTGTCTTGCTGCTTTACAGTTTCGGCATTCCTATGTGCCACCTAGGCATCTGCCTAGTCCGCACTGTGCCCCAGCTGGACCACAGCATGTGCCGCCTGCAGCCCCCTGTATCCCATTTACAACATCAGTACAGTTGCCCTTTCCTACATGCCCACTCTGCTGTTGCTGCACATGTGCACGCCCTAACAAACCTGCCCAATATAAACGACAAAAACTCTAATCACTGCTATTTCAATGTGGGATCATTCACTTGGTAGGGGGATAGAGCATAGACCCTTCCAAACATATCTTCCTTTTTATGCTTTGTCAGTAGTGTTGCTTTATGTTTATCATTAATATCACTATTGGCCAGCTTGGTTATTGGGATTTCAGATGTGGTTCTTGTCATTTTATATGTTTATTTGCCTTTTTGGTTCCCGCACATGTATCACTTCTATCACTTTTCTGGGTTTCTCTGCCTTTGCTGTACATTGCTGACTGAAATGGTTTCTCTCTCCTGCAAATGTGCCTCTAACGCGAGGGTTTCACTGGCGTTAGTGTTCAGACCCAGATTTCACAGCATTAGTGTACCTGGAGCCTCTCCCCGCCCACTCTCCGCCCATTGATCCCTATCTCCGTCCTCTGGAAGGCCTTACTCCACCCTTCAGAGCCGGATTTCACAGCGTTAGTGTGCCTTAACGCCACTGCCGACGTTATCGCGCGATAACATCGCCGCTGCTACATTAAGAAGGTTTAGTAAACATACCCCTATGTTACTAAGTTACCAGAGGATGCAGTAAAAGATGTTAGTGTAGCTGGGTTTAAAAAAAGTTTGGACAAGTTCCTGGAGGAAAGGTCTATAAACTATTATGATAGCTAAAGATGACCTGAGAAATCCACTGCTTGCCCTGGGATAAGCATTGTGAAACCTGTGTGCCTTTGTGGGAACCTGCCAGGTACTTGTGACCTCAATTGGCCACTGTTGGAAACAGGATACTGGGCTTGATGGACCTTAGTCTGACCCAGTATGGCATTTCTTATGTTCATATGTTACAATGCAGAGCCTAGGAAACATGCTGCTAAATATGCCAAACAAGAGGGGCTCAACAGCACCCATGCAGCATCTCCCACTTTCACAAAAACAAGAGTAACTTGGTACCCCAAAACAGCACTTCCCATCCTCTGAAAAACAAGAGGGACTTTGTTACCTCAACACAACACCTCCCATTCCAACATAAACAGCAACCCCACCATAACTCCCGAAACTGTGCACTGAACCAGCTGGGTGTTCATGTAAATATATAGTCCGTAAAAAACAAAGGAAATGCAAGATGCTCACGCACGAAGGAACTACAAGAAAAAGTGAGAGCCACAGCACAGTTTATAAGACCAAATTATAACTCATTGTATTCTGTTATAAACTGCGTTATGGTTCTCACTTTTTCTTTTTGAATATATATTCTGCATTCACAGAAACCTCTCCCTCGACAATGGGTGCAGAGTAGAAGTAGGACATTCACCCACAGAACTACTCGTATATTTTTAAAAAATCTGATTATGGTCATCTCACTAACAAACAATCTTTCTCCAGAAACCAAGCATACTGGGAACTAATATAAAACCCTATAGAAGTCACCTAAGATCTACAAGGCCAAATCTACCCTACCATACCAGCATAAACTTCCAAAACTCATACGAGGGACCTACCCAGAAAAAAGCAGCACTATAAATACTGCAGCGGGCCCTAGAATATCCATACACCTATTTGAAAAGCTCAACAAGTCAAATTACTATAGTACAGTATTGATCCCTATGTACAAACTCCATGTTAACACAACACTTGGCCTCAGTCACACACTCAGAACACAGACCCTCACCAAGTACAGAATAAGTGACTACAACCTAAAATAAAAATATGTAGACAAAAATTAAACTGAAACCCCAAGGAGCCAGACTCCTCATGCAGTGCAACATCAGATAAATAAGAGATGCAGTTCCCCATACTGTGTAAAATACGAGAAGATAGCACAAAGTCCAATCACTAAAACAAAAATAAATTATTTTTTCTACCTTTGTTGTCTGACCATTCTATTTTCTGATCATGCTGATCCAGATCTGAGGCTTCTGCTTTCCTGACTGCTCTTAGCTCTCTTTCTATGGTCTATGGTCCATCTGCCATTACTTATCTCTTCTTTTGTTTTCTTCACTTCCTTCCATCAGCCTATTTCCAGTCCCAGTAACCCTCTCCAGTATCAGCCCCCTTTCCATTTCTCCCCTCCCAATACTTTCCAATATCAACCGCCTTGCATTCCCAGGACTGCCTCTAGTGTCTATTCCCTTCCAGTCCCTCTCCTTCCCCACTGTACAGCCCCTTTTAGTCCACATAACATCGCAGGTATCAGCTCACTTCCACTCTCAGTGCCACCCTCCCTCCCGTCAGCTCCCTTCCAGTCACCCTAACCTCTGTTCATCCACCTTCCAGTGACATCCCCACATGTCAGCTACCTTCCAGCCCCAGTGCCCCCTCTCTTCCAGCCTCCTCCCCATTAACCCAGCCATCTACCAGTCCCATCCCCAAGTGTCAGCTCCCTTCCAGCCCCCTCCTTCCCCCCCATGCCATCTCACTTCCAGCCCCCTCCTTCCCTCCCATATCAGCTTCTTTCCTGCCTCCACCTCCCTGCCCCCCATCCCCCTCCATGTCAGTTCCTTTCCTGCCCCCTCCTTCCCCTGCAGACCCCCTCAGCATCTGCTTCCATCCCCCTGCATCAGCCCATTTGTAGCCCTAGCCCCTAGTTTTCTTCCAGGGCCAGTAGCACTCTACTCTCCTCCCCCCATCAGCCCATTTCCATTTCTAGCCCCCCAGTCTTCTTCCAGTGCCAGCAGTTCTCTCCTACCCATCAGCCCATTTCCAGTCCCAGCATATTTCCAGTCCTATCCCCCTTATCAGCCCACTCCAGTCCTAGCCCCTCTCCAATCAGCCCATTAGCAGATCTAGCTCATTTCCAGTGCTAGCCCCCCAATCAGCCCATTTCCAATGCTAGCCCCCTAATCAGCCCATTTACAGTCCTAGCCTTCCTAATCAGCTCATTTCCATTCCTAACTCCCCCAATCAGACCACTTCCAGTCCTAGCCTCCCTTAAGTGCCAATTTCCATTTCTAGCCCCACCCCACCAGCCCATTTCCAGTGCTAGCCTTTCCATCAACAAACTACCAGTTCTAACCCCCTCACCCCCCCCCAGATCAGCCTTTTACCAGTCCTAGCCCCCCCCCCCCCTCTGATCAGCCTATTTCCAGTGTTAACCCCCCATCAGCCCATTTCCAGTCCTAGCCCTCCCTCCCCGATTGGGTGAGACAGGAAATGCCTCATTTACCCTCAGCGCCGGTGGGCTCAACTTTAACAGAGCCGAAGGAAAGAAGAGAAACGCTGTTCTCGTGGCTCTGCAAAGTTGAGCCAAGGCACCGGTAAAACAACCGCAGGGCTATTCCGGGGCACAGGTGGTTGATTCAACTGCTACCGAGAAGCAGCGGCAGCAGCTTGTCCAGCTCTTTTTTTTTCTTAAATTTTGAAGGCTGAGTGAGGTGACGTTTTTGGGGGCATTTTTTTTGCTGCCCCCAAAAAATTGCCACCTGAGGCCACTGCCTCACTCGGCCTCATTCTAGAACTGCCTCTGCCTTAGAAGAAAAGGCTTGGCAATCTACATCTGGTGATACATTGTCAAGAAAACCCAGAGGCAGCTGAGTTGCCAGGAGTCAACAATGGCATGATGGCACTTAAAAAAAATGACTTACATATTCATCAATAGGATCTCCAACAGTTGGGGAATAGATAATTTTGTATTGGTAGACCTCTCCTTCAGCATGGTCCCAGGACACTGAAAGACTGTTTGTTGTTTCTCCAAAAACCTTCATGTTCCTTGGCCCACTGCGCGGCACTGAAAGAGGAGTGACCAAAACAATTAGTGTGAAATCAGTGACTATTCCTTAACCATGTAACAGTTTTGACAACAAATTAGTAAATGCAAAACAGCTTGAATAACTGTTGTCACAAGTCCATAAAATATATAGGTCAAAGATCTATAATTTCTACTTTTATTTTCCAATACTTAGTTTATCCTGTTAAGTAAGCCAACAATAAATATGCATGAAATAAATCTGCAGATATTTCCCATGCATATTCATTATAGTCATACTGAAAATCCAAAAGGCTGTGGGATCACGACAGGATTAGGATGTATGTCTGAATCTAGTGTCTGTATGCAATTATCTCTAATGCATCACCATCTCTGCTACTAAACCACTCCCATGAGGTTTATAATTAGAACTTGAGACAAAGCCACAAGTATTTGAGTCACCAGGATACTATGAACTGAAAATGCTTAACTCTAGAGGTCATCATTTTTAATATACTCCCTCCTTCCTGTTGCTGTTAAGTGCTGTCAAGTCGCTATCAACTCATAGCAACCCTCTGGATAGCTGTCCTAAACTGTGTTCAGTCTTCAGTCAGGCAGCTCATTGTTGATAGAATGGCATCCATGTTGTTGTTGTTAAGTGTCGTCGAGTCGGAGTCGACTCATGGCGACCCTCTGGATAGCTATCCTAAATTGTGTGATGGCATCCATAGCTGCTGTTATTGTATTGATACATCTCATTGCTGGCCTTTCTGTTTTGCACTGACCTTCATGATGTCTTTCTCTAATGATCTCTCTCTTCGCATGATATGTCCAAAGTATGAAAGTCGAAGTCTGAGCTTCTAAAGAAAGCTTTGGTTTGATCTCTTCTAGTACTGACTGGTTTGTTCTTCGGGCAGTCCATAGTATACACAGTATTCTTTGCTAGCACCATAATTCAAAGACATCAAATTTCTTCCTATCTATCTTTTTCACTGTCCAACTTTCCATAAGATGTTATTGAAAATACCATGGCTTGGACAAGTTAAATCTTTGTATGGAGAGAGACATCTCTGCTCTTGAGAATCTTGTCTTTGTCCTTCATAGCTATCCTCAAAGAGCAATGCATCATCGGATTTCTTGACTGCTTGTCATTTCTTTATTGATTATTGATCCAAGTAAGTTAAAGTTGTCCACTATTTTAATTTCTTCTCCATCAACAAGGAATTTATTGATTTTGCCAGTTGTTGGGATCTTTGTCTTCTTTATGTAAGGTCGAAGCACATTTTAAGATTATGTTCCTTGATCTTGAGAAGCAAATGTTTCAGAACAACTTCATTTAAAGCCAGTATTGTGGTATCATCAGCATAGCGAAGGTTGTTGATGAGTCTTCCACCAATCTTCACACCTCAGTTGTCTTCATACAGTCCTGATGATTTGTTCTGTATATAAATTAAACAGGTAGGGGGAAAGTATGCAGCCTTGATGTACACCTTTGCTGATTTTAAACCATTCTGTTTCTCCTGGTTCCGATCAAGCTGCTGCTTCTTGATCAATGTAAAGTTTGTGCAAGAGAACTATCAGGTATTCTGGTATGCCCATGCTTCTTAATGAGGCCCAGAGTTTCTCATGGTTTACACAGTCAAAAGCCTTGCTGTAGTCAATAAAACACATATAGATATCCTTTTGACTTTTCAAGGATCCATCTCACATCCATGATGATGTCTCTCATTCCTCGCCCTTTCCTGAACCCTGCTTGCACGTCAGGCAGTTCTCATTCCAGGTATGGTTGTAGCCTCTGTTGAATGAATATGATTAGAATCTTGCTGGCATGTGGGATCAGAGCGATTGTGTGATAATTTCCACAGTCAGTTGGATCACTTTTCTTCAGTATTGGTATAAACACAGATCTTTTCCAGTCGCTTGACAATGATGCAGTCTTCCAAATTTTCTGGTAGAGCCTTGTAAGTATGGCAACAGCCACATCCAATTTCTGTAATACTTCAATGGAAATGCCATCAATGCTTGGTGCTTTGTTCTTTGATAAGGCTTTCAATGAAGCTTTGACTTCTTTTATCACCAATGATTCCTGATCATAAGGTACAGGTCAAAACAACTGTTGATCAATTTGATTTTTATGGTATAACAACTCCGTATATTCTTTCCACCTTTTCTTGATCTTCTCAGCATTATTCAACATGGATCCATGAGCATCTTGTAACATTCCAATTCGAGACTGGAATTTTCTTTTTAACTGTCATAGCTTTAGGAAAGTCAATCTTGTTCTTCCTTTAACAGTTTCTGATTCTATTTCCGTGCATGCGTCTTTGTAGTATTTCTCCTTGTCTCTTCTTGCGGTATGTTGGAAATCTCTGTTGAGTTCTGTGATTGCTTCTCTTTTTCCTCTGGCTTTAGCTTCTCTGCATTTCTGGGTAATTTTCAGAGTTACTTTGGTCATCCATTTTTTGCTGTTTTTGCTTTTTCACTTTTCGTAGGGACTTCTTACTTTCTTTAAGCAAAACTTTCTTTATGCCATCCCATAACTCTTCTGGTGCTCTGTCATTTGTATGCAAAGCAGCAAGCTGATTTTGCAGGCAATCTTTAAATTCCAGTGGTATATTCTCAAGGTCATATTTTGCTACATTCATGAGTGACTTGTTCTTTTTCAGCTTTAGCTTGAGTTTGCATACTAATAATTGGTGATCTGTACCACAGTCGGCTCCAGGTTTTGTCTTTGTTGATGTTATTGAGCTTTTCCAATGCTGACTTCCACAGATGTAGTCAATTTGAGTTTTGTACAATCCATTGGGTGAAGTCCATGTGTACCGTTGCCGCTTGTTTTGGTAGAAGAAGATGTTTGAGATGAATAGATCATTGGTCTTGCAGAATCCTATCAATCTTTCTCTAGCTTCATGTCTGTTGCCAAGTCCATATTTTCTAACCACAATGCCTTCTTCTCTGTTGCCAACTTTTGCATTCCAGTCAGTCATACATCCCTCCTTCTTATTTTCAGTTATTACAGAGCAGTTTTAAAACTGTCTTTCTGTTTACTTTGTATATCCTTAGTAAGGAGATAATAACATTTTTAAACACAATTTAAAATCAGAGTTACAGATTTCAGTATGCTATGCTCCCTCTCATAGGTATATTTATTTATTATTTATTTATTACAATCTTTTATATACCGCGCTATTTGGTATCAGCGCGGTTCACATACAACAACATCAACAGAATAACAGGTTATTCCGCGTTTACAGCAAACAGGTATATAAACTTGGGTAACATAAGGTTAACTTATTACAAACATGATTATATAAAAGGTATATACTATGTCTTAAGGAAATTCGGTATTATATAATCAACCTTCCCCAGAACAGTTCATTAAATAACATCATAATTCAGTGTTTTTGAGCAAGTTCTGAAATCAAAGGTATGGGGATTGGATTAAGCTTTATACATCCGCCATTGTATGCAAAATATACCTATGGATAGTACAGTATTTAAAACAGTAATGCATCTGATAGTTATATCTCAACTGGATTACTATATTTTATATGTGGGCCCCCTTGCCAAGCACCCAAAAATTGCAGGATATAGGATTGATTTTAGATAGTCAATTATCATTGATCCCACAAATTCAAAGATTATCTAAGGCTGCTTTCTTTAAATTGAATATTATTCAAAGATTAAAACCTTTTTTAGCGGAAAACGTTTTCACACAGTAGTGCAAACTCTTGTTTTATTTCCTCTTGTTTATCAATGGTTTTGAGAATTTACTGTCCGCCATGCACTCTGCACTGTCAGGCTACCCTTTGATTGGAAATACTGTCATTTTGTGTGATACACTTTTTTGAGCTTAGGTGTAAGATACTTTTTATGGAAGCATCTAAGCTCTGGAATTCACTTCCAGTAGAGATGCACCTCTTGTCTGATATATGAGTGTTTAGGAAGCAGCTTAAGACCTATCTTTTCGAGCAAGCATATGCAGTGGTTTAATTTGGTAATAATTATTTGAGAGCAGATGGTTTAATTTTCTTTTTTATCTTTTCTTTTTAATTTATTCTGATTTTTATTTTACTCTTTTTATTATGTCTAGATTTTGAGCTTTATTTTCCTTTAGGTTTTTATATATTGTAATGTAAGTTGGTTTATTATGTATGTGTTTTGTACTCCACCTAGGTTGTTGTTTGGAATATAAATCCTTTTTAAGTAAAATAAATACATAAATAAATTAAATCATTGGTAGTGTCCAACAGGCCAGCACAGGCCCATTACTCTCCCAACTCTATTGGCTCCCCATTGTTGTAAGGGCCAAATTCATATTTCTGATACTGCTATTCCATGCCTTAAGAGGCTCTGTCCTTGCACACCTGGCTAATAAACATCACTGATACTGGATTGACCACAAGCTGAAGTCAAGCCAAGCAGCCTTGTTAATGGCTCCCTCCCTACTTAGGTTTTCTCTATGGCCGCCCTCCCACCAACCTCCAGTGTTGGAACAGACTCTAGACCAGGGATTCTCAACCCAATCCTCGGGACATACGTAGCCAGTCAGGTTTTTAGGAAAACCACAATGAATATGAATGAGTGAGATTTGCATTCAATACAGGAAGTGCATGCAAATCTATCTCATGTATATTCATTGAGATTATATTGAAAACCTGACTGGCTAGGTGTCTCCTGAAAACTGGGTTGGGAACCACTGCTCTACACATAAGGGCTGGCATTAGCTATCGTATATTTAGAAAAAAAGGTAAAATTGTGGCTCATTATACATTTATTCCCTGCAGTAGAATTAGGTGGCCTATTTCTAGGTGCCTGGCATTCCTTTTGACATTATGGAGGAGATAGGATAGCCAAATCTACTTTCTTTTGGGGCAATAATGGTATTAGAGGTCTGAAAAGGCACAATTTTAGGCTCAGCGTGATAGGTAAGTCTGATGATCTTTTATGTACTTAACATAGGATTTTTTAAAAAAGATATGCTGGAGTCAATGTGGATGCAGTCGATATTCTTTCTGTGGGTCTTTGTGGGATGCCTCTTGGAGATGGGCCAGAATGGGCTTCCCAGAATCTGGAAGTAAAGCAGCAGGACACTAAAGGAAAAACTTCATTTATTTTTGAGGGTTTCTGATTAATCGCCAGGTTTATGCTATGTGCGTTTGTTTAAGTTTTATGATTAATTTAGGCGTTAGCAACATGGGCACCACCTAGGGAGTTGAGCTTTGAAGGCGCAAAATACCCAGGTCAAGCATGAGCCTGTTGCCACTTACTTTAGGGCCATGTGCATGAGCTGCTTTAAAGGGGCGCTGTTGTGGCACTATAGCCTTCCTCTGTTCCTCTTCTAGCTCTAAAATCTTTGGGATTTCTCACATTTCCTCTCCCTAGAATCTATCTGGTCATTGCCCGTGGGCAATGAAGTCTTAAATACAGTTCTGATTATACTGTGTAGGAGTTGGGTTGCTAATTTCATTACTGCATTTGATGGTTATACTGGGAAAGCAGGATGGAAAACCTGTGATTAATTTTGTTCATTTTTTATTTTATTTCTATGTCGTGCCATATTTGGGTTCTGAGTTTCTAATGCATTCTAAATTGCATTGTAAACTGTTTTGAATGCTCTTGAGGAAGATGGCATATGAAATCGCATAAGTAAATAAATAGAAAAGACTAAAGACATGGTGTCCGATATTGAAATGGGATGGCTTTGCACTGCTACGGTGCATAGCCATCACCACCGACCTTTAACCCCAGATATTCAATGCCGGAGTCATATGCAGACCTGGCATTAAATATCAAGGGTCGCCACACAGCCTCTGCAGCCGCACTAGCTAACCGGGCAGCGGCTATATTGCATGCCGTCCAGTTAGCTCCTGCAGGTAAAAGATAGGCCAGCTTTTGCTGCGCCTATCCTTTACCCATAGGTTGTTAATCAGGCAGCATGCAGTATCGCTGCTGCCCAGTTAGGGACTGTTGCTGCCCCTGGAATGCCCACGACATGCCCCACTGCTAAGTGGTTAGCATCGAGGTGTGTAGCAACCTTAATCGGGGATATTCAGTGGCACTAACTCTTAGTGCCGTTGAATATCCCACTATGTGGCATTTGATATAAATGCCTTCGAAAACCAGTCCCATAATGCTCCATCATATGCACAGACCATAGGATGCATCATGTTGGGTAAGACCAAAGGTGCATTGAGCCCAGTATCCAGTCTCCATCAGAGGCCATTTTGGTCACACATACCCTGCAGGATCCCAAACAGTAAATCTATTCTTTGTTGCTCACTCTCAAGCCTGCATGACTAATAATGCTTTATGGATTTTTCCTCCAAGAATTCTCTAAGCCCCTTTAAGCCTAGCTATGTTAACTGCTTTGACCACATCCCATAGCAACAAATTCCACATACTGAGTAGTTTCATAGAGGGTCCCCTAATCTTAGCACTATTTGAAAGAGTAAATAACTATTTCCTATTAACTTATTCCATCCCACTCATGATTTCATAGATCTCTGTCATATCCCCTCTTCATTACCTCTTCTCCAAGCTGGAGAGCTTCCCCACCTCTGGAACTCTCTTCCTCTGGCCTTCAATATAGATGGTTAGGTTGTCTCCAGTCCATGGAGACCACTCTCCCAGACATCCCAGACACCCTTTTTCATTTCAGCTCATCTTTTTCCTTTCCCTCCCTGCTTTAAATGTAATGTTTTTGTTTTCAGTTTATTTATTATCTGTACCTTATTTTACTTTCTTATCCTATTTTGATGTAACTTATTTAACTTATTGTAAACCGCTTTGACATTTAGATAAGGTGGTATATCAAAATAAGACAATAAACAATAAACTGTTTAGCTTTTCTTCATAGGAGAGCTGTCCCATCCCCGTGCCATTTTTTTTAAAATTTGTATCCTAAGAACATCCAACCACAAAAATCATATCTTACATGTTGTCCCTTCTCCTTCACTTGGGTTTCCTTCTCCATCGGCATACAGAGGCACAAGATTCACACTGTAGACAGTATCTGCAGTCAAGCGCTCAAGAAGTATATTGCGGGTGTTTCCTGGTACTACAATCTGGGAGGGGAAGGCAATAGTCAGAGTTAATTCATCAGCTGTAGACTTACTCATAATAGATGTAGACATCATTCTTCTTCTTCCTAGGAGACAGAGCACTTGTGTACTGAAGTTTAGACCTCTTTTACCAGTCAATGTTGCTACTGGAAAACTGAACTGAGGACCCTGTTCTTAAGACTTTTCTCTTTGTATATGCCTGGTCCACTGTTAAAGAGTTTCTTTTTGAGACCTAAGGTTCAAACAATATAGCCGAAAGGATCTCCAAATCAACAGACTACAAAATCTTTTTAAGCCAGAAGTTTAGAAATATGGCTTGCATACCGACATGACAGTCAGGAAAAGTTTCACAAACAAGTTACATATAACCCAAAATGTTGCTCTGGGGCGGCTTTGGAGAGCTATGCTGCCTTCATCAATCTAGCAGTGACTGTATGAGACTTTGCACAAGAATAAAAGCTAGAGGGGAAATCATATTGTGCAGACATGTTGATGTGTCTGTGTTTAGGACACTTTTATCTGTGAACAAATGCAGGGCATTCTTTGCAATAGAACAAATAACTCTAGCACAACCTATGTGACCACAAATCCTATACAACTGTACCATCATCATTTCTGTCCATGTTCATGAAAAAATACCAGCAGTTTAAGACTAATAATAGAAAATATTTTTTCATGCATAATCAAACTCTGGAATTCATTACTGGAAGATGTAGTAAAGGTGGTTAGTGTAGCTGGGTTTTAAAAAGGTTTGGACAAGTTCCTGGAGGAAAGGTCCATAAACCATTAGTAAAGAGGACCCAGGTAATTTGCTACTTGCCCCAGTACAAGCATTGTGGAACCTGTGTCTTTTGGGGAAACTGCTAGGAACTTGTGATCTAGATTTGCCACTGTTGGAAATAGGATATTGGGCTTGATGGACCTTGGTCTGACCCAGTATGGCATTTCTTATTTTCTTCTGTTCCTCATTCCCTTCCTGCTTTGAGTCTTTGTGGGTATGACTTTCACCCTCTTTTAATGGCATGTGAATTTGCTGCCACCCTTCTTGCTGTGTGGCTCTGTGATCAGTGTGGTTTCTTCGGGCCACTCCTCATCCTCTTCCTGCTTTGCATTTCTCTGAGTGCCTTTGGGTTGTCATGCTATGCCTCTTTGAGTGTTCTGCCATCTGCTTTGGCATGCAGCTCCAAACAACCCGAATCCAAAAGAAGATGAACTCAGCACAATGGGGGACACTACCAGCCTGCCACCACTTACAAGCTTTGAGCTTTCTCTTCAAAATTATTTTTAGATTTTCCTTATTATACTTGTTTGGAGATATATGCAGGGGAGCTCAATTACTGCTATAACCTTGACTGAACAATAGTATTTCCTTAATCAGGGGGGAAAATAGAGTGCTAACGGAGGAAAGGGACAACTACCTAGCAAGCCTGATAGCTGAATCAACCCTAGCTATTATGAGGTGAGAGATTGCCCTCTCATCCATCATCCTCTATTGTACTTGTCAACTAAAAAACTGTACTTGTTGAGTCATCAACTTAACATTTACCTTTTCTGAATGACTGGAGGGCACTCCATGAATATTTCTTTTATCTTGATACCGCTTCTGTGAGGAGGGATGAGCATGGCACAGTATAGGAGGAAAAGAACATTGGCCTAGCCAGCCAGATTCCAAATCAACCCTATCATGTGGTGACGGACTGCCCTCAGATCCACCATCCTCCATTATAGTACTTCTCGACTATCGGGCTTCTTTCACAAGTATTATTAGCCTTTCATGCTAGGACCTTCCAGCGTATCTTGCTGCTTTGTTGGTCTTCCTAAGCTCTTCTGGGTCGTCGCCATCATTGCTGCATCCTTACTCCCACTGCTTTTGGGGCTTCACCATGGTGCATCCTCTGATTCTTATTTAAAACCCTCTGCATATTATCTAAGCAGTCCATGAATGCTTCTTCCACCCCAGTACAGTGGATCTTCCTCTGTATTTAAGGTTCTTATGCTGGGACCAAAGTCCTTGGTGACAGGACTCTAACTTGTGGGCACATAGCTTAGCTTAACTAACTCCACTCTTGTGACCTAGACTCGTGTTGCCCCCTTTGCTGTTGTCTTGGTTCTTCTCTGGTGTTTTAGGGCCTTGCAACCAATCTTAGTGTTGTGCTGTTCTCCTTGCCATTTAGCTCCTCTTTACACTTTGGTGTGCTTGCACTGACTGTACGCTACTTTGTCCTCTTCCACTTTTTTAAGGTGTTCATGGTGTTCTTTGTACCGCTTTGGCTTTGAAGTTGGCTTCTGGTTCTCATCTTGCCACTTACTCTGCTGATGGCCCTGCAGGGTTTATGATACTCTTGATGACTTGCAGTATCATGTACAGGTATCAAGCAGGTTTATTTGAAAACAGATGGCAAGTCTCACTGTTCCACTGTAAAACAGTTTCCCCCTTAAACTTTAATGGAGATCAATGGAATGAATGCACGAATGATTCAACTCCCAAAGACTACTCAAACAAGTATATTCTGATGAATTAAAATAAACACGAAAATGTTTGACATGCATATGCTTAGTTGTTTAAAAGTTCACGATAACTTACAATCCTTTTGGAAGTAAGTTAATCATTGTATGAGTGCTTATACTGTAAAACATAACAATATACAAGTAGAATTACTTACACTCTCTGGTGGCCTTGTGCCAAGTAAAGGAGCATAGTTGATTCTGTACTGCTGCACTGCTCCTGGTGCAGGTTCCCAGCGTACATTCAGGGTGTTTGTTGTTGGATTGTAGACTTGGATGTTTTTAACTGTTCCTTTCACCACTAAAACAAGATATTATAGACAAAACTTGTGTAATTATACATATATTTACAGCTTTCTATTGCCTCCAAAAGCTCTATAACATCAACAAAGACAAAACCTGGAGCTGACTGTGGTACAGATCATCAACTACTAGTATGCAAACTCAAGCTAAAGTTGAAAAAGAGCAAACCACTCATGAATGCAGCAAAATATGACCTTGAGAATATACCACTGGAATTTAAAGACTGCCTGCAAAATCGATTTGCTGCTTTAGATACAAATGACAGAGCTCCAGAAGAGTTATGGAATGACATCAAGAAGGTTGTGTTGGAAAAAAGCGAGAAGTCTCTACAAAAGGTGAAAAAGCAAAAATGGCCAAAACGGATGACGGAAGAAACTCTGAAAATTGCCCAGAAACACAGAGAAGCTAAAGCCAGAGGAGAAAGCAAGACAATCGCAGAACTCAACAGAGATTTCCAATGTGCAGCAAGACAGGACAAGGAAAAGTACTACAATGACACATGCAAGGAAATAGAAGCAGAAACTATTAGAGGATGAACAAGATTGGCTTTCCTAAAGCTACGAGAGTTAAAGAAAAAATTCCAGCCTCGAATTGGAATGTTACAAGATGCTCAAGGTTCTATGTTGAATGATGCTAGGAAGATCAAGAAAAGGTGGAAAGAATATACAGAGGTTTTATATGATAAAGATCAAGTGGACCAACAGCCATTTCAACATGTACCTTATGATCCAGAACCATTGGTTCCCATAGAAGTATTACAGCAATCTGATGCAAATGTTACTATACTTACAAGGCTCTGCCAAGATGTTTGGAATACAACATCATAGCCAACTGACTGGAAAAGATCTGCGTTTATACCAATACTAAAGAAAGGCGATCCAAATGACTGTGGAAATTATCGTACAATCGCTCTGATCCCACATACCAGCAAGATTCTACTGAAGATTATTCAATAGAGACTACAACCATACCTGGAACAAGAACTACCTGAAGTGCAAGCAGGATTCAGGAAAGGGCGAGGAACGAGAGACATCATGGCAGATGTGAGATGGATCCTTGAAAAGACTAAAGAATACCAAAAGGATATCTATTTGTGCTTTATCAACTATAGCAAAGCTTTTGACTGTGTAAACCCTGAAAAACTCTGGGCCACATTAAGAAGCATGGGTCTACCAGAACACCTAATCATTCTCTTCCACAATCTGTACATCTGGCACCCCAGCTTCATGCCCTGGTAACACTTGTGCCCAAGGCTCTACCCTCCCTTTTGGGGGAAGAGAGGAGTGGGTCTTTTGGCTCTTAGGTTTTTACATGGTTGACTTGACAACCATGAAGTTATGTGGGAGCTGTGGTTTATGGAACCCCAGACCTTTTCCAACACGGTACATGGCGTCGAAGCACCGGCTCACCACCAGTACCGATGCTGGTGTCTCCCACATTCTGAGTAGCAGCCACTCAAGGATCAGCTACATGGGCACCGTGAGGGTTTCCTTGGGTGGAGACTCGTATTGGAGGATCTCCAACTCCTCAGTGCATGGGTCCTCCTCCACCTCAGTCTGTACTGAAAGGGCCCTGGCCATGACCTTGACAATGTCATGGAAGGCTATATCCTCCAGAAGGGAGTGACACTGGGGCGCCAGGGGAGACGGGTCCGAGAGGATGTCTTGGTGCCGTTTAGTCTACAGGTATGCCTTGCCGTCAGTCTCCCATTTGGAGTCGAGTGCTGATGATGAATCTGAGGCCCTGTGACTCTTTGCCTTGAGGCCAGCACCAAGGAGTCAGTGGCCTCCAGAGGACCTAGGGTCTGAGTTGCAGAAACTAGCCGGGGAGGACCAGATGCCAAAGTGTTGGGACCGGGACCTCGACCGGCGCCAAAGGCTTACCCGAGGCTGGTGGCGCTCAGAGCTTGGCTCTAAGACCAGGGACTCTCCCACAGTCGGGGGCCCAGTCGTCGGGGCAGATGATGCAGATTAACCAGCCATCATTGCCTGCTACAGGGCCAGGATAGCAGTGATATTCTGCTCCAGGACCGCCATTCTGGTTTCCAAGCCAGAATGCTCCGCAGCCCAATGCCGGCACTCTCGTGAGTGCATCCTCAACAAGTACCGTGGCCTCAAGAAACCTCGCATGGACTCCACCGGCCAAGGAATCCTTCTTGAGGTCCTTGGTAGGGCGCTTCTCAGAGCCGCCCAAGTCCCTTCTGGCAGTTTTACCAGGTTTCTCTGGTGCAACCTCGATGGACTTCAAATTTTTCTTCTTTTTCTTGGGGTCCAAGGTCTTCTCAAGACTCGCGGGAAGTGCTGGCTTGGAGCTTGGCATCAGGGAGGCCGGGGCCGAGATGGACCTGGGGAACAGTTTTTCTTGCAACTCAGACCTGTTTTAATTGGTCTTAGGTGTCATGGCCTGGAACAGGTCACAGGAGGTGCTATCATGGTCTGGTCCCAGGCAGCGTAGGCAGTAGTCATTGGTGTCAGCCACTGACATCGTTTGACTGGAGTGGTCACATTTTTTGAACCCACCAGGGGACATGGTGAGATGACCCCTGGGTGAAAAAAGGCACGAATGCCAGTCGAGGCAAGCCTCGATCAAAAAAGAAAGTGGAAGCAGCCAAGAACAGCGCTAGTTTCAGTGCCGGCTTGAGGCGGGAATAGGAGCCGGTACACAAACCGGGAACAGCTAACTTTAAGGATATTTAGCAAGGACCTTTTCTGTGGAAACAGGACAGAATCTATTAGGCTCCATGGAAAAAAGGAGACTGAGCAATATGGCACTCTTGGACGGGAAGGAGACCACACATGCATGGTAGCATGCCCCAAAGGCTTTTTTTGAAAGCTGGGGAAGTGCTCCATGTGGGCTCTGTCGGCGCCGACCTCACCCATAAGTGAAGACTGACTTCCTGCTTGTTCCTGGAGAAAATATGGATCCTAGAGTTGCAATTCCTCCTATAAGTAAACCAATCAGCTAGTTTAGACTGAAACTAAACCAAGGAGCCTCAGTTGATTAATGGGCCTAACAGGCCTATTTAGACTGTAGCTATATAAATTGTGCTCACTTAAATGACTCTTTGCTGAGCTAAAATAATATTTCCAAGAGCAAATAAATAAGTTAAAAAATTGTTTTTGTTAATTGAACTCATACAGTATCTTTTCAGTAGTAGCTCAAAGTGAATTATATTCAGAAAGGCAAGGCAAAAAAGGGGTAAGTGACTGCCACAAAGTCACAAGGAACATCAGTGGAATTGTCACTCTGGCTTTACTGGTACTCAGCCTACTCCTCTAACCATTAGGCTACTCTTTTCCTCCATGTCACCCATACCATTGGAATGGTTTTCAATCCACTTCTTGGGACACACCTAGCCCACTTGGTTTTCAGGATACCCGCAATGAATGAGAAATATGTATATGCACTGCCTCCATGTTATGCAATTGTTTGCATATTTATGGTGTATATTCTGAAACTCTAACTGGCTGCATGCAGGGTCAGCCCAAAGGCCACGCCCCCCCCCCTCCCAATGCTCAGTCATGCTACTGCCAATTCCAGCGGTGGGGTCAAGGGAGGGGGCCATGTGCTTTGGCTTGTCACTTCTGACCCCTCTCCGACGTAACTTCGGGGCTTCAGAAGTGAGTGCACTTCAGAAGTGGCAGACCATGTGTGCTGAAGCACATGGCCTAACACTTACCCCCCCCCCCCTCCGCTGCCGGAATCAGTGGTCCTAATTTGCTGTCTGCAAAAGAATTATGCAGACTTTTAAAACTTTACTTAAAAGAGAATCCACACTTACAGCAAATCTGCTACCAATTAGGGCAGTGGTGTTCACTGAGGGTCCTCGAAGGCCACAAGCAGTCAGGTCTTCAGCATAAAATAGATTTGTATGTATACCACCTCCATTGTATGCAAAGCTGTCTCATGGCCCTCAAGGACTCAAAGTGAATGGCACTGTGTTAGAAGAAGTGGGCTGAGGACCAGGGTTGAAATCCCTCTTTTACTTGTCACCTATGGCAACTCCCATCTCCTGTTGCCTCTGGTACTCCCCGTGATTGTAAGTTCTTTGAAGAAAGAACTTATTGTATCTGAATTCTAGTAATGTTATAAACTACCTTGAGCATTATTTGGAAAGATGGGGTAAAAATTCACTTTGGATCTAAATAAATCATCAAATTGGTGAGGCTGTCTGCTTTGAGTTTAATTCCCAATTGTTTCCACATTCCTACTGTCTACCACAGATGCCTGCACACAGGTTTTTCTTCTCAAATGTCAACCATTTGTTTTTTATCCTGCACACATCAAAGCAGATAGAGAAAATCTGCAGATCTCAAAAGAAAGAACTGAGAATCAATATCAAAGCGGTTTCAGCTCATGTCATGTGTATCCAAAGAGCTATCTAGATAAATTAACAAGGGATATATGTAAATATATATAGGACAGAGATTTTATTTTAAGCCTAAACTGACTTTTCTCTACAGGAAAGATTTTGAGAGATGACATTGCAAGATTAATGTCAAAATTAGTCATAACACCAACGTGGTATCATTCTTACTCTTGTGACAAGAGCCACAACACACATAAACTTCAACTCACTGAAGTCACACATATTCCTTTTTTTCCATCTGAAAATCATGCACAGGCAGAAAAAACGTAAATGTACAGTACACTTGATTCAATATCACCGCACACAACTTAGTGCATGAGCATGAAAAAAGCCATGGGGCAGAGTTCAAATGCTTACCAAACCTTGTTGACACAGTAGGTAACATTTTGAGGCAGATCTATAGACATATGTGTTAAGAACTCATCCACTTCCTGACCCCATCCATGACAGAAGCAACAGTAGCTGGACTAGGGCAGTTCTCAACCCTCTCTTGAAGGCAGACCTAGCCAGTCAAGTTTTTAAGATTACCACAATGTATATGCAAGAGATAGATTTGTATTACAATGAATCTCCAATATATAGCAAAAGCCAGAAGGATGTTGGGTTGCATACAGAGAGGAATTACCAGCAGAAAGGAAGAGGTACAAATGCCACTGTACAAGTCGCTGGTGAGACCTCACTTGGAATATTGTGTTCAGTTTTGGAGATTATATAAGAACATAAGATATGCCATACTGGGTCAGACCAAGGTCCATCAAGCCCAGTATTCTGTTTCCAACAGTGGCCAATCTAGGTCATATGTACCTAGCAGTTTCCCCAAGGGACACAGGTTCCACAATGCTTGTATTGGTTCAAGCATTGACATCCTGGGTCCCTTCTTAATAATGGTTTATGGACCTTTCCTCCAGGAACTTGTCCAAACCTTTTTTAAACTAAGCTACACTAACAGCCTTTACTACATCCTCCGGTAACAAATTCCAGAGTTTGATTACACGTTGAGTGAAAAAATATTTTCTTTTATTAGTCTTAAATAGTCTACCCTGTAGCTTCATTGCATGTCCCCTAGTCTTTCTATATTCTGATAAGGTAAACAATCGATCTACGTTTACCCGTTCCACTCCGTTCATTAATTTATAGACTTCTATCATATCTCCCCTCAGCCATCTCTTTTCCAGGTTAAAGAGCCCTAACCTTTTTAGCCTTTCTTCATAGGAGTATCCTTCCATCCCCTTTACCATTTTGGTTGCTCTTCTCTGAACCTTTTCTAAAATTGCTATATCCTTTTTAAGATACGGCGACCAGAATTGCACACAATATATCTCACAAAGGATATAAAAAGGCTGGAAGCGGTTCAGAGGAAGGCGACCAAAGTAATTTGAAGCCTGCATCAGAAGACTTATGAGAAGAGACTTGAAGACAGAAATATGTACACTCTGGAGGAGAGGAGGGACAGGGGAGATATGATTCAGACCTTTAAATACTTAAAGAGTATTAATGAACAAACAAACCTCTTCCAAAGATGGGGAAGCTGTAAAAATAGAGGGCATAATATGAAGCTACAAGCTTTATGCAGAGAATGTGCCAGGTAATGGCTTTAGTGGAGAATGAGCCATTATCCTGAGATATAAACAGCCATTTACTCCTGCATAAATGCTAGCACTGTTTAGTGTTCCAGTCCCTTCATTTTCCCAGGGAAGCTAAGATGCAAGAAAAGTGCCCTGTACCAAAGAAATATCACCTCCCGTTACATCCAGCGTGCTCTTTGGAAATTAACCTTTAAGGCCAAGTTCAACCCTGCATAGCTTGATAGATACTATATCAGAGTCTAGGGTAGTAAAGTTCCAAGATATTCATATCTACAGTTGTGATCAACATTGTTGGCACCCTTGCATTTTAAGTATGCTGTGTATGTGTGAGAAATAATTGGAAATATTCCAACTGTATGTCATATAATTTTTTAATAGTATGTTCAAAGATATACAACAAAAAAAAGATGTCTGTGCAACATAGACCTAGTAAATTCGGAGCAAAATAACAAAATATGACCTGGACAGGATTAATGGCACCCTTCACTAATATTTGGTTGCACAACCCTTGGCAATGATGACAGCCTCCAAACGTTTCTTGCAGCCATCATTTTGTACATCTGTCTGCTGGTAGTTTCTCTCGCTCTTCAACTGCGATTCATTCCACCTCATGAATATTTCTAGGATTCCTTTTACCAATAGCAGAATTCAGTTCTTTCCAAAGGTTCTTGATTAGACTGAGATCAGGACTCATTGCTGGCCAGTTGAAAACTGTCCATTTTTTACTTTTTAACCATTCTTTTGTATTTTTGGATGTATGTTTTGGGTCATTGTCCTGTTGGAGGACCCATGACCTTTGACCCAGACCTAGCATTCTGACACTAGGTAATACATTTCACTCCAAATTACCTTGGTCATCCTCTAACTTCATGATTTCTTCAATACATTCCAAGCCTCCAATTCCTGAAGCAGCAAAACAGCCCCACAGCATTATGGAACCTCCACCATATTTAACTGTAGGTATTTTTTCCTTTTAAGCTTCATTTCTTTGCCAGAAAATGTATCTCTGGTCTGCATTGCAAAAGAGCTCAAGTTTGGTTTTACCTGTCCACAGAATATTTTCCCAGAAAGACTGTGGTTCTCCAGGTGGGTTTGGGCAAAGATCAGGCATGCCTTTTTATGTCTGTCTTTGAGCAGTGAGGCCCTCCTTATCTTATACCATAAAGTCCTTCTTTGTTTAGTGTGCAGCATATGGTGCAGGTTGAAACTACCACTCCTGATTGCTCATGGATGTTGCTCATGGTGTTTCTCCAACAGTTCGCTCTAACCTTTGAAGACTTCTTGGATTAACTTTCCTGGGAGGTTCTTGACAGTTCCATGATCTAAAAACTTCTTAATAACATTGTGAACTGTAGACATAGGAATACCAAGGTCTATGGAGATGGCCTTATACCTTTTTGAAGATTGATGTTTAGTAATAATGGCTTTTATGATGGTCTCAGGCAGCTCTCGTCTTCATCATTGTGAAAATTGAACAGGGAGTGAATGTGGCCAGTTTAAACATTAGAGCCATCATTCACTGGTTGATTCAAATCATGTGAGTACTAACAAATGATCACAGGTATGTCTAATTTTACTGAAGTGGGAATGTGGTTCTTTTTATACTATTTCCTTTTTTAAATGGTCTTGATTTATTTGGTTCTTTTATGTGTCAAATATGTATGCATATGTAGTCCAAAGCCATTTCACTGGCCACTTTTTTAGGGGATATTGGACATTAAGGGGCTGAACTGCAAGGATGCCAATAAAGTTGACCACAACTGTAGCAGCAAACATTTTGCCTATAATGTATAAGCATGTATCAATAACTCAACGGCCTTTGAAGAACCCAAAGGTATACGAATAGACTACTTCACAGATTGTCAGGTAAATTTTACTTACATGTTTTTCCAGTTTCTGTCATACGCCCACCATCTCCATCAGAATAAACTGGAACCACTGTTACTGTATAATCTGTATCTGGCTGCAGACTCCTAAGAACAACATAGTTGGTGTTCCCTGGAACTGTTGTCTATTATCAAAAAAAGAAAGCATTCAATGAATAAGGCTTATTCTATAATGAACATAAATGAAGGTATTTCAGAGTTGTTTATGATGGTACAGTAGACTGGAATTGAGTTAAGGTGTATTGTCCACAGAAGTCTCTGGGGTTTGGATACATCTCAGCGATGGTAAACCCAGAACCAAGAGGAAGGAAGAAGACTACGTACTTAAGGGACAACCCCAGATGGAAAATAAAGGTGGGTAGATGGATGGATAGATAGATAGATAGATAGATAGATAGATAGATAGATAGATGACATAATGATATTTCAGAGGATCTAGTTAACATGCTTAATTTAACCAAGACATCACAACCCATCACTCACCTTCTTGCATCCATCTATTGTATGTCTGAATAGAGAGGACATCAATAATTTAGATTTATGTAAAACCTTTCATCTGAAAAGGACTCTGACATGCTTTACAAACGCCTCTTTTAAGCATGCACATAATCATATCTAGGATTGATGGCCTAACAACATTTTGAGTCATGTTTCTATGAGTCTATGAACAATATGGCAGCTTTCAAAAGGGGATCAGAAAGTATCAAGATTGTTATTCTCTAGCTACATTAGGATAAATTATGAAACATCTCAGAAAGAGGGAGGAAGACAAACAACAATATCTGGAGAAGCTAAGGAAACTGGTAAATCAGTCAGGAAAGCAAAGGTGCTAATGGAAAACAAAATAGTCAATACAGTAAAACATGGTAGGTATATTACTGACAGGAGGAACTGCAAAGGTAGCATTATGTGACTTAAGAATGAAGAGGAGGGATCCGTAAAAGCTGATGAGGATAAAATGGAATTGCTTAACAAATATTTCTTTTCTGTGTTCACAGATGAAGAGTTGGGAATGGGACCTCAGAAAATACACACAACTGGGAATGGAAGTGAGATAGAACATGAACTATTTTCAGAAGACTGTGTTTGTGAGGAGCTAGCTAAACTAAAAGTGGATAAAATTATGAGGCCTGAGAGGATTCATCCAAGGGTATTAATACAACTTAAGGAAGTACTGGAACTCTGCTGTCTGACCTTTTCAAAGCTTCTTTAGAGTTGGAAGTGATGCTAATAAACCATAAACCATGCTGGAGGACTGGAGACAGGTGAATGTGGCTCTCTGTCCACAAAAGCTGAAAGAAGGAAGAATTTGGTAACTACAGACTGGTTAGTCTGACCTTTGTGGTGAGTAAATTAACGGAAACTGCTAAAGCAGAGGATTTTGCAGTTTCTAGGATCCAAAGGATTGCAGGATCTGAGACACCATGGCTTTACTAGAAAAAGATCTTATCAGATTAATCTGATTTCTTTAACTGGGTGACCAAAGAATTGGATTGGAGGAGAATGCCAAATGTGGCATACATAGATTTCAACAAGGTCTTTGACACTGTTCTGCATCGGTGACTTATAAATGAACTGAGTGCCCTTGGAATAGACCCTAAAGTGACTGACTCAATTAGAAATTGATTAGGTGGGAGGCAGTAAATGAGTAGAATTTCCAGTGCCATTAGCAGTGGCATGCTACAGGTATCAATCCTTGGTCATGTTCTTTTTAACAGTTTTGTAAACAATATTGTGGAAGGTCTTTCGGGAAAGGTATGTCTCTTTCCAAATGATATTAAAATTCACAACAAGATAGACATCCTGAAAGGAGTGGATAACATGAGGAGGGATCTAGCATAGCTTGAAGAATGGTCAGGAATTTGGCAGATTTAATACCAAAAAATGCAAGGCCATGCATTTGGTCTGCAAAACCCAAGCGAACAGTACTAGAGGAGATCAAACTTAAGCTTCCTTTAGAAGTTCAGATGATAAGACTTTGATTTTCATACTTTGGATACATCATGTGGAGAGATCATTAGAGAAAGACATAATGCTTGGCAAAGTTGAAGGTCAATGCAAAAGAGGAAGGCCAGCAATGAGATGGATCGATACAATAACAGCAGCAATGGACGCCACTCTATCAACAATTAGCCGCCTAACTAAAGACCAAACACAGTTTAGGACAACTATCCAGAGGGTCAACATGAGTCAGCACCAACTCAACCGCACTTAACAACATTTATATATCCAGCTTATAGCTTGCTTTATCTCGAAGGTCAAAGCGGGTCACAATAACCATACACAATTATAGATAATAATACAACTACAGATATGTAAACATTAATACTATATATATATATATATATATATATATATATATATATATATATATATTACAGACCCATTCCACTAATTACCAGGTCAATTCCCTTTATATGCAGTTTTCGTCTCATAGCATTCCTTAAATAGATGAGTTTTTAATTCCTTACAGAACAGCTTAAGTTCATTTATAGCTCAGATTCCATCAAGGAGCACATTCCATAATCCAGGAGCATAAAGCAAGAAAGCCTGAACACAGGCAGCCTGACTGCTCCTAACACAATAAAGTGTCCTAGAAACATGCCCCGATTGGTCTCCTGGAGGCGTACTCCCGCAGAGGCCTCAAGATACAATCAACTGATGACGTATACGAAATTTTAAACACTTTGTACTTTACCCCACTAACAACAGGAAGCCAGTGCAAGTGTTTTAGTAAAGAAGAACATGAGAGATTTGTGACTGATTCAGAAGAATTCTTGCAGATTATCGTGTGTCCTTTGCAAGGTCCTGACTGCAAATGCTGGCAGCCCTTAATAAATAATATCACAATACCTGAAGCATGGCAATACAAGGGTCTGGAATACAGTGCAAAAATTCTCCTCACCTAACAAGGGACAAAACTGCCGTACTACTTTCAACTTGTAGCATGCTCTCCTGATTATGCTATTAATATGTGTATGAAATGTTAGTTTCTGACCTAATATGATTCTGAGGTTGCGGACCTCAGTTTTGACCACAAGCTTGACATTTCTGACTTGTAGCATAGCTGGTGGGACAAAAGGAGGGTTGCAGAAGATAAAAAGTACAGTATTTCTGTCTTCTTATAAGTAACTGCTAGACCACTTGTGGAGAGCCAATCAACTGCTGAATTAAAGCTTTTTTTTTAGAGCGTGACATCCATGGTAACAAATGGAGCACAAAGCATAATATCATCGGCCTATAGGTGGTAAAAAACCTTATAAGAGTTGATTATGGTACACAAAGACTGCAGATGTGTATAATGTACCCAGCGCTGGAGGCGGTGTCTGGGGGTGCATGCATGCATCAGTCTCATCAAGACTGGCAGACACAGATACTGCACCAGTGAAGGACATCAGGAATGCAGGAATCCAGGCAAACACAGAATCAAGTGAAGTAGTGACCTGCAGAATGCAAGTGCCCTTGTTGGCACAAATGTGCACTCGTAATGAAGATTCAGGCAGAAGCACAACCAGCAGTAAAGATCTGCAGAATGTGTGTGCAGACATTAGCACACATGTGCACCTACTATGAAGACTCAAGTAGAAACACAGCCAGTGGGATCAAGCCAGCTGTAATGAGCTGCAGAATATGTGTGCATATATTAGCAAACGTGCATCTGCCAACCCCTGAACAGAACCAAGCCAGTGGCGTAGAAGACAGCCGCAGGACCAAGTAAGGGAATAAGTTGTAAGATGTGCATGTGTACCCGTCGCAAAGGATCCACTAGAGGATCGGCCAGAATGGTGTAAAACAACAGACAGCCATCGGACCAACTGAGATAATGAGCTGCAGGCCACTAGAAGGGAGGGAGGTCTTGAGCCACCTGGTTATGGCACTGGTGAATGTTTGAAAGGCACGGCCTTGAGGTAATACAAGAGCAGAGGGCTGTAGAGAAAGAGGGAGTTGGTGAGTTCTGTTCACTCTGAGATGTGTAAGAGCATAGCCATGCAGCAATCCTCAAGCAGCCATGCAGCCACACCTCAGGCCACACAAACCAGGTGGGAGAACTAGATGAGCCCCAGGACGGAGGATGGAGGAAGGGTGAGGAGATGAGGGAGATGCTGGGATAAAAAGAGGCAGAAGCAATGCTAGAGAAAGGAGGGAGAGGATGCTTAGAGAGGGAGAGAAGGAGGTGAGTGGACAGATGTTAGGGGGAGGGACGAAAGAAGCATGGGACAGATGTTAGGGGAAGGGAGAAAAAAGGCAGAGGAGAGGGTGGCAGGGGAAGGAGCAAAGAGGGAAGACGATAAGAATGGGAGAAGTAGGCAGAGTGAGGCATATGCTGGGAGAAGTTTGGAAGAGAGAGGATGCTGGGAGAATAAGGGAAGAAGTAGGGGACTGATCCAGAGGAATTGGGGAAGGAGTTGGAGGATGGATGCTTGGGGAGAGAAGGCAAGGGTGAACAATGGGAAGGGGGAAGATGAGGCAGAAAGGCAGATGCCAGAGAAGAGAGAAATGGAGGGTTATTTGTGGTAAATGGTACAAATGGAAAAGGAGCCCTGATATGGATGAAGGATGATGTGGAGAAGAGGAAATAGAGAAAGGTGATGGTGTGGATAAGAGAAGAAGAAATGGAAGGCGAGAGGACAACAGAGTGGAGAGCTGAAAAATGTAAGAAAGGATAAGGAGATGGGAGAAGAGATGTTAATGAATGGAATCTGAGAAAGATAGAGTTTGCGTCCCTGGTGGTATCTAGAGACAGCAGTAAGTGATGGCACTATGGCAGAAACAACTCACAGGGTGAAGCATTAAGCCCTTTTGCCCCACTACTCACTTGCAAAAGTAATGTGCCCAGTAGTAAAGCACATCCTCACGTGCACCAGAAAAATTAGATGGAACAGAGGTGGTAAGCCATGGGGCCACGGGGGTAGCCTAAGGTTGACAGATGCAAGCCAGATGAAGAAAGACAACTGGTTTGAGGGGAATAGAGGAGGTTGTCTTTGTCAGGTATAGAGTGCAAAGATGAGAGCAGCGGAAAGGGGGAGGAGGCAGAACCAGAGGAGGGGATGAGAATGGTGGATGTCTGTATTCAGGCTGAGATGAAGGAGATGTGAAGAGCCTCTGAGGAATTTCGGTGAGTGTCAACCAGTAGCAATATATATCTATATCTATCTATCTGTATATATCAACATAGATATAGTGACACACTGGGTAGTGTGTTGCTGGTTATAAAGCATTGTGGTGCTACATGGAGCTCGGCATATAAGAACTCTAAAAGGAAATTAATTTATTATAATTCCTAGAAATGTAGTTCTTGAGAGTCCTGAACTGGCAGGAAATGAGCTCAACTTGGAGATAGGCAGTCTGGGAGTTGTAGTGAGGAAACACATGGTGAGGGTGATTTTGTAAAAGACTGCCTATTTGTGAAGGCCAAGCAGGTGCTTATTTTGAGGCTGTTCTTGAAATGACACATAGGCCTCTATGTGTCTTTATAAAATAGATGGAGAAATCGCATCTAGATTAAAGCCATGGACATGTACGCCTGCTTGAGAGCAGAAGTAAAGCCGTGTAATTGAAGTACACATGCATGTTGATGGCACATGCACATATGCATACGTGCATATATTTTATGAACAATGCGTGTCAATCACTACTGTGCCTGTGGTCCACTCAAATACCATCCCAGAACACCCCTACACACAGGTCGCGTAAAAATACACTCGTACATTTATACAATCAACTCCTGGAGTAATTTATATGCACATTTATGCACCAAGAATTCTTTATAAAATTGCCCCCACTATGTCGGCATCTGCCTTATTGAACATGTTGAATGAAAATGGCCTTATGAAGCAATACTGTATCCTATGAAAGCATCAAATAGAATTAAATAACGCAATCTACTTAATACTTAAAGCTAATAAGACCAAGAGCATAATTACCATTTCCTCTAATCCACCATCCGTAGGTGCATAAAAGATTTTGTATTGACGAACATTTCCTTCTGCATGATCCCAGCGAGCATTCAGAGTGCTGGTAGTTGGGTCATATACTCTGAGGTTCCGTACTGTGCTGAGTGGCTCTGAAAAATACCACAACAGGGGTTAGGAGGTGAAAATCACACTTTCCAGTGTGCATTCTCCAATGTTCATAGCAATTATACACAGTGATGACCTTTTCATTAGAGAAATGCAATGTTATTATCTTAGAGATTTGGATGAGGGGGGATGACATATGCCCTCATCTAATTGCCCAGTTCGTGACACCGCACTGCCTGTGGGATGCGCCGCTAGGCCAAAATTCTGAATCTGGAGCCACATAATCAATATACATTTTCCAGGAATCAGAACTGCATGTCCTTACAAAACAAAAAATGCTTTGAAATATTCTTTTGTAAAAGACCAGTGTTTACGGGTTCATTGTATGGGACCCTACTGGTGGGCGCCTTACAATAAGGGAATTAATGAAAAATATTTGAAAGACGTAATATAAAAGATTTGGATAAATGATAACAGGGGAATTATGCAGAAGGGTACACCAGGGAAATACGTGAGATGTTAAACAAGATTTTGGTGGGAAGAGATGCTTTTTTGTTTCCCATAACTGAGTACAGAACTCTGAAACATTTGGCTTAATAGAGAGTCAATGCGAATCAAGCTGAACAACATACAGTAATGTTGGACAAATGCAGGTGAACAGGGGAAGGAAACAGCTTGACTTACTGGTCTTTCCACTGCCTGTAATCCATCCTCCTTCTCCTGCAGCGTAAATAGATGAAACAGCTATGGTATAGGGCGTATCGGGCTTTAACTTTGGTAGCACAACATTGTTCACTCTTCCTCCTACTGTAGTCTGCAAACAAATAAGTACAGGACAATATTATTGCTCTTACACTATAATGGTAAAAGCAAAAAAAATCAAAACATAGTAATATACTATATATTTTCTAAAGTGTAGTTACTCACCTGTAACAGATGTTTTCCAGGGACAGTAGGAATCAGTCCTCACATATGGATGACGTCAGCATCAATGGAGCCTGTGCAGTAATCACTCCCCAGCTTTCAAAGAAAGCCTTTGGGAGTTAGGCCACGTATACACGATCACCTTCCTGCCCAAAGGTACCATCTTACCTCAATAGGATGAAATAGCTTAAACAAGCATAAAAGAAAAAAACAACTCCATGGGGAGGAGGGAAGGTTATGAGGACTGATTTCTGCTGTCCCTGGAGAACACCTGTTTCAGGTGAGTAACTACGCTTTCTCTTACCTCAATAGGATGAAATAGCTTAAACAAGCATAAAAGAAAAAAACAACTCCATGGGGAGGAGGGAGGGTTATGAGGACTGATTTCTGCTGTCCCTGGAGAACACCTGTTTCAGGTGAGTAACTACGCTTTCTCTGGGAACAAGCAGAAAGTCAGTCCTCGCATATGGGACTCCCAAGCTACAGGTTACCAAACAAAACCTGTGGGAGTCACGGGTGACCCAAAAGGTGAACCATGAAGGGTAGCAAAGAGTGATGAATGGCTAGAAGTCCAGAGATGCAGCCTCAACATTGACGATGGAATCCCCTCTCCTGTAGCCTGGACACAAAGGGCCAGAAGAAAGGAGTTGCACTAAGATGTGCAAAGTACTGCCTGGCCGAAGAAACTATCGCACTGTGAGCTCTCCTCCAAGCAGTAATGTGCTGCAAAGATATGGACCAAAGACGACCTTCAGGGGGACCAAGTGCAGGTGAGCCACCGAGGCCGCCATAGCGCGCACATTATGCATAATGACATGACGCTCCAGAAAGTCCAGCCTGCTCATAGGCGAAAGAGATGCAGTCTGCCACCTGGGTAGATAGGGTATGCTTAGTGACCACAACCCCAAGCCTGTTGACATCATAGGAGATGAACAGCTGTGACGAGCGGCAATGAGCCTTCATCCTCTCGAGATAGAAGGCCAGTGCCCATTTGCAATCCAAGGTGTGAAACGAGGCCTCTGCCTTGGATGTATGAGGCCTGGGAAGGAAGGTGGGAAGGACCACCTCCTGGTTAATATGAAAAGTGGGCACCACATTAGACAGGAAATTTGGGTGAGTTCGGAGAATGACCCTGTTTTTGTGGAACCTGGTGTAGGGGGTATGGGCCACCAGTGTCTGCAGCTCACTGACCCATCTGGCCGAAGTAAGCACTACCAGGAACACTACTTTCCAGACAGAAACTTGATATGGCATGAAGCCAGCGGCGCAAATGGGGGAGCCATCAGCTTCCTGTGGACGATGTGGGCAGTGGGTGGATGGGGGGCCGTGAGAGGAAAAGCCCCCTCATAAAACAGCCTACAAGGGGGTGCACAGAGACGGGCTGGCCGTTGACAAGGTGGTGATGCATAGCCATGGCACTGAGGTGCACCCTGACGGAAATGGATTTTAGACCAGCACGAGAGAGGTACAGCAGATACTTGAGAATGTCTTATACCAAGCAAGAGAAAGGGTTGAGATTCCTGTCTGTGCACAAGACCAAAAATCTATGCCAATTGAAGGCATACACACACTATGTTGAGTCCTTGCATGATGCCAGTAGGACGTCCTCCACATCCCGAGAGAAGTGAAGGTGTGCCAGAGCTAACCGTTCAGCAGCCACGCCATCAGGGTGAGAGACTGGAGGTTGGGATGGAGAAGGGTCTCATCCATGATAGCTGTGGGAGTAGGGAGAACCACAGATGCTGGGCCTACTGAGAAGCAATGAGAATTATCGAGGCCTGGTCTGATTGCACCTTGAGTAAGGTCTTGGGGACCAGGGGAGTAGGCGGTTACGCATACAGTAGGCTCCTAGACCAAGACAGGAGAAAGGCATGGGCCACCACTCAATCTGGGGTTGGCCTCTGGGAACAGAAGCGTGGCAGCTGTGTATTCTCAGAGCTGGTGAAGAGGTCCAGTGTCGGGGTCCCCAATGTAGAAAGATGGAGATGGCTACCGCCAGGTTGAGGTGCCACTCGTGGGGCTGAAGGACTCTGCTGAATCTCTCTGCGAGCAGATTGTCATGGCCCAGCAGGTAAACTGCCTGGAGGATCATGCCCTTCTCTGTGGTGAAGGTACATAGGCAGACCACCTCCCAACAGAGGAGGTATGAGCCCATTCCCCCCTGCTTGTTGATGTAAAACATCACTATTTGATTGTCTGTTTGAATGAGGACTACTTGGTTTGCCAAGTTGACCTGAAATACCCGAAGGGCATTCATCACAGCTCAGAGTTCCAGGAGGTTGATCTGGAGGGCACTTTCCACCTGAGTCCAGGTGCCCTGTGACTGAAGACCATCACAGTGGGCTCCCCGGTCAAGCTTGGAGGCATCCATGATAAGAACGCGTTGGGCCAGCAGGGTTTGGAAGGGTAGGCCAGCCATGAGATTCCGCAGGCTCTGCCATCAGTCAAGGGAGGCCACAAGAGGCTGAGTGACATGGACCTGGTCTTCCAGTTGACCCATGACCTCAGTCCACTGAGAGCCCACTGGGTCTGTCACATGCGTAGACAGGCCTCTGGGGTTACATGAACTGTCGAGGTCACGTGCTCCAACAGGCATAGGAGGAGACATACAATGCCATTGAGCAACCCTGCACCTCTTTTGTTTATTTACATTCTCTTATATACCGCGCTATTCTGCATCAGTGCGGTTTACATTGAACAAACTGAAATTACATTGAACAGGGCATTATAACTTGGAGATAACTATTTTACAGGGAACATGGGCTATGGAGGGTTAAGTGGCTTGCCCAAGACCACAAGGAGCACCTGTGGGACTAGAAACCCCAGTCCTTCCGGTCCAAGGTTGCTGTCCTCTAGTGGGATTTGAACCTCCGACCTTCCGGCCTGAAGTACCTTGCCCCAACCACTAGGCCACTCCTCCACTTTGTTAGGGTCGCCAGCTGCTGAGCCTAGTCCAGAAGAAGGAAGGCCCTGACCTGGATTGAGTCCAGAAGGGCTCCTATGAACTCCAGGTGCTGGGTTGACTGCAGATGCAACTTGAGGATGTTGATTATGAACCACAGATGCTGCAGCACCCCGATGATGCGCTGAGTTGAGTGACAGACCTCCTCTGGCGAGCAGCCCTTCAGGAGCCAGTCGTCCAGATAGGGAAGACAGAGACTCCCAGTAAGTGGAGGTGAATGGTGACTACCGCCAAACACTTAGTGAACACCTGGGGGGCTGAGGAGAGGCTGAAGGGGAGCACACTGTACTGATAGTGGCAGCCTCCAGTGACGAAGCAGAGGAACTGATGGTGCCGGGAATGGATTAGAATGTGGGTATAGGTATCTTTGAGATCCAAGGAGCATAACTAATATCCCCACTAGAGGTAGGGCAGCAAGGTTCCAAGGGATAGCATCTTGAAATTTTCCTTTACTAGAAAGTGGTTTAGGTCCCGCAGATCCAGGATGGGCCAAAACTTCCCTATCATTTTGGGATGCGGATGTACCGGGAGTAGAACTCTGTGCTGAAGAGGGGCTGAGGGACTGGCTCTACTGCCCGATCCTCGAGCAGGGATTTGAGTTCCTCCTGCAGTTGCTCTCTGTGCAGGGAGGTCATGGGAAGTTCCCCTGGGAAGAAGGGAGGAGGCGTTTGGTCGAAGTGCAGAAGGTAACCTTCCCGCACCGCCTGCAGTACCCAGGCATCAGTGGTGATGCCCAGCCAGAGGTGAGCAAAGTAAACCAGACAACCTCCCATGTGCCTTGGGCCCTGGTCCTCACGAGGAAGAAGGTCTATGCCCAAGGAGTCAAAAGCCCCCCCACCAGGCTGAGGCTAGGGGCTTTCTGCTTATGGGGCAATGCCCCTGGCCCTTGGTCTCCTGACCCTGTTGGGGAGCTTGATAGGCTGGAAATTGGGGGTATTTTCCATAAGCTTTTTTTGCCTTTGAGTGGAAGGGCTTTTTCCACGAAGCTTTCTGGCGGGAAGGGTCAGCAATCTTCCGGGAAAGCTTAGTCCTGGTCATGAACTCTGATGCCAACTTGGTGGCTTTGTCGGTCATGGATTTGCCGAAGAGGTTCTCTCCCCAGCAGGGGACATCGGCCAGTTTGTCCTTTACCCATTGCTCCAAGTCCAAGGACTGTAGCCAAGCTAGGTGGCAGGCACTACTGCCCACCGCAGCCACACAAGCCATGGACTCAATGCCATCATAGGATGCTCAAGTCTGGAATTTGAATCATTCCTTGACTGAGGATATGAAGTCCAGAAGTGCTCAAGAGATTCACCTGCCAGCCCAGCTGAGAACCCGGCAAGCACTTTTGCCAGGTCCCTCAGGTACATGCCCATGAACAGCTGGTAAGCCTGGATGCAGACCACTAGCATCGAGCCCTGGTAGCACTTTCTGCAAAACCCATCCATGGTGCAGACCTCCCTACCAGAGGGCACCGAGGAATGCGTCTTTGGACTCTTTATACAAATCATGGCTGACTCTACCACCATGGAATTGTGAGGCAGCTGTGTCTTCATAAAGCCCAGACTCTTGACAACTCAATACTGGGAATTGAGTCACTGGCTCACTATTGGCATCATCACCGGGCTTTCACACATCCTGAACAGTAAGTGCTCCAGGATGGGAGGTATCAGCACCGTCAGTGCCTCCCTTGGAGGGGCCGTGTATGGGAGGATCTCCAAGTCCTCAGTATGAGGCTCATCCTCTGATTCAGCCTCAAAAGCCAAGGCCTTCGACATTCCCCGTACAAACTTGAGGAATGCAAGGTCCTTGGGTGGGGACCTCTGGTGATCCTGAGGGGGAGACGGGTCAGAGGGACCATCCCTGTGTAAACTGGTGTCCTGTGACTCATCATGGGCCTCCCAGCCCGACTCGGAGCAGGATGAGACCTCAAGCCCTGGACAGTCATTGAAGCATTGAGCAGCTGGCACCAAGAGAGAACAAGATGCCCATCGAGTCAACCCCAAGGTGCTCAGGGGCGAGTCGCGCCTCAAGCGGGAGGCTGACTGACATGGCTCCAAGCATGTTGCAAACCGTTCCAGCACATGCTGGATGGCTTCTGGGGAGGCCCTCACAGTGGAGGGTCCCAATGTTGGCACCAATGACCTGGAGGCTCTGGGCATTGGGCCCTGCTGTGCCTTGAAGAAGGCAGCCAGGCTGCATTTCAAGGCTGCCATCCTGGCTTCAATATCAGTAGGCACCACAGCAACCGGTTCAGGCCTCGATGGCATCGAGCCCAAAGCCAGCTCCCTCGAAGAGGAATCACCAATGGTGATCACTTCGGAAGTCCGAAAGAGTGAAAAAAATGCTAAAGGTAAGGGTAGAAAAATCTGACCTTTACTGGGGTTGACAGGATGTCTGAAGGGCTCCGCAGAAAAAAGAAGGCTGAGGTAAGATGGCAACTTTGGACGGGGAGGTGACCATGCATGTGCGGCCTAACTCCCAAAGGCTTTCTTTGAAAGCTAGGGAGTGATTACCGCGTGGGCTCCATCGATGCTGACATCACCCATATGTGAGGACTGACTTCCTGCTTGTTCCCAGAGAACAACATATTTGCTCTTTCTCTCTGTGACAAGGTGTGTAGCAGAAATCTCTGATTTGTAGAGCACTGATAGGGACTGGGGTGTGAACACTTCTGTTATGGCCATTGCAACTGGACTAAATCTACCAACTCATTCCCCATAGGTCATATTTTCTTTAGGTCCCTACCAATCAGAAATGCATTTGAAGTGGAGATCTAGAAGTAAAGGGCTATGATGTCATGACAAGTCCCTTGAGTCATTCTGTCTCTGGAAAACATTAAGTCTAAGGAAGGGAGTAATAGTAACGAAATAACATACATACTAGCCACAAATTAAAGCTGATACTGCTTTATAATGTCAGTAGTTGGTCTGCTAAAGTGGAATGAACTGCCAATTTTATTCAGAGCTGAGATTGACTATTTAAATTTTAGGAAAAGGTTAAAACACATTTATTTACATTGGCATATTCTTAGTAATGAATGCAACTTAAGTCGACAGGATGCATTGATCTTACAGTTGTGGTTTTTAGGAGATTTCTTTGTTATTTAAATGTCTGTATATATTGTGTTTTCTATTATATATTTTAAGATTATTATCAAAAGCTTTTTGTAAACTACCTAGATGTGGTGAGCTAGATGGCTATAAATAAATCTAAAATCAGTATTGTTTTTCAAGAGTCCAATCTTAATCTCTCACTGAACAAATTTAAGCTGCAAATTATGGGGCTAATGTACTAAGCCACATTAAGATCAGCTGCAAATACACACTAACAAGATAATTTTAATACAAACATCATCCCCTATACAACATCATATTAAATACTCGATGTACTAACTGGCATTAAAGAGCATGTTTCTAAAGGATTTAATGTGCACTACTGAACTTAACGCTCATTACGTGCCAAGAGTCCTTTTATTTCTAGGGTGCAATGGCACTTAACGCATGTTAACCTTTAGTAAACATACACCTAAATCTGGGGTTTCATGGAAGATACTGCCAGTGTGTGACCACTGCTATAATATATCAGCATTATTCCTATTGGTAACGCATATATCCCACTATGGGCTATGATTTATTTATTTTATTTATTTAAATTTATTTCTATACCGTCTTTCTACAATTCAAAGCGGTTTACAATTAACAAACATGTAACATGTCTCCCAATCACCCATCTTGGAAAAACAAACTTTAGGAAACCCTCTCCCTGTCCAGCAATAAAGATCATGCTGTTCCTCCAGGTGTCCCACCGTCAGCCTATCCCATCCAAAATGACAGCATGGGCGATAAGGGTAAGAGGAAGGATGCTAGTTCCAACTTTGAAAATGGAACCAGTTGATCTTATGCGGTCTATTCTTCCCTCCCTCAACTGCCTGAACTTAATGAGTGGTGTGTGGTTCAGGGGGAGCCTGAGGATCTAAACATTGTTATTGGGGCTTTGGAGAAAACACCATACTGAAAAACAATCCTTTGTGTTAGTCCCCAGAGGCAAAATCTTACATTTACTTCAGAGTTGTATGGTTAAGTTTTTGCATTAATTGTGGATTAATACAAATCATGTTGATTAAAAAGATTTACATTAGCCTATTACAAAATTATTAATGAGCAGCCTTGCATGCATTAATATTTGTATCATGTCAGTCCAAGTTAGCCTTGCATTATATTAATGACCTTGCATTATGTTAATGTGGATAGGTTACATTGTATTATGTTTTGGGTAGCATATAATTTGTAACTTTTTTGGTGATTTGTGTGTGGGAGTCCATATGGCGGGTAATGGAAATATATTGGGAACTGTAGAAAGTAATGTTATTATTCATTATATAAATGATTTAATCTTGAAGGTGGATAGGTTTCATTGTATTTTGTTTTGGGTAACATATAATTTGTAACTTTTTTGGTGATTTGTGTTTAGAGACCTTTTATTCTAAAACATCCGCATTTCACCAATTCACAATGTTCTTGGCAGATTACAAAATCACCTAAGAAATACTACAAACATCAAAACAAAACAGATCGAACACCACATAACCATAACAGTCACTGGATGTGAGAATATCATGCAAGGCTCTATTCGAATTCATTTATTTATTTTTGTTTCTTGGTCGCCTACTCAGACTTACATTCCAGGCAGTGGAGACAGTGTTGAACATATCAGGCACATTAGAATTGACTTGTTTATGAAGCTATGTAGATTCTCATCTAAACAAGTTTGAAGTGGCAACAGTTTCCATGTTGCTGGTTGTACTGCATAAAAATGGCTTTCAACCAAACCAGCCTATCTGCCAGCAGGCATAGGTAAGACTACCTTATCAGCTGAATAAATCATTCCAGGTGGAATACGCCAACTAATTGCTGATTTAAAACACCTGGAAGCAAAATTTCTTAGAATGTTAAACACTTCAACTAAATAGGAGCCAGCGCAATTCATATAACTTGCGTGTAATATGTTCATAATAGTAACCACCAATAAGAAGTCTTGCAGCCACATTTTGAATCGACAAATGTCAATGTCTAATAATTCCTCTTATAACTAGAGCTCATCTAGACTGCGCTTAGAAGTTTGCTTTTTACTATCTGGCCTCAGCCTTGTCGAATTCTCTTGTGCAATACCTAAGGTCTGAACCCTTCTTTGGTAAATTCAAGATAGGTCTTAAAACCTTTTTTTTACTCTTGCATTTGGAGAATAGACAACGAGGAGACAGAAAAGGGGTGATGGACAATTGTGCTAAATGTTGTAATCTTGTTTATTAATGTTTTTAATTTTAGTTTGTCATTTTTATTTTGTTTTATATCAATTGTCATGTAAACTGCTCTCATAATCCCAAGGAAGGGCAGCATATCAAGTTTTAAATATATATAAATATAAACACAAATAAGACAATAGCCTTCAGAATCATCCTCAAGTCACCTGGTGCTAATTCTCAGTTTCTCAACCTGGTCATTTAATCAGTTTGGCCACCAAATAGGGGCTTCTTCAGAAATATGAAGAGCACTGCTGAGCAAAACCAATGAAATGGCCAGGTTGAGAAATCGAGAAACTCAGCCCATGGATATATATGTATACAATGAATATTTTGTGAGCCTTTCGATTCATCCAGCTACAGTACAATTGACCGAAGATAAGTAATTATTTTTGGAGCCTATGGGCTACTCTTTTGATGTTTGAGTCTTGATGTGATTGATTTTACTTACAATTTAAAAACACGGAAATATTTGGTACTACAGGCAAGGATGAAATAACATTTGAAAACAGGGTTGACACCACTAGTGTTAGGGGTTAACAAATCATTTACATGAGAAAATTAGAGCCCAGTTGCTTTTAAAATATGAGAAAAAATGTTGATACTATAAAAGATTTTATTTGAAATTGATCAAAGTGTTCCCTGCATTCACTGCAAATTAATGTGTTTGACAGTTCATTCAACATACTGCTGGGCAAATACTGCCAGATATGTGACTATTTATTCACACTTTTGCAGAACAAATCCTTGTCTAAGCAGCAGATCTCCAAGTCAAACCGTATTTTCATGAAGAGTTGCCTTAAAGAAATTTTGAGGAAAGGATGGCACGAATATTATAATAAATATCTATTAAACTGTCGAGTTTACAAGCATATGGAGCTTTCAACATTAACATGATTCAGCTAATATCCTTAATTGCTCTGATGTTCTCAAGATGTACTTTACACAATGCCATAATCATAGTATTGGAAGCTCCCTGAAAATTCTGAATAATATTGGACATGTTTCCAGACTACATGTAAGCAAACATTTATTGTAAGATTAAAGCAGCACAGTGCTAACATTTCTATTTTGTTTAGCTAACTGGCTGCCAAAAGCAATTTGTACATTTTGCTGAAGAGTACACTGAATGCTAATGCTTAAACTAGGACAATCCTAGTTTGATGAATAAGGAAAACTTCCATAAGGAGCAGGTATTATGCAATCCATCTGTTTTACTGCAATTTAGATGACTTCTGTTTCCCTTAGCTCCCATAAACTGAATTGTCATGATCTACATTTTTAGAGTATCTAAAGTAATGTTTCCAAAAAAACCCTTTCTAAACTATATTTATTGCACAGAACATCTTGTTTATATAACAAAATTAATAGTATGCAACCCTTCCCCAGCCCCTTACTAGTCTAATGAACAGGTATTATTGAACATAAATATTTTTAAGAATATATCTCTCTCTTGCCTATCATTTCTCTACCCGTCTCCCTCAAGATGTGAATAACATTGCCTCTTCCATCCTGGCAATAAGATTAATTGCTTAGAAAACCAGTTTCCTTGAGCTTAATCTTGGCAATGATTCTTTGCAATAATTTGTATTTTTTATTATATATAGGGGCCGATATTCAAAAAGACTAATATTCAAATGCCCTGGTGGGCTATAATTTATTCAGGAAGAACCGGGTAAGAAGAAAGGGGGAGGAGTGGCACTATAGGTAAATAATTATATTAAAGCTACAGAATTGCAGGGGGCACTGTGATTAAACTGGAAAGAGGGAATGGTGCTTATGAATGGGGAGAGTGTTTTTGATGTTATAGTGAATGAACATCTCACATCCAGTGATCACCGGATGGTGTGTTTCAATATTAGGACAAGGGCTGAGATAGTTCATTCAAAAGTGAGGGTCCTAGACTTTACAAAAATTAACTTTATCAAGATGGGACAATACCTCAAGCGGTCATTATGTGGATGGGAACAGCTGGGAGGATATAGAAAAGCAGTGAACAAAAGTGAAATGGGATATTTTAAGAACAACAAACTTTTTTGTTAGTAAAGTAAATAAATGTAAAAGAAAAAGGAGGCCATTATGGTTCTCGAAAGAAGTAGCTGAAAATGTGAGGAAAAAGAGGGTAGCCTTCATAAAATACAAGAGATCACAGAAAGAGGAAGACAACAATCAATATTTGAAAAAGATAAGATAATCTAGGAAAGTAGTCAGGAAAGCAAAGATACAAATGGAAATAAAAATAGCTAATGCAGTAGAATGGGGGAACAAAACATTTTTTAGATATGTTAGTAACATAAAGGCACATTTTACAAAGAACGTCCAAGTACAATCTGGGACGTTAAAGCCAGAACATATGAAACAAAAGCAGGCACATGCAAGATCAGGCATGATTTCACAAACATGGATGTGCCAAATATGGACCTCTATGGAGATGTCTACATAAACATCCCCAGAATAGCATTTCAGTTTGGGGACATCTAATAGCATAATAGTTAGAGTAGGGGATTAAGTACAACATAGCTAGGGTTCTACTCCCAATGTAGGCCTTTGTGATCTTAGGTTAGTCACTTAACTCTACATTCTCTAGATGTTTTAAGGCCAAAACAAGCACTTTCCTGATGCTTATTCATGTGTGGAGCAGGTGTAAACATCAATGTGCCTGCAGACATCCCTAACAGTTCTGAAATTAAACAAGGGCATGTAATTCCATCGCACCTCCCCAGACATGCCTTTGCCACGCACCCTTGCTTACTTGGAGGTCCCCACACTGGTGACATCTTTAAAAGCCATTTGTAAAATGGCTCCAGAAATGTCTTCATGATTTGGATGTGGACGTGAGCGTCTTCAGATGTCCAAATCACAAAAAGACTTTTAAAATGACCCCCATAATAACATAATATATGATGGCAGTCATCTAGTCTGCCCAGTAAATTGGCTAGAATAGTTGTACCTGCTGCTCTGTACAGGTCATTCCCTCTATGCCTTTGTTTAGGGTTGTACCTGCTGCTCCGTGTAGGTCATCCCCCTCTATTATTAAAGTATAAAAGATGTTTAAGTTTGTTTTGATTTCAGCCTCTTGCTATAAAGGGATCCACTATGTCTGTTCCATGTCTTTTTGATTTTCATCATTGTTTTTGCCCCTACCACCTCCATCGGAAGGGCATTCCAGGCATCCACCACCCTTTCCATGAAAAAGTATTTCCTCATGTTGCTTTTAAGTTTACCTCCTTGCAGCTTTGTTTTATGCCCTCCAGTTTTACAGTTTCCCCTTGGTTTGCATGTTCATTAATACTCTTTAAGTATTTAAATATCTGTATCATATCTCCCCTATCCCTCCTGTCCTCTAGCTTATACAAAAGTCTCTTCTCATACGTCTTCTAGTGCAGGCTCCAAATCATTTTGATCGCCTTCCTCTGAACCGTTTCAGGTCTTTTTATATCCTTTGTGAGATATGATCTCCAAAACTGAACATAATACTCCAAGAGAGGCTTCACCAATGACTTCCTTCTGGTTATTCCTCTCTGTATGCAACCCAGCATCATTCTAGCTTTGGCTACCGCTTTGTCACATGGTTTTACCACCTTGAGATCCTCAGACACTATCACTCTGAGATCCCTCTCCTGGCCTCTACACTCCAAATTCTTGCCCCCTATTGCATACAATTACTTTGGATTTTGTGGGGGCCCCACAATTTCTACATTCTAAATGCATGACTCTGCACTTCTTTACATTAAATCTTATCTGTCAAGCATTAGACCACTCTTCCACTTTTGTAGCTCTTTCCTCATATTGTCCACTCCCTCAGAGAAGTCCACTCTGTTGCAAATTTTCATGTCGTCTGCAAAAAGGCAGACTTTTCCAATCAGTCCTTCAGCAATATCACTCACAAATATATTGAACAGTACCGGTCCCAAGACTGATCCCTGGGGCACGGTACTACTCATCTTCCTTTCTTCTGAATGAATTGCTTACCACCACTTTCTGTTGCTTGTCAATCTACCAATTTCTGATCCAGTTCACCACCTTGGGACACATGCCCATGCTGCTCCGTTTATCAATAAGCAACCTAAGAGGAACAGTATCAAAGGCTTTGCTGAAATCTAGGTAGATCACATCCATCGCATGCCCTTCATCTAGTTCTCTAATCACACAGTCAAAGAATTTAATCAAACTGGTTTGGCATGATCATCCTTTGGTAAAATCATGTTGCCTTGGATCATGTAATCCATTGGTTTCTAGAAAGTCCACTATTCTTTCTTTCAGTAGCACCTCCATTACCTTTCCCACCGCCGAGGTAAGGCAGGAAAAGTAATGGAGGCGCTTGTGAGAAGAGGAAGTGCAAAAGCGGTATTGTCAGAGTCAAGGGTGAAAAGAAGGAATATGTAGAGGTTGATGAGGATAAAGCAAAATTGCTTACGAAATATTTCTATGTTCATAGATGAAGGGCAGGAGCGGGACCTCAGAAAACATTCAGAAATAGGAACAGAAGAGTAAGTCGGATCTTAAATGATTTTCAGAAGACTGTGTTTGTGAGGTGCTAGTTAAACTAAAGGTAGATAAAGCAATGGGACCAGATGGGATACATCTGAGAGTATTGAAGGATCTTAGGAAAAGTCTGGTGGCTCCACTGTCTGACCTTTTCAATGCTTCCTTAGAGTCAAGAGTGGTCCCAGAGGATTGGAGAAGGGCACATTTGGTCCCTCTACACAAAAGTGGAAGTAAGGATAAGGATGGGAACTACAGGCCATTTAGTCTGAACTCTGTGTTAAGTAAATTAATGGAAACACTGCTAAAACAGAGGATAGTTAAGTGTCTGGAACTGAATGGATTTCAGGATCTGAGGCAGCATGGTTTTACTAGAGGCAGGTCTTGTTAGAAAAATTTGATTAATTTCTTTGATTGGGTAACCAGAGAGTTCGACCAAAAAAGAGTGCTAGATGTGGTGTACTTAGATTTCAGTAAAGCCTTTGGCACTGTTTCACACAGGTGATTTATAAATGAATTGAGCACCTTAGGGATGGACCCTAAAGTGACTGACTAGGTTAGAAACTGCTTGAGTGGTAGGCAATGAATGCAGATAAATAGAGCTAACTGAGGAGAAAAACTATACAAGTAATGTTCCCTGTAAAATAGTTATCTCCAAGTTATAATGCCCTGTTCAATGTAATTTCAGTTTGTTCAATGTAAACCGCACTGATGCAGAATAGCGCGGTATATAAGAGAATTAAATAAATAAATAAATAAAATAAATGTACCTAAGGGATATGTCCTTGGTCCAATTCCTTTTAACATTTTTGTAAGTGATAGTGCAGAAGGGTTGTCAGATAAGGTTTGCCTCTTTGTGGATAATGCCAAAATTTGTAATATTTATTTATTTATTTATTTAATTGCTTTTCTATACTGCACTATTTATTATCAGCGCGGTTTACAGGAAACGTATTTGTGCAAAGAGGGCAGTTCAATGCACTTACAATAAACAGGGTAAATAAACATGGATAACAGGTTAACAGGTAACAACTATAGGGTAGATACCCAGGAAGGTGTAAATAATATGAGGAGAGACCTAGCGAAGGTTGAAAAATGATCAAGAATTTGACAGCTGAGATTTAATGCTAAAAAGGCAAGGTCATGCATTTAGGATGCAAAAATCCAAGGGAGCGGTACAATATAGGGGGTGAAATATGAAGAGCGGGACCTGAATGTCATTGTTTCTGACGATCTTAAAATGGCTAAACAGGTAGGAAAGATGACAGTGAAAGCCAGAAGGATGCTTGGGTGCATAGGGAGAGGAATAGCCAGCAGAAAGAAGGAGGTGATAGTGCCTCTGTATAAGTCTCTGGTGTGACCTCATTTGGAGTACTGTGTGCAGTTCTGGAGGCCACACCTTCAAAATGATAGAGACAGGATGGAGTCTGTGAAGAGGGTGGCTACCAAAATGGTCAGTAGTCTTCTTCATAAGGCATATGGAAACAGACTTAAAGATCTCTATATGTATACTTTGGGGGGAGAGATTTGACAGAGACTTTTAAATATTTCTGTGGCATAAATGAACAGGAAGAGAGCCTCTTTTGATTCAAAGAAAACTGCAGAAAGGAGGCATAGGATGAAAGTGAAAGGGGACAGACTAAGGAGTAATTTGTGGAAATATTTCTTTACAGAAAGAGTGGTAGATGCATGGAATCGTCTTCCAGTGGAGGTGAGAGATGAGGACTGTATCTGAATTCAAGAAAGCATGGGACAAACAGAGAGGATCTCTAAGGGAAAAAAAGGGACTGTAAAGCTTAGTGGTTGATATGGATAGACCTTGTGGTCTTTATCTGCTACCATTTGCTATGTTTCTATGACACTGTCTAGAGATAGTTTTGCTGCATATCACGGTCAGCACCCTTAACCATACTGTTTAAATGTGATGTTAATACTTGATGTTTTGATATTTTGTAGTGCTCCTTGAACTATTGAGGAAGGTGAGAGATAAATAAATAAGGTTGTGACATGCAGAAAGGTGGCAGCCATGATTTGGGAAGTGTCCTGTAAATAAAACATATCGACAATGGACAATAATCTGAAGTCAGTTATGTGATGTTTCTATCAATTACTCTTGCAAAAATAGTATAAGATTAGTTAAGAGACGCAACTCTGCAACTCAGTAAAGAAAAGGCTAAGCAATGTACAATTATCTAAACTTTCTGGACTATTAGAGTCCCTCCCTTAGCCCAGATCAAAAACCAGTAAATGATTTTGGATAGTAACTTAGAGAAGTACCATACGCATGCTTCTTCAAGTAAGCAAGGGTGCGTGGCAAAGGCATGTCTGGGGAGGTGCGATGGAATTACATGCCCTTGTTTAATTTCAGAACTGTTAGGGATGTCTGCAGGCACATTGATGTTTACACCTGCTCCACACATGAATAAGCATCAGGAAAGTGCTTGTTTTGGCCTTAAAACATCTAGAGAATGTAGAGTTAAGTGACTAGCCTAAGATCACAAAGGCCTACATTGGGAGTGGAACCCTAGCTATGTTGTACTTAATCCCCTACTCTAACTATTATGCTATTAGATGTCCCCAAACTGAAATGCTATTCTGAAATAATGTGTATATTTTATAAGAACTTACGTCTAACAATGAGGTCTGAACACTGCAAAAAAGGTACAAAGCATTCAAAAAGAGGAGAGACATATAACAGGTGTAATTTATTCCTATTCTTCATTTAAATTTTATTTAATTTACTGTAATATCCTAGAAACCACTGAACCAGATAAATAACCCCGAGAGCAATTTGCAAATAAAATACAGGGTGAGCCAGTCAAACCTGCATTTTTGAAATGACTGTAAAAAATAAACGGATGGATATTTCAAAATTTTATTGTTACTATCTTAATGTACATTAAAAAGCATTTAAGAAACAACATTCACTGTTTAAAAATAACGCCAGTAAGATGGTGTCCTTCCAGACTGAGACATTCTTGTAGGCGATTTCTGAAACTGCCCATCACATCACGGAGCATACGCTGAGGAATTCTCTCGATTTCCAACCGGATTCTCCTCTTGAGTTCCCCAAGCGTTGGAGGTCGTTGTTCAAAGACTTTACTCTTCAGGTACCCCCACAAGAAAAAATCGCACACTGTGAGGTCGGGCGATCGGGGAGGCCAAGAAATTGCTCCATTTCGGGATATCACCCGATTTGGAAAAACATTGTTGAGAACATTCATGCTCACACGGGCTGTATGACTTGTGGCACCGTCTTGCTGGAATAAGGTTTCATTGTTCATTCCATGTTGACGAAGCTGAGGAATGAAGAACGAATGCAACATTTCCGAATAGCGTTGTGCATTCACCGTAACTGCTTGCTCCCTGTCATTTTCAAAAACATATGGGCCTATGATTCCCAATGAGGACATTGCGCACCAAACTGTTACCTTGCTTGAATGGAGTGGTTTTTGATGGAGTTGTTGAGGGTTTTCATCACTCCAATATCGGAAATTTTGTTTATTCAAAAAACCGGAGAGATGGAAATGTGCCTCATCGCTCATCCACAGGTTGTGAACAAGGTCCTCGTTTTCATCAAACATGTCCAACAACGTTTGACAAAAACGCTGTCGAGCTGCAAAATCGTTTTCATTCATAGCCTGAACAACCTGAATTTTGTACGGGTGATGGTGTAAATCTAACCTCAAGATTCTTCGGACGCTCGTGTTTGCCATGCCAAGCGCAGCACTCTGTCGACGCGCCGATCTCAGAGGGCTTCTTTCCACAGCAACTCTCACGCGGTCAATATTCGCGGGAGTTCGCACTGATCTTGCACTGCCACCCCTTCTGCTTCTCGTTTCACCAATTGCTTCAAAGTTTGTCACCCACAATTTGATTGAATTAACAGACGGCACTGGCTTATTTCGATTAATTTGAAAATTCGTCCGGAAACGATGCTGAGCGGCTGCATAACTACCACTTTGGTAAAACGCTTTCACAGCGAATGAACGTTGTTGTTTAGACCACTGCTCCATGGCGACTGAAATGCTTAGTTGTGGGGGACACAATGGTAACCTTGCTAACTCGCTCCGCCCACTTTCACGGCTCTCCCGCCCTTTTCAAAAATGCAGGTTTGACTGGCTCACCCTTTATTAATCCAAAAGGACCACAGTCTATACAACCAACAATCAGAACCATAACATATACTCTCTCTCTCTCTCTCTCTCTACATATATATCTATATATCTATCTATCTATATATATTTATATATATATATATATATATATATATATACTGTAGAGTCCTATAATCCACTTGTCTAGCAAATGAAAATAATTTCAATTCAGATGGTAAAATCCTTTTAGAAACCTGTTTAAACAGATCTTCTCTTATATATTGCCAATCTATTGGTAATAACCAGGTCTAAACATTCTTTCAAAAGCTCACATAATTGAGCTGTATTCGCAGTCCGAGGGGAAGGCTGTTCCACAGCTTAAGCACTGTCACTAAAATAGCCCTTGCACTGTTCTTAGCTTTATCATGTCCAAAAGGTAGATTTTTGCCAGAAATGTCAGTACAGAACTTATGGTTCAGATACTAAATCACCCTATATATGTAGTACATAAAATAGCAAACACATCAAAAGGTTGCCGTCGGTGTCTGACCTAATGATCACTGGACACATGCAGCCAAATATTTATTTATTTAGCTGTATTTATATCCTGCTTTTCACTGGGTCAAAGCGGTCAACTGGGAGATACATTTAACATGATGGGATATGACACACATATGCTAATACTTACAGGGAACATGGGCAATGGAGGGTTAAGTGGCTTGCCCAAAGACCACAAGGAGTACCTATAGGACTTGAAATCCCAGTCCCTCTGGTCTGAGATTGCTGTCCCCAGGTGGGACTTGAACCCCTGGCCCTCTGGCCTGAAGTACCTTGTCCTAACCACTAGGCCACTCCTCCCACTCCCAAACCTCCCAAACCTGACCCCTTCAACTTTGTGTGCTGTACGGTCCAACTATGAATTATCATTTTCTCTTCCTAAGGGAGCAGCAGAGAAAAGAAGTCACGTGGATTTTTATTTTCCATTTAAAGATGCCCAAAGTTGTCTTCTGCTACCAAGTGCTGCCAAGTGTGTTTCTATTTTGGTCCAACAGGAACTGGCTTGTTCTCCACACTTTTGAAGAAATGGGTAGCATACCAGAATATTATTTTGCTATTAAGTTTTATAGCAAAGTCACTCAGCTGTACTACTCAGTCTCCTGTTCTATTGTTTCAGTCTGATCCTGTGATGATTTAGTTTTGACCTTTCAAAATGAACATTATAAAAGGATTTCTGTGCACAATGATGCAGTGAATTATCATCAAATTCTGCTGTTTCAGGAGAAAATCAGCTCTCAGAGAAAATCCCCACATTAGACTGGCAAATCTGTTTCAGCACATAAAGAATGACAGTGCGGCTAAGTTGCTTAATTGTGAATGGCTTTGCAAATGTGAGATCGAAATAAATTAACATAGTCATTCATGCCCCTTTCGCAGGTTTTCACAAAAAAATGGAATAGCACAAAATTCAAAGGTGATGGCAAGAAACAGGCCACAGTGTTAGTCAAAACTTCAGGTTAACAATTTTAGTAGACAAACAACAGAGTACCCAACTAACCCATCTCTCTCCTTGGTCTTCCCATTTCAGTCACTTCCTTGTTCAGGGGTATGACCTCAAAATGATCTCCAGTCTCTAACCCTTAGGCAGATTACATAAGTACAATCAGTCACTTGACTAGTCAGTGATGAACTAACCATGATGAGGTACCATGTTCCCTGTGGCAATGCAAGATCATGCCATTCCCTCTCCAACTCTTATTCCCCCGCCCTCTGTGGCCGATGGCAGTGATGCTTGCTAGCCTCAAGATAAAAGCAGTACTAGGTGCTGACCCTTCTCCTTACTCTGAGGCCAAATCAGGGAGGGCTAAAACTCCCAAAATGCTGCCTAAGCTGTGAAACCTTTTCCACCGCCATCCAACACCCTAAACCCATCCAGAGAGGGAAGGGAGATGGGACAAGCACTGACCATACCTCACACCTTCATCAAAATTGCCTTCCAATCCTCCCAAATCCCTGGCTCCCTCAAGTAAATTCCCATGCCACACTACACAGATAAATGGTCCACACAGCTACTCTGGTAGCCCAATCACCCATCTCCTGACACCCCATCTGGGGATGCCTGTTACCAAGGGGGCGCAGCCATGTGAAGGTGCTGCTTGATAACTTTCCAGGGCTCTCCAAATAGCATGCATCATGTTTGCAAATTTTAGGAGTATGTTTACTAAAGCTTAATGCATATTAAGTAAAGTTAATGTGCGTTAAGTGTTTCCACTGCCCATTCATTTCTATAGGCCCTTACAGCACTTAACATACATAAACTTTTCTTAACATGCATAAACCTTTAGTAAACATTGTGTGCACAATTTGGCACACACTCATTTTCATTTACAAAACCATTTACAAAGCTAATGCTAAATCACTAACGAGCAGAAACAAAATATGCAAATTGGCTCTAGCAATTTTTGCAAAAGCCAATTCGTGCATAGAAAAGCATACCAATAGGGGATTTAAACAAAATGGACCCAATTTTCGAAAGGCATTTACATGGTTTACAGCCCAGTAAACCATGCAAATGCCTTACACGGGGATATTCAGCGGCACTTACACGGCTAATGCTGTTGAATATCCCCTTCTAAGTCCCCTACGCACCCTGATGCTAACCGGTTAGCATCTGAGTATGTTGGGGCGTTCCAGGGAGGAGTGGAAGTGGAGACTGTCACTAACCAAGCAGTAGCGATATTGCATGCTGCCCTGTTAGCAACATGCACCTAAAAGATAGGCAAGGAAATCCTCGAATATCTTTAAGGCATAGGAGCTAACCAGGCAGCATCCAATATTGCTAATGCCCAGTTAGCCTTGGCAGCTTCTTGTGTCTGCGGCAATCACCAGATATTGAATGCCATCGCCATGGAATCGAATATCCAGGTTAGAGGTTGGCGGGGAGGGCTATGTACCAACGAGGTGCATAGCCCTTCCAAAATGTGGATGACTTAATACCAGGCCCAATGAAATTATTTCTTTTATTTATGGACCCAATACATCTAAGGTGCATAGCCATTGCCGCTGAACTTTAACCCCATACATGGTGCAGAAGCTAACCGTGCAACGGAAATATTCAGCCACTACCCGCTTAGCTACCACAGCAAAAGTTAGGACAGCTTTTGCTGCGTCTAACTTTCGCTGCTAAGGGATAACCAGGCAGTGGCTGAATATCGTCGCTGCACAATTATCCCCATGTATCACCCCCGGGACACCCCTGTGCTAAGCGGTTAGCATCAGAACGTATAGTGGCATTACTTGGGGGCATTTACATGGTTTGCAACTCTGTAAACCATGTAAATGCCTTTGTAATTCAGTCAAGGAGAGACGTCTTCCAAAAAAGCCATTGTTTTATTCCTTTTTTTAATTTGGTAGATGAACTTTCTAAATGCAAGTTAAATGGGCATGCATTCCAAAGGGTGGAGGCCAAAAAACTAAACTTGGCCCCTTCTGTCATCTTTAATTGAAACTGAGAAGGCAAGGGGATTTCTAGATAATTTTATTGAGATGAACATAAAAAGGATATAGCATTATTAGAAAAGATACAGAGATACATATTACTTCTAGAGCTTTGTCAGCACACCTACTTGTAGATATTTTATGTAAATAGTTCACCCATGTTATCCAAGTTTGTACACCTGTTCTCTGTAAAACCGAACAGCCTGTTGTTCTGGTCCTTTTGTTTTATTGTAAACCGCGCTGATGTCGAATAGTGCGGTATATAAGAAATTGTAATAAATAAATAAGAAGCACAAAAATGGTAAAGGGGATGGAAGGATACCCCTATGAAGAGAGGTTAAAAAGGTTAGGGCTCTTCAATCTGGAAAAGAGACGGCTGAGGGGAGATATGGGGCAACTGGAATAAAAGCCTCTGCTCAATCGCTCTACGCCTACCTTCAAATAAACCGCTAGGGAAATGGGCCACCGCACCTTGGTACTCCACCGAACTCAGATCATCACTCACCCTCCTGAGGAAGCTGGAAAGACGTTGGCACCGATCACACTCTACTGATGACCGGCAGGCATATAACTTTTAACTGGAGAAGCACCGCCAAGCAGTTACAGAGAGCATGAAAAGATTCCACACGGACGCACTAAAGCGGTCTTTGAACAAACCCCACAACCTGTTTGCACTTGTTAAGAACCTAACAAAAGAACCAGCACCTGAGCAACCAAGTGAGATACACCCCCAAGAATTTGCAGATTACTTACAATCAAAGCTTTGCAAGACAAATAAGTCCCCGGAACCTACCATCGCACTCGAGCCAAGATATCTATCACCCCTGGCCATATTCTCCACGCCATCCAAGAAACATATTGAAGATACCATTGCTGTGATCAACACGACCACCGCACAAACCGACCCTTGTCCTGCTTTCTGAATAAAGGAGTTACGAGCAGACCTCAGCCCTTTTATAGCAAGGCTCATGGACCATTCCTTCACAACAGGCACATTCCCCCAATCCCTTAAACACACCTCCATCAGACCGCTTCTAAAAAACAGCAAGCTCGACTCAAAGAGCGCAGACTCATACCGACCGATATCAAGCATACCACTTCTGGCCAAAATTATTGAAAAAGATGTCCAAAGACAGATTCAAGAACACATCGAAGCATCTGCTCCCCTCGATCCCTGCCAACACGGTTTTAGAGAGGCACATGGTGTTGAAACACTCCTCACCACGCTCTTTAACAACATAATGGCTGGAACTGACAACATCTGTCAAGGGTGCGTTCTCATGTTCATGGACATAGCAGCCGCTTTCGATTCAGTAAGCCACGAGCTCCTCCTGCGACATCTCAAGGAGAAGGGAATATGTGACACAGCACTTGAATGGTGTAAGTCGTATCTCTCAGATAGATGGCAGCACGTACGAACAGGAAACTCAACATCACAACCATTCCACCAGAAGCAAGGCGTCCCACAAGGATCTTCCCTCTCTGCACTGATGTTCAACATATACATGCAGCCAATATGTGACATCATATGGTTTTTCAAGGTGAACTGTTTAGTATACGCTGATGATGTCCTCCTTTATATGCCATTCTCGACAGACAATCCAGACCTCTTCCCACTGACAGACTGTTTCATTGCCTATCCATCTGGCTCCAAAACCAAATCTTCAAATTCAACATAAGAAAACAGAGGTCCTATTCATCACAAGAAATCCCAACTTCATCACACCACCATACCTGAAGGTCAAGGAAGCTGAACTTCTAACCAAACCCTCTATCAGATACCTCAGAGTCACCTTAGACCAGCGACTAGACATGAAGACGCACATGAGCAATATAGCAAGAGCAGTATACCATAAGATCCGATCTCTCCGGCATCTACGCTTCCTGCTTGAACCGGATGACTTCTGGACAATCTATCAAGCACTGATCATACTGCATTTTGACTATGCAAATGCCATACTTCAGGGTCTCCCTCAGTCCACTCTGCACCCGTTACAGCTTGCGATGAACTCAGCAGCAAGAGTTCTTCAGGGAACATCCAGGAGGGACCACATAACGCCCATCCTGAAACAGCTTTACTGGCTCCCCATTCAAGGCAGGCTCACATTCAAAACCTTACTGCTGACTTTCAAAGCCATCAATGGGCTCTCCTCCTCATCCCTAACAGAGCTCATAAAGAGCAACCCCCCTACCAGATCCAGAAGAGCAGCAGCGGTCAACACACTAATAATCCCGAAAGAGATAACCCAGTCCACCCAGGCAACAGTAAACAGAGCTTTCAAATTCTGTTCCAAAATGCTGGAACACCCTCCCACCTAGCATCCGGGAATCCCTGACTTAGTCCAGTTTAGGAAAGCGTTAAAACATCACCTCTTCCTCTTGTATTACCCAGAAGAATGTACCACCACAGCCCCAGCAACTAGCTAGCCGACACAGTACCATGAATCCTCTATATTAGTTTGTCAAGATGTAAATAGTTACCCAATATGTAAATAGTTACCCAGGTTTGACCCAAGTTCATGTACCGGTTCATTGTAAACACAGCTAGAGAAATGTGTAAGCTTTGATGTTCTATGTAAACTGCACTGATGCGGAATAGCGCGGTATATAAGAGAATGTAAATAAATAAATAAATATGATAGAGGTCTATAAATTAATGAATGGAGTGAAACGGGTAATTCTAGATCAATTGTTTACGCCATCAAAAAGTAGAAAGACTAGGGAACATGCATTGAAGCTACAGTGTAACCTATTTAAGACTAAGAGAAAATATTTTTTCACACAACATGTAATCAAACTCTGGAATTCGTTACCGGCGGATGTAGTAAAAGCTGTTATTGTAGCTGGGTTTAAAAAAGGTTTGGACAAGTTCTTGGAGGAAAGGTCCATAAACCATTATTAAAGAGGACCTGGGAAATTCACTGCTTACCCTAGGACAAGCATTGTGGAACCTGTGTCTTATGGGGAAACCTGCTAGGTACTTGTGACCTTTATTGACCACTGTTGGAAACAGGATTCTGAACTTGGTGGACCTTGGCCTGACCCAGTATGTCAGAAACGTATGTTCTTATGCTCAAATCTATACCATAGCTTTTACTACATCCTCCAGTAATGAATTCCAGAATATGATTACGCGTTGAGTGAAAAAATATTTTCTCTTATTACTCTTAAATGGGTTACATTCCAGCTTCATTGCTTTTCCCCTAGTCTTTCTACTTTTTCGAAGGAATAAGCAACCTATCTACATTTACCCGTTCTACTCCATTCATTATTTTATAGACTACTATCATATCTCTCCTCAGCCATCTGTTTTCCAAGTTGAAGAGCCCTAACCTTTTAAGACTTTTCTGCTAGGCGCATCCTTTCATCCCCTTTACCATTTTGGTGAGTCTTCTCTGTACCTTTTCTAATTCTACAATATCCTTTTTAAGATATGGCGACTAGAATTACACACAATATTCGAGGTGTGGTCACTCTATGAAATGATACAGAGGCATTATAATATCATTGGTTTTATTTTCCATTCCTTTCCTTATGATTCCTAGCATTCTACGTATTTGCTTTCTTGGCTGCAGCTGCACACTGGGCTGAGGGTTTCAACGTATTATCCACAATGACACCTAAATCCTTTTCCTGGCTGGTGGTTCCTAAAATGGAACCTTGCATCGTATAATCATAGTTTGGGTTGTTCTTTCCTAGGTGCATAACTTTGCACTTGTCCACATTAAATTTCATCTTCCATTGGGATGTCCATTCTTCCAATTTCTAAAGCTCCTCCTGTAATTTTTCACAATCTTCTTCTGTTTTAATAACTTTGAATAATTTTGTGTCTTCTGTAAATTTCATCACCTCACTTGTTATTTCCAATTCCAAGTCATTTGCAAATGCAATGTGTCCCTTTGAGTTAATGCTGACCCCTGGCGACCCAGCAGCTCCTGGGTTTTCTTGGCAATGTGACTGAAAATAGATTGCCAGGCCTTTCTTCTGAGGCAATGGAGAGTTAAATGACTTGCCCAAGGCCAGGTCATTTATAAATATGTTAAAAAGCAGCAGGCCCAGCACAGATCCCTGGGGTACTCCACTATTCACCTTTCTCCATTCAGAAAATTGGCCATTTAGTCCTACTCTCTGATTTCTATCTTTTAACCAGTATCTGATCCACAATAATACACTGCCTCCTATCCCATGACCTTTTAATTTTTGCCAAGAGTGTCTCATGAGGAACCTTGTCAAGCAAGGGCTTTCTGAAAATCCAGATACACTATACTGACTGGCTCACCTTCATCTACCTGTTTATTCACACCTTCAAAAAAACATAACAGATTATTAAGACAAGACTTTCCAAGGCTAAATCCATGTTGGCTTTCTCCCATTTAACCATGGCTAGCTACATATTGAGCAATTTTTTTCTTTATAATGGTTTTCTATGATTTTGCCCAGTACTTATGTTATGTTCTTATCTTTTAGAAAAAAATGAAGGGCTCGATATTGAAATCATCTACATGGTTTACAGACCTGCAAACTGTGAAAATGCCGCTTAGCGGGATGTTCAGTGGCACTGGCTACCTCCGCTACAAGCCCCGATGTTAACTGCTTAGCACAGGGACATGTCATGAGCATTGCGGGGCGTTCTGAGGGCAGCACCAGTTGCTAACCAGGAAGCGGTGATATTGCTAGGCACAGCAAAAGCTGGGCTATCTTTACCCGTGAGAGCTAACCGGGCAACAGCTCAGTATCGCCACTGCCCTGTTAGCTTCTGAGGGCTTGTGGGCTGTGCAGCAATCCCGGATATTCAATGGCAGGGCTGAATATGACGCTGACATCTGGGGTTGAAGTTTGTCAGCGGCAGCTTTGCGCCGTAGAGGCATATCGTGCCCAAGGATTTTGGGTGCCTTCCCAGAGATACAAAAAGAGGAAATGAGAAAGGAGTTTGTTCCTTAACAAGAAGGCCTATATCATCAGTCAACTAGTCTATGTCTAGGCTGGAACAAACACTAGGGGATAGCCTACCCAGCTACCATAAAGGAAAGGAAGTGTATCATCTAGAGAAACTAAAAACATCTTGTTTTTTCATTTAATCAATTTACTTTTTGTTCTTGTGCTTATATCTTGCTGGGTCCTTTGTGTTTTTGCAGGATTTTACCGATATAGGTGATTTTTTTAAAAAGACAGCTGACTAGACGTGTTTTGTGGAGCAAAATGGAGGAGATTATTTTGGAGTCAGGCATGAAGGCCTAGGGAATATTTCCTCACCTCGTTCACCAGAACCCCCAGCTTTTCCTTCCTTCAGAGTAAACAAATACACCTATATCACGAGACATGGGCTACATTTCCTCTACTACCATAATAACTGATTCTAGGTTACTTTCACTGTACCTTCTTTGGCAGCTAGGAGTGTTTAAACTCACTTTCTGTTGTGGGCTTCCTCAAGGTTCCATTCTTTCCCCTCTCCTTTTTTAATATCTACCTCAGCCGTCTGGCTAAACTTATTCAAAACAAGGGGGTTTCCTTCTTTGTTTACTCTGATGACATTCTTTAAATCCACTACACCAACTTTCCATCCCCAAACCTTTCCATCCTTAATACCTGCCTCAACACCATTCAACTTGGCTTGAAAAACACAAACTGAAATTGAACCGATCTAAAACCACAGCTACATTTATTTATTTATTCGGTTACATTTTTATACCGCTCCTTCCAGCGATCAGAAGCAGTTTACATTATAACATTTAACTTGAACCATGGATCAGAGGTCAGAATTCCAACCCTCTGCTTCTCCGTTCCTACTCAGCCATCCTATTTCTTTTCTACAGGTTTTTATATTTGTCAGAGCCCTGATCAACTCTCTGCTTTCTTTTGAGAAATAAATCTCCCCAGCCATAGTCCATGCTCTTCTCGTTTCCTGCCTGGACTATTCTAACACTGTTTATTCAGGACACCATGAGTATCTTCTCTGGCATTTTCAGACTGTATAAAATATTGCAATTAGAATTAGACTGTAAATTTGACCATATTTCACCTCTCCGTTAAATTTCATTGGCTTCCATTTAATTCTTGCATTCAGTTCAAGATCCTTACCCTGGCCCATAAAGCCCTTCACGTTTCTTATCCTTCATACTTGTTTGCTGTTGTTATTCCTCATTGTCCTGGCTCTTCACATAGATTAATTCATGATAATAGACTTTCTCTTCCGTCTGCTTCTCATGCCCAACTTGAATCAACACGCTCTTCCGCATTTTATCTCGCAGCGCCCTTTCTCTGGAATAATCTTTCCCCAAAAATCAGAGCTGAAATTTCTCATCTTAAATTTGGTCACTCCTAAAAATTCACCTCTTCTTAGCGGTCTTTGGAGTCTGGTAACAGGAGCATTGTCTGCACTTTCTCTTTCTTCTCAGCCTTTAGTTGTCTTTTCTAGCTGTCCGGACAATTATGATGGTGTTCCTTTCCAACTCTAAAGTTAGTTTTACTTCATAAACCATCTTGTACTCCATAAAGACAGTATATTAAATTTTAGTAAACCATAAACTATAGTCCTTTTTAGAAAAAAACAACTTTATCTATTTTGACAGCTCAGCAGGGAAAGGCACTATAGCTTTCACCAAAGGGCTTCCATGGTCATTGGCCCTAGCGTTGACTACAATGAATAAGATTAAACGTGGAAAAGCCAGCATGTATATACTGAAGGAATGTGTCACATGGATATGTGTTACTTGAACTGTGGATGATGGTTTCTTCCTTTTTAATCTGCACTACATTCTATAAATATTTGCAATATTTATGGGCATTCTGTCCTTGAAATGTACACTGCAATGGCTACTGCTCCAATAAAATAAACTTAAGTGTGGTCTGGCATGCAATGTTATATCTGGTTACATCAGCAAGAAGTTACATTTTCCCATGAACAGCAATGGCTTTTAAGCTCATTGAGATACATTGAGATACGTCACTGAAACATGCAGAATTAACAACAAACCATTCCAAGAAATTAAAGGGCTAACTGGTTAACATACGTTTTCGCGTGTGATAACTGGCCGCAGTAAATGCTAACCCATAGCAATCAGCCATAGCATGTTAGGGTAGCGAGTGGGCGGATTAGGGATGAAGTGTGGGTGTGGAGCGCACATTGTCGATAGCAAGAGGGCAACTGTCATGCACCCTATGGCAATGTGACAATTAAAGCAGATGAACCTACTGATATTTCTGTGAATATTGTTAGGTGCATCCATGTTAATTGCAGCACACATTAACATAGGAACATGGTGGTCATACCTCTGATGGTTAACGCAGAGGCTTTACACTTATCGTACATTAAAAATGCATGTTAATTGCAAAACCTTAGCAGGATTTAGTAAAAGGGTCCTTAAGTTAATATATATCACAGCTTCAGAGCCAGGCACTCATCAAATACTATGACAATTTTGATAGTTACTGAAATTGTTTCCTCCCTCAATAAACAGGAAATACCATCTATTTAATATAATCACAAATTCTTCTGTATCAATGAATGTGATTACTTCATCTGGATTGCTGAACAATGTCTAGCATGCTGGGATCATAACGGCCTATTTCTAGTCTATTGGTTCAATATTTTTATTAGTAAAAAATTATGTGGGTCAGTATTCAGTGGCATTTATTTTGTTAGCAGCATCCACTAAACAGATAAGTGTCACTGTCCAATATATTCAATGGCAGTCTATGAATGATGCTACCGAATATATTTACAGACTACCATGGCAATATCTGAAAAGTGCCAGGGTAGCCCATGGGTAGAACTAGAGATTATGGGGTCTATTCTGAAGCACAAATAGTTGGGACGTCCATCCCCGTTATTCATCCCTCTTTCCAATCCCCAACTAAGCTCCCCGTATGAACAGGGAGTTTGTACAGGGAAGCTAGATGGGGGCCGGAAAGGGGTGGTGCAGAGGCAGAGACAGGGCAGGTAGTGGGCGGTCTGCGGCCCTGGATGTATAGGGCCGATTCTGATGTCGGTCCTGTACGTCTGGGGCCGGCAGAGTAGACATGGAACTTATTCCACCTCTGAAGTGGAATAATTCCCCTAGATGGCAGGGGATGGCAGGCCCGGGGGGCGTCAAAGGGTGGAGGGGGCACAAGAGATTCTCCGCAGCCTGACCCTGGCCTTGGGAGGCCGGATCGGGGGTTGGGCTGCGGGAAATGAAAGCAGTTGCCGGTGGCTGGGGATCATAGCTCCTGAATGGAACCGTGGTGCCATGGAAACCGGACACCATGGCTCCGCAACTCCATTTAGGAGCCTTGACTGAGTTAGCTGGACAGAGGCCTGAATGTGCAGGCTGACTGGAATCGGGTCCCGGCCTGCACATACAGGCCTAGACGGGATTCTGATCCCGCAGGGGCTAGAAGTGCCCCGCGGAATCAGAATACCATTTACCTTTGTGCATCCGGGTCTCACCAGATGCACAGAGGCTGGGACGTCCAATTTAGAATAGGCCTCCATCTGGATAGCAGTGATATTGAACACCTCTATACAGAAAACTATCCTGAAAACTTCGGACAGCAAAAGAAAGCTCTCCTAAGGCTAACTAAGAACATAAAAACATAAGATTTGCCATATTGGGTAAGCCCAGTAATCCTGTTTCCAACAGTGGTAAATATGAGTCACAGATACTTGGCAGGATACCAAAAGGTAGATAGTCCACTTCAATAATAGTTTATGGACTTTTCCTCCAGTAAACCCATCTATACTAATAGATTTTATTACTTCCTCCGGCAACAAATTCCAGAGTTTAATTATACATTGAGGGGTATGTTTACAAGACCATTCTAACCGTTAGTGCAAGGTTTAATGTGCAGAAAGTGCAGCATGCTAGAAGTTAGCATGGAGGCCCACATTACAAATCCCATGCTAAATGAATAGTATCGCGTGGGGACTAGGCAGGTTGGGAAAGAACATGGGTGTTGACGGTACAGTATGGTTAGCGGGGGACGTTTTGGGTGCATGCTAACTGTGAATATTGATGTTCTGTTCTGTGTTCACAGATGTTTCTGTTCTGTGTTCACAGATGAAGAACCAGGAGCAGGACTTCAGAAAATACCCACAAACAGGAACAGAAGCGAGGGACATCTTGAACAATTTTCAGAAGACTGTGTTCGTGAGAAACTAGCTCAACTTAAAGTAGACAAAGCGATGGGACTAGATGGGATACACCCTAGAATACTGTGGGAACCTGGGGACGTTCTAGCAGCTCCACTGACTGACCTTTTCAATGCCTCGTTGGAGTCAGGAGTGGTGCCAAAGGACTGGAGAGAGGCTCATGTGGTGCCTTTACACAAAAGCGGAAGTAAGGGTGTGGTTGAAAACTACAGGCTGGTTAGTTTAACTTCGGTGGTGAGTAAATTATTGGAAATGCTCCTGAAAGAGAAAATAGTGAGGTTTCTGGAGTCCAGCGGATTACAGGATCCAAGGCAGCATGGATTCACCAGAGGCAGGTCTTGTCAAACAAATCTGATTGATTTCTTTGACTGGGTGACCAGGGAGTTGGACCGAGGGAGAGCCCTAGATGTGGTGTATTTAGATTTCAGTAAAGCATTTGACACTGTTCCTCACAGGCAACTTATAAACAAACTGAACACCCTAGAGATGGACCCTAAAGTTACTGCTTGGGTTAGAAATTGGTTGGGTGAGAGGCAACAAAGAGTACAGGTAAATGGAGCTCACTCTGAGGAGAAGGATTTTACGAGTGGTGTGGCCCAGGGATCTGTCCTTGGTCCAATTCTTTTTAACATCTTTGCTAGTGATATAGCAGAAGGGCTGTCGGGTAAGGTTTGCCTCTTTGCTGATGATACCAAAATCTGCAATAGAGTAGACACCCAGGAAGGTGTAGATAACATGAGAAGGGATCTAGCTAAGCTTGAAGAATGGTCTAGAATTTGGCAGCTGGGATTTAATGTTAAAAAATGTAACATCATGCATTTGGGCTGCAGCAATCCAAGGGAGCAATACAGTATAGGGGGTGAAGTACTTTTATCCACTAAAGAAGAGCAGGACCTAGGTGTGGTTGTATCTGATGATCTTAAAGTAGCTAAACAGGTAGAAAAGGCAATGGCAAAAGCTCGAAGGATGCTTGGGTTCATACAGAGAGGAATGGCTAGCAGAAAAAAGGAGTTGATAATGCCTCTGTATAAGTCTTTGGTGCAACCTCATTTGGAGTATAGTGTGCAATTCTGGAGACCGCACCTTCAAAAGGATGTGAACAGGATGGAGTCGGTGCAGAGGGTGGCTACTAAAATGATTAGTGGTCTTCATTATAAAGCATATGAGGACAGACTTAAGGATCTTAATATGTACACCTTAGAGGAAAGGCGAGATAGAGGTGATATGATTGAGATGTTTAAATACCTCCGTGGCATAAATGTTCAGGGAGAGAGCCTCTTTCAATTGAAAGCAAGTTCTGCTATGAGGGGACATGGGATGAGGGTGAAGGGAGATAGATTCAGGAGTGATATGCGGAAATATTTTTTTATGGAAAGAGTAGTGGATCTGTGGAATAGTCTCCCAGTGGAGGTGGTAGAGATGAGGACAGTAACTGAATTCAAAAAAGCAAGGGACAAACACAGAGGATCTCTAAAGGTAAAAAGGGGACTGTTGTAGTTGTTGATATGGAAGGACAGACTAGATAGGCCATGTGGTCTTTTTCTGTCATCATAATTCTATGTTTCTATGATGTTAGCAGTGGCACCCTTAAGGCCACCTCAATGAGTGGCATTAAATGCACCCAAATGCCAGTTAGCATGGTGCCATGCATGGTGCCATGCACTAATGGTAGGAGGACAGATGCATGAGCTCCCTGAAGTTAGTGGAGGTCTCCATGCTAGATTTGCAGCCAAATGCACACTGTCGGCATGCTCTTTAGTAAACATGTCCCAGAGTGAAAAAATATTTTCTCTGGATGGTTTATCTGTATAGCAGTTCTGAATATCACTACTATACAGATAGCACTGACACAGGCTGCAGGTATCTGGATATCCAGAATCAGCCATTATCTCGACATCGGTGCTGAATATCAAGATAATGGCTAATGCTGGATATCTGGATATCAGTGCTATCTGTATAGTAGTGATCATCAGAGCTGCTATGCAGCCAGGTTATCCAGAGAAAATATTTTTTAGCTACAGCAGCGGCATTTCAAAAACCTTCTGATAGCCATGGCTCAATACTGACTATTTCTGCTCTGCAAACACTGTTTGTATGTATTGCCTTCCAAAATAATCCCTGTACAGTCGGAATGTGCACAAGCAAAGTTTTTCAGTTCATTGTTGGATTTTTCAGACTTTTTCACAGCTTCGAAATGTTTTTTGGTTCATTTCACACATCCATTTTGAAAAAGATGCAAATTAATTGTAGATACATTAAATCACAGATTATCATGCATTAAATTTATTTTGCGTGCACTTAATTTTTTAAGGCGGGCTAACAAACTAAATGAATGCACATCTGTACCGTATTGTTTTGACGACACATTATTCTAATCCCTAACAAGGATGAAGTAATCATGGGAGGCCTGATTTAAAAACAAGGGCTTGTAAGACTGCTCTGAAATTAAAGCAATTCTGAGACTCCTTAGACTTGTTTTTCAATATATTCAAAAATAAAAACAAATCCACGTTTTAGAAGTGAATTACCGTTTGTTCCACACCATCCCCACTTGCAGGCTGGTAAACAATCTTGTATCTTTGTACTCGTCCCGTGGCAGGATCCCATTTAACAGTCAAGCTGTTAGAAGTTGCATTGTACACCTGAAGATTCCGGGGAGCACTAGTCGGAACTGAAGGCAGATGACAAAAACGTAAATACAGAATCCAGGCTACAAGCCACACTGCAAGGACCCAGTTCAAGAATCAAGCAAAATAAGGGCTAGAAAGGCAGAATGAAGCCCACGAGTCGGTTTGCCTGTGCAGTTCTGAAAGAGTGCAGTTTTTGCCCCAGCCTTTTATTTGCTGTGCCTCCATGAAGGAGGTAAAAATGACACCGACAAAAAAAGCTGCAAGAAAATTCTTGTGCCAAAAGCGTTGTAGAAAAATAAAACCTTGGATAAAAGATGCACTCTTTCAGATTTATGCAAGCACGAGACCTTCCGAAGAGGGGTGGAGTTCGCTTGTTTTGCTCTGATTTCATCCAGGCTTGGAATGTTTTATCATAATCCACTCAGATGTAATACACTAGAGTGGAAAATCATAATCATAAGCCTTCAATCTGGCATAAGAACTAGATATGTAAATTGAATAAATAACCCATAATTACAGGGCGTAAATCATTTTCCAAATACCTAGGAAATTTCTCCTAACAACATCTAGTGCCGTTCATGACTGTTAAGTCTGCAAGAAGCTCTATACAAACAGATACAAGACAAGGAACTGTCATACGCAATTTACCTATCAACTTAAAGACAGGTGATGTTATTGCTTTTGCATCTTCTCTAAACTGGAATGGGGGAGGGAGAAAGATTGGACCCTGCCAGTAAATCATTGAAGGGATGAAGCTTGTCTAATCAATTATGAAGGTTGACCAGGAAAAACAAAAGTACAGAAGTTTGGATGCTTCTTTTGTAATGCAAAACTAAGATTGAGAATGAAAGTCTTACCTGGTGGTGTAGTAGTAAATTTGGGCACTATTGGAAAAGAAAAAGAACAAGAAACAGTTTCAATCCCTTTTTAGATTTATACTAGTAGGCCCTGATATTGAGTTGGGCAGGCTATGCACCCCTACGGTGCATAGTCCTGCCCACTGACCCTTAACCCCAGATATTCAATGCTGAGGTCATAAGTGGCCCTGGTATTGAATATCCGGGGATCACTATACATGCTGGAAGTCGCAGTAGCTATCCGGGCAGCCACGATATTGCATGATGCCCGCTTAGCTCCTGCACCTTAAAGATAGGCGAGGGTTTTTTATTGGCAGGTCGCTACCGGGCAGCATACAATATTGCCGCTGCCTGGTTAGCAACAATCTCCACCTCTGCTTCACCCTAGAATGCCCCCAACACATCTCGATGCTAACCGCATAGCATCAGGGCGTGTAGCGGGGTTAGAAAGGGATATTCAACTGTACTAACCGTGTAAGTGCCGTTGAATATCCCTATTAAAGGCATTTACAGGGTTTACTGGGCTGTAAACTGTGTAAATGTCTTTCGAATATCAAGCCCTTAAACTCTTTTTTTTTTTTTGTATGGATCCATGGATCATCTTCCTCCAAACCTGAGCTTGCAGCTCAGTCAGAATCTGACCAAATATCCAGGGTAGCCCCTAGGGAGATCAGGGACCCAGAGCAAATTAGCAATTACTAGCTGGAGAAGAGTGAGCTGCAGCTGCCCTGTGCATCACCCACACTGCTGCATATACGTCAAGCAGCAAGTGTAGGACACCTGTCCCTCCCTCCATCTTCATATGATCTTCTCTGTCAACATACCTGCTACTATTTATTCAGACACTGATTCAAACCTTAACATGTGCTGGCAGTAATGTGGATGCACTTAATGTCACCCACTGAGATGGCATCAAGTGAACCCACACTACCTGCAACATTGATGGTGAACATGATTTATCAAGCTCTGCGCTAACCATAAAGTGCAAACATGCCTGCTCGCTGCCTCTACTCCGCCCATTTCCCTCCCTGTCATGCACTAAGCAAACAACATGGAGTTAACCCCATGCTGTCTGATAACATGACCCATTAGCATGTGCTCAAGTGCACACTAACAGCTAGTGGAGCTCAGTAAACATGCCCCTAAGTCTAACCAAAATGTGTTATAGATAACAAGAATAAGATAGCTTACGTGTTCTTTCTGTGCCAACCAGATCATCACTTTCTGATTCATCAGGGTAGATGGCAGTAATTGCAACTTCATATGTGGTGTCTGGTGTCAGGTTGTCAAAGACCATTGTGTTTACATCACCATCTACAATGGTCTTGAAAGCAAAAGAAAGACAAGAATAGCATAGTCATATGGAGGGTTTTCATAGCTATTGCTCCCATCATTTGGAAATCCGATCCAATTCCATATGTATTTCTGTGGGTTTAGCTGATACCTTTTCAATAAAGCTTAAGGTGAGTTACATTACGGTACAGTAAGTAGCTCCCTAGCCCCAGAGGCCTATGCATCTATGGGAAGAAGGCTTAGGAAATAGGGCCCTAAGTTTGTATCTGAGGCAATGGAGGTAAAGTGACTTGACAAGTTCGAAAAGAGCACCAGCAGGATTTGAACCTTGGCTTTCACTGTGTAAGTAATAATGAAGACTGGAGAGGCATTTTCCAGGCAGCTATGTAGGAGAAGAAATGACCAAGGTAAAGTCAAGTATTGATAAGTGGGCATTGTAAGAGGGCACACCTGGCTTAGGAGTGGAGGAGCAGCCTAGTGGTTAGAGCACTGGCTTGGTAACCAAAAGACCAGGATTCAATTCACATTAGCACTCCTCGTGGCCTTCAGCAAGTCACTTAACCCTTCATTGCCTTGGACGAAAGGCTTGACAATCTGCTTCTAGTCACAGTGCCAAGAAAACTCTGAAGTTGCTGAATCAACACTAGCTCAAAGGCATGCATTGCCTGGACAAAGCTGTCACTGTTACCATTGGTGGTCTAAATTCTACCCAAGTGCCCCTGTGCTGTAAGAGGGACCCAGAGGAAAAGGGGGAACCCATTTCTAACTGTTCCCATATCTTCTGAGATGAATTCCCCCCTAATATGGGAGACCTTTCAAATATTTAGCTTGGGGGCTCTCAATTTGAACTTCTGCCACTCCCAGCTTCCCCATCTTTGTTTTTGCATTACAGTATTTAAAGGTTTGTACTTATCATCTCATAACATTATCATACCATATCAATAAAGGTTTCTGAAGTTAAGAAAACAAGGTTCATCGGGAAATAGTTTTTCAAATAAAAGAAGGAGCTTTACAAGATTGAACTGGAAACCGCCTTTCTCCCCCTCCTCCTACCCAAGATCCCTCCAAGTTGACGTCCCCTTTTGATGTACTCGATAAACCTCCTCCCTATCCTCCATGTTACTTAAACCCCCTTGTGTTAATATCTCTCCAAGCTGACTACCCTGTTAAATTGACCACAGGATAAAGGAATATAGAAAGGTTGTTAAATAAATAAATAAATACATACATAAATAATAATAATAATTTCAAGAATTTGACATTTCGTGTAATAAGAAGTGGTGGGTTAATAGATCTTAACTATTTCGCTGACTGTCAACCCCTAATTACATGGGGTGGGATAAGAATCTACTTCTCATGGTAGATACCTCATAAATAGCTATTTTTGGATGATTCCCAAGGACCTCCAAACAGAATGTTCATTATGATAGCTTTACAGCATATTTCAATTTAATGTAATCATTTATTTAGTTTTAATTTGAAAATCTCAGTGAGAGACGTATAATCATTTTGTTTAAATGTAACGCTCCAACTTTGCCTCAGGGCCTCAATACCTCCTGCCAAGGAACTGCCATTCTATCTTGTAAGTCATTATTACTTAAGTTTCAGAAAAAGAGTCCGTTGCAATGCTGATTAGCCCTACCTCGAGCTTATCTGTTCCACCGATGGGTACCCAGGTTATTCTGTACAGAGCTACATCTGGAGCACCATGGTCCCAAGTACCTCTGAAACTGGTTTTTGTCACATCAGAGAATTTAAGATTGACTGGAGCTGGAACGGCACCTGTCAGAGGATGATGAACACTCTTAAACATTGCGTTCAAGAAACCCAAAGCTCTTTTACTAAAGTAAAGTAAGATTTTGCATGTATGCATGATAGCTGTGCTAATAACCATGTGATCCATGCAAGGTCTGCGTGGTAACTGCTGGGGGTATTCTCAGCATGTTCTGATACAGTTATCACAAAGAAGAAAAACTTTACTGCATGGCAAATGTAGTCACAAAGAGCACGAATGCGCTTACCACCCCCTTTTTAGAAGGCAGCAAGTGCATCCATGCTTTCTGCAAAAGTAAGTTACCATGTGCTTGCTGCAAATGGCAGTCCAGGCCTACTCCCTACCCATAAGCCTTCATTTTCCACCCCATACATGCATCTGTGTGCTGTAAAGAGTAGTTACTCACCTGTAGCAGGTGTTCTCAAGGAGCAGCAGGAATCAGTCCTCACTTATGGGTGACGTCGCCGACGGAGCCCTCGCGGAGCAATTTCCCCAGCTTTCGCAGAAAGCCTTTGGGAATTGCAGTGCGCATGCGCGGTCCCCTTCCCGCCCAGGGATGCCATCTTGCTCAGTCTGATGACATAGCGGAAAGACAGCAAAAGTTAGCAAACATATGCAATAAGAATGACTGCAACTCCAAGGGGAGGAGGGAGGGTAGTGAGGACTGATTCCTGCTGCTCCTGGAGAACACCTGTTACAGGTGAGTAACTACTCTTTCTCCAGGACCAAGCAGGAAGTCAGTCCTCACTTATGGGACGCCCAAGCTTAAGGCTACCGGAGACCTCAAGCCTAAAGAGCTCCCTCAAGCTCAACAGTACAGAGGGAAGGAATCTTCTCTGAATACGAATCCGGCCGGTAGCCCAACACTAGGGCCGGAGGGGGGAGTTGCCTAAACCTCAAAGAGGTTGTGGAGAACTGCCTGACCGAAAGCGCTGTCCCTGCGGGACTCCCTTTCAAGACAGTAATGAGCCGCAAAGGTCTGGCCTGAAGACCAAGTAGCGGCCCGGCAAATGTCTGCCAATGGAACAGAGCGGAGATGAGCCACAGACGCGGCCTTCGCCCTGACCCGATGAGCCGTGACACGACTTTCCAAGGAGAGGCCGGCTGCCCCGTAAGTCCAGGCAATACAGTCGGCTACCCAGGAGGACAGAGTACGCTTAGAGACAGGTACCCCCAACCGATTGGGGTCAAAAGATACGAAAAGCTGGACGGCCTTTCTATGCTCTCGCGTACGGTCAAGGTAGAAGGATAAGGCTCTTCTACAGTCCAGGGTGTGCAGCACAGTTTCTGCTCGGCTGGCGTGCGGCCTGGGAAAGAAGGTCGGAAGAACCACCTCCTGGTTGATGTGAAAGGGAGAGACCACCTTTGGAAGAAACTTGGGGTGGGTCCGCAGTTCCACCCTATTCTTGTAGAACCTAGTGTACGGAGGCCCCGACACTAGGGCTTGTAGCTCACTCACGCGCCTTGCGGAAGTGAGGGCCACCAAGAAGAGAGTTTTCCAGGAGAGAAAACAGAGAGGGCAGGTAGCCATGGGCTCAAAAGGCGGACAGGTAAGCCTTTGCAGAACCATGTTGAGGTCCCAGTCAGGGGCTGGGGGGCGCAACGGAGATTTAAGCAGAAGGAGGCCTCTGAGGAAACGCGCCACCAAGGGATGCGAGGAGAGAGGCCGGCCTTCGACCGCTGAATGATGTGCAGAGAGAGCACTGAGGTGGACCCTGACAGAGTTGGATTTGAGACCGAGATCAGAGAGGTGAAGCAAATATTGCAGCACCACCGATACTAAACAGGCGAAGGGGTCCTCAGATCGCTGAGAACACCAGACCGAGAAGCGACCCCATTTGAGGTGGAGGGACCCCGGGTGGAGGGACGCCGAGAAGCTAGGACGACGGCTTCCACCTCCGGGGCTAGCCGTAGCGGGGCTAGGACTACCCTTTCAGCAGCCAGGCCATCAGGTGCAGGGCCCGGAGGTTGGGGTGCAGAAGAGTGCCCCGATCCTGGGTCAGGAGGTCGGGCTGGAACCCCAGAGGAAGAGGGGCGTCCACTGCTAGCTGTAGTAGTAGAGGGAACCACGGCTGTCTCGGCCACCGAGGCGCCACCAGGATCACGGAGGCCCTGTCCTGGACAACTTTGAACAATGTCCGGGCCACCAGTGGCGTAGGAGGGAATACATACAGCAGACCCGTGGACCATGGGATGAGGAAAGCATCCGGCGCCTCCCGAGAAGGATGGGGGTGCCGGGAGCAGAATCTGGGGAGCTGCCTGTTCAGGGGACTGGCAAAAAGATCCACAGTGGGAGAGCCCCACCGGCGGAAGATCTGCTGGACCACCTCGGGGTTCAATTTCCACTCGTGCGGTAGCAGCATCCAACTCAGCTTGTCCGCCAGGCAGTTGTCCTGCCCTGGCAGGTAAACCGCTTTGAGGAGGATGTCGTGATCGACAGCCCAAGAGCACAGCCTCCGGGCTTCCCGACATAGAAGGAGGGAGCCTGTGCCCTCCTGTTTGTTCACGTAGAACATTGCAACCTGATTGTCCGTCTGTACCAGTACGGACTGGCCGAACGTCAGGTGAGAGAAGGCCCGCAGAGCTAGGCGGATAGCCCGGAGCTCCAGGAAGTTTATTTGCTGGGCGGCCTCCCAAGGCGTCCAAAGGCCCTGAGTGCATGTCCCTCGACAGTGCGCCCCCCATCCCAGGAGGGAGGCATCTGTCGTGAGCACCCGGGACGGTGGGGGAGACTGAAAAGGCATGCCAAGCACTAGGTTGGGCAGGTGAAGCCACCAGTGCAGGGAGGAGGCCAGACGGTCGGAAATCTGTATCAGGTCCGACAGCCTCCCTGTGGCCTGACGCCACTGAGTGCGAAGGCTCCACTGAGCAGGCCGCATATGTAGACGGGCGTTCGGAGTGACATGGACCGTGGAGGCCATGTGTCCGAGTAGCTGCAGGAACTGTCTGGCCGAGGCCGGCGACCTGCCGCTGAACCTGCTGGCTAGAGCCGTGAGCCTGTTGGCCCTTTCCAGAGGCAAGAAGGCACAAGCCTGCCGAGTGTCCAGCCGTGCCCCTATGAACTCGAGGTCCTGGGAGGGGAGCAAAGCGGACTTCTCGAAGTTTATGACGAAGCCCAAGTGCTGAAGCAGGGCCACCGTACGCTGGGTGGCTTGGGCGACCCCTGGAGCAGACGATGCCTGGATGAGCCAATCGTCCAGGTATGGGAAGACGAAGAGGCCCTGAAGCCTTAGGAAGGCGGCTACCACCGCCAGGCACTTCGTGAACACCCTGGGCGCGGAGGACAGGCCAAAGGGCAGTACCCAGTACTGATAATGATTCCCCGCCACCACAAACCTTAGGTATTGTCGGTGGTCCGGATGAATAAGGATGTGGGTATAAGCATCCTTTAGATCCAAGGAGCATAGCCAATCTCCCCGCTGAAGGTAGGGCAGCAGGGTTCCAAGGGTAAGCATCTTGAACTTTTCCCGCTGCAGGAACTTGTTGAGGTTGCGTAGGTCTAGAATGGGCCTGAGGCCTCCTGTTCTCTTTGGAACCAGGAAGTACCTCGAGTAAAACCCGTGGCCCCACAAGTGTTGGGGCACGGGCTCCACCGCCCGTTCCTGAAGCAGACTTTGCAGCTCCTGAAGGAGTAAGTCCCTGTGCAGAGGGGGTCTCGGAGGCTTCCCTGGGAAGTAGGGGGGAGGCACCTGGTGAAAATGCAGGAGGTAGCCCTCTCAAACTATCTGCAATACCCAGGCCTCGGATGTTATGGCTGACCACCTGTGAGCAAAGTGGGTCAGCCGACCCCCCATACCGGACGAAGGCCCCTGAGGGGGAGGGGCTAAGCTGGCATAGTCAAAAAACCCCGCCCTGCTGGGCCGGGGCCTGCGTGGCGGGTTTGGGGGCTTTCTGCTTCCGGGGTCCGTTACCCTGTCCCCTAAGCCGCTGCCCCTGAAGGGGGGTTGTGGCCGGGTATTGTGGTTGGTGATGCGTATAAGCAAACACCTTCCTCGGGTAAAAAGGCTTTTTCCCCGAGCCCTTCTTCTTCTGTGAAGGGGTAGAGGACTTTCTAGAAAGGCGAGTCCTGGTGAGAGTCTCCGACTCGAGCTCCGCCGCCTTTTTGGCCATGGGTTTGCCGAAGAGGTTTTCTCCCCTTCAGGGGACATCGACCAACTTGTCCTGCACCCAGGGCTCGAGGTCGGAGGACTGAAGCCAAGCCTGGCGGCGAGCCCCGATGCCGGCTCCGGCTACTCGAGCCGAGGCCTCGAAGACATCATAGGCCGCTCGAGAAATGAACTTCGAACACTCTCGAATCCCGAAGGACAAGGCTTGGAACCGCTGCAAGGGTTCCTCGGAGAGACCGGCAGAGAAACCCTGAAGTTCTTTCGCCAGGTCCCGGAGGTACATACCCATGTACAGCTGATATGTCTGGACCCGACAAGCAAGCATAGAGCCCTGGAAGCACGTCCTACCGAGGGCATCCAGGCTCCGGGCCTCCTTCCCCGGGGGCATCGAGGAGTGCATCTTTTGACTCTTAAGTCGATGCATGGCCGACTCCACCACCATGGAGTGGTGTGGAAGTTACGCCTTCTGGAACCCGGGGCTCTTGCGGACTCGATACATGGAATCGATCCGCTTGCTCAACACTGGCGTTGAGGCTGGGCTCTCCCACATGCGGAAGAGAAGCCGCTCCAGCATCGGGGGAACCGGTACAGTGAAGGCCTCCCTCGGGGGGAAGTCGTATTGGAGGGCCTCGAGCTCTTCGGCTCGGGGCTCCTCCTCCGGATCCGCAGGGAAGGCCAAAGCCTTGGCCATATCCCTCACGAAATCGGAGAACCGGGTATCCTCCGGGGGGGGACCGCCTCCGAGGCTCCATCTCGGGCGAGTCGGAGGGGACGCACCGCGTCTGAAAAGAACCGGGTGACTCGTCCTCCTCCGTGTCCCAGCCCGACTCCTCTGAGGAGGAATCGAGCGGCTCCGTGCGGGCAGGGCCCGGGGACCTCCGCCCCGACGCCGAGGCCGGCGTCGAGGACCTCGGTCCCGAACGGGAAGCCGAGGGAGACCTAGGTCGAGGATCGACTCGAGCTCGTATGGACTCGAGGATCGGCTCGGCCTCCGGGGTCGACTTGAGCGTCGATGTCCCGGTGGTCGGGGCAGATGCACTGGCGAGGCCGGTGATCCATGCCCGCTGCTGGTCCATGAAGGCAGGTATACTGCGCTCCAAGGTCGTCAGTCTGAGATCAAGCTCAGAGGACCCAGCAGCTGTCGACTCGGGCCCCGACGGCGTCGGGCCCGACGTCGGCTCATCCGTGGGGGAGTCCAGGAGGACTATATCACTCACGTGTCCAGGCGACTCCACTCCGAGACGAGGAATCTTCGAAGGCCTCTCCTCCTCCAAGGGCCCGGGTTGTCGGACCGGGCTAAGTGACCTGGCCCTAGAAGGACCAGGCTCGCCGCCCGGTTCCGCCCTCGCGGGCTGCTTCTCCCGCCGGTGCTTCCAGCTGGGGGAGCCCCGTTCAGAAGAACTCCTACGATGCTCCGAACCGGAGCCACGAGGTGTAGAGGCCTCTGACGAGGTCCGCGCGGAGTCAGAGAAAATCCGTTCCCTCTGCGACTGCCGACTCCGCAGCGCCTTCGAGGACATCTTGCTGCAAGGGACGCAGCTCATAGGGTCATGCTCGGCCCCAAGGCAGCGGAGGCAGCAGTCATGCGTGTCAGTAAGAGACATGAGCCTGACACAGCGATCACACTTTTTAAAACCGCTGGCAGCCATCGGGGGGAAAAGGGCCCCTGCAAGGTCGAAAGACCGCGCTGCCAGGGATGAAGGGAAAAGTGGCGGGAATGCCAGTTGGGAAAAAACAAAACGTAAACGGGCCCAATAGGGATATCGGGGCCCGGCAGGAAGAGGAACACACGAACCGAGAAAAATTTTTTTTAACGAAACAAATCAAAGAAATCAACTTTTCAGCGGCGTTAACAGACACGTCTGTAGGGCTCCGCGGAAAAAAGAAGACTGAGCAAGATGGCATCCCTGGGCGGGAAGGGGACCGCGCATGCGCGCTGCAATTCCCAAAGGCTTTCTGCGAAAGCTGGGGAAATTGCTCCGCGAGGGCTCCGTCGGCGACATCACCCATAAGTGAGGACTGACTTCCTGCTTGGTCCTGGAGAACTGTCAGGTCCATCACCGTGTGCCTCAAGTTACCAAGCGCTAGTTCATGCAGTAACTGCTTACTGCACTTTAGTAAAAGTGAATTGAATTTTGGCAATAACATACCACATTTCCAGAAGTTGAAAACCCATTTAGTGTGGATTACATTGAGCAACAAATTAAACACCCTCACCACCCAAAAAATGTTAACTTGCCGCAAAATGCAATCAGTGCAAATAATATATCATCATAAATCCAACACAGCCCTATTCAGGAAGACCAAGAAGCAACCAGATCTCCCTACTGACAAAAATAAATGTGAGATGGCCAAAGAAAGGTCAGTAAAATCTATAAATCCACATAAAAGGAAGGCTGATAAGGAATGTGGGAGATCTGAAGAGAAGCTTAAAGAGACAGGAGAAATAAGGCAAGGAATCTAAATTAGAGATATAGCTGGGCAATAAATTTTAATGCTGAAACTGTCTTGCATATCTGTACGCCTTTGCTAGAGATAACTTAATTAATGCTTCAGTGTGTGTGATTTATTATCCACCCACTGGCTCGCTGCATAAGAATTATAAATAACATGTCAGAAAAACCACGTACCCGGGTGAGGGAGTAGTAAAAAAAAAGCTTGTTCTATATGGCATGCAAATTAAATCATAAAGGGGCACGTTTACTAAAAAGAGGGAGTGTAGCACGTTAAGCCCCAAAATTGGTGATAGTGTCCGAAGTCCTCAAGGCTATGGAACAATGTGACAAGGCAATGGCCAAAGCCAGAAGGATGCTAGGCTATATAAATAGGGGCATAATTAGCCCAAAGAAGAAAGTGAAATGCCCCTGCACAGGTCATTGGTGAGGCATCATTTGGAGTACTGTGTTCAGTTTTGGAGGCCAAAATCAGAGAACAATAGGTCCTGACAGTAATAATGTGCATTCACGTCACATGTTCAAATAAACAGCTGATCAAGTCCTGCTTTTGACTGTGGTTTGTTTATTTTTGTGTTTCAAGCTTTATATTTTTTAAGACATTTGACTAGATTTGTGCCTACATTATTAACAGGACCTGAGCTGCAGTGAAGTTAAGTTCCTTCTGGAAGAGGAGAGTGTATAATAGGCAAAGCCTCAGCCTCCAGTATCCTGCTGTAGATTTTTCAAGATTCTGCAGCAGAAGTCTGCAAATTGTGCAGCAGATATTTTAAAATCTGTGGCAATTATGTGACACATTTTAATAAATTTCCTGAATTTACATATCGTGAAGTTTTTTTAACCTTATAGAAACAGTCATTTTCTGCTATTTCTTCGGTGTTCATTATTTGTCCCTTTCTAGGAGAAAAGAGATCTTAGTGATCAGTGCTGGGAGGAGAGGAGGGGGATAGAGAATAGGGAAAGGATAATTTCTGCAGAAAAGTGCATCTCAGACAAGGGAAATGGAGAAGGGATATCAGGGAAAAGGGGTAGAAGGAGAGAGGAAGGAGTGCTATACAAATGATCAGTAGTAGTCGTAGTAGTAGCAGGGATGAAAGCATACAGGGAGGAGAGGAGAGACAAAATGGCAGGAACTAGCGGGAGAAGAAAGAAGGGATCCAGAATCAGAGAGGCTGGTTCCAGGATCACAATAGGGAGGAAAAATCTACTTACACCCATTCACTGATCCCTTCCCTCACTCACGCTTCATAGCCTCCTCACTGCTCCTAATCTTTCTCCACACTTCTCTCTTATATCCTCACTCTCTCCCCATAGTTCCTCCAGTCCTCTCACTCACGCTCACCCCACAGCTCCTCTGATCCCTCACTTGGTCATGCCCTCCATGCACTAGCCCACTAAAGCTCCCTTGACTCGCCAATCACTCATTCTCCCCATACCCCCATCCACTTACTCACTAACACTGCCTTGTCTTCCCATCTGCTCACTCTCCTCTTACCTCCATGGAAAGTTTGTTCTTGGCTGCTTCTGACACCACTGAGACTCGGCTTCTCATTATTATGTACACCAGTCAATCCTGCTGCTGTTCCCCCTCCCCATCTCTGGATGACAACTGATATCTTCTCCTGCATAGCACATTCTTCTTCTCCTACTGTTTGCGATGGCCAGCTGGCCAACCACAGATCATGAACAATTGATTGGAAAAGCCACATAGGTACTAGCTTTGTGGGTACAGTGGATGTTGGGGCCCATACGAATATTGAGAAGACTTCTTCACTGTGTTCAGGGAAGAGTAATTTATGCTGAGTTTGGAACGCCAATCATTTTGAAATGTGAGCTCTTGAGTGTACCAGTTCACCTTCACTGACGTAGACTCTAAGGGGGTCATTTGAAATCACTTAGACACAATTTGGATGTCCAAAAACGTGCACATAGGCATCCGAATCATGGAGACATCCCCAGAGTGATTACAGAAATAGGGTTTTTAGATGTCTCCTCTGTGGGGACATATAGGCAGGTGGCAGGGCCGGCCCGTCCATTGAGCAAGAATGTTTTTTGCACAGGGCCCACATTGGTGAGGCATTATTCTGCTTTAAAAGTAAATTTTAAAATTAAAAAAAAGCTGTCTGCTGCCGCTGCCACCGCAGCAGAATCGAGTGTCCTGCGGGGCCCCCCTGCCCGGCAGAACCCTCCCTCCCTGCCTCAGTCCCTCCCCGTGTCGGCTTTCAGAGCCGAGAAGGGAGAGTTTCCCTTTTGCGGCTCTGTTAAACCCGCCGGGGCTGATGGGAACTTTCCCATCAGCCCCAGCGGGCTTAACAGAGCCATGAGGGAAAATCTCTCCCTTTGCGGCTCTGAAAACGGCACGGAGAGGGACTGAAGCAGGGAGGGAGGGCTCTGCCGGGCAGGGGGGGCCCCACGGGATACTCTTCTGCCGTGGCGGCAGCGGAAGCAGCCAGCTTTTTTTTTTTATTTTAAAATTTCCCTGGGCTGTTGGGGAGGAGGGGGGTTAGGACTGGAAATGGGTTGATGGGGGAGGGATTAGGACTTGAGGTGGGCTGATGGGGTTAGGACTGGTAATGGACTGTGGGCTGATGGGGGGGTTAGGACTGGTAATGGGCTATGGGGGGGCTAAGTCTGGAAATGGGGTGATGGGGGGGTTAGGACTGGTAATGGGCTATGGGGGGACTAAGACTGGAAATGGGCTGAGGGGGTTAGGACTAGAAGTGGGCTGATGGGGGCTTAGGACTGGTAATGGGCTATGGTGGGGGCTAGGACTGGTAATGGGTTGGGGGGTTGCTAAGACTGGAAATGGGCTGAGTGGAAGGGGGCTTGAACTGCAAATAGCTGATGGGGATGGAGGCTTGGAATGGAGATGGAAATGGGCTGAGTGGAAGGGGGGCTTGAACTGCAAATAGCTGATGGGGAGGGGGCTTAGAATGGAAATGGGCTGTGAGGGGAGGGAGCTAGGACAGGAAACGGGCTGATGGAGGGGCTAGGATAGGACTGGAAATTGGGTGTTGGGGGGAGCTAAGATTGGAAATGGGCTGTGGTGGGGGCTTGGATTGAAATGGACTCATGGAAGGGCTAGAACTGGAAGTAGGCTCATTGGGGCTTGGAATGGAAATGGGCTGAGTGGAGGGGAGCTAGGATTTGACATGGGCTGATGGTGGGGCTAGAAAAGGATTAGAAATGGGCTGATGCAGGGCTGGGATTGGAAATGAGATGATGGAGGGACTCGGATAGGACTGGAAATGGATGGGGGAACTAGGACTGGAAATGGGCTGATGGTGGGGCTAGGATAGGACTGGAAATGGGCTGATGGGGGGTTAGGACTGGAAATGGGCTGATGCGGGGACTAGAAGGGAGCGGATGCTGGGTGGGGCTGGAACTAGAAGGGAGCTGATGTTGGGGGAGGATTAGAATGAGATGGGACTGGGAGAGTGAAATGGAGAGGGGAAAAATATTTTGTGTGGGAGGGAAGAAAAATCTACAATTGGTCGGGTATTGGGAGAGTAAGTGGGGATTGAGGATGGAGGGGTAAAATTTGAGTGGATGAAATAGGAATGAGGAAAGAACAAAAGGAGAAAGATTCGTATGTTAAAGCAGATGTAGAGAGAGAATGGAAAAAAGCTAGAAAACAGAAGAAAGCACAAATGGACAGCAGACGATGGAGAGTTAGCAAAAGACATGAAGAAACCAGAAGAATGTGGCTGGAGCAAATGCAACTGGAAAAAAAAGTACAAAAGGTACAAAGATATCTCTTTATTTTGAATTTATTAACTGGAATATATCAGCTCTGGCAAACGAGCATCATTAACGTGTGCGCTTTGTTTAGTACAAGAGAAAATTAATTTATAGTTTTATTTCTACAGTGTTGTTGTACATTCCAAGTTTGGCTTTTGGGGTTCCCAGTTTAATTATTGTCTTCCTGTTTCTAAATTGTGATTCCTTGTTTGGTGATGGTCTATGTTCTGCATGTGTAACTGAGCTGAGGTATTCTGTTTATGTAATTCCTATTTGACATTGCCACTTGTTCTCTTTCCCCAGTAGGTCATGTATTGTTATTCTCTGAAATGTATTGGTTTAATATTTGCAGTGTTGCCTTTTGATAGGATTTGGTGCTTTGTGAGTCCTGGTAGTGCTGTTACGATACGGCGGGTTTGCTATGGGTTCTAAATGGGCAGTGTTTGTAGTAGTTCCTAATGTGCCTGGCGGTTGGCCCTGGATTATAGTAATGTAGAAATCTTTTAGTCTTTCTTTATCCATACACTCATTAAGAGGCATGTTTACTTGGGGTCGCCTGGAGACCATCAAGATGGTAGCCATGCCGCGTGTTACTTATATACTTACCATGATACCGCTGCTGTTTGAACGCCAGTTCTATAAGAAAATAGAGAACCTGCTGGTATCCTTTCTATGGAGAAGGAAAACACCCCGAATAGCACTTTGGAAGCTTAAGTCTCCTAAACTGAGAGGTGGTATACACTTTCCGGACTTCTATCACTACCACCTTGCAGCTCTGATGAAGCAGGGAGCGCTGTGGGGTGTGGAGTTTGCTTACGTCTACAGATCCCATATGGCTAAAGTTAGAAGCTAGCCAGAGTGGACCCATCCCACTTTGGATGCGATTGGGCGTAAGCAATAACGGTGACGGCTCGGACAATGAGATCCTGCGTGATACCCAAAGGGCATTCCACATGCTGAAGCCTTATATGCAGACCGAACAAGATTATGCTGATATCACAGTTCTGTGGGGCAATGATGACTTCAAGATAGCCAACCGCAACTTTGTATGGCTACCTTGGCTGGCCAGAGGGATCTACTGCCTAGGGCAATTGACGGCTGCGGGCGCATATAAGTCTTTTCAAACCCTACAGGAAGAATATGATTTGCCCCCTAGCTGCATGTACCAGTGGTGCCAGCTGCGACACTGCTTAAGCCGAGCTGGAGTACTGCCAGCAGTTCTACGTACCGGACGCCCTTTCCACCAGGAGGTCCAAGTCTTCCAATCGGAACCTCGGCTTATATCCAAATTTGCAGCACTACTGAGAGACGGGAACCAGAAACACTGCATCGGGCTACAGAAGGTTTGGGAATCAGAAGTTGGAGACTTGACGGATGAAGGAGACTGGACGGAACTTTGGAGAATGCAACGGAAAATAACAAGAGCGGCCTCTCTAAATCAGATGCTTTATTTCATGCTACATCGAGCGTACTTGACGCCAGTTAGGACGGCTAAGTGGAGTGCTAACAAAGATGCAAGATGCTGGACTTGTGGAGAGGCCACCGGTACTCTTGCCCACATGATATACTATTGCCCCTATCTGCGAGAATATTGGCAGGGTGTTTGGAAGCGAATATCACGGCTGCTTAACTTGCAAACAGCGATTTCATATCGCACTGTCATCTATAAATCCTTGGCAGAAGAGACTCCCTTGGAGAAAGACGACGCACTCATTTTTGACTTACTAGTGAGTCTCGCATTGAAAGCTATCCTAAGCCATTGGAAGGACTTCCGGATGCTACGTGTTGCCCATTGGTGGAGTCTAGTTTTTTACCATCAAAAGTGTGAGCGTGCGTATGCATCCCGAGACTCTGTTTTTCGGCCACGATTGGCTAAATGGGATGCCCTCGATTTGATAAACGTTCAGCACAGAATGGATTAGCACAGTGTCTGGTTTTGGAGGTGTCCGTCACAGAGTCTTTTCTTTCTCTCTTTTCCTTATTTCTTTTCAGTGTTGATAGATGTTAATTAATGCTTGTGTTACTGAATAAGAGCTACAGTTTGTAGCGACAAGTGTTTAGAACCGCTAGGTACAAGAAGCTGCGACTGTAGCTATGTGTTAATCACAATGTATAAATGTTGATAGTTTTGCCTAGAATCTATGAAAATTCCTGTCTGTAAATAAGATATATAAAAGCAAAATAAAGAATTCAAAAAAAAGAGGCATGTTTACTAAAAGTTAGTGTATGGTAATATTATGCAAATATGTATGCAAATGAGGCCCCTTATGCACTGAGTCTCCGCACATGTACCTGCACCCCCCTTGGGCCACCCCTGGCAGATGGTATGACGGTGTTGTGTCCGGGATGGAGCTACAGACATAGACATCCCCAATTGATCTTAGAATCCTTGGTGACATCTGCACCCATGTTCAAACTTAGACCAGCTCCAAGCCTGTATAAGCACTGGAAAAGTGTTCATTTTGACAGTAAAACCTCTGGAGTGTGTCAAGATGTTGGCACTACACTATCCTCAGTACTCTTCACCATGTCAATGCTATGTTGTGTGTGTTTAGGAAATTTGTTTTGGGTTTGCATCATTGCTGCATGTCTCGTAGATGTCCCCATTATTAAATACTATACCAGGGATGTCTATGTGGACATTCTCGCAGGCGTCCATATTGGGCATGTCCACGTTTGATAAATCATGCCTGAACATGGACATGTTTGTCCTATTTTAGGGACATTCAGGCTTCGATGTCCCAATTTGCACTTGGACATCCTTTTGTGATATTGCCTATAGGTCTTTTTTCAGTAAAATCCACATTTCTGCAGGTTCTAATAATCAGTATGATCTGACTTTAGAGTCATAGGAAATGAAATGCTTCTGGAACTCACCTGTCGTAGCCTGTGCGGCCCTTGGTGTAGACTGCCCTTCATCATACACTGCAATAAGATTGACATCATACAGAGTTTGTGATATAAGATCGGTCAGAGGTGTACTCGTCTTTGACCCGTCCACTTCCACCTACAAAGAAAAACACAATAAGATGATAGCATTCAGTAGAAGTGATGACTAAATTTTGTACTTTTCTATCCTGCAGTAACTTGAGTTCATAACTCTAAAATATATCGGCCAAATGCATTGGATTTCTAACCAATAAGTTTGGTATGCTGTTATGATGATTAATGAGAAAAGTAAAAACAATAAAAGTTCTGGAAGGCAATGTCAAAATGCTAAAATGAATAGGGATGTACACAGCCAAAAGGTTTTGGTTCATTTTGAGATTTTTCAAAATATTTTCCTGATTTTTGGGTTTTCTTATTGTTCATTTCACACATTTGTTTAAATAAAATGATCTGTGCATTTTAGAACTTTTCTTACATACACGAATCGATTGCATGTATGTATATTCATATGTTTATGTGCGTACAATCAATTTTGCATATTTTTGTGGGGAAATGAAACGAACCAAATGTGTGCTAACGAATACACATTTCTAGAAATGCATACTATGGGGGGGAGGTATTTAGAAGCCCTATTCGTGCATTGGAAGTCTGAAAATGGACATTTAGATGTGCAAAGCACATTGACATCCCTGGGGTCATTTTAGATGCTGGCTATATAGACGTACCCAGCGCAAGAACATCCATGTAGCACAAGCATGTCTGGCCCTGGTTAGTGAGACGTCTATGGCTGTGCCTGCTGCTGACCATGAATAAGCTGAAAAGAGTGCTTGCTTTGTTGATGTAATGCTTCCAGGGGGAATCACAAATTAGGGGTCTGTTTACTAAACCGCATTAGCTATTAAAATGGCAGCGCACACTATGGGGTAGATTTTGAGCAGTGTTTAGCAGGGATATACGTCCGGTTTGGTACGTCCCAACCCAAAGCTCCTGAACATACAGGGGAGATATGCAGGGAGCTCTGAAGAAGGGTGGGAGAGGCTGTGCCGTAAGAGGCGACGGGGTGGCGTGGAGACGGGACCATGGCCTTGGACGTACAGGCCTATTCTGGTCGTGGCTGGGGGAGCAGAGATGGCTAGGGAACTTATTCCACAAAGTGCCCCCGGTCAGGGCAATCAGCGACATCGGCCCCCATATAGCAGGTGAGGAGCAGCAGGGGGCTCCATGCAGCCCGATCCCAGCCTCGGTAGGCCCATTCGGGGGTTGGGCGTTGGGGAAATCATCATATAAAAATCTGTGGGGGTTGGGGGTTTCTGCATGGCATCCCAGTGCCATGGTGACGGGACGCCATGGCATTGGCCGCCATGCAGAAGCATTGGGAGAGTTAGGCAGCAGGTATTCCGGACGTGTAGCGAGCCTGAATCAGGGCACTTCCTGCCCGTCCAGGCTGGTTGCACCTGATTCTGCTCCACGAGGACATCTATCTCCCACGGGCTCAGAATAGGGTGCAAATCCGGCCCATCCAGATTTTGGACGTCTGAACAGGCCGGACGGGCCCCGATCAGAATTGGCTTCCACCTGGCCATGTTAACAGACAACTCATGCAAAATGCAGATAACACAGCGATATTCTGTGCTATCTGCATAATATACGTTATCTGCATTAGTGGGCAGGATAAGGGCAGAGAGCGGGTGTGTCTGCAACATGCGGTTAGCATGGGCCTCAACAGTGCACAGTAACCATCAGATTTGCAGATAGCGCAGGTGCTACTAACGCCACTTCAATGGGTGGCATTAGCTACATCTAGGCTGCTGTTCCGCCATGCTCTCTGCAAATTTGGTGCATTGTCTGCTGGGGAAATGCCATGCATGCCCACGACAGATAGCACACAGCTTTTGCAGCTAATGTCATGCTATGTGCACTTTGTTGGCACATTAGCTGTAAAAGCCTAATGCACGTTAGCAAACAGACCCCTACATTTTGGAGTTCTTTCTCAGCAGTCCTCAAATCAGAGTCAACAGCTCTAAAACGAAAGGACTCATTGACTAGCACCTTCCTTTCCGTCTGTGCCATCTATCATGAACAGCAGCTTCAGCAGAGATACTTGGGCACTGTTATCTGGTCGAGCTCAACCCTTAATCTTCAAATGCTTTTCAGCTCACCTCTTTGAAATCATTCTCCTCGGATGTTTTGTATTTCACAAGGTACTTGCGAACATTGCCTGGTGCTGCATCCCAAAATACTTTCATGGAACTGTGAGTAACGTCTCTAAGCCGTAAGTTTCCAGCTCCTTTAATAGGTACTGTAGGACCACAAGAGCAACAGTGTGTTTTAGTTCTTTAAAAAAAGAAACCTCTATTTCAAGACTGACAATGCTCAGCGTAACATCTCCTTAAACCAAAATATTTCAAAAGCAAACACATCTGGCCATCAGAGGGGACACAGCACATTTTAAAAGAAAGCAATTTCACATAAGCATGGTGAGCATCTAAGTTGTTTCCAAAAGATAATGATAGTGGAAGTACTGCACTATAGCATAATGCAATAAATGTTTGGGGAGCACCTTTACACAAGACACCTCAGCACAGAGTTTAGTGCGTGTGCAACTGAGTGTTAAAAGCAGTGCCAGTTCAATAGACTAAAGCAGGCCAATTTTAATATGTTTAGCAATGGAGAAGACATCTATTCAAGCCTCGGCAGCATAAAAAGGCCACAGGCTGTAGAATTATGCATTTCGTGACTCCAAACCCTATTGGCTTGTTGAATCAATAGCTATCAAATGTTATGTAATGTTCCTCTGGAAATAATGAACTCATTATCCTGCATAGACAGACAGAAGACTGTCCAGAGCTTATGTTTAGACCTCATACAGAAAGTTAAGCTAAGAAACGTTATAGAGCAAAGGAGTCCATTAAAAGAGGCTGACATACGGCTGATTTTTGTGATAGCCTTTCAGGGTAAATTATATTGGCATGGAATATGATTTACTTAGAATGTGTCTTGTACTTGGAATACTAGTGGCACACAGAGTACCTGGGTTGCTAATTTTTTTAAACTTCCTGATAGCAGCAGATTGGATTCCTATGAATGTCTCTATGTACTTGTTCACTATGGACTTGTTTGTTAAAACCCCAAACCAAATATTAACATATTTTGAAAAAAAAGAGTGGTTTGGCGTGTCTACCACCTTCTCTCTCAGCAGTTCTTTGCAATCTTACTAATAACGTACACAATTTCCCACAGGTTAGCAGTCTTCTTTGTACAGAGGTTCGTTCTCCATGAAAATGACCTGAGCAGCAAACGTTTGCAAGAAATGTTGCTCCAGGGGCACCTAATAAAGATCACTACTCCTCTGGAGCTTATGCGCCTTTGTGGGCACACTTGGACCCCTCATTAAGCCCATTAGGGCTTTGCACTTTTCGCATGTTTACTGCTACAGCTGAGCATGGTAAGTACAAAGACTCCATGGGAACTGCTGGGGGTGGCCAGTATGTTCCCACTGCCCTAGTCCCCGGTTTGTGTTGTTTGTCTGTCCTGAGCAGATTGTAAGCTCTGGGAGGCCGGGACTGTCTCTTATGTATATGTGCAGTGTGGTGCATGCCTAGTAGCGCTAAAGCAATGATAACTAGTAGTAGTAATAGTAGCAGCTATTGCGTTGACACATATCCCAACATGAGATGCAATAGAGGTGTTGTTATGGGCAGCTACGCTAGTTGTAACAGCGACAGAGAGCCGCAATTGTTCCCACACTAATTGCAGTGTGTTCTCCATGACAACCTTCAGCCCGAACGTGCCCATTCCCCACCACATCATACTACTGCTCCTACTACTCATCATTTCGTAGTGCTACAAGGCTTATGCAGCACTATACAGATGATGTGCAGGTAGCAGATGAATTACTACTGTCGTGCTGTCGTGCTTGCATGGTAAGAGTTACCGCAGGCAGTTTTTGTAAGCTAAAATGCACTTCCATTAGGCAAACTAGGTGGCTGCCCAGAGTACCAGCCCAACAGGGGTGCAAGGGTTGGAAGCCCCCTAGGCGTACCCCTCCATCCAGATGCCCCCATTACCACTACGGCCGCCCCTCTCCGGGGCCTGCAGTAGCAGCAATAGCTCAGAAACCGTGAGGCAGCACTGCCCTTAACTCGCCAGCAGAAGAGGCTGATGGTAGAGGGCAGAAACAGCGAGGCAGCACCGGTGAGTTAAGGGCAGCGCTGCCTTGCAGTTTCTGAGCTGTTGCTGCTACTGCAGGCCCCGGAGAGGGGCGGCCGTGGTGGTAATGGGGGCATCAGGATGGAGGAGTACGCCTAGAGGGCTTCCCATCCTTGCACCCGCCCTACATTAACCACTTAGCAGGCTTTAATGAAAGGGCCTCCTTGTGGGATTTTTCACAGGCTGCGGTCTCCTGCAAAAAAATAAAACTGCAATCTCGTATATGGACCTCTTTTGTAGCTCATCCCAAGCAAAACAAAAAATCAAAGCTGTCCTTAATCTCCTCCACCTAACTTGACTGCGGGGCTCAGCCTGTGTGGGCAAGTTCGCCCCTGCTTTTCCTCATGAGATTCTTACCTGCTGCAACATGTCTTCTCACAGGTCCTGGTTGTATTGTGTCATTATGCAGAAAGCCTGTGCCCAAGCTTCATTCATTTTTATTTATTCTACTGTTTTACATGACTCTGAGTTGATTTGTGCAGACAAATCCAAAGGCGGCTTATATGAATGCTGTCAGTTCACTCTTTGCCACCTCTTCTCAATAAATCCTTATCTGTAGCCTGAACAGCAATATCAACAATTCTCAACTATGACCTTCATTTTCGCACCAGCATAAGCCTGCTTCAAATGAGCCCCCTGGGTGCTTTTACACAAAAAAAGGTCCAGCGACAAGATCTGGCATTGCTAAATAAGCATCTGATAAGCAAAATATAGCAGTGATGATATGCAGCGACCCCGTTCATTGTGATCAAGGAAAAGACTAAGGTTAAACCAAACCCCATCTTTTTCTCTCTGATGTTGGAGGGGCTTGGTTATGGTTGCAGCAAATTAATGACTGCCCATATGCTTAGATACTGTGCTACTTTTCAGACCTGCTCTACATAACTTAAAGGCAGAGCAGATAGACATACTGGGCAGGCATGACAATGCCCTATAATTCGCATGCTAACTGCTTGCCGAGGAATGAGGCAGGAACTGGGCAAGTTTTGGGCAGAGAATCGATGAGTACAACAAATACCTACAGCACTTGCTACTTTATCACGTGCCGACATGGTTGCCAATAGTGTGGGTACATTTAATGCCTCGTCAAGAGGTGTTAGGTACATTTATATTATTGGCACAGCCCCGATCACCCGTAACAGGCACTCAGTCCTTTGTGAAGCATCCCTACACCTCCCCACCCTCCCAAAATCCCTACACCCCACACCCTCCCAACATCTCCAATCCAACCCCCCCAAGCAATATCCAGAACACTCCTTGTGAACACCCAACCACCCCATGAGCACCAGAACCCCTCCCCCCATGAGCACATGAACTCTCATAAACATTCTAACCCCCACCCCATCATCATCCACTCATTTGGCAGCTTGACATCTAGTGGTGTTACCTCAAGACTGCCCCTAGAAGTCACAGCCGGGCATCGCTGGGGCAGGAGCATCTGCAGATCACTCCTGCTCTGCAACTAACCTACAAGGGAAACCCCCTGGTAAGTTGCGGGGAGACCATGGGTGGGAGGTGATGCTTTGGCTGATGGCATATAGAAGATGTCAATACTTCTGCTTATAATGACCTTACTAGAGAAGTTCTGCTCTCCCTCGTCATGTGATCCCACTCCTTTATGCTAGCTAGCTCTCAAAGATTTATGAAGCGGCTTGGAAGCACATAAAATCACCTGTGACAGGCAAAACCAATAAATTTGCAGGACTAGATGGAACTTGCCCTAAGGTGCCAACAACCAGGATTTTTCAGGCTGACATTTATATTACCTAATAAAAGTATGTTTCTATGGAACAGAGAAGAAGAAAAAGAGACAGCTGAAGGGAGCTATGATAGAGTTCTATAAAATAACACAGAACTGTTGTTTACTCTTTCAGAAAGTTCCAAGACTAGGGAGCATGCAATGAACTTGCTTCAAAATTGCACTCATCATTTGCAATACTTCCTAAATCTGGGATAAAACTGCACCGTTCACAAAATAAGAAAGAAAATCAACAAAAAACTGATCAACAGCATATTTTTAAAACCGACAGTGCTGGACCTACATTGGTTTTAAAAATTGAGAAAGCAATGTGCGTAATTAAACTCTGATGATAATACACGGGTTATAATTAGGCAATAACGTTTTCTAGAACCAGCTTTTGAGCACAATATCAAGAAGATGGTACCATTCACTTCAGAGTGATACAATTCCATGAGCATTTAACTTTCCCTTGAACTAATTTGATACATGTGCTATTTGAGCTTCAGATGGAATGTGTCAAAGGATCCAAGGGAAACTGCTTTCCCTCTTGACAATCCTTCCCTGCCCCCAAAAAGGAAACTTAACCTGAATTTTAAAAAGAAGTCATTGTTCATCTGGTTTGTGGTTTTTAACATGTGCTGAAGAAATGCTTAACTTGCTGTTTAAAGGGACTCAGGGTGGAGACAGGGCACTGCTCTTTTGGCGTAGAGCTTTGCCATTTGAAAGAGCCATTCCCAATCCCTGCAAGGGAAACCTCACTTTATTGTTGAGGGAAGTCCTTCTTGACCTCTTTGCTGTTTTAACATGTGCTGGGGAAATGCTTTCCTTGCTATGAAAAAGAAGGCAGGGTGGAGGTAGGACAGTGATCTTTAGGGGCAGCGCTTTCCAACTTGAAAGACAGCCGTTCTATAAGGGAGGTCCTTTTAATTCTGGCTGTGGAGGAGCCTAATGGTTAGAGCAGTGGCCCGGAAGCCAAGGACCAAATCCTACTAGCACTCCTAGTGATCTTGAGCAAGCCACTTAGCCCTCCACGACCTCAGGTACAAATGTTGATTATAAGCTTTCTGGATGCAGGGAAATATCTATCGTACGTGAACATAATGTTGCCTTGTTGTCCTCTGTGCTTTCAGTGGCCTTGTCCATGCATGATTAAGGCTCCAAGAGAAGGGGTGAGGACCTGCACACAGCAGCTCTTTTGCATGCAGCTGACCCCTTGCTCCTCCTTTCTAACCAGTGGCTTGTGGCAGGACTGGCCATGGCAAGGGCATATAGCAAGCAATGTTTTGAGTCACGTTGGCCAGCACTATACACATTCTTTCCTGCAATGAACTGTGCAAACTGCTGGACAAGTAGCTGCTATTATGATAGAAATGAGCCTGCTCTCTACTGCAAGTTGGCTAACATGCAAGAGGAATCCATTCCTGTGCTTTCAAGACCTGAAGTCGCAATTCAGGAATAATTTACTCTTTCTGGCAAAGAGCAGATTTCAGTACAATTTCAGAGGCAACGCTTGCACGTAGGCACCTATGTGTCTTTAGGAAATAATGTCTACTTGGCTTCCTAACCTAGGTGCCCTGTTACAAAATTACCCTCCAGGACTGTACACGTGTATTTTATAAAGTTACATGTATACATTACAACTCCATCCATGCACCACCCAAACTGTGTCCTCGGAATGCTGATCCATGACCACACAATTTTATGAGTTTTTTTTCCCATGTGTAACACATGCATTTCACACAAAAGTTGCTCCCCATAGAGGATATGCCAAAAGCCTGACTGGCTGGGGTATCCTGAGGAGTGGGCTGTGGAGCCCAGCTATAGAACAATTCAGAAGCTTATAAATAGACCAGTGTGTTCACTTTTTATGGCTGCCACCCATTATGTCTCAATGCCTTGAAATTAAGAAGGACTTTAGTTGCCTGCACAATTCATCAGGCAAATTCACAAGAATGAAAAAAAATCATAACATTTAAAAAAGAATTCTTACAAGTTACTTCCTGAGTGGTGAGAGGATCACTGGTGAGCTCATCATACAGGGCATAAATAGTTAACGTGTATTCTGTATTAGGCAATAGGTCTTGCAGCTGTACGTCTGTTACTGAACCTCCAACACGCAACTGTAAATAAAAGAAATGCCGACCGTTAAAATAACAGAAAAAGGATAAAAGTCAATGGTCAATTAGCAATTTCATGGCTGATATAACTGAGAATAACATGGCTTAAAAAGTCTGCTTCACTAAAACTTATCATCCCGTCTGTCTATGGCAACTGTTCTCAACCCAATCCTCGGGACTACGGAGCTCTTTTATGAACGGGCGCTAGCTGGCAGCGTGTGTTCTGGTGCACACTAAAGGCATGGTGTAGGACGATTCCCGCGCTAACTCTGCAACCTGCATTAGAGGTGCGAATGGGCGGGGTAAAGGGCGGAGAGTGGATGTGGTGAGCTCGGCACACTTAGCACTGTGTGCTTAATGGGGTAGCGTTAGGTGCACCCACCTTAATAGGTGGAGTCGTGTGCACTCACACTAATGCAGTTCGTGCTAGGGAGCGGGTCCCCGCATTAACTGTAAGGGACATGCTTTCCACTCCTCTGACACGCGCTAGAGTGAAACCAGATATTCAGCGCCAAAATCTATATTTCCTCTAGCACTGAATATCTATCCAGAGTGCAGACTGCCCTAGAACTGTCCGGACAGTGTCATGGTGTTTAGAGGGGATATTCAGCAACGCTGACCAGTTACTGCAACTGAATATCCCTCTCAGTGGAGTCTATCTGGTAAGCAGGTCCTGCTAACTGGATAAACCCCTTTAATACTAGGCTGTATGTACTGTACATGTTTTATGTTTGTAAGGGAGTCGTGGCCTAGTGGTTGGGGCAAGTTACCTCAGGCCAGAGGGACTGCGGTCTCTAATCCTATAGGTGCTCCTTGTGGTCTTGGGCAAGCCACTTAACTCTCTGTTGCCTCAGGTACGCATAGAATGTGAGCCCTTCAGGGGCGAGGGAATATACATATATACAGTACTTGATTGTAAACTACCTAGAATGCATTATCACAGATAGGCAGTATATAAATGCTTCCAATAAATAAAATAGATGCTTCACAGTACAAGGACATATGCAGTTCTTTCTGTTTCTCTGGTGTTGTATTGCGTCTAGAGTCTGGTTTATTGGGGTTTCAATTAATTTTTGTGTCTATGATTTTATTTTTAATTTGTAATTTACTCTATACTTGGTGAAGATCTATCTTTAGTCTGAATGAATGACCAAGGCCAGGTATTCTTTTGTTATGGAGTTTCTATGTAAGCATCTGTAGTAACCCGACTTGTTCAGTTTTCCAGATAGGTTTATGGATATTCTAAAGCCCACCGTAATATTTACCGTACTGCTCTTTTCTGACGCTCATACACTCATTAAGGGACATGTTTACTAACGATTAAAGCGTATTTACAATTGTTAACATGTGCTAAGTGCAGCAGCACCCATTTACTTTTATGGTCACAGTGGCACTTAACACATATTCATTTTTAGTAAATAAGCCCCTAAGTCATTGTTGGGACAAAACAAAAGGCTTGTGAAGGGCTTCTTTGGAAATAATTGGGGGGGGGGGGGGGCAGCACAGCAATTGTTTGTGCAGGACTTTAAAGAAGGTACCACCGGCCCTGCTGGTCACTTACTCCAAGTATGAATTTTTCAAATCAGAGTCATCATTATCAGGTAAGATTTCAATCCTAGTAGAGCTTAGATTGATGAATAATGTTAAATTACAATTATATGAAAGGTACATTTATTTCATCACAGATACACTAAAAATATAGCAACCTCTAATCTGTCAGAGAAAGACCTGAGGATGGTGGTTTCTGCTCTTCTAGTGTCTTTCCTAAATTATTGTCATTCACTTTCTACAGATGTATCTGAATCTAACATCTGCTGACCCCAACATATCCAGAATGCAGCTGCCTGTATAATGCAAGAAATCCTATGCTTGGACATCCTATACTTGCAAAATCTTATTGGCTGCAAATTGATCTTTAGCATTCAGTTTAACTCTTGGTATGACCTTTTAAGGCACTGTTTGGGATAGCTCTATCTCAAAGACAAATTAATGAATGCATTTTGTAATGTCTAGGTCACTCGGGTCATCAAATGGGCCCTCTTGTGATCCTTCTCCCCCCCCCCCCCCAAACATTCCTAAGAGGTACAATTAACAGGTACCCAAGAAGAAAGCCTGAAATGCAGCTCCCTCCTCCTGGAATTCATTGCTGGAGGGGGAAGTTGCTTATTGAATAATTCCTTGAAGTTTAGAATTAGACCTAAGATCAGCAGTGGCCTCAAGGTTTCCTTCGCTATTATGGTTTTCCTAGTTTAACGAGAAAAAACAGCTATATGCCTTGAACTATAGAGTGATGGCTGAATATTGGTTTTTATTTTTACCTTTATACCCTTTATTGCTTGCTTACTCTCATTTTTGTCTATTTCTACCCTCATAGGCTTACTTCTATCCTGATTTATACAGAGGGCTATAGCTTATTCTTTATAATTAACCCTGGCATAATTGGGTTTAGGATGATGGTCTTTCTATGAGGTCTGTTTGTTGTAATTAGTTGATTAGTCTGACACGTTTCTGACTGCCTGCTATACTTGCTAATAAAGGCCCAATGCCATTGGGAAATTTTAGAAACATAGAAACAGAAAAAGACCATGTGACCAGTCCAGTCTGCCCTTCCATACCAACTGCTATAGTCCCCTTTTATCCTTTAGAGATCTTCTGTGATGATCCTATGATTTTTTTTAATTCAGATACTGTCCTCTTCTCTACCACCTCTACTGGGAGACTATTCTATGCATCTACGACTCTTTCCATAAAGAAATATTTCCGCATATTACTCCTGAGTCTATCTCCTTTCACCTTCATCCCATGCCCCCTCATTACAGAGCTTTCCTTCAACTGAAAGAGGCTCTACTCCTGTGCCTTTAAGTCACAGAGGTATTTAAACATCTCTATCATATCTCCTCTATCCTGCCTTGCCTCCAAAATATACATATTGAGATCTTTAAGTCTGTCCCCATATGCCTTATGACAAAGTCCACTGGCCATTTTGACAGTCACCCTCTGCACAGACTCCATCCTCAGGGCCAGCCTAAGGGTTTCTGCTGCCCCAGGCAGAAGCCTCGGCTGTGCCACCACCCCTTCCGAGCTGTGCCATGTCACAGCCCACCCCCCTGCTGCCACCAATCACATCAGTGGGGTCAGTGGAGAAAGGAAGGCTTGTCTTGGCATGGCGGCTGTGGCAGCAGCAGCCTGCAGCAGGTCATGTGCTTCAGCACATATGGCCTGCCGCTTCTAACCCCCCTCCGACACAACATCCTGTTGGAGGGGGGTCAAAAGCAGCAGTTCATGTGTGCCAAAGCACATGACCTGTCGTGGGTGCCCTGGCATGCCAACCCACAGCAGTCTGCCACCCTAGGTGGCCACCTGGCCTGCTTAGTAGATGGGCTGGCCCTGTCCATCCTGTTTATATCCTTTTGAAGACATAACCTCCAGAATTGCACACAAGTGTCACCAGAGCCTGCAGAATCAATAATACAACTCCTCTAGTTCTCCAATTGAAGAATCAGTATGTAGCCCTGGAAATGGAGGAGATGAAAACACCCCAAGAATGGGAAGAACCAGAGCTCAAGCACCCCAAAGTTGCACAACCAGTGACTACAACAAAGCAAAGGGTAGTGATGGTTGGTGACTCTCTTCTGAGGGGTATTGAGGTGTCCAGCTGCCAAATAGACTTGATGTCCAGAGAGGTATGCTGTCTGACAGGTGCCAAAATCCGAGATGTTACGGAGAGTTTGCCAAGACTTATCAAGCCTACTGACTATTACCCGATGATGCTCATCTATGCTGGCACAAATGATACTGCTAGGTATCCCTCCAAGTGTATCAAGTGTGACTTCATGGCTCTGGGAGAGAGGGTGAAGCAGATAGGTGTGCAGGTGGTGTTCTCTTCAATCCTCCCTGTTGAGGGTAAAGGCCGTGGCAGAGAAGCTTCTAACCTGGAGATGAATGCATAGCTGCGTGGATGGTGTTTTTGAGAGCACTTCAGTTTCCTGGACCATGGGATGATTTTCCAAGGGCTGCTAGGCAAAGATAGTGTCCACCTATCCAAGACGGTTCAGTGTCTTCCGCAGCAGACTGGCTACTGAAGAGGGTTTTAAACTAGATTCATTGGGGATGGGTGAAGAAAGCTCCCAAGTAAGTAGAAGCCTTTGAGTAAGTGAAACATTTAATACCTCTGTAGAAATAGGTAAAAGGAGGCAATGTCTGGAAAGCAGTATGCATTAATGCCTGTAGTATGGAAAAGAAGATCCCAAATGTTGAGGCTTTAATGAAAGAGGCTGACTTGGATTTAATGGTGGTTATGGAGACATGAACAACCATGACTTGGATGGAATTATACTGGGCTATACTTTATTCAGGAAGGACAGGATAGAGAGAAGGGGAGGAGGAGTGGCATTATATGTAAAACATCATATTAAAGCTACAGAATTACAGGGTTTATAAGGTAAGGATGAGGCACTGTGGGTTAAACTAGAAAGAGGGCAGGAGGAATCCATTTGCATTGGTGTGATATACTAATCTCATTCACAGGCAGAAGTGGACAGAGATTTAATTGAAGATAATTGCAGTACTGCCAAGAAAGGAGAAGTGCTACTGATAGGTAATTTAAATATGTCAGATGCCAATTGGCACATCCCTGCTGCAGTATCCTCTAGAAGCAAGGAGATCCTGGATTCCCTACAATGAAAACTATTCCAGCAACTGGTAACAGAACCCACACATGAAGGGGCCATACTGCACCTGATCCTTACCACATCCAGGGATCACCAGATTGAGTGGTTCAATATTAAGACTAGGGCTGATAAAGTTCATTCAAAAGTGAGGGTCTTAGACTTTAGGAAAACTGACTTTGCTAAGATGGGACAATACCTCAAGGAGGCATTAGCAGGATAAGAACAGCTAGGGGATGAAGAACAGAAATGGGCAAAATTGAAAGGGGATATTTTAAGGGCAACAAACCTTTTTGTTAGGTAAGTGAATAAATGTAAAAGGAAAAGGAAGCCACTATGGTTCTTGAAAGAAGTAGCTGAAAAGCTGAATTAAAAGAGGCCTTCATAAAATATGAGAGATCATAAAAAGAGGAAGACAGGCATCGATATTTAGAAAAAATTAGAAAAGCTAGGAAAGTAGTCAGGAAAGCAAAAATACACATAGAAGAAAAAATAGCCAATGCAGTAAAATTGGGGGACAAGACATTTTTCAGAGATGTTAATAAGAGAAGGAAGTGCAGAAATGGTATTGTCAGACTCAAAGGTGAAGGGAAGGAATATGTAGAAGCTGATGAGGATAAAGCAGAATTGCTTAACAAATATTATTGTTCTGTGTTCACAAATGAAGGGCCAGGAGCAGGACCTCAAAAAATATCCACAAATACGAACAGTAGTGAAGAGGATCTTGAACAAATAATAGAAGACTGTGTTTAGCAGGAATTAGCAGGAAGAGCCTCTTTCACTACTGTTCATATTTGTGGAAATTTTTGTTCGAGAGCTGTTTTGGTTCTTCCACGTAATCTTTATGTATTTTGGTGCGCTGAATCCGAAAATGACCTCCATTTTGTCATAGGACATCACGTTTCCTGACAATTTAGGTAACTATGTTAAATAAGGCAATACCTCAAAATAAATTTAAATAGACTTATAAAATTAAAGTTTTATTACAATATTTTCATGAAAATCCTTTTTTGAACTGAAATGAGCTCACCTATACACACTAAACTTGATTCTTCTTCCTTGTGAGGCTCCTCTTGGTGCATTTACGCTTGTGAGTAGCATCTGGAATGTCTCTCTGAAGCATCCAACAGTAGTCTGCCATCATTGAAATGATCCATTTTCCCTGGTATCTCCTTTCCATCTCTTTAATGTCTTGGTGGAATCGTTCATCTTGTTCCTCACTCACAGCTCCCAAATTTTCAGGAAAGTAGTCAAGGTGGGACTGGAGGAAATGCACTTTCAAACTCATCAGGCAACCTAAAGCTTGAAATGCTTTCAGCATTCGTCCGACGATCGTTTTGTAGTGAGGATCTTTGTTATTGCCTAAAAATTTCTGAACGACTTCTTTAAATGCAATCCACCCTTCTTTTTGAGGATCCGTCATGGTATTGACAAACTGTTGATCAACTATAAGCCTTCTAATGTCTGGTCCGACGAACACACCTTCCTTCAATTTTGCCTCCGACAGGCCTGGAAACTTGGTGACCCAAGTATTTGAAGCATTCTCCATCTCTTGGAAGTGATTTTACAAATTGCTTCATCAATCCCAATTTTATGTGGAGAGGTGGTAGAAGAACTTTATGGGAAGGTACCAAAGTTTCTTGGCGGATATTTTTTTCACCGACTGTTAGCACCCTCGGCTGCCAACTCTTCTTGGTCCAGTGATTTTGTCGGTCTCGACTGTCCCATAGACACAGAGAACAAGGAAATTTAGTATACCCAGCTTGTTGCCCGAGCAGCATGCACAAGACCTTCAAGTCCCCACACACTTGCCAACCATGGTCTTCATATTTAAGTTTACGAAGAACCAATTCCAAGTTCTCGTAGGTTTCCTTCAAGTGTACGGAATGACCTACAGGTATGGAAGCGTAAAAACCATTGTGGAGTAAAACTGCTTTGAGACTTCTTTTTGAAGAATCTATAAAAAGACGCCATTACTCTGAATTATATTGGATTTTAAATTGATCCTTCAGACCTTCGACATCGATGCAATAAACCAACTTGTCTTCCTGGGCGAAGTAAGGAACGAACTCCTTTTCACGATGTCTGAACCATGAAGATGACACTCCTGGCAACAATAAATTCCTGCTTTTCAGCCTTGATCCGAGTAACTCAGCGGCATCTTTGGGAAGATTCAAGTCTCTTACCAAATCATTCATCTTCTCCTGAGAAAACAATTTTGGTCTTGTATCATCTTCAAAGTCAGAACTTGATTCGTCATCTGGTTCAGGTATGACTTCACCTTCATCGGAGCTAGGTTTCTCTTCCAAGGTAGCAGGGGGCTTAGGTACTGGCATATCTGTGCCATGGGGGATGGGACGAATTGCCGAGTGAAGATTGGGGTATGAAATGGAATGCTTCCATTTGGAATTAAACCCTTTCACATCGCATGAACAAAAGTAACAGTCGTCACTATGATTCTTTTGCTCTCGCCATACAGCGTAGTTACTCACCTGTAACAGGTGTTCTCCAGGAGCAGCAGGAATCAGTCCTCACTTATGGGTGACGTCGGCGCCGACGGAGCCCTCGCGGAGCAATTTTCCCCAGCTTTCAAAGAAAGCCTTTGGGAATTGCAGCGCGCATGCGCGGTCGTCTTCCCGCCCGAGGTGCCATCTTAGCCAGTCAGATGACATAGCTAAAAAAAGACAGCATAAAAATTTGCAAAAAGAACATAAGCAGACGATTGCAACTCCAAGGGGAGGAGGGAGGGTAGTGAGGACTGATTCCTGCTGCTCCTGGAGAACACCTGTTACAGGTGAGTAACTACGCTTTCTCCAGGACCAAGCAGGAAGTCAGTCCTCACTTATGGGACTCCCAAGCTCAAGGCTACCGGAGACCCGAAGCACAAAAATGAGCTCCCTCTAGCTCAGCAGCACAGAAGGATAGAATCTTCGCTGAATTATCACCCACCGGTAGCCCACATCCGGGATGGAGGGTAGGAGTTGCTCAGACCTCAAAGAGATTACGGAGGACTGCCTGTCCGAAAGCACTGTCCCTACGGGACTCCCTCTCGAGACAGTAATGGACCGCAAAAGTCTGGCTCGAAGACCAAGTAGCGGCCCGGCAGATGTCTGCCAGCGGAACAGAGCGGAGGTAAGCCACTGACGTAGCCTTTGCCCGAACGCAATGAGCCGTGACTCGACTTTCCAAGGAGAGTCCGGCTGCCCCATAAGCCCAAGAGATACAGTCCGCAACCCAGATGGACAGAGTACGCTTGGAGACCGGGAGCCCCAATTTATTGGGGTCAAAAGACACAAAAAGCTGAGCAGCTTTACGGTGCTCCCGCGTATGGTCAAGGTAGAAGTTCAAGGCTCTTCTACAGTCCAGGGTATGGAGGACCGTTTCAGCTCGGCTGGAGTGCGGTCTGGGAAAGAAGGTTGGAAGTACCACCTCCTGATTGATGTGAAAAGGGGAGACCACTTTAGGCAGAAATTTTGGGTGAGTCCGTAGGACTACCCTATTCTTGTAGAACCTAGTGTAAGGGGGATCAGACACGAGGGCCTGCAATTCACTTACGCGTCTAGCGGAAGTGAGGGCTATCAAGAACAGTGTTTTCCAAGACAGAAAACGGAGAGAACAGGTAGCCATAGGTTCAAAAGGCGGACAGGTGATCCGCTGCAAAACTACATTCAGGTCCCAGTCAGGCGCTGGCGGGCGCAGAGGTGGTTTAAGTAGAAGGAGACCTCGGAGAAACCTCGCTACGAGAGGGTCGTTGGAGAGAGGTCTGCCGTCCACCGGCACATGATGTGCTGAAAGAGCACTGAGGTGAACTTTGACGGAATTGGACTTAAGTCCCAGATTAGAGAGGTGCAGCAAGTACTGCAAGATCACCGACACCGGGCAGGAGAAGGGATCCTGAGACTATTGGGTACACCAGACTGCAAAGCGACGCCATTTAAGGGCGTAGCATTTGCGGGTAGAGGGGCGTCGCGAAGCCAAGACGACCTCCTCCACCTCCGCCGGCAGGAGAAGGGGAGCAAGGACTACCCTCTCAGCAGCCAGGCCATGAGGTTGAGAGACCTGAGGTTGGGGTGCAGTAGGGACCCCTGATCCTGAGTGAGGAGATCCGGTTGTACCCCCAGAGGGATTGGATCCTCCACCGCCAGTTGTAGCAGGAGCGGAAACCACGGCTGCCTGGGCCAGCGAGGGGCCACCAGGATCATGAAGGCTTTGTCTCGCAGAACCTTGAAAAGAGTCCGAGAGACTAGCGGGATGGGAGGGAAAGCGTACAGAAGGCTCCCCGACCATGAGATCAGAAAGGCGTCCGCCGCAACCCGAAGGGGGTGTGGCTGACGAGAGCAGAAGCGCGGAAGCTGCCGGTTGTGAGGACTGGCAAAGAGATCCACCGTGGGGAGGCCCCACTGGAGGAAGAGCTTCTGAACTACCAAGGGATCCAGACGCCACTCGTGCGGCTGGAGGACCCTGCTGAGTTTGTCCGCAAGGCAATTGTCCTGGCCCGGGAGATAAACTGCCTTGAGGAGAATGCCGTGACTGACGGCCCAAGAGCAGAGCTTCTGTGCCTCCCGGCAGAGGAGGAAGGAGCCCGTGCCCCCCTGTTTGTTCATGTAGAACATGGCAACTTGATTGTCCGTCTGGACAAGGACGGACTGTTGGGAAGTCAGGTGGGAGAAGGCCTTGAGAGCTAGGCGGATCGCCCTGAGCTCCAGGAAGTTGATCTGCTGAGCAGACTCCCACGTGGTCCAGAGGCCCTGAGTACGTGCCTCTTGGCAATGTGCTCCCCAGCCCAGGAGGGATGCATCGGTGGTCAGCACCCGGGTCGGCTGAGGTGACTGGAAAGGCATTCCGAATATAAGGTTCGGCAGCCGGAGCCACCACCGGAGAGACGAGATCAGCGGTTCGGAGACGCGCACTAGGTCTGCTAGGCCGCCCGTGGCCTGTCGCCACTGCTGGCGGAGACACCATTGAGCAGACCGCATATTCAGGCGGGCATTGGGGGTCACATGGACGGTGGAAGCCATATGGCCGAGCAGTCTCAGGAAGCGCCTGGCGGAGACCAGGGGCTGGCTGCGAAAGCGGTCGGCTAGGTCCATGAGCCGTTGAGCCCTGTCGAGCGGTAGGTATGCTCGCGCCTGAGGGGTGTGCAGCCTTGCGCCGATGAACTCGAGATCCTGTGAGGGGAGCAAAGTGGACTTTGTGAAGTTTATAACAAAGCCCAAGTGCTGCAGCAGAGTCACCGTGCGGCACGTGGCGTTGGTGACCTCCTGAGCGGACGCTGCTCTGATGAGCCAGTCGTCGAGGTACGGAAAGACATAGAGGCCGTGAAGCCTGAGATGGGCCGCCACCACCGCTAGACATTTTGTGAAGACTCGCGGTGCGGAGGACAGGCCAAAGGGCAGTACTCTGTACTGGTAATGATTTCCTGCCACCACAAACCTTAGGTATTGACGGTGGCTTGGGTGGATGAGGATGTGCGTGTAGGCATCCTTTAGATCCAAGGAGCATAGCCAATCTCCCTGCTGGAGGTAGGGCAGAAGGATTCCAAGGGTAAGCATCTTGAACTTCTCCCGCACGAGGAACTTGTTGAGGTTGCGCAAGTCCAGGATGGGTCTGAGGCCTCCTGTCCGCTTTGGTACTAGAAAGTACCTGGAATAAAAGCCTAGACCTCTCAGGTGGTGGGGCACCGGTTTCCACCGCCTGCTCCTGCAGAAGACCCGCTAACTCCTGAAGGAGTAGTTCCCTGTGCAGAGGGGGTCGTGGAGGTTCTCCCGGAAAGTAGGAGGGAGGGACCTGATGGAAGTGGAGAAGATAGCCTTCTCGCACGACCTGAAGCACCCAGGCATCTGCGGTGATGCTGGACCACCTGTGGGCGAAGTGAACCAGCCGGCCTCCGGTGCTGGGAGGAACCAGCGGGGGGGGAGAGGCTATGCTGAGCGAGTCAAAAACCCCCACCCTGCTGAGCAGGGGCTGGTGGTGCAGGCTTGGGGGCTTGCTGCCTACGGGACCCGTTACCCGTCCCTTGGCCTGCTGGCCCTGTTGGGGAGCTGCAGGGGCCTGATAATGGGGGTATTGTTTGTAGGCAGCCGCCTTCCTCGGGTAAAAGGACTTTTTCCCCGAGCCCTTCTTTTTCTGGGAAGGGGCGGAGGTCTTCCTAGAAAGCCTGGTCCGGGTGAGAGTCTCAGTCTCAATCTGCGCAGCCTTTTCCGCCATGGGCTTGCCAAAGAGGTTTTCGCCTCGGCAGGGGACATCGACCAACTTGTCCTGCACCCAGGGTTCAAGGTCTGACGACTGAAGCCAAGCCTGTCGGCGGGCACCGATGCCGGCTGCGGCCACTCGAGCCGAGGCTTCAAAGCCATCATAGGCTGCTCGGGACATGAACTTTGAGCATTCCCGAATGCCAGTGGACAAGGCTAGGAACCTCCGCAAGGGCTCCTCGGAGAGACCAGCGGAGAATCCGGCCAGTTCTTTAGCCAGATCCCGGAGATACATGCCCATGTATAGCTGGTAAGTCTGGACACGACATGCGAGCATAGAGCCCTGGAAACACTTCTTGCCAAGGCCATCCAGGTTACGGGCCTCCCTTCCAGGAGGCACCGAGGAGTGCATCTTCTGGCTCTTAAGACGATGCATGGCCGATTCCACTACCATGGAATGGTGTGGCAGCTGTGCCTTTTGAAAGCCAGGGCTCTTGCGGACTCGATAGATAGAATCGACCCGCTTGCTCAGGACCGGCGAGGAGGCCGGACTCTCCCACATGCGGAAGAGTAGTCGTTCCAGCATAGGAGGAACCGGCACAGTAAAGTGTTCCCTCGCGGGAGAGTCATACTGGAGGGCGTCGAGCTCTTCGGCTCGAGGCTCCTCCTCGGGATCCGCAGGGAAGGCCAAAGCCTTGGCCATATCCCTAACGAAGTCCGAGAACCGGGCATCCTCCGGGGGGGACTGCTTCCGAGGCTCGGACTCCGGTGAGTCCGATGGGACACACCGAGTCCGGAAAGAATCAGGTGACTCTTCCTCCTCAGACTCCCAGACCGACTCCGACGAGGACTCGGTGGGGTCGGCCCGGGCAGGGTGCGGCGCCAGCCGCCCCGACGCCGAGGGAGTCGGCATCGGCGACCTCGGTCCCGAACGGGAGGCCGAGGGTGACCTCGACCGAGGATCGACTCGAGTTCTCATTGACTCGAGGATCGGCTCGGTCTCCGGGGTCGACTTGGACGTCGACGTCCCGGCGGTCGGGGCAGCGGCGCCAGCGAGGCCAGCGAGCAGTGCCCTCTGCTGGTCCATGAAGGCAGACAGTCTGCTCTCCAAGGCCGTCAACCTGAGTCCGACCTCAGGTGACCCAGCAGCCCCCGACTCGGGCCCCGACGGCGTCGGGCCCGACGTCGGCTGTCGCGGAGGCGAGTCCAGAAGGACCACAGGACTTACCCGGGCAGGCATCTCCGACTCCAGGCGAGGTCGCTTCGGGATGTGTTCCTTCTCCAAGGACCCGGGGCGGCTGTCGGGGCTATGCGACCTGGCCCTCGCGGAACCAGGAGCGTCCACCGACGCCGCCCTCGCGGGTTTCACCTTCCGACGATGGTCCCCGGAGGGAGAACCCCGGTCGGAGGAGCTCCGGCGACGGTCCGAACTGGAGCCTTTCGACGCGGAGGCCTCCGACGAGGTCCGGGTACGGCTGGGGTCAGCGAAGATTCTCTCGCGCTGATGCCGCCGACTTCTCAACGCCTTTGAGGACAGTTTGCTGCAGGGCCCACAGATCAGTTCCTCATGATCTGGGCCCAGGCAGCGGAGGCAAAAGTCGTGTGTGTCGGTTAGTGACATATTTCGGTCACACCGACCACACCGCTTAAAGCCGCTGGCAGCCATCGGGGGAAAAAGGGCCCCTGCGAGGTCAAAGGACCGGGCTGCCAGGGAAACCGAAAACGAAAGCTGACTAAGTCAGAAAAACCGAAAAAAGGAAGAGGACTCGTGACCGGCGTCGCGAGTCCGGGCGGGAAAAGGATCGGCGTCGAACCGAAGGAAAAAAGGATAAAATAAAGAAGAAAATCAACTTTTTCGCGGGGACAAGATGGGGACGTCTGTAGGGCTCCGCGGAAAAAAGAAGACTGGCTAAGATGGCACCCTCGGGCGGGAAGACGACCGCGCATGCGCGCTGCAATTCCCAAAGGCTTTCTTTGAAAGCTGGGGAAAATTGCTCCGCGAGGGCTCCGTCGGCGCCGACGTCACCCATAAGTGAGGACTGACTTCCTGCTTGGTCCTGGAGAACATAGGAATCCCATAACGGAAAGATTTTTTCTTACCCTTGAACCAGTTTCGGAGGTCCTCAACACACCGTTTGCACACTTTATGAGGCGCCCAGACTTTATCTTGATCTCCAATTTTTAGTCCAAAGAATGCAAAGTATACTTTTTTCACAAAGTCTGTAATATTCTGCTGTTGCTTCAACACTGTATATTCACCACAGATGAAACAGAAACTGTCTGGCGAATTAATACACTTTCGCGGAGCCATAACATAATGGTTGAAGAATGGCGAGCTAACACGAATTGCGATGAAAAAGTGTGAACAGCCTAGAACCAAGAACCCGACGATGATTCGTGCACAAGTGTGGCATGCAGGAGAGAGCAGCTCTGTGTCTGTACATGAGACATCACAGTGCTGGCCACGCCCCCTGCACTGACCGGAGCTGCTGCTATCTGCCCTGTGTCTCCCTCCCACTGGATTCTTCAGGAAAGATTAACCCCTTCTACCATTAGAAGCACGGACTTAAAACTTGCTTAGCTTATGTATATATTGCTGACCATCAGATTTACAGTGCTATATTTTTTTTTACATAACTCGGACAACCCCTTTAAGGTTTTTTTGGCATTTCATATCTTAAATGCACTTATGTGAATTAATTAAAAGTAATTTGAATTAATTAATAGTAATTTGAAACAATTTGATAAATTTGAAGACAATTTTGCATGTTGTGGCAAATCATGACGTCTAGGAGTTTTTTCAATATTTTATTTGTTTTCAGCACACCAAAATACATGGAAATTAGATGAAAATAATCAAACAGCTTTTTAGTCGCAGACCTGTGTTAGCTAAACTAAAAGTAGGCAAATCAATGTAGCCAGATGGGATACATCCGAGAGTATTAAGAAACCTGGGGAGATTCTAGCAGCTTCACTGTCTGACCTTTTCAATGTTTTTTTAGAGTCGGGAGTGATAGCAGAGAACTGGAGAAAGGCTTTACACAAAAGCAGAAGTAAGGATGATGTTGAGAACTACAGGCAGGTGAGTCTGACCTCTGTGGTGAGTAAATTAATGTAAACGCTGCTAAAACAGAGGATAGTGAGGTTTCTGGAGTCAAAGAGGAGGGGGAGGGGTCTCCCCCTGGTGCAGAGAGGGGGCAGCACCATTTTCAGGCCCTGGAAGTAATGGCTTCATAGCAGTATTCCCCTGCACAGCCATGGTGTTGGAAGCATCCTACGGCAGCTTAGACAACTGTCCCAGGTCCTCCAGACATGCGGTGCAAAGCTGGTCCACCAAATACCAGCATTTGCAACGGCAGGCAATACAGTGCAGCAAGGCAGAGGGCATTGGCACTGGGCAGTCAAAACCCCACCCACAGCACCGGCAGATAAAAATTACCCCAGGCACTTGAAATCAGGCCCGCTGCACCAAACTCTCACAATCCGCGGCACACTGTGATGCACAGAGACATGCTGTGATTCCCAGAAGCACACAAAATGGCCGCCGCATCCAAACAACACTACCAACGGAATCCAAAAATGGCGGAAAGGACCAGTGGTAACAACGGCTGAGGTCCCAAATATCTACCCGGTATAGGAGGCCCAAGAGGGGGGTGCCAGAAGTAAGAGGGAAGGCAGATAACTCACTGCGATCCAAAGATCAGAGGAGAGTCCGCCAATACAAACAATGCCATTCTCCGCTGAAGGTTGTGTAATCACTTTTATATCAAAACCAAAAAGTGTGCTGCTTCCTTGCTTTATAGAACATACTGACAGTTCCCGGCATGGGCTCAACTGATCCTCTTGACCAGGAACCCTCTCGGCAGGCAGCTGTACTGACTCTCGTGATCAGGAGCGGAATCCTGCACCATGGAAAAGGCCCCTCTTGTGTATTATGGAGGCAACAAGAACAAAGTTGAAGATAGAGGAAAGAAACTACTGACTGGGAACCCTCTTGGTGATCGTCAGAAGAAAAGGAAAATGCATCCACATCTGCTGGAGACAGAGAAAATACTGAAGGCGACCCCTAGGGGTACAGCTACATGTACCAGGACATGCTCCCTGAAGCCTTTGGTACTTTCTCTGTCTCCAACATCTGCTGGCAGGGGGACATAACCCACTTGTATGCGCTGGTCTAGCAGGATGATTTGGAAGTAGTTATGGCAACAATGCTCTTTTTGCTTGCTAGTATAGCTTATTTCATTATAATTATTAGCTTGCATTGAGTTATTAGACATTTAGGAGCCCGTCTACTAAGCAGCACTAAGCAGTTCACCCCTATTTACTAACAGTGCATGATAGTGCTGTTATCACATGCTACACATTAGTAAATAGGGGCCCTAATGCAAAAATTAGCACATAGTAATGGCATGATAGCTTCATAGCATCTACTGATTCCTGCGCTAACATCTTTATAAGGAAAGGGACAAGGAATGGATGATTACACCATACAGTTAACATATGGTAAGTTACTGCACATGAATTGCTAACATGGTAGATAATATTCTAGTTAAGACCAGCTATATGGGAACCTGGCAGGTACGTTTGACCTGGCTTGGCCACTGTTGGGAACAGGATACTGGGTTTGATGGACCCTTGGTCTGAACCAGTTTAGCATTTCTGATATTCTTATGTAGCTAAGTGCATCACGTTACCTGCAATGCAGTTAATGTGCTGTAAGATGCTGAGAACACCTCCAAAGGTTAACGCAGAATTTCTGCAGCTACCATACATTCATTCAGGCAACTGACATGCAGTAGTTAAAAAAATTTAATGCATTTTAATGAATAAGCCTGTTTATTTTTTTTTCATTGAATGTTTAATTGATTTTGATTATATTCCAATTATTATAGATTTTAGTTATTATTCATTATATATTCATTGCTGTAACTATTTTGGGATGTTTTTGGAAATAATGGCATAAAAGCACAAATAGAGTTTAGTAATCTATAGGCTATTCACAGTTGGGATGGGATCTTGGAGGAAATAATGATACCCAAAATGGTCAGAGTGTCAATAATGACATCCAGTTACCAGCTAGCTTAAATCTTTTAGACGCATCAAATAGCTACCTGATAAACTCCTAGTAATGCAACAGCCCAGTGGAGAAGTAGCCTAGTAGTTAGAGCAACAGCCTAACACCCAGGAGATTAGAGTTTGATTCCCACTGGTACTTCTTATGACCATGGGCAAGTCACTTTATCCTCCCTTGCCTCAGAAGAAAGAGCCTAGCAATCTACTTCAGGTCATACAGTACCTTGCCAAGAAAATCCAGGGGCTGCTAGGTCACCAGGAGTCAACACTGATTTGACGGCACTTACAAAAAATGTATCTGCCTATGGGGGTGGGCAATTCCGGTCCTGGAGGGCCGCAGACCAGTCAGGTTTTCATGATGCCCCTAATGAATATTCATGAGATCTATTTGCATCCACTGCCTTCCATTGTATGGAAATAGGTCCATGAATATTCATTAGGGACATCGTGAAAACCTGACTGGTCTGCGGCCCTCCAGGACCGGAATTGCCCACCCCCTATGCAATACCACAATATTAATAAGAAACCATAAAAACATCACTTTCTTTTAGAAACTAAAGCTAAATTCCAACAGGGCATTATCTGGATAATGCAGCTTAATATTTGCTCTGCCACCCTCGGATAACGCCAGGATGGTTCAGAGGTGAAGCTTGGACGGAGCCTGTTGTAATCCAGAGAGTGACGACTTCCAGCTTTATGGATAACAATCCGGATAATGTAGGAAAGCAAAAAAGCCGTCACAAGTGCTGTGCGGATTGGCTACCCAGACAGTGGCTGAATATTGCCGCTGTTCGGATAAGCACCACGCTGACCACATAATCTGGCTACTCAGTGCTGGCTGCTATCTAGATACTGCGCTGCATATCTGGATTTTACTTAACCTCCGCAGTCAACATTTAAAAAAAACCCTTTGACCACGATGACTCCAAATGGCCACATAAATGCCTAAGACTCTATACCTCTTTTACTGTTGCGGGCACTGTGGCATTAACAGGGTCGTATAACAGCAAATAGCCAGTCGCTCCAGGCGCAGCATCCCACCTCACTCGCATGCTGGATGTGTCAACATCATGAACATTCAAGTTTCTGACTGCAGGGATTGATACTGGAGGAAAATAAAAGCACAGAAATGGTAAGTGAAAATGTTTACTATGACCATTTGTATATTTACTTTATTTCTCTCTGTTTTCATTTTTTTATAGCTTTATTTCATTTTAGAGCATTGTTTCCCAACCTGAGCCTAGAGCCTCACCAAACAAGTTGGGGATTTCAAAAGATCCGCAATGAATATGTATGAGATATGATTGCATACTGGGGGGTGGGAATTCGTTAGTGCGGATTCGGTTCATTAACATATCTTAAAATATTTTGGGATACGTTTACTAAAGCGCTTTAGGCTTTTGCAGCTAACGCTGGGCGATCGCTGCAAAAAGCCGGCCTTAGCTGCCAAAGTTCCATGGTAGCTGCAGGGGGCGCGCCCGGCATTTCCCGGCAGGTAGCATGGAGAAAAGACAGGGATTGAGGGAGGCAAGCTTCGCGGATGCAGCTATCATCACCTGTTAAGGAAGCAACAGCTGCATCTGCAAAACCTGCAAAATTCTGGGATTACTGCACAACGGTAATGTCCACAGTCATCACGCCTTACAGGCACTCCCACTCTCTGCCATAATCCCACCCAAGCCTGCACCCACCTTGCAAAATACAAAAATCATAGAAAATCACATTAGCTGCTTTGGAGCCCATTTAATAAAGTATGCTAAGCAGTTAATATGTGTTTTAGTGCGCAGTAGTTGTCGGCACCTGTCATGTTGGCAGGAAAGTTACTGTGCGCTAATTCCCATGGTAACCGCAAGTCATGTGATGGAGTAGGGATTGGGAAGGTAAGGAGCAGAGAGTGGATGTAAAGAGCACATTGCTGTTAGCATAGGAATGCATATCACATGCTATCAATAATGCAATTTTATTTAACAGATTTCATATACTGCTTTATCATTTCAATCAAAGTGGTTTACATTGAAACTTAAACTTGGTAGTGTACATTAAACAGGGACATTGATAACTTGGATTTTTCTGGGGCAATGGAGAGTTAAGTGACTTGCCCAAGGCCACAAGGAGTGCTAGTGGGAATTGAGCCCTGGTCTCTGGGTTCTCAAGCCAGTGTTCTTAACCATTAGGCTACTCCTCCACTCCAATTAGCACAATTAGCTAGACGTCTAGACATCCGGATGGCCCGGGGATGCACCCAATTCTGCTCCTGCAGAGGCTAGAGGTCCCTGTGGGAGCAGAATCACAGCAGAGTGGCTGGACATCCAGGGGGTGCCCCAATTCAGGCATCCCGGACATCCAGCCACTTCCCTGGCTAACTCAGCCTGGCTCCTCCATGGAGCAGCAGTGGCATGGCATCTTGTTGCCATGCCACCGCAGCACCATGAAGGAGCCGCAATCACCAGCTGCCCCCACAGCACAACCCCTGATTGGGCCTCCCATGGCCAGGATCGGGCTACGGGGAACCTCCCGCACCCCTCACCTCTTCGGTCTGGCGCAGCTCTGCCATTCCTTGACATCCAGGGGGACCTATTTCACCTCCAAGGTGGAATATGTCCCCCATTTAACCTGCTCTGTATGTACGGGGCTGCTTCCCCTCCCACCACCTGCCCTCGCTCCTCCCCAGGTCCACCCCCTTCCACACATGAACAGAGCTCCCCACACAGGTCAGCTATATGTGTGGGGAGCTCTGTGGCTGCGAGTGTGATCCAGACATTTAGCAGGTCTGGACGTCCAATGTCCAGAGCCACTAAATGAGGATCAGAATCTACCCCAACTATTAGGGCTGCCAAAAGCACCAGTACAGTTAACGCCACCTCAAGAGGTGATGTTATGTTCATCCATTCTACTACTATCAGGCAGGTAGTGTGGCCACTGCTCTAACTTAACATTTGAAGCAATGCATTCTCCAAACTACTAATCCAAACATCAACCAGCCAGCACATACCCCAACCCTCTCTGTATACACACACCCCACAAATTCAACAACTCACTCTCCAGCAACACTCCCCATCATCACTTACCCAGAGATATCCCTGGTAGTCTAGTGGCTACAGTGAGCAATCCCCCTACACTTCCACACTGGTGCCCCCTGGATTCAAAATGACTGTTATGACCTCTAGTAGTAGTCTCACAGTACTACCACTAGGAGTCAGTTTGCCAAAAAAGGGCAATTGCTCCATATTTGGCAAACTGTAGGACTGCAACATTACTACTAGGGATCATAGCCGTCATTTTGAACCTAGGCAGCTCCTGCCCTGGCCACTAGATTATATAGGAGGTCAGAGCTTGGATCATAATTTCATGTATGTGATGGGGCATCAGAATTTGTATTGGGAGTTTGGGGTATGTGATGGTATACCAGAGTTTTGAACAAGGGTTCAGAGTATGTCATAAGGGTCAGGGCTTGGATTGGGGGTCAGGATAAATGATGGGGGGTCAGCGTTCAGATCAGGAGGCATGGCAGGAGATGTCAGGGTGCTTGGCAGTGATGGGTCTTTTATCAATATTGGTTTGGCCAGTGCTGGGGTGGTTGAATGCATCGGTAGATATAGCACTGATGCACCCACGCTATGCCAATGCATTTAAGGCAGGCCCATGTAGTAAGAGGGTGCCCAGTTCCTTTCCCCGTATCCCAACTGCACGGCAGATGCTGGGCATGCCCCCGAAAGCTAGAGCACATTTTAATAAACATGCCCCAAAAGTACTTAAAGAGTTTTGAAGCACGATCCTGCTAACATATCCAACAGAGACTATTAACTGCAGGTTAATTTCCAGTCAACTTGGCCTTGAGTAAGTTAATAGCAGTATTCTATTCCAGCATGAGACCATAACACAGTTATGTCACAGGTATATTAAAGTAACAGAATGATTATATGACATTCTATTATGCTTAGTATTAAGGTCAGCATGTTGCTGAGAAAATATAAGAAAGTGGGGCATGAAAAAGAGACATTTTCAAGGTCTATGGCTTCTGGACTCACTAGCTATAATACACAGGGATATATTTCACAGGGGACAACCATTGTCACTCACAGGTCGTTTCAGTGCCCTGCAGAGGTTCGCTGCTTTCACCTTCCACCACAGAATATACTTTTACCATATATTCTGTTTCAGGTTTCAGGTCTGTCAAGACTTTCGTTGTATCCGATCGGCTTGCAGTTACCTAACCAAAAGTCAAAACAATGTTAATTTCAAAATATATTATACTGAAATGGACATGCCAAAAACACTCAGAGTCAGATTTTCAACAATTTGTCCATTCACAGCTGTTCACTGGCTTCTGGGAGGGTGGCATATGGAAAAACCTGGGCCCTGATTCATAGACTCATATCCACATTCCCTTATGGTCATTTCAGCTTCAATTGATTAAATAAATTCTTTTACTTAAAGAAGCATTTTCTTAAAATTTGTAAATTATTGGATTACATTTTGCTAATTATTGCATTGCATTACTTATTTGATCCTATTGCCTTCATATTGTGATTGTTGTTGTTAAGAGCCTAACGTGAGTCAGTGTCGACTCACGGCGACCCTCTGGATAGTTATCCTAAACTGTGTTCGGTCTTCAGACAGGCGACTCATTGTTGATAGAGCAACATCCAAAGCTGCTGTTATTATATGGATCCATCTCATTGCTGGCCTTCCTCATTTTCATTGACCTTCTACCTTGCCAAGCATGATGTCTTTCTCTAATGAGCTCGCTCTTCACATGATGAATCCAAAGTATGAAAGTCAAAAGTCTTGTCATCTGAGCTTCTAAAGAAAGCTCAGGCTGGATCTCTTCTAGTACTGACTGGTTTGTTCTTCGGACAGTCCATAGTATATACAGTATTCGTCGCCAGCACCAAAATTCAAAGGCATCGATTTTCTTCCTATCTATCTTTTTCATTGTCCAACTTTCACATCCATTTGAAATTATTGAAAATATCATGGCTTGAAAAAGTCTAATCTTTGTATGGAGAGAGATATCTCTGCTCTTGAGAATCTTGTCTAGGTCCTTCATAGCCACTCTGCCAAGAACAATGCATCATCAAATTTCTTAACTGCCTGTCGTTTCTTTATTGATAGTTGATACAAGTAGGTTAAAGTTGGCAACTATTTCAATTTCTTCTCTATCAACAATGAACTTATTGACTTTGCCAGTTATCAAGATCTTTGTCTTAATTAAATTAAGATGCAGGCCCATTTTAAGACTATGTTCTTTGATCTTAAGAAGCAAATGTTTCAGATCACCTTCACTTTCAGCCAGTAATGTGATATCATCAGTATAGCAAAGATTGTTGATGAGTCTTCTACCAATCTTCATACTTCAATTGTCTTCATACAGTCCTGCTTCTCTGATGATTTGTTTTGTATATAAATTAAACAGGTAGGAGGAAAGTATGCAGCCTTGTCATACACCTTTGCTAATTTTAAACCATTCTGTTTCTCCTTGTTCCGTTCAAACTGTTGCTTCTTGATCAATGTAAAGGTTGTGCAAGAGAACTATCAGGTGCTATGGTATACTCATGCTACTTAATGTAGCCCAGAGCTTCTCATAGTTTACACAATCAAAAGCCTTGCTGTAGTCAATAAAACACATCTACATATCCTTTTGGTATTCTTTTATCTGTTCAAGGATCCATCTCACATCCACGATGGTATCTCTCATCCCTTGCCCTGAACCCTGCTTGCACTTCAGGTAGTTTTATTTACAGGTATGGTTGTAGTCTCTGCTGAATATCCTTGAGTAAATCTTGCCAGCATGTGGGATCAGAGCAATTGTGCAATAATTTCCAAAGTCAGTTGGATCACCATTCTTTAGTATTGGTATAAACACAGAACTTTTCCAGTCAGTTGGCCATGATGTTGTTTTCCAAATTTTCTGGCAAAGCCTTGTAAGTATGGTAACAGCTGCATTGATCACAGTAATACTTCAATGGGAATCCCATCAATGCCTGATGCTTTGTTCTTTGATAAGACTTTCAATGATGCTTCAAATTCTTCTTTTATCACCAATGATTCCTGATCATAATGTACAGGTTGAAACGGCTGTTGGTCCACTTGAACTTTATGGTACAAAGACTCTGTATATTCTTTCCACCTTTTCTTGATCTTCTCAGCATCATTCAACATAGATCCTTGAGCATCTTGGCTGGAATTCGAGGCTGGAATTTTTTCCTTAACTCTCGTAGCTTTAGGAAAGCTGATCTTGTTCTTCCTCTAATAGTTTCTGCTTCTATTTCCTTACATGCATCATTGTAGTACTTATCTCTGTTGAGTTCTGTGATTGCCTCTCTTTCTCCTCTGGCTTTAGCTTCTCTGCGTATCTGATATCAAGACATGTAAATGATTCTAGAATGACCCTCTTAATATCATTATACCCTTCATGATTACGCAATCCTTCCTATAGCAAGACTGAGAACAGTCAAAGAACAGTTCATTAAAATGCTTGCAGAAACATTTTTTAAATAAATAAATACGGATTATTGGCAGAAACAAACCCTAAAATAAAGAGGAATTATTTTCCTGAAAACGTTCTTAATGAACCAATAGTATAAAAAAATGAATGCCAAAGTTTGGCTGATTTTCTAAGGGGCACGTTGAAGGTTATGTGCTATTTCTGCACGTAAGTCCCTATTTTAAAGGACTTGTGTTGTGACTGGGCTCTTATGCACGCACTTTGGATGGTCACTATTCTGTAAGCACATGCATAATTCCATTGTGCATACTTCCCGTTGGGGTGTGCACTGGGCAGAGCTTGAGCGAAGTATAGGGGGGGCCTCAATTATAGGAAACTGTAACTTATGCATGTTTTCTACATATCTAGGCACAGGGAGTTACAGTTGTCTAGAGCATGCATAACGAGGCAATTAAATTAAGGCACATCAGTATACCACAATTTTATAAAATAAAGTATACGCGTGCTTATGTTTATAAAATAGGCCACAAATACACATGTGGTAATGTGCATTGACTGCACGGGAGTTACCCTCAAAATATGTTTATTTATGGCTGTGTTGAAAGTTCTTGTAGAAGTCCAATAGTATTTTTAAGTAACTCTTGTCAATAATTTTTGGCATCAATTGTGTCTTCATAGAGACCTCTCAGAAATATGTAACAAACTGAGACATTAGTCCTTTATCTGCTGGAGAAACGTCCTATTTATGATTAATTAAACAAACCTCTTGTGGTCTGCCTCCAGTAACTGGGTAGTATTCAATCCTGAATCTATCCACACTCAGAGTAGGTGGAACCCAAGTCACCCTGAAAGACCGAGCGGTCACCTCTGAAGTTTCTAGATTAGTAGGAGGATCCACGTCACCTAGAGTGATGGACAAAAAAGTTAACTACTCAAACATGCAAATCCAGAGTTAACAAACTGAAAACTCAAAAGCATCAGAGAAATGTGAGCAGACCAAATGTGCCATTTCAGTTGACTTCTGCTGTCACTTATTACAGTAATGTTGCTATAGCATGAATTGAGTCAAGATGTCAGCCTTTCAGCTGCAGAAGAAGCTGTTTGTGAGAGAGTCTTCCTTAAAGCATTTACTACCAAATTTAAGATGTGTTCTGAAACGGCACAGTCACTGACTCCCTTGATACAGCTTTAGGTTTGCAAAATTTGTGGGCATGTTGATGACTGATTGAATTTTGATGACCTTCATCCCTACAGAGGTGAAAACTATTGGAAAATTTCCTCTCTTTCTTATATGCTGTTTGAAAGTGGGGATGATTTTCTTTTCATTTCAATCTTCCATAAAAATTGCAAAATAGGACCACCGATACTCAGATCCACCTAGAATATACCACTGGAACAGCTATGATAAGGGGTCCAACAAATAATTTTTATTTAAAGTGTATGACGTTCTTTTGGATCTGTCTGGGTGAGGTTCTTTCTGTGTGAATGATTTAATTTCTACCTCACGGTTTTGGATCTATGGGTGTGTGTGGTATTTAGAAAATATGCAAGCAAGAGGGAGGAGTGGCCTAGTGGTTGGGGCATGGTACCATAGGCCAGAAGGTTGGTGGTTCAAATCCCACTAGAGAACAGCAACCTTAGGCCAGAAGGACTGGGGTTTCTAGTCCCACAGGTGCTCCTTGTGGTCTTGGGCAAGCCACTTAACCCTCCATTGCCCATGTTCCCTGCAAGTATTAGTGTATGTGTCTCATATCCCCTTGTGTTAAATATATCCCCCAACCACTTTGACCCAGTGAAAATCAGGATATAAATGCAGCCAAATAAATAAAAACTCCCTCCTGATTCCACCCATACTATGCCTATATGTGCAATGCAGGCACAGTCATTTTGTGTACCCACTTTTTATGTTGTGTAGTTCACCACGTAATTTTCAAAAGGTTCTTTTCTGCATGAAAGACATGCTTTAAATTATCATCACGGCAACTTCTACAACCGAAACTATGCATATCAGTGCTAGGAGGTTTTCTTAAAAAGCAGCTATGCAGTTGTTACCTGATGGCAACTACATGCTGTAAATGATTTTAAATATTAACCTCTTAGTGCTTCTGTTAAAGAATCAGATTGCTCGGTATTAAAGCCTCTCCACTGCTATGATTTGGTTTAATTTAATTTAAACATTTCTATTCCGCCTTCACAAATTAGCTTAAAACAGATTGCAAAAGACAGATCCTAGCAACTGGGCAATATAATGAAAACGGTGAATACATCACCAATTACATTTTTTATATGCCGAGCTTATAAACTTACAAATTATTGCAATGAAACTGCAGCGTCTGGCTCCCAAGAATGCCAAAAATGTATGAAATAAGTACGCTTTCAATCGTCTTCTGTAAACTCAGATAACTCATACTTTTTTCTTTAAGGCTAGTCAGTAATTCATTCCATATTAGTTGCTCGATAATTAATAGGGATTTGCTGGTCAAAAAGTTTCATTTTGTTTCATTTCTGTTTGAGTTTTCTTTTTTTTTGTGTTAATCTTCGCGTCATTGTGTAACGGTGTGCCCTATTCCATCAATAGTGAGCTCGAGAGCGCGCACTTCTGAGCCGTAGTGCGCACTCTCTCAAAAGAGCGTGCACCATGGAAAATAATCAGGAAATGGTGACGCGGGATCCCTGCTTTTATTTTAAATGAAAGCACATCTGTAATAACTAATTGAAAAGGACACAAGTAGAAGATTTAAACAGATGAAAAAGAGCAAGGCAAGCTGGTTTTTTTTTTTTCTTTTTTAAGGGAAACGTGAACACAAAACTAGAGATTGTACCAGAGTTCATAAAATCAATAACAGGTAGGGTAGAGTAGGGGAAAAAAACCTACCAGAGCCTTTTACACTATTACAAAGGTTTATGGTCAGGTCATCGACAATGGTATTCAGGAAGGAGAAATCTGCTACGTTATAAACATGGGTTTCATCTGGATCTGTAGCAATCTCTTTCAGTTCACTCTCATCTGCATTTTTAATACCTTTAAGATAAAACATGAACAAGGGAAATGCATTAGACAAGAACTTTAATGGCATCTAGAACAAACACATTACAATAGACGGTGCAATCTCTATCAACACACGTATGTATTTGAAAAGAATGCATTTATGTGCCCAGAGCTAAATACCACAATAAGCAAACACCAGCACAGGAATGTCAAACTGATTGTAGATAGATACTGAGGGCAAATAAGACTTTCTACTCCTATAATAAGAAATGGGAAACTGTTATAAATGAAAATACGGTATCAATTACATGCTGCAGCAGATACGATTGGAAACATGTTTAGTCTAAGAATTGCTGCCTATTCATTTGGATTTTAAAGTGCTTGGCCTCTGCCACTGAGATTAAAACCAGATACTCAGCATCGGAATCTGGTTTTGCCAGCAATCATGGCAGCCAGGGCCGTTCCGAGCCAGAATCGCGCTGTGTGAAACTTGCATATCGGGTGCGCGCCCCGCTCCTTTCCATACCTCCGTCCAGCCACTGCCTGCTCTTACCCTGTTGCTGCTACCCTCTGTTTTTTCCATGGCAGCGCCAGCAGCAGAGCAAGGGCAGGCAGGGGCTGGACGGAGGAATGGGGAGGAAGGGGGAGCGTGCACCTGATGTGCGAGTCGCCGGCAGCAGCAGAGCAGAGCAGACCTAACTTTAAGCAGATCTGATCCCTCCCTGCTCTGATGTCATGTCAGAGGAGGAAGGGACCAGACTTGCAGAAAGACCCGCGCAAAGGCTTAGGGGGAGCGTTTTGGCTGCTTGCTGTTGTCCTGCCAGCACTGAGAGAACAAAAAGTGACGGTGACAGGGCAACAGCAGGTGGCTGAAATGCGTCCCTAAGCCTTTGAGCCCTGTGCGGCTGCACCGCTCGCACAGGGCTAGGTACGGCACTGATGGCAGCTATCTGGTCAGAAATGATATTCAGCCACTGACCAGACAGCCAAACCACATACAATTAGGACAGCCATTGAGCTGTCCTGTCTTTTATGCCTATCCAGTTAATGGTGGAATATCAGCTGCTGCAACGGCCCTGCTCTGCCCACAGACCGTCTTCAGATTTAGCTGGATGTCTTTTCTGTGGTCCGCCGGGTTATTTTGTGGCGCTATCTAGATAGTGCCTCTATCGAGATTGCCAGGGTTTAGCTGGTTAGCAGGTTCTGCTACCTGGCTAAACCCTTTTGATTATTGCCTCCTTAGATTGTAGACCCTCGGGGGATAGGAAAACAACTACTGTTCTTGAATGTAACTTGGCTTGAGCTGCAGCTGAAAAAGGTATGAGCTAAATCCAAAATCCCTTCCCTTCCCCTTTCTCAGACCTCTGGAGTGGGGAGAAAGACGTTCATGGGCAGCACTGATATACACTCCGAAACCCAGCCACATTAAAATGCGCTTGAGGGACACAATGGACAAATTCTCCTTTGATGTGTACATAAGTTAATTGATACAACCAGCAGAACCATAACTGTAAAACGTTCATGTAAATTGTTCATCTATGTTGTACTGTTTACTGTTCCTGTTTTGTGTAAAACAGAGCGCTGATCGGGCCTCTGTTACACATTTGTTAATTGTGAACCACTTTGAATTGCAGAAAGGCGGTATACAAATACGTTTATAAATAAAATAAAAAAATAAATAAAAATGTTCCTCAGACTTCCAGTGCTGAGAGAAAAAAAGTTCCTTAGACCTCTGGAGTGGGAGGTTTTAGCTGGGGAGAAAGCTCTTCAGACCTCATGGAGGACTTCACCTCTTTCTGGACCGTGACTGAACCCCAAACCTAGGCCAGGCCTTCACTGTGGCTCTTGGGCCCAAAACTTTCAACACAAAATGATTGTATTCTTCCTTTCTGTCCAGATCTATATCTTTGAGAAGGGCAACTTTCAAAGTGATTTGATCTGGGAAGGTGCAGCTAACCTATGTGAACTGGCTGCCTGAAAATTTCCCCCTTTCCAAGAAGCTAAAAGCCTGCAAGGTTGGGGAAGAGATAGTATACATATAAGCAGCATTTCAAATCTATGCTCGCACTTTGCAAACAAAGTCTTACTCGGGTACGCACTTTTAAGCTGGTTGCTATTTTGAGAGGCCATTTACATGTGAAAATGACTAAAATAGCCCTTTTTAGGCACATGCTTCTACACTTAAAGAAAGTGCCTCTTTATAAAATAGCCCCCTTAAAATCTGCAAAAACCACCATTTCCAGCCTTAGGCTGCCAACCCTTACAGGCAGACTTCCAGATCACTGAAAGTTATTAAAACTGGAGAGCAAGAAGCAGGGGGCAGACATCCAGAATGGTTTCCAACTTTTATCTTGTATCACTGTCTTTTATACTGTATTGCTCCAGTCAATACAATTTAAGCCACAGGAAAAAATAACATCAAAACTAGGCATAAACTATGTCAATGTTCCTGTAAAATGTATAGGTTTTTTATGCCCAGTGTAGGGAATTAACAGAAACATAATTTATTCAAGTTTTTTGGGAACTGTTTACATTTGGGGTTTTTTGTTATATTTGTTTATTCTTTTGTACAAGCCATTAAGCAGCATAAGAGCTGGAATGATGGATGCAAGGGCTTCTAGGGTGCTGGCTTCCAATTTACTCAGGAGCAACGGGAGTTTTCAGCACCTTTCCTTTCCCCCAAGCCTTCTACCCCCCCCCCCCCAACACACATTATAAAAATTGTTCTAGAATTCAGTAAAGCCATGAAATTGGTGACAGAGCAGGACTTCAGAGCAATATAAGAATGTGTCTTTCATTTCATTATCACAGTCATGCAGAAAGGCCTGAAAAAGCTCAACTTACCAATGGCATACAGTTCTATCCCTTCTTCACGCAATTTGGTTGATGGAACAACAATGTCGTCCTGTGATTTGCCATCAGTGATAAGGACGCCAATGTGGCGGGCTTTAGGCCTCATGCCTACTGCTGGTTTGAAGTTGTTCTCCAGGATGAACTTCAAAGCCGCTCCTGACATAACACAAAGAAGGAATAATATAATTCAATGACACAGAAGTTCCAAAAAAAGGATGAGAACAAACATTGCACATCAAACAAATGACATTTTGTTAAGGACATGACATAAGTTACCTGTAAGAGTGTTGCCCCCTTTGTAGGGTAGATTTGCCACTGCATCCAGTAAAGTCTTCTTAGTTTTGTAAGCATTTAAGTGCCACTCTGTTCTAGGATCTCCGCTGTACTGGGCAAGACCTGTAAAATGTACACACAGCAGTCAGATCACCAGTCGTTCACTGAGACTGATATCTGCATACTACAGAGGTGTTATTACCACTTACCAATCTGCACTTTGTCAGGGCTAATGTCAAAGACGTTAACGACATTTGCAATAAAGCTTCTGACTGATTTGAAATTTGGGCGACCAATACTCCATGAGCCATCTACCAGCAAAACAATGTCAGCCGCTGCTCTGGTTATGCATTCTGTACCTGTCATGTCAACGAGAGGGCAATAAGGAAGACGTTAAACTGTACCCTTCCTTTCACACTGATTTGCCTGTTCTGTCCTGTCTGGAAGCTCTTTTGAAACAAGGAACCTATATGCCTTGTCAGTTTGATTTCAGTACTGTTTGGCATATAGCCTATGCTGCAGAGTAGCCATTAACAGTATCTTTACAGCGTCTTCTATTAATGCCAACTGTTGATTATGCATTTATGTGCCATCCTCCTTTTTCTTTGGCACACATCCTTAACTAACTCTGTGGGAAGTCTCTCCGTGGCAAGCCAAAACCCATAACTTACACTGCTTGCTACTGAAGTAACCTCTAATTTTGACCCTGAGCTACAAAAATCAAATGATTAAGGTCGGTTGATGAATTTGCAGGTTGCTTACCCAATGCATCATTCCACTACTCTCGCACTGGTACTGCCCTGTACACAGAGTTCATTATCTTCATAAACTAGAGCACAGAATCTTTTTTCAAATAGTCTGTATGATATTTCTGCATTATGCACCTGTACAGTCTAGCAGTAAGTAATATTCATCACACAACGAGCATCATTCTTAGTGGCATTATGAATTTGTCTCAGTAAACAGCATGATTTCATTTGCATTGCAACAAATGATCGTAGATGGTGCAGAAAGGTGCACTTCTTAACCATGTCAGAAAAGCAAGAGGGAAATAGAGAGAGAGAAACACATACACTCAAATTATGAGAGAAAAGAACAACAAATAAAAATACATATATAAAGATGCAGTCTCATGCAGAAATTCAAATAATGTCAAATATCATTGGCTTGAAAGGCAAACAATAAATCAACAGACATAACCAACATTCAATACTACCAGATACCAAAATCACAAGATGTGAATAAAACAGAAAATCACAAATGTTTAAATAATTATAGCATTGACTGTTACAAAAATGTTGCTTCTTTTTCCTGAAGATTGTTTTACCAGACACATATTTCCTGGCTCCTTGCCATCACAGCTTCTTGTCTTTCTATGGAAACCATCCCAATAGGAAAACTCAAGCCACATTCATCACAGTTGAAAGATGATGTGGTTTCATGTATTCTCCACATAACTGATCCAGTATTGTAGACTCAGGGAAAACTATTCCATGCACAGTACCTGAGGGTTTAAAAGCCTGTTCCTGTTCTGCATAGAAAATACAGATCTAGACTTTATCAATGAAGAACAAATAGTTTCATTAAAAAAAGTATGAAATCAAAAAATGCACATGCATATACTTTCCCTTACTATATCCACGTAAATCTGGTGAAACGATTCCTACGTTTCTTGGATCTTGTGCAGCTCTCCTAAGAAATCTGACCAAGGGCGCACATTAATTAAACAGCATGTGGCACAGCTAGCCTTCATCTATAGGTATCATCTTTTGCAACAGACGGTGTTAAATCATATGCTAAAATGTGTGCTTACTGTCAGAACCAGTGAGTGCCAAGAGAAGAAATGAGTGCTCTAACATAAACCTTGCAAATGCTTTTGTGAAGTTACTGTGCTGCCTAAAACCCCGAGTGATCCTATTTCTCTGGCAGCATGCAGCTTAGATGTCTGTCACTTTCTTCTTTCCTCCCTTTAAATGTAGAGTTCCTAGCCGGGATCAGCGAATTCTCTTGAGTACTATATTTTAAAGAATAATGTTTTTCTTGTCTTACACTGGAACACAGCTGTCTGAGTGTAGCAACCATTACCACGTTGTAAACTATTTGTACTTGAAAATGTACCTGTTGCAAGAAAAGTGAGTTCATTATTTTCCATAGATCTCACAAATCTAAGATGTCATTTGGTCCCTGTCTTCAGAAATCTTTATTTATGCTTTGACTTTTAAAACAGAAATATAAATGTAAAATAATATATTTAGGAGCCCTTTTGCTAAAGTGACCTAAGCCTGGGTAGGTCGTAGGCAGAGAGAGTGGATGTGGACTGCACACTGCAGTTAGCACACAGTAATTACGGCTGCTGCAAATTCTGCAGTTAGCACGGGTATAATCCACATCTAGAAGAGGCATTTAGTGCACCTCTGCTAATTGCAAATGAACTTAATTTGTGATAAGGGATTTTGCAGAGGACTTCACCCCCTGCACTTACTACAGTTACTGCATGAGTTTTGCTCCTAACATGCAGTAAGTGCAAAAACTAACCGCACCTTCACAAAAAGGCCCTCTAGTTAGGGTTGCCAATTGGCTCCAGATGCGCCCGATAGGCTTGATCCAGACCTGGGTTTACCCCATTGCATGCAGGGACATTTAGTTCTACTTTCTCTATTGCACTCCATAGGAAATGGAAAACTACAAGTCCCTGCATGCAATTGGGCAAACCCAGGACCGGATCAAGCCTGTCGGGCACATCTGGAGCCAGTTGGCAACTCTACTTCTAGCTGCTTCACATTGCTGGGAGGGGAGAAATACATGTCTCACATTTTGGGACTTGTACATTCAGCACACAATTCTGGAGAAAAGTGAGATGTAAATAATCAAGTACCAGCAGTTAAAATGGATATGGACTCTTAATAGGAGTCCTTGTACAAGCTGTGCAAAGTAGAATAGCAAGCTAATAGTAGGCTAATAGACTGCAAAATCACCCAACCCATCTCACTGTTAACAGGATCAAATCCCAGCTCTAGCTGAATAGATTAAGAGAGCGTAGGAATTCATAAGTATAAAGAAGTGAACAGATAGAAGACTGGAGGATGAGCAGAGATATGATGAAGTCTGCAGGCCTGTTCATCAATTATATGAGCCAGATGGACCTGAGAGAAGGTCTTAACACTTCTAACGTTCACCATGGCAACAACCCTGAAGTGCGTTTAATGCACTGCCTTGCTTCTGCCTTGCTGATTTTGAAGTTGCCCTACTGTGATGGAGGAAACTCCCCATCCCCTGCAGAGACACTCCCCAGCCAGGCTCAGAACCGGTGAGGCATTTTCCCTGTGGGAGTCCAACCACCTGCCCCTTTAAGAAACTAGGTGGAGAATGCCTGGGAAGAGTGGCTCCAAGGTTTAAACCAGGAAACAGGAGACCCAGAAGGAGAGAGAGAGAAGCCTGGAGTTCTGCAGCATACTGGAAGACTACCCACCTGTAAAGGAGGGACTGCTGTGGAAGAAGAACTTTTTTTTTTTTTAATTCATTACTGACTGCTCAGCCTTGCTCCTGGACTCCTATTTGGTTGGAGGGACTTTTCCTGGGCTATGTGGCTCAAAATGGGGAAACTTTGTGAAGCAATTTTTGTTTTAAGTGTCATCTGTGTTGTTGCATTAATCAGCTATTCAGCAGAGTAGCCCTGCTGAGAGTGATTAAGGACTGGTTACAGCTGGGGAGAAGCCTAAGGCGGTTGTCTGGTTGCTGGTTGCCCAAATAAAATATATTTTCTTGAAACCTCTCTTGGCTGTCGAGTCCTGAATCATGCCTTATGCTGGCCACATTCTATCACACCTTGCTTCTCCCTTGTATGGTTAAACTGCAGTGCAGTAGTGTCTGTAATTATTTCCCACCATTAAAAATTAAATGAAGACATGGAAGAACTTTAGTTATGTGCAAATGAAGGTAAAGCTGGCATTGAAGCACAGTATGCTGTATTGTAACAGGAAAATCACTATGGGGCACGCCTACTAAACCACAATAGCTGCAAAAAGTCCAAAGTACTCATAAGTCCAAAACTGCCACGGTATCTACAGGTGGTGTTCCCAGCTTTTCCCCTGTAGATACCATGGAGGTTTTGGACTTACCGAGAAGATCCACGATCCCTGCATCGATAGGTAGCATAGGACGTCCCACGGTGTCTGATGATGCAGGTATCACAGGTCTCCGTGATAAATGCAAGAGTAGGACGGCTAGTGATCAAGTGGGCAGAGCTCTCACTATCTTTGCAGTTTTCTGAGGTATGCCGTATCTTGGTAAGTATAATCAACATTTCAGCCAGCATTTTGTGGCTTTCTTCAGGGTGAAGTAGTTATGCAGGGAATGTCTGCTCTTATATACAGTGGTTCTCAAAACGGATTGATGGGTTTGAAGCAGCAAATTTGAATTTTGGTGGGAAAGTTTGTTGGAGAAAAGGTGGGAAATTTTTAATTTGATTTTGGAGGGAAAATTCATTGGAAAAAGGCGAGAGTTTTGAAATTTGGATTTTGACAGAAAGGCTCATTGGAGAAAAGGCAGGAAAAGTGCAAGTAGGAATCCTGGAGGGAGGGAATTTGGGTTTTAGCAGCAAGACTATTGTGATAATCTCAGATTCTGGAAGCTGGAAAAAATCTTTTGTCTTCGGCCCCAAAACTTGTAGCACTAAACCTTCTATGAAAGTATGGCTGCCAAAAATAAGAACACTTACTTCCCACCTGTATCCCTCACCCCTGGGTCCACCGCACAAAATGCATGTATCGCAGAAAAGTGCTTGCAATAAGTGCATTTCTCCCATGTTAACTGCTGCTGCCAGGTGATATTTATTTATTTATTTATTTACATTCTCTTATATACCGCGCTATTCTGCATCAGTGCGGTTTACATTGAACAAACTGAAATTACATTGAACAGGGCATTATAACTTGGAGATAACTATATTACAGGGAACATGGGCTGTGGAGAGTTAAGTGGCTTGCCCAAGACCACAAGGAGCACCAGTGGGACTAGAAACCCCAGTCCTTCCGGCCCAAGGTTGCTGTCCTCTAGTGGGATTTGAACCCCTATATCTGCATTAGCCCCATCGTAGCAGCTAACACTCTTTAGTAGACACGCCCCTATGAAAGCCAACCTCATAAGTCCAGTTCTAAATTGAAAGCAGACCCTTTGACTGTACTGTTGTTGTTAAGTGCCGTCGAGTCAGAGTCGACTCATGGCGACCCTCTGGATAGCTATCCTAAATTGTGTTCGGTGTTCAGTCAGGCGGCTCATTGTTGACAGACTGGTACCCGTAACTGCTGTTATTGTATCAATCCATCTCATTGCTGGCCTTCCTCTTTTGCATTGACCTTCTATCTTGCCAAGCATGATGTCTTTTACTAATGATCTCTCTCTTCGCATGATGTGTCCAAAGTATGAAAGTCAAAGTCTTGTCATCTGAGCTTCTAAAGAAAACTTAGGTTTGATCTCCTCTAGTACCGACTGGTTTGTTCTTCGGGAAGTCCATGGTATACACAGTATTCGCCGCCAGCACCATAATTCAAAGGCATCAATTTTCTTCCTGTCTATCTTTTTCACTGTCCAGCTTTCACATCCATATGATGTTATTGAAAATGCCATGGCTTGAACAAGTCGAATCTTTGTATGGAGAGAGACATCTCTGCTCTTGAGAATCTTATCTAGGTCTTTCATAGCCATTCTGCCAAGAGCAATGTGTTGTCTGATTTCTTGACTGCTTGTTGCTTCTTTATTGATAGCTGATCCAAGTAGGTTAAAGTTGTTCACGATTTCAATTTCTTCACCTTCAACGATGAACCTGTTGATTATGCCAGTTGTCATGATCTTTATCTTCTTTACATTAAGGTGCAGGCCCACTTTGAGACTATGTTATTGATTCTGAGAAGCAAATGTTTCAGATCATCTTCACTTTCAATCAGTAATATGGTATCATCAGCATAGCGAAGGTTGTTGATGAGTCTTCCACCAATCTTCACACCTCTGTTGTCTTCATACAATCCTGCTTCTCTGATGATTTGTTCTGCATATAAATTAAACAGGTAGGGGGAAAGTATGCAGCCTTGTCTTACATCTTTGCTTATTTTAAACCATTCTGTTTCTCCTTGTTCCTTTCGAACTGTTGCTTCTTGATCATTCTACAGATTGTGCAAGAGAACGATCAGGTGTTCTGGTATACCCATGCTTCTTAATGTGGCCCAGAGTTTCTCATGGTTTACACAGTCAAAAGCCTTGCTATAGTCGATAAAGCACAAATAGATATCCTTTTGGTATTCTTTAGTCTTTTCAAGGATCCATCTCACATCCGCAATGATGTCTCTCATTCCTCGCCCTTTCCTGAACCCTGCTTGCACTTCAGGTAGTTCTTGTTCCAGGTATGGTTGTAGTCTCTTTTGAATAATCTTCAGTAGAATCTTGCTGGCATGTGGGATCAGAGCGATTGTGCCATAATTTCCACAGTCAGTTGGATCACCTTTCTTTAGTATTGGTATAAACACAGATCTTTTCCAGTCAGTTGGCCATGATGTTGTCTTCCATATTTCTTGGCAGAGCCTTGTAAATATGGTAACAACTGCATCAGATTGCTGTAATACTTCTATGGGAATGCTATCAATGCTTGGTGCTTTGTTCTTTGATAAGGCTTTCAATGCTGCTTCAACTTCTTCTTTCATCACCAATGGTTCAAACCCATAACCCATAACCCCGAATAGATCAAGAAGATCAATTGCTTTAAATACGCTAATGGTTCCCCGTGAACTTACTAGAAGCACTTCATCAACAGCAAACAGAGCTTTCAGTCTCCATGCCCCTAAACTCTGGAATGCACTGCCGCCAGATATTAGAGCAATCACCAACCTACTTCAATTTAGAAAGACCCTCAAGCATTACTTATTCCTTAAATACTTCCCGGTGAGTGCAGAAGCACGTCCCCTTTCCGTGAGTTATAGGCACTCCGAATCACCTGATGAACCAGAATTCCCCAGTTAGTAAGGTTCCACTGACCTTTAAGTATAAGGTTCCATTGACCTTTAATTACGTATCATATGTCCTATAATTTAAGATGTCAATAGTTTACCTTACCATCCCGTCATTCGTAATTACATTGTTATCCAAGTTTTATGATCCTCATTACTGAAATTACCTTGTTATGCAAGTTTTATGACCCTGTTTACTGTAACTCAGACGCTTGTTTTGGTGCTGAATTTTATGTTCTATGTAAACCGCGCTGATGTCAAATAGTGCGGTATATAAGAAATGTAAATAAATAAATAAATAAATAAGGTACAGGTTGAAACGGCTGTTGGTCCACTTGATCTTTATCATATAAAAAGTCTGTATATTCCTTCCACCTTTTCTTGATCTTCTCAGCATCATTCAACATAGAACCTTGAGCATCTTGTAACATTCCAATTCGAGGCTGGACTGTACTACCTTATAAATATTATATATTATATTTACAAGAATATATATAGTACAGCCAGAGGGTTTGCTTCTTCGTTCTGCACATGGCAACCGTCTTTTCCTCCCCTCCCCTTCTCAGGCCCACCTTGAACTCACCCGTCATTCCGCATTTTTCTTCCTAAGCCCCGCTCTATGGAACTCGCTCCCGCACTCCCTTCGCACCGAACTAGCTTTCCCTCATTTCAAAGCTCTTCTTAAAACACACCTTTTCTGCCAGGCCTACGACCTCCCTGTTCCCGCCGATGGCCTCGCCTCTCCTAGTTGTGCCCCCACCCTTTATAATGTGGTACCCTTACAATTAGGTCGCCCCACTGCTTCCCTTCCCTTTTAGTTCTTGTCTAAAATGTTCGACCTCTGGCTCTGTCCTTGTCCTCTGTCTCGTTCTGCTTTATCTATCCCTGTCCTATTTGCTAATGGCGTTCCTTTCTGGCTTTATTTTTCAGTAGCCGATATATATTTTTTATTGTACACCGCCCTGACGCTCTGGCATGAGCAGTATATCAAACCTCACAAATAAAGATAAAGACTGAAGTTTTCAACTGTACTGTATAGTAGCAGGAAGCAGAACTAGAAGGACCTTGTAGACCTTATCTGCCATCATGTTCTATGTATTTATATAGAGACATTTCTCGGTTCTATTGCACTTCTCTAAACTTTCTCCAAAGCTGTAATGTCCTTCTTGAGGTTTAGAGCCCAAAAATGCATTCAGAACTCCAATAAAGGTCTTAGCATTGTTGGATAGACCAGAAAGATTATTTGTCTTGATCATATTAGAGGTCTTAAGAAGTCTCCCCAATTTTGTGGAATCAAAACGTAGTGGTCCATGATCATAAGCCACAATATGTGAACTGCCAAAAAAACCCTGGATTAAATTTGCATGTGAATTAGGCTACCACAAAAATGCAAAAAAAAAAAAAAAGAAACCCAATAAAAATAATTGTGATTGCGAGTTTTCCTTCTCTAGTTTGCACATCTTGTACTGCTGAATGAGGAGATTCTGGGTGAAAAAGGGCATATGATATATAATTTTATATGTGACCGCATAAGCATGCTAATGGCCTGTTATAAAATTCTCACCAGCATAAATATATGCACATTGATGCTGTGCACATTGCCAGTAGGCGTAGGCAGGGAAGCAGTCTAGACAGAGCAAAGGCGGAGTCTGCCAATTATGCAATCCATGCGCAGACAATTACACCTGCTTTGTAGCATATTTGCTACAGCTTTTAAGGGGCAATCCCTTCCACTTCCACGTTAGTATCTTATAAAGACACATAGATGCCTGCTTGCTCTCTTATTCTAGGCACCCCATTATAAAATTACCCTCCTAAAGCTGCAAATGTAATTTCTCTATATGTCATGTTCGTGAGTTGAAATTTACTATAGTGTTTCTGGCAATGTTAGAGATGCCAGCTGTACTAAACCTAAATGAATATGTTACTCACACTTCTTTCCCTCAGTTCAGGTGTGTACTTTTGTTTACCTGAAAACTCCAGTGGCCGATCAGGCTCATCTGAAAATGTGGTCATCTCTTCTCCGGCTAGAGGATTACTCTCGCCCCCCTCAAACACTCCAAAGACATTTACTTTATATGAAGTGCCTGCCCTGCAGTATTAAAGGGATAAAACAGATGTCAGTTAGGAACAGAAAAAGCATGTTGCAGGGTCATACCAATAGTCTATCAAGTCTAACATTCTGCTTCTAACGGTAACCAGTCTGAGTCACTGGGAAGTCTCTGTCATATCTCAAATAGGAAAAGTCCATTCCATGCTCTTGACTCCCAGAAGGCTGTCCAGTTAAATGACCCATCTATAGAAACATTTTTTTTAAGTGTGGTCTCCTAGCAATCTCTAAGTTGTCTTGGCAATGTATCACTGGAAGTAGATTACTAGGCCTTTTCTTCTGAGGTAATGGAGGGTAGAGTGACCTACCCAAGGTCACAAAGAGTGCCAGTGGGATTTGAACCCTTGATTATCTAGGTACTAGGCATTTGCTCTAACCACTAGGCTACTCCTCCAAGCTATACAAACATATTCAAACATTTTTAAACTCAGCTAAATTATGAGCCTTGACCATTTTTTACAGCTGCAAATTCCACAGCTTAATTGTCCTGACTGAAAAAATACTTTCTAGAATTCATTTTCATTCTGCTACTAATTAGTTTTATAGAGTGTCCCCCCAGTCTGCACTGGGGGTTAAACTGAAAAGAGGGAATGGAGCATCCATTTGCAATTGGTGTGATATACAGACCTTTTTAATAGACAAAAGAAGTGGACAAAGATTCCACTGAAGACATTCACAGTATTCCTATGAAAGGAGAACTGCTACTGATAGGTTATTTCAATATGTCAGATGTTGACTAGGATATCCCTGTTGTGGTGTCATCTAGAACTGAGATCTGAATTCTCTACAGGAGAATTATTCCAACAATTAGTAACAGAACCCATATGGGAGGGGCCATACAGGACCTGGTGCTTACAAATAGGGAGAGTGTTTCTGATGTTACAGTGGATTATCATCTCACATCCAGTAATCACTGAATGAAGTGGTTCAGTATTAGGACAGGAGCTGAGATAGTTCATTCCAAAGTGAAGGCCCTAAACTTTAGGAAAGCTAACTTTGTCAAGATGGGGCAATACGAGGGTCTGGAGCAGACCCTAACTCTAGGGAGGGAGCTTGAGAGAGATGTAGAAGCAGAGGGTACCACACTTGCCGTGGCCAATGTGGAGCTATGAGAATCATGTGGCCTCTGTCTCTCTGAAGCTTGAACAGGGTTTTCGTGAACACCCTTGGTGCAGAGGCCAGGCCAAAGGGGAGCACTCTGTATTGATAGTGCTTCTCCTGGAAAAGGAACCGAAGGAACCTTCTGTGAGTTGGGTGGATGAGAACATGGGTGTATGCATCCTTGAGATCTACAGAACAAAGCCAATCCTGACTCTGAAGGTATGGCAGCAGAGTTCCTACAGAAACCATTTTGAATTTATCTTTGACTAGGAATCTGTTCAACTCTCTGTGATCTAAAATGGGTCTGAACCCCCAGGCCATACCTCTGGAATCATTGCTGGAGTATCTCCCTGCGTGCTGCCTTCCCGCCGTTCCAACTGTCTCTCTTCAGTTGAGTTTTATAGCTGAGACAAAGAAGGAGAGAGAGGGAAAGGAAGAGAGATAGAGAGAGACAACTCCTAGGGGAGGTGGGTGGGTTGTGAAGACGTATTCCTGCTGTTCCCAGAGATCATCTGTTACAGGTAAGTAACTGTGCTATCTCCAGGAACAAGCAGGAATGAGTCTTCACATATGGGGACTCCCTAACTTTTGATGCCAGGGAGAGAGCCCATAAGATGTGGGCTCTTCCCCACCTGGATCTCTGGCATCCCATGAGGGATGGTGGGTAGGAGTTGATTAAGTATGGAACAGGTGTTTGAGAACAGCCTGACCAAACAAGGCATCCCGGCGGGAGTCCTTGTCCAAGCAGTAATGGGCTGTGAAGGTATGAACCGAGGCCCAAGTGGCTGCTCGACAGATGTCGTCGATAGACACAGAGTTCAGATGAGCCATTGAGGCTGCCATGGCTCTCACATTGTGAGCTGTGACATGGCCCTCCAGAGAAATGTTCTTGCTCTGATAGGCGAAAGAAATACATTGGGCAATCCAGTTGGAAAGTGTTCTCTTGGAGACTGGTTGTCCCAAATGAGAAGGATCAAAAGCAACAAAGAGTTGAGAAGACTTTCTATGTTGTTGTGTCCTCTGTAAGTAAAAAGCTAGAGCTCTTTTACAGTCCAGGGTAAGAAGATTCCTCTCTGCACTTGATGCATGAGGCCCTGGAAAAAAGACAGGTAGGTAGATCTCTTGATTGAGGTGAAAAGGCGAGACCACCTTAGGCATAAAGTGTGGATTAGTCCTAAGGACCACCTTGTCATGATGGAACCTTGTATAAGGTGGATTAGCTACTAGTGCTTGCAATTCACTGATGCGGCGTGCTGAAGTGATTGTAATGAGAAAGATAACCTTCCAAGAAAGGTATTTCAAGGAGGTAGTAGCTAAAGGTTCAAAAGGCAGCTTCATAAGCTGACCAAGAACCAAATTTAAGTCCCATGCCACCGGAGGTGGTCTAATGGGAGGCTTTGTTAAAAGGAGGCCTCTCATGAACCTTGCTACAAGGGGATGAGAGGAAACAGGTTGTCCATTTAGAGGCTTGAGGGAAGCTGCAATAGCACTCAGATGGACTCTTACTGAATTTGTCTTAAGGCCTTCATTAGACAGATGAAGGAGATATTCCAGCAATGATTCCAGAGGTATGGCCTGGGGTTTAAGACCCTTTTCAGAACACCAGATGGTAAACCTTTTCCACTTGAAGGCGTAAGAACGTCTAGTGGAAGGTTTTCTGGAAGCATAAAGAACATCTTTCACTTGTTGAGAAAGATGAAGATCCTGGAGATCTAGGCCTTCAGCAACCAAGCCCTGAGATGCAGAGACTGGGGATTGGGATGCCACAACTTTCCGTCCTCCTGAGAGAGGAGGTCTGGAGTAGACCCTAACTCTAGGGAGGGAGCTTGAGAGAGATGTAGAAGCAGAGGGTACCACACTTGCCGTGGTCAATGTGGAGCTATGAGAATCATGTGGCCTCTGTCTCTCTGAAGCTTGAACAGGGTTTGGGGAATTAGGGGAATGGGTGGAAAGGCATACAGGAAGTCTTGACCCTAATGAAGGAGGAAAGCATCCTTTGCCTGAGCCCCCTGAGCTGGAGTTCTGGAACAGAACCGGGGAAGTTTGGCATTCCACGGACTTGCAAAGAGGTCTATATCCGGGGTTCCCCAAATTTGAAAAATCTTGGATACCTGGTCCATATGTAGGGACCACTCGTGTGGAAGCAGAACTCGACTGAGTCTGTCTGCCCAAGAGTTTTGAACACCTGGAAAATAGACTGCCAGAAGATGAATGTGAAGCTCTCTGGCGAGGGCTTCAGACCCATTTTAGATCTCAGGGAGTTGAACAGATTCCTAGTCAAAGAGAAATTCAAAATGGTTTCTCTAGGAACTCTGCTGCCATACCTTCAGAGTCAGGATTGGCTTTGTTCTCTAGATCTCAAGGATGCGGGGATAGGACTGGTAATTGGCTGGGGGGGCTAGGACTGAAAATGGGGTGATGGGGGGTTAGGACTAGCAATGGGCTATGGGGGGCTAGGACTAAAAATGGGGTGATGGTGGGTTAGGACTGCAAGTGGGCTGATGGGGTTAGGACTGGTAATGGGCTGTGGGCTGATGGGGGGGTTAGGACTGGTAATGGGCTATGGGGGGCTAAGACTGAAAATGGGGTGATGGGGGTTAGGACTGGAGGTGGGATAATGGGTGGTTTAGGACTGGTAATGGGCTATGGGGGAGCTAGGTCTGGTAATTGGTTGGGGGGGTGCTAGGACTAGAAATGGGCTGAGTGGAAGGGGGGCTTGAACTGCAAATAGCTGATGGGGAGGGGGCTTGGAATGGAAATGGGCTGTGAGGGGAGGGAGGTAGGGCTGGAAATGGGCTGAGTGAGGGGGAGCTAGGACAGGAAATGGACTGAAGGAGTGGCTAGGATAGGACTACAAATGGGCTGTTGGGGGAGCTAAGATTGGAAAAGGGCTGTGGTGGGGGCTTGGATTGAAATGGACTCATAGAGGGGCTAGAACTGGAAGTAGGCTCATGGAGGGCTTGGATTGGAAATGGGATGAGTGGAGGGGAGCTAGGATTTGACATGGGCTGATGGTGGGGCTAGGAAAGGACTAGAAATGGGCTGATGGGGGGCTGGGATTGGAAATGAGCTGATGGAGGGACTCGGATAGGACTGGAAATGGATGGGGGAGCTAGGACTGGAAATGGGCTGATGGGGGGCTAGGACTGCAAATGGGCTGATGCGGGGACTAGAAGGGAGCTATGCTGGGTGGGGCTGGAATTAGAAGGGAGCTGATGTTGGGGGAGGATTAGAATGGGATGGGGCTGGGAGAGTGAAATGGAGAAGGGAAAATATTTTGTGTGGAAGGGAAGAAAAATCTACAATTGGCCGGGTATTGGGAGAGTAAGGGGGATTGAGGATGGAGGGGTAAAATTTGAGTGGATGAAATAGGAATGAGGAAAGAGCAAAAGGAGAAAGATTAGTATGTTAAAGCAAATGTAGAGAGAGAATGGAAAAAAACTAGAAGAGAGAAGAAAGGACAAATGGACAGCAGACGATGGAGAGTTAGCAGAAGACATGAACAAACCAGAAGAAAGTGGCTGGCGCAATTGCAACTGAAAAAAATGCACAAAAGGTAGAAAGATATGTCTTTATTTTGAATTTATTAAATGGAATGTGTCAGCTCTGGGAAATGTGCATAATTAATGTCTGCGCTTTGTTTAGTACAAGAGAAAATTAATTTATAGTTTTATTTCTACAGTGTTGTTGTACATTCCAAGTTTGGCTTTTGGGGTTCCCAGTTTAATTATTATCTTCCTGTTTCTAAATTGTGATTCATTGTTTGGTGATTGTCTATGTTCTGCATGTGTAATTGAGCTGAGGTATTCTGTTTATGCAATTCCTATTTGACATTGCCACTTGTTCTCTTTCCCCAGTAGGTCATATATTGTTATTCTCTGAAATGTATTGATTTAATATTTGCAGTGTTGCCTTTTGATAGGTAGGGTTTGGTGCTTTGTGAGTCCTGGTAGTGCTGTTACGATATAGCGGGTTTGCTATGGGTTCTAAATGAGCAGTGTTTGTAGTAATTCCTAATGTGCCTGGCGGTTGGCACTGGATTATAGTAATGTAGAAATCTTTACTGCCCGAAGAACAAACCAGTCGATACTAGAGGAGATCAAACCTAAGCTTTCTTTATTAAAAGCTCAGATGACAAGACTTCAACTTTCATACTTTGGACACATCATGCGAAGAGAGAGATCATTATAGAAAGACATCATGCTTGGCAAGATAGAAGGTCAACGCAAAAGAGGAAGGCCAGCAATGAGATGGATCAATACAATAACAGCAGCTACGGGTACCAATCTGTCAACAATGAGCTGCCTGACTGAAGACCAAACACAATTTAGGATAGCTATCCAGAGGGTCACCATGAATCGACTCCGACTCGACGGCACTTAACAACAACAGAAATCTTTTAGTCTTTCTTTATCCATACACTCATTAAGAGACATGTTTACTAAAAGTTAGTGTATGGTAACATTATGCAAATATTTATGCAAATGAGGCCCCTTATGTAAATGAGGCCCTGCACCGAGTCTCCGCACATGGCCCACACCCACCTTGGGCCGCCCCTGCATCCCTGGAACCCTTTTTAAAAAATTGGCATTACATTGGCCACTCTCCAATCCTCAGGTACTACAGATAATTTTAAGGATAATTCACAGATTGCTAAAAGTAGGTCTGCAATCTCATATTTCAGTTCCTTCAGCACCCTGGGATGTATGCTATGAGGTCCAGGTGATTTGCTGCTCTTTAGTTTATCAAATAGCTTTAATACATCTTCCTAGTTTATCGAGATTTGTTTGAATTCCTTTGCTACATCATCTTTAAATATCATTTTTGGCACGGGTAAGTTTCCTACATCTTCTTCAGTAAAGACTGAAGCAGTCTCTCCACTATAGCCTTGTCCTGTCTTAGTGCCCCTTTTACCCCTCTGTCATTTAATGGTCCAACTGGCTATCACAGGTGTTTTGCTATGAATGTACTTGAAAAAAATATTATTATGCGCTTTTGCTTGCATGTTAAGCTTCTTTTCAAATTCTCTCTTTGCCTATCATCAATGCTTGCATTTAACTTGCCAGTACTTATGTTGTTTCCTGTTTTCATCATTTGGCTCTTTTTTTCTGTTTTCTGAAGGATTTTCTCTTAGCTATAACAGCCTCTTTGATCTCACCTTTAAGCCATGCTAGCTGCTGTTTGGCCTGGTCTGGACTTCCAAGACAGTATATTTAAATAACGCCCAGGCCTGATATAGACTCTTAACCTCTGCAGTTGCTCCTTTTATTTTTTTAAAACATCTTCCTCATTTTATCATAGTCTCCTTTTTGAAAGTTAAATGCTGGTGAAGTGGATTTCCTTGTTATCCTCCTACCATTTATTAAATCAAATGTGATCATGTTATGAAAGCTACTGCCAAGTGGTACCAACACCATTACCTCTCGCACTAAATCCTGTGTTCCACTAACAATTAGGTCTAAAATAGTTTCCCCTTGAATCGGTTCTTGAACCAGCTGCTCCATGAAGCAGTCTTTTATTTCATCTAGAAACTTTATCTCCCTAGCATGGTCTGATGAAACATTGACCCAGTCAATACTGGGGTAACTGAAATCTCTCATTACTGTGCTGTAAACTTTGCAAGATTCCCTAATTTCTTTTAGCATTTCATCATCTGTCTGTTCATTCTGGTCAGGTAGTGGGGTAGTACACCCCCACTGCCATTCCTTTCCCCTTTCTACATGGAATTTCTGTCCTTAAAGATTCTACAGTGTATTTTATTTCCTGCAAAACTTTTATCCTGTTTGGCTCAATGTCCTCTAACATACAGCGCCACCCCTCCACCTATGTGATCTACCCGGTCATTGTGATATAGTTGGTAGCCTATCACAGTGCTCCATTGATTATCCTCCTTCCGTCAGGTCTCTGAGATTCCAATTACTGTATATCTAACCTTCGATTCAGTGCTATATTTTCTAACTCACCCATCTTATTTTTTAGACTTCTAGCAATTGCATACAGGCATTTCAAAGTTTGTTTTTTGCTCATATTAACAGTCTGGCTATTGGATGACAGGGATAATTTGGAATCTTTCAACTCAGTGTGGTTTTTCCTTAAAGGCACCTGGGTTACTTTTATCTTTATTGGAACCTCTCTATTGGGATTCCCTAACTTCCCTGTTTTGCTAGTATACTTCAAAGATACATCATTCCGAACTATGTGCGCTTGGGCCACTGTCAGCTTTTCCCCATTGTCCAGTTTAAAAGCTGCTCTATCTCCTTTTTAAAGGATAATGCCAACAGCCTAGTTTGACCTGGTTAAGGTGGAACCTGTCCTTTCGGAAAAGTCCCTCCTTCCCCAGAGTGTTGCCCAGTTCCTAAAAAATCCAAAACTCTCTTCCTTGTTCCATTGTCTCATCCATGCATTGAGACTCCGGAGCTCTGCCTGCTTCTTGGGTCCTGTGCATGGAACGGGAAGCATTTCTGAAAATGATACCCTAGCAGCTCTGGATTTCAATTTGTACCTAAAAGCCTACATTTAGCTTCCAGAACCTCCCTCCCACACTATCTTATGTCATCGGAACAAGCTTATCTATGTGGCACGTGAGGTCCGCTACTTTCAGACCAGGCAATCATGCTACCAGGCAGTCCTCACATCCACTAGCCACCCAGTTATCTAAATGCCTACTGATCAAATTTCCAGCTATAACAACCATCCTAACCCTTCCCGCATGTGCATATGGCCCTGGAAAAACATCCTCGGTACAAGAGGGTATTACATCACTTGGAGGACAGGTCCTAGCTATAGGATTGCTTCCCTCCACACCAAAATGATGTTCCCCTTCCACCTGACCTCTCGCCTCCATGGCAGCAGAAAGGCGGGTCTTCTCTACTACATCCCTCTAGGACTCGTCTATGTACCTCTCTGTTAGCTTCAGCTTCTCCAAGTCTGCTACACTAGCCTCCAGAGATTAGACTCATTCCCTGAGAGCAAAGAACTCTTTGCACCTAGTGCCCACATAAGACCTACTGGGAGAAAATCATACATGTAACAGTGCAGAAGACTGGATAGCTCCCATCTTGCTGCTGTTGACATCTTAGATTTACTTATTTTATTTAACTAGGCTTCTATACTGCTTTTCAACCAGTCAAAGCAGTGTACATTCAGGTACACCTTGACCCAAAGGGCTCACAATCTGTTTTTGTACCTAAGTCAGTGAAGGGTTAAGTGGCTTGCCCAGGGCCTCAGGGAACACCTCTGGGACTAGGAACCCCAGCCCTTCCAGCCCAAGGTTGCTGTCCTCTAGCAGGATTTGAACCTCTGACCCTCCAGTCCAAGGTAACTTGCCCCAACCACTAGGCCACTCCTCCTTACAGATTACTTTTAGCTATTTAAGTTAAGTTAGGTAAAGTTGCTAGGGGAATAGGGATACTTGAACCAATACAATTATACCTAATAAGTATAAAGAACTTTTAGTGTTCACCTCAAGATAAACTGCTAGGACTTAATTAATCTACTCCGAACGTCTTAATAACCTGTTGATGAAGATAATCAGTTAAACCTGAAAGCAAAAAAGATTACCCCCTTCCCTTTAAGAAGTTTAGGAGGCTATAAATAAAGAATTATGCTCGGGACAGGGGAGAAGTTGGGGGTGGGTGAGAAGGATGACCTATTTATATTTGAGCTTCTAAAGCAATCTCTTAATTTCCTGGGTGATTCACAATGCCCTTGATTTGGTAGAGGGAGCCTTTCAAATTGCCCCTATGATCTGTCACTTGGCTTTAACACCTAATTAAACAATTTCAAAGTTCTCTTGCCTCCTAACTGGAAGGCCTCTTTGTTAAAGGTCTCTAGGAAACAATATCGCTCTATATACTCAAAGAATATTTACCCTTTTCTACTCTACTTCTGTTAGGATATACCCTAACTGGCTTTAATTTAATTGAAAGCTAACTTGTAGTACTATGTTCTAACAGACTTAATAAAACACTGAATTTTAAAATACACAGATTGTATCAGTTTTAACCCAAAGAATTCCCTTTTCCCAAGGATTCAGAGAATTTCTCAGCAGATAAGTGCAGATTTCTTCCCAGCAGTTGCAGTCCTCTTTGTAGTCCTTTAGGACTAGGTTTGGGTGTCCACTTCCTGAGTGTTCTATATGCCAGACTGAGGAGAGAACGTTTGACAAATACACCCCATACCTGTGTGGTCTCTGTGCTGGACTAACAGATCTATACACCAGCCCATTACGCTCTCTCCCCTTTTTGCCAGCATGGGCTCACACTCCTCACTAGCAAAGGTTCAGTACCAGCTGTATGAGACTGTGACAAAATAGAATCCCAATCACCTCCCCACCAGAGGCATGGCTACCCAGCTATTGCACCCTAGGTTGTTAGGCAACCTGTGTAATTCAGGGTGAGAGGGTTTCATACTGCAGTGCACACCTGCTGGGCACTGCTGACATCATACCTTCACCAGGATGGGGTCTCCTGCTCATGCAGTTGCAGCATTTGTACCCTAACTCCCACAGGCACAGGTACAGCAGTCTGTATGCAGAGGTTTGTTTTACTGATTTGCATGCTCCGCCCATCGCCATATCTCTGCACTAAGCAGCAGAATGTGCATATTCCCCAGTCAGCATGTCCTATCCTTCACTGGCCACTTGTACTATAGTCTGCTGGTGGGGTTGCAGGCCATGTATTGTTGTCAGCTCCCTTTGCTGGAGTGTGATGGGCCACAACCACCCAGTGCATTGCTCTTGCTCCTCTCTCAGATGTTTTATGGCATGGATTCCATTTGTATTGGTACACCCTTGTAGGGTTCCCATGTCATGCCCCTCTGGCTCTTTCAACCCTCCACATAGCACCATGCTGTGGTCACAGTGACATACACCTGTCTAAGGAGGGTGCAAGTGAGGAGAACAAGTAGCACACATCTTCACAGCGCACAATTGCACCCGATGTGAAGCTGCTAATGTCGTGCACCTGCTGCACCTAGCGCAGCATTACTTCCCTACCGTGGCCACGCCTCCTGTATTTATTGCAGCCACTCCGTCCCTGCTGCAGTAAAAACACAAAATAAATGTGTGTTTGTCTCACGCTACTGACAGCACTTTAATAAACATGCCTCTAAGTTTGTACTCGAGGTACAAGGAGAGGTTTAGCCTGGCTCCTTGTCCTACTTTTCTAACCATTAAGTACTTCTCTCAGTTATTTTTGTTGCCCTTCCCTGCCCTTTTTCTAATTCTGTTATAACTTATTTGAGACGTAGGAGACAAGTGCATGTGATACTTGAGGTGTATTCACACTATGAATCAATTACAGCAGCATTATAATACTCCATGTATTGTTCTCTTTTCCTTTCCAAATAATTCTGAGCATTCTATTTGCTTTCTCAGCTGATGCCATTCACTGAGTTGAGGATTTCAAAGTATTGTCCACAATGACTCCAAGATCCATTTGCTGAGTGTTCACTCCTAATATGGAACCCATTAATGTATAGAAGCAGGTAGAAAAGGCAATATCAAAAACGAGAAGGATGATGGGGTGCACATGGAAAGGAATGGCCAGCAGGAAGAAGGAGGTGATAGTGCCTCTGTATAAGTCTCTAGAGAGCAAAACCTAATGAGGAAGTAGGGGTATACCTCCTTCAGCTTGATGAAGACTTGGGATTCCTGGTGGCATGGAGGCCCAGGGCAATTGCCCTGTAGGAGTGGAGGAGTGGAGGAGTGGCCTAGTGGTTGGGGCAAGGTACTTCAGGCCGGAAGGTTGGGGGTTCAAATCCCACTAGAGGACAGCAACCTTGGGCCGAGAAGGACTGGGGTTTCTAGTCCCACAGGTGCTCCTTGTGGTCTTGGGCAAGCCACTTAACCCTCCATAGCCCATGTTCCCTGTAAAACAGTTATCTCCAAGTTATAATGCCCTGTTCAATGTAATTTCAGTTTGTTCAATGTAAACCGCACTGATGCAGAATAGCACGGTCTATAAGAGAATGTAAGTAAATAAAATAAATGCTAACTCTATAAAACCAGCTCTGTTGGTGAGACCTCATTTGGAGTACTGTGTGCAATTCTGCAGACCACACCTCCAAAAAGGATATAAACAGGACAGAGTTGATGCAGAGGGTGGCTACTAAAATGGTCTGTGATCTTCTTCATAAAGCATATGGGGCAGACAAAGATTTCAATATGTGTACTTTGGGAGAAAGGCAGGAGAGGAGAGATATGATAGAGATGTTTAAATACCTCTGTGGCATAACTGCGCAGGAGGAAAGTTTCTTTCAATTGAAAGAAAGCTCTGGAATGAGGGAACAGAATGAAGTGAAAATGATAGACTCAGTAGTAATGTGAGGACATATTTCCTTACAGAAAGAATGGTGGAAGTATGGAATAACCTCCCAGTGGAGGGGTAGAAATAGCATAGTTACTCACCTGTTACAGGTGTTCTCACATATGGGTGACATCGGCACTGACGCCTACACAGTAGCTTCTCCCCAGCTTTCAAAGAAAGCCTTTGGGAGATGCACCACGCATGCGTGGTCCCCTTCTCACCCAAGGGTGCCATCTTGCCTCAGTATGATGACAGGCTCAAAAGGCAAAAATGACAAAAAAGCAACTCCATGGGGGTAGGGTTGTGAGGACTAATTCCTGCTGTCCCCGGAGAACACCTGTTACAGGTGAGTAACTACGCAAGTTTGCCATGTATGTTGCCATGTCCCTGACACTGTGCGCCACGACCCGGCACTCCAGTGAGAGCCCAGCCTGCTCGTAGGCAAGGATAATTCAGTCCACTAACCAAGTGGACAGAGTGCGCTTGGTCATCCCCTCCCCCAGCCGATTGGGGGCCATAGGAGATGAAAAACTGTGAGGCTTTGCGGTGGTCCTGGGTACATCGGAGATAGAAGGACAGGTCTCTTACAGTCGAGAGTGTGAAGGACAGTCTCCACCCTGCTGGTGTGAGACTGCAGAAAGAAGGTGGGGAGCACCACCTCCTGATAGAGGTGGAACGGAGACACCATCTTGGGAAGGAACTTGGGGTGCATGCGGAGCATGACCCTGTTCTTGTATAACCTAGTGTACGGTGGGTCCACCACCAACTCTTGGATCTTGCTCACTCTGTGAGCTGAAGTAAGTGCCAACAGGATCACCAACTTACAGGGAATGTATCGCAGATGGCATGTAGCTAGCAGCTCAAACAGTGGGGCAGTGAGCTCTGACAGCACCACACTGAGAGAGGCTTAGACAACAAAAGACCCTGTAAGAAGCGGGTCATGAGAGATTGGAAGGAGAAGGAATCACCCTCGATGGGGTGGTGGTGAGCCACAAGTGCGCTCAGGTGGACCCTGACGGAGCTGGATTTTAGTCCCGGTTGGGACAGATGGAGTAAGTACTGCAGCACAAGCTGCATGGAGCAGGAGAATGAGTTGACCCTCCACTCTGTGCACCACACTGAGAATCTGTGCCATTTGAAGGTATAAGCTCATCTGTTCAAGGTCTAATGGGAGACCAGAAGGACCTCCTCCACCTCCCCTAAGAGATGGAAAAGGGCCAAGGCTACCCTTTCAGCAGCCAGGCCATCAGTGTCAGTGACACCAAATTGGGGTAAAGGAGACTGCCCTCCTCATGTGACAGTAGACCCAGGGCACACCCCAGGGGGACCAGCGGCGCCACAGAGAGTGAAGAAGCAGAGGGGACCATGATTGTCCGGCCCACCGAGGGGGCCACCAGTATCAACAAGGCCCTGTCGTGCTGTACCTTGAACAAGGTTTTGGCTATCAGTGGCATTGGCGGGAAGGTACAGAGAAGGCCTTCTGTCCATGGGATGAGGAATGCATTCCCCACCACCCAGGATGGGTGTGGCTGCTAGGAGCAGAAGCAGGGCAACTGAGAGTTTTCCAGGCTGGCAAAGAGGTCCATCTGTGGGACTCCCTAGATCCAGAAGAGATGGCTGGCCACTTTGGGGTCCAGTCATCACTCGTGCGGCTGGAGGATCCTGCTTAGCCTGTCTGCCAGGACATTGTCCTAGCCTGGAAGGTAAACCGCCCACAAGAGCATCCCATGGCAGATTGTATACGAGCAGAGGGCCGCTGCCTCTAACAGAGGGGGTACGACCCTGTGCCTCCCTGCTTGTTGACGTAGTATATCGCCACCTAGTTGCCCATCGGGACCAGTACTGACTAGTGTTGCAGGCAGTGACAGAAAGCTCATAACAACATAAGTATGCCATACTGGGTCAGACCAAGGTCCATTAAGCCCAGTATCCTTTTTCCAACAGTGGCCAATCTAGGTCACAAGTACCTAGCAGTTTCCCCAAAAGACACAGGTTCCACAATGCTTGTATTGGGTCAAGCAGTGATATCCCGGGTCCCTTTTAATAATGGTCTATTGACCTTTCCTCTAGGAACTTATCCAGACCTTTTTTAAACCCGGCTACACTAACAGCTTTTACTAATCCTCCGGTAGCAAATTCCAGAGTTTAATTATGTCCCAAAACTCCAGGAAGTTGATCTGCAGCAGGCTTTCCAGATACAACCAACTGCCCTGAGTGGAGAAGTTCTTGCAGTGGGCTCCCCAGCCCAGGAGGGAGGCATCCATGGTGAGGACCCTATGGGGGGCAGGGGCTTGGAAGGGCATCCCAGCCTTAAGATACTGAGGGGCTGGCCACCAGATGAGGGAGTTGGCCAGTTGGTGGGTTACCACCACTCTGTCCTGCAGTCGGCCTGTGGCCTGTGTCCACTGGGAATGGAGGCTCCATTGAGCCATCCTCATGTGGAGATGAGCATCCAGGTTAACATAAACAATTGTGCCATATGACTCAGCAGGCGGAGCAGTAGGCAGAAGGCCACCAAGTATTGGCACTGCACGGCCACGGCCAATGTCCTGAGGCAGTTGGTCCTGTCCAGAGGAAGGCTCTGGTCTGAATGGTGTCCAGCCATGCCCTATAAACTCCAGAAACTGCATCGGGAGGAGGTGGGACTTGGGGTGATTTATCATGTACCCCAAGTGTTGCAAGATGAACATGGTGCACGCCATCGCTTGCTGCACCTCAGCAGCGGTGCACCCTCTTACGAGCCAGTCGTCCAGGTAAGGGAAGATGAAGACTCCCTGGAGAAAAAGGTAAGCCACGACTACCACCAGGCACTTTGTGTATACCCTTGGGGGGAAGGCCAGTCCGAAGGATAGGACCCTGTACTGATAGTGGCAGAAGCCTCCGGTCCTCTTGGGAATGAGGAAGTAGCATGAGTAGAACCCTTTGCCCCTAAAATGTGCAGGCACCGGTTGCACTGCCCTGTCTTCGAAAGTCTGTGAGCTCCTGCAGAAGCAAGGTCTGGTGGAGGGGAGTCCTGGCAGGCTCTCCCTGGAAGAATGGATGAGGTGTCTGCATCAGGTAGAGGAGATAACCCTCCATTACCACCTACAGTGCCTACAGTCCCTTGGCCTGCTGACCCTGTTGGGGAGCTGGGAAGTCCAGGTATTGAGGGTAATTTCTGTAAGCCTTCCTCTTCTTAAGGTGAAAGGGCTTTTTACCTGAAGGCTTCCATTGGTAAGGGTCAGACGTTTTCTTGGAGAGTCTGGTCCTTGTCAGAAATTTGGACTCCAACTCTGCAGCCTTATCAGTCATGGGTTTGTGGAAGAGGTTCTCTCTCTAGCAAGGGAAATCGACCAGTTTGTCCTGAACCCATTGCTCCAGGTCAGAGGACTGTAGTCAAGCCTGGTATCGGGCACCAATGCCCGTCACAGCTACTCTAGCCACCAACTCAAAGCCATCATAGGATGCCCAAGTCATGAATTTGGAGCACTCTCTGACGGCCAAGGCCAGGGTCTGAAACCACTGGAGGGGTTCCTTGGAGAGACCAGCGGAGAACCCAGCGAGTTCCCTCGCCAAGTCCCTCAGGTACATGTCCATGTAAAGCTGGTAAGCCTGGATCCAGCCGATGAGCATTGAGCCCTGTAAGTACCTCCTGCCCAGGGCATCCTTGGCATGGGCCTCCCTACCCAGGGGCACCGAGGAGTGTGTCTTCTGGCTCCTGAGCCGATGCATGGCCAACTCTACCACCATAGAATTGCAAGGCAATTGCGCTTTCTGGAAACCAGGGCTACAGTGGACCCAGTACATCGCGTCCAGCCACCTGCTCACTATGGGCACCAATGCAGGGGTCTCCCACATCCAGAGGAGTAGCCATTCCAGGATCAGGGGTACGGACACCATGAGTGTCTCCTTAGGGGGAGCCTCATACTGGAGGATCTTGAGGTCCTCCATCTGGGATTCCTCCTCTGACTCAGGATCGAAGGCAAGTGTCTTGGCCATGTCCCGTACAAAATCAAGGAAAGCCATGTCCTTGGGTGGGTACCAGTTCCATGACTCTGTGGGAGATGGGTCTGAGGGAACATCCAGGTGATGGCAGGTGTCTGGGAACTTGTTGTCCTCGGTCTCCTAGTCCAACTCGAAGTTGGTGGAGGTGTGGAGGGTGGTCAGGCCCTGAACCTGATGGTCCCGGCATACCTGTGGCCCAGCGGGGAGAACCTCTGTCCTGAGGATCAGGACCAGGACAAATGCCAAGGGACCTCTCAAGGCCAATGGCATGCGAGGATTGGCTCGACATCCAGGGAGTTCCTCGAGGTCAAGGGCCCAGTAATGAGGAGTGATGACCCAGAGGAACCAGCATCAGTGCCCACTGCTGGGCCATGAAAGCAGACAAACTGCACTCCAAGGCTGCCATTCTGGTCTCAAGGCCAGATGTCTCCATGCCTTCACCGCAGGCACTGAGGATCTCAGGCACGGCACCGGCTCTGTCGAGGCAGAGTCTTCAACCGGGATGGCCTTGGGGCACCTTGGTTGGCCGCTCACAACCAACACCCTTGGACTCGTGCCAGTAGCTGAGGGCGCTGGGCCCATGGGACTTCCCCACTTTCCTGGACTCATTAGCTGACATGAACTTTGAAGTTTTCCGGCTCTTCTTGAGTTCCTCCTCTGGTGTGCTCCTGGTTGAGGAGCCATGGCCCTGGGTCTCTGTGATGGCACAGTCACCCTAAGGTTCTGGAGTACCGGAGGGGGCTCTGGAGCGCAGTGTCACTGGAGACTCAGATGCTGAGTCCATCTTGCTGCTGGCAACTCTTGAGGGCTTTGGAGCTCATCTTTTTGCAAAGGCCGCAAATCAAGGGGTCATGATCCGGGCCGAAGCAACAAAGGCAGCAGTCATGTAGGTCCATGCAAGACCTATTATGGGTGCATCAGTCACAATGCTTAAAGCCATTGGTCGAGGCCATGTCAGGGAAGATAGCCCCTGCAAGGTCAAAAACCCTAGGCCTGGCCAGGGAAAAAGGCGTGAATCCATGCCGGTCGAGATACCTCGGAGAAAAGAAAAAAGAACCCAAGATGTGACACCGAGACAAGCGAGATCAGGGGCGAGAAAGGGAGCCAGTATGCAACCAGAGAAGGAAAAAATTAGGAGAAAAAAACAATACTTTTTCCAGAAAAAAACAACTACCACGCGGGCTCCTTCAGCACCGACATCACCCATATGTGATGACTGACTTCCTGCTTGTTCCGGAGAAGAGGACTGTATCTGAATTCAAGAAAGCATGGGACAAGAGAGGATCTCTGAGGGAGAGGAAGGGATTGTAGTGCTTAGTAGTTGGTATGGATCATAGCTGGGCAGATTTGGATAGACAGAATGGACTTTATCTGCCATCACATTTCTATTTCTCTGTTTCTATGTATCTAATATATCTTACTAAGACTGAGAATGTTACATCCAAAATTGACCTTACTCTGTTCAACATTCACTCCTGGAAGAGGGAATACTAGGTACAATTGGCTGAGATTTTGGATGAGCTGTACAGAGAGATGCATATTATCCTCTGAACCAACAAAGATCACCGAGGCACCTGATCCTGTAGTACGAGAGTGGGAATGAGAAATCTGGGAAAACCAATGGCCAGAAGACAAAGAATGATACATCCATAAAGACTAGCTTGAACCATTACTACTGAAAAACAGTCTGATGCTTATCCACAGCCTCATCCCCTGGGTGTAATCGCTGGACATCTGCAAGCACAGTGTAATTGCAAACTCAGCAGTTCTGACTTCTCTGAAATGTTAGCCATTTTCTGCCTTACTTTTTGGTTTTCTAGCTTTTGTCAGCAATTTTATTCTGGTTAATTTGTTCCTTTGTTAACTTCCTAGTATAGAGTACATATTTGAGCATGATTCGGGACATCTGTGCTCACTAAAGATGGATAGATAATTAGGGAGATCCCAGCTGTGGACGAGGACAAAGAAATGCCAGCCTTAAAGCAAAGACATTCCAGAGAAATCCTATAATAAATCATCTAAAACAAATGCCTACTGTTTTCCTACTACTCATCACATTTTTGCCACAATTTTCCCTGTAGATTAGCCTACAGGGGAAGACACAGGAATATCTGAACAACTGTGTGTAACTATGGTATGTCATAGATTAACCAGTGGTAATGTACATGGGAGGGCATGTGAGTGCATGAAATAAAAAAGGATAAAAGATAATTAATTTTTTTCTAAACTCCTAAATTATGGCGTGCATGCATCCATCAAAATAAAAAAAGAATCCTTTCAGTTGACAGCTTCATTGTGGCCAGGTGACAGATAACCTATTGGCTTTTCTTTTATCTTTTGATCTACTACTTTCTACTTCTGAAGTGGAAAACAGATGAGCCACGTCTCTCAAATTCTTTGCTAGATAGTATTCCAGTGACCATTTTGGTTCTGGAGAAAACAGAAACTTTTGCAGACCGATACCTTTTACAGGAACCATAAAGATTATTCACCAATGTTGTGCAAGAGTCATTAAGAAGGCACAGCTGCTTTCACCAAAAATGCATTCAGATCTAAAGAAGAAAAACACGTGGTCTTTAAAGCTTAAACACGCAGCATGGCTACGTATGTAAAAGGCAATTCAGTATTGTCTGTGGCCACTGTATTTTGGTCCTTGTGATCTTCTCTGTGCATGCACCATAGGGGAATAAAGCATGCTAACGGCACAGAAAATGCATTAATTGCCAAGAATAGGCACAATTTCCTGTTAGTGTGTACTGCTGCTAAACTGTGCATGCTATCTGCGTCATGCATGTATGTAAATGGGACTCTGGGGAAGGGAGCCACAGCTTAGCTAACACCATCTTGAAAGCGCACGGCTGGCTTCGCAAGGAAGGTCTTCTGCCTTTCAAAAAGTCCACCTATCCTGGGGTAAGAGAGGGGATCGGGGCAAGAGGGGAGGGAAATATGGGGGAGCTAATTTTTTGAAAGTCATGTGGGAGGCAGGATGCGACATTGCTTTCAATGGGGAGGGGTGAGTGTGAGGAGAAGGGGCTTATGTCGAGGTGAAGAGTAGGAATGATGTCAGTATACCACATCATTGTTTACAAGCTTCCTTACTAGTATTTAAATAATTCATCCTATAATTCAGAATTTGGTTATGCCATTTGAAAGGGGAAACATGTATGTGCAATATTCAAGGGCAATTGGAGACATAAAATAGGGCTTCATGTGCATAAATGAGGTTGTAAATGTGCCCAACACACAGACGAACATGTGCATCAGGAAAGCATGCCCAAGGGTGAGGATGGAACTGAGAGTGCACTTACATGCATACTTTTAGAATTACAAAAGCATGCGTGGAACTCTTCATGGAAAAACATATCTGCAGAAATAGTAAATGCAGATTTGTGGGCCTCTTTCCCATGTCAGTTCTCAAAGGGAGATTTTTCCCTTAAAAAATTGTTCTAAAAGTCTGTGGATAAAATGTACCTGCAGACTACACTTACTGCCCTGATTTGAAAGGCGATCCCTTTATTCCTTTTGAAAAAAACATCTCTAAGAGTTTACATATTTACTACCCTATGAAACTGCTCCAATAAACTTATGGTTCAACATTCAGCCAGTGTGGTTTTTAAAAACACAGGGTCTGACGTTCAGCCTATCCCTGGGCAGAATTGAAACTGGGCATTCAGCACTAGATGCCAGATATCCTCTTGCACTTAATATCTAGTTTCAATGCCGACTTAATCGCTATGCAGTTAGTGATGATATTCCGCCACTAACCAGATAGCACAATGACAATGACCTGTCCTAACTTTATGCGGTTACCTATTCATCCGCCCCAGCCCCACCGATGGACCACCCCAGCACTATCCGGATTGCGCCAAGGTCTTCTATGGGGATATTCAGCGGCACTGACCAGTTAGTGCCTCGGAATATCAGGATCAGGAGGGTGGAATATCGGGCCCACAATATACGAGGGGGTACCCAAAAAAAACAGGAATTATTTTTTAAAAGCTATTTATTTCAAATTCTTTACAAAACAACCTTATCCCCATCAAAATACTCTCCATTACAACTGATACATTTGTCCCACTGGTGCTTCCACTGTTCGAAACATTTTTTGTAGTCATCTTTAGAAATGGCTGACAGCTCCTCCCTCCTTTTTTTCTTGACTTCTTCAATGTTGTCAAATCGGTGTCCTTTCATGCCCCTTTTCATGCGTGGAAATAAGAAAAAGTCGCACGGAGCCAGGTCAGGTGAGTAAGGTGCGTGGGGCAGCGGAACCATGCCATTTTTAGCCAAAAACTGTCTAACAGAGATGGCTGTGTGTGCAGGTGCGTTGTCGTGGTGGAAGAACCAGTCTCCTGTCTGCCACAAATCGGGTCTTTTTTGACGAACACTGTTGCTCAATCTTCTTAAAACTTCCAAATAAAAGGTTTGATTGACGGTCTGATCTGGGGGAACAAACTCTGAATGAACTACCCCCTTGGCATCAAAAAAGCAAATCAGCATTGTTTTGATGTTTGATTTGACTTGACGACATTTTTTTGGACAGGGTGACGATGACGTCTTCCATTGGCTTGACTGTTGCTTTGTTTCTGGGTCGTAACCATAGCACCATGACTCATCACCTGTAATGACCTTTGACAGAAAATCTGGATCAGTTTCAAGCTGTTGTTTCAAAACACGACATGTTTCAACTCGATGTTCCTTTTGATTGTCAGTCAGAACCCGAGGAACAAACTTGGCAGCAACCCTTTTCATTCCCAAATCTTCCGTTAAAATTCGCTGAACCGAGCTCCAAGATAACCCACTAATCTCTGACAGTTGATCAATTGTCTGTCGATGGTCTGTGAGCACAAGCTCTCTAATTTTTTCAATATTTTCGTCGATTCGGGCAGTTGATGGACGCCCAGAATGAGGTTTGTCATCAATCAACATGTCGCCATTTTTAAACCGAGCAAACCACTGGTACACTTGACTTTTTCCCATAGCGTCATCTTGATAAGCTGTTTTCAACATTAAAACAGTTTCAGCAGCATTTTTACCGAGTAGAAAACAAAATTTCACAGCTGCACGTTGTTCACTTAAACTTGTCATCATAAAAAAAGAAACAAGAACAAAACAGCGCTAGCAAAAGCAATCACTGCAGATGAACAGAACAAGCCAGGTCGACAACACAGGCGGCACTGAACTGACAATGAGTTGCACTATACACACCTAGCGGCAGAAGTGCGTACTACACAAGCTCCGCCCACGGCAATGTTATTCCTGGTTTTTTTTGGGTACCCCCTCGTATATTCAGCGTCACTATATATACAGCTAAAAAGATAGCAGCTGAATATTGACAGCTATCTGTAAAGTTCGGCAAAACGCTCATGTTCCACCCTCGCTCTGCTATGGCACTATCTTGATAGGGCTGGTACATCCTGTATGAATTTTCAGGAGTAGCTCATCACTGGACAACGAGTTTGTTCAAAAGTTTTGCTTCCTGAAAAATCTTTGGTGATTATGATAGATAGCTTTAAGTTGAACACACAGCTTTAAGCTGAACACACAGTCAATCTGAAATTATATTTATCACATAGGAATTTGGAGAAACATGAAATAAAATTTTGACTAAATTTAGCATGTTTAATAACACATTGATGCTGACATAGTGCACTAGTTCACCCGAGCTAAAAATGTTTTGCTCCTGATTTTCATTTGTAGTCAGCATCTGATGCTTCTCGTCTGAGTCCAACAATAGCGGCCAACATTGATGGGTTCCAGTTGCCCTGACACCACTTTTCGATCATCGCAATGTCTTGATGAAACCTTTCACCATGTTTGTCAAGGTTAGCAGGGAAGAAGTCCAAGAGTGAATGCAGAAAATGAATCTTCAGCAAATCTTCATGGTTTTGTATGCTTGAAGCATGTTGTCAACCAGCTGGATGTAGTTTGGTGCCCTGTAATTGCAAAGAAAATTCTCAATAACATCCCAGAATGCCTTCAATGTGATTTTCTTAGGTCCCACTAGCAGATCTTCGAACTGCTTGTCATTGATGATGTGTCTGACTTGTAGACCCACAAAAATGCCTTTCTTAATCTTGGCATCAGTTATTCTTGGAAACATATGTCTCAGATAATGAAATCTTTCACCTTCCTTGTTCATCGCTTTCACAAAGTTTTCATCAGTCTGCATTTTATATGATAAGGAGACAAAAATATCTTATTTGTGTTGGCAAGTGGTTCATGTACCACATTTTTCTGTCCTGGAACGAAACGCTTATGGAGCGGCCAGTTCTTTTTAATGTAATGAGACTCTCTAGCATGGGAGTCCCATTCGCAAATGAAACAATAGCTGCATTCCTAGTAGCACTGCCACTACTTTTAGATCGCCACAGATGTTCCAGTTATAATTGTTGTACTGTATGTGTTTCAACAACAGTTCTATGTTTTCGTAGGCTTCTTTCATGTGTGCTGCATAGGCAATAGGTCTTAAAGGGTGGAAATTGCCATTGTGTAACAAGAAAGCTTTCAGGCTTAACAGTGATGAATTGATAAAAAGGTGCCATTGCTGTGGGTCATGCTCACAACCCAAAGCCGCGAACAACCCATCAATGCCAGTGCAGAAACAGAGGTTGTCAACCTGTGCAAAGAAAATTTTCATATCTTCTTGGCGGGTCCAAAAGACAGACATTTTCATACCTGGTGACAGCCAAATCCCATCCTTGCAATCCCGCTCTCCCCCGCAGAGACCAATCAGAGCTGAAGATCAGCATTTTTATTCCAGCATCATCAGCAGGACTGCCTATTTTCATCAGCTCCTGATTGGCATCTGCAAATAGAGAGCACGAACGGCAAGCTCCACCCATTCTCCCCCACCGAGACCAATCAGAGCCGAAGATCAGCATTTTTTTTCCAGCGCCATCAGCAGGACTGCCTATCCTCTTCAGCTCCTGATCATCATCTGCAATAGAGAGCACAAACGGCAAGCTCTGCCCATTCTTCCCCGCCGAGGCCAATCAGAGCCGAAGATCAGCATTTTTATTCCAGCACCATCAGCAGGACTGCCTATCCTCATCAGCTCCTGATCGGTGTCTACAGTAGAGAGAAGGAATGGCAAGCACCTCCCACTCTCCCCCGCCAAGGCCAATCAGATTAGCATTTTTATTAAAGCGCATCAGGTGCGCCCACGCCTGGCGGGCCTGTGCTTGAGGGCCTCGCCAGAGGTCCCTTTGGTGTGGTCCTTAGGCATGGATGTTAGGCAAAAACGTAGAAACAAATAGGAAGACCTGTGCTATACGACATTTACCTATGGAATGTGCATCTGGATAATAGGGCCTTCCTCCCAATCCAGCCAGTCATCGAGGAGGATGAGCAGATGAAATTCCAGGATTTACAAAGAGGTAAGCCACCACAAAAAGGCAGAAGAAAACCCATCCAAAAAGATCATTCCAGCTGAGTCAACAGGAAAACCCAGATTTAATTGGAAGACCTAGATCCAGCAGACCCCATATCTCCATTCCACCCGACAGGGTACTTCCTAACCCCTGTAACCTCACTTCGTCAACAACCATGCCACCACACTCTTCGTGCCACAATCTCTCCCACATCACACCCCACAAAAGCTATCAGTAACGACCCCACTCACCCTGCCACAACCACGACGAAGACTTACAACCATTCTAATCATACCAGATCACACCTCTCACAACCTCACAACACCGGAAACTATGCAAGCACTCCAATTCTCACTCATAAATGCTCGATCCATGAGAAATAAACTCCCCATCATCCAAGACATCATCATATCCCAAAAGATTGAAATCCTCTGCATAACAGAAACATGGCTATCTGAAACAGGCACTGTACTCATGAACCAGCTCACCCTACATGGCTACAATCTCTTCCACTGTTCACGCTTCCATTGCAGAGGGGGAGATGTGGCCATAATAGCAAGAATAATCCTTCACCTCTGGTACCACGCAACTGAAAGCACAGAAGAATCCGTCATACTCACAGTCACCAACAAATAACAATTTGCCTGATAGGTCAGAGGTTGTCATAGGAACTCTGTATATCTGACATTCTCAATAAAGAAACTGACATCACCAATGCTAAAAAGGACCTGGCAATTCTTGGTGACTTCAACCTCCCTCTGTGCAAGAAAGACATGTGACTGCCTTCTTTGAAGCAATGGAAGCCATGGAACTATTACAAATAATCCGCATGCCAATGCACAAAAAGGGAACTCCCTTGATCTCATCTTCGTCAGTTCCCAAAACACCCGCACAGGCAACAATCCCACCCCCCCCCCCCCAGACCACACCTGTACCATGGTCAGATCACGATCTCATCACATTCACCACATCCAGTCAACCAAATATCATTACTGATGACACTCAACCAAAGAGATGATTCAAACCATTAAACAAAGATAACTTTCTCAAACATGTCTTACCGAACATACAATCTGGACATTCTGAACCAATGCATTGACCGACAACTGGAACTATGCAAAAGCTAAAGCAGCATAACCAACTACAGCCCCCAAGAGAAAGAATAGGAAACCAAAAAAACCACATTGGTATACCCCTTCCTTGCGGAGACTAAAAACACAACTTAGAAAAATAGAGAGAAAATGGAGAAAAACTAAACTTGAATCAGACAGATATATGAATGAACTGAACAACTATCACACCGAAATTGACAACACAAAATGAAACTACCACTCAAAACTACTCAATGCAGCTCTTAACTGTCCATGTGAACTATTTGACCTAGTCAAACAGCTGGCCAAATCCCCTAACCATACCAATCAACTTCCAAACAATCCCCCACAACAGCTCACTGCACAATACAAACAGCTCCACCCAAACCCCAATGTCCCACTCACTCCAACATAGAACCAGCACTACATTGCCCCCACTAGCACATGGTGCACATTTGAAACAATCAGCAAAGGGTCGAAACCATTATCAATCACAGCCCTCAACACTACCACCTCCCCTCTTGATCCATGCCTGGTCAGCTGGATCAAGATGACAAAACACGAACTAAGCCCAACACTCAACATCATCGCGCATGAATCACTCCAACAAGGCCAGATGCCCTCTAGCCTCAAGATGGTCATTATCCTCCCCACCCTCAAAAAGCCCAAACTCAATCCGCTAGATCCTGCCTCATTCAGACCCATCACAATCCTTCCATTCGCCGCTAAAGTCATTGAGAAGACAGTACAGCAGCAACTACAAGACCACATTGACAGGAACAACCTATTTGACCCACAACAGCACAGCTTCTGGCCATCACACAGAGTTGAAACACTCATGGTATCCTTACTGAGTTGACCGATAAAGCGAATACAAACCAAACAAACCGGATACATACTCATCGTTCTAGATATCTCAGCAGCATTCAAAAGTCTCCCACAGCATCCTCCTCCACCATCTACAAGAATTTGGCATGCAGGATAAGGTCCTCTGGTGGTTCCAGTTCTACTTGACAGACTGGTATCAGTTAATCCAAACAAGCTCTGATATATCAGCCCCCTACCGCCAGACCCAAAGAATACCTCAATGCTCTGCACTGTCAGCACTACTTTTCAACATTTATCTACAACCATTCTGCTCAATAATATGGTCACACAACATCAACTTCCACATGTATGGACCAATACAATATGCAATACGTAATATATTGGTCCATACATTATACTATATGGACCAATAACCACAACAAACCCCACAAACACACAGTTACTGCACTGTTTCAACGACATCTCCAGATAGCTCCAAGAAAGCAATCTCATAGTCAACCTTAAGAAGATAGAAGCATTATTCATCACAAAGGATCAAAACTTCATTCCATCAACCCACCTCACACTAGGCACAACCCAAATATGAATTCAAACACAAATAAAATACCTAGGGGTCATACTCGACCAAACACTCACTCAAGCAGCAGATAGCAAAGACCACAAGAATGATATACTTCAAAACCAAAATGATACAATGCCTCAGAACCCTCCTAGACCCCCAGGACTATAAATTAATGAATTAATGAATGGAGTGGAACGGGTAAACGTAGATCGATTGTTTGCGTCATCAGAATATAAAAGGACTAGGGGACATGCAATGAAGCTACAGGGTAACCTATTTAAGACTAATAAAAGAAAATATTTTTTCACTCAACGTGTAATCAAACTCTGGAATTTGTTACTGCAGAATGTAGTAAAAGCTGTTAGTGTAGCTGGGTTTAAAAAGGGTTTGGACAAGTTCCTGGAGGAAAGGTCCATAAACCATTAATAAATGGGACCCAGGATATCACTGCTTGACTCAATACAAGCATTGAGGAACCTGTGTCTTTTGGGGAGACTGCTAGGAACTTATGACCTAGATTGGCCACTGTTGGAAACAGGATACTGGGCTTGGTGGACCTTGGTCTGACCCAGTATGGCATATCTTATGTTCTTATGACTTCAGATCAGTACTTCAAGCAATGACACTCCTCCACCTCGACTACTGTAATGTGATATATCAAGGACTTCCGCTCTCCACTTTCCACCCTCTATGCACAGCCCTTAACACAGCCACTCGGATTCTAGAAAGATCAAGGAAGTATGACCACATCACCCCAATATTGAAGCACCTCCACTTCCTCCCCCTGGAATCCCGGATCAAGTATAAAACCCTACTATTGATTCACAAAACTCTTCGCCAATAACAGATGTCCCATCTACACACCCTCCTACCACAACCAAACTCTGGGTGATCCACAAGACAGGCCACAAACAACATCCTGACCATACCACATGCAAGGTCAAAACTCAACAACCAAGCATGTGCCCGTGCATTTGACCTTTACGCTACATCACTATGAAGCTCTCTTCTAACCAAAACCTGAAGAACACAGGCCTCTCTCTTCCTTTCGGAAACAATCGAAGATGCACTTCTTCAGAGACTACTTCAACGACAACTCATGTGACACCCCATGAGTACCAGATTATGTTGTACACAATGGCTGGGTCTGATTCTATTCTGGATGTCTGGACGCACAGAGTTAGCCCAGATTCTGATCCCACAGGACACGTCAGCTCCACAGGACCAGAATCGCTTCCAGGCCTGTACGTGCAGGCTGGGACACCAATTCAGTCCTGCCTGCATGTACAGGCTTGCCTGACTAGCTCAGTCAGGGCTTTTCAATGGAGCCGTGGCACCATGGCATCCGGTTGCCATGGCACCGCAGCTGCATTGAAAAGCCACGATCCCCAGCCGCCGGCTTTAAATGTGTATGCCCTGCAGCCCGACCCCCAATCTGGCCTTCCAAGGCCAGGGTCGGACTGCGAGAATGTCATAAGAACATAAGATATGCCATACTGGGTCAGACCAAGGTCCATCAAGCCCAGTATCCTGTTTCCAACAGTGGCCAATCTAGGTCATACGTACCTAGCAGTTTCCCCAAAAGACACAGGTTCCACAATGCTTGTACTGGGTCAAGCTTTGATATCCTGGGGCCCTTCTTAATACTGGTTTATGGATCTTCTCTCCAGGAACTTGTCCAAACCTTTTTTAAACCCAGCTACACTAACAGCCTTTACTACATCCTCTGGTAACAAATTCCAGAGTTTGATTACACGTTGAGTGAAAAAATATTTTCTTTTATTAGTTTTAAATAGTTTACCTTGTAGCTTCATTGCATGTCCCCTAGTCTTTCTATATTCTGATAATATAAACAATCGATCTACGTTTACCCGTTCCACTCCGTTCATTAATTTATAGACTTCTATCATATCTCCCCTCAGCAATCTCTTTTCCAGGTTAAAGAGCCCTAACCTTTTTAGCCTTTCTTCATAGGAGTATCCTTCCATCCCCTTTACCATTTTGGTGGCTCTTCTCTGAACCTTTTCTAATATCGCTATATCCTTTTTAAGATACGGCGACCAGAATTGCACACAATATTCAAGGTGCGGTCTCACCATGGAACCATATAGAGGCATTATAATATCTTTTGTTTTATTTTCCATTCCTTTCCTTATGATACCTAGCATTCTATTTGCTCTCTTGGCCGCCGCTGCACACTGGGCCGAGAGTTTTAACATGTTATCCACAATGACGCCTAAATCTTTTTCTTGGGTTGTGGTTCCTAATGTGGAACCTTGCATCGTGTAACCATAGTTTGGGTTGTTCTTCCCTAGGTGCATAACTTTGCACTTGTCCACATTAAATTTCATCTGCCATTTTGATGCCCAGTCTTCCAATTTATCGAGATCCTCTTGCAATTTTCCACAATCCTCTTGGGTTTTAACAACTTTAAATAGTTTTGTGTCATCTGCAAATTTGATAACCTCACTCGTTATTCCACTTTCCAGGTTATTTATGAATATGTCAAAAAGCAGCGGATCCAGCACAGATCCCTGGGGTACACCACTATTCACCTTTTTCCATTGGGAAAATTGGCCATTTAGCCCTACCCTCTGCTTTCTATCTTTTAACCAGTTCCTGATCCACAGTAGTACACTGCCTCCTATCCCATTACTCTTTAGTTTTGCCAAAAGTCTCTGATGAGGGACCTTGTCAAAGTCTTTCTGAAAGTCCAGATACACTATATCAACCGACTCACCTTTGTCCACCAGTTTATTCACACCTTCAAAAAAACATAACAGATTAGTAAGACAAGATCTTCCTTGTCTAAAGCCATGTTGGCTGTCTCCCATTAGGCCATGACTATCTACATGCTGAGTAATTTTATTCTTTATGATGGTTTCTACCATTTTTCCCGGTACTGACGTGAGGCTCACCGGTCTGTAGTGTCCTCTGCCTCTTCCTGCCGGGCCCACCATCCTCCACCATATCAGAGAACTTATTCCACCTCAGAGGCTGACATTGGAATTGACCCTGTCCATCCAGGGCCGATGACCACCCACCACACGCCTTAATGCCGCCCCCGATCCACCCCTTTCCCACCCCCATCTAACTTTCCCATACAACCTGCAGGGAAGTTAGACGGGATCGGGAGTAGGCACGAATAGCGGGGATGGAATGACCCTGAGTGTAAATAAGTCATCTATGTGCCATTGCAGCTGAGATAGAAATCAAAAATGTAAATAAGCAAGGAACTCTAGATGTATACACAATATGGAATGTAAATAAGTTGCGACTATCCCCGACACCCTCATTCAAACTGTAAATACATTATGACTTATTTAATGCATCACCTGTTGATGTTTAATAGAAACTGCTTTGACCCAATGAAAAGCTGTATATAAGCTTAGCTAAATAAATAATTATAATAATAAATAAATAAGTAGTTCAGCTTTTGTTTTTGACAAAGTCCCTCACCAGGTCATTCAATTCTGATTGTATTATCAGATGAGGCACACCGGACATAAATGGGTCAAAATCTGGATCCATGTTATTTTCCACGTCTGACCCATGCATTTTGGCATCTTTGTCTGCCTCATCTAGGCTCTATGTCTCTGGTGGCTTCAGTACTCTCATACTGTCATCTTGTGGCACTGGTCTCATGGCTGGGGTATTCAATAGATTTCTTATTTTTAGCAGAGAAGCCAGACAGAAGTAACAGTCCGTCATGTGATCCTTCTGCTCCCTCCATATCATCAGGACTGCAAATGGCATTGACTTCCGAGTACACCTCAGCCAAGCTCTATGGACAGCATATGTTGCACAGCAAATGTGAGGAGCCCAGGATTTGTCTTGATCATCAACTTTACAACCAATGTAGAGCTCATATGCTTTCTTAATAAATGCAGTCATGCTGTGTCTTTGAGGCTTAAGCCTATACTAATCACAAATGTAACCAAATGTGTTGCAGCTGTTGCGACACTGAAGAGACACTTCTGCTGTAACGAATCATCGTTTAGACAAGAAGCTTACATGTAAATGCTAGTGTTAAGTACACAAAATGATATCAAAGTTATGCATAGCATCTGTGTGTGAAAGCTGCTTTTATAGCCTGTACTGCCAGCATCCATCCTGACTAAGCATGCCCATGCATTCCTGAGCAGTAGCATTTCCATTGTATGTTGTGAGCCTGCACTGAGTACATGTCCAGGCATACTTGGACTAAACAAAATAGCTTACTTTCTAGGCAACATATGAGTAGACTTAAAATATGTGAAGAAATCACAAAAATAAGCGATTGCAAAACAATGGTACATGATAGGAAATTTTCAGGCTAAATTTTCATGATCAGCAACCCAAAATCCATAAGATACACCCAAAAGTGTTCAGGAAGCAAAATCTTCGTTGTTTAGTGAATTCACAAATGGGGCATGTATATGTTTATTGGCTGCCACTAAAGATATAAGGGCTCAATATTGAGTTAGGAGGGCTATGCCCTCTCCGCCGACCTCTAACCTCGGATATTGAATGCTGAGGTCATATGTGGCCCCAGCATTGAATATATGGGATCGCCAAACTGCCTCACAGCCACAGTCAATAACCATGCAACAGCGATATTGCATGCTGCCCGGTTAGCTCCTGTGCTTAAAGATAAGGGCCTCCGCTCCTCCTGGAACGCCCCCAACACATGACGATACTAAGCGGTTAGCATCAGTGCATGTAAGGGACCCAAGAGGGGATATTCAGTGGTACTAACCATGCTAGTGCCATGGAATATCCTGGATAGCAGCATTTACATGGTTTACAGGACTGTAAACCTTGTAAATACCTTTCGAATATCGGGCCCATAAGTACTTTATAAGATTGGGCTGTGAGTCACAGGTTTTCATACAATTGCCTTGTTTCCTTATTTTATATGGTCTAATTTTTCAGAAAACGATCACAATTTGTATTTTACATAAACACAAGTATAAATAAAGAAAGGGAAGAAGAACAGTAGTACTGTATCTATGTTAAGGAATATCAGGGCCTAAAACTAAGCATTTTTCTCATAGACAAAAAGGGTCTAATTGCTCAAGATCTTTCGATAGATACAGAATGGAAGAAGAGCCTAATGAAACAGGCCCCAAAATGGAAAAATGTTTTTTGTAACTGTATCTTCACTTAAACCTCTCCATTCCATTAGCAGCTCCATCTGCTATTCATTAATGAAAATATAACCACTTATGTGCAGGAACAAAACTATATTTTTCCAATGAACTGTAATTTCACCAGAATCTAAGGTGTTTATCATACCTGAGTTCCTCTAATACGACTGTGTTGTCATAGGGGCCGACCATTAATTCTCCAAGGTGCCTCTTATCTCCGTCAGGATGGAAAGTGACTTTATAACCCTTCACATCCCCTGGGGCAGGCTCCCAGGACACTCTGAAAGTTGACATTGTGGGATCAGATGTTTTGAGATTTCTAGGTGCTTTATATGGTGAGGCTATAACAAACAAAAACAAAATTTTTCATAGAATTCCTATGTGCTTCTACACAGGGGCCTTTGATTTGAATACTCGCCTTCCCAAATCCAAGCTCAAGATGACTTTCGCATAGGTGCAGTAAATATTTCCCTGCCTAAGTGGACATGCCATTTAATTTTTGTACTAGCAGCAATGAAAGGTTCAGTGAATTACCCATAGTCACAAGGAACACCAGTAGGAAAAAGCAGAATTCAAACTTTGGCGTCCCTAGTTCTCAGGCCGCTCTAACCATTGAGCTACTCTTCCCCTTAGTGCTATGGTAGGAGAACAGAGCCTTTTTCCTCTACTTTACCAATTCAATTCCAGTTCTGGAGTGTCCCCCGAGAATCTATATAGCAGTTACTGACAGAAGAGGATCCTTGGCCCATTCATTCTACGTAGTTGTATACTGCATTTCAGGGGAGAGGCAGAAGAGTAGATGACCTTTCAACCTGCTCTACATTTTCTCATTCAGAAATAAAGCTTCCAGTCCAAGAGAAAGGTTAATGAGGTCATTTAGATTTCTGTGACCGTAGTATGTACAGTTTCCATGGGTATGTCTTGTGGGCATATTTGGAGTTTGCATGAGTGATGAGGGGGCAACTGTGCTTGTTTCTATAGTATTTAAAAACCATCTCGAAAAATTTAAAAAATGATTTTTTACTCATCTCCTTAATTAGCTCTTTCTGAATATCCAGTTTATTAAAATCTGGCAGTTACACTTGTAAGCGCCAATACATAAGAGGATAGGTTGTAAAATTCTCACGTACACGTTCAGAATCCCAAGTGACGTCACTCGTTTATTGACCATGTTCCTTTCTAAAATGCTGTTTCCTGGGTTCATGTGTAATCGACACATGTATTTCCTGCCATTAACAGGCCTGTTTCCAGGGCCAGTATTCAAAGCCCTGTGTGTTTAGACATCATGGCTGAGGACTGTGGCATTTAGATAGTCTCTGGATATTCAGTGGCACTATCCAGATAGTGGTGGCCACTGAATATCAGATTTGGCCAGCCACTATCCAGATAATTGTGGCATTTACAGTATCTGGATAATGGAAATTTTCAGTCGCTATCTGGACAAGTTATCCATTGAACAACTTAGGCTAGTGTTTTCTGCGGCTCAAGCTACTCCCGTAACTTATCTGGATAGCAGCTGAAAATCACCACTATCCAGATAAGTGGCAAGTTTGTGTGGCTACTGGCTGCAACACCCAAGGGGTCTCCCCTGCACTAACTGGACAGTATTGAGAAATCAGTGATGATATTCACTGACACTATCAGCATAGTGCTGCTGAATATTGCTATCAGTGCCCTTATCTGAATAACCTTCATGGATATCTAGAGGGCTTTTGAAAATTTACTCTTCTGTGTTCAGTGAACCTTAAATAAATAATGAGAAATTGTAAGATCTTGAAAGGAGATAAACCTAAAAGTAACATCAGAAAATATATTTTCACAGAAAGGATGGTGGACACCTGGAATGCCCTCCCGATGGATGTGGTGGAGCAAAAAACTGACAAAATTCAAAGACATGGGCCAGATACAGAGGATCCCAATGTAGCAAGATAGAATCAAAGCAAACTTTATACTTCAAAAAAGAGAGGAAGGTAACCTTCACAGGGCGGCGGGTACAACCCTAAACAAAGGCATCGAGGAGGGTAACCTGCATGGACCAGCGGGTACAACTCTAGCCTCCTTACTAAGCAGACTAAATGGACCATGCTGGTCTTCTCCTGCCGTCATTTACTATGGGAGTCATTCTGTCCCGCAAATAATGGGGGATGGATGTCGTTATTCACCCCCTGCTGGCCCTGGAAAAAGCCTCCCCATATGAACAATGCGTTTGTACAGGGAGGCTTAGACGGGGGCAGGAGGGGGCATTCTGGAGGCAGAGTGAGGATGGGGCATGGGTGGGCGTACAGCGTTGATTCAGAGGTCAACCCTGTACGTTCGGGGCCGTGAACATAGACAGGGGACTTATTCCACTGCAGAGGTGGAATAATTCCCCCTGGATGTTGGGGGATCCTGCGGCCGGGCCGGGAAATAAAGGTAGGGGGTCAAGGAAGTTCCCCGCAGCCGGACCCTGGCCATGGGAGGCCGGATTGAGGGTCTGGCTGCAAGGAATGAATGAAATCGGCGGCGACCAGCATTCATCGCTCCTGAATGGAGCCACGGTGCCATAGCAATGGGAAGCCATGGCACTGCGGCTCCATTCAGGAGCCTGACTGAGGTAGCAGGGGATCTGCTGGGCCTGCAGGCTGATCAGAATTGGGGACCGGCCTGCACGTTCAGGCGGTAGGCCAGATTCTGATCCCGCAAGCACGTCTAGCCCCTGTGGGATCAGAATCGTGTCTACCTCTGGGCATCCAGATTCTAATCGGCCGCACAGGGGCCTGGACGGCCACATTGTAATGTGCCTCCATATTACTATAAATTGGACATCCTATTTCCTATCTAGACACCTTATACAAACTCAAGCTTTAAATGACAGAGAATTGTATTGTAAATAAAACAGAATACTTTAATTTTAATACCATCAACATGATACTTTTCATGAATACCAAAAATATATACAAAATAAATTATTGGGTAATGTGTACTGAGGACTAAAATCTGCACCAAGCAGCGCAGGACCGTGGTAATCTATATCGCTTGCTAAAAGCAGCAGCATGGTAAAAGCCCCATGGTAACTGTTTAGAGTGTGACAGGGGGGCTGGGCAGGTTTAGGGCAGAGAGTTGACATTGGCTATACATTGCAGTTAGCAAAGTTGTCATAGGTGTACACTAATCACACTTGTTGCAGTTAGCATGGGTGCACTTACCGCCGCCTCAATGGGTGGCAGTAAGTACACTCACATTAAGTGCAGTCGCTGGTTTACTATGGCTAGGTCCTCTGCACCACACTAACTGCAGGGGGACATATTGGGAAAGCCCCCAATAGTTAATGTGGGTCAGACACACATCCCGTGCTAAGAGTTTGTTCTTACTGGTTGAAATTAGATCTTACCTGCTAATTTTCTTTCCTAGAATTCCTCCAATCCAGTCCAGATGCATAGGTTATGCTCATCCATCAGCAGATGGAGACTGAGGGAGACTGAGAACAACAAACTGAAAACCCTCTCTCTTAAGTAGCCTGTGTTCCCCTGCAGAGCCAGTATGAACCTCACAAAGCAGCAGAATGGAGCCCCAACCCCCATATTCTCCACAAACCCTGCAACTAATCTCACAACACAACAGAGACAAGCTTATCTCTCTCTTTTTGTATTTTTTTTTACACTAGCTCCACAAACTTTTCCCCTTTCCAAGGACCAAAGGTCCGCAATGAGGAAAGCAAGGAGTGCAGCAACACAGCAGAAAGCCCAAGATCAACAAAAGGAACAAAGGAAGAACCAACACAAAAAACTGGCCCAAACCCGCCTGCTTCATATTCATATTCATATTCATTTATTTGATTGACCGCCCTTCATGGATAGGCAGAGCGGTTTACAATAAAAAGTACAAACAGAGTGGCACAAGCCAGAAAATTGGAAAGGAAGTTACAATTGAAATAGAAAAAGAGATAGAGACATGAGTAGGTAAGGCAGAGGGAGGAACGGCGGGTCAGGGCTAGGGAGGGGGGAGGTCGAAAGCAAGGGAGAAAAGATAAGTTTTAAGTGAGCGTTTGAAGGTAGGGTAGTGAGGTTCGAGCCGGAGGGGGGGGGGAAGAGAGTTCCATAGTGCAGGGGCTGCAAAGAAGAAGGCTGAAGAACTTGTGGACTGAAGGTGTGCATGGGAGGGGGAAGGTAGAGCAAGTCGGTTGAGGTGGAAAGAGCGAGGGGTATGACGAGGAGTGTGGAAATGAAGCAGATCGGCCAGATATTGAGGGGTAGAGGTGTGTAGTGCCTTGTGAGCTAATGTGAGGAGCTTGAATCGAATGTGAAAGGAGACAGGGAGCCAGTGGAGTCGGAGAAGAAGAGGGGTGATGTGATCTCTGACAGAAGAGTGGGTGACAAGACGGGCGGCAGTGTTTTGGATGCGTTGTAACCGGGAGAGCTGTAGTTTGGAGATACCAGAAAGAATAGAGTTAGAAAAATCAACACGAGAGATAACAAGGGTGAGTAGCAGAGTAGTTAAAGCTGAGGAAGAGAGGAAGGGGCGAATAGCAATAACCTTCAGCAATAACCTTCTTTTAGAACAGACGCAAGACCAGCATAAGTCAGCAGCCAGTCCCTGGTGAGTTCTGGACTGGACTGGAGGGATTCCAGAAAAGAAAATTAGCAGGTAAGGTCTAATTTCACCTTCCAGATCATCCCTCCAGTCCAGTACAGATGCGTGGGACACAACAAAGCAATACTATTGCAGGGTGGGAACCGAGATGCTGGCCTGCAGTACCCAAGCCCCGAAATTTGCATTCTGATGGACTTGCACATCCAGCTTGTAATGACGCACAAATGAATGAAGCGACGACCATGTCGCCGCCCTGCAAATATCCTGTTGCAGAACATGACTGAACTCCGCCCAAGATGATGCCTGAGCTCTAGTAAAGTGAACCCACAGACTTGGCAGGACCATGTGCCCCTTCACCAAATAGGCAGACTCAATAGCTCCCTGGACCCTGCAGGAAATGGTTGCCTTAGAAGCCGCTTGCCCTTCCAAGGCCCACCAAATAGCACAAAGAGGCGCTCCGAACGCTGAAACTCCTCCGTCACCTTCAAGTACCACTTAAGTACATCCAACAAACGCAAGACCCTGGTCTCAGATAAACCAAGGGAACCCACAAAGACCAATAAGGCCACCTTCAGCAAAAAGGAAGGAACCAGATGAAGGGCCACCTACTCCATCGTCACCACCAAATAGAGCTCCCTACTCAAACTGGGGCACAGTGAGAGCAGAGAGAACCAAATTAATATCCCAGGATGGAACAGTGGGACAGCAAGGTGGTCTCAAATACTTAACCCCTCAAAGAAAACAGACAACATCCTGATGAGAGGCAAGAGACTCGCCCTGCACCCGACCCCAGAAACAAGCCAGAGCTGACACCTGTACCTTCAAGGGATTTAAGGCCAAACCCTTGTCAAGCCCATCCTAAAAGAAGGCCAAAATCTCTGGAAGGGAGACCCCAAAAGTGTGCACCTCCCTCTCTCCCCACCAAGCTTCAAAAATACACCAAACACACACATAGGGCAAAGACATGGAATGTTTCTGAGCCTGCAACAAGGTATCCATTACCTGAGGGGAATAACCCCTATGCCTTAAATGCACCCTCTCAAGAGCCAGGCCATAAGCAAGAATCGATCAACCTCTGGCATCCAAAGTGGCCCCTGTGTCAAGAGATCCGCCTCCTGAGGGAGAAGAAAAGGTTCCACTATCATCAGATGCACTAGATCCTCATATCACAGCTGACAGGGCCAATCAGTGATCACTAATACCACACAGCCTACATTGGCCTCGACCCACTGTAGAACACAACCAATCAGTGGCCACGGAGGGAACACGTAAAGAAGTCCATCACTGGGCCATAGCTGAACCAATGCATCAAGTCCCTCCACCATGTGCTATTTGTACCTGATGAAAAACCTGCTTGCCTTGGCATTTACCAGTTTCTCCACCAAGTACATCATCGGGATGCCCGAGTGCCCCACAATTGACTGGAAGGCTGACTCAGAAAGGGACCACTCCCTCGAATCCAACTAATGTTGGCTCAGATAATCCGCCTGTATATTCTCCTTCCCAGCAAAATGCATTGCTGCAGCACAAGGAAATGGACCTCCATCCATTGCAGCAGCGGAATTATTTCTGCTGTCACCAGTACCCCCCTAGTGACTGATGAATGCCACCGTTGTGGCATTATTGGACAATACCATCACTGCTCGCCACCAAACAAGTGGAAGAAAGTCCTCCAAAGCCAGACACACTGCCCATGTCTCCAGGCGATTGATAGATCACTGACTCTCCTCTGGGAACCACCACCCCTGGGCCATCTGAAATGGACAATGAGCCCCCCAACCATAAAAACTGGCAACCATGGTCACCACCATCCAGTTCGGGGTCTTGAATGGCATCCCTGCTGCAAGCCTCGATGCGGCTAGTCACCAATCCAGACTCATCCTGGCCTCGCCCCAAACCGTGAGGCAGACATCCATCAACTGCACGTACAGGGACCAATGCACTAAAAGCACCACCTGAAGAGGCCAAATGTGGAGCCAAGCTCAAGGCACCAACTCCAGAGAGGCTTCCATCACACCAAGCACCTGAAGATAGTTCCAAACACTCAGGCAAGGAATCACCCACAGCCTCAGCACCTGGCTTTGCAACTTTGCTATTCTGCCTTGTGACAGAAACATCATGCCCTGCAGCATGTCAAAGCAGGCTCCTAGGTACTCCATGGACTGAGACAGAGACAGGCTGCTCTTGGCAAAGTTGACGACCCAATCCATCTCCTGAAGCTGGTGCACAACCCAAGCCACGCTTCCTGACTTTTCTGCAAGGACTTTGCTTGGATAAACCAATTGTCTAAGTACAGGTGTATCAGGATACGCTGCTTCTGCAAGGCTGCCGTCACTACCATCATCACCTTAGTGAACACCATGGGGTTGGTGGCAAGACCAAAAGAGACAGCCTGAAACTGAAAATGCCCTTGTGGAACTGCAAATCGTAGGAACCACTGATGCTCTGGGTAGATGGGAATATGCAGATATGCCTCAGACAAATCCAGGAACATTAGAAACTCACCTTGTTGCACAGCCACTATGACAGAGCGCAGAGTCTCCATAAAAAAGAGAGGCAGATGGAGGGCCCCGTTTGCCCCTTTCAGATACAAGATGTGCCACCAAAAGCCCTCTTTCTTGGGCATTATGAAGTAAATTGAATAATGCCCCTGCCCCATTCCTCTGGAGGCACTGGGACAATAGCCTCAAGCTGCAGCAGATGGTCGCGTGTCATCCATACAGTCAGCACCTATCGACCCATCTTCCTCCTCACTTTCATTTCTAAACTACTTAAATGTGCGGTTCACCACTGTTGCCTCAACTTTCTCTCCTCTCAAGTCCTCCTGGAACTTTTACAATCTGGCTTTTGTTCTTTACATTCTATTGAAACAGCTCTTACCAAAGTCTTCAGCAACCTCTTGCTGCCAAAATCCATGGGCCTTTACTCGATCCTCATCTTTCTTGACCTTTCAGCTACTTTAGACACTGTTCACCACTCCTTGATACCTTGTCCTTGCTTGGTTTTAAGGGCTCTATGCTATCCTGGTTCTCTTCTTATCTCTCCCATCGTTCTATCAGTTTTTGCTCTGGTGGATCCTCCTCTACTGCTATCCCTCAATCAGTTGGTGTACTGCAAGGATCTGTCTTAGGTCCACTCCTTTCCCCTCACTATACCTAGTCCTTTGGCGCACTCATCTCTTCCCATGGCTTTCAGTACCATCTTTATGCTGATAACTCCTAGATCTACCTCTCTACACCTGAAATCTCTCTGGAAATCCTGACCCGGATCTCTGCCTGCCTTTCTGACATTGCTGCTTGGATGTCTCACTGCCTCTTGAAATTGAAAATGGCCAAAACTAAGCATCATATTTTTCCCCCAAACCCTTCTCTTCCTTTCCTCCTTTCTCGGTCTCTGTGGATAACTCTCTACTCCTCCCTGTTTCTTCAGCTTGCAACCTTGGGGTCATCTTTGACTCCTCTTTTTCCTTTTCCGCACACATCCAACTGATAGCTAAAACCTGCCTGTTCTTTCTCTATAACATCAACAAATGTGCCCATGCCCTTCTGAACACACTACAAAGACACTTATCTACTCTTTAATCATCTCCTGTCTTGACTACTGTAACCTACTCCTTACCAGTCTCCCTCTGAATCATCTCTCTCCCCTTCAATCTGTTGAACACTGCAGCGTGGCTAATCTTCTGCCAGCCTCGTCATGCTCCTATTACCGCTCTTCTAATGTCACTTCATCAGCTTCCTATCCAATTCCACATGCAGTTCAAACCTCCTGCTGACCAGAGTGCATTCACTCTGCAGCTCCTCACTACCTTTCCTCTCTTATCTTTCCTCGGGAACTCTGTTCTTCTGGCAAATCTCTTCTATCTGTGCCCTTCTCTTTTATTGCTAACACCAGACTTAGCTCCTTTCACCTTGCTGCTCTTTATGCCTAGAACAAACTACCTGAGTCTGTACATCAGGCGCCTTCTCTGGCACTTTTCAAATCCAGGCTGAAAACTCTGCTCTTCACTGTCGCTTTCGGATCTTGACTCACCTGTTCTCCTTTGTGCTTCTCTACTATTCCCCCTAGATGTCTTGAGTAGATTTCAAGTTCTGATGAGCAGGGACTGTCTTTTACATGTGTTTGAGCAGCACTGTGTATGTCTTGTAGAAGACGGAGCATTTGCCTTCTACCCACCCAGAGGATTCTGAGGAATGGCTAGGGGACAAGAGGGGGAGATACCTGGTGCCACCGGACTCTGCATCCCAGAAACTGCGGCCCAGCCCTAAGCCAGAAACTAGCTAGCACAATCTATGTTCATCCACCTTTTGGAGACTGAGAAGTACTGGCTCTGCAAGGGAGCACAGGCTACCTAAGAGAGAAGGTTTTCAGTTTGTTGTTCTCAGTCTCCATCTGCTGGTGGATGAGCATAACCCATGTGTCTGGACTGGACTGGAGGGACAATCTGGAAGCCCCTATGTTCCTTAAACTCAAATATTATACTTAGGGTCATGTTTAGTATAGTGCAGTGGTTTTGCACGTACCATGAGTTATGTGCAAAAAATAACATGCAGTAAGTTAGAAACCTGCGCAGCAAATGTCAGAGGCATGACAAGTATCTGTTCTTTATCTACTTCACAGGGCAGACATATACCACATGGGTCCATGTTACATGCAAAGGCAGAAAGGCTGATGTATATAACATGGGCCCCAGTGCTGCCCACCTCATGCTGAGCTAAAGACCACCCCCTTGATCCCTGCAGCAATTCTTGCTGCCCCAATCGGTGATACCTGTTGAAAGCCCCCCCCCCCATCTGATCCACTCCGAACAGGAACCACCCCCAAACCAATCACCACTCCAACCGAAGAGTCCCCCAACACAACACATTCCTGATCAAAGTCCCCCCAGTACAAGATCGCCAAAACACAAGAACACCCAATCAAGAACTTCCATGGAACATAAATCCCCCCTATCAAGACCCCATAAGGACTATAATCTGATCCTTCCTCCAGCCCACTAACCCCCTCTGGTGATGGGGTAGTGGTATCGCTAGTAGTCTAGTAGACAGGGCAGGAGTCATCCCCCACCTCTCCTGCTGGATTGCTGCTTGGATTTCAAATGGTGGCTCAGACTGCTAGCAGTAGTCTCATGGTTCTACCACTAGGAGTTAATCTGCAAGTTAAGGCAAGGGCAATTTCTTTATTTGACAGACTGACCCATGGCATACCATGCTACTACCACTAATGTCAGAGCTGCCATTTTAAACCCAAAGGGCAACAGGAAGGAAGCAGAGGGGGACCACTCCTGCCCCATCCAGCAGATTGCCAGGGACACTCCAGGTAAGTCTCAGGACTCAGAGGGAGGGGGGAAGACTTGTGTTTAGAGGGCTCTTGATCACAGGGATCTTGTGTTCAGAGAATCTGAATTGGAGGTCTTGATTTGGGGGAGGCATTGATAGCAGGTGGTTTTCCTATGGGGGTGGACTTTGAAGTGTTGATCAGATCAGGGGGGTTCCTGTTTGGGGGGGGGGGAGATTGGGGAGGTTTTCAAAAGGTGTTACCAGTCAGATCAGCAAGGAGTTGCTGCAAGGATCAGGAGGGAGGGGAGCTTACCACTTTACTATGTCTTTTTTTTTTAAAGTGCATCGGCCATGGCCACACCAACTACAGCTGCTAGTGCAGCTGCACTTAACACCTTCTCTTCTGGGGGCATTTAAGTGCCCCATGTTATTTGCAGCCCTGACAGTTAACACACAGTAACATACCATGTGCTATCTGCCATTTCTGGTCATACCCCATCTCCATAGGTAGCCTACCTTAATTCCGCCCAAGGATTTTTACCATGCATCTGTTTTTAGTGCATGCTAGCCATTAGCATGGGCCTGGGCTAATTGCTTGGTGGACTTTAGTAAACATACTTCTAAAGTTCATTCCTTCTCAATTTTTCTTGTACTTTAATCTAGACTACTAACAGTTTTGCTGATAACTCACAAAAACCTTATGCATTTTTAATTCCTAGCTAAAGATTATAATTGGATTTGCATTCTTAAACTGCCACAAGGCAAACTCTACATTCATGACTAAATTTTCATGAAAATATTCATAAATCCTACCGGTAGTTCCTTCTCCTTGCCTTGGTTTTCCATCACCCGTTTTATAAACTGGAACCACTGTGATGTCATAAGTAGTTAAAGACTGAAGCCGTTTTAATACCGTAGATGTGACAGAAGCTGGTATCTTGGCAATGATCTGTCTCCCTCCAGGGCGTGCACGGTACATGACACGATAATTTACAACATTCCCAGGTGCAGGCTGCCATGTAACCTTCATTGAATTTTCTGTCTCATCCGTTACTACCACAGTCTTAGCATTGGGCGACACTGATTGGAATAATAAGGACGTCTCATTATATGCTTAACCTTTGAGAGAATATGACAACGATACAACAGCCTCAGTTTTGCAAGAGAAGCTTAGTTCCTCTCTTCATGCATGAGCTATAAAGTTATAAAATAGATACATAAATGCATTTATTTATTTATTGGTTAGTTAAAACATTTATATACTGCAGACATGTAATGCATTCTAAACAACTTACAGTAGAGAATAGAAAAATCATGCAAGTACAATAAGAACTGAGCAGACTGTCGCACCCCACCTCACTGGCTCATCAGCCACCGACCTAACCTGGGAACAGAAAGTTCTTTAAGGGCTTACGGAAACGCCCTCTATCCAATGCTTGCTTCATCCCAAGGGGGAGTTTATTCCACCACATGGGCAGAGCTATCTTCAATGCTCGCCCCCCTCCACTTCTGCTCTCGCACCTGTTGATAATCAGGCATTGCCAACAGACTGCCCTGACTGGACCTTAAAATGCAGCCTGGTTGGTACAACTGCAACATGCCCCGTAGATAACTCAGCCCCCTCACCCCCTCAAGATTTTAAATGTCAGCAGTTTGCAAGCCTGCGGCCAGTCTATAGTCAAGCATCAGATTTAGCTCCAGACTTTGTTCGTTCCAACTATCCGAGTCAGTAAGTCAGACTCCATTTCTGGTCCTATTTAAATCCAAGCTAAAAACCCACCTCTTCGAGACTGCCTTTAGATCCTGACCTCCTTATTCTCCTGTTTACCACCTGTGTGTTGCATTACCATTCCCCCTTAGTTCTACCCTAGTCCCTTGTGTATTGGGCACTGTATATCTGCCTCTCATAGAGTGTAAACTCTATGGAGCAGGGACTATCTCTCACATGTACGTGTGCAATGCTGCATACACCTTGTAGCTCTGTACAAATGATAAGTACCTAGTAGTAGTAGTAGTAGCAGGTGTCAATGTCCTTACACAGGAGCTTTTTTCTCATTGAAAAAGATATTATTAAAAAAAAAAAAATGCCATTACATTTCATTTCAGTCATTTTAGCATACGATAAAATAGCAGAAACATAATGAAAACAATGAAACAAATAGAAAATGAAACAAAAAGCAAAGCCAAAGATTTTTCCAAGCATACGGCTACTCTGTTCATCAGGAAAAAAAACGCGGCAGTAGCACATCCAAACCACCAAAGTAGTGTGTGGTGGAAGAGCATTTATTGGAGATTTTGCACTACATTTCAGCAAATTGTCCTGCTACAGGTACCATTTTTTTTCTTTTCTTATTTTTGTTGAAGTTTCTGAAATGCTTAGAATGTGAAATTCTTATGAGCTTTATGGCAACTTATAGAAACATAGAAACATGACGGCAGAAAAAGACCACATGGCCCATCTAGTCTGCCCTTCCATATCAACTACAACAGTCCCCTTTTTTCCTTTAGAGATCCTCTGTGTTTGTCCCATGCTTTTTGGAATTCAATTACTGTCCTCATCTCTACCACCTCAACTAGGAGACTAATAGCATAACCTATACCAAATTCTAGGACTTGCTTTACTAAAAACTTTTTCACATGGTGTCTCCAAGAGAAAGGCTTAGGAGTCCCAGTAAGCTTTTGCACTTACCACACATTAGCTGTTAAAATTAATGCAGAGGTAGTGCAAATCCTATGCGGTAATTGTTGGGGGCACGCCCAGCATTTGCCCTGCAACTATTACACAGGGCAGACCCTTATCACACAGTAACTGCACTACCAGATAGCATGGTAAGTGTATGGGCACTATTTACTGATGCAGTTACCGCAGCCCATGCGGTAAAGGTACAGAGCCCCGAGCATCACCCCTCCTGAACAGCATCAGCATCTCGACCCTCCCCATCCCCATCAGTAGGCATATCACCACCCCCTTATCACAAGCAGTAATCCTAATCCTTCCTCACAGCCTCCCACTACAATCACAAGCAGTAACCTCTATACTTCCATCCACCCAATCACAAGCAGTAGCACCAATCCTTCCTCCCCACCCTCCAGTCACAAGCGGTATCAGCAATCCTTTCTGCCATCTCCCACAATCATTAGTAGCAACAGTTCCCTCCTCACCCAACGAAGCGCTACTACCCTCAGTCTCCCAGTACTTACTGGGTATTTCTCTGGTGAGCTAGTGGCAGGACAGGAGCAATCCCCAGGCACTCCTGCCCCTTTGCTATCCTGGATTCACAATGGCAACTCTGACCTCTACTGGTGACAATTAGCTTACAGTGTGCTAGACGCAAGCTCAGTCCACACTAATAACCCACATATTATCTATCGTTTCCCGCTCTCTGCAGCAGCACGTAGTTACTATGGCAATTAGTGCATGGTAAGCGCTGAGGCCATGTGCCATTACCAGGACTGTGTGGTAACTGCTACTACGTGCTTCTACTCCTACTACTACTATTGACCATTTGTATAGTGCTCAAGGCGTCACAGCACTGTACAGGCACATATAACAGACAGTCCATGCTCATCACAGCTTGCAATCTAGTTAAGGCAGAAAACACAACAGCTAAGTACAAGGAAACATCTAGGGGTATGGTAAGGAAACACATAGGAGACAGTGGATCAGGATCCAAAAGCAGACTCGAAGAGGTGAGTTTTTAGCCTGGATTTGAAAAGGGCCAGAGATGAAGCCTGATGTATATGAGACTCGTAGACTAGGGTAGCTTGCTCCAGGCATAAAGAGCAGCAAGGTGAAAGGATCGAAGTCTGGAGATGGCAGAGGAAGAGAAGCAAAAAGCAAAGCCAGACAGTAGCAATCCACAGAAGAGCAGCATTCCCGAGGAGAGGTGTAGGGAGAGATAAAACAGGAAAGGTAGTGAGGAGCAGCAGAATAAATGCACTTATATGTCAGAAGGAGAAGTTTGAACTGGATATGCAAGCGTATAGGGAGCCAATGAAGCAACTTGAGAAGAGGGGTTATATGAGCATATCATGCCTAAAAGAAGATTAACCACACAGCTGAGTTCTGAATAGCTTGAAGGGGAGAGAGATGATTCAGAGGGAGACCAGCAAAGGGGAGGTTGCAATAGTCTAGACAGGAGGTGACAAGAGTGGATAAGTGTCTTAGTAGTATGTTCAGAAAGTAATTGGCAAATGTTGATGGTATAGAGAAAGAAAAGGCAGATTTTAGCTGCCTTTTTTGGATGTGTGTGGAGAAGGAGAGAGAGGAGTCAAAGATGACCCCAAGGTTGCAAGCTGAGGAAACAGGAAGTAGTAAAGCATTATTCACAGAGATCGAAAAAGGAAGAGCGGGAGAGGTGGGTTAAGGGGGAAAAATAAGAAGTTCGCTTCTGGCCATGTTCAATTTCAACTGGCAGTGAGACAATGTCAAATAGGCAGGCAGAGATCCAGGCCTGGATTGCTAGAGAGATTTCAGTTGTAGAGAGGTAGACCTGAGCATCATCAGCATAAAAATGGTACTGAAAACCATGAGAGGAGATGAGTACCCCAAGGGTCTGGGTATATAGAGAGAGAAAAGAAGTGGGCCCAAAACAGACCCTTGGGGTACACCAACTGAGATTAGGATAGCAGTAGAGGAAGATCCAACAAAACAAACAGTGAAAGTGCAATGGGAGAGATAAGAATAAAACCAGGATTGCACAGAGCGAGGACAAGGTGTTGAGGAGAAGGTGGTGGTCAACGGTGTCAAAAGCAACAGAAAGGTCAAGAAGGATGAGGATTGAGAAAAGACCCTTGGAGTTTGCCAGGAACAAGTTGCTGGAGACTTTGGCAAGAGGTGCTTCAGTAGAATGTAAAGGACAAAAGCCAGATTGCAGTGGATCCAGCAGGGCTTGAGAGGAGAGAAAGTCAAGACAACGCCATATGCTGCACATTCAAGTAGTTTAGAAATGAAGGGAGGAGGGAGATGGGTCAATAATTAGAAGGACAAGGAGGGTCAGTTAAGG